>OY365788.1:5357818-6754068 GCA_959347405.1 Napeogenes sylphis
ATTTTACAATAAATAAAAGTAAAGCTTTTAATAAAATATCTTTATCCAATTTTGACCTAAGAAATATAATTCACAAAATGTAATACATAAAAGATACTTTTCAATACTTTTATTCAACAAAATAAGAACTAAATAACATCAAAAAACTTCGATAATTATTATAGTTTCTTTAGGTATTAAAAAAGTAGTAATGGTTTGACAGCTGTCAAAGTTGTCATTATCTGTCAGGACATCAACCAATTGGAAATTGACACTGGATTTGACATTATATTAGTTTTTTTTAATTCCTTCCAAACACTATATATATTGGATAAAGATTTTTTGTATAACAAAATATATTTTAACAGACAGACATGCTAACACCGAATTCTTACGCGTTTCTCTTGGAGTTGTCGTTGTTGGCACCGCCGCTAGATATTGCAATAAAAATTACAATCAATACTTTTTTATTATTAGACGTGTTAAGATATTCATATTCTAAACCTTGTTTATTTTATTTATTATATACATTTACATCAAAGAATAAAACTTTCATTCATAACCGCTCAAAAAACAATGTTTAAACACAGGCTTCACATAACTTTTAACTAATTTCTAAATAACTATAAAAAAAACAATCTAAAATATAGTTTACTATTATAATAAAGCTGATGGTAGTTTAATAATATTAATATTATTAAAAACAACATTTATTCTATTTTAAATAAATATTTTTATGAAACGACACGATAGCTTAGTGGTTAGAGTAGGTTTAATCTCTGCTAGTGTTGACGTTTTCATTTATATATTTATTTAAATTTTTAAGCATCATACTTATTTAACGTATAAAATAAACATATATTATTTTTTATGGGATTGGCTAAATAAAATGCCAAGTTATTTTTTTTATAGTAATAATCAGTGGCAAAAAAAATCATTCAGCAAAGCTATTTTGATATTAATTATTTTAGTTACAATACATGCTGTTTTATTGTGTTATATATGTAATAAAACACACAACATGCTTCTTACGTGGGTAGTCTCGCACTGCCACGGGCGACGACAGAGCTGCACACACACACGTTTTATAGCACCCACACATATAAGTATATAAGTTTAAGAGGGCGTCAAATAAACACAAATTTGTAGTATTATTATTTTATAGATATTATAGAGATCTGTTTTATTTAAAAAATATATCAATAGTTCGGGTTCAAACTCAACACACATACACACACACAAACACACAAACTTCCTTTCGCTCTCTCATACACACACACACAGGCACTCACCGTGATGTGGTCTCTTGGCGTACAGCTTAAGCTTGTCCCGCAGCGCGCCTCGCTCGCTCTCCAGCGAGTCGATGTCTTGTTGCAAATGGTCCATCGTCTCCTCGAACTCCTTCTCTTTTCTGATAGATAAATTTAAATAAAAAAACTTGAAACAAAACATTTTAGAAACTAGCGATTTAAGCGTTTTATCTAGTATACCCATGTAAGTACCCATTTATTTTCCACACATAGGTATATAAGATAGAAATGTTTTAAGAACACAGATTATGTGTGTGTTGATATTCACATTTTCATATTATTGTTGAATTCTTAATTCAAAAACTAAAATATAAATATGGGATACTGTTGCCTATGTAATTCATTGTACTATCCATCGCTACAGCGCTGCCTAACCTCTTTAACTGATTCTGTGAGTCGTCGAGGCGGCGCTGCAGCTGCTCCGCTCTCAGTTCTGAATCTCTAGCCGATGCCACCAGCTTCCTTTCACCGAGCTCTCGACGGATTTGCATTTCCGATAGTTCTTCTTGTTTCGCCTATTATATTATAATAATAAATATATCATAATAATAATAAAAAAAATCTTAGTAGTAATGTCATAAACAACATATTTCTCAGATATTTTTTCCCTTCCTAGTTCTGTTACCTTAAGAGCTTTCTTCAGCTCTTTCAGATCTGCCTCCTTATTCTCCAGGCGGATGGTGAGGGTCTTGGTTTCCTCCAGCTGCTTCTTCACCAGTTGAGCTCGGAGAACTATAGGCGGTGTCGGCTGGAATTTTAATTATAGATTATTATCTTAGTTCAAACAAATTTAAGTTATTTTGAGAATCATGAAAAATGGTATTATTATTTTTGTAATAAATGTGACCTAAGAGAACTTTAATTGTACTAAAAATTTAATTTTGTTATTAAAACTATATTTTACTTTCGCGTTAGACCACCTAGTGCCATCCTCTTATGTCGTAACAAATATGTAAACATAAAAATTTAAATTTCATTCGTCCGACGATGACTTTAGTCGTAAGTCCGTCAGTATTTCATCTATAGTCAATTATTATGTTCAAACCACAAATCAATGAAAACAAACAATTTTCTATTCGCTCATTGTCGATGGTGATGACGTCGGTAATGACTCACAGTATCCCCGGCTGTGTTGGTGCTGGAGAGCACGTCGTACTCTCGGTCCTTCACGAAGCCGGCCAGCGCGTCCACGTCGCGAGCCGCTTGAGCCAGAGCCGCCTTCAGAGTCTTTATGACCCCTTGCTCCTCCTGCTGAGGGATGCTGATATTTAATACACAATGTTTCCTAGTTGTACGCAGAGGTCATTGACCCCAATGGCGTATAGCGAACCTGCTGGTAAATTTTATCGACGGCGGCCGCCCATATGGTGGCGAGCGTGGCGTGCGGGAGCGGCGCCCCCTCGCCCCGCTCCCCGGCGGTGGCTGCACAGGCGCAGGCGGCGCGCGCGGCCAGCGACGTGGCACGCGTGCAGCGCCACAGCGCTGTAGCGGTGGCGCCGCGCAGCCGCTCTACGAGCTGGGGTATTATTGAATCAAATATTTATTATATGTATAATGTCCGTTAGGTGCAATAGGTGTCAGCAATTACAAATATTTAAGTATACAGCAAATAAAAAAAACATTTATTTTTAAAATAACGTAGAAGTCTATGAACTTCTATGTTATAAGTTACTTTCTACGTTACTTCAATAGATACTATGTAAATAGAGCTAATTATGTAATGAATAGAATATGTATAGTGTTCGCGAATCAAAAGCAATATTTTAATTATTGAGAACTGTTCTTTTAAAATTTGAACTAACTTTAGTTGACTCAGTTATATTTTATTTGTAAATATATAACAATAGGTGTGTATGTTGACCTGTTGGTCGATGGGTAGCGCGGCCAGCGTGACTCCAGGAGGCAGGCGTCGCCTCACGCTCTTGAGCTGCTGCTGAAGGGAGCCGCAGCTGGTCTGGATGGCCTCATGCAGCTGGCCCAGCTCTTGCGGCTGGTCGGACGGCTGAAGAGGTTGTTAGAAAGATTGTTAGAAGTCTTCTTGTCATTATTATTTTTCGTAAATTCCGTAACTAATTGAAATAATTTTTTTTATTTTCAATTAATTATTAACAGACTATTCACAAACGGCGTTGATGAAGGTGGGTCTCTCTTATAATAATATTTACTTCATTCAAAAACAATAAATACATACAAGTACTGAAAAAAAAATATAATGTTGAGCAATACAAGTACAATGTTGACAAACTTTGTTGTAATTATTCGCTCGGTGGATACGCTCAGACGACATTATTGATAAGTTGGATACAGAAACGTGTCTGTCAAGAGGACAAACAAATTAACCGATATGTTCATTGATTTCTTTCCTTGAGATTTGATCCTACCCAAATTGTATGTTTTATTCATTTTGTTTAAAATAACAAATGCATAACATGATCCTTACTAGATTACTAGTTGATAATTAAAATGTTTCTCGATTTGATGGCACTTAGTTTAAACTCCTCGTAGACACGGTAAACAAAAGTTGGTAATTTTTGAAGAGTTGCAAACAGATAGAAACATACACCGAGCCATACAAATACGCAAGGGAACACAACGACTGCAACACAAACCAACCCTGCCCCCAAAGCCCTCCCCCACTGCCTACCTGCAGCACGTGTCCCAGCGCGGCGCCGTCAGCGGCCAGTGCCCGGGCGAGTGCGTCGATGGCAAGGCAGGCGTGCAGCACCACCCCCCGCGAACACGCCGCGCCTCCCCCGGCCGTCCCAGACGCCCCTCCCGCCCCGCCAGTCCCGCCCACCATCAGCGCAGACCACATGGCGCTCAGGTACGACCAGCACCGCTCCATACCTAACGTAGCAAATTATTAACTCATGACACTAGTACCCGCCGACAATTTAGCTCAGACGGTAGAGTGATTGGAACTGGAGACTGGCAAGGGCGAAACTTCACAGCAATTTTTATTAACTATGTTACATTCGTGCAACTAACTGACATGTACTTTTCAAATAATTCGGTTATAAAATATATATTTTTGGTTTTATAATTTAAGTAATTTAAGTTCAGTTGTTGTTGTTTTCGTTAATTGTTTTTTTCATGATATTTTTTGTGACGATTCGGTGACCAAACATCATTTTTTTAAAGTCCAAATAAATGTAATTAATTTAACACAGGAGCCCTTACCATCCAGTGAGCAGTTCTCATCTAGTTCGTTACTCTTCAGCAGCTGCGCAGCGCTGTCTAGCGCTCGCTCCTGTGCGGCCGCGTCGGGCAGCGCTGAAGCCGCACGCAGTAGTTGCTCCGGCGTACAGCACTCCAGGGCGCCGCTCCACATACACACCATGCACTGAGAGAGAGAACGATGAAATTAGATAAAAATACGACTTTTAAAATAAAAAAGGTACGATATCGTCTCGTAATAATAGTTATGGCGAAAATATCAGTCATGGCGAGAAATGATTAAAAAGTTTAAAGACTAGTGAGTTTTTTACCGCTGTTATGATGAAAGTGTCTCAAATACTTATATAGGCTGTTCAATTTTATTTAATTTGTTAGAAAAATAGTAATTTATAATTGATGTACCTGTATCATCTGCAGCTGGTATTCCAATTGACATCTAAAGCTGTACTGGACCGCGGTGTGAGTCCTCATGAGAGACTCCTTATCCCATACGTTAACAGCTGGGAACCTGAACAATAATTAATATTATTGTAGGACAAAACATATAAATATTAAATTCATATTTTGATCTTTATTTATTTAAAGTTATTCAAACGCAACATAAAAGATATCATAAGCGTTTAACAGCATGTGATACTAATATATAGAATCTAAAAACATCAAACAGATAACTATCAAAAGCTTAATATAAGACTAAAATTCTACTTAAATTTTAAAAGCACATCCAGACTTTTGAAATGAATCGTTCCTGAATTGAAAAATCTTTTTTCAACCATACACTAAAATAAACGAGGTAAAAACGATTACATATATAGATCGTTACGAGCCTTAACGAAATATTAAATATTATTTCATTAAGGTATGTAATGATCTATCAATTTAAAGAGCAACAGGAACGATGTTCCAGAGATAAAAATAAAAACACATTAGTACTAACTTTTCTCGGATCTGTCCTAATATTATTTCAGCCTTGGTGTCCAAACGTTGCAAGAGAAGAATAAACATTATAGCGTCGTGGTCACCTGAAAATATTATTATTTCAGTATCATCTATACTACTAGACAAATTTGTAAATTAAAACATTCAATTTTTACTCCTTTTGTGTCTTGCTGAACCAAAAAAAAAATATTGATGTTTTTTTTTGTTTTCAATAAAGACTTGATTGATTTTGATGAAAGTGAGTAATACTTTGAAATTTGAAAAATGTGTTTTCTTAATTTATTTATAAAAACATAAAAACAGAAACTTTTTATCCTTCCCTGTTTAACAATAAATATTATAATTTGTAGTTTGGTATTAACAAGGTTTAGTGTAACAAAAAACATCATTTGATAAACACACATAGGAAGTCAGTAGTAAGTACCATTAGGCGCCATGAAGTGGTCAGGCAGGCAGGCCGCCAGCCTGTCGGCCCGCGCCCTCGCCTGCGCCAGCTCCAGCGCCCGGAGCTGCAAGTCTACTGAGCGCGTAGCGGCGCGGGACTGCAGCACCAGCGCGCCCAGCTCGCGCGGAGCACCCTCACCGCCCTCCACCTCCGGGGACGACTCGTGCTCCGGACCTTACACACAATAGTGTACTTATAATACGAATTATTATGCAAATTCTTATATTTAATATTTATATTTCTTTAACTTGTAATTTATCTGTTTGTTTATCATCATCACGCATAACCTATTTTAAAATTACATTAATTAATATAACCTATTTGTGGACATTTTTTTATTTAAAAACATATTTTATCAATTCAAAAACAACAATACTAACATAAATAAAATGACAACTTATAGTATTACATAGCATTTAGTCAGTAGTCAACGATAAAACTTTTTTTTTAACATAACCAAAAAGAAGAAAAAAAAAAAAAACCAACCTTGCTTCTCCACCTGTGTCCTGAGCTCGTTGTGCTGTTCCGTCATCTTCTGCACCAGTTCCCTGAACTTGATGATGGTGGCGTCTCTGTCCATGATGGTCTCCAGCGCCGCCTCGCGCTCGCGGACCGACTGCAACATCATCATGACATTACTTTTACAATAAACAGTTACCAAGGTTTACTATCACCGTATAAAAAAAAAGTTTTTAAACAAAAGTATAATTACGTTACCGAACATTGTACTATATTCTTTGTCAATTAATATATTTATGAAAATATATTTTTTCTAAAAAAAAACCGTTTTCATACGAAACTTCCACTTTACATCCAATTCAACTATTCAACTAGAGGCGGAATATCATTAAGTTAAATAAGGTTTTACGAACATTTATCTAAAATTATAAGATTAAATTTGCAGTAAATGAAAAAAATCTAAATACAAAGAGCACAAATACAAACCAAATAAATATTACATATATATCATACATATCATAAAAAATATATATTTGTATTATCTACAAGTTAGCAAATTTGCCAGAATCAAATTAAATGTAAATCTTTACTAATTTAACATAAAATAATTACTCTCTCAATCAATTACCTCTCTGGTAGCAGCATGTGCCATCTCCAGTTCCTCCCTCAAATCCATCTCCAGCTCTCTATTGGATTCCACCAGCTGTTCGTGCACCTCCTGGAGAGCCTCCAGCTCGCTTACATCCTGTTTCAACTGGTCAACCTGTAATAACACATTAAACTCAATTAATTCACATGAACAAATTTAAAGTGAAAAAGAAGATAATAAAAAATTATGGCAATACCTGATCTTCCAGAGCCATTTTCTTTTCAGCCAACTGTTCCACCATTTCTTCGGCACCCAAAGCTGCATCCACCTACAGTTATAATAGATATTATGATGATTATCTATTATTTATTTATTTATTTATATATTTTTTTGATATTTATTTATATATTTTTTTTAATATTTATTTATTTATATTTTTCCCATTTTGAATCCATTTCAGAGATCTCCTGTGTCCGTCAAATGGAAGTGTTAGGAAACTCTATTTTGACACTATAATTAGCAAAATAAAGGACTTCTGTAAAGACACTATCCAGCTTAAAATTAAAGCTACAAGGCTTCCAAGCACACCCTGGTCTAAGAAGGACCATACAACAAACTCAGCCAGGTTTTTTTATAGTCATCCCTGTTTGATAAAATCAATATATAGTAAACAATTAACAACCTAGAACCAACGCAATCAATGAGATCCCATCTTCCTCTCCATATACTTTTGGCGACATATATATATACAATATATATTTTTTAGTATTGCTTTAAAAGTTATATAAGACAAGTCCCTGTGTTTCTGTCTCCAGTTCTTTCAGGTCAGTGGTAATTTTTTTTCTGAGATAGTAGTAGCTTTTCCA
Source organism: Napeogenes sylphis (assembly GCA_959347405.1). Lineage (NCBI taxonomy): Eukaryota > Metazoa > Arthropoda > Insecta > Lepidoptera > Nymphalidae > Napeogenes > Napeogenes sylphis. Next base: position 5,365,583 of record OY365788.1, read on the forward strand.
GTGCATTTTTTTTTTAATTTATATAAATATAGAATGAAAAAAATATATATATATATACATATACTATAAATAAAAACGTTTTTATATAAAATTTAACCTCCATATTTTCTATTGTTTAATTTTGACAACAGTAATTACATTATTAACTGAAAATGTATAAACGTTACCTGTTCCCGGAGATCAGCTACCTGCGCCTCCAACTCCTCTACTCTTGAGGATAGCTTCTCCTTGGTGCGAGAAAGTTCAGCTATCTCCGACTTGTATTGATCCAAATCCTGAAATTTAATATTCTATTTAGTAAAAGTATCAGCATATTTGTAACCCACTGTTAGCCACAACCCTCCTTTCATAAAGGTTAACCCACCACGCTGTTCCAATGCAGATTTGTGGTTTACATATTATACGAAAATAATATTATCTGAAGTAGATGGTCAATATATATATATATATATATATATATATATATATATATATATATATATATATATATATATATATATATATATATATATATACCATAGCTAGTCATAGCCGTTCTCTCGTAAGAGCTTGATCCACCACGCTATTCCACTGCGGATTGGTAGTTTACATATTTTTGATAATTTTGTGACTCAAGATCTAAAGAATATGTTCTCATAGGGATAAAGACAAGCATTGATACCACTATCAAAGACTTTTCCTGTTCCTTGATGTGCAATAAATATCTTTTATATCTACTATAAATCTACCATCAGTTCCTAAAGTCAATGCCATAAAGTTTTAATTCTCAAAATATTTATTTATATTGTTGTAATATATATTACATTTATGAAACTGACGCTTAATCAAAACTCTGGAACATATCAAAAAAAGAACATTCACAAGATAATAAAAATGATATGTAATACATACAATAGTAATTACAATCACCAGAACATACCTTCATCATCTTCTGCATGGAGTGTTTGTCGTGAGCTGATAGATCTCTCAGTCTGACGAGGGTGTCCCTGAGACGTACGTTCTGTTGCTGTAGCTGGCGGACCTCGTAGCCCGTAGCACCAGCGTCGCCCGCTGCGTAGGGGTGCTCTAGTGAACACGGGACAGTGCTACGCGAGGGCTACTCTCTGTTTGTTATGCGCTCCTAGTACATCTTAACCGGGAATAGAGGATTTTCATCTATCTATCTGTGTCTCAGTCTGTCTGAATAACTGTTGTATCTGCTATCTCTATCTAACGCACATTTTAGTGATTCACCTGTTGCACCTTATATAGTACGTAGCTCTAATAATATATACAGAACAGTGCTACGAGCACAACTCTCTGTTTGTTATGGGCTCCTGGTACATGGAAAAAAATCGAGGAATCTATCTGTCTGTGTATCTGCTATCTCTATCTAATACAAGTTTTAGTGATGCAGCTATATCTATGAGCTATCTCTCTTTTCAGCTATCTGTCTGCTGGTCTGTCTATCTTATTAATTATTGTATCTGCTATATATGTCTAAGGCATGTTATAAAGAGTCAGTTGTATGTAACACCTCATAAGGTACGTAGCTTTAATGAACAAAGGACAATGCTATGAGGGCTACTCTTTGTTTGTTATGGGCTCCTGGTACATGCTAATATGGAATCGGGAATGCTTTGTAATCTGTCTTTCTGTCTGTCTAACTATTCCTGTTATATTTGTTTAACGCATGATTGAGTGACGCAGTTGTGTATCTCATATACGTACTTGAGTGCTACTCTGTGTTTGTTATGGGCTCCTAGTACATGAGAAGAGCATGCTATATGTAAGTCAGACTGTCTTATAACCGAAGTTTCTACTTATGCAATTCTCGCATCTACTTATGGTAGAAATTATTATCTGTGTTTGAAATGCTCAATCGTTTTAATTAAATTTATATTTCTATGTCGATAACTTCTAATTACTATAACGTACTTTAAACAAATCCTAATAACACTAAATTTATGGTACAAAAAATAATTTATAAAACTATTTTTTAAGTTATAACCAGCTTCATACAAGCTTTATAAACTAATTGAAAAATATAATGAAGATGAAGGATAAGGTGACAACTAAACTATTAAATAATCTCTAAGCTAAATTAAGTTTAAATAAATACTCTCTAGAACCACGCATATAACAAACAAGAAAACATGCTCAAATTAGATTCACACAAAAAAAAACAAAAAAACTAACAAAATCTAGAACTTTTAAAATCTAAAAACATTTTTTTTTCAAACAACACAAATAAACTTGATTTTATACCTACATGCAATAGTTGATTGTTAATTTCTATAAAAGAGAATATATTTAAATTAAATAATAAAAAAAAAATAAGTAGAGATTAAAAAAAAATACATTCTTCCTGAAAGTGATTAAATATACAAACAAATTTACAAATTGGTAAAACTGAAGAAAAAATCGAGAATAGAATAATTATATGATTAATAATATATTTAAACAAAATTGTTAATATATATTTTCTTTAAAATTTAGTATACGAAAAAAAGGAAAGTAAAAAAATGGCTTTACAAACAAAATTTTATTATAACTGCGTCAAACTGTTCAATTACCTTCAATAACCGAGGTTAATTCTGACAAACAAAAATAATCGAGTTAACGTTAGAAAAACCATTTTTGTTAATGTATTTCTAAATACTGAACCGATTTTGATGCAATTCGATTGATTCATTAGATCATGGAATTGTATACATTTTATTTTATTAAATATTTCACTAACATTTATAAAAGATAAATAAACATAACATAATGATATGATTGTGAATTAGCTAGAGGCTAAGCAACAAAGGCTTCGGTCAAAAAATTGATGGGTTTTTATATTATTAATAAACTATTCACTAACTTAAGGTTATAAAATACAAGTTAAGTCTACTACTACTTAAGTCATTATACGAGTGGTGTAGATACCACATAGTGTAATACCAAACCCAATTCGCAAAAAAATATATTAATCTACTATTAAGGGACTACTACTTATTTAGGGACAATGATCTCATAATATAACTTTATATATCAATTGTGACGTCACCAGAATTTTAATAGACAATAATCAGATCTGTAGATGAAAGAAATTACAACATCATAGAGTAGTAACAGTGTCTATTGGGCATTGGTTTAAAAGGAAATAATCATCAAACTTACGTATATTCCCACCGGCCTCCATCTCCGCCCTCATAAGTTGCAGGTCCAGGGTGGCTTCTTCCAGCTTCTCCCTTGCTTGCTCCAGTTCCAGCTGCAACGCCTCTGCCCTCTCCTCCGCCATCTCCTTGTCGAGGGCCGCCATCTCTGTCGCCTCTTGCAGGTCTGCGGTCTCGTCATTGTGCTGTTCCAGTGCCTCTTGAGCCTCCCGCAGCTGGAAAGTTACTTGAATTAGATGTCAGCCTATATTAGATTCAGGTCTCAAATCTTACTAGAAGGTATTAACTTCCATATAGTCACTAAAACTATATACACCAAATATATAAAAAGTAATCTATTGCTTTTTATATTATAATAAAAACTTCCTCTGTCTGTCTGTCCATCTCCCTAACTATCCCAATTACCTCTTGCTTGGCCCTCTGTAGGTCTCTCTGAAGCTGTGCCTGTGACTCCATGATCTTGGCCTTAAATTCATTAGCCTGGTCCAGCTGCAGCCTCACTCGCTCCAGCTCCCTTAGTTTCTCTCTGTCCTCTGAGCGACGAACCTTTATGGTTTCCAGCTTCTCCTTCAAATCTTCCACTTCTGCTTTCAGATTTGTTATCTGATGTTAAGAAGAAAAAATACATGATGATTCAAATGAATTGTATTATGGTTATCAAATAATATTTAAATACCAAATATTTATTTAAATATATTTTAATGTTCAAATAGTTTGAATATTAATGTTTTAGGATCCTCTGTACACTAACAACTAAGCTAAACTTGCAAAAACCAAATATTCAAACCATTTTAATATACAAACTGCTTCAATATACAGACTATTTTATTATTAATTGATATACCTCCTGCTGTGCTTGTATGTTTGCAAGCTTGTCTTCAACTGCAGTGGCCGGAGAGGTCAGACTCTGACCGGGAGTGAACTGAGGAGTTAGTGTCTCAACGAAACCTGTCTGTAATTTAAACATATATGTATTAAATATTAACAAAATAGGTATATCTAAAATGTTATACATAAATATATGAACTCTGAAAAACAAATGTTATAGTGTTATATAGAAAATACAACACATTCATTTATTTAGTTTTATAGTTAGAATTAAACAAAGTGACAAGATACAAATAAACAAAATGACTTCAATAAATCAACACTTCCGATAATCCGGCACCCTCCGCCTGTTTCTACCCTTACTAAGGATAAAAACTTTTTACTAAAGATTTAACTAGAAAACGGATTGGTCAAATCAGCTGATTTTGGTTAATAAACCGATATAGATGTTTTTTTTTCTATACAATCCAGTAATCAGCCTCTCTGCATCAATCTGAGCGTAGGCTATGTCAGCTAAACTCTGAACGTAGGTATGGCGCCCGGGCGTTGACCTTTTATGTACTCCTTACAAGATACAGAGTAATAAGTTAAAGAGGGAGCAAATTTTTTTTTTATCAAGATCTGTAAAAAGTCGTATATAAATTATTATACAAGTATATTTATTATTTTCCAACCTCAACAAATGAAGCTCGTTTAGCTAGATCCGGCGACGTGCCTCTCTCAGTGGTCGGAGACACGAACGACGTCAGCGACTGGCGACTGCTGGCTAGTGACGTTCTGGAACTAATTACAAATATATTATATAATGTTATAAGTAATAGCCGATGAGCTATTTTTTTCAGAGTTTAAATCAAGTATTTTATAATAGGTACCAATAGATGGCGCTGTTTTCAAGTTACACAACAATTAAAATATAATTTGGTTTAATTACAAATACACCTATTTCAGTAAAAATATTCATGCTGTAAATAAAAAAGTATATAATACTCAATTTAAATTTATAAAAGAAGTTTTTTATGTACACAGAGAAATATTTTATTCTAAAGCAAAAGACAAACTTTAAGCAGATACAATGTTCAACTAAAATACTACAGACAGAAAAATGCATTAATTTACATAAAAACTAGTAGAAAAAATAGCACCAATTCTTTTTATACTATAATATTAAATTGTATACTACTTGTAACTGTAATATACTTTCTAACATTATATATATATATATACTATATAGCATAATATTTGACCACTTGTATTTACACATAAACATATTTACAAACAAACAAAGAAATGAAAACATATTATGATAAAACAATGAAAAAATATATCTAAAGTAAAGTGAAATAATAATTTAAATTAAAATTAATGCGGACTATTGAAGGTGTGTACCCTTAACCTTAACAATTTCATACAATATATATATTATAATATTTAATATTCACAGCTTGACAGTTGTATAATATTTTATGATTACTACATCATAAATAGTTAGAAGAGTGTTATCTAATATAAATAAGTAATAGAAGCAACACAATTGCAATATTACCTTCAAAAAATGTATAAAAGTTTGTTTGTCTGATAGTTAAATTTTTAAAATACTAAAACCATTAGGTATTTTTTATAGTGCTACAAACGCTACCGTGATCCAGAAAACTACTAACGCCACCTAGTTGAAAATGTATTAACTAACGGGAGCTTAGTTTCAAAGCATAAAAAATCCACCTTATCAAAAGAGAAAACAAAAAGTCATATACAATACACAACCATTGTGAGCGAATACGATATGTTTTGTATTAAATACTGTACATTTTTATATAATTTAAAAATATATATTTATAAAAAGTATTTAGCTGTATAAAAAAACATATCAATACATAGCAGTTGTGTCTAATAATAAAAAAAAAATGATAATGTCCAACCCAAAAAACAAACATTGTGATGAAGCCACATTTAGGATCAAGTAGCGCCCATTTCATTATCCAATCTACAGCGCACTGTTTGACAACAAAAAAAAAACGAACAGTGTCCAACAATCAGTTAGGTGCACTAGTTGAGAAACAGCCTTTTCACGGTATAGTTGACCCAGCTCAGTAGATTGGATCATGAAATGGTTGCTTAAATTAAAATCATACAATTCAGGTATTTTTTTTTATTCTGTGATAGCATAAAAATCTATAGCTGTCAGAGATTTACAAATATGGCGGCAATGGTTAAGTAAAAAAATGGCGGGTTTTAGGAACATAAAATAATAAAACTGATTATAATTTCGAAAAATGCCTAATAATGTGACTAGGGTTACCAACCATACTTTATAATAAAGTATGATACTATATTTTTGGCAATTATTCTTTATACTTATGTATACAAATAAAGTATGTGAAAATACTTTATTCCCAAGCTATACTGCGAAGCATAGAACAAAGCACTTATTAGGGATTTATGGGTAACTAATTAACATATAAGTTAGAACAGATGATGAAAACGATTTATAATAATTCTCCCAAATGTGTCTCACATTTAATTCAGTTAGTCACATGTTAATGTAAATCTGTTATCACCCGATATATTTTATAAAGTTATCAGTATCTTTTCACTTTTCATTGATTGAAGCTAAAGTTATATGACAAAATGGTTTGTTTTTAGCGAACATAACTGGCTTTCCATACATTCTAATATATCTTTGAACGATTATGATGATGTGTTTAAATGAGATTATATTTGAACATTTTGAAATGGTACAAAATTTAATTAGAAACAAATTATTTATCTGTTTAAATTTCAATGTTGATTATCTAACAAGCTTTGACACAATAAGAATAGTAAAAAAAGAGTTAGCTTGTGCTAAAAGCACAGAAAAATACGTTTTTAAGACATAAATTTTAAAAATACTTTTTTTCTTACAAATACCTACTTTATTTTTTCTTACAAATACTTTTTTTTTCCTGCTCAAACAATTTTATACGTTTTTTTTCGTAAAGTTGGCAACCCTAAATGTGACGTAAGTTCTAAACTAAATTATTCAAAAGACTTAAAAGAGATACCGCACACAATAACTCTGTTGTTAGAGCGACGAACGAAATTTCGGCGGCAGCAGATTCGAGTACTCTAAATGAAAATCCCAATCCTCTTAGCTCTTAATGAAAATCCAAAACAAAAAAAAAATAGCAAATACCCGCCTTATTTATAAATTCGCTGATTCTTTGACCTTGACAATAGTTTTTTTGTTACAAAATGGTTTACCTTGACATCGACAAGCTTCCCGTCTTCGTCTGCGCCGGCGACGCCTTTCTCCGGACCCTTGTTAGATTATTTAACAAATTATAAGTGTTATTAGCATATTAACCACATTATTATTAATACTTCTGCCATCTGTTTTGTTAAACACATAATTTTTAACAAATTATTTGCTCATGTATAAAACTTTTATTTATTAGATACATAATTCTCTTATTTATTAGTACATATTTTATTTTATAAATTATATTTTTTGGATAGTTATGTAGACTTTTTAAATTATATGTACATATAATAAAGATAGAAAGAAATTAAGAAATTGTCTTCTTTATATTATTTTTTCAAATAAAAATATTAGGTAAAGCTTTCGTAATAGTAAGATTGTGAATTATTATAGTAGCTTTATCTGTGGTTTACAACATTGAGCTTAAGCGACAGTTGCTAATATTCAATTATTATTATTATTAATCATTTAATTATTATAATTCACATTTTTATGATTAAACAACTATCTTATCAAAAAGATATTGCTAGAAAAAACTACTGGCCAGTGGCCAATAACAATAATTTAAAAATGACTAAACATTCTAATTTACAAAAAAAAAAACTAGCGACATCTTTAAAAATAAGCATAGCATAGTGCATGGCTAAGCTAGTGCAGCTACGTGGCTAGTACTTACGTAGTTGGTCTAGATCTCTGGGCCACTGTTATACTAGCAAAAGAAATATTATCAGTTAGGATGAGTTAATGGACATTTTTAGTGATCAACGGAGTCAGTAAGATAGATATAATGTTTTAAAATCTTTACTCATTCCATTATTGATTTTTTTTTATGATCAAAACTAATGAGGTCTTATATAAGTTTATGAAAAATATATTTAATGTGTTATTGTGATGAGCTATTTTAGTAGAATTATAGCATTTTGTTATGAAAAAATGAAATAATTTCTAATGGTAGATTTTTGTTAATAACTACATCTCTAAAATAAATTTATTTAAAATCTATTATTATAGAAACTTTTGGAACTACACTTATTATAAATGATATGTCTTTGTAATAGAGCATAAATTATTGACAAAATGCTATCAGAATCATGCTCTCTCCTTCTGTCATCTGTGCAATGTAAGAGATAGCAAAATATTACAAAAACTATTAAAAAAAATACTTTAATTTTGCTATTGAGTGAAAGAAACAGTACAAAATATTAAGAAATATTATCACATCTAGCTTGCTACAGAAATAATTCTAGTTCAAGTTTAGGAATTACGTGTTCTAGCATTTACACTCTAGGTCTTCAAGATTTTAAACCTGACCAGTTGTTGCAGTCATTGATATCCCTTTAATAGTAATGATTTCTTTGTATGACATCTACCATCAAAACATCCGATCATAGTGTTCACACTGATTACAGATCAACAAAGAACAGAAAAAAACAAAAAATCTTTGTATGGATATTGTTTGTGTCTCTCATCTAAACAATAATCTAGTATACGTTGATTTGATGTTTGCCATTTTTATGGTTGTGTAATTTATATTATATATAAATAGCAAAGGCAAGAATTTCAATGTATATTCAATTTATAAAATAGTATAGAGTAACACATAATTCAAAATAAAAATATAAGTATATGTTTATTTTTATATTAATTCCTGAAATTCAGTATCCCTAATAGTAAAAATTAAGGTCAAATAAATATTTTGATAAAATAGTCAAAATAATGTTTGAAATATTTAAACTTGTTTGGGTTTTTTAACACACTATACTAAGCAAACTATAGTATACACACACACCTGCTCAGTCGTCTATTTGGCTTGGACTCCTCAGTGGAAGTAGTCATGGAGGTTTCCATGGGATTGTCTTCAGCATCCAACAGCTGGATCTGAGTCTGACGGACAAACACTCCATAGTTCTCCTCGCACTGAAATTTGGGGATAAAATTTTAGTGTTGTTTAGCTTTTGATTATTATTTATATAATGTAACAAATATTTCATGTTATCTAATATTTTATTATTAGAGGTTGTGATATTTTAAGTCAGATGATAAAATATTATAACTATTTGTGTAATATGGGTAGAATAATTTTTTTTAATATTTTGGTGTTTTGTATTGTATTGGTTATTTGTATTTTTACATGCATTCTTTATTTATTTATTAATAATATGGCACATTTGGAGAAAAAAATAGGGCAATGTGAGTCAGCTATTTAGGAAGGATCATTAAAAATATATTTAAATATTTGCTTGTAATAAGGTTATTCTTAAAAACCAAATGGGCTTAAAACTCACCAAGAGATATATAATATTATATAATTATTTAAAATATATAAATTGCCTACAAGTTATGTCTTACATTGACTGATAGGGAGAGATGTTGTTCTATATGTAATATCTGGTAGATGGAAAATTATTATTATTAAATAAATAATATTATCATACATACAATTTGATCTCAGAGCTACACAGTAAATATTTTTATACAATATCATACAACAATAAAATAAAATAAGTAAACAAAAGGACCCCATACATTGGATACTATGTTGAGCATATTAAGTTACAATAATGATTAAATTTTAAGTATAAATTTTCTTTTTTAAGGAAATATTTTTTTATACTTTTGTGAATGTCAGAAAAAAAACATTTGCAAAGTACCCGAAAGTATGCATGTCCGCGAAGGGTGCCGTTGTTCTTTCCTTTAGGTTCGTCCAAAATTATGCCGATCCATTTTCCTGAAGCAAATGTAGGGTACCCGACGTAGGCGATTTTCCCTTTTACTTCTTTTCCTACTACTATAACGCGCTGACCCATCGTCAAATGCTTATCCGACATATTTATATCTTATATCTAAACGCTATAATAAAATGTATCCTCATTAAAAACTTTGCAAAAACATCAATACTTTTTCGTGAACTTGCCAATACCTTTTATGTAAATAAAATATAATCTCAGAGAAGGTCTTTGCCTCACAGTTTAATAGATAAGTTCCTCAGAAACATAACAGAAAATTAAGCTTTTGGATCTTGATCTTATGATCATTTATAATATGAAATAGTTACAATTTCTTTTTTATTCCAGGATTTCTCTATATTGAACAACTTAAATTGTAAATGTCAGAAGAAATATTTCAACGTCAATATGACAAATGAAATCATAAAAGTTTTTCACTATACGCATAGAATTTCCATAATACATATTTTTATAAAAACACGACAATACGAGGTAATATTATTAGCATAATATATATTTTAAAAGAAGTAACAAAAAAATAATAAGTCAGTCATTTATGTTTTTTCTGGCTTCGAAATCAAAACCTAAGCAAGTACCATTAATCGTTAATAAAATAAAATGTAGGAACATGGATAAATTCGATATCGGAAAAAAAGATTTAAAATTTAAATCTCAAAATTTCAAATAATTTATAATAACAATGAATTACTCATAAATAAAAAACCTATACTAATATTCTAAATGCGAAAGCCTGTCACACTTTCACGGCACAACCATCGACCCGATTTGAACGAGTTGGGAATGAAAATAAATAAGGCCCAGAATTAAATATAGGATAATTTTATTTTTATTTTCGAAAGAATTAGGGAATGAAAGGTTGAAGATTGCATGAAAAATCAAAAACATAGGCTACCTATGTTTTCAATAAATCAACCCCTAAGGATTAGAGATATTAGATAGGGGATGACAAATCTAAACCTTTTAATAGATTGTAATGATTTTTGGTATACATATGATATATAGTAAATGACCCAGGGATAAAGATAGGTTATTTTATACATGATATTTAAAATTAAAATAAACACTAATATTAACAATTTGTTTTTGTTTGCTTGTCACGCTTACGTCTTAACTACACAACCGACCAGCTTCACACAGATTGCCAGAGGTACAGAAAACAATATAAGGAATAATAAATCCCAAAAAAAAAAACTGTATCCGAGGGATAGAATAAAAACATTCTGGTCGGCTTATCTGCTAGTTTTTTACCTGTAAAGAGAGGGCGAAGCCGTTGGAAATAACTAGTTAGTTATATTTAAGAAAAAAATACTTTTAACTTAAAATTTACTTCCAGTAACTTTAAAGAATTAAGCTTGTAAAAGCGAATTATAACGAACACAAATTTAATAAAATTCGTTTAATTATTTTAAATACGTTTTATTATAGGAGTATATTAGGAGTTTGAAATATTACAGAAATTACAAATATTGGCTAAAATTAAATTAAAAAATGTTGGCTAAATGGATAACCGGTAAAACGGCGATAATGTAAAATTAAATTCACTATTGCGACATTCAAAATGAGGTTACCAAATAATGATGAAATATTGATGTCATCACTTTATCAAAATTCATACGAATACTGAATACAAACTCAAGCCTGGATTAGTCATTGATAATAATTAATAAGTATCACCTTTTTTTAATCTTGCTTGTATTTTGTGTACATAAAATTATTTTTATTACAAAAGATCATTTTTTGTTTCTTATAAGTAAGAATAAAATGCAATGCGTAATAATATTTTAATTGCAATATCTGTTATTGTTATTATATATATTTGCCTTTATGGTAATACACTATTGCCTGTGATTTTATTACATTAGGATATCCATATAATTAATTTCTATGTTTATACTAGCGGATCCGACAGACAGTCCGTCGGAACCAATGTGAAACATTCCAAAATCACCACCTACTTACACATTAAAAATTAATCAAAAAACCATTTTCCAGTGGACCAAATTGTGAATCTAAACAATTCTCAAGTCCCCTTGAACACACACAAAGAATTACATAAAAATCGGTCCAGTCGTTTAGGAGGAGTTCAGTGACATACACACGCACACAAGAAATATATATTTATAAAGATTTCTAGCCTGTCGATAAAAAAATATAAGTGATGCATTACTAAGTTTTTAATTCATTGCATTAATATTTAAAATTTAAGTAAGTAGCTATTGTTTGTTACACAGTAATACGTCTGAGTCGATATCGATATAATTTGGTTCGATTAATACGCCTATTTTAAATCATTTATTCTCCACATGATGATATATTATAGTGCTTTAAAATGGCAAACAATTATATTATTAAGGCGTAAAATATGAACAATAATAATATTTCAACTCGTCCAAGAATGTCATAATTCTTAAGTATTTAAAACTTATTATTTATTACTCTGCAGTTCCTACAATCTGTCGTAAATAAAGTAACTATAAAGTAAAGTAAATAAAGTATCCAAGTTTACAAATAACCTTTCTTTACTCCATAATCATTAATATTTTGATGATTCTCATTTCAACCAATAAACACGCAACGCGCCAGTGCCGTATATTTTCAAATGTATTGCACCATTGTGACTTGGCCGCATTGCCACAGAATAATTTAGGATTCATAGTTTGTAATTTGCACTGCTAATAAAGTAAATAGGTTGAAATGTTAATATTACTATAAGAATATTACGTTTATTTTCCTTATAAAACGTCTAGGTGAGGACTGACAAGCATTTGCTTTGCAATTAACATTTGACGTGGACAATATTTAGTATATGAATAAAGTATCTGTTTGTCTTATTAAATATGATTTATAAGCTACTACATTCTATGAACAGTAGGTAGTTAAATGGATTGTAAAAGTATTATTGTAGGTTAATCGGTTAGGAATGAACGGTTAGTTAAGTATTGTATCTTTGTATGGTCTACATTTAGAGCTCAAAACCGGCCAGCCCTAAACCCTGATTGACCTCAAAAGATGCATATGCACATGTAACTAAATACTACTATTGGGTATAAAACTTTACTACGAATAAAACAATACATTTTAAATTTATAATATATTTTTTGTTGGCATACATTGTACTTGTTACAATAGTTTAAGCTATGATTTAGTAAATACGTTACATGCTCGAGTTCTTTATTTCGTTTATAAATAATATAAACTATAAGTTCATTTAATATCGTGTTTTGAAGCAGCCGACCTCAGCATTTAATTATGACTCATACCCGAGTAAACTTCCTCACCGATTTAATTCTCTCCAATAGGGGCAATACGTTTATCATGTTTATATAATTAGATAGCTACACTCAATATTCTAGATAAGTGACCTCGCTAGTACACAAGGTCTTAAGTTTAGTTCCTGTTTGTTTTCTAATTCTATGCCAAGTTCAGTGTTTGAATAATAACACATTGAAACATAATTCATTATATTTAATTGTTTACTTGCAGCTAACAATAACGGGAAATTCTTAATGTAACACTTGATAAGTATTTAGTCGCGTGTCGTAAGGAGGAATTCTGCAACGCCTTCATCTACTTTCACTATATTATTAATAAGTCCCGTTAGACGCGCCACCGCGACTCGTACAAACATTAAAATAAAAGGCACTCGTACAAAAACATGTTTTAATAATTGAGACACATCATATTATTATTACAGCAATTTATAATTATGTCGTATAAAACAAAAATGATTATTGACTATTTCGTTCGGTTTAATTGCAACTAAAGCTGTCTGATAGAGACGGCGTCGATATTCAAAAATACATTTATATTACAATACGGGAGACAGCAAGGCACAGGGTGCGGGAGGCCGGTCGGCCTCAATACGATCTGTAAACATCGGTACTTTCTAAATACATATTCGATAGGGTTATAATAACGCGCACGCTCTCATAATATTAGAACTATGATGATGTCACATTAGAGGACATGTTATGCTGATGTTGTTCGCCTTAGAACCCGTGAACTTTGAGTTGTTCGGGTTTCACTAAGCCCGACTTAGTGAGCCACTGACAAATGTTCTCGCGCTGGTCGCCTTGCAGTTGCAGCACCTCGCCGTACTCGGAGTGCTCCACAACCGTACCGTTGCACGCAAACTCCTTCTTGCATGCCCGCACGATCTTTTTCAGGTCATATTCCGATGAGAGGCCCTGCACCGTTGTTAGCGTTTTACGTCCGTTTCGTTGCTGGATCCGGACATGGACTAATCCATCTTGAACGTCGTCTTCCGAGCTTTTGATAGCATCGGCGAATGGGTCGAATGTGTTGAGATTCTGGATGGACATACGATTGAACGTCGCTTCTCTTTGTTCTAATAAAACTCTGCGATACGACGCACGAATATTATAAATGTCACTGATAATGCTCAGTTCACGCACGATGTCAATGCAATGACCAATTTACGCAAAATCCAAAATGTAATGGCGGATGATATGGCGACTGGACCAAAAAATGAGATTGTCACGCGGAGGCGGAAATAATTATCGATCTGCCATAGACAAGAACAGTTGACTTTTTAAATAGGGCTATGTATACACTATAAAACGTACCGGTTTTAGTGATACTAACCCTTAAGTTTTGAATATAATTTGGGAACGTAATCATCATATTTAGCTAAATAAAAGTTACCAGCCACTGGAGGTCCCATTTTAAATTCTTGGGAAAATTTATTAATTGAGAATTTACCTCTCTTATCGCCAGAGTTATTGGGTAGTTTTGGCATCTTAGAAAAATCACATTTCTCAAGCTGTTTGTAAACTAAAAAAACGTAGCGATGAAGTCCTGTTCCTTTTGGGGGTCCGGATCCAATGTAGTCAGATAGAACTTCTCCTTTATTAATATCACCACCGTAAATATTTCCAACAAGCCAATGGTGCCACTCTCTAAATTTGGGATTCTCACGACTTGGTGCATCAGGGTCTACCATTGCCAAAGTATAATATTCAGTATCTTTAGCTGCAAATTTAACAACAGGTTTGTCCTTTACTTGTGTTGGAGTCAACTCTTTTCCTATTGCTACAGTTACTCCGTTTGGATATTGAATGTTTAACAATTCCGTAGGAGCGGTTGTCAAAACATCTGGTACTATGCATTGCTGTTTAAACATACTTTGTATGTCCGACATTTTAACACAATTAACTATTTAAGCCGCAACGTGGTATTCAAAATAAATATGAAAATTACAGACCGTATATTTTAAGCGTTTTCAACAAAAATAAATATTCGATTATCAGTGTCATAAATAACATTGGTTGCCAGGAAACTAATGGTGGATGTACACTTTAAAAAAATATTTGTTATTTTTGAATTTGTGATAATGATACATTTTAATTTCTAACGTATATGTTTGTGAGTCCACAATAAAGTTACATATTTTAGAAACATTAAAAATAACTTGCAACTTTATTGTCGATAAAAATTATCGGTTTTTAATCTATTAAAAACACCATAAACCTATGCAGTCATTACACCTTTGATTTTCCTTATCCAGGGCAGGATCCACAGATCAAAATGTATAATTGAAATTCCGAATCATAATCATAGAATTAATATAATCTCAATCAAGATCATAATTCATATCTCGTTCCCAGGAGTTCTTCTATGTGGAAGCTTAATGAATTTAATATATATATATTCAGACTGCAGTTGTGCTACATACAATAATTTATATTCTATATTATATAAACTCGGCGTCACAAAAATCGCACGTCAGAAAGAGACGACCGCTTCGTTGTTTCCACATCCTTGCGGCACCGCTTCAGCAATGCTGTTGAGTTGCAACAAGAGCTCCGATCAGCTTGCAGAACGTCTGTGAGTGTTTCTACGATTAGAAGAAGACTGAAAGAAAAGGAATTGAGAGCTCACAGACCTGCTAGGGGCCCAAAATTGACCGTGCAGCAACGAAGAGAGCGGTTACGATTTGCCCAGGAGCATGTCAACTGGACGAGTGAACAGTGGAAAGCCGTTCTCTTCACCGATGAGACACGAGTATGTCTTTTCTGCAACGACAGACGCAGAAGAGTATACCGAAGACGAGGAGAGCGATTTGCCCAGGCTTGCATAGAGGAATCCGTCGAATACCGTGGTGGTTCCTGTATGTTCTGGGGTGGCATATCCGTCGAAGGGAAAACGGAGCTTGTGTGCGTCTCTCGGACTGGTGGTGGTCGCGGGCAAGGGTCGCTGAATGCTCGGCGGTACATAACGGAGATCTTACAAGACCATGTGGTTCCGTATGCTGGTTTTGTTGGCGATGGGTTCATGTTAATGCATGATAACGCCCGTTGCCACACTGCGTTTGCTGTGCGGGACTATTTGGAAGAGGTTGAGATCCCTGTTATGCAGTGGCCAGCACGAAGTCCAGACCTGAACCCGATCGAGCATCTCTGGGACGATGTAAAGAGACACGTACGAGCACGAGATCCTGCTCCCACCACTCTACAAGAGCTCCAGGATGCCGTGAAAGACGAATGGGACAACATACCCCAAGCAAGAGTGGTGACCCTCGTGAGCTCCATGAAGGATCGGCTGGAAGCTACCATCACAGCAAGGGGTGGAAACACTAGATTTTAAGGCCTTATTTGTAATTTTTTATGATGTTATTAATTTTATTTTTGGTCACTTTGTCATGTTTTAAGTTTTTTGTTATTAAAGAATTAAAATGCATACACATGTTTTTTATTTTCTAATAGGCAATTGAATTACCTTTCCAATGATATCCTACAATCATATCCTTACAATTCACAAATCATCAATACACATATTTTTAATTATATATTTTAAATATTAAGTAAAACATAAAGTTGACGTTGTAATCTAAAATATATTTATATAATATAAATCTTTTCTTGCTATACTTATATCTTTTTTATTTATAATTTATTTTGCCTGTTTCTCTTTGTATAAATTTTATGTTTACTTAAAATCAAAAGTTATATATTGTTAAAAAAAGCATGCCCACAACTTGCACTCTCTTTACCAAAATTTCTCCTATTATATTTGTTAAACAATAAAAAACTATACACACAATTAACTGAACAAGTTGGGAAATAAAACAAAGACATTATAAAACCATTTTATTTTTAGCACTTGCTAGCATAGCTTCCGCAGTAAGAGGCTTACGGAGTTTGGTACCAACTTTATCAGCTTTCAGTTGAAACACAACCATTTGAGAATTTTTTACATTCCTTTGTAAGTTGTTGATTCGTTGCTGCATCTCAAGAACCTCGTCACTAAATGTATCAATGTCGTTAATCATATCTTTAATGTTTATATTTGCTGGTGGATTTTTGGGTTTAAAACGGTAGTTTGTTATTGTTTCTAGCTGCAGATTAAGAATTTTGTTCTCCATTAGAGATGTTTTTTGCTCATAATCAATACACATTTTTCCAAATCGTTTCCTTGACTCCACTACAACATTCATGAGATGCTCACATTTCTCTACCAGAGTCATATCTTCAGTATCTGTTATAATAGTTAATTAAAACCATATATATATTATACAATTATTAATATACATAATGAATGCCATTGAATATGTTAAGGTAATGCTATGTATAATCCCTTTATGTTTTGTTTGTTATTAAAAGATGGAAAGATAATCAAGTTACCGTTTTGTTTCAAATATGTTACATTACTTACCCATGGTTCAGTTTAAAATAACATTCTATAATTAAAGAATTTGTTTTATATTTCTTTATCCCGTATATCCAGTTTTATATTCCTTTTATTAATTAAGTTATTTTCAAATACAAACAAGTTTAAAATCTAAACGGACTTAAATATTTGACAGATATCTATGACATGGTTCAAACTTCAAAGTACTCTGTGATGACATTATAGATAAACAATTCACAGGATATCGTATAGGTACAGAACACACTAGTGATTTACATGACAATAGTATTATGTAAATAATTTAAAAAAATATATTCACGACACAACAAAAAAATCAAGTACGTTCGATAATTAAAAGCCTGTAATTTAGAATTTTCAAATGTATTAATAACTTTGTTGACTAAACATGTGTTACATTTTTTTTATAAGAATTATTTAAAACACATCTATCTCTGTTCTCAGAAGTCAAACCAAATAAATAAATAGGGTAATATAAGTTAATGAAATAAGACAATTCCGTATCAGGGAGTCACTATGTGGACAGAGTTTTTTATCATTTTCATGAATTCTTGAACTGATATCTGAAAATATAAAAATATATTTTAGATCATTTCGGTTAACAATATAAGAAAATGAACCTTATAAACATACATATCCATCAAAATCATTATCAGCGTCATCAACCATTTCTTCAATTTCCTCGTCGGTCAAGTATGTTCCAAGAATTTCAGTAACACGTTTTACATTGTCAACACTTATAAAACCTGTAAACAGTGATTTTATAATCGTTAAATACCTTTAATAATATTTTAAGCCTATCTAACAAATATGTTGGTATTTTTTGTTAGTTGCATAAGTAACTAATTTTACTTATTACATTTTCCTGACTATTCGAATACCTAGTTAATTCTAAGAAATCAAAAAATAAATACAATTACAACAGCCTACAAATATCAAAAACTTTCAGTATTTTGTTGGCAAAATAACACGTTTTGCATTTTGTGTTTTGTACCTGTATCATTCATATCAAATAATCGAAAACTCTTCATTATATCTCCGTCGCTATCGAGAGACATTACTTTTCTCATAATAGCCGTTTCAAAGTTTTGAAAACTTAACTTTCCCGTCTGTCCTTTGTCCACCCCGCTAATCATTTTTTGTAATTCTTCTTTCGTTGGTTCGTATCCTATTAAAAAAAATAGATTAATGTTTTTGAGTGGTATTTAAAATAAAACTGCTGTCTTACCTAATGCTTTTATTGCAACTCGAAAGTCTTCAGCTTTGATTTTTCCTTCTCCATTGTAGTCAAGTAAATTGAATGCTTTTTGCAGATCATTTTTCTGTAATTCATAATTATTATTAAATCTTTTGAATATTTCTACATTAAATTATTGTAAATAAATTGAATAGATTAAAAGTTAGATGTATTTTGCTATTATATTAGTACAACTGATTTAAGAATTAAATTTATATTTATTTTTATATATTTCAAAATAAAATTCAGAATATTTTAAAATATATATATTAAGACCTGTTCATCAGTTAAAATAATGCGAGCTTTCAATGATTTTGGCTCAGCAAGTGTTTTTAATTCTTCTATATCTTTTTCGGAAAAAATTGCTGTTACTGATAAGTTTACTGTTGCATTGTCCATTTTAATATTATTATTATAATCAATTTGGACGATAGCTACGGTTATAAATAGTATTGATCAAACAAACCATCCCGATTATTATATTTACCACAGTTTAAAAAGAATTTACCATTTACCACTCGTTGAAAATAATGTAGATAAAAATAACCTGTTCATTAGTAAACACGAGTGTAGCGCAAACAGTTTTTTCTGGTTTTTCTTCTTCTACCTCAATATCTACCTCTGCTTCCTCAATTAGTACTTCTTCGTGCATTATTACTGGTTTTATATTTTTAGTATTTATAGAAGAACTGTTAAACTGTTCAAGATCTTTAGAAGTTTAAGATAAAAATCATATTTTATTTGTTAACATTATTAAGATTTGCAACTTTCAAATTTTTTCACCAGCCAGTAATAATATGTTCCAATCGTGTACACTTGGTGTAATAAATAAATATTATATTTTTTTTAATACTGCAAGTTGCAACACCGATTACCCGCCAAGCGCCATATTTTGTTTAGTAGGCATTTTAAGGTTAAAGAATCTAAAATAGACGCTTATATTTTAGTTTCATGTTGAATAATAGCAATTAGCAAATATGAAACTAGTGAGATTTTTGATGAAGCTGAGTCATGAGACTGTAACAATTGAGCTTAAGAACGGCAGTGTCGTTCACGGAACTATAACCGGCGTCGATGTTGCTATGAACACACACTTAAAAGCTGTTAAAGTAACACTAAAAAATAAAGAAGAATTACAATTGGAGACTCTCAGTATACGGGGAAACAATATCAGATATTTCCTCCTTCCTGACAGTTTACCTTTAGAGACTCTATTGATAGATGATGCGCCAAAAGGAAAGGGTAAACGCGAAGGATTCGCCCGAGGTGGAACTAGAGGTGGAAGAGGCAGAGGCAGAGGTGGACGTGGAGGTCCTAGAGGTGGCCGTGGAGGAAGAGGACGAGGCCGTCGATAATTCCAGTGTTAATTAGGTCTTAATTGTAATTTGTGATTATATACTTCTAATACCTGCAGGTGTTTTATTTTTTAAAAAGTGATACTCTTTACAAAGTTGTGTATTACAGTGTGCAAGGTAATTTTTGTCTTAATATACATTACTCTGTAAAATAATCTTTCATTTTTTCTAGAATATATAAGATAAACTAATAAATATGATTGTGTATAAAGACAATTTTGTATTAACCGGACTACATTGATATTTCCAGAAAACATTTCTATATTGATAATTCATTTAGTGCATTTGTCAAAATAGTTACTAAGTGTTTAATAATTTTTTTTGTAATGGATCAAGTATAGAAAAAAAAAACAAAATTTGTATGAAAACACTGATAAACCAAACACTGACATTTACTGTTGTGGGTGATTTCTCTTTTTGCCTTATATTTCCAACATTGTGTTATTTCTTATATTATTAGTGTTGTAACTTTGTAATTTATGTAACATTAATGATGTCTTATATAAATAATAACCACTATATGGGTTACTGAAAAAAAAAAAAAAAAAAAACATTGAATGATTATGTATAGAGTAGGGGTGCCATAGGTAGGCCTATGAGTGTCAGTGTGTGACAAATAATGAAACATCTCTTAAATAAAAGATATCTTTGTCTAATAACACATGGAAGAAGGAGAGACGGGTTGGTTGCCTTATTTACTTTCTCTTTCGATTTAATAGACACTATTTAGGCTGGCTTTCCTACTTTATTTTGTGTTTATTTATTAGACTACCAATTATTTAATGTGGAAAAATAAGCAGCATTGGTATTAAAAAATGTTTGGTTTATTAAGACCTGCTTTGTAAAGAGTGTCAAAAAGAAGAATATTTTATTTATTTATTTGACTTAATATGTGTTAGTCATACTTCATGTCAATTATACTAGACTAAATATGTAAAATTTTTAGTATTTTTTAAATTCATATAAAAGTACAAAAAAACAGTGTTTTCAGGTAAAACATTATTCATTTTTGTAGTTAGGTTTATTTATTTAATAATAAATGAATAATGATGATATAAGATATTCCAAAACCATATTAGAACAAAGTGAAAAGTTTTATTTGGTATCTGCTAGGGACTAAATAGTAGTACACTGATATTTGGGTTGTAGCAATAAAATTTAAATTTGAGTGATTTGAAATGTTCAGTGATGAATGTTTTATTTCCATCATGTCATTAATTCAGTTCTATTATGGCGTCAAAAATTATGTTTTTTGAAACATCCATTTGCTGTCCTCACCACAGTAAATTAAATATACTGAGAGGTTCTAATAGGGACATGTTACCACTGAAACTGTTTGAAATATTCTGACATAGCAAAGACCTTCCGTAAAGCTAATGAATTAAAGAATGGACCATATCTCATTGGTTTTATACGTAATACTTAGTAAGCGGTTAGCTTCAACCTATTTTTAATAACCGCCTATTTTTTTAAAATAGCAACTTCAAATGTTGCATATCTGCTCCATTAATTTGTTAGGTCCCAAATAATTAGAAGACTGAAATTTATATAAAAGTAACATGAGTCATTTTATAATAAAATGAAATCGTCAAAGACATGTGTTTTACCTTCATAACAATATAATCAATCAAAAATTAATTGTCCATTTTACTTCGATATGACAGCATGCAATAGCTGCGGTTAGTTGCATTGTCTATGGTGCATATAATTACTGAATTAGACAGATGTATAGATTGCTATTATATAAAGTAAATTATACAATTAAAAGCAACCAATCATGTAATTATCGTGGTCTATAGAGCTATAAAGTTAAAGCGGAATATGATTGGGTAAATATCAACTTATTTCAATAAATCCCTACAATGGCAGTAACAAATTAATTATACTATATATTTATGCATAATTCACTTCACTGCTAAAATTATTGGTTATTCATGCCTATATGTTATGAATATGAAAGTTTTAAACCAATCATACAGACAATAGAATAATTATAAACTTAAATAATATACATATATGTATATAAAATATACTAGTATTTCGTACGCTTGCAGGGCATCCAATCCGCGGCCTAACTGCAAGTCAAATATTGACATTTAACATCGACTTTGTTGTTACGAAATTCAAAAAAACTAATACTGAAGTCTTTAAAAGTAACACTCGAAATGTAAGTACATAGATAATCCATAATCATAACTCATAAATCAATGCGATGTGGGAATTATATGTAATGTGGTTTAAAAATTACCTAGGTACCTACTATGTTTGTTAGTCATCCATCTTGAATACTGCTTATAATGCTTAAAATATAAATATACCTATAAAGTCAATTTAAAATTATTTCAAGTACTTATTAATTTCTTAGATTTTCACTAGTATGAAATATTCGAACATTTCGAATGATTTCCAGCAATAGTGTTTACGAAAAGAAGACATGTAGATCAAATCTGTACCCCTAATACGAGTTTAGACGGTAAAAATAAGAGTTCATTAATATATTCTTTATTGTACACCACAAAATATAAAAAAAAGTAAAACACATACAAGTAGCACAAAAGAAGTACAACAGGCGGCCTTATCGCCTAACGGCGATTTCTTCCGGGTAACCCTGGTTAAGAGTATATATAACAGACATTAACAGTTCGAAATTATCGAATCAAAATCTATTGAAATATAAAAAATAAATCTGCCTAAGAATTATATTTATCTTTAATATACTAATATCATCATAAATAACTATAAATAAATAAAATTTTTAACAGACTTTTTTAACATGCCAATAGATTTCTATACGACGAGTGACATCGTAAACTGTCGTAGTTTTCGTAACGTCAAAACTTAAAAGGCCACTAGGGGTAGGAACAGATGTTAATGCATTATACAAGAATTAAAACCGTAAAAAATAGATTATAGTAGGCCCTTATTGAATAATTAAACACGCTTATATACTTAGGTAAGTACAATTATTTGATTGAGATTTTTTATTTATTTATTTATTTATACTTTATTGTACAACATAAAATGCAATGGGCGGGCTTAATGCTTAAGCATTTTCTACTAGTCAACCAACATAGCTAATAGAAAATAAAACAATGAGGGTACAAAATTAATGAACAGAGTGGAAATACTTAAAGCTAAGAATATCAATGGTGCTATAATAAACTAAACTCTAGGTAATATGTAATAAATATATACATATATAACAATAATATAAACTAAATATATATTAATAATAAATACCTAAATATATATATACATAACAATATTTTTTTTGATAATTTTCCCTAAATACTGCAGAACAGTTTGAACGTAAAAAATATTTTAAGTAAAATCGTTTAATTCAATATATTTGTAGTAAACATTAAATGAATTGTAATCATCAGATATTCGCTCTCTTTTAATTCATAAAAACATTCATACATATAGTTTATTGCAGTATTGCAGATTGAAGGTTAATAATATTAATGATTTCGAAAACGAATCGGAATATCGTAGACATAGTTCTAGATATAATGGAAAGAGGACCGAGACCAATGAAGAACTTGAAAACTACTGAGGTATGTTAATGTTTTTATGAATAATAGATAATTAACTAGTTCTAGCTCCTAATAATTCCATTACGGCCTGATTTTGTGATGTTCCTAATTTTAGGAACATCTAAATAGTGATTCTCAAACCACAACGGTAACATATTTGGACTTTTTAGAAATAATTTAAAACAAATAATTATTTACTTTTTAAATAATAGATAATTGTAATATATTTACGATTTCTTTTTTTTTTTACAATTTACTGTTTCATAAACCAACAAACTTCAATACGTTGATAGTTACGAGGTTGTAGCTAGTAATATATAGTACCTAATTTTCTCCCAAAACAACCCAAAAAAGGGGATGTTATATTGTTAAAATTATATTATTATGTAAATAATTACATAATAATTGTATCATTTTTATCCTATTGAGAAGTCTTATTGTATAAGGATTTTTTTAAATTATATATAACCTAAATTAAAAAGAACTCGAAATTTTAATTCAAAAAAGATAAAGTTTGTGAGTTTGAAGTTAGAAGACAATCTTTGAAAATATAGATTCGAATATGAATATTTTTCTACTAGTATACTATAAAGTAGTCTGTCAAAAAATGGGCTGTATATTGAGTGAGGTAAACAATGCTTACGAGCAATTTTAATTTTTAGAAAAATCGTAATTGCGTTGATCAATTTTGGGACGCTCATCAAGCGGAGTACGAAGAAAGAGAGAAACTAAACAAAGATGATGTTGAGAGAGTGAACCAGCACAACTTGACCTATCCCAGGCTTGGTATTGAGTTGGACAAACGGAAATCGTTATCTAAGGTGAGATACTAGATTTAAATATGCCATTAATTTTGAATGCCATGATTATAACAGTAAATAATCCTCAGGTAAAAACGGATCAACAAAGGGATGACAATTCTAAGCGACCACATAGTGATGTAGAGTGCGCTGCGTGTACTAGGCTACGGCGTTCGAGTCCATTTCGAAAAAATACGTTAAGACCCAAGTACAAACAAAGAAAAATGAAAAGTAAAACAAGATCTCGTGACATTAAGTCAAGAGTACGGAAAAATAGATATAGAAATCAAAAAAGAATAACGAGTCGTTTACTGAAAACGATTTCCGTAAACAAAATGACGAAATGTCGTTGTTGTTACGTTCGTGTCAAACACAAAAGAGTGGGGAATGATATGTCTACAATTTTAAATTTAGAACGAAAAAATAGCAAAAAGATTTATGACATGCCCAAAGATCGAATGAGTGCCAGCTCTAGAATAGTCAATGAACGGCCTAAGGAGCGAATGAATTCCAGGGTATGGACAGATAACCAGCTTTCCAATGAACGAATGAATGATTTGAAAAGTGAGAAAGCGAGAAGTGAACAGAATTCTATTAAAACATTGAAAAATCCCGACACAAGTGTTGCGTCTATAAGCAGTTATAACACTTACGCATCTTTGGATCACGAACCAATGGTTAATATGGAACTTTAACTTTGTGCATCTGTTTCGTCTCACAATTGTGTTTTGTTCAATTTACAAGGAGGTTGAACATATTCATTTTAATTGTACACTTAATAGACTATTCTTATATCTGACCTTAAGATATAAATCTTCGTATAAAATTCTGTATTTCCTGTTTTAGTGGTGTTATTATTTACACAATTTGGGATAAATTAATGCTCATAATAAAATGGTTATAAAATAAATAACGAATGTTTTACTTAATAAACAATACGATCTTAAATACATAGACTTTATGAAGGATAGAAAATATTGGAATAGGTGCTTCTGCTGTAGCGTCTTCTTTTTGATTCCCGATGAGCATGGTGCGAAACAAAACTAAAAGGCAGGAAGTGTTAGTTACGAGCCAAAAATGGAACTTATAAGTTGGCGTTAATTAAACGATAATTATTTTTCATTAATGTTTTGGTTGTATAGACTTTAAGTAATTTTAAATTAAGGAGGTTTACGCCCGCGGCCTCCATCCCCAGCTGTAGTGCCTGGGCGGGAGAAGGACGTGACCTCTCTCGCCCACTATAACCCTACGTGGTGAGGGTGGCCTAAGTTGGTCGAGGCCCCTCATATGGGGGGGTTCCCCCGGGACGTCACGGTGAGTTCGAAAGCGATCCCGTGGCGTTCAACTAAGGCGATAAAGTCAACCGATGGTTTTTTTCTTGGGTAACCTTAAATATGGCAACGTCTTCTATGCTGCCGGATAGTCCTACATAACCAACCCCCCCTCCCCCACCTTCCCCCTGGCCGACGCGAATTCATAACGGATTTTTTAGAAGAAAAGAAAAGTTTTTATATACAATATGTTTTTTTTTAATAATTGTTTCGTTGAATGGTTTAGCTAATACAGCTAGCAGCCTTCCAGCTACTTTAAGAAATAATCCATCTAAAAAGTTGTCCCCCCCCCCCTAATCTAAAGGCTTCTCTTCATTATAATAATACAAGGAAAGTGCTGAGACCATAAAAATAGTTTCCATCGAGTCGATCCTAAAAAGACCAGCTGACCATTGTATTTTTTAGACCCTATATGAAAGTGAATGTATGAAGAAGAGATAACGTGGGTATAAAGAAACTTTATTCAGTTTAACATCAAAAGCTACGATCGGCAAAAAAAGCTCAAGTTTTTTCCTTCAAAAAGATTACATTCAAATAAGACTTGATGATTCCAAAAATTATGAATAATGATTATAACCAAGTCATTTGTTTTAACTGTTTTTATGGTAACCGAAAAATGACTATGAAGTAATAACGTCCTTTTTATTCAAAATATGTAGTATTACATATTTATATCTCTTCTCTTTATATCCATAGTGCACCATTATTTTTCCTATTCGGTAATACCTACTGCAGTATCCGCTAGCACCCGAGTGACCGAGTTTTTTTTAATATTATTTTTTAAACTGTAATTTTTTAAAATGTTAAATTAATTGTTGTTTGTAGCAAAAGCAAAATCTGAAAAGAAAACATCTATTTTAAATCGTCTCATTGATTATTATTTATTTATTTACACATACTAAAGCAATAAGAAGTCTGATAAACACGTTTCACTTCTTTTTATAATTTTTTAATGATCACAAATGAAAATGTAACAATAAATTGTTGAGGCCTTTCTTCAGTATATATTTCTCAGAGGTCGCAGGTTCAAATCTGTTAATGGTTTTTCATTCTAGGTACATATAACAACACCAACATGACCAGATATGTATTCAGACACAAATATTTATTAATATGAATATTTTTTTATTAGAAAGCAAATATAACCTTAACGTATACCTTACTTAATATAAACCTAATTGTTAGAGTTAGTTAATTAGATATTAGACTGGAAACGGAAATATTAAATACACTTTCTTCACCATATACCTATTTCTCAAAGGTCGCAGGTTCGAATCTGTTAATGATTTTTCATTCTAAGTACATATAACAACACCAATATGACCAGATGTATTCAGACAGAAATATTTATTAATATGAAGATTTTTTTTATTACAAGGCAAATATAATCTCATTCAAACAGGTATTTTGAAAGAGGTTGGTTTATAATAAATATAAACTATTTTGCCTTGACGCATCAGTGTGTGCTGCGCTCAGACATAAGAAGTTGGCATTGAAGGAGCCCGCAAAAAGGCGGGCTTTTTGAGAAGAGCAGATTATATGTTTTTATTTTATTTTATTTAAAGAGTGTGTGTTTTGTGATTTTTAAATTAAAAATGCATAATATAAATGTGTTTATTGTGTTCTGTGTGTGTTTTCCGCTGGTTCATTTGCAAGGTTCAGGAGCGGAAGGAAACCGTAAGTTAATTAAAAATCGCTTAGTTTTTTTAAGTCTTTTCTATATTATTTATATAATAAATAATAATTGAAATAAATATTTAAACGAACATATTTTTTTTAATGTTTTTATATGTTATTATACCTATAATATTAAAGTACATTGCTTACATTGTATTGTGTCGTTAATAACATATTTCTTAGTGTATTTCGACAACTAACTATCAGTCTTAGATTATATATTTTAAGTTCTAAGAGTTGTCTGTGAAGATTTTTCTTCACACGCCAAAACCTGTGATTTAAAATATCTAAAGCCCAATTTCATAACAATAGGACAGTGTTAGGTATATTCAAAAGACCTTGTTAATATTTGAGCAAAAAACACGGAACAAATTTTTTATATGGCTGTTGTCTGAAAACTTATCTAAAGGCAATCAAATATTTGATGCAGAAAAAAAAAATATAACCTTTCAAATAATTAATTAATATTCATTTTATTAATGATTTATACAGTCTAAAAACCAATCAGTACCTTAAATTTAATTTCATATCTCAATCGCGTTTAAATTAATTCGCGATAATGAACTATAAAATGTAATAAAAATTAAATGTCGGTAAAGAATTTACAATTGCATTTAATTTATGGCTAAATAAAATAAAAACCTGATGAATTAAGGCCGTTCTACAAAACGAGTTATCGTTGATTTTAGCGATTACGAAGGGGAAAAGCCCGGTGTCTGGAAAGAACTTCGGGTTTCTTGCAGGAAAATACGTGTCACTATGAATTTCATATATGTATATGCAACCTCCTTTGTTCTCATTTTTTCTTATTTTTTTATACATATTTAAACTTTTTAGTAAGATTTTGATGCTGGTTGCATAATTAAAATAATTTGAATAATCTTTTTGTTCTGAGCGGCAAATAGGGTTGCCAACCATACTTTATAATAAAGTATTCTGCTTTATTTTTGGTAATTATACTTTATTCTTTTGCATACAAATAAAGTATGTGAAAATACTTTATTTCCAACCTTTACTTCGATGTATAGAACAAAACACTCATCATGGGATTTATGGGTAAGTGCTTAACTATCTAACATATAAAATAGAACTAATGATGGAAACGATTTACAATTACTGAACGAAATGTAAGTAACATTTCTACAGTCAGTCAGGTTTTAATGTCAATCTGTAATCCCCGAAATATTTAATGAATTTATCAGTAATTGTTAAGTTTTTATTGGAGGTTTATAAATTATATGACAGAAATAGTTTGATTTTAGGGAAGGTAACAGGCTTTCTGAACTTTTGAAAAATGTGATTAAAATCGAACATTTTGAAATGATAATGAATTGAATTAGAAACGAATTGTTCATTTATTTACATTTGTAAACTTAGAAATCTTCAAAAATAGTAAAAAAATACTTTCTGCTAAAAACACACAAAAATGCATTTTTAAGGTAATAAAAGCATACAATTTTAAAAATACTTTTTTTTTAACACTTTTTTTCTCCTATTCAAAAAGTTGGAAACCCTAGTAGGAAATGACGCTTCATTTTGAAGATTGCCTGACATTTACTTGCAATATGATATGATATGATAATTATCTTTATTATTCACGGGGATGATTATAATTTCCAACTTTTTTTTTTAATATAATACTTTGACGATTACACAAAATATGATTAAAAGTTTTTTGTTATAATTTTCCTGGTACACTGTAGGTATCTTTACAGAATGTCATATTTCGGTAAGTATGGTATAAAAAAGGAACTCCGGTCCCTTCTATGTGATATACTCCTGTGTACTTCTTATTGCTTGTATTTATTTTGAATATACTATAAATAAATAATATAAACAACTAAATTATAATAATACACGAAAAAGCTTAAAAATTATTAAAATTACACGTAAGAATATATCGAATCTGTAAATATTCGATATATTCTCTATTAATTTAAAATCGGTAATCAGCTTATAGGTATAAGGACACGTAGTTGACAAACATACATACTGATGTAAGTGTACAAAATAAATAAAACATGTAGCGGTTTTTCCATATAAAGAAAATAACATCACAATTACTTGTTACGTCATATCGAAATGTACTTCACATTTTTTCCTTGATACCATTACCCAGAATCGATTTCGAAGTTAAGAATTCAAGGAAAATCTATAATTTAAAAAATAAACGAAATATAAGAAACTTACAATAACATGCTAGCGATTTTAAATTACAATCTTGTTCCTATTTATTAATCTTATATTTTTATTATATATTAGTAAAAAAAAAACCATTTTTTTTTAATTTGTATACATTAATACTTATTAATAATACATTGTATATATTAATAATAATTATAATATAAACGAATGTTGTTTATTTTATTTTTTTTTAATATCTCGTTTGTAATGAAAGGTCTTCATAATTTTGTATTGATCTTTAGTTTGACCTTCATTTAAGGAGGTTTTACTCGATGTTATAAAAAGAAAAAAATATTATTTTTAGGGTTGTCAGTGTCTTATATTTAATTCATTATAATTAAATCATCGGAGCACTAAGAGTGTCAAATGAGTGGTTCAGGTTTATTTTTGGATTTCATCATAAACCCATACAAGACTAGCACTATACTGTTGTTGTTTAATTATTGTTTTAGTATAAAACTAACTAACTACCTATTCCTTCATTTTATTTTTATTTGAAAAGGGTGGATCCTATTGTAATTATTTTTTTAAATCAAGGAAATGTTGATATTTAATAAACAGTCATAGTAGTACTACCATAATAAAATATTATATTCCATACATAATTCTCTTAAAATAAGGAATAACAAACTCTTATTAAATTAACAACAAATCACTTTTATTTATAATATATGATTTTAAATATATGTATATGTATATTTGTAACGTGTTTTTTATAATTTTAACAATATATATCTACAACTACACAGCTCTGTCTAGATGATTTATGTTCAATTATTACTTATTACTAATTAGGTGTCGATTTTTTAAATATTATTATGAATTAATTGACCTTTATATATATTTATCGATATTTGAGCTCAGTCATGTCACATCACTATTAGCAGACGAGTCCGGCTTGGCCTTGAGCCACCTCGTGGCCTTTGCGAGAACAAACATTAAAACTTCACATGCGGTTCAATTTAGAAACATTTGGATTTAGGTCGAATAAATTAAAATATTAATCAAAGTTACGTCTTTTAAAAGTTTTAATTTTTTAAAATAGTCTTTTTTTTATTTATTTATATTTATTTTACAATTATTATTTTTATTTATTTTTTTCACATATCTAAGTTTAGGAACCGTTTCAGTATTTTTTTCGTAAATGGAGAAGTGATTTATTATTTAAATATGTAATGCATTCAATGTATTGATGTTACAACTTATTTGGCCTCGACAAATTTGGCGTCATTTCATATTTCAAATGTTGTACACCTGCCCTTACCCCAGTTATTTGGGGCCCAATATGTAAATTCCTTCCACTATCACGCATGATTATTGATTGTCACTTCAGTTTGTTTCTTTCATAGAATTAATATACATAGAATAAGTGAGCCATAGGTATTCGTATGAGCGTCAGTGAAAGACAGTTAAAAAAGATGCAAGATCTCACACTGTTTGTCTTTGTCTAATCACACATGCGCAAAGAAATATTCATGACAGCTTTCATAATATTAGTAAAAATGACAATTGCTACGAATTACACCCGAGACGACGACGACGAAGCACGAGCTTTCATAAAAAATAGAAATAGATAGAGTTTTTC
Organism: Napeogenes sylphis; assembly: GCA_959347405.1. Classification (NCBI taxonomy): domain Eukaryota; kingdom Metazoa; phylum Arthropoda; class Insecta; order Lepidoptera; family Nymphalidae; genus Napeogenes; species Napeogenes sylphis. The sequence continues at coordinate 5,396,906 of OY365788.1, forward strand.
GATCTACCTATCTCTTTTAAATTCAATGATGACATTTTAGGTTGGCTTCCCTACTCTATGTATAATATCTCTATGGCTTCTTTGCCATATCAATTTCAATCACTCCATCCTTGTATTTCTCAGTAACTCTCTCCTCTTTTATCCACATTCATAGTTTAGACTACTAGTTACATCCTTTTCATCCCTCATCAGTACAAACTATTACTTCTTATCAACTAAGTATGCCATAACAATTTATTAAATTTTATTAAAGAATGGATGCTGACATAGTAAGAGAAGTTGTCAACATACACTTTCAACCAACTTAATCGTTAAGTTCAATTTATTAAATCATAAAGTATACTAACCGAATCGCGAAATATAACTAACTGGATAAATGAATAAGGACGTGTCTGAACCTGACTATGTTTGTGTATATTTTTTGGAAACAGTTCACTAAAATCAAACCAGTGAAACAACCAGTTTCATCTCCCAACAGCTAGGTGTGTCGTATAACGTATTACGTCATTGAACAAAATAATAATATTTAAGTTATTACCCTTGCTGCATTGAATACCTATTTAATATTTAATATTTGAAAATGTCTTTAAACATGTATAGCCATGTTGAGCTTATTTAAATTGATATAAATATAGAATGAAAAATAAACCGATACGGGCAGGGATTGGAACCCGCGACTACTAGGAAACCGTCCCGTCGCTCTACCAACTGAGCTACCGTATCGCTGTTCGCCTCGGTGAATTAAGCTTTCTATATGTGATCGTCTTTATCGGGACGGTGGAGACATCTATTGGTTTCTTTCGAAAATCCTAACCAATGTTTCTAACTTTGCAGTATAGATAAACATTGAAAAGATGCCACTACCGAAATTAATGTTTGAAAATATCTAAAAACATGTATAGCCGTGTGGAGTTGATTTTATAAATTACGTGCATAAATTTTTATACGTTTCATTTATAAATATATATAATAAAAAGAAAACCCGGAAAATCTACAAAGTCATGTCAAAGGCAATAAATCTAGGAAAAGTATAACAGTTATTGAGTTGTACAGCCTTGGAGTGTTTTAAAAAGGTTTTATATCTTATTAGACAACAATTCTCTTCCTCATCAGGTAATAAAATAATAACGAGTCTGTGAACATATTACTGTTACTTATATTGTTTTACTTACTAGACGGAAATGAACACAAGAGGTCGTAGGTTCGAACCTAATAAGTTGATGTTTTTTTATTTATTTTATAATACTAGAAAAATAATATTTTTGACAACATAACTCCTATGTGGTTATAAAAAATATCATTAAAAATGTATACCAAATAACAAATTAAACATTAAATTAATCTTTGTAAATAAAAAAAAAATCCCTATTCTCTTGCAATCGTTAACATTATTTTGCAAAGAAAATATTAAACTATCGTTAATTGGAGTAAATTTCTTTGTTAGTTTGATTGTTACCGTAGTTAATACTAAATATAATAGCAACTAATTCTACCTACCCTTGCTGTAGTGCTTCTTGCATGGGAATAGGAATAGCAATCAATTAAACCGTCTAGAATAGTCTATATTAAGCTTAACATAGCTGTACATGTTTAGATATCAAACGTCTAAAGTTTGATATACTAAATAATTTCTAAAAGTAATACTATAATATGTAGGGTACATTAAAGTCAATTGTTATTTGGAAGGTAATTCAATTATAATTCAAGATTAAGTAAAGAGAGAAAAATATCCTGACCTAACGATCAAAGATAGGTTGCCAAGTTTGTATAAGGTGATAATATTTGTATACGTTGGTAAGTTTGTCTACGGTGGTAAGTTGGTCTACGGTGGTAAGTTTGTCTACGATGGTAATGGGCAATAGTAGTCCCATCCATTATAAGCGAGTGCCTAAACTTACAGATGCTTTATCACTCTTGAGGGCCTCTCCCCTACTACCTACTAGAAGGAAAAACTAGAGGAAGAGTGAAAAGCAGTTTGTTATACACACAAATATATTATATACAGTATTTGATATGTAATACTATTTCGAATACTGATAAATATCCTAAATATGGCAACATCAATGCAGATCGATTATAATGTCTTATTTTAATCAGACCTCCTTGAAGGTTTATATATGTGGTCAGTAAAATGCTATAAAACTTTAAAGAAGTTTGTGGGCAAGACAATGCAATAAGATCTCCATGAAGTTTGTGTTTAAAAAAATATATCAACCTCTTTTTATACAAACTATTGCATCAATAATGACTTGTAGGTATTTACAATGCAATCTCAAGAATGCATAATTGGCGTTCATTAACACCTTTGTATTATAGCTTCAGTTTTATAATTTAACATATTTAGTGGACTGGTTGATTATTTTCTTCCATATCAGCATTTATGATAACGGATGTTAAATATTATAAAAAAATATATAGATTATCTTCTACTTTATATTGGAGGAAACGTTTTTTTTTATATTTGTATATATTTTATTGTTATTATAGTCGTTCATTTAAAATACAAATTATTAATTTATCATCATGAAATAGATAATTGAATAGAGCTTAAACAAACAAACTTACCTATATTGAAGTTGTTTTAAAATGTTAACTCTATCAGTAAGCGTACGTATCAAGATAAACTGGAAATTATCAATCGAGGAAGGTTATTGGTACAGACGGACTTCTCGCTAGATTAAGAGGGACCCTGGTAATGCCTTATATGGACTGATTAGCTTCTATTGACCATACGATATAGTGTTCTTATTGTCAAAACACCACAATGTTTATTGGAACTGCCTTCTCTTTTTCTGGCGGAGAGACTTTCCTCGATGTCTTCAAACACGGAGAGTTTATCGAGGTATTTGGTTTGAATCATGCGTTTTTAATTAACAAGGCATTATTACGTCCAGTCCTCAGTATCGATGATACAAGGGATGCAGAGGCCTAAAACGTAACAGCATACGTATTTACAGCCATCCCTAGGACGAGGCCTTATGTGTAACAATTTTTTATACTCTAGGCAAGTTACGACATTCATCTTCTTTATATTATTGATATTTCTAAGTATAACTAGCCCATACTAACTAATGGATACAAGGTCTAAAGTATACTTGTAAGATGAGGATAAATATGTTTTATTTAAATGTTCATAAAAGGCATGTGACAAATTAAGACGTCAACTCTTAGCGTATTCATCGTCAACTTATTATTTATAGCTACTAATAGGCAATTCATATTTATATAATACATTTATTAGATGCAATAAACTTTAATTAAATGTGTTCTGGAATTAATTGTATATTCAATTATAATTCCTGCATTTCATATCACGAGCTACTCAATAACCATCCATCGTCGTCGAAGGATGATATTGAGGTACCTATATGTGTCCTTTTGGCGCAACCAAGCCATCTCAAAGTAAAGAAGAAGAAACTTTTAATTGTTTTCATTTAATAACAAATACGTTTAGTCTTTTGAAGTATATCTGTGTGAGGTTATTATTTGAGAACCACTGAACTGGTTTTTAGATTCTTTAGCTTGGTAAGGAAAAAAACATCAAGTCGTGTTTATTTATCTTACCAAAAGAATTTATCGGAAAAATCTGTCATATATTTTAGAGTGATATATTTTATCAATCGAGCTTTTGGTAATGTGCAAATGAGTATGACACCTATTATGTACTTAATTACTATTAATGATTCGATAAACAATTCACAAAACAAATTTATCTATAGGTACCTAAAATAATGCTAAGAAAGTGTACATATTTTTTATTTACATATTTATTTTTTATAGTTACAATAACTATAAAACCCACGTCACTATCGTGACAATAATTCAAGTACTGTGACAGACAGTACTGTGACAGACAATTAATTGTTATTATAATAAGACAATTAGTTGGCACTTACATAAAAATATATATCTTCTAGTTTATTTATATATATTTTTTAATGTTTAATTACTGGTAAGTGGCAATGGTACGAAAATAAGAGATTATTAACTTCTTTATTTTTTAACCGATTGTTAAAGAAAAAAACAAAATTTTAAGTTAAGCCCTTGAGAATAGGTAGGTATATATTGCCTTAAACTGCATTCAAATCGATTAATCAGAATAAATACAGACATATACTGACATACAGACGATCAGACAAAAAGAACAAAGCATTGTTTTAGGTTCTTTTGCTTATATAAACCCCCCTCCCCATTATGATTTTTTTAAAATATTTTGTATGTACAGACAACGACTACTTACAGTTTTTTGTATTGTATATCGATTCTTTAATAGATTCTTGAATACTTTTAATACATATATTTTTTGATAGAGTGAAAAGTGTGCAATGAAAGTGAAAAACTAAATGTTATTCAGAGTGGCGCTCAATTTTTATTCATAAATGTTATTTAAATTGGCTTTACATATTTTTTTGTGTTGCGTGCACAACTAAAAGACGAACAAATGAACAGATTATTTTTTAATGTTAGAAATGGAGTCTGTTAGTTATACCTTCACATCCTGGCTATTTATTTTTGTAATATTTTCAATGTATAGAGACTACTCACAGACTATATTATATATTTATTACATATATAGAAGAAGATTTGCTTGGTACCTATTAGGTGATTATCTAAATTGACATAACTTCTTTTATTTTCTGGCCGATTTAAATAAAATAAACACTAAATGTTAAGTGAAGACTGTTACAATATATTCCCGAAAAGAATATATAATTTAATGATAATCAAAATGAAACCATAATGGCGATTGTAGCATCACCTATCGGGTTCGATTATAAATGTAAACTTCTTCACACACAAAATTGGTTCAAAATCGGTCCAACAGCCTTTCAAGAGTTTAGAGACAAGTATTCAAATACACTAAAAGTCTATAATCTAGCAATTCATAGAGCAAATAGTTTTGAGTGAAAGCATATTCCCTTCCTTAGTCCATCTTCTCCCTTCTCTTCCTCCCCTCTGCCCTCTTCCCTTTCCTCCCCGATCCCTTCAATGTTTGACTATCCCTACTAATAATATGAAATGTTTCTGTTGCAGTGCGTCTCTGTGTAGTGGAAGGTCGAGGACCTTTTAAACGCGGCGCAACTTTCTGTCCGATCCTGGAGGAAGAGAACTCGGGCGTAGAGTGTGTGTTAGGTTCAGACCAGTAAGTCTATATTTTTAATATACTAATTGCTATCTTTGATGGTTTTGGAACTTGGCTCTGTTGATATTCGGGCTGTCTCCACGAGGTAACATTATATTTTTCAACTCCTCTACCCCTTAAAGGTGACAAGGTCCCATTAGCCATATTTACAGACCTCATCAAAAATCTACTGACGAAACGTCTGACAATCATGTCTTACTAATAGTAAAAAAGCTGTTTGAATATACGTATTAACATATATAACCATGTAGAGCTTATTTAAAAATTCCAACCCGCGATGTCGATCATTTATAGAATGCTAAATTCACCTAAATTATACATTAGCTCAATTGGTAGAGCGACTATATTGTCTCTCAGAAGTAGCAAGTTCAAATTCCTGAACGTATCGGTTTATTTTTAATTCCATATTAATTTAAAAGCTTTTTAGTACAACTATAATATGTTTACACTAATTTAGTATATAATATTCTAAGGCTTTTAATCAAACAATACCCACAAAAACATTTTTACAGGTGTAGTACTTCGGGCCCCCTTTATGCTTCTGTATGTTATGCCAACAATTTATTTAATAAATGACTACTAAGATTCAGTTTGAATGAAGATCACTTCGTAAATGCTTCCAGGCTGGACTGTCTTCGTCGGATCAGCAAGGGCACGGTCGACTTCGGAGTGTTCAGTCCCGAGGACCTGATCGCGGCGCAGTGGGCCAACATTGATGTTCTAGTTACTAATGAAATTAGGCAGCGACATAGTGAGTGACAAATGTTTGACTATTAAAAAATTGGTATCAAATAGAGGGGAGGAATATTGTATGACATATTTTGGTGCAATTTGATATGTGAAAGAACATTTTAGGTGATTTGTATATAAATGTGGGTTCGACTTCAGCGTGGGACAATTTTTCTGGGTGTATTTTCTTTACTGTGTCGAATCTTTTTATACCCGCGTCTACACTCCAGTGCAGGGTCGTCAACCAGCTCTTTGGATGTGAAGCTATTTGTCACATTTGTCTAAATATTATTTATTTTATAAAAAAAAAAATAAAGTTAATCGTTCTGAATCGATGAACGAGGTTTTGGAACTTTGAATTTTTGTAAACTGTAATTTTTAACTATACAGACTCAAAAGTTGTCAATTCCTGCCCCAGTGTTGATTAAAAATACACAAATACCTAAGTACCCACACTTTCCCAATCTAGAACTATATTATTATTATTATATTATTGGTTTTTATTTCCAGGACAGTATGAACGTAGAGTAGTATCAGTAGTAAGTCGTCATATTCTGCTCGATAATACAGCTTCAGTAGCCACCGTGTTGAAAAACAGCACGCTGTGTCATCCTGGAGTCGGGATCGATGACCTGCGACCATTGTCCGAAACACTGGCAGGGGTAGGTCACATTCGTTGATGCATAATTATTGTTATATTTGTAAAAAGGATTTTATTATTGTCCGAACGGGCTTTAAAATTTATACATAGTATATATTTATGAATATATATTTACGTTTGCAATCGATAAAAAGACAATCAGAAAACAATCATAATCGAAATTGAAAATATAAAATGTTTGCATGTTTAAAAATAATTTAACTAAATTGATGAACCCATTATTCAACCCACTCCTCATCAGTACCTGGAGTCCCTGATCATCCCTCGTTCCTGCGATCCTGAGCTGACTCTCACTGAGAACCACATCAGCGCTCTCTCCAGCTTCTTCTACAAGGCGTGCAAGGCGGGGCCCTGGGTACCAGATCAAGACAGAGACGCCGCACTCAGTAAGACAGACAATTTTTACTATTATATAATATTAAATACATTTTCTATAACTTTTATAATAGAACTTAAAACATGTTATTGAAAATATCTATAAATTTAAATAAATATAGATGAACTTAAAAATGTACATGTAAATGATGCGACACGGTAGCTCAATTGTTAAAGCGACGGGACGGCTTCCCAGAGATCAGTTCGAATTCCTACTCTTATGTTTATTTTCATTCAATATTTAATTTAAAGCACTTTCGAAAAGCTTTTCTCAATAAAATAAAATACATTGAATAAATTACAGAAAGGAAATATCCAAATCTGTGTGGAGCGTGTGCGAGTGTGGAGTGCTCCACCCACGACAAGTACTGGGGGCCCCTCGGCACCCTGCAGTGTTTGGGGGACAACGCGGGGGACGCCATGTGGGGGGAACTCGATGATGTTATGTATTACTTTGGGGTAAGTATGTTTTTACTAACAATAACATTCCGTTACTATAAAACAAAATGGCGGAATAGAAGTCATTTTTAATTTTTAATTAGTAGTACGTTTAAAAATTGGATATTATATTATGTTATGAAGGTGAACATATCGTCTTCGGGGCGAGTGTTTCCCGCCAGCGAGGGGTTCTCGTACCTGTGTCGCGATGGCAGCACGCAGCCCGTGGGTGGGAACATGGAGCCCTGCGTGTGGCTCAACAGACCCTGGCCGGTCGTTATAGCTAAACGGTAAATATACACAACTGTGTATCTGAAAAGGTTTTCTTAAAACATATTGTTATTATAATTACAAGAATTTAAATAAAGTAAAAAAATCCAAATTCCACAATATTAAACTTCACTACAGTGGGAATACACTTCTCGATTCATTATCAACACCGACACTATAGCTTAGTAGAACGATTGCATCCCAAAAGTCCCAGGTTCGAGACCGTTCATACGTTTACATTCTAAAATTCAACATCTTATATCCAACCTCTTGCTCCCTATTATCTAGGAGAGGACTCCAGGAGGGCTTCATTCAAATCTTTTCTCTGAAGCACTTGTAAATTATAAAATATCAGGAAAGCATCTGCTGCAGTCAGCAACCTGGTCTCCTCACTGACGGAGGAAGATCTGTTCAGTTCCAACTGGCGCGGGGCCCTCGCGTCGCTGCTGGAGGTGCGCCTGGCCCCCGTCACGCAGCACATGAAGGCCCCCCTCGACTATCTCGCCTCTGCCAGAGGGTTCAGAGAAGCGTACAGCCAGAGTGGCTGTGACCCTCCTAGGTACGTATGTTATATACACTTACATCCTTTATTTAATATATTAGGGTCACTTACTATCTTCCTCTCTCATTATTATTTTTAAAACTCGCTACTAAAAAAAAAAAATATCTACAACACACTTAACGCACAGATAAAAAAAACTGCATATACAACCTACTATAGTCTATGCCACTTTACTCACAGACACATAACTCTATGCACGTCTTCTCTGCTGGAGAAGAACAAGTGTGAGTGGTTGAGCGAGGCGGGCGCGGTGTACGGGGTCAAGCCGCCGCTGCAGTGCGCGCTGGCCGCGGCCGGAGCCCAGGATGCGGGCGGAGCCCTGGCGAGCGTGCGCGATGGTCGCTGTGACGTCACCGTGGCGGACAGCGACTTGTTGGTCGCAGCTAACCGGTGGGTTGATGTAGTTGTATCAGTTGTAGATTTAAGAAAGATATATTTCGATAACTTATATTCAATATAAAAACATTAATAGAGTTATGCAATAATTACATTTACTTTAAAATTTAAACCAATATTTCGTAAAAATGTTATATTTTTTTTGGTGTTAGGACGTATCTAGTACTGTCCACTTTACTTTTGGCGTTCACTTCATATACTTACAGGGGTATTTTTAATTAGTTGACTACCTTTTGCAAAGCAGCCTCTCTGCATCAATCTTACTGTACTACTCACTAGTACTCACGAGTAGACAGTAGTCTACTCGTGACCATGGAGCGTGTAACCGCTTCGAAATATCGAGGTAATAATAATAATATAACTGACCGTTGCAATAATCCCGTTTCTGTACATAATTCTACCCAAAACAATGGTTTTTCAGTTTGTCTGTTTGTCTGTACGTCTGTATGTCTGTATGTTTGTGCACGGTAATCTCAGAAACGGCGTTACCAATTTGAATGCGGTTTTCAGGAATATATTATGATAGTCTTCACTTAACATTTAGTTTTTATTTCATCTAAATCGGTTAAGAAATAAAAAAGTTATGACCATTTATGTCAATCACGTAATAGGTACCATGCAAATCTTATTCTATACATGTAAGAAATCCGTAGAGGAGTAATCTTTGTACATAGAATATATTTAAAAAAAATAAACCAGGATGTGAAATGATAACTAACAAAATCCATTTTCAGCATTTTTTAAATCTGTGTCTGTTTATCTGTTTGTCTTTTAGTTGTGCACAAGACACAAAAAAAAAATTTTTGAGACCATTATATAAGCAAGATAACCCAAAACAATGTTTTTTTCATTTTGTCCGTTCGTCTGTATGTTTGTATGTTTGTGCACGCTAATCTCAGAAACGGGTTAATCCATTTTGATGCAGTTTTCGGGAATATATTGTCATGGGATTCACTTTACATTTAGTTTTATTTTTAACGAATGGTTAACAAATAAAGAAGTTAATAATTTGTTATTGTCTTATTTTGAAAGTTTAAAGTTTTTAAATACATTGTTAAATACAAAAGGTACTTTTTTTCAAATACGAAATCTACGCGTACGAAGTCGCAGGCACAGCTAGTATTTAAAAAAATGATTAATATTTTTTCACTTTTTTTGTGCTAAAAGCACAAAAAATATAAAGTTTTAAAATAAGTATAAAATTTTAAAAATACTTTTTTTTTCTTACAAATTCTTTTTTTTTCCTACTCAAACAGTTTTATACTTTTTTTTCGTCAAAAAAAGTTGGCAGCCCTAGCTATGGGGTACTTAGAGAGGGCGGAGGAAAGAACCTAATTATAATTAATTATATAAATTGCGTATTACTCTCGAAAAACTTACTAATATTACACCGTATTAGGAATTCGTATGAACGGTTTTTCTTTTATCTGTATGAAGAATTTTCTATAAGATAACATAAATCACTTTAAAAAAAATCCTTATTAAAACTACTGAATCTTATTTTAAGTTTAATTATATAATTTCATATATATTGTATATTTATAAATATATGCTTTCCAGGGATTTTGGCTTGGAACCCATCCTATACGAAGTAACGCCAATAGTAGAAAAAATGGAGACGGTAATGGCGTACGTGAGATCGGACTCCAAGATTACCAACATGGAGGAACTACGCGGGAAAAAAGCAGTGTTTCCAAGTTACGACGGCGTCGCTTGGCATTCAGTGTTTAAATACATTGCAAATAAAGAAAAATATAATTGTTTTAATGCTATTCATGAATACTTCAGTGATATTTGTGCACCAGGAGTTGAAACACCCTTTAATCAGGAAATCGTGGAAAAGTTTACAAATAACTGCTACAAAGATGGCGCCGGTGTTGTTAAAGGAGAAATGGCGGCGCTGAGGTCGCTTGTGGAAGGGAAGAGTGATGTTGCGTTCATTAACATTCAAACTGTCAAGATGTACCAGAGTAAGATTTTTTATATTTTAATATCAGTACCCTTATTATGAGTTTTCACGTTACTAAAACTATGACAGTTCACCAAATAGTAAAATCGGAATATACATATATTTATTATATACTCTAGCAAACAAGATTTATTGAAATATTTAAGATAAGTTGTTTAAAAAATATATTTATTTCTAGTTATTTATTATCATTCATAAATTATCTTAAATAATATTTTTTTTTTACAGATTTTATAATTATTATAATATATTTAATGCATAGAGTGTTTAATAATTATGTGTTTCGATATTACTATTCGGTAAACTTGTAAGTTTAAAATTCCAAATGTAAATCTTATTAATCCGCTTAAAATATTTTTATTTCAATGTGCAATGCTCGTGAAAATCTGAGAAAATACAAAATGTTTAGCTTATTATTATAAATTATGTACTTTAGTTATTTTTTTTGCTATCTGTTCTAGTAGAAACCTTCAGCAAATAGTTATAAGGTTTATAATATCCATGAACAGTCAGTCCAGCGACATGTCCCTTTTCTGTATATTATAGAAATGTAGATAATTGTCTCAAAGAATTCAGTCCCTTATAAAATCTAAGGTGACTTTGTTTTTAGTCGTTTCAATGTTGACATTCATTCATAGTGACATACTGCAATTTTTGTAGTGAAGTTTTGTAACGGGGCTTGCTTAGGAGTTGTTCAATCTTTATGCGACTTTTTTCTACGAGTATGTGTGACTGTGTATGGTTTGTCTCATAGTTTAAATATAGATCTTTATCTCCGAATGTAATTCGATGTTAAGGTTAGGATTATTTATTATTATTGTATGGAAACTTGGTTCCTGATGATGGTTCCGTGATTTCAGACAACTTTATAAGATGCTCGGCACAATTTTTTTTTTATTTATGTTTATATTGTTACAGGTAACTTAATAAACGAACCATGGGCAAACAAAAAAGTTGAATTAACACCAGTGTGTCCTGAAGAAAACAGCAAATATTGTTACATATCTTGGGCCAATATTGGCCATATACTTGCCGCCAAAAATCTTACAGCGATGAGGAATCACGAAATTGTCACCATGTTCACAAAACTGGACCAACTGTTTGGCAAACATCAGCCGTTCCATAGCGTAATGTTCACAATGTACGGCTCTTATAACCACCAATTGGATGTATTATTTCATAACAACACCAAAATTCTCGCTACAGATAATATTTTTAAAATGCATCCTTACATGTCTATGCCATTTAATTTTGAAAACTCCGTTCTCAGTGGTGACGGCAGCTGTCAAAAAAATGATTTGATACATAATTTTGCACCCAAAATTGCGCCATCAATGTTATTCTTAGTGTTAAGTTTAGGTTTTTACGTTTTAGGTAGCTGATATTTGACTGTTTAGTTTAGATATGTCATGTGTAATTCAATAAATGATTTGAGCTAAAACTAGTTTTAAAACTTTTAAAATAGTCTTTTATTACACTATTTTTTTGTGTTAAAATTGAACTGCTAGATATTGTCAAATAACTATATTCCAGCAACAGTGGAAGTGTTGTAATTTTTTACCAACAATTCAACCTACTAAAGGTCACATATAATATATTTGCATATGGCGTGCTTGACCACTCACCATAGATAATGTGAGCACATTTAAAGCAATGTGCTTGCAGAGTGGCGTAGCTATATAAGTCATAACCAAAAGTCCTGGCGCAAAAAATAAACTAGGGCCCAACTATAGTATTTATAATAGTTTGTTATATATTTCGATGTAATCCAAATTCATTGTAATACGTATACGTACGTACGAACTTTTTTACGTATGTACTTCAAAAACGGAGGTTTCTCAATTCTCTTGTATATGTTGTTTTTGTTTATATTCACGTATAACTTCGTCATTTTGATGATGATTTATTTGAGCTCCCAGACTGGTCCAGTTTTTATTTTATGAAAATCGATAATCAATGTCGGAAAAGAACAACGGAACGCGTAAAAAACCTACAACAAATGTCTCACGATTACGACAATCGCTTGTATTGTATTGTTTGTACCTTTTTATAACATAACAAAATGCCAGCCTAATGAAAGTAACCGCTAAAAAAGAAAAAACAAAAATCTTTTAACAAAAAAGTAAAAACGCTTGCAGAAAATAATAAAAGAATCTGTTTAGGAAGTCAGTGCCAACTTTTTAAATTTATATAGACCAAAAATGCCTACCACTAAATGGATACACTACCACTAACGATTGCTTTTGAAAAACCCTTTTCCTGGTTTGCGTCTTATAGAAAAGATTCCAAAGGCTGTAAAGATTCACGATCAAAACGAAGATGTTTTTTTACATTACTTAACAATAACATATTCGTTAAATTTCTTAAGGCTTGTGATGATTGATTGTACAATTTTTTTAAAATGACGAGATCGTTGGTTTTTCCGATGTTACCTGTGCCACGCAGATATTAACGACGTTAATATGATCGGCAAAATCCTCGAGGATCGTGTATGGAGGAGTAGAGTTATTATATTTCAAGTAATAGTAAAACAAAAGAAAAAAAGAGAAAAAGTTTACGATTAGAGATTGCAACACAAGGATATTCCCTCTGAATTTTCAAATAAGTTGGCATTATTAATTTCAATTAAAAGTTCGTGAGTCATAGTCTGAAGAGTTGACCTGCCCCGGGGTACTACCCCGGGTAGCCCTCTGGCTATGCCACTGATGGTGACTCGTATAAAAAGTTATCGTCACATTAATAATAGTAATTAATTAATTTTAATAATAGTAATAGTGCTGATAATACATGAACAGCTATTTTACAACATGCTATTATCTCTACCAATATGTAGTCACATCTTATTTTCTATTCAATGAGGTAACTTTTAAAGTTAAAGCTGTTTGGTCCCTGTCCCTTGATCTGTGCTTGCCATTATAGTACGAATCAACCACTATGAATTAACAGTTGTTGAGAGTAAACACTAAACAGACAATTAGAATCGGTGTTGGCAACTGTACGATAATTTTCGATTACACAAAATTTATCTAAAAAAAAATTCAGATCGGATTTTGAGTAGCAAAAACAATGGCACAGACTACTAGAGAGACCTTTACAATCATGACAGACCTTATTATTACCTCATTTCTTTTAATAAATGTAATAATTGACCGATAAACTTTACACTTTTCACTTATTTTTTTTCACTTATTTTTTCTACAATATTTGAATTACCCAAAATTTTCGCGCCATTTTCTGTGCAGTGAATCCATGTGAAGTACCCATGTGAAATCATAAAATAAGGACGTGACGCGTGGTCGAGTGTAATATAAGTTCGTGACAATGTCTGTTTTATTAATAACTAATAGTTTTATGCTTTATTTGAAAATGTACGATATTTTTTTGACAGATACGATAATTTGACGTCCCTTGGACGTTTAATTACGATTGGCGCATCGTTCCAGGTTGGCAATGCTGATTAGAATTGACAGTAACATTGACATAAACTTTCGCGGTATCGCTGCTGGCATTTTGTTTATTTTGAAACTTCGAAAATGTCTACTGAAAAATTGAATAAATTCATCAAAGCATTAGATGCAGTTCAAAAAGATTATACATGTGGTTTCTGTTTAGAATTATGCAAAAAACCTGTAACTTTGAGTACATGTTATCACATTATTTGTGGTGATCATTTTGGAAGTTTAAAAAAATGCCCTACTTGTGACATACCACTTTCGGGATGCACTACTTTCACAGACGATCGCTTAGAAAAATGTGTTTATTCGGCAAAAGAATTACAGACTATATTTGAAAGTTTTCGAGCTAAATCTGTTCTTCATAATTCAAAAGCAGCAAATTCGAACGACACAAGTAAGAAACGAATTAAAAATGTCCTAGGCGTTAGTGATAAAGAGAATAAAAACGCTTCTGGAAGCTCTAGCACTAAGACGAAAAGGCAAGGAAATCAAAGTGACCATGTAAATTCAACTTTATTATCTACTGGGAGTTTGAAGATAAATAAGGGTATTGAAAAAAGAAATAATAAAGGTGAAACGTCCTTACATGTTGCGTGCCGTTTAGCGAAAGTAAATTCTGTGATTGATTTGTTAAAACAAGGTGCTAATACCAATACAAAAGACAATGCAGGCTGGACTCCATTACATGAAGTTGTTCAGAATGGCCGACTGGATCTTGTCCAGGTTTTATTACAAAATAACACACTCATTGATGTTCCGGGTCAAAACAATGAAACTCCATTACATGAAGCAGTTAGATATAATCATAAGGAAATAGCTGATGAGTTGGTGAGAAATGGAGCAGACATAAATTCAAGGAACTCTAAAGGAGAGACACCAATGCAATTAGCTTCTGATCAGATGAAAAAAGTCTTAAAAGAAGCATCAAATAACATAGTCCAAACACAAGGCGTAAACATAAGTTATTTATCTGACCTACATACTGAACTAGATTTTGATAGCATACATGTTTTCTGTGATTCTCAATTTCGTACAGTTCATAATAAACTTAAATTGCTTTCAAAACACCATTCCAACTTATATATAGAAGCCAAATTTACTAAAAAAGTGACTCATTTAATAGTTGATGAAGAAGACGGTGTTTGCACTTCCAGTTTGAATGTTTTACAGGGCATTGTAAGCTCTCTCTGGATAATATCAACTCAGTGGATATTAAAATCAACGGAAGATACCTTGGAATCCTTCAAAAGTTATGAAGTTATTGGTGTTGGTAATAAATCTTTCAATGGACCAAAAAACTCCCGTTACAATAAATACAAACAACTACCTGGTATTTTTAATGGATGCCATATATATTTACATAATTTCAATACAAAATATGAAATATCTAAGACCATTGTGCTAACGAAAGCTATTTTAACAAAATTAATAACAGATGCTGGTGGAATTGTTCTCAGACGAGTTCCAAATCCAGAGTTAATTCCAGAAGAAGAGAAAGTGGTGCCATATCATGCAAAGAAAGATGGCAAACTCGTATCTTGCTCGCACTACATTGTATTTAAGAATGTGTATGAACCTATGTACAACATGTCGCATTTTAAAGCTTTGCCAATTGGTTGGTTGATTGAATGTATTGAAAAATATCAATTATGTGAACCATGCTAATATTGTATTAAAATATTTGTATTTTTTCACATCACATATTTATTAATACAGATTAAATCATATGGATTATGTCAATACAGAAATTTCAAACTAAACTATCTTCCAATAAAATTTATGTATAAAGCCATATATGTATATATAAATTATTGTGATTTTCTATCTGTCACAATATCAACCAATAAAAAAATATTAATACTGGATTTGAAAGCAATCCAGTTATTTTGCATAAATGGGTATTATATATTTGATAGAAAAAGAAATTATATAAAATAATAGTCTCAAAAAACTATAGTTTCAGTCAGTCATTTTTTATCAAAGGAAAATCTATGGAAACAAATCTATCTATGTGCAAAGTCTCTATATGAGTCAGTGAGACATTATTGAAGTTACTAATATTTATAAGATAATTAAGAGATTAATCCTTTTTGTTATCTGTTATAAATGGGGTGAAAAAAGATTTAATTTCAAGTAAATACCATCAAGGTAAAACTATTTTAGTATTGATAAAGTGTTAGACGATTTTATTTATAGGATGTTTCAAAGTATTGTAAATGAAACAGACTTACTTGCCACATCATTTAACTACCCATATAATTAAATACACATATTTTTTGTAAAACGTTCCGAAAACTCACATTTACGTAAGTTTGACAAAAAAAAAATATTTTTTTATTTTTTCTGTACTGAATTTTTTTTTTATTAATATTGTAAACCTAATCACAAAATAATATTCCATTAGAAATTAAGGCAAGAAAAAAAATGAACTGGAAAAACATTTATAACACAAATTAAAAATCTATATACCTAATATTTAATAAATGTCTTAATCTACAACATATAATAATGAATGGGATGTACATTATTTAACTTTTATTTAATTATATATATGTAGTGTTAACTGTTATTTTATTTCCTTACTATCGCTCCAGTACTTTAGCGTGAAGCACGAATGTTTAGACAGGTAAACAAAAACATTGAAAACTCCTTTAGGTCTCAGCTCTTCTAGTTTCAAGTGTCTTGATAAATATAAGTCGATTCAATTCTCTTGCTGACGACGTAACACAACATGCTTAAACTTTTTTACACCTATATTTAACCGGTTTATAAAAGGGAGGGCAAAAACCTTTGAAGGTGTACGAAGGTTGGATTTAAATAAAGATAATTTATATGATTATATGTTATCAACCGGACATGTATTGAATATTTTTGTTCGTCAAGTTTTTTTATACAAAGACCATCAAAGTTATGAATTGAAATAAGTACTAGTAGCTATATAACGAAACACAGTGTTGCGTTAGCCATTATTAAATCTATACTTGTAAAATCGTTTGTACTGTCAGGCTAACAACGGTATCATTAACTACAAATATAATGAAGAACATTAGCTTATTTTATAAAGCAGGCATCTGTTAAAAAGATTTCGGTAATTCCAAATTTATGGAGGTTAATTAAAATTGAGGGTAGGTAGATAATAACGCAAAGTAAGTTTTTAAATTATGGCGTTGCATAATTAAAATTCTGGAACTCGTCATCCGTGAATAATTCTTTGTGGTCTTCTTATATAGGCCAGACGAAACGCACCATTGCAGAGCGAGTAAAAGAACACATTGCAGCTGTTAAGAATCGCCAGACGACGAAATCAGCAATAGCGGAACATCTTATGACCACCAACACCAACCACTGGATTGAGCTCCATCAACCCAAAGTTTTATCCACCGATCGCCAATATTACCGCAGAATGGTTCGCGAAGCGATTGAAATTAAAAAACATAAAAATTTTAATCGTGAGGATGGATATAAACTGTCTACTGCATGGAGTCCAGTTATAGGAAAATTAAATAACCGCCATATTTCGTCAAATAAACCCGAGGACAATGTTAGTATCGTGTGTAGTGACTTTTACAAATATAATCCACAAGTGAGGGTACCTGAAAAAGATACCTCCGTTCGCAGTAGACGGCGCCGCACACCGCTAGTCTCCCCGTGACCACGGCTGGTGTAACCCAGCCGAAACGTCGGGTAAAATAAAGTTAAAGGTAAATAACGCGGTAAGCCCCGTATTATTTTTAATATTTTAATAACGCAAATTTAAAATACTTGCCTATGGAATTTGCAGGTCTCGTAGGGACAATGTTAATTAATGTAGTTTAAAAACATTTGTTAAGGAACAAGCCTATCAAAGATCAGACTTATCTACTTATATATACCGTTGTTAGGTATACCTATCAGCATAACTCTGAACGAGGAATTCATTATTATTACATTAAATATATATATATGTGTGTACTTAGTCTGGCCTTAAATACTGTTACAATTAAAAATAAAAGAATATTACATTTGAATTTGGAATCTGCCATTTTTATAGTTCATTGTGTTTTCTCATTTTGGCGCCAATACATTGTACAATATTCTGCGATATTAAAATGGAGTGGGGTGACAAAGAGAACAGAATCATTGTGATTGCATTACACAATATGTGTATGGAGCCAAATGCAATTTTTAAAACCCTCCATACACTTGGTTTTAGTCAAATGTTTATGTACGAGCTATTAAGCTATTAATAGGTAGGTACAATAGGACTTTCTCTGTTTGTGATAGTGAAAGATCTGGCCGTCCACATAGTGTTCGTACGAAAAAGGTGGTCAAAGCAGTAAGGGAATCCGGCGAAGGCGAAGAAATCCTGTCCGAAAGCACAACATTTTATCTCGGCAAATGAAGATAGCACTTAACACCATGTCGCGTATTTTAAGAGATGACTTACGACTTGCAGGCTATAAGAGATGCACTGGTCATTTCTTACCTGATAAATTAAATATGAATAGGGTGGTAAAATCGAAACAACTACTCAACCGGTACGCAAAGGGAGGTCACAGAAAAGTTTTGTTTACGGATGAAAAACTTTTAACAATTGAGCAACATTCTAACAAACAAAATGACCGTATTTATGCTCAAAGCCCTAAGGAAGCTTTCCAATTAGTCGACACACTTCAACGTGGGCATTATCCGACTTCAGTGATGGTTTGGTGGGTTGCTAGCTATGATGGAGTGACTGAGCCATATTTTTGTGAAAAAGGTATTAAAACATCGGCACAAGTGTATCAAGATACAATTCTTGAGAAGGTAGTTAAGCCCCTAATAACACCATGTTCAATAACCAAGTATGGTCCTTCCAGCAAGATCCTGCGCCGGGTCATGAAGCTCGGTCTACGCAGTCTAGTTTGGAAGCGAACGTCTCGGACTTCAACAGAGCTGAAGACTGGCCGTCGTTTAGTCCCGATCTTAATCCGCTGGATTATGATTTATGGCCAGTTTTAGAGATTACAGCTTGCTCTGAACGCCATAATAATTTGGAGTCCCTAAAACAATTCATACAATTGGCAGTGAACAATTTCCCCATGGAAAGAGCACGTGCTTCTATTAATAACTGGCCTTAACGTTTAAAGGACTGTATTGCAGCCAATGGACACCACTTCGAGTAAGCTTTTTATATTTTTAATTGTTTTATATATGTTTATTAAAATGAAATGCAATTAATATTTTTTTTTTCTTTGTTACATTATTTATCACAAGACTAGGTATATGTATATATATAAACTGTAATAATAATAATAATAATAATATAATAATAATAATAATATCAGGACAAATTACACACATTGATCTAACCCCTAAGTAAGCAAATTATTTGCTTGTGTTAAGGGTGTTAGACAACGATACAAATACATAGAAATACACATATAAATACTGAGAATATATTTAATAAACGACCAAACCCAGAAACACAGACATCTATGCTCATCACATAAATGTCTGTTTCCGCCGGGAATCGAACCCGAGCCCCATTGCGTCGTGACACGTTAGGCGTCGGCGCTAACCACTCGACCAACGGGGCGGTCTAAAATATATATATAATGGAATTATATATATATTTTAGACCCAAGTGCACGTCATAATAAGACCGGGAAACAAAACAATAATACTCTGTTTAATAATTATTGAGCGCAGCGACGAGCGAAGATCATTTAGCTACAAAAAAACAGTAATTGGTCATGTAGGTACTTGAGGAATAATTACCGACAAACAAAATTTCGCAAAATATGCGATAATAACAATCAGAATTGCTGTCATCAGTTTAATCAATCACCTCAAATGAAATCAGTCACCTTGTACATACTTATAATTACAAATTCAATTGTTTTCATTTGTATAGACTATAGACTAACCTGGAACTAACCGAGTAGTTTTTATAAAATATGAATATAGGAGAATTGTGCTCAAGATGGCATACCAAGACAAGATGAAACCCTACTAATTTTGATTGAAATATTCGTGTTAAAAAGTGATTTAATGGAGAAGTGTAGTTGTTGTTCTGTTGAGTTCTAAGAACGAGAGTTCGATGGTATCCACATTCCCATAGGATTTTGCTGTGACACTCTTTCACTAATATCTCGACAACTAATAGACCGATTTTCAAAAAACACGGAAATCTCGTCAATACTTTTAACACCGAGAACTCGTCAATACCTTTAACACGGAGAACTCGTCAATACCTTTAACATGGAGAACTCGTCAATACCTTTTAACACGGAAAACTCGTCAATACCTTTAACACGGAGAACTCGTCAATACATTTAACACGGAGAACTCGTCAATACCTTTAACACGAAGAACTCGTCAATACCTTTAACACGAAGAACTCGTCAATACCTTTTATTTGATACCAAACACAACCTATTACCGGTACCTCGGCCTTAATTATTGATTAATTATTAATAAGTATTAGAGTATTATTGAGTAGATAATATGATACCTACCTATCTGATTTGTTTGAAGTATTTGTTAGACTAAGTACGCTTGCTTAGATTACAACCAGGAAGACTCGTGTGGGCAGATTTTATTTGTCTATCTTTTCTTTTTGATATTTAGGTTGTTTCAAATATAGTCATCGTGAAACTGAAATTGAAGTAATAAGATAACAATATTATGTACTTATCTCTGATGCAACTAGTTGCTAAGTATATCAATATAATCCTAAAGATAAACACTTGTATTGTTTGTGAAAACATAACTTACATAAGTACAATTTATGAAAAAGGTTTAATATAATTAAACTGATTTTAAGTACCTCGTTTTAAATATATAAAAGTTTTGGAATTTTCTCTCTAACTATAATCTGATTTTTTAAGTACATATTAGGTATTTGTTCTTATAATATTCTAGAAGCGACTCACTTTTCATCGCTTAAAATGAATCATTTTGTAAATCGAAACGTGTTTAGTAAAATATTGTGATTAAAAAATATTCAAAGATTTGCCTTTTTTACCCAAAGATAAAGATTAGGTATATCTTTATGATACCAAGTGCAACATTAAATACCTAATAATTATTATAATACTCATAACATAAATGATAAATGTTTTCCATACCTATTTTTAACATAATAACTTTTGAAGAACACCTCAATGACAGCTTCATTAAGCGAATTTTAGGTACATAGATTGTTAGGTACATAGGTATAACACAAATTAAAAATCTATATAATATTTAATAATATAATCTGTCTTAATCTATAACATATAATAATAAATCGGATCTATATTATTTAACTTTTATTATATTATATATGTGTAGTGTTAACTGTTATCGTAATTTATTTTCTCACTATCGGTCCACAAAAAATCAGTGATCGGTCACGCACTTGAAAAAAAATAACAGAAAAAAATAATAATTTGCTGTTGTTTGTTTGTTTTCAACGAGCACTGAGAGGTCAACCATTTTGAGCAATATAATATAGGTAATGTTAATTGTTATTTGTTTTTTTATAGTATAATCTTAATTTCTATGCATTTTGTATTTATTCTAATGTTTTAATGAAGATTTTTTGATGTTTTATTTGATAATAGGTAATTATTTATTTATCACTTCGTCATATTTTTTTTTAAGATCGTTCGTTCGTTTAAAAATATTAGTCGATACAATACAAAAACAAAATCCCAGTCAATGGTATGACAGTTTCAAAGAACCAAGCAACGCCTGTAAAGTATAACGTTCGGAAGCGCTGGATTTTTTCTATTGCTAGTTTTTACTAATAAATGTTTGTTTGTTAAACTCATAATGTGTAGGCTAGGATTTTAAGATAAGATATATGTAAACATTATGTAGGTAAGTAACTCATATTTTCAATTATACTTCAGTAGGAACTTTAAATATATTGAAATAGTTATATAAATCGTATCGTGCAAACCACGAATAATCTAAGAAAGTCTTTATATTTATAATCTCTTTCTAACAATTCTATAAAACATCGCCATCACTTTGATTTAATCATGTATTAGTTGAATAGAGCTATTATACATAAAGAAGGAGAACCATAGGCAGGCTGGTGAGTGCGTGTGTCTAACAAATAATAAAAAATGAGAGACCCATACTCCATAGTTATCTTTGTCTTATCACACATGAAAAAAAGTGAGACAGATAGGTAGTCTCATTTGCTTTGTCTTTTCTTTCAATGCCCTGATTAAAAAAGATAATTAAAAGTGATTAAAAAAGCAAACTTTTTGAAACCTACTTGATACTCTTCCATACTTTTCTCCAGAAAATTAAGATCAAACTTGAAATGAATTCTTTTTGATTCTCCTTCATCTTCCAAAAAAATATTATCATTTTAGGATTAAAAACGATAGAAAAGGATTCAATATTTGTAATCCTAACTTTTAAGTCAAATTAAATCTGAAAATAATATCTTAACTTTCAAATTATGACGAATATTGCGGAAAAAAAATTGATAAGACTTATCTACTCTACTCATAATATTTAATACATTTTAATCATAAGTAAAATCTAATTTGAAAGAAATAAGTCAACCTAAATAGGAAGCCTATTAAAAAAATCTAGTAGCAAAAATTACTTAATTTTTAATAAAGCTTAATGTTTGACTAAATATTTTGACCTATACACAGATTTCTTAATTGATATTTTGTATAATCTTGTCTTCTTAAAAGAACTTATGTAACCTGCAAAGTATAATATAAATTCAGGTTGATGTTTTTTACTCTCTATACCAAAAATGGAATCATATAAAAGTCCCCAAATCAAAATTATTTCATAGACATTTAACATATAGGTAAACATACTTCACTATTATTTAAAGGCTGTATGGGATGTTATTTCTCATCTTGCTAAAAATATTTTTCGTCAGATTATAAATTACAAAACTGTTTATAAAGTATGTATTACATTTAACTGATAAGGTTTATTTTTAATAGAGCTTTTATACACTAGTATAACAAGTACTTTTTTTTTCTAAACTGGACCACAAACAAATTTCCTATAAATAAAAAAGAATTTTGAAATTCAGTTGCAAAAATTTATTACATAAATTCGAATCTACATAATATTTAATAATATAATCTGTCTTAGCCTACAACATATAATAATCAATGGGATCTACATTCTATTTAATTTAAAAAAGGTATAAAAATAACATTTGCAAATATAGAAATGAAAAAAATTACAAAAAAAAATACGTAAAATGTTATTTAATAAAACTTTACTGGGATCTAAAGTCTCAAAAACAAAATAAAAACTTCAGTATAGGATTACATATAGTAATTATTGTATCAAATATATATTTTTTTAATCTTGTACTAATAAAGTAATTAACAATAAATAATCTTATTATTATGATTACTGCTAAGAGAGGTTCTTAGGTCATGAAAACAGTTGTACATTACAAATGTATCAAAATTAGATTGAGCTACCACAGACAATGTTCAGACCAAATCGTCAACTCCTCGCATCATTCACACTCTCTGGTACTGTCACCTCTAGTCCATCTAGCTCTTTCGTCAAAGTGACCTGGCAGCCTAGTCTGGATGTATCAGTCAGACCGTACGCCAGGTCTAGCATGTCACGCTCTTCGTCACCTGGTTCTTCAGATAACCTGGAAATTAATAGATTTTCTTCAAATTGTCACCTAATTTTTGGCCAGTTGCCAACCTACAAAAATAAGAATTTTTGTATATTCGTTATTTTTGGTGCATAAAATATTACTAGTTCTATACCAGAATCACTGTTTGAAACATATTTATTCGATAACTATTTAAGTTTATGTTAAAAATTTCCTATGGTCCAAATAAGTAATTAATATACGATCCCCGATTAATCATAGACTCCACAGATCAGTTAGTGACTCACAGATAACTTAAGTAGACAAGAAATAGATATTTTTTTTCAATAAGTCACTGACCTGTCATAATCTGTCTGACTTAACACGACGTGACAGGTAGAGCAAGTTATGGTTCCCTCACACGCGCCGTAACCGTCAAGATCAACATTGTTATTGACAACTACGTCTAACAGCGAGTCGCCAACCTTGCCCTCAGCTTCAAAGCGACGACCGTCGGTTGTATTGAAAAACACTTTTACCCTGGTGACAAGAAATAAACATAATTTCTTAGACCGACATTAAGTCGTGTTTGTTCTATTCATAATAAGGTTTTGCGTGAAACGTGAACAATAAAAAATAGGAAAACAAAAAATTCCAGCCTTCCAGCGCTTTAACTCTCAAGTGTCTTATGCTAACAAGTTGATTCAATTCTCTTGTCGACGAAAAAAGATGTTTTAAAAAAAAAACACACTCCTACACTTTTTAAATTTATCAAGGTTTGGAAAACAAATGAGTGGCAGAGTCTTTTGAACTTAACGAGGGTCGGGGTAAATTTGAGGTACCTAATGAATTTTATTATATGTTACTTCAGAGTGTTTGTAAGATTTGCAGCGCCTCCTAATACATATTACTTTAGAAAATCACTCACATAGCCGCAGGCCATGTAGGCGAAAAAGTATAGCGTTATCTCTTGTTATAGTCAAAGAAATACATTTTGATACTTTAAGGATCTTACTAATCTATACCTATAATAATCTTAATAATTATCATTAATATACAAGCATATTTGATTACTATTTATGTGTTAATCTATACATATAATAAAATTGTCACTGATCGATTTCTCTACATGGAAAATATTAAAAAGAAATCATGATGAGGGGTCTTTATATGAGCAAGAGAACCCAAAACAAGGGTTTTTTATTTTGTATGTTTGTGCACAATAATCTCAGAAACGACTGAACCAATTTGGATGCAATTTTCAGGAATATATTGTAAGTCTCTACTTAACATTTAGTGTTTATTTTATTTAAACCGGTTAAAAAATAAAAAAAGTTATGTCAATTTAGATGAATCACGTAATAGGTAACAAGCAAATCTTCTCCTATATTACTATATATGTAATAAATCTGTAGAGGAGTAGAAACTGTACATTGAAAATATTACAAAATAAATAGCTAGGATGTGAAGGTCTAACTAACAGATGTTATGAATATGACGTATGTTAGGAATGGAGTCTGACATTAAAAAATAATCTATTTATTTGATTGTCTTTTAGTTGTGCACGCAACAGAAAAAAATATATAGAGCCAATTTAAATAACATTTATAAATAAAAATTGATCGCCACTCTGAATAACATTTAGTTTTTCACTTTTATTGCACACTTTTCACTCTATCAAAAGATATACGTATTAAAAGTGTTCTAGAATCTAATTAAGAATACAATACAAAAAACTGTAACTAATCGTTGTCTGTACATAGACAATATTTTCAAAAAATCATATTGGTGGGTTACAACTTTATTTAAGCAAAAAAACCCAAAACATTGTTCGTTCATTTTTCTGTTCGTCTTTATGTCTGTATGTTTGTGTACGCTAATCTCAGAAACTTATTAAACTCTTTGGATGCAGTTTTCGGTAATATGTTGTAATGGGCTTCACTTAACATTTTGTTTTTTTTTTTAACAATCTGGTAACAAATAAAGAAGTTAATAATCTCTCCTCTTTGTACCATTGCCACTTACCAGCCATTAAACATTGAAAAAAATACATAAATAAACTAGAAATACTCCTATAGGTATGCAAAAACCACTTAGTTATATAATAAAATTCACCAACTTTAAAGTTGAATATGTTATGTTTTTATATATCACCCTAATATTTTGTTATTTATAAATTTCTATTTATTATAATATGTTGGCATATTTAACCGTGTAACTTCGGAACATAACTGGTAATAACTTCAGAACATAACGTAAATTAAAGTTAATTAACAATACAATGACAATTTAAATATTCATACATATACTATTTATTTCATTTTTAAATTATTTTTATTGTTATAATGTTCTGTGCTGCGAGATGCGGGCTGGTTACAGTTTACACACCACCCACTGGTTACAACACCCACTTTATATAAAAATAGTGGCTATTAAATATCAATCAACAATTATATTTTTTAATTTCCAAAGTATCAAAATGTGTTGGTCCGACACTTCCTAAACGCATGATAGAGGTCTGTGGAAGGCCTTATAGCAATGTGATTTTAAATGAACAGTACATATCATATTATGTATTTTTTTTTAATATTTTAAATAATAAGTTAACCATATTTTTTTTATGTGTAAATTGTTAAGAATATATTTTTCTATATATAAACAATTTTACATAATTTTAAATAACATATATTTTAGAAAAAACTATTTATAAAACTCTTGTTCGAAAAATTTGCTTGTTTTTATTATTGAGAATTTATGAAAAATATTTTTTTCACTAAATATTAAGTTTTTGTAAAGATAATATTAATATATTGTTTTAAGAGGAAAAGTTGCAAAAGTGCAGTCATTCTAAAAAAATGCATTGAAAAATTGGATAAACCATTTTTGTAGTCCATTTAGTCTAGTAAAAACGCAAATATTATATACTTTTAGACATAAATGTCTAAATGCCATAAATGGCTTTTTGATAATTTACACTACAAGTACTGTAATCTTCAAATGTAATCCAAATAAAAATCCTTCTGTCAGTTCATTACAACAAATATTTAATCAGGTGCTTGAAGTTACATAATAATCAAGAAATTTTAAATAGAATATATTAAACTAACATGGCCAACTTAACATATATATTATTTATCAATGTAATCTAGAAACCAAAAGACCAATCAGCAGCAAGATCCAGGATTGTCTCAGAATCTTGCGACTTGTCCCATGTCCAACAATTTCATTTGACTGTCCTAGAATTCACTAATAATTGTTTGAGGGACTTCCTAGACACCACATTGGTAAAATTTAAGGACATTTACCTTACAGGTTAATATCATCATATGATTTCTTATAAAAAAGACTTACTAAAAAAAATATCTTTTATATAGTAACTTTATTAAAAGTCTAATGTTATGTTATGTTAATATAAGTTTTGGACCATAATTAATTAAGTAATATATCAACTAAAAAAAGGAACATCAAGTTGTCTTTACTTTGAAACTATAAATAATAACTGAAAACTTTAACAAAAACAAAGAAAAATAATTTGAATTATACTTGTCTGAATATAGCATTAATATTATATTTATTTAAAGATTATGTTAAATAATACCTATGAGGAGTTTAAAAGTACTTAATGAACAAATGTAGGTATGTATTGTTGGACATAGTAGTGTTATTGACAATAGTTATTGAATATTAATTGACACAGGTCATTATTGACATTAATACTTCACTTACAATTGTTTAAAATCTTATCGAGAAATAAAACAAATTAGATTTTTGAATATTTGATTTGCACAATTGATATTCATAAATAAAATTAAAATAACTGTTGATATTTATTTGGATACTACTATTTCTTCTTTTTTGTTTATCTGCTCTTATTTGTAAGCTGTTTCTTTAAGATATAGTTAATAAAAGGATTTCAATTGAAGTACTGAAGCATTAGTATTATATATCTCTACTCCAACTATGCAGTTGCAATATCAATATAATCCTAAACATATTGAATATCTAATAATATATTTTGAAGATCTTCATGTGTCAGCTGATTTTACGATAAGATAAATGTAAAATTTAAGAAAAATTACAATATTACTCTGATTTTCGGTACCTCCCTTTTTAAATTTAAGAGATATAATAAGCATTTGTGCAAATATTAATATGCTCATATATAACCTAATAACACATAACCTAAGTAAAAGTTTTTAAAATCTCTCTCTAACAATTTTTCAACCTCTTTGAAGTTCAAACTTAGAACATTCTAAAAGAAACTTACTTTTCGTCGCTTAAAGCCAATTTTGTTGTAGATAAAGGTGTAATGCTTCTATAATTCCCAAATACATTTACAGCACCGTTATATTGGCGTAAACATGAGCTCCTTGATAAGGTGAACATTTTTATAACATTTCTATGTAACATTGTGTTTATGAACTCACAGTTCGTTGCTAACGTAGAGTTAAACGTACATTGACATTTAAAGTGCGACGGCGATGATTATAAGTCTGCAACCATAGACTAGTTGGATATAGTTTTAATACGTATGATAAAAGGACACGTACATAGTACTCTTAGTAATCTGTATTCGATTGACCTCTATATATACTATAATACATTATAACTTATATATAGTATGATCTATTAAAAAGACTAGAAGTGGGCGATACGAATACGTTAATAGTTATTGAAACTATATATTGGAAAAAAAAAATTTTTGTTATGTCAGCCAAATATTATATCCGAATACGATACACGAATCAGTATTTTCGGAGGGTTTCGTATCAAATCAATAGTCTTAGTCATATCGTTTTCTGTCTGACGTCGCGTTCCTAGTCGACACTAGGAACTAAAATTTATCGAAGACTTATTTATACTTGTCGTCTCTATCTTGTTGTGTTGTTTATTTTTATATAAATGGTTTAATTAAGATAATAATTCAACAAAAAATAATATTCATTTTTTTAAATTCATTTTTCTTTCCTTTCCTTATCATTTGACACAAAAAAACATGTATAAAAATGATGATGATATGATATATTTGACATTGAATCGAGATGTAGTTGCTAATCAAAAGTTTTGCTTAAAAAATATATAATTCCGATAATCCGATATCAGACATGAATACATAGTTTTGATTCGATACGCTACAACGACGTTTTTAGTTATTCCACTCCTACAAAAGACTTCGATCAAATCATTCTGTTTTTTAACAGTCCTTTTATCTGTCATGTAAATGTCAAAACAAATAATTTGTCAATTGTCAAATACTTAAGAAATATTTGAATCACTAACCTTTATTCTTTAATCGATAGTAATATCATTGATTTGTAAATTAAGATCTTTTAAATCGTTAAATCTTTTTGAATGCAGTCTATATATTATAATCAGCAAAAATGTCGGATAGAATAAAAAGCAGTGTTTCTAACGAAGAGGTAATCGAAGGTTTAACGAAGGATCTGGAATTTTCTCTGCAAACTCGTGAAGATGATTTTGTGGTGAATCAAGATACTAATGACAACCAAAAATCAGCTGAAAGTGCTTCTAAAGAAGGCAAAGCAGGTTAGCATAATAATCTTATATTTTGAACAGCCACACCTATACCGTTTCCATGAATAAATGTTTATTTTATATTGTTTTTTACTTACAAAAAAGTGAATAGTTCCTATAATTACTTAGGCTTATGAAAATTGTAATAAGTACCATGCCTAAAGAAAGATATAATAATAAAAGAATATAATCATAAACACATTTACTTAGATTAACACTTTATTTAGCTAGCACTGAAAAAATTAAGAGAAGAGTTTTCTTTTTGTTTTATTTTTCACTTTTATTTGAACACTATAAAGTTGAAGAAGTCAGAAGTCAGTGAACTAGACAGTGATTAGAAATTATCATAAACCTTTTCCTTATCTTAAAGTACAGATTTGAAGTTTTTAAAGAAAGATTTATAGTGAATATTAATTGTTTCAATAACAGTTTGATCAGTGAACTTGCAAACAATAAATACCGTCAAAGCATTGAATTTGCAAATCATTTGAAATGATAGTGTTTACTATAAAGGTTGTTGTTACATTTTAGTAATTAAAGGGCTTTACTGAAATAAGTAATTTAAGTTATAATGGGTATGTATTTTAAGTAATAAAAGTTTTGGGTTCCAACGGGATGGAACTACATTGATTTGTGTAGTTTTTATAGAGGTTTTTAGGTTGATGTTTGAATTCCATCTTATGGAATAGAATATAATATAATATACTTGAAATTATCCATTATCATGAAAGCCAGGTAAAGCTTATATTTAGATTTGAATAATTTACATAATAAGATTTAAATTTTTACATGTCAGTTTCAAAGATTATTTTGGGTTGTGATATTTTTTTTAAAGAAGCCAAATAAATGTCGCCTCCGTCTCAATAAAAACTATTAAATATATAATATACCACTCATCTAAATAATGAGGTAACTCAGCTGATATAGCGATGGTATGCTTTCCCAGATGTTAAAGTAATTTTTAATTTTATACTTATTTAAAATAGTATATTATAACAACTAAAGAAATTCAATTACAGATTATGATTAAATGTGATTACACTTATAAAAAACATTTTTTTTTCTAAACAAGTTCTTAAACTAATTATTAAAATAAATAAAAATTTATAAAATGTTGTGTAAAGGTTCTTTACCACTTGTTAATTACAATTGTTTTTGTATCTCATTTATAAATTACTTAATCAACATTTTTTTTTAAATTAAATTTACATTCATACTAGGTAAAGTTATGAAACATTCAAAACATGTTATCAGAAATAAAGGCTCTTATTATTATTATTCTATCTTGCAAATCATATAAAAAATATTTAATTAACTAGAGAGATAACATTTGCAATTATCATTTTTAAATTTAAGTAAAATGGATGACTTTTTGAGAACATATGTCTTAATTTCTCAAATTCTGAATATAAACGCGAAAGAAGATACTTTACATTTAACAATATAACATTTAATTCCAGCGAACAATCCATATGGTGACGAAACAGAACTTGACAGCAAATACGAGGAGAGTGACAAAGAAAGTGATAGTGACTCCATAGATGAGACATCTCTGAAGGATGCAGAGCTGGATTTGACAGATGATGAGAAAGCCGAAAGACAGGTGATAGCCGAAGAGTTGAAGAGAGTTGGTAATGATGCCTTCAAATGTGGGGAATTTGACAAGAGTTTAGAAAAATATACTGAGGGTAAAGTTTTTAATACTTGTAATTTAAATATGTATATAAAGATATATAATCTTTATACATATATTTCGTGTGTGCGTGTGTATGTCACTCCTCCTAAACAACTGGTCCCATTTTTATGAAATTCTTTGTGTGTGTTCAAGGGGACTTGAGAATTGTTTAGATTCACAATTTGGTTCACTGGAAAATGGTTTTTTGATTAATTTTTAATGTGTAAGTAGGTGGTGATTTTGGAATGTTTCACATTTTTTCCGACGGACTGCGTTACCATGGCAATGTCAAATATTAAATAATATTATATTTTAATTTTAGTCTGCCCTGAGCGATTATTCATCGCCCCGCCTCTTAAGAGCCAAGGCCCTCAAGGCTCCGTGCTCTCTCCAATCCTATATTCAATTTACACTAGTGATATACCCATACCCGCTGGGATCACTAGATTAGCCCTATTTGCGGACGATACCGCCATCTATACCACAGGCAAAAGCCATAACCAGATAGTTTTTCGTCTCCAGAAGGCGGCCAAAGCCCTATTCGACTGGTTCCGTCTCTGGAGAATAGAAGTAAATCCTGAAAAAACGACTAGTGTATTTTTCACACGTAGTCGCACTCCCATCCCTAGTGAATGCGTCACGCTCTACGAGCATCCCATTCCCTGGAGGACACAGGTTAAATATCTAGGTGTTACTTTAGATAATAAATTAACGTTCAAAAAACATATTAACATTATTAGAAACAGAGCGGCCTTCATCCAAGGCCGCCTCTATCCATTAATTTGTAGTAAAAGTAAGCTTTCTCTTAGAAACAAAAGTCACCTTATATAAAACCTGTATTCTCCCTATTATGTCATACGCTAGTGTGTCCTTTGCACACTCAGCTAAAACCACCCTTAACACTCTTCAAGTGATACAAAATAAATTCACCCGCATCGCTACGGGCGCCCCCTGGTACATAAGAACCAATGACATACATAGGGACTTACAACTTCCCTCTTTAAAATATCATTTTAAGTCATTATCAAAACGTTACTTTGAAAGCGCTGAAACACATCCCAATCCACTAGTAACAGAAGTTACTAAATATAAGCCTTCTGCTTACACCTCATATAAAAAGAGACGGCCCAAGGACGTTCTCTTAGACCCTGACGATAAAATAACGACAGACAATACGGACTATTTACCTTACACTATACATAAACACCGCCGCCGACGGCGGAGGCGAGGACTCCGTTATTGTACGTCGTCCCGGCGTTCTGCCGTCGGAAGCAGTGGCGTAGCGTAGTGGGGGCGGCGGGGGCGGCCCGCCCCGGGCGGCACTTTATAGGGGGCGGCAAAATTTAACAATAAATAAAAAATATATATTTTTATCGTAACTACAAATTTGGACCGATTGAAAGGAGCACGGAATTTTTCATTACTTATTTTGTGACGAATTCGGGGAATTCCTTTTCTTTGAATGATATTTTGTAGCGACTGGCAACAACGTCTATACTGACTTGTGGGAATTCCCCGTTTATGACTAACAATCAGCGAGAATGACTTCTATTACATATATATTAAGTTCAATATAGTTTATCACACGTACGAGAAAGCCCCTTTAAGGTACGGGGAATTACGTGCTTTGACAAAGTTTGACAATTCAAAGAAAGTTTTATTGATGGATCGTCAGTTGTCCAATTCACATTGTCTCGTATTTTAATTATGTTACGCTTTCCAAATTGTGATTTTTGTGCAAATAAGTGCGTGTAGTGGTTGTGAAATTATTGAACAACTTTCAACTGAGTGAGTATTAAATATTATATTTATCTAATTGTATGTTGGACTATCTGATATGTTGTTCAAACTTCAAACTTTAATTTATTAAAATAAAAAAGAAACGCCGAAGTGCATAAAAGTATTTTCACATTTCAAAGGGATCTTGATCGGAAACTGTGATATAAATTTCAATTTAATATGTGTAAGTAAGTACTCGTTCCTATGAAAAAAGGTCTTGACAGACAGACGGTCAATGAAATGATTTAATAAAAGTAAAGATAGATAAAGGCTCAATTTTTTTCCTTTTGGGTACAAAACCCTGAAAACGGATAATTTCAGTAAAGCAAGGTTTTTTTTTAATATCCTAGGTATTTCTTTTGAAATGTTCGATAATTTTGTTTACAACACTAACTTGTACTTTTCTCATTTAATATTTCTTTGATTTTAGCATCAAAAATGAAAAGAGTAAAAGAAAGTGGGGCTTCTTACCGTAATAAGAGAAGAGCTAAGTTGGAAAATATTAGAGCAAATGAAGGAGCTTTACTTAAATATGTGAAAAGTGTTGTTCCTGATACGTCAGATTCCTCGTTAGGCTTAAATTCATCACAGACAACTGGGCCTTTAAACCCAGAACAAGCTGAAAAAATACAGGAACTTGAAATTGTTCCTAAAGATCAAATTCCAACAACATCCACTGCATTAGTGTCTCCATCTGTATGTTCAGACATGGACATGCATAGTTCCGAAACAGAGATTGATACAACATCATCATTGTCTGCTATTCAGTACCAAAGACGAAAGGAAAATTTCGACGATATTGGAAAATGGCCTGAACACATAGACGACAATATTCGATTGCATCTCATTCAGCAAGGACAGGAAATTGTTCAGCATATTGATACTAATTTCGCTGAAATGTCAACAGTAACACGCTCAGATTCGTGCTCTTTAAAATCAAAAGGAGAGACAAGAAGGCTTACTAAGGATTGGTTTTATCGTACATTGACTAACGGCGAAAAAGTTTTACGTACTTGGATGGCTTATTCTCCAGCTAAAGCATCATTATTTTGCTTTTGTCGTCGTTCATTTGAGAACGTAAGTACACCGAATGGATCTAAATTTTGCTCATCTGATGGATTTAATACTTGGTGGAAATTAAATCCTAAGGTTTCAAGTCACGAATCAAGTGCACTACACATCCAAAATTATTGCAAATGGAAGGAGTTGGAGAGCAGACTTCAAAAATTACAGACTATTGACAAAAAAGAGCAAGACATAGTGGCAAAAGAAATAAAGAAATGGCAGGAAATTCTTATCAGAATGTTTGATATTATAAGATTCCTTGCCAAACAAAATTTGGCTTTACGTGGACATATAGAAAACGACACCGGTACCAATAGAGGAAACTTTTTAGAATTGGTTAATTTAATTGCAAAATACGATCCTGTACTTCGTGAACATCTTGTAAGGTCTAAAATATCTGGCAAAATTTCAATCACTTACATGTCACCACAAATACAAAACGAATTTATTGCCATTTTGGGAAATAAAGTTCGCCAACATATCATCGGACAAATAAAAAAGGCTAAGTATTATTCAATTATATTCGACAGCACTCCAGATCTTTCTCATAAAGATCAAACAAGTCAGGTATTAAGATACGTAGTAATTGAAAATCAGGAAGTAAAAGTAATGGAATCTTTTATAGATTTCATTGAAACTAAAGACAAAACTGCTGAAGGAATTTCAAAGATGATTTTGGACAAAATTCAAGCTGATGGCCTAGATATAAGCAACTGTAGAGGCCAAGCATATGATAATGCTGCTGTTATGGCTGGAAAGTATTCAGGAGTTCAGTAAAGAATTCGAGAAATAAACCCTAAAGCTGAATTCGTACCTTGCTCAAATCATTCGTTTAGCCTAGTTTGTTTACACGCTGCCTCAGTTGAGGTGGATTCACTAACTTTTTTCGGCACTTTAGAACGTTGCTATTCTTTTTTTTCCTCATCGACACATCGTTGGGAAGTTCTGATAACAGCTACAGGCAAAAGCTTAAAAAGGGTTCAAGACACGCGGTGGAGTGCAAGAGGCGATGCCGTAAATGTGACATGGCATCATTACAAAGATATTCTCGTCACTTTGGAAGAACTGACGGAGGCAGGTGAAAGCTTAAACACTAGGACAGATGCAGGTACTTTACTAGTTTCGATGCAGTCATTTTCCTTTCTTTGTTTTTTGGGCCTGTGGCAACCGGTGCTACATGAAGTGAATGATGCACAAAAATATTTACAAACAAGGGGACTTGACATAAGATTGTGCGCACAGAAAGTAAATGCTTTGCAGATGATATTGACAGAGAAAAGAGAGGAATGGGCAAATGGCGCTGTAGGTTATGCAAAAAATATGTGTGAAGAACTTGGAATTTCCATAAAACCTCGGAGGCGCATAACAAGAAAGCATATTTTTGATGACGGAACTAGAGATGCTAACTTGTCTTGTGAAAATGAGTTGAGACGAAAGCTGTTTTCTTCGTTAGATAGAGTTATTGCAGAAATTCGTGAGCGTTTTCAACAGCTACAGAATTTAACGGATAAGTTTGCTTATCTAACACCGGCTATATTATTAGATCCAGACAACACTGAATGTAATCTAGACTACGCATCTGACGAAATTGACGAGCAGGATTTCAAGCTGGAAAGACTTCGACTGCGGACTTTCGTTGTTGCTACAGGCAACGAAAATGAATTGATTAATGCAGACTCACTTGAGTTATTTAAATTTATTGGTAAATCCAAGCTGGAAGATACTCTGCCCAATATTTTAATAATGTTCCGAATATTTTTCACAGTTGCTATAAGCAATGCCAGCTGTGAGAGAAGTTTTTCAAAATTGAAATTGATTAAAAATTATTTAAGATCGACAATGAGTACTCTAAGACTAACTAATTTGGCTATTTTGTCTATTGAGCAAGAGGTGTGTGATGCGATAGACATTGACGGTGCAATAAAAGACTTTGCTCTTAAAAAAGTAGACGTATAAATTTTTAATTAAAGACGGAAGTTTTGTTTTGTTTTTTTAAGAAATACTCATATTACTTTTCGTAGTTCGTAGTAGTAGTATCGTTCTAGTTCTAAATAAAAATTGATTTTATTTAATCTTGTCGATCCTCAAGGTGTACCTAATCTTAAGTGATAGGTACCTAAGTTAAATCAATGTAGCTAATTGGTTAAAGTAAAAGAATTTTTGTATTAATAAACGTGATTGTAAAACTTAGATAAACTGTTTTTTATTTAAAATCTAGCCTGTATAATACAAAATAATGATGACTGTTCTCTCCGAAAAGTTCTCTATAATTAATGTATGTAATGCATAGTATACATTAAAATAAAATACCTAAATAAGAGGGCGGCAAAATTGTCTTCCGCCCCGGGCAGCCGACACTCACGCTACGCCACTGGTCGGAAGACATTAGTTTCTTATTATTTACAAGTATTATCACATATAATAACCTTAATATATGTACATAGCTATATATTCATTATCTATTCAAGTAAACCACAAGTAGTCTATATAACACTCTATTACAACTATCTATGTATTTTTTTATAATAATAACTATATAAGTAACTATTAACATGTATTTATCTCTAAATATTATAACATAAGTACTATTTAGTCTATGTAGTCTCGAATAAATACATATACAATTTACGTTTATTATATTATATAACAACACTATTTATGCAGTTTATGATCTATTATATAATATTATCTTATAAGTAATGTTTATCTATTCAATTTATGTACTAGTTAATCAAGTTTATTATTCTATTACTAATATCATATTGTATCTATATTACTTATGTACTATTATTATGTATTATTATTAATATTATAGTCTATTTATATCTCCTTATATTTATCATTATATACTTATATGTATTTAACTATAATTATTAGAATGCAGTCTATATTATTTATTGTTATGTACTAAGTATATTTTATTATATTTTATGTATATACCTTATATATTTTTAAGAATATACCTTATGTATTACTTCTAAGTATAGTATGTATGCCCTTAGATTTCGTGTCTTATCCTACGACGTCCTAAGCCGAGGGCCGGCCTACTAGAGGCACCCATAGGACGGGCGTTCCCCCGGGCCCTTCAGGCCCGGCACACTCACGGGCGGGCGCCATTGCGAAAGGTGACGCAGTTACGGCCAATTGGCTAACTGCATAGTCAGTAACAAAAAAAAAAAATCTGCCCTGACAGTTGGCGTTGCGATGGAAATAAGAAAAATTTTTTAGTACTAGCGGCCCGATACGTGCTTCGCTACGTAAAAAGTGAAAGTTAAAAAAAATATTGGAACAAATTCATTTATTCAAACAAAAAATCTTTATTTACATATGTAAAATTCATCCGTATGAATGTTCATACGGTATCGATTTGTCGAATTATGATAAATGTACATGTAAATATCTTCGACTGTAATTTATATTTAGGAAGTAATCAATTGCAACTTCAAAGTTATGAACATAATAATATAGTTTATAAACACCTATTTCAATGAGATACTTAGAGATTATTAGATTCCTTAATAATTTGTTACTGATTAATATTTTTGCTATTCTGTCATTAATATTGCAAAAAAAAAGATGTCCATGCAAACTATTTTCTTGTTAAATATTAAAATGTTTATTATTTATATTCCAGCTCTCCGTATCTGTCCCCTCCAGTTCTCATCCCAGCGCTCCATCCTCTACTGCAACAGAAGTGCTGCTAAGATGAAGCAGGAGAAGTACAAGCAGGCGGCCAAGGACTGCACTAAGGCTGTGGAGCTAGATGGAACTTATTTGAAAGCTTATTATCGGTGTGTTTCTAAATATTTAATGTGTATATATATATATATATTTATTTAAAGTATCTATCTCCTGTAAGTAACTGTGTATTTAGCTGTGGCATCATAACTCCTACATAGATGAACCGATTTGATTTTTATTTTATTTTTTTCAACCCCCCACTTAAACAGAGGGGTGTTATAAGTTTGACCTGTCGATCTGTGTATCTGTGTGTCTGTCTGTGGCAATGTAGCAGCCAAACGCGTGGTCGGATTTGATTGCGGTTTTGTTTAATCAAAAGCCTGGTTCGTTTGTGGAGATGGTTCTTAGCTATGTTTGGTCGAAATAGAAGCAGTCGTCTCCAAGATATTGAGCTTTATTGGTGATGTTGATAAAAGTTCCTTATGCAGTATTAATAGTAAATACCTCAATAAGTTAACATCATTGTTTGTCAGTTCATTTAGTACAGAGGTTCCCAAACTTCTTTCGTCCAACGCCCACTTTGAAATTCAGTTATTTTGTAACGCCCCCCAATTTTTTTCATCTTAAAAACTTGAATAACAGATTAGATTTGTTACCTTTATATAAGGATATAAGGCTTTTCCATCCGACATATTTCATAGACGGGCGCGCAACGTGGCCATACCATCTCAGGCGTCGACCTTGGACTACTTCAAATGAATGTTTTACGTATGTGGTCAGACCGCGTAACGCCGCACATCCAATTCAGCATCATTTCCTCCCTCGTCATTCGGTCAGTCATTTCCGTGACTTGAATTTCCTGTGTGTACCGAGATGGTACTGGCAAACATTCGCTGCCGTATATAAGAACCGGTCGGATGACGCTCCTTTTTATCAGCCCCTTGATTTTGGGCGATATTCTGCTATTACAGACTACACCAGTCCAGACAGCGCTTATCCGGCCTTGGGAATCGTACTCGATGCCTCCAGGCTTGTGCATAACAGATCCAGGTTACCTGAACTTTTCCAACTTAACGGCTGGCTCTGGACCTGTATGGATAGTAGTTGAGTCTGGGCTCCTGCAAGCCATGTACTCAGTCTTCGATATATTTAGTTTAAGACCACCGTTCTCAAGCGTACCCTTCCATAGGTTTAACTTACGCTCCAGCTCCGTTCGGTCCGTTCTTTCTGCAACCCTTTATCTGTGGAACATCAAAGATCAGCTGAAGCCCGGTATTTATGGGTATGGGTATCAGGTGAGAGTACAGTTGTAGAAAGATATCTGCCAAGTTCTCGAACTATTAGAGATTAAGTACAGTCTGAAAGAGAAGCCATGGTGCAACGTTTGAATGACAAACTCCAGGCAGTTTCCGGTTCCACCGGGGCGTCACGGTGAGTACGAAAGCGATCCCGTGGCGTCCCATTGCAGCGATGAGGGCAGCCGTTGGATTTTAGTGGGGTGCCTTAAAAATGGCAGCGTTTCCTATGCTGCCGGGTGCCGCACATACCGCCCGGCCATCGCCTTTCTGGCCTGGGTGACGATGCGGAAACGCTTTTTTCCAACGACAAAAAAAAAAAAAAGTTCTTGCGAAGGTCCGACAGTGCTTTACACCGGGACAGCTACTTGTACTATACAAAGCACAAATTCGGTCGTGTGTTTAGAGTACTGTGGTCACATATATACTGGTGCCGTAAAGTCTCATCTTGCGGTTCTGAACTCAATTGAAAGGCGAGCTAAGACGCTTATAGGTGACACTGAATAAATTAAACCCAACCTCCACAGCCTTGAACACTGGCTTAGAATGACTATCCTCTTAGTATTCTATAGGATACATTTTGGTGAGTGTGTGCAGGAATTACACTACTTAATAACCCCTCCGCCTTCCTTCCTTCATCACCGGACGTTTCGACGCATGGTGGGTATCCATACCTACTATGTGGACATTCCTTCTGTCTGAACGAAGCACTTTACTTCGTCTTTTTTAGTTCGTACAGCGAAGGAATGGAACAACTTGCCTGCGTCGGTATTTCCGTCCGAATATAATGTGAGTCTCTACTAGAGTAGAGTGAATAGGTTGCTAAGTTAATGCGCCTTACCACCTATGACTACATTTCCAATATCCATCAGGTGGAATGTAGTCAAGCAATAACTAAGTTTGTATAAAATATAGGCCATTAGATGATTCTTATCAATGAGTGCTATTTCATCGGCATACACCATCAACCATGGAGACTGGTCTTGGATGTGAGCCGAGAGTGAATAAGAACGGACCAAGGGCTGAGCCCTGGTGAACCACTACTGTTATCAGGAAGGGTTTGGTGTCGCCAACAGAGGTTCTAACCATAGGAGTCGTGGTACATGTCTCTGATAGTCTCAAAATAAGGATGGATGGATTTCTTTAAATCTCAATGTCCACCAGATACACTGACGAGGCACACAGCCAAAAGCCTACTGCAAATTTAAAAAGGTTACGCTCAGAGCTCTTTTTTTTCTCTATACTTCCATCAGAGTTCTGAAGACAAAAATAGCGTCTATAGTACTCGATCTTGGCTGAAATCCACATTGAGACTCAGAGACAGTGCACTTTTGGCGGAGCCTGAGGTCGCTCATGTGCACGAAGATCTTCATGGCTCATGACTCATAAGCATAATGCCCTTATAATTACCACAGTCTTGAACACTGCCTTTTCCCTTGTAAATAGGTTTAATAAAACTATGTCGCCATTGCTTAGGCATCTTTCCAAAATGTGGTTATAAAAGTCAGTAAGCGTTTCGTTTCGGTCTTATGTCTGTTGGTGTTGGTTTTGGTCTGTTGGTGTGCTCGTACCAACAGAGCTAAACGATATTCAAGCTTCTATCCGAAGATCATCAGGTCCTACCATTTTTCCGTTCTTCATACGTCGAAGGCAATCAGGAGTTTCGTCAAAGGTTATTAAAGTAAGTCCGAGTTTAGATGGTAGGTCAGGTAGAAGCCTGCACAGATGCTGACTGACTGCTGTATAACGACAAAGCAGCGTACCCTAAATTTCTGACGCAAAGACATTTAGCGATATCTCGCGTCGCTTCATCTCGAGCTCGTGCCATATATGTTATAAGATTAATTTAATATATTGTCAAGTTTTATTTATATAATAAAGTAGAATATTAATGGTTTATAAATAATTATAAACTATTGAAAGCGTATTCTTTGTATTAAATATAGATGAAAAATAAATCGATACGGGCAAAGATACGAATTTGCGACTTGTGGGAAACTGTACCTAGAAGGGATGTGTTTCGGTAACCATGTATTTTTCATTTTACATATATTTAAAATTTAAATCATTAATAAATGGATGTTGTGTAGTAGAAGGATATAATTTTTAGTGAATTTTCAAATATGAATAAGATAAAGTTACAAATCATCTATCGCCCCCCTAAATGACACCAGCGCCCCCCAAATCTTTCTCGGGTCCTCACCGCCCCCCTCTAGGGTTCCAGCGCCCACAAGGGGGCGTTATCGCCCACTTTGGGAAAGACTGATTTAGTACAATATAGAAACCAGTTTAAAGTTATGTGATAACTTTAAAAAGCAAAAAAAATATAAATAAAAAAAAAACCCGATACAAAGAACCTCTAAAACGAAGAAAAAATAATATTATTATGTACTTAATGAAGTCGTTACATCGGGGGCCGTTTAATAAAGGAAGAAATTAAAATATAAGTAAGTTACCAACGCAAATAAAGAAATTACGATATCGAATCGTATAGTCTAAGCTCTCGTAACTTCGTAAACTAGACACCATTGCATCGGCAACGTACGTATAGTGCCCGGCAATAAATATTGCACATCGACCTTTGGAAAGAGACAATCGGCTAATTTCGGCTTCGTAGAGCATTATCTCTGTCGCAGGAAATTGAAACAGTATGGTAACTATAAGGAGCTGTTAAAACAAGTATAATTTGCTTCTATTGATAATTATTTTTATTCTTTGTATAAAAGCCACAAATTTTTCTATAAGTGGTGGCTTTAAGCTGGGGTAAAATAAAATAATAAAAAAAAGACGTGTGGCACTCGGAGACTGCCGCGGTAAAGCTATTGCATAGCATTTTTTATCAACTTATGCAATTATAGTTATTTATTTATTTATGTAGTTGTTTTTTTTCTTTGATGTTAATTCAAGTTGTGTAACTTGCGTGTGCGTTGTGATCTATAAAAAAAACATTTTTTTTTCTTTTAGTGAATAAATTACTCATTTATAGGGTTTTCCTACGCTATATAGGATAAAATTTTAAATAAGAATGGTATAATTTCTCAATTTAAATAGGACCATATAGTCCTATTTAAATGAGAAATTATCAGTGCTATGTAATATCATAAAAAGGTTAATAATATTAACAGCTAAAACTTTTTTAACCTTAAATCTCAGGAATAAAGTTCAACTACGATTGTTAAATTCTTGTACTCAAGGTCTTTTGTAACACCATAACAGAAAGTCATTGAAATAAAAATCCTTGTTGAAAAAAATACATTTGTACAAGTAAAACATTTATTTTAAACTAAACCTTATGCTGTAGACAATAAAGTTCATAACACATATTATCAACTTGGCGCTTACGCTATTGTTAAATGATAGGTACAAAATACTGGTGTGTTAGTTATTTTCGTTACGGAATTTCTGGATTCGGTCTCCACGCTCAAGGCCCGCGATAGAAGCCATGCAATAGCTTAACATGCTTACATTATGTTCACGTAATTTATTATTTAGGAAAATTATAACTGTAAATAATAAAGACCATTATAGCTATTCTTGAAATGAGACATTGTAATAATAATATTTCTAATTCTCAGCTACTTCCATTACACCATCTGTGCTCTCAAAGAGGTCAATATCACTGTCACTATCAGCTGTATTTATCACTAGTCTATCAGTGTAATTGTCTAAACTGTGTTGAATGCTTCTATATTCATTTTCACATTTGATTGCATGATCGCAAACCTTTTTCCACTCTTCAGCGCCGATCATGTTTACTTTTTCAGTCAGTAATGTTTTTACTGTAGTTAAATTCATACTCACATTTTTTGAGGCTACATAACCTTTCAGTTGAGACCATATATTTTCAATTGGGTTAAATTTCGGATGATATGGCGGCAATCGCAACACAGTGTGCCCATGATCGGCAAGTAGTTTGTCCACGGAAAACTCTGTATACCTCTCCTTGTGCTGACCTATAAAAGCGTAAATTTGGGATTTTGTTAAATTTGAATCAACTGGAATTTCATGTCTTTTTAACCAGTTTATCATTTCCTGTTTAATAGTGTTTAAGTTGGGGGGTCTTTCAACATATTTGTTGTGATAGGGTGCGTTGTCGATAACTAGAACAGAATTGCTAGGT
The DNA here is from genome assembly GCA_959347405.1 of Napeogenes sylphis. NCBI lineage: Eukaryota > Metazoa > Arthropoda > Insecta > Lepidoptera > Nymphalidae > Napeogenes > Napeogenes sylphis. The sequence continues at coordinate 5,439,607 of OY365788.1, forward strand.
ATATTTGGGATTAATTGGTTAACCAGCCATTTCTCGTAATTATCGTAATTCATTTCATTGTGATAGTCACCTGTAGTGTCCGTGGTTTTATACGTTAAAAAAGCACCGGGTACAAAACCTTTTTCATTTCCTGCATGAACTATTATCAAACGTTGACCTTTTGAAATTGGCCTTTTTACTCCTTTTTTCTTATCATCACTCCAAGATTTCCCTTTAGTTTGGGATGTATGTATGTAAGACTCATCCATGTAGACGATATTTTTACCTGTTTCTCGAAATTTGCGTATTTTATCAAGGTATTCCATTCGTTTGAGACTTACATCGTGCTTTTCCATTAGAACTTTTCGATTATCTTCCATTTTAGTGAACCGAAATCCCATCTCGTGAAGTATTTTTCTTAAGGTCTTTTCGGACCCATTGTAATTAATAGCTTCAGATAATTTAGCTTTTAATGATTTTATTGTCGGCAGTTCATTAAACCGTAAGTGAAAATCATACACCATTCTTCGAACAATATCATAATCAAAATCATCCAAATCCAAACAAAACTTCTTTTTTGGTCTCCCTTTTTTTGGAGTACTGAACTTAAGTTCAGTCGAATGTGTTTCAGTACTGAATTCGTTTAATATATTGTTCAAAGTTCTTCTTGAAATTCCAGTGGCATTTGCAACTCGCTCTTGAACCTTCTTAAAATAACAACTTACATTGTCATCTTCATTTTTTTTTAATCTGTCAGCTTCAGTTACAAAATATTTAAAAACATTGTATATAATTTCGCGGGACTGACCTTGTAAAGGTTTCCCTCTTTTTCCTAAAGGTGACATATTACAACTTTAAATTATTAAAAATTTTAGGTGTTAGAACTCTAAATATATATTTCGAACTAGAAGCAAACGCACGCTGTCGCACTTAAACAACGATTGACAAACGTCACATAGGTCTCAGGACAATAACTAAAGCATAGACTGGCACAACTGAAAGCCATTAAATCAATCTATCTAAAGCATAGAAATAGCCAAAATTTGAAGACTTAATTGTGCGTAACAGGTGTCTTCTTTCTTCATACTGTGAAAACATAATGATGAAAGAAACAAATATAAAGTTGTCAGAACACAGTTCACACTTTTAATGTCAATTGGTCACCATTTAGTCACCATTATAATGATTTGACCATATTTGACTTATTGGGTATGGACAACGTTTACACATTTTGGTTGTGTTTGATGTCGGCTGTCAGTGGTTTACTCTTGTTTAGTTTCATTTACGAATTCATATAGTTATTTACATATTTTCTCTGTTTTGTTGAAAGAAAATATGACCTAATAGCATGAGCAGTGTCCTACATTATAAGGGGATGTAAATCCCATTCTTCCCGGAAAGAAAATTAAGTTCAAAACGTATCCTTCCATCGGTAAGTGATCCAACATGGTTATTTTTTTATAGTTGTTCTTGGTTACAATAAACTATTTTTGTTTTTTAAATGGTTTACAAATTATAAAGAGAAAATCATCCTATGACCAAATTATAGGACTGCTATATGCAATATTTATTATGATATTTGAGCATTTTTAAGTATTCTATACATTTTTGCTACAGTGTTGTAAAAAGCACAGTTATCGATATTTTAATCCAGTGTTATTCTAATGGCAGTGTACGCCTTAAAATTATGAAGCTCCTTCTGCTTTAATTATTATTTTGAGACATAGGTAGTGTGGTAGTTAATGCTCCTCGAAGTCGAAATCAGCCGATTGTCTCTTTCAAAAGGACGATGTGTAATATTTATTGCCGGCTACTGTATTACAACGTCTCATTTTAAGAATGGGTATAATGGTTTTTATTATGTGCAGTTATAATTTTCCTAAATAATAAAATTTTTAAATAATAAAAAGCATGTTTCTTAAATTATATTACTCCCCAATTAAAATAACCACTTATAGAAAAAAATGTTTTTATACATGAAATAAATATAATTAGAAAAGAAGAAAATTATACTTGTTTTAACAGCTCCTAATAGATACAGGAATGATTGTATTTCTTGCGACAGTGATAACGCTCTATGAAGCCGAAATTAGTCGATTGTCTCTTTCCTAAGGTCGATGTGCAATATTTCTTGCCGCGTACTATACAACGGTCCCCCGACTTAACGACTTCAATAAGAACATAATAATATTATTTTTATTATTTTTAGAGGTTTTTGAAAGTTGACTTGATTAAGTGTCAGTAACTATCAATAAAATATGTTCAGTCGTAGGAAAATTATAATATATTTAAGATTATGTTCTTCTTACAGACGAGCCCAATCCTATGAAGCCACAGACAAGTTAGACGAGTGTCTCGCGGATTATAAGAAGATTCTTGAACTAGACCCCTCACATAAGGAAGCACAGGCCGCCATTATCCGTTTACCGCCATTAATAGAAGAAAGAAATGAAAAGCTTAAAACCGAAATGCTTGGGAAGCTGAAAGACCTTGGCAATATGATTCTAAAACCATTCGGTCTTTCCACAGAAAATTTTAAGCTTGAACAAGATGGCGAGTCGAAAGGATACAAAATAAACTTCAAGCAATAGTTTTTTTTTTGATTAAGCTACACATTGTGATATTGTAATATATAGCTTCACAAAGTATATTCTTTTTATTTTTTTAAGTTGGTCTGTGTCGTATTTAAATAAAAATATATGCAAAAAGTTTTATTTATTTATTAAAGAACTGTCAAATAAAATAGTTCAAGTTGACATTAATTTGAGAATAGAATAGTATCATGAACTAAGATTTAGCGATTTTTTTACAGATGTTTCTTTATATATTTTTTTAGAAATTTCCAAATGTAAGTACTAATTAAACAAATTTATGCAAATGTTCGTGAAATTACAAAATTTGGAATAAAATAAAGGTAATCTGCTTTTCAATTTTGTAATTAAATAGGTTTTTAAAATTATAGGATTTTCTTTATATGTATTTAAAAAATACACTTAGTTACATTGTATTCATTGAAAAATTGTATTAAATGTATTTATTACTTGAAAAATCTGGTAATTATGATTAAATTCTGATTTGGTTTTATTTTAGACAAGTTATGGCGAAATGTCGACGAAGGCGAAAGTATGGTTTTATATAATTTTGTACATAACACACATTTTTCTCTGGTAATAACAATATATTTTTTTTCAGAATGTGCAAAACGTAAGTATATAAAATAAACGAATGGAGGTTCTTTATTATTTGCTATTGTACTTTCTTTTCAATAGAGGAGTACGAATACAGGCTCTTATAATGCAAGATTTTAGTCCAAAATAGTGATACTTACATAGTTTTGGGACCATGTTGTTTAATAATGTAGAGCGCACTATTTGACACCAAAAAATTGCGACTAAAAGTTTCCTCTAACAGCTTTTCGTTTCAACTCTACCTACCTAGCACTTTGTAAATGGTATAATGAAATGACTGCTCTCAACGACATTACAAAAACAGAATCGCGTGAAAATACCGTTATTGTACGTTACGTACTAACTTATACATACTCGTATATATTTTATTAACATTTCGTACTGTACCCCTCGTTTGTTTTCTCCGTTGAATAATGTGATAATATAGCATTTAACAAGAGTCCAATTAAGTTTTAAAAAATTAAAAAAAAATTTTAGCCGTTGCCGCTCAAGAGAGGGTAGGTTCAAAAGATGCCGGTCGGGCGACAGACGTTACCGTATCAAAAGCACCTGCAAGAGACGACGGTGCCGGCGTCGCTCAAGATGCAGGCGTAGATCACGGTAATATAAACTATTAGGGATCTCTTGCTTTTACGATATATTAAACGATGGTAAAAAGCTACGGCAGGACCATTTAGGTAACCTAGATAGGTGACACGGTGATATTTGAGCTACGATCAAAAGATCGGTTGGTATGGAAGGTTACTTTTAGACCGAATGTGGAAACCGAATGACCTTGAATGTTTCCGCAGCTATCAGTGGCGCTGTCGTTCGCGGTCAGGTGCATTCAAAAGATGTCGTTACTGCGACAGGAGATATAAGATACGTCGTCGTTCTTGCTCTTAGCTGTGTGAGTTTATTTCCGTAATTAAGAATATTGAGTAATTAGCAGCAATGATGGATATTTAAATGGTTAAAATAGAGCTATGGCGGCAATTTTTGTTCACAACATTTTTTTTTAAATGCTAGAATAAATATAAAGCCTATAAAAGCTGTTTTGGTTTATCTGCTTTTTATAGTTGGTAGGATTTTTTTATATAGGATTTATCAAGTTTAACCCCTTACCGCATGATTTTTTTATTTTCTTCGAAAAAAATATATATTATGGAAAAAATAAAATAAAACTATAATACGTGTTTTTAGGATTTTCTTATTTTTACTTAATTTTGATAGAAATATAGTTTTTTAGGTTTGGAACTAATATGGCACGTTAAACATAAATTAAAGTAAAATTATTGGTAATGAAGTAAAAGAATCAATTAAATAGTGTGAAATAAAAGGAAGCAATTGCGCTTATCATTAAGACAAAGGTTCACTTTGCATTTTCGACATTCGACATGTGATCGTCCTGTACACTCTGGTACTTTACAGCGTTGTCTACTTGTCCAAATTGGCATATGATCCAACTGATCCAATCGTACGTCTCTATATGGCATAATGGCAGTTGGCCCTCGTACTTTCTTCTCTTGTATTTCATGCTCAAGCGCATAAGACGGTCTTTATTTCCGTTACACAAACTTTCAGCCAAAGCCACCTTGAAATCCACTAGAGGCAGCCACGAGTCAGCGTCATCAAACCTGCGTCTATATAGAAGCCAAGCGTTGACGGCAGCCATATCTATCATATGAAAAAATATACGGTGATAAAATTTTTTGGATCTTATTTGTATTCTATAATAGCCCAAAAGTGCATCTAAGAGATCAACGCCACCCATATGCTGATTTTAGTTTTTACAGCCTGTGGACATGGAACAGTCATATAAGTTTTGATATAAGTTTTTTTATATTGGTTTTGATATTGGTTTTTGTACATAATCCTATGGAACAGTCATGTAAGTTTTTTCTTTTTTATTATATCGTCTTACTTCTTGTAAAGGTCTGCTACCTACGTAAGTAGATGCTAGGTTCACCACTCTGTTGTCGTACCATGTTGTAACGGAAATGTCAATATTATCAACAGTTGTAAGTTTTTCCACTGTTGTGCATCTTCCCTTTTTTTTAAGTTCCTTTTCCGAGGGAACTTTGTATCCAGGAATGCGGTTTTTTAGCTCTAGCGACTCTTGAATTTGGGCCAGCTATTTCGAACAAAGGAATATCATCCTCTGCTTCAAATTCAGATTCTCCTTCTGATTCAGGAATGACAATTGGTCTTTTAGATCTAGCCCGCCTTATGCGGTCTTCATCTTCTGAAAGATCTTCGTCTGTGCTCCTATCTGGAATATCTTTAATAATGTTATATATTCCACCATAAAACTTGCGAGGATCCATAGTGCCTGAAAATAAATACGACGTGTGTCTACTTATATTACTTACCTCTATATTATATTACTTACCTATATATTATATTATTCTAGGACAATCGAAAAAAAAACACAAAACACATATAATCAAGAGTATTATTTCCGAAAAATATAATTAAGAGGGTGATCGTATATATCGGTATTTATGCATGATGTGCCAAATATGACCAAAGGTAAAAAGAATATTTCTGAACAGTGTTACAATTTTGATCCATAACAAAAAGAACGTTTTATTATCACTTACAACACCAGAAGCATAAAAATCTTACCTTGTTTATAAAGGTAAACGTATCCACTTCAGTTTAAAATATTTATTATAAAGCTTCGTTCGTATTTATAATTTTTAAAAGATTTTTCACCAGCAGCAAATTCATTAACTCGTCGAATCTTGAAAGTAAACTTTCAACTGACGATTTTGTTCTTTTGTTAGACCAGAGATGGCGTTGTTATAAGTTTATATGAATGTAAATGGATCAAATAAGAAACGGAGTGCCAAAAACGCAAAATATTTTATTTGACTTTGTATTAATTACTAGGAATATGTTATGGTTCATATAGGTACCAAAATGCGGTAGGGGGTTAATCAATCAGATAAAAAAAAAACAAGAAAATTTTAATCTTACAAGTCTTTGTCTTCCAGTGTGCTGTCAATGTTGTCTCCAGTCAAGTTGATAAATTGTGGGTATTGCATTTGAGAAAATAAATATTTTATCTTATCTTTCGTTTTAATTAGCCTTAATAATTAAAAATATCGGGCAAATGCTAGTATTATAAATAAAAATGTAATGTAACTAATAATTTAGTTATTTTATATGTACTATAGGTAGTTTTCCAATTACAGCACTAGAGCGCATTATGCGGCATAATGCTTAACGTTGAATGTTTCAACTACAGCAACGCTTCGCACAATCGAGCACTCTTAAAAGTAATATATCACGCGAAAATATTGCTATATATAATGCTGTAGTTGAAACATTCAACGTTAAGCATTATGCCGCATAATGCGCTCTAGTGTTGTAATTGGAAAACTACCTTTAACTTTTATAGTTGCTTCATGCCAAATTTAAAAATTCTAGGTTGACTGGAAGTACCCTTCAGGTCTTGATTCCCTTGCGAAAAGTTTGAAAATATGCGGCTTAAATTGCTGTTTCTTTTGATTACGTTGACTTAGAAATTTAAAAAATTTTTGTAACAGCTTAAAGGTATTATAAAACTAAGTATTTGATATGAATTTCAATTTAATACCTCAATGCCTTCACGAGGAAAATAGCAACAACTTTTAAATTATTAAAAATATTTTTATTATATTATGTAGCTAAAAATTTACGGTTTTTGCAAGTTTTTCGGTGCTATAAGACGTTACCAAATTTCAAAATTATGAGTTTACAGTTTTATCCCCTTATGAGCGAAAAATTGCGGAAATTTTCGGCATAAGGCTAAGGATTCCGTTTTTTCCTTTCGATTTACGGAACCCTAAAAGGGTAAATTACCTAGACAGTTACCTTCATCTCAAGTTAGTGTATTTGTAAATAAAACTAACATTGTTTCAAAAATATACATTTTATTAAACATGTACCCATAGATTAAAGAATATAGTTTTTAATGGTCCCATTTAGAGGGCATAAGACATTGTATAATAATAATATTCTTTTTAAACAAACTATTCTCTAGTCTCTGGAACTATGAGAAAGATAAAAATAAGCAGTTCGGAAAAAAAATTATAGGCAATATTATAATATTAAAGAAGCTGGTTGTAAGCAAGTAGTACAACTAAAAAAAAAATGCAAATATTGGAAGACTATTTTTCAGTTACCTTTTTCTAGCAGTAGGTCTTTATTACAAATTTTATAAAAACTCTTTACTTGGAGGCAGAGAAGTAATGATGATCATATGGACAATTTTATAATTAATAGTGAACATATTAGTAATTAATAAAATGCCATGTTATTAAGCATATATATTTTTTTTAATTTCACCTCTTTTCAAAACCTATATTATCTTTTTTTTTTCTTATTTACCATAACTGTCCTATGCCAAATTAATGTAATTTTAAAAGCTTGCATTTATACCCTAATTACCTATATCAAAGTGTTCAACAATAACATTTATATTATCTTTATTATTTGTGACTTTTCTAATTTTATTTAGAATATTAAATTATTCTTCCTTCCAAATAAACCCACTAAGTCTAAATGTACCACTCATATCCCAGTTAAAAATCCGTTTACCAGGAGCTTCTCCACCGGCACCAGCAATAACAATCAGTGGCATTAAATGCTCGGCAGCTCTTGGTGGATGTGCTTCTCTTGCTCCAGGCTGCTGATCCCATGACAATAACTCCTGTTTTCTTTTACTGTTGCTTGATGAGCAAGCTTTGTTCAAGAAATCATCAAACTCCTCATTGACTACTTTACCAACATTACGACTAAATCTAAACTCTCTCATATTGTGGTATGACATGCCCGATCCAAGTATTGCAATGCCTTCCCTACGGAACTGATGCAACACTTGCCCAAACTTGTAATGTTCCTCGGTGTTCTGGTTTGCTAATACTGACAACTGAATTATTGGGATATCGGCAGTAGGATTTATGAGAATCATTGGCACAAATACACCATGATCCCAACCACGTTTTCGGTCTAATTCAGAATCTATTCCAGCCTTTTTTAATGCTGATTGTATCCTTTTAGCTAATTCCGGATCTCCTGGAGCATCATATTTATACTTGTATGTTTCCGGTGGGAAGCCATAATAGTCGAAATAAAGCTCGTGACGCTCTCCAGACGATATTGTTACCTTATTTTCCTCCCAATGTGCCGTCACAAGTATTATGGCTTTAACATCCTTGAAGTTTACATGTTTTTTTACTTCATCTCTTAAAAACTTTGTAAGTCCCATATGATCCTTTTCTCCTAGCAGAGGCATGGGACCTCCCCCGTGGTTTACAAATAAAGCTGGAGCAACCATCACCATCTTACCAACACCAGTGAAGTATTTAATAATGTTCATAGACAATAGAGTCATAAAAACTATGAACGCAATTTGAACGAGTATCGTGAACGTATTTAGAACGAGCATGTAGACGGTTAAAACTAATTGCAACAAGTTCTAATAAATACACTTCAGGTCAAGGTCCTACCTCAATAGAGATTGCTAATCGCTTTGACGGTTCATTATAATTAAAGTTTTACACATAACTATTATTATAATGATATAAACAGAAACTGAAACAGAAATACTTTTATTTGTGTATAATTATTCAATATTTACTCATAACTCATAAGTCATAAGTCACATCTGTCACAGAAGTCAAAACAGCTGTCACATTCACAATTCACATGCTTTTCGTCTTGAATTTTAATATTTTTTTCAAATACCAACGACTTGAACGACATATGCCTCTTAGTTTCTAAACGCAAAACGGAGTAATAAGGACAACAACATTTTAAAAAGAGTAAGATATAGTCGGCGATTAGAAATGGCGTCTTTGTGAGTTGTCCTTTTCGCACGTTATTTTCTCATTTTATTACAATCAAAACAAGTTTAATTGTCTACAAAACTTGTAAAATGCTAAAGTTTGCCGCGTTATAGCAATTACTCTACATATAGACTGAATTAGAAGAATTACTTGAAACAATGTTTTATACTGGGCGAGGCGTTTCGATATTTGTTATTTCTATACAATTTTGTATCAATTCCTCGTCCAGACATGTTATGTGCGCGTTTTAGTGCTAACGTTATTTTAAATTGGTGACAATGGACAAAAAAAGTAAAAAGAAGACTGTAATAAAAAGAAAAAGTGATGATACGGGTGAGGGAGAGAAGAAGCATAAAACTATGGTAAACCGCGGGAAAAATGAACCGGAAAAAGAAAAGGTGGAAGTGGAGGTGAACCAAGTAGTGGAAGTGCCAGTGGAACAGGGTCAACAGATAGTGCATACGGGGCAATTAGTTGAGGGTAACTTTGAGCAACCTGTATTCGTCAACATGAAGGGTGAACCAGTGCAGTTAGGACCAAATACAGTGATTTTGTATGAACAAAGTGCAAATCCTTCGAATTTCGCATTTGGTGGCATGTGGACCATGGATTCGTCAGGTAGAATTGTTATGGCTGAAACTATTTACGATGTGAAGGGAGAGCCTGAAGAGGAGGGTGGCACATTCGTTCAAAACGCCTCTGAAGTAAATAGTGTAAGTTATGTTACAAAAAGATTTAATTATTTAATAGATTTAGATATAATTATTAAAACATTTATTATGAATGTAGTAGTAACTGTATCAGAAGTTATAACATACCATTATTTGTTCTATATGTTGTATAATCTACAGTTAGTTTATTATGTTTATGGGATTTAAATCATATTTTTGGAAGTTGGTGTCAATTTTTAACCATTTTAAATTGATATTAATGATAAATATTAGTAGCATCTAAACAACATTGACCCAATTATCAGTTAGTCTTGAAAGTAAATAATGTATATTTTTTTATAATATTAATTTAAAATTGAATTAAACATGATGTATTATTATTATTAAGCTCATTTATTTCCAAAGAAAAGGTACATTTTTACTTATTAAAATTAGTTGTGATATAGTTAAATTTTGGACCACAACTGGGTAAAAGCCTCCTCCATCTTCCATTTAGTTCTATCTTTTGCCCTGTTCATCCAGTTATCACCAGACACAGATACTATGTTACTACACACGGCAATGGGCAGGACATATTCCTAGATGCACAAATAAACATGATATATAAACATATAATAATAACAGGTTTAGTCTAAAAAAATCTTTTAAATGAACACCCATAAACAATGTAGATTTTGTTTGCAGTGGCCTTTGTATTATTTTAAAGCAATGAAGCATAACATGCTGCTAATGCTTTTTTGGCTTTTAATGTTGAATGTTGTGGATTAAAAAATTAAAAGAGCCTTTGTCAATGCCGTACTATATATAATATTCATATAAACAGCTAGATAGAGTCATTCATAGCAGAAGAAACTTTTGGGACAACCTAATATATGGCTGTACATGTACTTGCATCTCCATATATATATACCAACTATGCAATTCTAGCTTCTGTTTTTGTTTAAAAAAAACTCCCATTAAGTCTCTGATGCACAACACAACTAGTAAAAATGTACTTTTCACTGTATATTTTTTTCAAATATTTATATTTTAATATTTTATGTATGCCAAGAAGCCAAGAAGAACACAGACGTGTTACCCTAACCTAAGTTTAAAATTGTAATCTAGGTTAAGTTGTCTGAATAAAGGTTATTAATATTATTATATTGTATGTATGTATTATAAAAAAGGTTGCTGGGGCACTATGACTGAGGACAGCTAGGGACAGAGAGAAATGGACGATGTTAGAGGAAGCCTATGTGTCACAGGACACTGATAATCCGGTCTGATGTAGAATAAAGTGATAATATGTATTGGTACCGCCTCGTTGGTCAACCGCCCCGTTGGTCGAGTGGTTAGCGCAAACGCCTAACGTGTCACGGCGCAATGGGGCTCGATTTCGATTTCCGGCGGAGACAGGCATTTATGTGATGAGCATAGATGTCTGTGTTTCTAGGTTTGGTTGTTTATTAAATATATTTTCAGTATTTATATGTGTATTTCTATGTATTTGTATCATTGTCTAACACCCTTAACACAAGCTTCTTCATGGTGGTAGACCATAACATCCGGTCGCCGGCAAAGTTACCACCCATCGGGCAGAGTCGTGCCGCAAAGCGACCTAGTCGTGTTCCGGCACGTTGCGCGATGAAGCCGTTTATGGGAAATGGGTATGAACAGTTGCGGTGCGTTGGCGAACCGGTTTGACGTCGGGTTGGTGTTTGTTTTGTCGGGTGTCTAGTCGAGGAGGGTAGCGGGATCCGAAGCGACGGCTTTCCGCTGGCCGCCCGCAGATAGTTGGGGGCCCAATTAGTGGGTTAGCCACCCACGAAAGGCTGCCCCGCCAGCTGCGAAAAATCCCAGGGTGGCTCCATCGTGCTGGTTGGCGACCAGACGAGGAGGCCCGATGGCGATCCCTGGGGGGGTTCGGGCGTCCCCGCAGTCTCCAGACTAGCCTCCTAATGGCAAGACATCACCAATTTCGACGTCGGGTTCGATATGTACCGCCTCGTTCAACTGCCATTTCCCATCCCTATTCACTTTTATATTTATTTTTTTTATGGAAAAGTTTAACAAAGGGAACAAGTTAAAGCAGCGGTTGCACTCCTCCTCATATAAAGTGCACCTCACTAATATAAGGGGTTTGCACTCAAATCTTTTAGCTGTCCACCACCACCTGGAGACAGAGCAACCGCACTTGCTCTTTTTGACGGAGACGCAGATACAATGTCCTTTGAGCGCTGCATACTTAGATTATCCCGGTTACTCGTTAGAGCACAACTTTCGCTCACGGGCCGGAGTCAGTGTGTATGCGCGGAACGACCTCTGTATTCAGCGTCTCCGTCACCTTGAAGACCCCACTTTTTCTTCCCTATGGGTTTTAGTGGACACAGGAAACGAAAAAATCCTGTATTCCTGTGTCTACCGTTCGCACAGCGGTGACCAGGAGACAACTCGTTTATTTGAGTATCTCAGTGAGGCTGCAGATATGGCTCTGTATCAGTACCCTTCGGCGCAGCTCGTCTTTCTGGGGGACTTTAATGCCTGTCATCAGGACTGGCTGTTCCCGTACCAGAAGACCGACCATGCTGGAAGAGAAGCGCGGAACTTTGCGTTGTCCTTGGACCTCTTTCAGCTGGTGAGGCAAGCGACAAGGGTACCAGATGTGGTAGGCCATACAGCCAATTGCCTGGACCTTCTGCTGACAACTGATCCGGACAGGTATCGTGTAGAGGTCACGTCCCCCTTGGGAACCTCCGATCACTGTCTGGTGAAATCTGTATTTACATATTCCCCACCAGCTTTCGAACCACATGGTGTTAGGCGAGTATGGAAATACAAGTCAGCAGATTGGGATGAGATGCGGCACTTTTTTGCGTCTTATCCATGGCGGCAGGTCTGCTTCTCTTCTTTGGATCCGTCGAGTTGCGCGGATGCTATAACTGATGTGGTGCATCAGGCAATGGAGTATTTTATTCCTTTTGCTGACGTACCCATCGGTGGCAAAGCTCGCCCATGGTTTAATGCTGAATGTCGTCATGCACATGACCGAAAACATTCGGCATACCTTATTTGGGCTGATGCTCGAAGCCGCAAAACTCCGGATGTAAGTACAAAGAAGAGAGCCTTTAACCAAGCTGCCAAGTCCTACAAAAAGGCATTGCGGAAGGCTCGTCTAGATCGAATCGCTAAGAATGGCGAAAAGCTCTCTGTCAGACCAACTGGCAGTCGAGCTTTCTGGTCTCTTGCGAAAGCGATCGAGTCGAATTTCTGCCAACCCTCACTGCCTGCTCTGCTGAAGCCGGATGGTTCCCTGGCCCACACAGCAACAGAGAAAGCAAATGTATTTGCTTCTCTGTTTGCTGATAATTCGCATCTAGACACTGGCAATGCTTCTCCAGCACATCTTCCTCACTGCGGTATTTCGATGCCTGAAATCCGCATCACTAACAAAGAGGTATGGAGAACATTGTGTCGTTTAGATGTGAATAAAGCCAGTGGTCCTGATGGTATACCAGCCATTCTGCTCAAGACATGCGCAGCTGAGTTGTCTCCTGTACTGACACGTCTGTATCGTCTCTCTTTCATGACTGGATTAGTGCCGAAATCCTGGAAGCTTGCTAATGTGCAACCCGTGCCCAAAAAAGGCAGCCGTGCCGACCCTGTCAGTTACAGACCGATTTCAATCACCTCCATACTCTGCAAGATTATGGAGCGTGTATTGAACTCGCGCCTACTAGCATACCTAGAAGGTAACGATCTCCTCAGTGACCGACAGTACGGGTTTCGCCGTAATAGGTCTACTGGGGACCTCCTAGTGTATGCTACACACATTTTAGGCGAGGCCATTGAGAAGAACGGAGAAGCGGTCGCCGTCTCTCTGGACGTCTCGAGGGCATTTGACAGGGTCTGGCATGCGTGCCTTATAAGCAAGCTTTCAGCGTACGGTATATCTCCTGGTCTGATCGGCTGGGTAACGGACTTTTTGAGCCAGAGGTCTCTCCGAGTAGTTGTTGACGGGTGTTCCTCGGAACCCTTGACAATAAAGGCCGGAGTGCCTCAGGGGTCCGTTCTTTCTGCAACTCTTTTTCTGCTGCACATTAATGATCTGTTGAAGCCCGGTATCTATGGGTATGCAGACGACAGCACAGTTGTAGAAAGATATCTGCCGAGTAGTCGGGCTAGTCGAGATCAAGTACAGTCTGAAAGAGAAGCCATGGTGCAACGTTTGAATGACAAACTTCAGGCAGTCTCCGCATGGAGCAATGCCAATCTTGTCAAGTTCAACGCCACCAAAACGCAGACGTGTCTGTTCACCGCCAAAAAGAGCCCTTTCACCTTGGCTCCTACTTTCCAGAATGTATCCTTGGAATACATTGACCGGCTTCAGTTGTTAGGTTTAGAGATTTCCTCGAACCTCAACTTTGGTCGGTTCATTGAGTCCAGAGCAAGAGCAGCAGCAGCAAAGCTTGCCGTTCTTGCGAAGGTTCGGCAGTACTTTACACCGGGACAGCTTCTTGTTCTATACAAAGCACAGATCCGGTCGTGTGTAGAGTACTGTGGTCACATATTTGCTGGTGCCGCAAAGTCTCATCTTGCGGTTCTGGACTCAATTGAGAGGCGAGCAAAGAGGCTTATCGGCGATCCCGAATTGGTTGAAGCCGACCTCCAAAGCCTTGAACACAGGCGTAAAATTGCTAGCCTCTCAGTATTCTATAGGATACATTTTGGTGAGTGTGCGCAGGAACTACACGACTTAGTTCCCCCGTCCCCCTTCCATCACCGGACGTCCCGACGCACGGCAGGTATCCATCCTTTTGTTGTGGACATTCCACCTGTCCGAACGAAGCGCTTTGCTTCCTCATTTTTAGTGTGTACAGCGAAGGACTGGAACAATTTGCCTGCGTCGGTATTTCCGGCCAAATATAATGTGGGTGTCTTCAAGAGAAGAGTGAATAGGTTGCTAGGGCAATGCGCCTTACCATCTAAGACTACATTCCACTTACCATCAGGTGGAATGTAGTCAAGCATTGCTCTAGATCGTATAAAAAAAAAAAAAAAAAAAAAAAGCAAGTAATTTGCTTACTTAGGGGTTAGATCAATGTGTGTAATTTGTCCTGATATTATTTTTATTATATTATTAAGTTTCAAAAATTGTAATTGTGTCAGTAATAAAGGCTTTTGTATTGTATTGTATTATAATATTCTCAGAGGTGAGAATATCATAAGCTAATAATAAGTTATATATTTAAGTAGGTATTAATATACTTTTTTTATATTATATTTGATTGTATATTTATTTCAATTGTATACATTGTAGGACATATATTTATTATTATTTATATTCATTATATTATAATAATACATATGTATGTTAGACCCCCAATTGTCTATTCCAACTCTCATTGGTAACTAGAAATAGATCTCTTAGAAATAAGCTTATCCTATGCCTACATTAATGTGCTAATATTTTTCTTTAAATACTCTGAGATATGAAACAAATCTAGAATCTTTCTAGAACCTACTACGCATGTACAACAAACAAAACATATAGAAAAAAAATTGAACACTTGGTTGTTTAAAAAATACTGTCTATCACCATAAAAACCATATTTATATGACATTTCACTAAATGTAACCTTTTTATGAATACATAAAACTATCTAAGTAAGTAATTAACTTTTAAATTATAATTTCAGCAAGCAGTAGAAGAATCAAGCAACACATATCAACAGTATGAACTGAGCAGTAACACACAGGTGGAGGGTCAGGAGTATGAAGTTGCCATCATTGAAAACCCAGGAGAGCCTCCAGAGAGGTAATATGTTGAAGAGAACATTTATTTAACTGTTTATTTGATTTAGGAGTAGTATAATGCAGTAATAGTAATGTAGTGTATACATTTGATATATAGTCAAGTCTCTTAACTGTGTACTGTTAAGTATATCAATTAAAGTTAGCAATTAGATCATATTGAAATCCTTTTTTATATGTCACAGGACGGAATCTCAAGTGATAGCCACTGAGGCCCAGCTGGTAACTGCTGGCACAGGAGCTGTTCGGTGGCTTAACCAGAAGTATGATTTCGTAGTTAGGAAGCTGCAACTTAACTATGGTAAGATATGAGGTTTGACATATTTGTTACATATTAATTTCGACTTAGTTCATAGGATTGTGCTTAGTTTTCAGGGTAACAATGAATTAAAATAAATATTTAAGGAGGCTCACATACAACAAATGTGATTGTCCGGTTTTATTTTTAATAATATAAAAATTCCAATATTTATGTATTCTTATATTCTATTCTTTGGAAGAGTATGTACATACTACAGCTGATATGTATATATATCATACAACATATTATATTATACAATGACCAACATTACAAGACATGAATAATAATAAAAAGGTTATTTCAGATGCCGGTGTTAAGCTCCTTCACTCACAGTCAGGCTGCATACAGTGTGTGTACCTGACCACTCCCAGCATGCAGCTAGCGTTCAATGCGGTGCCACAATTTCTTTGTATTGAAACTGGTTAGTTTTTTGTATTATTTTTGTATTATGACAAGCAGCTGGATATTATATAAATTTAAAGCTAAACTTCAGTGAAAAGTAATTATTACTTCGGTATAGCCAGACCGGAAATAGATAGAATAATAGAAACTTTATGAAGGTAGCACACAGAAGTAGGAATGTATATACCTAACAATGAGTATTATATACAGGTATTGAGTTCAACAGTGTGATACCCACCACTAATGGCACCAGCCCCAGCGTGAAGCATAATGTCACGCTGTTCCTAGCTGAGGATGGGAACGGGAAATCGGTCATCGTCAGCGCCGGTTAGTATTTATACTTTAGTTTGGAAGGCACTGAACAAGGTTTTGTTTCACAAAATAATAACATCCATTCAACTGTTCCAAAAGTATATATATTCTATCGTAATACATATTGTGAATAATATAGCAAAGCTAAGTTAAGCGTGAACTCGAATTTGAGTATTAATTATGCCAAAACGAGATACGGAAACATTCTAGAATTTTACTAATTATTTTCTAGGCATATCTACATTAATCGGCGAGGATCTCACGTGGCTGTTGGAAACTTTCAAGTCCTGTAACCCCGCGTGGCGGCAGGTGCGCTGCGTAGTGTGCGATCCCACAAAATGCCACCAGGTACCTGTCGTCTCGATCATAACGATGTATATAATAACGGTGGCAAGTAAGTGTGAATGATCTGCAGGAGGTCCGCAACGCGTTCCCGTCGTCGCACGTGTCGTGCTCGGTGTGGCAGGCGGCGCGCGCGGCGGGGCGGGCGGCGGCGGCGGCGGCGCGGCGCGAGGACGGGGACGCGCCGGCGCCGCTGGCGGTGCTCGCGCCGGACGACGTCGCCGCGCGATGCAAGACCTACGCGCTGGCGCTGCTGAGAGGCGACCACACGCCCGCGCAGCTGCAGGTTATATGACGCAACTGCATTACACGATTATAACATTCCACGGCAGCTAAGATGTCGAGATTTGGGATACGAGCGGACAAAAAGAGAGATTCGCGTTCATTAAATAAGTACCAGACGAGGGCGAATAATTTATGTCAAGATTATATATTTAATAAAGTGATTCCTCATCAGATGTCAATATGACGTTGAGGTGTATAAAAAAATAGAATGTATTAACTTCATATCTTTCGCCTTCGCCCTGAGCGGCCGTAAAAGACGACACAGTAGCAGTAGTTGGCAGAGAAATTCTTGTCTCGCTCGTGTCGCTGAATTGTTAAATTGTATATTATTAAAGGGAGACACTTCTGCTTCTCCAGGTGTTGAAGCGTGGTATAATCGGCACGGGCGCGGGCACCCTTCGCCTGTGGGAGCTCCTCACGCTGCCGGGAGGCGCCGTATCGCGACTGGACGCCTGGCTGGAGGCCGACAACTACACCAACATACTGCACAAGGTACTACGACGCAGCTGCACTTTTAATCAAATGTTTTAAGTAAACGCTTAGACACACTCACAGAATGTACTTACTCTTATATAAATATTTGCAGTGTTACAATGCAATAGTGCATTATATGCATAGATGATGGCTAGGTCGTTTTTTTATATTTAAACTGTCAAATAAATAACTGATGGTTATGAAATAGGAACACGCAATTTACTATAACTGAAAACGTATAGTAGAGTTGTAACTAAACGAATAGAGAGTAACTTAGAGTTGTTATCGAGTTTAGTCATGTGTTTGTCTGCTACTAGCTATACATCTATTATTAATTTGTAGATCATGGGTACAATTCCTAATTGTCTTATTATGAATGCTTATTTTAGAAGTTGTATGAGCCTAGTTTCTAAATATCTGTACACAAAGACACTGCCTGTGATTAGGCAGCACAATAGTACTTTCATCATAGACATTACTTACATTTCTCAAAAAAATAATATTTAAGATCTGTGCTACAGAGGAGAAGGAAGATATAATCTTCTGATTTAGAAAAAAATCATATCGGTAGAAGCATTCTTAAAAGTAATTTAAGTCAACCAAAGCCATATTTATAATTAAAAAAATACAATTCCACTGATATATTGAAGTTGTAGGACATTCAACCAATAACCAGTGTCCTATATATTACAGGGTTTGGAGCGCCTGTGCGCTAAGTTTCAGACCCTGATCCGCAGCCATATGCAGCCGGATGAGTTTGTGTCGCTCTTCTTCAGTGTGGCCAACACCCTGGAGGACGAGAGACGAAACTTCGCCGTCACTAGACTCAGGGTATGAATGTCTTCGAAGACGTCGCTGGAGACGAGACTCCATCACCACAGTCATCTGTAACCCCCTGGGGCTACTTCGTTTATTGTTTATACTGTACCTCCGAATTGGGAGCAGGAACTAGATAAGGACAGGATCATGTTTTAGTTTATTTTTTACAAAGTATTCTCTGTTGACGTGAATATTTAGAAGTAGTAGCTTTGTCACATACAAATAATAACATGAAATGTATTAATATTGATAACCTTACTGTGGTTCTTAATATTTTATTACTTGTATATGTGTAAATAAAACTTTAGTTTTTCCATATTACTTTCTAAAAATGAAGTCCGATTGACGTATTGATATAGGATTTTTTGAGCTTAAGGTTTATTAAGCAACTGCTATTAGTGTGTCGTCTTTTTTGGTGTACGAAATATAAAAACAATGAACCTTCCCAGGACACGGAATCCTCCAAGCAGTCTCCCACCGACACTATAACTCAGTACGCATACAACCTCATGTCACATCAGACTAAGCTAGCCCAGAAGTGTCTGGACGATAGGGCCGGCCGGTGAGTGGAACATGAGTTTACTTTATATTTGGTATGAGCCCTTTTTTCCGCCAATAACTCCAAAACTTAAATTACCTTGATTGAAATTAGTATATTGTGAGATCATGGTACCCATTTATTATGACTGTATAACATTATTTTCTTTATTTATATACTAATTCATGTGAGTTAAAGTAAATAAGATCTAAGTCTTTTGATATGTTTCTTTCATATATCGAGATATATTCAAAGTTTCTTAAGCTAGTTCATTAATTTTATAATAATTAGAGAAAAAACAGGCTTAACATGATTAAACATGTTTATATACCATTTAAAATGTTACTTAATTCGTAACAATGACCTCGGATCTGTGTGAATCAGGCGCCACAGCAGTGCCGCCATTTGCAAGTACGGCACCTCTACGCAAGAATGCTCCTGTCTATTCAGCAAGGTGTTTCGTCTTCCGTGCCGCCACATTCTCATGCTGACTACCGAGCTGAAGGTGATTCCGACGGACCGATATTGGTAACTCGGACGGTACGAGTCCCAAACTAACGGTGCTTCTCTCACAGGTGAAGACGCACATCCCGTTCGAGCCTCGCTGGACGGTGCAGCACTGCCTCTTCGGATGCGACGCTCCCGGTACATACACTCCCACACATACGGTAACGCCGAGACTCCAATCTAATACGTAGCGACGACGTTCCAGCCGGCGGCGGCTCGTTCGCGGAGACGGAGGGACACGGACAAGTCCAGCAGCCTCAACAGATGCACCAGGTATTGGACCCGACGCGTCTCTGGACGGCCAAGGAGGTGGGTGTGTAACAGCAGAGTGATGACTCCTCAGGTGGGTGGCGTGAGGCAGCAGCAGTACGTGCTGGCGACGCCCGCACAGCCCTCCGCGCCAGTGTCGCAGGTGATCTTCTGCGGCGGGTCCGTGGGGGGCGTAGGTGGCGTGGGCGGGGCACCCGTCCTCGCGTCCGTGCTGCCACCCGGTGGCGCGGTGCTGACGCCGCACCATGCGCTGCACCACTAGCAGAGCGACGCAGAAAGGGACACACACACACACGGGCAGAGACACAGACACACCGAAAGGCCGTGCTAGCCTCTGCACACCCACCGACAAGAACAGGGGCACACATACACAGAAAGACACACACATACGCGGTGACAAGGGCACTAGTTGCGACGAGATATCACGGACGGAGACTTCATATCAACAGATTAGTATCATTGTCATTCGAGACTTGAACATTTATTTGCTCGAGAAAAAAATTACTCATCCTTGACACAGGTAACACGTAGAGGCTTACAATAGTACAATAAAAGAAGTCTGATGCACTTGTTCACGGTACTTTACTATATATAGGTATTCGCAACAACCATACATTGATACCACAAGTAATCAAAAAGGCTACTAGTAAATTAATAAAGAAAATGAGTCAAATACATGTTTGATTTCTTTTCTTTTTATAACACTGTTTATTGTTAAGTCCTTGTACGAATGTAGCATTAATAATCAATTGAATAACTTAAAAAAATATATGTAAATATGTCGTTTGTTTTTATGATGTCGGAATAAAAAGAATTATACATTACATTATAATAACTCAATATTATTATTTAATCATCCAACCATGCATTGGTCTCTCCATTCGACCAAGCGACGGCCTTCACTGGGAGAATATTCATGAAATCAGATATAAACCACACATGAAGTTAGATATATTATATAAGTTAATCTAGATGGGATGTACATATTTGTAGATAATCCCCATTGCTTTGTTATACGAAAATACTTGAATAAAAGGTTTGTAAGTATCGATGTATTAAAAAATATTTATTATTTTGTCAACATCATCAAGTCTTCAGAATGACTGACTTATTCATTTATTACTTTTTAATATGTATATATATAATATATATTTCGAGTGTTCATGATACAATTTAACAACTGGGCTTCAATGCGTTTCTGGATTAGTATTTCCTACAAATAATAATAGGTATAACTTATTTGTTTAGATAAATCGTAGAATAATAAAATTTTATAAATATTGTATGAAATAAAGACAATTAAACTTAATGTTTATTTTATTTACTTATGACAGTATTTTATTACTGTACATCAGTTTTTTTGTACGTGCTAATAAAAAAAACTAACTAATAAAATCAATCAATATTGATCAATCGATCAATCAATATCGAATGACAGTTTACCAAATAGTAAAATCGAAACTCATAATTATTAAACACTATGCATCAAAATATATTATATTAATTATAAAATCTGGTAAAAAAAATATAAAATACGATAATTTATGAATGGTCCTAAATAACTTAAGATAAATATATTTTTTAATGAAATTATCTTAAATATTACAATAAATCTTGTTTCCTGGAGTATATAATAAATATGTTTCGATTTTACTATTTGGTAACCTGTTATATGGTTTTCGTAATGTCAAAACTAATACAGATAAGTTCTAGTTCTTCGGTGTCTTCATCTTATAAATCTGAAGTAATAAAAACCATATTTATGGTTAAATTTAATATTATTATGTCTGCGCTATCCATGTCAAAATTTATTAATAATAACGTCTTTTGTGTTTTCATATCTGTGTCAAAGTTTATTAATTATCACGTCTTTTAGTGTTTCCAATATATATTTTTTAGAATTTTTTATCTTTGTTCATGGCAATGACCAATTCATTCAGCCATATGATAAATCTATTCCAAAAAAAACAGTCTTTGAGATAAAACGGCGGGAAACTTCTGAAATGCGCGGTTGTATTTCTTTGACGTAAATTTCTTTTATTTTGATTTAATAAGTTTCAGTTTAGTTCAGTAGTGTAAATAAATTTATATTTAGTTATAAATAGTGTTTCTTTAAGTAGGTAAGTACCAGTTAATTTAACGTAACTGCCAGATCCTGGTGGCACGGTCCCCTCTGCTGCAAACTTCGTCACCATAGAATGTGATGTAGGTATCTGCTATGCATAAAGATAGTTATGGTAGTTGTGTTAATAAATCTAGTAAACGAATCGTCGCATAGAATCTGTAAGGGATGTAATAAAAAAAAATCGCTAAAACTTAGGTAACCAAACGAATATTGGATGTCTACTTAAAGAGGAAAATAACATTCAGGACATCTTTATGCCCTCACACTCCCCCCACAAATAATTTAATATTGCCGTTAACAACCAGAATGAATACTACAACATCTACAGCTACAGAAGAGGTTTTAATCAAAAAGACTAATCACCCTATAAGTGCTATTCACGTACAAAGACTACAAATATTAAATGATGGAACTAGGTACATTACACCCCAAAATTTTTAAAAAGATACTTAATGGCATCAATAAAAAGAATAGGACATAATAGAATTTCTTTTTCTTATTATGTAAATGCAGTTGCTTTCCTATAATGAGTCACTTTTTCTTAATAAACTGAAGGCCGCTTCATACCGTCTCCAGAAAAAAATTGTGTTTTCACATTTTTTTTCTATGTCCCAATTGACTGTGGTAATTCACGACAGACGAGGCTTTTGAATAAAAACAAACTCAAATAATGATAGGTAATTATTATTAATATATACACTTATAACACTCGGTAGCGGGTTATTAAAAAAACAATAATACATATTACATATAGTATTTAGAGGAATATAAGAAATAAAAAAATGTATTACAGATTATAAATTAAATGACTAACATTCGTTATAAATGTTGTTTTATAAAATCTTGGTGTTTAACTATAGAAGTTAACATGAATAAGTGGGTATCATTTTCGGTTACACCCATGCTAGCTAGGACACCACGCAGGTAGTACCTCTGTGTTGTTGATTCAAGGAAGGCGAGGCCGACGCCGTTTTCATACTCTGGACTTAATGGGTCTGTGTAATATTGTAGGTTATTATTATCTATATCATTATACAAATGTTATTTTATTACAATTAATTAAAATCACACACTTAGGTATATAATTACATATATAGCGTCTTAAATGTGAAACAGATACGGTCTATTTATTTTTGTCAATTTCTGATTAATATTCGTTTTAAGATCACTAATCCAAATATCACTATTTTCATGAATCTGTCAGTCTGTATGACCTTCTATAACTCAAAAACCGCCGATCTTAATGAAATTGAAGAACATGTAATTACGTGATAGATGTATGGATTTATTTTGATTCGGAGATATTAATAACATTTGTAAGTCTGTCTGTTAAGATGTTAGATATAATAAACCTTATATATTTTTTGTATTTTCAGAAGATAAATAAGAAAGTACATTATATTGTTTAAAAAATATAAATTCTCACCATAACTAGTAGCACAGAATTTATCATCAGTTAGGTAGCGTCGGTATTCGGTCGGCCACATTGCAAAACAATCTTCCATCTTTAGGTACTGTAGTTCTACTACATTCCGCACACGAGGCCTTTGATCGTTGTTACCATCATACCTCCACTGGGCTATCTGGTATTAGTATATTTATATCATAATAATATACACATATAAAAGAGTAAAACTAGAGATGATGAATAATAGAAGTGAATGAAAGAAACATGTTGTGTTGATCTCATCTAGATAAGAGCAGGGGAATGACGATAAAGTTCAAACACTTGTAAATTATTATTTCGACTTACTTTGCCAGAGTTTCCTTCTGTCAGCTGAGTTCTATCGAGGTTATTATCAAAATCTAAACACACGGGTCGAACAGACAGATGGAAAATAAATGGCCTTTCAACGATCACTATCGCGATGTTGTCCATAAAGTTCGTTGCAAAGCCTCGATAGCTTGATGGTGTTCTGATGTCAACGACCTGGAAATTTGTTAAAAATTTAAAAAGAATATTAGATAAATAAATTATCTTTATTTTACTTTTGCGATTTGTTTCTGTATGAGTGGCTTTATCTTCATGTCTCTCTGTGTGAGTGTGTATTGTATACTTACATCAGACCATTGACTGTTAACATCTCGAGTATCATTATAAAACTTATACACCTTGTTCACTGCCACTGTGTAGTCGCTTGCGGGTCGAAGTTGGCCATTAAGGCGAATGAAACAACTTGCAGCTATTGGTTTGAAGGAACATGATATTACTGTATTATGTCAATTCTAAACAATTACTTATATAAGAATAATTAATGTAAGAAGTCATCTTGCATAAATAAATTTTTTGGTGTTTTATTAAGACATTAAGATTAACAAAGTTATTAACTTTATTATTAAAGATTTAAAAAAAGTCAAAGTTATTAAAGATTATAAACTTTCAAAAACAATGTTCATTGTAAGTGATTACCAAAGTATCTGTGATTTATATATAATATACTATTATATTTATATTTTAAGAACATTTAATAAATAGTACATATGACAGAATTCAGTCAGTTTGTGTTTTAAACCAGCTCCTTCCAGAAGAGATGTCCGAAGTTATTATATTAAATAGTTAAATACAACGAAAGAAACAGTACTTAAATAATTGTTTTTTTATTATAGGGGTTGTGATTTAACTAAGAATAAGTGATTTAAACTTATGTAAATCAGCAACGTTTATATGCATATAGGAATAGTTCGGTCCATCGTATTGATATTTAGTAGCGATAATTGTAAGCAAAAACTTTACGAGTGCTAGTGAATTTATCAAAACACTTACCAGATATTATTTTATTGGCAGTTATAAGAGATCCGCTACATTGCAGCTCGTCAAGTTGTGAGTTCTTCCTGTATATAACGGCGTGCCAGGGAAGCTCTAAGTAGTTACTAGATGAGCCCTCGAGCTTCCGATGTTGCGTTATTAGACCACATGCTGGATCGTATTAAAATTATTCATTTTAAGAAGTAGGGAAAACTTTTTCTTTCTATAACATTTGAATGAAGTTATAGAACCAATGTTCCACATATAGAAAGAACAATAGTTCATGGGTAAGAACTCTGATTGTGATGAGTATAATTATTGACTACAATTCTTAATGTTACTTGATGTCATAATATTGTTATCAACACTTATTAACATGTTCATCAAACCTGGTTTGCAAATGGGGTTGTAGTCCCAGACTCCATCTCTGCAGTGCATTTCAGACAAAGCCGTTAGAGAGAAATAGGCGGGTGACCTACAAATGGGTCTCACTGAGGTTCCTGATGGCACCAATGACGGACATTCCTGAGAAGATGCAAGTGATCCGGGGACCGACAAACATTGGTACTCCACTTTCAGATCATCATGCAGCGTGCAGAAACCTGGAAAAATATAATGATTTGTGTTTATTATATATTTCTGGGAAAACTAGGGCTGCTAATGAACCTATTAAATTAAACATTAATAATATTTAAATAAATACAGGTTCAAATGTAGCGGCTATTTTCGAGACTTTTTTTAACATAACTCAATTATAACAGTCACGCGTAATTTAAATTCTTCAACATTTGATGCAATCGCCGAATTGACGAATAACGTAAGAGTCAGTAACAAATGTTTTGTTTTTAAACCTGTTTCACCATATGAAATTGTTTAAACCTTTAGAAACCTTAATTTGTAATTAAACCAATTTTAGGGTATGTCAGTTAAATTACTCATCACTATAAAAATAATATTGCTCCAAAATTATCCATAATTTTTAAAAAATGTCTTGAAACTGGTACTTTCCCAGATTTAATGAAAAATAGGAAAGTAGTTCCTTTGTTTAAAATTGGTAATAGACTAGAACCGGGAAATTATAGACCAATCTTTATTTTGCCTATCTTAAGCAAAATTTATAAAAAAATATTGTCAACCAAATGACAGAGTTTGTTTATAGCAATAAAATTATGCATAGTTAACAGTATGGTTTCACCACAGGCAAATCCACAACTGATGCTGGTGCCACGCTTCTTAAGCACATTTACGGAGCATGGAAGAAATCACAAAATGTAATCAGGGTGTTTTATGATTTATCTAAAGCTTTTGATTGCGTAGACCATCAAACATTACTATGCAAACTTAACCACTATGGTGTCCGTAGAGCTGCTTTTGATCTTATTGCCTCTTACCTGAATCAAAGAGCTCAGTCGGTTTTTGTAAATAATTGTAAATTGGCTGGTTCTCACCTAAAGATTGGTGTTCCACAAAGATCTATTCTTGGCCCTTATTTATTTTTACTCTATATTCATGATTTGAACTTTTACGTAAAAGGACTATGTAATATTGTACTATTTGCCGATGATACCTCTCTTATTTTTATAGTTGAGTGTAATAAGGCTAACTATAATAACAAAGTAAACAGAGGTCTGTCACGTGTTCTTCATTGGTTCGAAATGAATAATTTGGTCTTAAATACTAAAAAACTAAATGCATGTAATTTACACTTCCTAATTTATGCTTCTTAACAATGAAGTGTTAGAACTGACTGACTCAAAAAAAATATTTTGGTATAACTTTAGATAAAAAGTACCAGTGGAACCCCCATCTCTCAACACTCGCTGGCAAACTTAGCTCAACCGTCTTTATAATGAAATAAGTAAGACAATTAACAGTCATTAATACGGCTCGACTAGTTTATTTTAAAAGTATTTTGTCTTACGTTGTTTACTATTGGATAGTGTTGCCGAAGTAATTTATATATTTGTTTTACAAAAAGAGCTCTTATACGGGCTATTTGTAACTTAAAAGCTAGAGATTCCCTGAGAGATGTTTTTAAAAAGATCAGTATTCTTACGGTCGCTTCTCAATACATTTAATAATATACTATATATACGCCAAAATTTAAATACTCAAATTAAACAGCGACAGACATACGATAAATTCAAGAAATAAAAATAAACTCGTATCGCCAAAATGTCGACTTTACAACACTACAACACAAAAGCTAACAAAACTTTCATAGGTTTGAGTGTACGCATGTAGAATAAGGTTTCACAGGAAATCTTAGATATTCCTTTTCCTTGTTTTAAATCTATAATTAAAAATATATTATTAAATAAATCTTATTATAATTAAAATGTTTGGATGATCGAAATTTGTGTCACTTGGGTCATTGACTCATTTGTAGGGTTGATGTTATAATGTATAAGTCAAACATTGTAAAATTTCATTTAAAAAGAGCAACTCTTGAGTTTCTAGCCAGCTTTTCTCAACAGAACAGCATTCCCAGCGGGTGGTAGCTTTCTTACAAACTGACTATACTGACCAATTTAGTGTAATGATTCAAAAGTGCGTGTACATGCCTACTTGAATGAAGATATTTAGAATTTGAATTAGTTTTAAATACCCGAATCAGGAACACATCTTGGCATTTTTGCTGACCAAAATCCATCGATGCACAAGATGCTGTCGGTGACGTTTCCAATTAGGTATCCATGATCACATGTTACATCCATCTTAACATATTGATAACTATCTCCTGGCTTCGCGGAAGAGTGATTTGTGACTGTATACCTCCCGTGCTGAGGGTATGGTGGCAGAAGACAATATTTAGCTTCTATGCCACGAGCTCTGTGAAATAAGAATATACTATTAGTACATTATATTGATGGTATTTTGTTATTCAAAATAAACACATACTGAGAAACAGCCAAGAATATCTTAGCTGTTTAAAAAATCTTTTATATTTGCATAAAATAAAGATAATTTTAATCATTTTCAGAGATAGTTACCGCTCAACCTTAAAAGTTTTTGTACTAATAAATATTACTTAAAAAAAAATATCGCAATACTTACGAACGCACGATTTTCTGGTTTTCATTTGTGGCAGAAGTTAATGATGAAACTGAAAAGATGATATAAAATAATCATCAATTATGTAAAGTCTTATATAAATTTATTAAATTGTTCTACATGTTATAGTTTTAACAAAATAATATTAAACATATTGAAATTCTTGTAAAAAAAGATTTCCACGATTATATAAAAGAGACATCTCGCTGTGAACCTATTTAAATTATTTCAAGTTCTGTTAATAAATTCAGTGATCAGTTGATGAAAAGACGAGGATGATTTACGATTTAAAAGTACTTTATTCTCCAATAAGACTCGATCAGTCACTTCTATGAGAACAATACTAAACATTAACACTCAGTAACAAACAATACAGAATCAATATAGTACGAACTATACTAACACAATTGTGTTCATAATATGATTTGATTAACAAATCAAACATGTAAACATTTGTTATATCTGTGGATAATTGTTTAAAAAGCAATGATTCCGTAAATGTTACATGGACATCCTCATCTACATCCACATCTACTTTAGGTAAGATAACAAGAGGCGTAACAGAACCTATTTGACGTTATTGATTTTCTAACCTATTTTTATTATACTGTGTTGTTATGTTATTTGGTCTCTATTTAGTATTTAATATATTTTTATTAAATTTATTTTAGTAGTAATAAATGTTATAAAAATATATTAGAAAAGCTTCCTATATTATCTGGCATTGAAACCTGTAAAGGTTAAACATTACTCTATAACTTGGCTTAGTTCTTTGATCAGGAACTATATGCTTAAGCACAACAAAGTAAAAAATACGACGAAAAAAATGCTGTTATATTTTATCTTCTATTGCTAATTGCATATTTTTCCGAATCTTAAAAGTGGACGTCTTTTACTGTCGTTCCAGCTCGCCTTTGGAACTGTTTTCCAAATAAAAATATCTCTCTTTAATATCTATCTAAATATTTATGAATTATGTATGTATGTATGTAGATGGATGTAAATATCAATGCATTACAGGTACATACATTAATTATATTATGTCTCCACATTAAGAACATAACCTCAACTCTTCTGCACTACACGTGTTCTGTAATGAACAGGAAAATTTACCATAAAACTATACGAAAGCTAATCTGTGTAAGATATTATTATTAAAGTAACCTACGTACATAGATAACTTTCAATTACTAAACAACTAGCTGTTGCCATATCCTTCATCTCCTCCTGTCTCCAGTAATAAACTATTCGCCATTACATACTTATATTATTAATATTAAAATCCCAACAATTTTTCATAAAAAAATAAATATGCAGGCAGAAAAAAAAGTATTAAAATATTCTAAAAATACTTAAGTAAAATTCTATGAGTTTCAATCGCACTAAATGTTATTAAAATTCTTTAAGTAAATTGTGTGATGTGCGAACATATAATAAGAACATATAAACAAATTGTTATCTTAAGAACGAGTGTTATATAGAATTACTATTTAAAAGAATAATCGTTATTGAAATTAAGAATTCTTTGAATAATTATTGTTCTTTTCCATAGTAGACATCAATACAATTTGACACTGAAAATATAATATATAATATTAATAAAAAACTCACTCATAAATACGAATATCAACGACGTAATCATTTTAAAGAACAGGACCGTTGACTTGTTTGACTTGAAATGAACCTCCGACCACATGTCATATAAATAGATATGAAGTGACCTATACGTGATATTAAATGACCTCCGCAACTGAGTGTACAAATGAGTTGACAGCCTACAGCTAGCGATTTCAAATTAAAACTTGAACTTAAATGTAAAAGAGATTAGATCGTTCCTCCAAAATCGCAAAGCGGACAGACGTGTACCAAACCTCTAAACAGTTTTATTGATTGATTGATTGATTGATTTAATGGCTTTCAGTTGTGCCAGTAAAGCACGGTCGATTCCGCCAATGTCACGTAGGGTGGAGAACACACGGAAGAGATTGATCGGTGAAGATGAGATAACAGTCTCAATTCAATTTGGAAAATAGACGAAATAGTCAGACTTTCATTGTTGCACCGTACAGTTTTATTTATATTGACATAAATTAAGTTAGACGTCTCTCTTCGACGTCTCAAAGGCATTTGACAGGGTGGCATGCGAGTCTTTTAAGCAAGCTTTTAGCGTGCGGTATATCTCCTGGTCTGATTGGCTGGATAACGGTCTTTCTGCGCCAGAGATCTCTCCGAGTAGTTGTCGACGGGTGTTCTTCAAAATCCTTGACCTAACAACTATACTGCATTAGAAGTACAAACACTGCCATTTGTAACTATGCATAATATTGTCTGCGAGCCTAGTACTTACATGTAAATATCTATTAAAAGTACCTGTGCCTGGGTCCTAGAGTAAAGTTTTACTTTACCGAGTGACTGCTTAACCATTAAAAGTGTTTAATATTTGCTTTGTACACACAACTACTATTTGTACTATAACGAAATTTTTGACAATATGCCCCCCTCATGAGACCCTGGTAATACATATAAATCATTTTTGAAAATTTAAGAAGGAAAAATTATTATTTAATATTGGAAAATCTGCTACACCCTATCTCTTCTTTGGCTTTCTTTGTGAGTTGACAGCACTGTGTACCAGTACCTGATCTAAACGTAACAAAAGGCCGCCAGGAACGAGACGTTCAATAAGAAATATAACTAGAAATAAAAAACGCCGCGCTGAAGAGAATGTTTCGAGATCAGAAAATTTCAGAATGCCATGAACCGTTTTTTGATACTTGCCGACTAGAACCTTTTAGAGCGCCAAATATGACTAAGCATTAAAGAAAATAGAAATATTGCAAAAAGAAGAAAATGAGGACCCAAGCCTTATCAGAGTACTGGAAAAGAAACAACATTTTGATAAACAAAAATCCCTGTGTATTGAAATACGTAATATATCTAAACCCTTGCTAAATAAAAACAACTAGGAAAATGACATATGTATATAATTTAGTAATAAATATGGGGAAAACCGTTAATAGTTTTGTATAAGGATGTGATATAAAAGACATTTAAAGTTTAAAATCCATTTAAAAATCTTCAAAAAATGTTTAGGTAGAATTTACATCCTCAATACCTGAGAGATACTGATACTCTAGATTAGTGGATAAGGATAACTGTGCTTAATTTAGAAAGGCTTATTAATATTTGCAAAATTATGCAAAAATATAAAATTAAGAGACGGACAAGGATCGAACCTCGAGCTCTGAGAGGCAATCTCTATCGCTCTACCAATGTCACGAGCTACCGTGTCACTTAGTATTCTATGCAAAATGGTCTTTATCCATTATTTTTTTTCGAAAATCCTGTCCAAATTTTGTAACTTTGCATTATAGAATAACACCAAAACAACGAAAATTAATGATTAAATATTTCTATATAAATGTTAACTATGTTAAAATTATGTACATTTAAAATAAATATGAAATGAAAAATGCTTTATTTTTCACTTTAGAAAGCCGCTAGTTTGAAACGGTAAGTATAGCCAAAATTTCAGTCATCAGACCGAGGAGCTGGTCAATCACCACCACAGGTGGAGCGCCGGGTGTCGGGTTCACGTCTGGAAAGTGCGCAGCATGAAGCGCGCTGAGAGCACAAATTTTATAAAACACACACACATGCATTATTGAGTAACGACCTGTTTGTTTTTTATTTGTTCCTAGAACTAACGGACTTTCTTAGAAAGCAGAATTCGAAAGTTGTTTTAAATCCTTAGGAGAAAATCCCAACTATCTAACTGCAATTTTTTTAGACCCAAGGTACAAATCAGACTATTTAGGCGTTACTGATACTGAAAAAGCCCGACAGAAAATCATTATCTCTAAATGCGAAATTAATAATAAATTCATCATATATCGGAGCAGAGCTTTTCAAAGTGTCTTAATATTCTATTGACTAAAAATGAGATTGAGGACGAACGTCGACGATGACGACGGCTAGGGACGAGCCACTTACTATACGTCCTTCATAAAGTACGATGTATGTCAACTTCATATTAACTGCTACCACGTATTTAATGTAAAAGTATTGTATTTAAAACTTATTAACTTATTGATTTAAATCTCTTTTCAAAACAATATAATATACTATATATAATAGTATATATAATAGTATATATAATAGTATATATAATAGTATATATAATAGTTTAATAATGGTATATGAATACACGATTTAAATTAATAAATTATTATAAATTGCAAGCTGTAGATTTATATTTTATTTATTTAAGTGGTAAGTTAGATATTTTAAAAGTGTTAATAATTATTTGTGTTCTGAGCTAAGAGAAGCAGCTCGCTTTATTGTATTATTTATAGATGTGAAGTTATTTAGCAACTTGAAACATTTATTTAATAAGCTACTCTCATACTTCATAAATTAAGATATCTATTATTATTTGCTGTATATTTCTGACAGTTATATAAATAATTAAACATTATAATGGTCTTAGAAATCCGGACTAATAATATAAGTGCCAAAGTAAGTGTCTGTCTGTCTGTTACGCTTTCACGCCTAAACCACTGAACCGATTTTGATGAAATTCGGTATGAAGATAGAACTGAACTTGAAAAAGGACCTAGGATACTTTTAATCGCGAAAAAAGGGTAGAAGAGGTTGAAATAGGGATGAAAGTTTTTTATGAAAGTTCCTTATTGTCAAACATAAAATCATGTAAGCTTGTTCAATTGTTTAAAATAAATTCATGTATCGAATTTAAAATAAAAATAGATGAGTTGATAGGTGAAACGGGGAGAAAAGCGTGCCCCTGGAAAAGGGGGGGAGGGGGCATGTCGCGCCTTTTAGTTTATAATAATACGCCTTGAAGTATTTTTTTATTTTTATAACCTTGTCTTTTAATGTAACATACCAAAATTATCTCAGAACTGTCAAAAGCATAAAAATTTAAAAATTTACAATAATTGTTAATGATACGTCTATTTGAAGTGTTTTAAATCTTTTTCATTGTAAGTTCTATATCATTGAGATACTTAAATTCGTTTGGTCGCTGGTTGCGCAACCTCAAATGCAACCTCAATGGCAACCACCTGGATATAAATATACAAATGTTGAATTTGTCGGATGTAATGGCGGGAGTTTACAATCATGGCCGCCGTGTTTGTTTTTCTTGTAGCATTACGTAATTTGCAATCTAGTATCGACATTACTTAAGAATAATTGCCCTTTTCTTAATATCTTTATTCAGTGTTTTAATTTCTTCACAACAATCATTTTGATGACACGATTTCTTAATTTACCAGTATGTCGTTTTATATGAGACATTTTTGTAACGTTTTTATAGCGAAAGTATCTATAATTTTTTCTCGGAATCGATCGTTTTGTAATCGATTTTATCCTTAAATCATTATCGATATTAAAGTTTGAATCTGATGTATTTAAGTTACTTCCATTCCATAAGTGGTATTTAGTATAATATTTGACTACATTCGTCAATGGGTCTGTAGAGCGTTTGACAACTGTTTTGACGGCTGTCACTTTCCGCGGGAGTTTTGTCATTGAGCGACCATTTTCTACTGTTTCGAGAAGTTCTAACGAAGAATCTCTTCCACTCTCAGTAACTGCAGCTGTACCATCTGTTTGTTGTGGTACATCTAGAACAATCAGGTGGTTTACTTATATTATAAAAAAATTTTGTCCGAACTAAGTACTAAGGCACAGCTAAGACACAGTCTACTAGAAATCTGTAATTCGGAAAAAGTAACTTTTTAAGGGTAGCTTAGAATAGTTTTATGAACTCCACTGCTAAGAAGATTTAATATACAGAGTTATTTGTAATTAGTTGGCCACCTCTTGCAGGCAGCCTCTCTACTTCAATCTCAACATTTGTTCTACGACTTTTTAAAAATCTTGATAAACAACACAAAAAAAACGAAACAAAATTTTTTTTTCGATCTCTTACTCATTACTCTGTATTTCGTAACAAGTGCTTAAAAGGTCAACGCCCGAGCGCTGTACTTACGTTAAGAGTTAATGTCAGTTCACAGGCAACAACTAAATTTTATATGGGAAAACTCAAATTTTAAAAATTATTAATTTTAAAAAGTTGTAGAACAAATGTTGTTAGGATTGATGTGAAGAGACTGCCAGACTAGAGCTGGCCAACTAATTAAAAATAACCCTGTATAAACAAAGTTTATACGAAACTATGGTTACTCAAGATATACAAGAAAATAATTTAAATACGAAATATATTTTCATGATGTGAAAAATTTACTGCTTTCCAAATTCCACCCAACCGAAATCGGGCCGCTCATAGCTATATAATAGTACTATATTATTATTAG
Source organism: Napeogenes sylphis (assembly GCA_959347405.1). NCBI lineage: Eukaryota > Metazoa > Arthropoda > Insecta > Lepidoptera > Nymphalidae > Napeogenes > Napeogenes sylphis. The sequence continues at coordinate 5,473,570 of OY365788.1, forward strand.
AGATGCGCCGAATTGTGGTTTTACCGAATAACCGAATACTATTCGATTTAACTTTTACCGAACCTTTTAATTCGGCCGAATACGAATAGTGAAAAAGATGCCGAATACTGAATACTTACCGAATATTCGGCGCATCTCTAATTATTATTATTCAGCATCGTTTATTAATATTCACGTTATACTTATTGTACCTGTACTATTGAAGTCATCAATGTTAGGTACATATCCCGTCAATCGTGCTAAGTGATCCAGAAACCAAGCCAGTTGCAATAGGAGCTCGTTTTCTTCACTATCGCCATCCTATAACAATAATTATTAGCTTCTTTAAATTTGTACTTCTTGCACTCGTAACGTTCATGTAGGCACTTCTCGGTTGATAGAAAATGCCGGATCCACCTCTGGTATACATTTATTTTAAGTTAAACTCAGGAATAAAGAAGTATATTTATGTACATAGGCGTAGCGAGGGACTTCGTATTCCTCTCTCCCTTCTGTTGTCAGTTAAAATTCTTATTTTACATTACAATATAAAAACAATTTCAAGTTCTAAAAACACGCTTTCTAATAATAACCAAAGCATTTTAATGTTCAAGATGCCTTTTGTAAAAATTGCAGAAGGTTTAGAAAAACTTTCTCTGGAAGGTTAGTTGTGGACAAAGAAAAGTGGTTTTCAGTTGTTATATTAGGTTTATGTATTGTAGAAAAATACAATTCTCCAGTAAAAATTACTACACAGTCTGAAATCATTCATTAGAAGCGAGATTCGCCGAAGACAAAACGCCAGCGTTTACTCTTTCATTGTTAAACTATGCTTAGATAATTCAAATTACAGCTCCAAAAGCTAATTCCTCCCCCCCTCCCCCCCTCAAGCACAGAATCTGGTTACGCCCATGTTTATGTATATACATTATTAGTAATCTTTCAAAGGAGGCATATACAGGGTTACTTGTAATTAATTGACCACTTCTTGCAGGCAGTCTCTCTACCTTAATCCCAAAAACATTTATTCTACCACCTTTTAAGATTAATAGTTTTTCAAATTTAAGTTTTCCCATACAAAATTTATTTCTACGGCGCCCGGACGTTGACCTTTTAAGTACTTCTTACAAAATACAGACTTATAAGTAAAAAAGGGAGCAAAAACTTTTTGTTTCGTTTTGTTTTGTGTTGTATATCAAGATTTGTAAAAAGTCGTAGAACAAATATTGTTGAGTTTGATGTCGACAGGCTGCCTGCAAGAGATGGCTAATTAATTAAAAATAACCCTGTATTACACCACTTAATAACACAAGTATAAACCGTAATCGCATATAAAAGCTAGTACCTATATGATATTAGCAATATAACTTTTATTAAAATTCTTTTTGTGTCCATATCAAGAGAAAAACTATGAAGATAATAAATTTTTCAAACTATAACTAGTTCTCGGTTCCGGAAACTGAATTCCATCAAACATGTTGATTCATAAAAAAATACTGTTCATCAACACTGTTTAAACGCCTGTTTGTTTTAAGATAGCAATAACGCTTCCCTAACTGTTGCATATTATGTCATATGCAGGTAAATTAACATTATGTGAACCATATGTAACTTCGTATCTCTGTCATTGATTGTACTAAACTCAAGATCAGTTCATTGCAGCATTTCTTTTTGTTATTTTAAACCCTCGAAGATACCTGATGACTATAAAGATATCTCCTTCTACTATATGAAAGCGGCTTACAAATACATACTACTATTGTGCACTAACGTGGCGAATATTGTGAACCAAATTGTGAAGTAAACAGATACTGATAAAAGTTTCCAAACAAAACCACAAAGTAAGTTATACTTACTTTGTCCATCTCATAGGTCCTGTCTTTAAGTTTCTTGGTAGTTTGTAGCGCGAGCTGCGACAGTTTCTGTACCATTTTACCGTTTTTTGTCGCCGTGTTACAAGTTGTGCTTGCCTCTGGTACCTGGGTTTCTTCGGTTTTGTTTATCGACTGTTAAATAACATATCTATCAAAATCTTCGTTATTTAGAGTACCATTGAATTAAGTGTTTTAAATTTAAAAATAAAGAATATTAGCCTTGTGAAACCTGCCATGATTTTTTAATTTATGTAGTTTATAGTTATGTATTTTTTACATTATACCAACTGTCTGTAACTAGGGTTGACACCCGTTTTATATTATATTATCTTACTATATTCTAGACAAATCTACTATATAATATAGAAAAATTTTGTTTTTTCTCTAATAATTATATATGTTTATAATAGAATACAGTTAATGATTATAGATGCGCCGATATTCGGTATGTATTCGTTATTCCGCGTATTCGCCATCTTTTTCGCTATTTCTATTGAGAATTATTCGGTTTTAGTGCGAATATATTCGGTTTCAGTATTTCTATAAATAATGTGTTGAATAATAATATAAAGCAATTGCTTCAAATCAACATTTATTTCGTAACATATCAAGTCAACATATTATTTTTTTATGCCTAACCTACAATTAGTATTTAGTATAGTCAACTTTTCTTTTGACCTTAAATCAGCATTTATTTTTAAACCTTAAAACAACATATGTATTTATCTAACCAATAGCCTCACGTAAGGTACATGTTAGAACCTACTTATTACAAGCAATGAAATGGTAAACCGAATCATTCGGTCGAAAATCCGGTTCGGAAAAGGTTAAACCGAATTAGATTAGTATTCGGTACCACTATTTTGTTAATGTCCCGATTTTTTGTATTAACAGTGACGGGAACACACTGTGTGGCATAATGGAATAGAGCCTATATAATTGAATAAAAAAGTAGAATTTTGCTTCAATTGTTTTTAATTGTTATAATGAAGTATTAAAAAAAATAACTTTGATGGCTAAAGACGACAAGAAATATAAATATGTGTACTATTATTTAGGCATTTCTCATTGTAAATACATACATATTACAATTTGAAAAAAACTACATTTTATTTTAAAAAAAACGTGGCAACCCTATCTGTAACCGACAGAGCGTGTACGGAATTATTACCTAATAATTAAATAATGCGCATTTAAACGTGGTTAAATATTAGCAAAAGTTTAAAAATTGCCCAATTGTCGTCTTTTCGATTGGAAAACAGAAATATATTAATTTACAGAGGTCCATAAATAGCTAAATTAAATCAAAATCCTTTCTCCTTTAAAGCCATATTTCCTTGAGTCGTAAGTACTTTATAAAGTCCAAATATCAGTATTTTTGCATACTTTGTATATAAAAATAACAGTTCTTACTACAGTTAAGTTGCTGTCGCCGCAGCTTTCCAACATCTGTCGGTACTCAAGCAGCGCTCGGCTCAATCCTTCAAGATAACGGCTTCCGCTAAGGATAGCATCAGTTACCTAAAAGTTCCTCTAAAGATTTAAACGGCAATTCTATAAATATATATTAAAGCAAGCATTTAGTCTATAAAAGAAACTATGCTGTTGATAAATATTTTACAAAAATAAATGTTTTTTGTAGAAATTAATAATAACAACACGTTAATTTATCCATAGTTTTCTATTATAATAATAATATCACAGGAGAAATTACACACATTGAGCTAACCCCTAAGTAAACCAATTATTTGTTTGGTTAAGGGTGTTAGACAACGATAGAAAAACATAGAAATACACATTATAATCACTGCGAATATATTTAATAAATGACTAAACCCAGAAATACAAACATCTATGCTCATCACATGCATGCCTGTCCCTGTCGGGAATCGAACCCGAGCCCCATGGAGCCACTATACCTTAGGCTTCTGCGCTAAATTTTGGTTTATAAGAACATAGGCATACTGTTTTTATATAGTTTCTAAATTGAAACAAAATATTTTAATTTCAAAATTAAAATCAATATTTCAAAATTTTTTGTTACGTTATACGTATTTAAATTAAATACGAAGTGTTAATAAGCTCTTACCTTCTTTTCCTTATAACCTTGATATTCATATTCCTTTGCATATTTGGATTTGTCGATTAAATATTCAGATTTTTGATCATTTAACCCATCGTATTGAAACTCTTTATTATTTTGTTTGAGTACTTTCTCTTTATCTGATACAAGTATTTTCATTTCCTCTAAATTGACTGTCCATGAAGATGCATACGACAAAAACGATACAGATAAACCAAAAAAAAGCGGATACAATTTCATATTTATTATAAATCCAGAACTGTCAAGTTACGACTTATAGTATTTTTTTTTATGTACTACCAAATTATATTTTTGTTATCAACACTCCGCTCACAAAACTCTAAAAAACGACTGACGAGGAATCTAATTGTATTAGAAAATAAGCGGATGGTTTTTGTACAATTATAAGTTTCCCGCGCATTGTTCACGGATGCTCTTAGCTAATGGTTAACGAGGCCAATGTTGAATACTGTGTATGTAATGAAAGTTGAAGTTTACGACCTTATATGATATTTTAATAAGGAAATCATAATAGTTATTACCACTTCACGACGTCACCATATTATATAATATTATCACAGGACAAATTACACAAATTGATTCAAGTAAGTAAAATATTTGCTTGTGTTAAGAGTGTCAGACAAAATAGAAATAAACATTACAAATACTTTGAATCTATTTATTTAACTAATAAACCCAGAACTACAGACATCTATGCTCATCTCATACATGCCTGTCCCTGCCGGGAATCAAATCGGAGCCCCTTTGCTCCGCTATACGTTAGGCGTCTGCATTTATTTGTCTATTTTAAACAATTCATCTAAACATTCCGATGCCGTTTTTTTTTAATTGTGTTGATACACGCCGAAAACAATGTTAGTAAGAAGGTTGTAAATTAATATATAATATGAAAAAGTTGATGTTTTAGATCGAAATAAAACTGTATTCTTATGTCGCATATTAATACATACATATTTTGATAATATTCAATTCAAATATTTGATGTGCAAATGTTAGATTTAGATGTACTGTAAAAGATACCTTACTGAAGTCATTTTATTGCCAGGAATCATACTCGGACCTCTTAATAAGAACGACAGTTTATTTAGATTTCATTGAATAATCAGTTTAAGCTAAGAGATGCTAGAATACATTATATGTTTTGTAGTCGTTACAAAAAACACCAATAATTAATAAACGAAATATATAGTTAATACTTTTAATTTCATAACTAACTTACAAGCTAACATTTGTGAAAGCGTGATATTAAATAATAACTAGCGAATTACGTTACAGAATGGGGCTGGAATTGAGTAACCCAAGATGAATATGTGAATGCATCTGAAGTTAGTGACAAGTTATAATAATCAGATATAAAATGCAATTCTTATTAACAATTCTCAGTATCAGTTTCTATCCCATCATGGGGCGCCCCATCCCTCGGCCGGGAGGACCGCCGTCACCACTCTTAGCGTTCTTGATGGTCTCGTCGATGGACAGGATCTGAATAAAAAATACAATTTCATAAACGTATGAAATTTTAAACAGAATGTGATTCTAAAATAGATTCAGTTATTTCTTGTTGATTTATAGTTGATGTTATTATATAATACAATTTAGCCCTGATTATTTAGGAATATTTTTGATTATAATTAGCAATATTCATAGAATATATTCCATAATAATTTTGAGCAAACATGTTGAGAAATTAGTATAAGCAATAATAATACACAGTTATATATATGTAAAGTAGGAAGGCGCAAGACGCATACAGACCTGAGCCGCAGCCTCGCAGGCCGCCGTGATGGCGTTGATCTTGACTATAGCGGGCTCCCACACGCACGCTTCGAAGTTATCAGCGATGTCCTCCTTCTGGATGTCCACGCCGTACCACACATCCCCTGAACACACGGACAAGTTAGGAGTAACTTCCGACACTACCAGTGATCCACGATCCAACTGGAGTCCTATTTTTACTTGACTGTAGTAAATCTATTCGAGTCTATACTACCGCTACCACCGCCACTCACCCTGGTGGTGCTTCTGCCTCAGCTTGTTAAGGAGGTTGGTGGCGTCGAAGCCCGCGTTGTCGCACAGCTGGCGGGGGATGGCCTCGAAGGCGCGCGCGACCGCCGCTAACAGCAACTGTTCCTTACCCGCGATACTCTTCGAGTGATCACGTAAGTGCTTGGAAAGTTCCATGTCTATGGCACCTCCTCCTAGGGACACATAGATACAGTTACAGAACAGGCGTTGGTAAGGATAATTCTCTTATTCCTCTCTTTGCCTGTCTCATATCTTGCCTCTACCTCATGTCACACTATCCCTCTCTCTGTCTGTCAATCTTCCTCCCTCTCAGTATGTCTCATTCCTCCTTCGCCCTTCCTCTATACATCCCACTCACCTGCCACCACAGCGTCGTTCTTGATGGTACGTCGCACGATCATAATGGCGTCGTGCAGCGAGCGCTCAGTTTCTTCCAGGAACTGCTCCGCTCCACCCCGGAGGATCAAGGTGCAGGTCTTAGCAGCCGGACAGCCTGGGCGTGGATAATATAAACTGGTTAATTAATCTCAGAATACATTTAAATTAATACGAAATGTAAAACTACTAGTAACTACATTAAATACAATAACAAGATTTTCATAAAACTAAGAACCAAATGCTAAAATCATTATTTCTTGTTAAACTCTCACCACTTGGAGCATTTTCTTTGTCATAACCTGAAATGGTTATAGGTTATTATAGGATAGAGGAGGGAAATATCAGGTTTTTGGGACAACAAGAAATACAAACGATGAGATTAATTAGCCACCTAACAGTAGTCTAGTTATTCACCCGTGAAGATGTTGTACCGCTCGCCGCCCACTTGGCGCTCCACGAAGGCGGCGCAAGAGCCCAGCGATTCGGGGCGAAGGTCCCGTACGGAGCTAAGTACGGCGCCGCCGCACGCGCGCTGCGTACGTCGGAGGTCCTCCTCCGTCACACGACCGGCACAGAACATGTCACTGCAGACACAGACTGATTACTGAACGACACGCACACGCAAGCGCACACAAACAATCACATAATATATATACTTTTTTCATTTAAAATCTTTATGCACAAAAAAAATGTAATAGACAGTCAAACCTACCGATCTGCAAAGTACTGAGTAGCTACATCCCCAATGGGCAGTTTGCTGAGCACCACCTGCGCCCCGCTGGCGTGCAACGCAGCCAGCTTATCGTACAGGATCTGCCACTCAGCATCCACCACACGCTGGTACTCCTTTACGTTATCGACTCGAACTTCCGCGTTGTCCCTCTCTGCCTTCAACTCCAATTCGATATTAAGGAGAGCGATTTTGCAGTTCTCGTAATTCTTCGGCTGCATCTCGAAACCGGCATACGAGAATGTTTTCTTGAACGCCACTCCAGCCACCAGGAATGAGTCCTCTAATGCCCCTCCTGATACTTTCTTAATACCTGGTAAATAAAATTATTTTTTGAAGTATATGTATGAGTTACTCTCAAAACTGTCAATGATTTTTGGTGCCTCATGTTTACTAGCAATTTCCTCATGGTGATTCAGAAATTGGATCCGTGTGTTTTAATCATCAGCATAACCAATATTTGCAGCAGCAATAGAAGCAGCACTTACCAATCATATCCAATGGCAACAGTGGTGCGTCCAAAGAGAGCACAGCATCCACCACCATCTTGGAGAAGTGACCCTTTTGCTGATGAATCAGCTTGGAGGACATAGCTGTCACCGCACACTTACGGAGAAGTTCCCTGTATATAACTATCTATATTAGTTAAATATAACAATTTCTGTTGTAGTGATGTGTGTGTGACAGTCTCATAACTATTTGTCTACATTTAATTCGGTAATTGGATCCGTTGTTATAATCATTGAAAAATATTCCTTTGATTTATTTTCATTAATAAATAATATTAAGAATGCTCAAAATCAGATTACTTATTAGATTGAACCAACTACATCCACACCTCTGTTCCTCTGGAGACCTATTCTCAATCTTGACGGACATTTCCTTAACTTTGTCAACGGCTAGCTTCGCAGCATTTCTTACAGCACGTACTATTATACGAGGGTGGACTCCTGTAATAAAAAAATCATTTAAAACTTGTAATTATATATAATTATTATATATAGAGAATACTTTATGTCATATCTACTATCAATCCACATTGTCGGTTCAGAAATTGGATCCGTGTTTATAATCATTTAATACTAAATATGCCAAAACTTTTAAATAAATAGTTTTTATATATTACTGGCCTTCTTCAACAAATGGCTTCAATCTCTTCAAGACTTCGCCAGCAAGTATCACAACAGAGGTGGTACCATCACCAACCTAAAAGAAATTTAACTATAACATATGATATTACTTTTAATAATTGGGTTATTTCATAAGCATATCATAAAACTGCATGTCCTCAAAATAAATTGGGAAATTGGATCCGTGTTTATAATCATTAAGATTAATTATAGATTTTTATTTTCAACTTTAGACCACTTTAAATGTTTTTCAGCATTATAATGCAAACTTTCCAAGAAAACAAAATAAAATTGCCTCTTACCTCAGCATCTTGGGACTTGGCAATATCCACAAGTGTCTTGGCTGCAGGATGAACAATATCTAATAACTGTAATAATAATACTGATCAATTATTTGTTAGTACCTATATCAATAATTTATTGTTTAAGATGTGTTAAAAGTTATGATTAATAGATTCAATATAAAGAACTGAGTTTTTCCTTTTTTGAAAAGAGATTTTTAATATGTATAGAAATGAAATATATATAGCTTAACTTACCTTCATAATAGTAGCCCCATCATTAGATATGACTGCTTTTCCATTGTGATCTACAATAAGCTTGTCCATGCCCCTTGGACCCAGTGTTGTACGCACCTAGCACAGAATGAAATGTATTGATACTCCGCAGAACAACTATTTAAAATGTGGGTTGGCCAATTTAATTTTCATTTAACATTTATAAACATTGTATGGTTGGCTATCTCTGTGCATGTGTAATATAGAATATTTTAATTGTAAATTCTTACAGCATCTACAACTAGCTGGCAGGCATTTATGTTGGAGACAAGCTGTGGTTTGCCTTGGGACTGGTCGGTCCCTTCTTTCAGCACAAGGATCTGTGGTTGCTGAAAATAAAGAAAATTTTTTATACAACTTTTTTCAAAGCAAGTTAAAGGACTACTCCTTTCTTCTTATAGAAGATATGAAATTTAGATGACTGGTAGAAATTCAATATAATTTGCATACATGATTTACTGGGGCTCATAAATAATAAGTATAACTTAGGTTACAAAGCAAAGCAAAATTATTTTATAAATAATAATATATGAATGGAACAAAGAATATTATATTTTCTAAGAGGAATTTGTATGTAGGAATATACAAAAGACAAAATCTACACTTGATGACAGTAGTCATCTGCTCATAAAAATCGAGATAACTAAAGAACTGCTTAATAAAAACTAGAGGATAAGTGTTTTAATGAATTATTAGAGAGAAAAGTGTTTTTTACGGTATCAAAAGAAATAAAATATAATTAAATAAATTTTCAGAGTAAAAAAATCAAACCTCTTCGTATGGTGTTAGTCATTATATAGATTTTTCAGATTTGACTTGATTGAAAAAATTATCTTAACTACACCAAAACTTAATTCCGACAAACTATTACATATTTATATCCTATAAATGATTTTAATTTCATTTTAATATTCGGATAATATTCGGAATTTAACCTATAGTTTAAAATATTTTTTTCCTTGACAGTTCACTAGTATTTTATAAAATATGAATAAATTCACATTGGTAATATACAAAAACGTAATTTTTTAACACCTTATTAGACAAATATTCTAAGATTACTTCAAAAAAAGTGAATTTATTTACCATTTTTTAAATCTTCTATTTCACAAACCAAAACAACACTACAGACTAAAAACAAAATCAAATTACAAATATCAAATGACTATTGACTATTGTCACTTTTTTGGGTCTTCAGTCTTTACTCTATGACTGAACGAAATAAAACGAAATATACAAGATGTTAAAACATTTTATATTATTCCTAATAAATCAAACTAGTTTCGAAGTCATCTAATGTCTTTAATTCCTTTGAGATTAATTGAAACAACTGCAACGACGTATTTAACCAAAAATAACTGACAATTTACTAAAAACTTTTAATGTTTATATTTTTTGTGTATGTTACATTTTAAATAATAATTTATAAATTGTATAAAATACATTAAAATGAAACCTCATGACTTAAATTCAGACCATCTATGGAGTGAAAAAAATATTATCTTTGGTTATCTCTTTCATATTTGTCAAATATGACTTAAGTTAAAGTTTGACGTTTGACACATTTGTATTTTGGATGTTTCCACTTTGAAGTCAGAACATTAATTTGCGGACTTAACTACATGTAAAATCAACGAGGCTACGCATATTGCTGCACAAAAACAGCCAAACATCACTACTAAAATGAGCAAACAAGTGGACGTTAAAGCGTTAGTATCTCACATAGTTCGTGGGGACGGTGTTCAAAAATGCCGAATCTGTATGGGAGACACCTCCGAAGGACAGGTCCATTTAGGGGATACTGTGATGATGGATGGAGAAAAACCTGTTACGCTTTCAGAACTGCTAGAAACAGTCACTGGAGTCCAGGTTTGTTAAATGTGTTTTTGTTTACTGTTAAGTTTTCTGCAGATAACGGAACGGTGTGCCGTTTCGTTTCAGGTCAAAATGGCGGCTAAATTATTGTAACTAAACTGTACTGTAATTAATTATTATACCATAGATAGAACTTATCAGTTTAGATTAAGATTTTAAATATAAAAACCTAGGAATACGGTATGGCTAAAATAAAAGATGTTTATCATATTTTTTTTTGTAATTGTAAATTTGGGTATGGCGACATTTGTCGGTTTTAATAACAGTATTTGGTTTAAAATATTTTACTATATGCTATGAATTAAATATTTTAATTCTATAAATAATTTATAACCAATGTTATGTTAAAAGTCACAAATGAAACATGAATATTCCTAAACCCTAGTCACACTCACCTGCAATCCTATTCTACAAAAGTGCTTAAGCATTTGAAACTCACAATGTATGTAAATGGGCGATGACTCCACTTACAAACAGATAGTTCATCTGATAGATTCACCTCCAAATGTTATAAAAAAAATTAACTAAACCAATTATAAATGTTACAATAAGTATATTTTGAGTTTAAATAGTATAGCAATGGATAAAAGAAATAGTGGCCATTTGACTAGCATGGTGGTTGCAGGTGCTGTTTGAAAAGGATCTGCCTACCGGAGTGTGCCCGGCCTGCCTTATGTGTGCTCTAAATGCTGCAGAATTCCGTTCACAATGTCAGCAGGCTGCTAGCCAATGGGATTTGACTATTGAACTTTTAAATGGTTTATCATCACAATATCTTAGTACAGAAAAAACAATCTTAGCTCTATTGGAAAAAAGTCAGATGATCATTATTAAGGATGAAAGTTCCTTTAAAATAGGAAATGCAGCAAATAGATTGAATGACTACTTGTCCAAACCTAAGGAGGTGAAGAATGAATGTCCAATATCTTGTGTATGCCCAAATTGTGGGAAACAATTTCAATTTGCTCATCAGTTGAGCCATCATTTAAAAGAATCCACAGACTTACAGCGGGCTTGTTATATTTGTGCTGATATTATGGCTCGGAATGAGTTAATAGATCACATGGCTGAAGTGCACAACAAAGAGTCTTATGATTGTAAAAAATGTCCAGCCATATTGTGTTCCTATAACCAGTTCAAGATGCATTTGTCGAAGTCGCACGCACATGCAGCTTGTACATGTGTGGAATGTGGACGCAGTTTTCAAACCCCAAACGCGTTTTATGCTCACGTATCGGTACACAAATCTCAAAATTGCCCTAGTTGTGATAAATTGTTTCGTAACCAAACTTGTTACATTCACCATGTAAAGAGTTGTTGCAATTTAGACAAAAACAGAGAGGATACGTTCCGTACGAAGTCAAAAGTGACCGTGGAGGTTAAAAACGCAATTAGTAAACGAAAAATTAAAGTTGGTCTGCGAGGGAGCGCGAACAAAGAATGTATTTGTGATTATTGTGGTAAAAAGTTTGCGGGGAAGAAATTCGTGGCAGCTCACATCCAGATTGTTCACATGAAAAACACTCATCGCCCTTGCGTGTACTGTGGGAAGTTATTGGCTGCGGCTCACATGTCTGAACATGTTAAAAAGCATGAAATCGATCGCTCATACAGTTGCGAACACTGCGGCGTTGTCCTCAAAACTCGATTAGGTTATACCCAACATTTACGACTTCATACTGGTGAAAGACCATACGCGTGTAAAATTTGTGGCCAGACATTTTCGGCGTCTTCTAGACGCTCGGAACACATACGTAAAGCCCACAAAAATATTGAGGTTGTATTAAAACATGGGTGTAGATTTTGTCCAGCCAGATTTCGTCTTCCATATCGTTTAAAGAAACACTTGATTGCAGTACACAATGACGAAAACGAAAAAATTTCATTGGATTTTGAATGTAAGGAATGCAACGAGAAGTTTGGTTCCTGTCGTGGACTGCTGCATCACAGCCGCAAACATCAGAATATTCCCTTCCCACCGAAGAAACCTGAAAAATCCGTTATGTTCAAAGTTTTTAGTGAACCAAACAAAACTGAAACAGAAGAAAAATAGTTTGACGTTTTTCTGGACTGTTCCTAAGTCGTAAAAATGAAGGTTTACAATTAATATTGGTAATAATAATTTCTGATAGCATTATATCATAAAATTGTATATTAATGTTTATATAAAAATGTATTTTATGTGTATGCTTATAAATTCGCATTTTGTAAAACCATAAATCTAGTCAAGTAACATATAAATGCAACTATACTTCAAGTTCAAAAACATCAGAAATGAAGAAGAGACAGAAGCTGATTGGTCACGTGGTTTCAGGTGCTGGAGGAAACGGAACTGCCACCAGGACTGTGCTGCAATTGTTCGAATACTGCTCTCCTGGTGTGGCAGTTCAGGCACCTTTGCCAGCAATCCGACCGCCAATGGAAACGAACTATCGACTTGCTAAACCACCCTGATGTAATGACTCCACTGGATTGCAAAACTTTTTATATATGCTGTGCAGAAGAAACTATTTACAAGGACAATACTGGAGTTAGAAGCCTAACAGCAGCTGCTGCGAGATTTAATTTTGTCGTAAAAAGAAAAGCCATACGACCAAAGTATAAAAAACATGCAAAAATCAAAGGTGAATCTAAATGTAGTGACTGCGGAAAGAAATTCGCACTTCCATATTACTTAAATAGGCATTTGAGAAATACATTAAAACGCGCGTGTACAGAGTGTGGCAAAACAATGCAGAAAGATAAATTGGCTCGACATTTGGAAAAGGTTCATCACAAATTAGTTCATCACTGTGATATTTGTCACAAGTTGTTTGATGATCCGAGTCATTTGGGTCGACATAAAGACTTATTTCATAGCAATGAATCTTTGGAGTGTCATGTCTGTAGGAATGGTTTTACTAGCGACAGATCGTTAGCCGCTCACATGTACTCCCACACATTGTTCAACTGCTCCTCGTGCAACACTGGCTTTGAAAACCGCAAATGTTATATATATCACAAAGAACGATGTACAGGAAAAAAAATTAACACTGAAAATATATACGAATGTCATGACTGTGGCAGTAAATATACAAAAAAGCCGTCTCTACGAATCCATATTGTGCAAAAGCATTTGAATGTATTGCCATTCGTTTGTCAGATATGCGGCAAGCGCTGTTCAACCAGGAACCACTTATCATCCCACGAGCTGGTACACAAACCCGAAAGAAAAGTGTATGAATGTTTTTGTGGTGCTAAAATGCGATCTGCTCTTGGATTTGAAATGCACCAAAGAATACATTCAGGGGAGAAGCCCTATGTATGTGAAGTTTGTGGAGACAGATTTCTATCAGCTTCTAGAAGGTTAGATCACATAAAACGTAAACATAGAAGCAAGGAACTGGCCCATGGTTGCGACCGGTGTGACGCTAAATTTGTCAGACCCTTCGAACTGAAAAAGCATTATCGATCTGTTCATTTGATTAATATTGTTAATTGACTAAATGTTGCTTAAGTATACAAAGGTGGGTGGTAGATACTTTAAGTTCTAAATTAGCACCTTCTTTTATATTTGACTATAAGTATCGTAAGGCTAAACTACTGAGCCTTTGTAATTTTAAAACACATGTTAAATGTTTTCAAATAAAGTTTAAGTGTAATCAATTGGGAGATCACAATTAATAATATTTTCTATTGTTTTAGTTACATGAAGAGCTATCTATACCGAAAGGGCTTTGCATATCCTGTTCGAGTACAGCTATAACAGCTTACGAATTCCGTACGTTTACAAGAAATTCAGCTAATTTATGGATCAATTGCATCAACACTTTAGAGTCTCTGCCAAAATTGAATACGCATAAATCTATATACGCTATAATAAGGGAAAATATGACGCTGCAAACAGTGAATACTTTCGACGGGAAGAGAGCAGACCTTGTTGAACACCTTTCCAATCGATTGATGAAGAAAAAACCAGTGATTGTTGAAAGGAAACCGAGGCATCCGAGAACAGGGCCGGCTTGCAGCTGCAAGGACTGTGGCAAATCATTTTCAAGTCCATATTTCCTGAATTTACACTTAAGAAATAGTGGTCAAAAGGAGGCGTGTTGGTTATGTGGAGCCGTGGTTGGAAGAGGTCGACATTTGAGAGAACATTTGGCAATAGTACATAAAACTGATATGTTCCTTTGTCCAGACTGCCCCAATCTCTTTAAATGTGAACAGGATCGCAAGAGACATCTCAAAAAATATCACGGTCCAGGAAATCTGACTTGTTCTGATTGTGGAAGGACTTTCCAAAGACATACGTCGTTTGAGGTTCACACCCAAATGCACGCAGTGAGAACGTGTCGCGCGTGTGGGGCTCAGTTCACAAACCGTGGATGTTACAGGGAACACAGGTCAAAATGTGAACCCGACGCAAAGCCGGATAGAAAAACAGTTCCTCGAAGCCGTCGATCTAACGTTCGAGACCCGGCCACGTTTACATGTGATTATTGCGGAAAGACTTACCACTCTCGACCTCAACTAAAAAACCACATAATGTGGATTCACATGGATGTCAGACCACATCAATGCCAATGGTGTGGAAAGCGATTTTACACTCCAGCTCGTTTGGCAGAACACACAGTTGTACATACCCGCGTAAGAAATTTCGAATGTGATATTTGTAACGCCAAATTGGTATCCAAAATGGCCGCAGTGTATCACAGGCGGCGTCACACAGGAGAACGTCCTTATGAATGTCAGGACTGTGGTGAAAGATTTATCTCGTCCTCCCGAAGGTCAGAGCACGCTAAACGTAGACACAACAAGGGTTTACGACTCCAGTGTCTTCATTGTCATGCAACTTTTGTTAGAAATCACGAACTTAAAAAGCATATAGATAAAGTTCACAATTCAGAAAACAATGATATTGTAGTTAAGGTAAAAAAAGTGAAGGAATATCCAGGTTCAAGAGATTGACTTTTTTTAAATAGTGATTTGAATTTAGTGAATTTTTAAAAAGAATTCTGGGTCAAAGACCTTTTATTATAAACTGTTATATCTCATGCAAACAAATTTTTATCTATTTTTTCTTAGCCTCCTCATGTATTAAAGTTGTTGACGGAATTGTTATAATAAGATACAACTGTGCACCAATACTATATTTTTGTAGTATTTTTTCTGGCTACGGATAATTTCGAATAAATGTAACATGTAAAACAAACTATGCATTACAATTTTAGCAGTTTTTATTTTGTAAATAAAATTGTATAACTCATACTGTATTTTTTATTAATTCCTATATTAAAACAGTTACATATAAGTAAAAATATATACTCCAAAAATAAAAAAGAGGTAATTAATACATTGATTATTGAAAATTTTATAGTGTATTTTACACAAGCTAGATGTCTATTATTAATAATTTACTGTTCAATCAAAGTACACATTTCAATCAAACTGAATCTAAAAAGAACTACGTGTTGCAAAAACTTAGACGTTAGAATTCTTAATATTATTTGATATTATCTATTTAATGTTTCTCCATGTTAAAATGGTTACCACAGTAGAATAATGTCTAATAGATGTCGCCTACTTCCATATGAAAATAAAGACAATTTAGAGTACAAAACTTAAATTAAAGAATATTACTAAACTTATTAAGGTGCTGTGTAAAGTTAAGCTCGATTGTCAGAACGATTTAATTAATTAACAATAACATGTTACTTGAAAGTAAAGCACATGTTATTGTTAATAATCATGTTTAATTTTTATCATTGTTATGTAAAATAAGATTTTAGAAACAATATGTCTTTCTGTATACTTACTTATGGGTATAATTATAAAATGATTTATTTCTGAACTGCTTAAGTCAAAGTCAGAAAGACATTTCTTTAAACAGTGTAATTTGACAATAATAATTGTCATTAATTCGATACAGAATACTGGCCATCCCAAACTAGATAGTGGATATCCACCTTGGAAGTAATTTGTTTTGTTATCCAATATTTGACGGGAACATGTCTTTTAATAAAGATTTAAGACAGTTACTAAAACCTTATTACTGGGTCAACATTTTATTAAGTATTTCCTATGTAGTTTCGAAGAGAACTTCATTAATATGTAGTTTCTTGTTTCCTGACACAGACTGTGAGTTAGATAGTCGGGAAACGGAAATATTATTTTTCTTAGTAATTGTCGTGATGCTAAGAACAAGGAAGGCGGGAAGTGTTACTATGGTGAATTATCTTTCGTCCTCATTTGTTTATACGAAGATCGCGAATCTAATTTTATGGCTATATGCAGATGTACGGTAAGATTACTATTCAGGTGCGACATTCAGTTTATTATCAAACTTCTTGCCTTATGAAATGTACGTAAATATTTAATAATAAATAAAGATTAAGAAAAAGTTAACCATCTGAGTAATAAAATGATAATAATATTACAATAACAATTAATGGTACCTATAAAAATTCCAGATATGGTCTTCCTTACGGAGCCCTCCTCGTACTTTTCTCCCTTCTACTCCCAGAACCAACTTATGTGGGACCTGAACTTATTACTTACTTCCGAGGCCCCCAGATATTAGAGGAAGAGTTGAAACAACACAAAAATACCACTTGGCTTGTTTGTCTGTATGCAGCATGGCATCCAGCTTGTGTTAACTTTGCTCCCATATTTGCAGAACTATCGGCCAGTTATAGTCTTGACAATTTGAAGTTCGGCAAGTTGGATATTGGCAGGTTAGCTACAACTGCTTTGAATAAAAAAATAAAGTTTATTTAGAACATCAAGTAACATAGTATTCTTTCCTACATAAAGATATATTAAATGTGATATTGTTTTCTTTCTCTTTACAAATGTCTTTAAATACATTTTCTTTAAAATAGATATCCAGAAGCAGCAGTAAAGTATAGGATACAGGACGGTCCAACCAGTCGGCAATTGCCCACTGTCCTACTGCTAAATGAGGGTAAGGAACAGTTGAGACGGCCACAAGCTGACTCCACCGGCAAGTTGCAGAAGTGAGTAGATGTCACATATATTATATCAATAGTTTCCAAAAGACCCTTTTTAATCCATCATTACATATGAATTTACAGGTTTCTATTTTCAAAGGATAATATAAAGGCAGCATTTGATTTGGATGATATATATCAAGAATGTAAAGTGAGGTTAGCAGCTGCTAAGGCTAACAAAAAGACGGAGTAAACCACAGTAGACCTAATTAGATTTAAATTGTGCATTTTTCTCACTGTAGTCTTTTAAGAAATGCTGTTATGTATCAATTAAGTTTTATTTAGCTATTTGCTTTGCTGTCTATATACTTTTAATATCTTGTGCTTACAGATTATTGTTACAGATTATATTGAGAGTGGTAACAAATTGAAAATTATACATAAAGAGATTGTTGAAAAAGATCTGATTAGTAACTTGTTTTTTATTGTGTTTTTGCTTAATAACTGCACTTTTAAACTTTAGATTATTTAGGTGTTTTTACAAAATGTGTTCAAATTGTGAATTATATTCATATTATTTATTGTTTTTTTAGATTTTACAAATAAATTGAAAAATATGTGTATGTTTTATTTTATGGCATATGATTTAAAAAAAATAGTACCTAATTAGGATGAAGGTAATTACTTAATAAAAATGAAATAATTAATAAGCAATAAAAGGTCATATTTTACTAAATAATACAGTAAATTAGTGGCATACCTGTTACAATCACTAATAGTTATACATTAGCTTCTTAATTAGCATTAAAAGCGTTTGACGGCACAATATATAACTTTATATTGATCTGATTTAGAATATTCTGGAAGAACATTATGGATTCACTTAACTTATTAAAAACTATAAAATGACTAGACAGAAAATATAAACTTTATAAATTCACTCAGGAACATTTCCTTGTATCCTAACAAGGGCGGCCATTGACTATAAGAAGAACATCTCAACAATCATATCCAGGATGTTCAGAAATTTTACCAGCCTTGGTCTTTCTTCTTCTGTCTTTTTAGTACCCAATTTATCTTTGCTTGTCACTTTGTTGGGGGTCTCTGAGAAAGTAAAAATTAAAGAAATTTAACAATCCTCCAATGCCCAGATAGATATTTGGTTTTACATCAATTTTTAAATAATTTATTCACAAACATATACAAACCAGACTTATCTGAATCAATGTGCTGAGATCTTTCTATTAATGACAGCTGTTCTTCACTAAGTATTGCCGATGTATCCAGGAAGACTTGAATGCTATACTCGGAGACATAGTTGGACCAGTCACCAAACACACCTATTCCTATAACCAATTTTATTTTGGATTTTAATACAAAGCATTCCATTTACCTTCAAAAAGTTAATGCAAGTTTAGCAACAGTTCATTCTAGTTTCATTTCTGTAATTTATTTAAGTGTAATGATATCTTCCATACAATTTTTATATCACACTACAAATCTATTAAGTACCCAAATTGATGCATGCTTATACTACTCATTAGAATAAATTGTAAATCAATGAAATTGCAGTTATTTAATCAGTAAGTAGATTTTATTTGGTCTTAGGATATTCACCTATGGGTCTTGGAAACTCTGCGGGAATAAAAACCAAGTCGGGTCCACAAGTTGCTGAGCTGAAGTTGTTCTTGTCCACTTCATAACTTGGCCTAAAACAAGTGTTAATTATATGTTGAAATTAGAAATGGAGTTCTTAATTAAATTTGTATCCAGACAATTTTAATTAGCACTGGCTTATTAACATTTTTAATATAAGGACTTGTTAGCATAAATATTGATGAATAGTAAGTAATTACCTAGTGGAGTCTGAGACATAAAGATCTGCATCACCCGAAAGGGATGTTAATTCAATCAACAGAGGTCCTGAGTGTCCTAATTGCCAATAAGAAAAATTGCCAGCACCAACAACACCAACCACAGTATCTAGAAGCAATTTATCCACTTCTACGTGTACATAACCAGTAAGGAACGAGGACAGTGTCGAAACACTGATAATACCTAACAAAAGCAATATAAATTCTCTTCGCATTGCTTTAAATATGCGAAAATTTGCAACCGTATAAATATAAATTTATAGTCGCATTTGGCACTATCAATCATTTATTATTTCTTGTTTTGACATTGACAATCTCATATTATATTAAACGTTATAAGTATATTACGTAGGCAGAGAATTAATGTATTCAGCACTCTGTATATATTCTAAAATTAATCTTTCTTTTCTTGAAATCTAAGTGTTAAGTAATATGCCGTTTTGTATTTATTTTTTATGTACATTATCATAATATACATATATAACTTTATTACATGATGATTGTCACAAATTTATATTGTTATTCGATGCTACAATATTAGGTTAAAATTTCGAACTTAGACTAGATTTTTCATGTTATGTATTTCTACGTAATTGAATTATGAAAAAAGCGACGAAGTTTCAATTTCAGAAGATTCGTGTCCTGCTCGCAATGATAAAAAATCGGCCAAGTGCGATTTGGACTCACCCATAAGGGTTTTCGTTTTTTTCTATTTATATACATATGTAAATACAAAACACACTTTTGTTGTATTTAAATATTTATCGGATTGTAATTTTATTATTAACTTATATTGTGAACTCTAGCCGTTCTTAAAATCGAGCAAAAAATCACGTCTGTCATATGGGAGCCCACCAATTAAATAAATATATTTTTTAATTAGACCCCATAAAGATTTTATTAGATGACTTGGGAACAAACGATCAAATGCTTTACATGATCCTGGTTTTAACTAAACACCATGGCTCATGAATATGTTACCAATAAGGGCACCTGACTCACTCACTCATTATAAGAAACACCTTATAAAAAGCTTCTCGAGGAGTAGGCGGTACTACCACTTTCAAGTTAGCCTTAATGTGAATTAC
Source organism: Napeogenes sylphis (assembly GCA_959347405.1). Lineage (NCBI taxonomy): Eukaryota > Metazoa > Arthropoda > Insecta > Lepidoptera > Nymphalidae > Napeogenes > Napeogenes sylphis. Next base: position 5,494,113 of record OY365788.1, read on the forward strand.
TTTTTTAAAACTAAGTTATTTATTAATAAAAAAATAATTACTTTTATTAAATTACTGTCTTAATATAATTTGTAGCGAAATATTGATAAGGAAGTTGTAAATGAAATTAAAAAGTTTTTATTTTCGAGTTTAATGATAAAAATGTTAGATGATCAATAATATTATGTTTTGTTAAATTCAACAACGGCGCCACCTTGAGCCATACCTGCTTGAGCTTAACTAATAGATGGGAAAAAAAGTACTTCAACGTACTTCAAGATATAAAATAATAAAAAATAATGTTTACATGGTCAAACGGGCCAAACACAGTAGAGAACCAATTAAACGAAACTTACCAATACGGCTTTGTTATAGTGTCCTCATCAATTTTTATTGTAATTTTTATTAGCATTTTCTTATCAGATTAAAGGAAATGACTCGCCCTGAAATCATTCTCTTATCAGCAATGATAATGCTATCATACAATTTCTCAATAAACGTACCATCAATGAGTCAAAAATGTCTCAGTATTATTGCTATATACCTACATTAATCTATTGACGTAATGAAAAAATGCATTTATTATATGTCTTTAAATATTCATTCATCATTGACGTAATTGTATAGTATTAGATAACAATTTTAGATTTCGTTTTATTATGGTAACTGTTTCTAGTGACTAAAGAAGAATAAAATGTTATTTGCGTAGTAGGTACCCCGTACCGATGGAACCAATTAAGTTTCATAATTTAAAGAAATTAACATTATTTTTTGGGGGTCAAATAGTGTGCAATTTATTGTATAATTAAATGTTGGACACCCTTATCAGCTATTTCATTAAACTATTAACGCTAGGTATAAGGCTAGGTAGGTTATAGTTACAACTAAGATGCTAACTGCTAACAGCACATTGTGAAAAGGCTGTCATACGTCATACTCTGTGAAGGGCGAAGGCTGTAGTGAGTTAGTTCTCTATTGTGATTGGTGGACACTTTTACTCTCTGTTTTGGGATCAATTTATTTGATATATTATATATATATATCTATTTTGGGGTTGAACTTTCTCGCGCTGTCCTAATTGTCTCATTATTTCTATAATATAACGTATTCTTATAATATTAGACCTTATTAGATTCTTGTAAATACGATTCTACAGGTATCTAGCTAATAAGATTTATAATAAAATCTTATTTCATTTAAATTATAATGGTTTTATTGTATAAAATTCATAATAAACACACATTGAAATCATTTTAGGCCATCAGGTAGAAAAAACACTTACATCCCGGACGTTCAGCTGCATGCAACCTGTTTCCATAAAAAGGTATTAACAGCTGATGATTTACTATGCGCTATCTTGTTTCCTCTTGGCTGAGTAACGAATGAGTGAAAGAGGCAACAGTGGGATATGGTACTTAGGTTTTATCTCGCTTACTCTTGTGTGGTATGACAAAGATAAATGCGGGACTCGTCTGCGTGGGAGAATAATTTTAAATTGATGTATTTTTGAAGTAGGTAGACATATGGTAATATGTCCATACCTTTGAAGAGGAATATGTTTTTAATTTATTATTTATACTTTTATCACTAACTGGAAAATATTCTCAAGAAGTTTATTGTTTACTAATTTTATTTTAGTATTGTTGTTCGGTTTAAGGAATTTTATTATTCTTATTACTAAAACCCTGATTACAAATTTTAAAAGCAATAAACTCTTTGGTTTATAATAAAAGTTTTTAACGTTGGTACTTAGTTATACACAAAATATATAATATAATCTCATGTAACGACTTACCTACTTGTAAAATGGTTCAACGGATTAAAAATGATTCCTTAAGATTTATGGTTCCGTAGTGAAATCTAAACATTATATATGTATAAAAACATGCCCATTATATTATATACAAATGACTAAATTAAAAAAATCTTCTGTACCATTTGTACCAACTACCATAGTCGATAGAGGCTCTTATACTAGCAACTGTAAAATGTAGAGATTATAATGAGATTTAGGGAACTCTAAAAGGAAGCTGCTTTATTTAAAAAAACATTTGCGTAGAGATTGTGATACCAAATTGAATGCCTTGTTTTTGTTAATAGTAAATGAATTACGAAACAGCTCTTCTTAATTTCGAAGTATTATACGTATTTAGTAAATGCGCAGTTGCAAGATAATGTTGAAATAACACAAATAAAGATAATGTTTCGAATTAATATAAAATAATAATTGTAGTAAACCTTATCACAAAACTAGCATACTGTTACAAAAACAAACAAAGGCCTTATCGTGTTTCTAGTCGTATTCGAAAATAACATGTCGCCATTTGCAATTATGCGAGCAAGTGAAATAGTCCTAGCAACGTATTGAATATCTTTGTGTTTATAGGTCGCTAGATATGGTCGAGTTATGAATCCAACCTCCTTGTTTTTGTCGTTTTTTCACGCAACTCGCTACGCGGCAATAGGCACGGCCCGTAAGTAAAGCTTCCCATGCAATAGACGTCAATCGTCACATATATATATATATATATATATATATATATATTGTTCTTCATGTACCAGTGAATAATATATAACCTTTTGTAAGGTTATATATTAATAAAAGGACCTTTTGTGAGGTTCAAACCATTAAATATTGTATGGTTTGATTCTTAAAATAAAATGTTAGTGTTGTCTACGTGTAGTAGTGAACATATACATTAAAAATTATTAACAATTCATTTAAATAAAACTATATTTTTATCATAAACGAACACTGGCCCAGTCAACCTTAGGTTTTGAATGTTATAAATACCTAGTTGCATTAATTAAGACCTTTGGGTTTAGAGTTATATTTTAAAATAAAAACTTACTTTCGTGGCATAATAATACTTGAATTTGATACTACGGTCATATAAAATATCTGCAATAGTGCAATATTTAACTAATTTTACTAACTAGTTTACCTGCAATATGATATTGTTGCAAAGGCTTAAATTAACATGGTTTGCAAAATTACAAATATAATGGATGAGATATTATGTTATTAATTATAATATGTAAAAATAAATTAGTTATTAATAAATTACGTTAGTGGTCATTTATTAACGAGTTTATAATTATAGATAAAAAAAATAGTAGGTCACAATTGTCGGATCATGAATGGCCAGCTTTATATCCCCACTCTCTATGTAAGCCGTGCATCCGCCATTACAGTATATAAGCCATGAGCGCCATCGACGTCACGTAGTCGAAATCGAGAGGTGAAGGTGCGAATAATGGAAAGGTGGCGTCCATGTTATTATGTTCAATTAATCGATTATCACCGGAGTTAGCAGTGCGACCGTCGGCGAATTAGTCGTGAAAGTGAAGCAGTACAGTGTTTCAACGTGTCATCCGCGTAGATCGACAGCGGTTCGAGGCCGAAATACGGCGGATTGCAGAGTCGACGAGTGTGCGTGAACGGCAACCATCTTGTAAAGACTCGTGCTAGTCGCGCTCTGCTCTGAGGGCGTCACGAGCTAAGCTACCGCTAAAGTGATAAGTGAACTATCCGTCATAGTTTTATCGAGATCCATAAGAGTAAACGTGCTGGGGAAATGAACTCCCAGGGGCAACAGCAAGTGAGAGGTCGAAGACGCTGTTCTCGAGCAGCTCTGCAAGTGGCGGCGCTAGGCGCAAGGCGCGAGCGAGAACGCCGCGAAGACCGCTATGCAGGCAGCAAATGGGGCGCCGCACCCGCAGCGGCCGCTTTGCCTCCACCACCTACTCACTGGCGTCGCGAGGGCCGTTGTCGCCCCGAGCCCGACCGCGCGCTGCCGCTTAAACTTCTTCTCAACGTCAGCGTCACTGCGTAGACACCACCCTTTATGGACTCTAGTGTTAGTGCCCGGGGGCGCAGCCCGACGCCGCAACGCGCCGAGGGGCTGCGCTTCCGCCTCTCTTGTGCTAAGTTTTTTATTTCGTAACGCGATGCGCGTCGCCAACACGTTAGGGGCGGCGTCGCTCAGTGCCACCACGCGACTTCGCCTCGACGTCGACTAAATTCCGGCGTTAGGTATTATTTTGTGAAAATTTTAGTAGTTAAGTGCAGACGCGCCTCCTGGAGCTCCGTCACTGTTGTAACGATCGTTTCCTCTTTAAAAATGCGATAAAAATACAAAAAAAAATAACGGAGACGGTCGAAGTTGCAGTGGCGGGCTCCCGGTGGCGTGGAGCCTGGTGCTCCGCCCCCCGTCGCCATCGCCTTGCACCCTCAAGCGGCTCTAAGGCGCTCCTGTGATTTTTTTATGTAGGTCAACCCTAGCCACACTGCGCTCTCTCCCTCGTAAGAGATTTGTTTGAGTTTCTGTATGTCTTGCGACTGATGTATCACTACTTATTTTACAATGTATGCGAGGGCGCAGTGCCGCAGGGCTGGCCCGCGCCAATTGCCGTCGTGCTTGCCGTTGCAAGGTGCACGAAACGTTGAATTTTTTTTATAAATGAGGCGTTATATTATATTTTTCTAATGTGAGGCGACGAGGCTGCCTGCACCGGGCCGGGGCGCGCCCCGCTAGTCGTATCGTTTTATTTATCTTGAGACCAATGTATTTTTATTTGTGAAGGCGCCTAGCTGCGCTTCAGCGAGAGTTCCTAATACATATATCCACCCGCGTTCCGCGTAAACCTCGCTGGAAGAGAGCTTTAAAAAAAATAATTAAGTGAGCGCTAGCACGGCGTCCTAATCTAGTTGTAGATTTTAAAATTTAACGATACGGTAACGTGTGAACCGACTGTTAACAATTGGAAGATTATATATGTTTGTACAGAGAGTAGTATATTGATCTCAGCTGCGGGCGTCTGCGGCCTGTCTAGGAGCTTCTGTGATGTACAAAAAAAATGAGATATTTGGAATTTTACAAGTTTTTTATAATATTAGTTTGTAAAGTATACTTTTAAGTGAAGATGGTGGTGTGGTGGATGTCATCTGCCGCGCCTTAGTCGCTCGCAGCCTCCTTGTCCCACCCAGTCCAATCCTTCTTCCTAGTCCACTCCCAGGGCTCTTCGGAGCCCGCCAAATGTTTCTATGTGTCACGACAAACGTCATAACCACTTTGTGGTAAAACATTTCAGCTAAACAATCAAGAAGAATTAGAAGATAAGCCAGAATGAAGGAAGACTTATTATTGGTGTAGAAGTTTTTGAAGATGAAATGGCACTTAAAAGCTACATATTGATGCTAAACAGAAAAAATTACTGGTGAGTTACACAAACAATATTAGTTGGTTGTTTTTTGTTCTCATTTGAGAACTGAATATAAAAGATACCATTTACCTATTCAACCTTGTTATACCAGACACTGTAAATGAAAAGTCTAGCCCCTAACTTAATAAATACTACAGTAATACAGTGCTTAACTAATTTCAACATAAATGTTGAAATAGTAACAGATATTATTTTTAATGGCTTACAAAATGGTAATGTAATTTGTTTTGGGACCTCATAGTTAATAGACAATTATCTTTTTGAATTGCATGATTATTTGCTATCTAATATTGTTCATAGAAATGTTTAAGAGTAACTGTAACCTAAATAGTGTATCAAGAACAAGTTGTCAGAAGTAAGCAAGTTTTTTGCTGGTGATCTGTTTCCCCTTAAGATAACAGTGTCATTGTCTGCAAGACTACTTCCCATTAACTAATCTTTAACTGTTCAGTATGCTGTATTAAATAATCTATTTTTACAATTACCTATATATAACATAATAACTAAAATAAAACATGAAGCATTTAGAGATATTTGAATTAAAAATTATGAAACAAAACTATGAAATTAAAAATTATGAAACAAAATATATAAACATACAATGTTGAAGAATAATATTTCTTAGCATTTCATTTTAATAAAATAATACTGAAGTGTAACAAGTGACCCTGATTTTTACAGTTGACAAAAAAAACTTATCAGTATATATATTTATTTTAGTTCGACTCTTATGATAAAGACTGGCTGTTTGTCCGTTTTTCAAGCTTTGATATAGTATAGGTATTAAAAAATTTACATACCTATTGAATTAATTATCTAATTTACTAAACTCTAGGTCAACTACTAATATTGAATTGTGACCTCATTGTGTATGTGTTTCCCATCTGTGGACACTTAAAATTTGCTTTATTATAAATTATAAAAATAGTGCACTGTAGATTGGTACTGTTATTAGTGTTTTATAACGACTGCTTTTTTAAAACAACCTACCGGGAACCAAGCGGTTTTTGTTCAAGTGTATGACGAATTGGGGAAAAAACATACGTCATTGTTGCGAGTGCATTAGTTATGAGTTAAAATATTTTTTATAACTCTGAATTAATTTGCTTTCGAGAACATTTATTTAAATGGTATTAATGATATTTCTTTAAAATAAATACATACAAAGATTATTAATTAGGCAGAATTACGTATACATTAATGTGATTTGATCAGTATTTTAGTTTACCTAGACTTTTATTGTTTTTACTGCTGCGTAAAAAATACAAATGATATTTGTGGACAAGAATGATTATTTAGGAGACTGACGTGTATTAACATTCGTAGGAGTTGATTGTAGATAGGTCAATGCCTCTATTCTTCCGATTGCAGTTTATTCTAAAACAATATCTCTTAATAATTTATTTTTAGATTTGTAAGAAGACCGAAGTCGTCAAGTCGTAACCATACTGACACCAGTCATTTTGTTACGTCATAAAGAGATATTGAATAACAGCTACAGGTTTATGTTAATATTATATAATAATAATTATTAGTGGATTACCACTGACTCATCACGATATTTCCAACGAAATGACCTACTCAAATTAAATAAGTAGTATTTTATTGAAATACCCCTTAAGAATATTTTTTTTAATTAATTATTAAAACTAGACAACAAAATGTCAAAATCGATGTTTGAATGATTGAATAAAATATATAAAGTTCAGACGTAATTCAACGCTTTCAAATTCTTACGGACGTACAAATAATACCTATATAACTTATACTTAACAAACATTGCCAGTGAATCGCGACCTCTCTTAACCTCGTCTGTGTAAAAAACTAGGTTACTGGTTAGGTCAGGTTATCTGGTCAGAATAAGTTATTTTATTTAAAAAGACGTTTGCTTTTGTATCGCCCCATACGTTAACCCATTCATTGGGAAGGGGCCTCGTTTCCATTTATGGGAAAGCTAGCAAGCTGCAGTTGGGTTACATACCATAGGACTATTTATTGATTAGACCGGACAAAAAATGACTCTTAAATGTCATGTCGGGAATCCTATACGCGATACATCAATACAAAGATAACTTAAAATTTGTTATTGTCTTTATAATCTTATAATAGTGTTTATAATCTTGTATAACTTTATAATAGTATATATTTATTCGTTGTAATTAATTTTTATTCTGATTTATTATTAAAACATCAGTAGCACAAATGATTCACATTGTCTGACGTAAACGCAACAACTCGTTCACTTGTCTCATAATAGTTCCTTGTGTTATGTTACAAGTTCTAGAAAAGGCTCGTATGTTCGGCATTTAAATAATTTACGGTAAAATTGTAACTTTTAGGTGTATAGGTATGTAAACAAGTTGGATTTATATTATTTCATTGAGCTTTATATTATTTATTTATTATTATATTTTTTCATTACTTTTTTTAGTTAGTTGGCTTTTAGCTAACAATAAAATGAATAATAATAAAATAACGACGCATATATTTATATGCAGAACTGATTTTAGACTAAGTATTTAATCCTAAAATATACTTCATACTTAGTATCTTAATGTGTGGTGTTTTCAAGAACTTTTCTTCTTCGAACCACTGAAGTAAAGTTGCCAGGATTTTAAGGTCTGTAAAAAGCGTGTAGGTCCTCTTCAAAGCCAATCAAAAGCTTTTGTAATGGTCATCGCTTTCTACCCGGTCTGATGACCTTGAATGGTTCTTAAATCTTAATGTTCCTACAATATAAAAAAAAACGTTGCTCCAGGAATTATTAATTATTATAATTTTATATACGCCTACCACAATTTTTCACCATACGCAGAGGTTAACTGGGAGAGAATGCCATAAGGCGTTAAGTTCGCCTTTTGTAAATTTATGCAATAAAGGGTAAATACATAAATAAATAAATAATTAGAGTTGATCTACGTTACAAATAACTATACTATACAACAATAACATTAAATTCGTCTCAATTAAAATAATCATACATTTTTTTAGAAAAGTCATGGGTTTTTTTTTGGATTATCAATGCTTCTTTATGACAACTAATACAGTGTGACGTCTGTATTCTGTAGTACATGCCGAAGACCCGCTATTATGACGCGGTTGTTGCCCTCTGTACTACAATCAGTGTAAGAGACACATATTTAAAGCACTGGCTAAAAGTGACATGTTTTCTATTATTTATACTTAATAATTAGGACACGCAGCCTTTTTAGGTGTTATAAGTTATAACCTTCCTTTTTCTAACCGTAAACGATATTATTATCAGCTCGAAATGAAAAAAAATATTTATGACGTTTACCGTCTAGATAATGGCGGCCATCTTTTAACTCAACATTTGTAAACGCGGGACGCAAAGTGAGCGTGGCCCCGATGTCTTATGAAAGTTTATATGCTAATATTGACGATGTTCATAGATACATATTGTTATTTTAGATATTTTTAAATATTAGTCTATTTTTAATCAGTTGTATGAATTAGTTATAAAATACATGTAGCTATTTTGTTAAAAAAGTATATTTTTTAGTGATAAAAATTAAATAGGTCAGAATAGCAAAGAGTCAAAGATATAATCAATATTGAACCTAATTTTAATTACGTTAAGGTCGAGTTGGGTAAATAAAATAGCTGATAATGTTGAAGGTTTATGAGAGTATCTGTTTCAAACAAATTTAAACCTTATTGAAAAATATTAAAGTCTAAATCAATACAATTTTAGTAGTGTTAATTCTACAGTGAATTGGACCTTATTTTCTTAATACATTATCCTACTTAATTCTGGAATATTACTGGTATTTGCAAGGTGATTTAAATGCAACGTTTAATCCGTCTTTAGTTTCTTTTACTTTACTAATACTGAGATTTATCATAACAGGCCTTAAACCTTTTCCTTTTAATCCTTTTTATTATTCCGTTTACAAGCAACAGTACTTATATCGCATTGTGAAAAGACTGTAAGTGAGCTAGTGTTCTTCATCTGATTGATTTATTCTTTTTTTGGGTCAAATAGTGCTCTGTAAATGAAATGGCCACATTATACCTAAGAGTGTTTATTCTTAACCTAATCAAAATATAAGACAACGAATATTAATTAAATAATTGAGTGTTAATGTAAAAATATCTCAAATGCTTTTAACTAAAAACAAGACGATTCATTTATTAAATCTTACAATCAATTTAATTCATTCTGATTTCTGACTCCCACGCTGCCGACGCTGACCGATAACAGCCATTTTGAGTTTAGCGTGATAAATATTTTATAAACTTGTTTACAACTTACATGACGACGTATATTTAGAAATATCTAGAATATGCGTGAGTATTAAACGCCAACGATATTATTTTCAGTTGTATGATTATGCTAAGAAAATATTATGATAGGTCATTTATTTTATTATTGTAATCTGTGGAATCTTTATTGATTACTGTGTTACGTTTTCTTTTATAAATAGTGTCATTGTACAACAGTAGTCGCCTTAAAAAAATAAAAGTTTATTTAAATCTGTAGCAGGTGGACGCACTTTGGAGAATTAAACAAATTAGGTAACTGGCTAACTAATATGAAAATTATTATTGACTACTTAATTAAATGTAGTGGTGTTTAATATAGGTATCGATTGTCATAAATATGTAATCTTAATACGAAGTTTTTTGTATAAAATGTATTTTGTAAATAGTGTAAATGTATTATTCGATTATAGCAAGAGTATTCATACAGAAAATTAAGTACTAAACTACGAGAGGCAGAGGCCGATACACATAAAACATTATAAAGAACTTCTATTTTCCTTATTATATTATGATAAAATAAGCTTACAAGGCCAGTCACGTAGGTCTGTTTTGTAATAATTTTAAGTTACTCACTGCTCACTAATGGTTACGCACTTTCCTAACCAAAATATATTGACTGAACACGTTTATGTAAATCATTATTTAAAATTGAACAGAACCTTTTTACTTGGTTATAATAACAGATTTAATGGGTAATATTTTGTTCGAAGGGTGGTAACACCTCGGTAGAGCCAGTCTTGTATGTAATAATGTAACAGTAACTCTCCCTCGCAACGCTATCAAATCCATTTATTTATTTTCCACTTTGAATCAATATCAGTGATTGTGTACGTCAAATGGAAGTGTCAGGAGGGCCTATTTCGATACCAGATTTATCGTAATAAGCCCTTATGTAAAGACACTTTTCAACTTAGTGTTAAAGCTATGAGGGTTCCAAACGCATCTTGATCTGAGAAGAACCACATAACAAACTCAGGATATTTTTTTAAAGCCATTAGATATAGTTGTATGGGTTTGATGCTATAACTTATCTTCCATACATTTAAATATAATCTATAACGAACGCCATTTTTTTATTGCCATTTGGCAGTAAGGTCGGCATAATATTATTGGTTAGACCTTGATCACCTTTTAAGTATTATAAAAGCCCTTTGTTTTTTATTTTACAGTAAGGTTGTGAAAAAAAATCAATTACAAAAAACTTATTTCATCATCTAAAATTCTAATTCCGTTGTTTATGATTTTAAATTTGTCGACTTTAATGAAAAAGCACTAGTTATGTAGTCATTTTGTATGATTATTGTTAAATTAAAAAAAAAAGTAGATCATTAAGCAAACAGCAATTTTATATTTCATCATAATTATTTTCTGTATTAGTCACTAAAGGAATAGATCGACACTTATTTTGGGTATCAAGCTGCCAGTATATTGATGTGTCATACCACCTACAACAAAAACAATTCAGCCATTTACCCTCTTTCTAATTATAAAAAAAGCCCTTTCAAATCCCCTACAACACCATATTTGCAGTACGAGCTTAGTTCCTTTCAACTTTACATGACATGGAATACTAAAAAAAATGCATTTTGACGGCGATACGTGCCAAATTGTTTTTTACTAAATTCCAATTACATTTATTAGTTCTTTGTTTTTATGGTCATAACTTTTTTATTTCTTAACCAATTTAGATGAAATAAACACTAAATATTAAGTGAAGACTATCATAATATATTCCTGAAAACCGCATTCAAATTGGTTACGCCGTTTCTGAGATTAGCGTGCACAAACATACAGACATACAGACAAACTGAACAACCATTGTTTTGGGTTCTCTTGCTCTTACAAAGCCTCCCTATGATGTTTTTTTTTTTTTATTCCATGTACATGAATGGAGCTGTGATAAATTTAATATATTTATAGATATGTAGCTGTTTGACGCAGTTCAGTAATAAGTGGAGTAAATAGACAAAAATATTCGAGATAATTATAAATACATACTCTTTAGTTGCTCGTAGAATAATTAACCACATGTTACAGTGATTGTGGTATACATAATTAGAATTTAAAACAGAAAATGGTGATATAATTAACTGCGTCGCATTCAGTATCTTGTTTGCTTGTTTGAGTTGATAGGATAAAATTATAGGGGTGGGTAATATTACGTGTTTATTATTTATAAATATAATTTGTTGGTATTCTTGAATTATTATAATTAGTATAATTTGTTCATATTCTATTTAAAAGATAAAGGCAATGCTAGGATTATTTCCTCATAATTCCTTACCCGTTACTGTTAGTACCTACATAAATTATTGTTAGATTTAAATGGCAAAGGTGAAAACTGCGACTTAACCGCCTCGTTGGTCGATTGGTTAGCGCAGACGCCTAACGTATAGCGACGCAATGGGGCTTGGGTTCAATTCCCGACATGGACAGGCATGTATGTGATGAGCATAGATGTCTGTATTTATGGGTTTTTGTCGCTAATAAATATATTCTCAGTATTTACAATGTGTATGTGTACATAGAAATGTATTTGTATCGTTGTCTAACATCTTTAACACAAGCAAATAATTTGATTATTTAGGGGTTAGATCAATGTGTGTAATTAGTTCTGTGATATTATTATTATTATTTGAATTGATACATCGGTCCATAGCACTTTAAGTATGTCGGGGAGGAAAATATAATTTTATAAAGTGTTTAAAAATGCTATATCTAAAAATCGGTTCGGTCCTTACCGGAGATAAGTTGCACATATAGATGATAATTTTGAAGAAACTTATTCTGAATTTTAATAAGACCTCTAATGCTCACCGTTTGACTCCATTGTCCCGCACGTCGTCTGAGTCGTAGTGTTCTGTCAATTTCTAAATGGTGGTATCTGTCAATTTCTAAACGGTGGTATATGTCAATTTCTAAACGGTGGCAAGCTCGTTTGGTTACAACACCGTAAAAATAATCTAATAACCACAGACATACACTCAACTTTAATTAATATAAATTTATATTAATTACACACACACACATTTTATTTCCACAGCTGTGTTATTGTTTTTTGATTCTCGAAGTGCGTAGTTTTTAATTGTATTTTTGAGAACAGATGTCGGTAGCCTCCTTAACAATAACCAATGTTTAATCAGCTATACAATTATTTGGGTGTAGGTATCATAATATATAGTGAAATTGTAAATATTTGCTTACATAAATAAATACTTTATGCTAAAACCAGCGGCTTCGCTCGTCGATCAAAAAAAACTTGTTTTTGGCGAATTTAGATTTTTTTACTATTTTGTCAACTTAGGTAATTTCCAATAATCTTAAATACAACATCTAATTCAAACTGAAGCTGGGCAATCAGGATCAGTCAGACAAACCAAAATTTAAATAAAAGTCAATGTGTACCTAAGCAAGTAACCAGTGATTTATAAAACTAACATTTATCTAGACATGTTGTTAAAATAAATACATAGCAGGACAGAATTATGTATGTAATACTATATAAATAAAAACAAATCGATTGAAAATGAATTAACTCAGAAATAAAACCTGCGATTTGCGAAAGTCCGTATATACAAAGTTATTTGTAATTAATTGACCACCTCTTTCAGGCAGCCTCTCTACATCAATACCAACACCATTTGTTCTACAACTTTTTACAAATAAACAACACAAAAAAACGAAACAAAATAAAATTTACTACCTCTTTTAGTTGTTACTCTGTATTTCGTAAGACGTTCTCAAAAGAGCAACGCCCTGGCGCCATACCTACGCTCAGAGTTAATACCAGTTCAGAGGCAACAAATAAATTTTGTATAGGAAAACTTAAATTTTTAAAACTATTAATTTCAAAAAGTCGTAGGACAAATGTTGTTGGGATTGATGTAGGGAATCTACCTGCAAGACCTGGCCAAATAATTAGTAATACTGTATATAACATAATCGTCTTTATGAAATAATTGTTATTCAAATTTGTTTGTATTGTAATTATATGTAATTATAAATATTGTTATTGTATTCTTAAACTCTGAATCCAATGAACTGATTTCCTGCACTATATGAAAGCTACAAAATTTACAAATAGCTATTTATATAAGTATATAAAATTATTTCGAAATTGTAGTGTGTCAATAAATAGAATATAAAAAAATTAGACAATTCCAGATATGATAATAGTTAGACCTTGGATGTATGTTTTTAATTTCATTTACATGTAACATTATTATTGTATTGTGTTTAAGTTAATATTAATATTAACACGATGTTTCTTATTGTAAATATATATTACTAAATAATAGTGATGACCAAACAAGTCGTGTGACAAGGTATAATTTTTTAACTGATTTATCGTAAGCCGGAACACCCACTTCCTTGCGTCCAAGGGCGAACAGTCTCTTCCCTATTGTGTGTTTGCTGGTTACAATTTTAATGTTAATAAAACATTGATCAGAAATATCACATGAATACAAACGAAATCAATACAAAAAAGGCCAATAAAATAAAGTATTTTCTCCTGACCTGTCGTAACCAGTTAGTGCAGTATCTGCGAGCTTTCATAATATTTTTAGGTTATTTTGTTGAATAATTCCACGGCACTCTTATATTTACATTAATATTTTTTTTTTATTATTTACAAGTCGCTAACGCAAAGGTTTATAAGAAATTTACCACATCATTTTGTTTAAGACAAAGAACATTTTAAAACTTAGGTTATATGTTCAATTCGTACCATGAACAATCTTTTAAATCTAAATTGTTCTGCAGGGCTATTCGCTAACTTTGACTTTTCTAATGACCATCAGCTGTGACGTCATGGCAGTTTGTTACTATAGTCACATAATACAAAATTAGTTGTTTGACAATCATTATGTCCGCACTTACTGATAGTGATTTTCATTTTAGCTGTCAAAAAAGATACGCAATAGCCCTGCTGCTGTACTATCAAAACAAACGATACGACATATCGTAGCCTAAATATAATTATTACCAATTGTAATTGTATAAGTATAAACTATAAATTGTCTTAAATAAGTATAAACCGACGAATTTATCATTTCGGAGCTCTTGAGTATAACTATGATTATTTTCTAAAATTCTTCACAAAGACAAAACAACCTTTTGAGACCACCTTATAATTAGAGATTTTTTTATTGTCTTTAATTTCTTTAATTAATGAGGGACTTCCCTAGTCTGGTGATGGAATCTTCTACAACTGGCTGGCTGCAACTTTTTAATTTCGATTTGAGGTTATACCAATAATAAAAATAATATATGCAAGGGTAATATATTATGTATATAATGTATATAATGTATTTTTTAATTATCAATTTAATTTAAGGTTAATAATAGAGAGTATTAATTAATAACCCACACTTCACATCATTCTTTCCTTTCTTTTTCTATGCTAATCCCTCATCCTGAGAGAAAATTCTCTGGCTTGAAAAGTTTTGTCGTAGCCCAAAGCTGTCTGTCAACTGTCATGTCAAAAGAAAAGGTTTAAAACTCATGCAATTAATATACAATCTCTATGTCAAAATTTCCCAAAGTGTTTCGGGTTAGGAATATGTGACTTGGGGCGTAAAGGTTCATTGCAGAAATAAGCACTTGAAATTCATTGAAGCATTGAAGGGGGTGACGAGGTTTAAATATTTATAACATTTAAAATATAAATCAATACTATAAGACACCAAACGCCATTATAAATGTTTGTTACTTTATGACCTTCAAGTAATAGGTACTATTCAAACTTCTCAATTAAAACAACCTCTCCTATACATTACAATAACAAAGCGTCAATTTGCTTTGAACGACAACTTGAAACAAAAGCGGACCAACGACAATTCGTTCATTCTTAGCGATTTATTTTCAACTAAGCTTAATAGTTATGGTATAAAATAGTTGGAAACTAGTAACCCCCGACTCAAAACGTAATAAGTTTGACCTGTCGATCTGTGTATCTGTGTGTCTGTTTGTGGCAATGTAGCAGCCAAACGCGTGGACGGATTTGCTTGCGGTTTTTTTTTAGCCGAAAACCTGGTTCGTCAAAATTGTTCTTAGCCTTGTTTGGTTGAAATAGAGACAGTCGTCTCCAAAATATTGAAATTTTATTGGTGCGGCTGAAAGGTTCTTACGCTATATTGACAGAAATACTTAAGCAAGTGAAAATTTGTGTGTCCGTAGGTTCATTTAGTACAATAATGAAACCAGTAACAAAACTTTAAAAAGTATAAAAAATAAATTATAAATTTTAAGAACTCCCGATACAAAAAATAAATTAAAATTTTTAAAAACCCCAAAACAAAAGAACCTCTAAAAAGAATAAAAATAATATTATTATGTACTACACTACTAATATTCTAGAATAAGTGTGAAGAAATGACGAAAAGATGTTTTATTTTATTAAAAACTATAATATATATTTGAAAAAAAAAACACGATATAAAGTAATCACAAAATAAAGAGACGTTCTGTCCATTGCAGGTTTCATTACATTAAGATTTTTTAATAGATTTTAAATCAATATGAACCGAACACTTGTATATTTGGCATAACTGTAAATACGCCTTAAGCTGCATGCACAACTTGTACATATTTATTATAACTTAAGGACAAGTACTTACTTTGTCGTCGTATCGTAAGTCGTTACTCTTACTTTTGTTGACTTTATTCCATATCCTCACGCTTCCTCACTATTTCTCTAAATATGGTATGACTCAATAAATTTCCATATTTGTCCTGTCGAAATTGTCTGTAGTCTCTTCTGGTTATACTCTTAAAATTTCACTACCTCATCAAGACTTGTCTCTATTTTTAAATTCTTCTTGCTTTGTGAACTATGCTTTCATATAGTTATTTATGACTCCACACCACCCAGACGCACAATAACACCAGCCTATTACTATTTTAATGTTTTGCAAAAATATGAGAAATAATTACGAAAAAGATGATGTTCTCAATATTCAGCCACACTATTCATTTAATAGATTTCAATAGTTCAAAGAGTGTTGTTGTGATATAAGAAAATCAATAACCAACCAACCAACAAGAAAATCGTCAAAAAATATATTTTTTGTAAATGTCTAATAGTGTTTTTCTTTGGAAGCCGAAAACGATTCTTCGTGCTGGTTCGTATGTTATACTACAAAATAGTAAACCTTATTACTAACTTCTTAACCTTCTTCTTCTTACCCTTTCAATATCATAACATAGTAAAGGCAGTTGAGCTAGATTATAAATAAATATTTATTCCTGCATTTACTCATAATAGGTATATATTTTTTTTTCTAATGTGTTTTTAAGTTTTACAACGCGGTACGGTGACACATTTAATTTGTTTTTTACTGTGACTAGAAACTCAGTATCATACAATACTTCATATTACTTTATTACTTGGGTATAAGTTTAGCTGCCTTCACTCACTATTTGCGCCGTCTATCCGATAGTTAAACGATGGTTGCTAACAAAGCTGTTTTGCACGGAGCGGCAACGTCGCCTTTCTCTCGCTCTCCAATTGATTTCAACATCTAGCGAGCCCAAACAGGCCACTTGATTTTATTACTTATTACCTTGTTTTAATGTTTTCGTATATTTTAAGCATAAATATTTAAAGGTTAATAACTTGTTAAGAAAGTATTTATTTATGTATGTATGTAAAAGCTAATATATAGGCAATAAGTATGCAGCGTACTTGTACACAATAAATGCAATAATTTATTAGGTAGGTAGGTATATATATGTATTTCAAAATGCTCTCTTCTTTTATTCACAAAATGCTTATTGGTACAATATTTACGAATTTTATGATATTATACCTACAATAGAAATTCAATAAGACTTGTGTTGTGAAATTTTTAAATGTGTGTATCAATTATCTACATCTGTACAATGATTTCTAGTCAATGTGTACTTCAGCTAGCAGCTGAACCCTTTGCACTCAGTCCCCTACATTTACGAGTACAAGCAAATAACCAACGCGTTGTAATGAATTGAAAAAGATGTTCCGTAGACAATCACATAATACATTCTAAGCTTATAAGTTTTATTAATTAAATTATAAATAGAAATAATAAAACAGATACTAATTGGTAATATATATATTTCAAATACAAAAATATATAAAACCCGAAATAATAAAATGGTTTTTACATTTTATTTACATTTACTACCGAACTCTGATAAAAACATCCATAGTGGTAAGGGTTGTAGAGACCGCTACCTAGCCCCTAGTAAACTAATTATGACCAGTATTCGGTTTATTAATTATTATTATTATTACTGTTTTTTTGGTCTAAAAACATAAACTACGAATTTAATAAAGATAAATGCCTCAATGATAAACAAGTTATATATTAAGATCAGAATAGAAAGTCGGTCGGTTTGTATCTATTTGACAATAAATGTTGATGCAAAAGTTTCCAGTTGCAAATTGAATAGCGCTAAAGTATGGATACACTTCCAATTATAATTTACTAGAATCCGATGATGCTGATATAAATAAAAACATTCACTACTCTTTCCATTCTTATACTGTGCACCCGTCGGCCATCGCGTTATATATATATAAATAATCCCTATGTTGCCGGGGGTTGTACAAACTTAGAAATAACAATGTACCTGACTGCATTAATTAGTTATATACCTACAATTCATTTTGTTAATCGAGATGACATGACAATCTCTTGTCACCGAAATCAATAATCGATCCTAATCCTTTTTATATTAAAAAATAAACAGTTTCATTCAAAATTAGGTATATTGATGTTATAGAAATACACATCGCATCTAATATATTTATTATTTTGCCGTTGCCAATAAACAGTGTATTTCAAATATAACTTAATCCAATTCTTTGAACGCTCATTCCAGAAATTGAGTATAAATAATACTTAGGTATACGAGAATATACAAACTATATACTGACCACGCTGAATATAATTAATAATAACACATTATCTTAAATTCTATGTACCTGTATAAGTATTTCGTGTACCCGTGACATCACCAAGGATTCCACATGACCAAACATAACATATACAGACATTTACAGGTATTTAGATTAAAAATTTAAAAATACGTGTTTCATGATTGGGAATCAAAAATAAAATTTCCGAGTTTTATTGACCGGTGCTACAGCATTGTTGCTAGCAATGCGAGCGGCAATATTATGACTAGCTTTCTCGCTCACTTGTTTCACAGTGCTCTTTCTAAATGGACGCGTTGCGTCGTTGCTCAAAAGATTTCACAATGCCAGAGGAGTGGAGTAAAGCTAAAGTACTCAAATTTTTGAAGCTTTTTTCATCAGAGCCAATACTGTGCGATTTGTCTCATAAACATAATAAATTAAATAGAAAAATTATTGAAGCATGGACACGCATTAGTGTGAAACTGGACAATACTGAAATAGCGGAGTTAAAGAGAAGAAAGAAAAATTTAATAACGAGATATAGAAGTTTGGCCAAAAGAAAAAAGACTGATTCTGGAGCAGGTTACGATGAAGAGATTTACCAGCCATCATGGTATGCTTTTGAACTAATGGATAGTTTTTTGGGTTCTTCCACCCACGAGGATCCTCTTGAAATTGAATCAGAGGTTTGTTTTTTGGTTTTGTTTAGAGGAAAATTAATAAAATTTAGGGACTTTCTAGTTATTTGAGAAGAATGAGTTGATTGTTTAAATTTTATTAATTAATTGTAGTATTAATGTTTTATATTTTAGAGACAGAAAAACACTAAAACGCAAACAAGTTTAGGAGACGACAGTCCGGAGAAAGAGGTTGAAGTTGTCAAAAATAATTTTCTATTAGAGTTTAAAAGAAGGAACGACAATTCAGACAACGAATCAATTCGGACTATTGAAACTATTAGAAGTCTTAATGCTGATATGTCAAACTGTAGTTCAAATCCTAACATACCAAAAAATACCTACGAAGACGATGACGAATGTAAGTTATATGGCAGACTTCTGGCCAAGAAATTGAATAGGTATCCAGTAGAAACAAGGCACAGGTTAATGTACACCATAGATGGTCTTCTTTTAGACAATCCTTATCCTAAGGGTAGGGTAAAAAAGTGAAATATTAGCTAAATAAATGTTATGTTATAACTCTTCATTCTGACTTGAAGGGTTCTTGTTGTTTGTGTTATTTAATCTGTAATTTTTAAATTATATTAAATCATAAAATTGATGTTTATATGGAAAGTCAACAAGGCAATAATACTAAGAGATTTGGTTAACTACCTAAATGGTTAAATTCCCTAACCAATTAAGATAAATTGATTGTTGTATGAAGTATCAAGCAATACATAACAGAACAATAGGCATTTATTATGTTACAAAACAAATAAATACTTATGGTAGGTAATAACAACGAAATTTTCCATTACACTAAACTTTGTATTATAGTGAAGTTTCATAGTTATTAAAGTAAAACTTTTATTACATCGTCTCAAACTTTTTCGTCTGCGTGTTGCATGTTGCATGTTGCGTGACGGTCGGCCGCGGAGTAGGGATAAAGTGAAAGGCGCTCGTATCGATGCGGTTTTTACTAGATACATTGAAAAAATCGAATGTAAGTCACTGTTCACGTATTTTAGTTACCATAAAATATTGGTTACATTTATAAACTGTGAAATTCATGGTGAAGATGGAATTGATAATAGAATGATTGAAAATAATTGAAAAACGGATCAAAATGACTCAACGATTATAAAATATTGTTTTCAGTGTTTTAATATGTGTATATCATCTAAATAATTGTTAAGTATTATGTATGTCGTACTCTAAGACACAGAGTTCAATAAAAATATTAGTTGGAGACCTAGTCTACTTTTATCATTTCCCATTATCGTTCCCATTTTCTAAGTATAAAATTAAGATTGATGAAGCAATTTTTATACCCTTAATGGAATATTATTCCGAAAATTTTTAGTTAAATGTCTATAATGTGAAAAAAAGTTTCACTTTTACGGTGGTTTCATAAAACCACACAAGTTTTTTATTATACTGGTGTTTTATAGTTTTAACCTATATTACATAGGGCCTTCTACTAATGAAAATATCTACTTCGCACGGGATAACATATAAACTTGTTTGTGTTGTAATTACAATTATGTATTCGAAATAATTAGCCTCAATTGCCTGGGTATATATTTATTTTTCCATCAATATCGCTTTGACAAACAAAAATAGTTTAATATTTATACATTTATAATTATATAGCAGTGAAGGCGTTTCGTTATAATAGCTAATTGAATCATTGTTTTACCGAAACATATATTAGAGTACCATTTTTTTTTTATTTTCACATTATAAATAGTAACAATGAACAAAAATTACTAATATGTATGAGAAATCAAACAACAGAATATATTAGGAAATCTTTTTTGTACTAGTTTATATTTTCTTTACTTTTTATTATAATTCACTGGTATCTTATATAATAACGGGTTCATTTTATCCTAAATTTATAATAGGCCAGACTCTCTTTCAGGTAAATTCACGGTTCCATTTATAGAATTGATCAATATGGTGAGGTCGGGACATGCGACGTTGCCGCTCTTCCCTCGAAAACATGTATTATTTGTTACGTCGGCCATCTTGTTTAACATAATTATAAATATATAATATTAGGCCTTATGCCTTAGATTTACAGTCCACAATAGAAAGCTGAGAATTCACTTACAACAGTTTAACGTAGAATGATAATGTAAACAAGGTTAGTGTACAGACTACTGTAACCTGTATCTTAAAGGTATAAGGTTTACTTTGTTTTACATCAGATTTTTGATGTTTTGAATGACGCGATGGCCACCCGTGAAGGGAGTCACGTATCAACAAATATAAGGACTTACTTCCATTAAAAAGGTTATTTCTTTATTATTATTATCTTTTTGTATAGAGTGAACTGACGTTAATAACAATAACGGGCTAATTATAAAGTAATTAGGGATAAAGAAAAAATTGAGATAGTAAAAATCAAAGAGCTTATAAACAGTTTTTTTAAAGCGGTTATCGTAGTACTGTACAGTTGAATATACTAATAATATAATCATAATTTCAGGTGTAGATTCTGTATTTGCTTGCCTTTTCTATAGAGTTGCACGGGTATTTGGGGAAACGTATTGAGCTATTTTCACTATCATGGATTTAGAAGATCTCTAGCTCTATCGAAATAGCTTTAAATCTAGTTGAAATACTGCTTAATTACCGGGCAAGATAAATCTCTATGGGGAGCAGCATCTTGAACCTACTACGACGCCCTGTGCCTCGTATAGGACATAATTAAATGTGCATAGACTTGGTAAAGTGTGTCTTATTTCTGACATCGAAAATCACTTTGTATCTGCGTATTTCTATATGTGCTAAGAGAAAAGTTATATCGAATGTGACTCCTAGGCATTTTGATTTATTTAAAAATCATTTCTAAACAATTGCTATGGCGATTATGGCGTGACTTGATGCTCCACCAAGTGGATGTTGGTTGGTTGGACCGTTGGTTTTTAGGGGTAGCCTTAAAATGGGGATCCATTAATCAAAAAAAAATCAGAACAATTAATAAAAAACATCTAAACGATATTCCGGTCCAGATTCTTCACTCATACTGGCATCCTTCTTATATCGAGCAATGTCTTACGTTTCTTGAAAAGTGACTTATAATTCTATCATTATTTCAAACCCTTTCTTTAAGTATACTTACGTATGAATTATGAGAAACTAAGTATCATTAGGACATTATTTTGAGATAAAGGTTACGCATAATTATTTGCATCTATACCATTTTTAAATAAAAGCCCCATTTTTATCGTCTGAGATCCAATATGGTTACACGCCCCAACCCAGGGCTGGCACGGTTAACAAACCGAACCTAAATCGAACGGTTGCCACCGCCGTTATAATGGAACACCATGGGATCTCTTGAACCGCAACCGCGGCGTTCCAACGGATGCATCACGAAGAGGGCACCCCGCAACGAGTAGCACCCTCCCGTATTCCAGGCTTGATAGACTGTGAAGGGCTCATTACACGTCGTTGCTACAGAACACCGGCTCGCTTCCGATACCACCGAAAGAAACCGAATGGCAATAGGACAGGCACACGAGAAGGTTCCCAGCGTGGCCCTCTTTAAATAAGAGTCTACCAACACCAAAATCGTACGAAAGTCATCTAAAGCCAACCCGATTTGGACTAATAAAATAATGTTGGGACGATTTTCTACATTAGTGGTTTTTCATGACCAATATGAAATAATTTTGACATGAAAATGGTTTCATGTCATAATGAATCGAAATTTGACGAAGAAATTTCGTTTTTGGAGGAATGAAATCATAGAATTAATATACATATCTCTATGAATGAAATCCAATATTCTTCTAGTTATGTTCATAATAAATTAATCCTTTATTCGATTTTTAGAGGATATAATGTGGAATGAAGTTAATAAATATTCTATTGTTTACTAGAAATATAATTGAACACGGGGACATTTTTATCTACCAGAATTACGACTGATTAATGAAGAGTCGACTAAATAGAGGCTGTTACTTTTTACTTACTTTTAAGAGGAAAGTCATTTATAACTGCCACTAAAACCCAATATGTATAATTTTGAAATTTATATTGATTTTGGTAGAGGGCATATCTGTGTAGGTATCAATGTGTGTAACATCTTTTTACTAAAATGTGTGTTGATAGTATATAAAATTAACTAAGTTAACTAAGTTTGTGAAAAATTACTGTATAATAATTATTAATAATATAGGTATAGTTTGCCTGCTGTTATCGAATAAAAATTATATTTAAATAAAACTATTTTTACGGATTTAACTCGCGTGTATTTAATTAAATTTAAAATTTACATTTTAAATCTAACCCGAAGTTCCGAATGCTTTGCAGCAATCGTGTTCACGGTAAGACGAGATGGAGGTGTCTGTCAGTAAGTCAGTTAATTAGTCATCTACCTCCAACGGTTTCTAAGCTTCCGGGCGTACAGTTCAGGATTCACACAAAACGCACCAACGGTATCTTGAGGTCTTACAGTGCGGTCACAGACACGGGATTTTATATTTTTCAAGAGTGGGTCCCAGGTGTTAGATAATCTTCTCCATTAAATTTTTAAATATAATTGGTTGGTTCTGACTGAAGTGACTTTGTTTCTTTTGTTTTTAGAGTTCCGTACCTCGGAAAGAAAAAACGTAACCCTTATAGGATCACTTTGTTGTCCGTCCGTCTATCAAGACACATTTTCTCAGGAACGATCTACTGTTAGAGCTGCGAAGTAAGCACTACACCTAAGCCAACGCAATCAAAAGATAAAGCTGCCCGTACCTATGCCGCAAATATCCGCAATTCTCGAAATTCGTAAGGGATTAAAAACCCATGGGTGAACCCATGAATGCAGAATCTTGAAACTTGGTGCCAAGCAACGTTTTATAGCATAGACAAAGGAAAAATTACGAAATTAAATTTTTAGTTACATCATACAATAAAAATAGTTTTAATAATTTTATATTCAAAATCAAACTTCGTTTTCATTGCATAAGAACCTTTTACCAATAAAAACTCAATATCTTGGGAGACGACTGTTTCTATTTCGACTAAACATAGCTAAGAACCATCTCGACGAATATCGCTTTCGATTAAAAAAACCACATTCAAATCCGTCCACGCGTTTGGCCCCTATATTGCCACAGACAGACAGATCGACAGGTGAAACTTATAACACCCCTTTTTTTACTCGGGGGTTAAAAATGCTTACGTACGTCCAGATGAAATCTAAACCTTATTTTTAAAGTAGTCAGAAAAACATTTTAAAATGAAAGTGAATTTAAGTTATTTTGTTTGAAGAGCATTGTTGTTTTTAAATAGCACTTTCTGTCTACAACTATATATTCGTCCATATAACAACTGATTTAAAATATCTGATAATCAATTATAATTGACAGCCCCGTTGGTCGAGTGGTTAGCGCAGACGCCTAACGTGTCACGGCGCAATGGGGCTTGGGTTCGATTCCCAGCAGAAACACGCATTTATGTGATGAGCATAGATGTCTGTTTCTGGGTTTGGTCGTTTATTAAATATATTCGCAGTATTTATATATGTATTTCTATGTATTTGTATCGTTGTCTAACACCCTTAACACAAGCAAATAACTTGCTTACTTAGGGGTTAGATCAATGTGTGTAATTTGTCCCGATATTATTATTAATTGTCAATAATGATTATCTTCTAGTAGTTCATAATGAATATTTACTATATTTGCTTTTAAAAGCTTTGTCTTTCCGACAAACCAAAAAACCGACAAATCTTTTTTTCATATCAGCAGAAAGCTATGGCTTATTGTAATGATGACATATTACTTTTATTTACAACCCTATAATAAAACAAATAAACTTTTATCAAGAAATATGTTAAAACAGGAAAGTATAAAAAAAAACAAAAATTATATCAAAACGTATATCAAATGGTATGTTACAATATAGTATATTATTTTATATATTAACAAAAATATTTACAATATTACAACATACAAATAGTACGCACCTGAGATTCATGTTTCTTTATAAAATAAATATTATATACAAAAAATATTTATGTTTTTCTCATAATTATTAATTAATATATATATTGTTACTTATATAATCTAATAAAAGGAAACAGGTATTAATGATATATTTCACTAAATACTATCGTATCTAATTAAAAGTTTGAACTTTTTCAATTTAATTGTTTCATTAGGCAACAATTTATTTTTTTGATATCTGTATAGTACAAGTTTTGACATTACGAAAAATATGACAGTTAATTAAATCTTAAAATCAAAACCATATTAAAAATTTTATGAATCAAAATCTATTGAAAAGGTATTTTAAAAAAAAATCCGTTAAAAATTATATTTACCTTTAGTTATTTATTTCATCCTTAATAATAATTCTGTTTTGATTTTATGATTTTATTTTTCTCAAGTTATCGGTGCAAGAGACCAGATCAGGACATTGAATTTGAAAGCTATCCGAAATATCTTTTAATCTTGTATTACATTCAACAAATTGATTATCAAAAATAAATCTTAACTTTATAATATTTCTAGGTCATGTAGCACAGACAGGCTAAGTCTATATCTCGGCCAGGAGAGTGTTATAGGGACGGAGGGTTTGGGAGAGTTCTCCGTACTCTCCGACTCGCTCTCCGAGTCACTCTCTGCAAGGCGTGAGAGCTCAGCGACTTGTTTGGACATATCCTGTGCTAACTCTGGTGGGATAAGAATCTGAAAATATAATAAATTAAAATTTGTATTAAACACTAAACACAAATAATGCGTTTCAAATACCAACCTGTAACCAAGGCCCCTTACTGGCGTAGGGCCTCGCCCCCGTCACGAAAGAACCTCCCACGGCGGGCGGCAGCAATGTGACAGCCCGGGCCCCCTGACGCCATGTGAAGTGACGGTCGTGAAGGACGCGACCGCTGAGACAATAATTAATAACTTCATGATAATAATAGAACCTGAACTTATTATTCTATTAGGGTAACATAACTGACCATTGAAGTAAACAAAAATACATATCAACAAATAACCTATACCTAAATAAAAATTACACAAAGTAACACTATACAGAAACATACAGAGTGAATTATGTAGTCTCTGTCGAGATTTGATTCTATAATCATCAAAAAAATTATGAATAAATAGGTATATTAATGATGTAAAGAAAACTCACTCAATGGCCAGCGGCAGCAAGCTAGCACCTTCAGCATTCAAGATGAGATGAACTCCACTCAGGTATTCTATTTCATCTCCTCTCCAGGAACCCTGACATTAAACAAATTTAAGCTCTTAAACTATTTAGATTTTCCTTTTATAATTACATTAAACATATATATGTTATTCTTCTATCCAGTTAAGGGAATGGTACGCCATATTACAAGTGTCCTAGTTTAGGTACCAATGTACATTTATATGCATTATTGAATCTGAACTTGTATTTTGGATTATGTAATGCTTTATTGGTCTTTGTTAACAATAAATATTTCTTATAATTATAATTATTGTGTGTAGCATAAAGTATATAAGTATTAGTACACATACATATGCTCAATAAGACACACACCTGCATCATTTCTGGTAACTGAGGCAGTGCTCGCTCAATGTTGGACATTTCAAAACTATCAGTTGACATCTTGTGACCTGATATCATAAAAAAAAATAAAATCATAAGATCAATTTTGATTACATATAACTAAACTGTAGAAGAAAAAAGAATAAAAATATTCAATGTTAGAAAATATCTAAAAAGAATGTATTTTTGTTAAGCTACATTAAACCGTTACAGGCAGGGATTCGAACCCGACATCGTTAGCCGTCCCATCGCTCTACCAATGGAGACAGCTAGTTCTTAATAAAAAAAACTTGTATGTCTACTTTTAAATTACATAAGGCAAAGCATATAAGTCCCGATAAGATTCCGATTAGAAGTCACTGACTGACTTCTTTGGTATCTTTGGTATTGTTACTTAACCCCTTTAGTCAAATCATAACCCACCTTCAGCCCCTCTATCGCTCATAGAGCTGAGTCCTCTTTGTAGAGTGTCTTTGATCTGCTGTTCAACACTCGGTGAGAGACCGCTGGTTTGTTCCTCAGCAGTCTGGAAAAAGCCTTATTATCAGACTACCTGCACTATTATTTATAATTTATATAAATAATTTTATTCTGTTCCTATTTGGTTACTAAACATTTATACTACAGTATATTTAAGTTCTGAGGTGCTTTTAGTCTTTAGAAAAGTCTAATCTCGATCAATAACCAATATTAAGTTTCAGAAAGGTTGTAGTTTTTTTAACGAATTACTGTCCCTAGTATAGATCATTCAAGATACAACCATCTGTTTAATTTGAATTTATTAAAAACACTATCTTGTATCTCACTAGACCATCAGACATAACTATCCAAACTTAACCACTTATGGTGTGCGTAGTGCTGCTCTTGATCTTATTGCCTCGTACTCAAATCGAGGAGATCAGACGGTTGTAAATAATTCTAAATCATCACCTAAAAATGGGTGTTCCACAAGGATCTATTCTTGGTCCCTTTTTATTTTTAGCTTATATTAATGACTTGCCCTTTTTCGTAAAAGGTCTATGTAAGCAAAAAGATTGCTCATTATACCTCGATTATTATTAAAGTTGAGAATAATAATGCTAATTATAATGAAGTTAACAAGGAGTATATACTTCCTAATGAACTAAAGTTTAAGTTTGCTCTTTAACAATGAAGAGTCAGAACTGACTGATTCAACAATTTTTCTTAGGTATAACTTTAGATAAAAAGCTCCAGTGAAACCTCCATCTCTCGAAACTCGCAGGCAAACTCAGCTCAGCCGTATTTGCAATTTAAAAAGTAAGACAATTACCAGACGTTAATACGGCTCGACTTACTATGGGGCATGATACTTTACTATGGGGCAGTGCTGCCGAAATTATAAGGGTTCCGCGGGTTATTTATAAATTAAAAGATAGAGATTCCCTAAATGAAAAAAATATGTTTTTAAAGAAATAAGTATTATTACCGTCGCTTCTCAATACCTTAATAATCACAAATAATTTATAAGTCAACATATAATTATGTACATAAATCAATACATATACTAAAAGAGACAGACCGACAAATACCAATCATTCCACAAGATATCTTACATCTTTCTTTTTCTGAGTTTTAAATCTCTAATTAAAAGTATATTATTGAATAAATCTTATTCTATCATTCAAGAGTTTTAGTTTTATCAAATTGTGTGGAACTTGGATTGTTGACTTATTTACAGGGTTGTCGTTAAACGATATAAGTCGAATATTGTTAAATTACATTTAAAAAGAGCAACTGTTGATTTTTTGGCCAGCTCTTCTCGACATAGCAGCATTCCGAACTGGTGGTAGCTTACTTTCGGACTGACTATACTGACCAATTTAATGTAATCATTGACGATTGTAAATGCCTACTTCTACATGTGTATATAGAAATTATTAGAAACGGTGTTTCTATTATTAACAATTTTTAATATTGTATTTCAAAATAAAACATCAAATATTGATCAATTTAATCCATGTTTAAACAAATTAAAAGTCCAATCATTGAGCTGTGACTGGTTCTAGAGCTATTTCTGACCTAAACATAAATCTGCAATTATTTACTGGTAAAATATATACTCACAGAATATTCCTTCCAAGCGACACGTGCAGACACACCAGCGAGATGTGCGGGTGTGCGCGTGTGTGCGTGTGCGTGCACGCGCGCAGACACGCGCCGCTGTGTGCGTGTCACTAACCACGCGCCTCCGCACCTGTGAGTGATAGTGGAATGTTAACAAAGTAGTTTAATTGATTTCATGTGTGTGTGTGTTTAGACATGTGGTTTACATATTTAAATCTATAGATCTAAATTTATGTTAGGAATCTTTTATATTTAGAAATATATAAAAAAAGCACCTTGGGTCTTCACTGATCATCTTAAGGACTTCAAACCCTGATCCTCTCTGAGCTGCGCGCAGTTCTCTGCTGGTACAACCTACCATCTGAGAAAATATTAAAATATTATATATTTATAAAACAAAACCTATATTAAGTATATGTATTTATATTTTATAATAATATTAGATAACAATTAACTTCATTTGGTCTTAGTCTTACCTAATAATAAATAGTATAGTAAATAAATAGTAATAAATAGTATATTTCTCAGAGAAAAGTTTATATTATTAGTGCTTATAAATTCAATGTCATAATAAACATGAGAGAATAGATGATAAACTAAGTAAAATAACACTAAAATAAAAACTTGTATTGGAAAACAACCAGTTGCTAATCAAAAAAAAAAAAAGGGTAAAGCAACCAATTTTCCACAAAAATATAAAACCAATGATCACCAATGACCAATTGTTGGCCATAGAAATACAGATAGAAATATGTACCTGAAGGAAGGTAACAGTCCCGTGGTCGGTGGTGACGGCGGGCAGCTGCGGGTCGCCGGCCACCAGCAGGTGGCGCACTCTGGAGGGGGAGCCGTCCAGCGACGCGTGCCACGACACGTGGTCTCCGGACACGAACTTGTTTCCTGGGGAGAAACGTTTTTATTATAATTTCACTATTTATCTGCATATTTATCTACATAAATACTCAAAAAACATTTCAAAGATCAAAAAGGTAAGCTTCTCTTGACCAACGAGCAAATTTTCGATCATTATAAAAGCACATACGAAGTGCCAGAAAACCAAAGACTATATAGGGATCCAAACGAACACAAACCTGAGACTCCTGCTGAAGATTTTCAAGCCAACCCACCAACTTTGGAGGAAATCAATAAAATAATTAAAATGAAACCATCTAAGTCAGCACCAGGTCCGGATGGTATCCCTTATATAGTTTACAAAAAATGTCCGTCGCTCTATAAACATCTTTTAAATATATTCGGTAAAATCTGGTCAAGAAAGCAAATACCGGTATCGTTCGGAAAAGCCCTTTTTGTCCTCATTCCGAAAAACGACAAAGTCAATAATCCTAAGGATACTAGACCGATAGCCCTAACAAATACAATTTCCATTTTTTTTTTCTCTTTTTTACAAACAAAAATGACGCAATTCATGATTAACAATAGATATTTCAGGCCTAATCACCAGAAAGGGTTTTTGCCCGGAATTTCTGGATGCCTGGAACATAATACGTTAATATCGGAAAGCCTTAAAGATGCTAGAACTAGCGAGAGACAAATTACGGTTTGTTGGATAGACTTAGAAAACGCCTTTGGGGCGGTACGACATGAACTAATGATGTTCGCACTTAAATGGTATAACTTTCCTACGGTAGTTCGCGACATTATTGCATCATATTATTCAAAATTAAAATTCTCTATAGTATTTTATGAAAACCATTCAAAACAACTTAATTATAACGTTGGTTTATTTCAGGGCTGTTGTATTTCTCCTATTATATTTAATATAGTTATTAATATTTTAATAGACAAATTAATTAAAAATGAAAAAAAGTGGGGTTATCGGTTTAAGTTCAACAACAAGTACACAGAATCCATACTAGCCTTTGCAGATGATCTCGCGATACTGACACGTAACCCGAAACAATGTCAGGTACTTTTAAATGTAGTTGAGGATTTTTGTGCGTGGACGGGCGGATTGAGGACAAAACCAAGTAAATGTTTTAGTCTGTATCTGGGTAGACTGAATACCAAATTTACCTCTTACGATCCGGGTCTTATACTAGGCGGTCAGTGCGTTAGAACGGTCACGAAAGCAGCTCCGTTTAAATTTTTAGGTAAAAAAATCGATTACCAAGGCCGTACTCCATCGTTGGATGTAATAGTCGATAGCTTTTTAAATGATCTCAAAAGGGTAGACAACCAACCAATAAGTAAAGTCAAAAAAGCTTGGATTTACGATATTTTTTTAACATCACGTCTAAATTGGCCTTTCCTCGTTTATGATATTAATAAAACCCTTTTGTCAAAGTTAGATGCAAGCGTCATATAGACATTGAAGTTATGGCTCGGGTTAGCGCACTCAGCGGACTCTTCAACCTTATTTAGAGACCGAAACAATTTTGGATTAAAATTAAAAAAACCATCGGAGCTCTACAAACATCTAAGAGTTACCAAAAGATATATCATCGGAAAATCTAAAGATGATACTGTAACTTCTCTCCCAAAAGACAAAGTTGCCTCAGAGCTCAAGTCACGACTTCAATTCCATAAAAACTTTATGTTAGGTGCTCAAACGAATAAAGTAGGGCTAGGATCAAGTAGGAAAGTTCAAGACATAGACATAACAAAATCTTTTATTCGACAAGACGAAAACGATAATTACCGACTCCACGCGATGAGCCTAGAAATTCAAAACGAATGGGTGACCATAGGAAATTTTTGTATTCCACTAGCTTTGAAGTGGCGCTGGTAGCGGATTTAGGCTTAGGCCCGTGAGGCCTGGGCCTAGGGCGGCAAATTTTGAGGGGCGCCAAAATTTTTAAGATGACTAAAATTTAAAATCGATTGGGTTTTCTGTAAACTGCAAGACCAAATTTTAAAGTTTATTTTATTGCGCTCTTACTATCGATACATAGTACCATTTTGAGGGTAGAATTTCTTTGTTAAAATAATTAATCAGGCAAGTCCTAAAAGTTGTTAAAAAAATAAATAATCGCCAAGGGCGCCATATCGTCTCGGGCCTAGGGCGTCCTCAAACCTAAATCCGCTACTGGTGGCGCACCTTAATTTATGATTGGTCCCCAGCATTATTAAAATTCTATCTTAATGCATTCCAAATGACTCTCCCAGATCAAAGTAATTTAGTAAGATGGGGCAAAGCCACCGAAAAGTCTTGCAACATCTGTGGGGAGGCAATAGGAACCGCGAAACACCTATTAGTAGGATGTAGGGTACTTCTAGATAAAGGTCAATACTCGCGTCGCCACGACAAGGTATTAGAAATTATACGGGAAGCCGTTAGTCTTTCAGTAGCAAGAGCGCGGAAGGGTATAACAACCACGATACGATCTGTAGAATTCGTAAAAGAAGGCTCCTTCAAAAAATCAAAAGCGAAGCCTTATTCAATATTAGGCGCGGCTCCTGATTGGATTCTCATTATGGACACGTATGAAAAGCATTACAAAATCCCTGGGGATGTTGGTGTTTCGTCATCCAGACCGGACTTATTCCTGTATTCGAAACATCTGAGGCGCGTGATACTTGTGGAGCTTACTGTTCCTTGGGAAACAAACATCCCAAGGGATCACACATTCAAGCTCAATAAGTATTACGGAGTGACCAACGAACTGATCAGGAATAAATTTATAGTTAGTTTGTACGCGGTAGAAGTGGGAGCGAGAGGTATAACAGCAAAATCTCTCTATAGCCTACTTAAAGACCTTGGCCTTTCTAGAACAAGCATCGGTTCATTTCTAGAACGTATTTCAAAGGCGGCATTAGTAGGTTCTTTCCAAATTTGGTTAGGTAGGGAAAGGAGTGTGGAGGGTGAAGGTGAGCGTTTTTGCGTGTAATAAAGGGGCCCCTTAAACCTACTCCTGGGTCGCAAGTCCCAGGCACTGCTTGCACTCCTCTCCTTGCAACGCGATGGGCCCGGCACCCGCACGGTGAATCCATGGATTGCTAAGAAGCTTCGTCTCTCATCTTTTTATATTTTTTATACAAACTAAGTTAATGCTTGACTCCATTCTCCCTGATGGAGATGTAGTCCTAGGTGGTAGCGCATTATCTTAGCAACCTATTCACTCTTCTCTTGAAGACATCCACATTTTATACGGACAGAAATACCGACGCAGGCAACCTGTTCCAGTCCTTTGCTGTAAGAACTAAAAAAGATGAAGCAAAGCGCTTCGTTCAGGCGAAGTGTTCACCACGTAAGGATGGATACCTGCTTTGCGTCGGAACGTCCGCTAAAGCACTCACGGACACACTCATCAAAATGTATCGTATATGAATACTAAATCTACTTAATAACATTAGTAGTCAAAAGTTATAAAAATGTTTGTTTAAATGTTTTATCTTATTAGGATACTCTGTGTTGAAACATCCATAGTCATTGTAAAACAACTCAATCACTTGAAAACCCAGTGCGAGACTTCAAGACAATGCACAAGATTCATTAAATAGAGAAGAGTTAACTATGAAACAAAAATCGGAATCTATAGAGTATTTCTCACATAATATTACTTAAGATGAATTGTATGTTTCATCAATTTAATAACTTGGTATCTACATTACACATTTTAATCTTCTAAATTGTTAATATTGTGTTTTGATTAGTCAGCCAGGACAATTGAATATTTGTATATATACATAACATATTAGACTCTAACACCTTTCTTGACCCTACACACAAATAAAACACTTAAGTATTTTTTTTTTAGTCAAGAAAGGGTCTACAGTCACAAAAAATGTCTTAAGGATATCTCAAATTATACACGATTAGCTTCTATACAACATTAAATCCATGCCTTTTTAACCCCCCGCCCCAAAAAGAAGGGTGTTATAAGTTTGATCTGTGTATATGTATGTCTGTCTGTGACAATGTAACACGCAATCGCGTGGACGGATTTGATGCGGTTTTTTTTAAACGAAAGCTCGGTTCGTCGAGATTGTTCTTAGCTAAGTTTGATCGAAATAGAAGCAGTCATCTCTAAGATATTAATATTTTATTATTGGTTTTGGTAAAAGGTTATTATACAACATTCATAAAGTAAAAACTTAAATAAGTACAATTGGTATGATCATTTAGTAGAAAATAGAAAAATAATTTAAAAATGCAGAAAAGAAAATCTAATTAAAACTTTAAAAAAACCCCAATACGAAAAGACCTCAAAAAGGATAAAAATAGTATTATTATGTCTTATTGAAGTCTTTGCGTCAGGGGACCATTAAATAAAGAAAGAATTCAAAATGCAAGTTACAGAGGCAAATAACGATATAACAATACGAAATCGTATAGCTTAAGTCCTAATTCATTAGCTCCGAAATTTTTGTAAATTAGACACCATCAACGTTCTTATAATGGTTCCTTATTTTTTTTATTTATTTTTTTTTTTTTTTGTTGTCTGTCTATGCTGTTAGCCCTGTTGGCTATTACAGCGTCACCGGGGGAAAAACGGTTCCTTAATGCGATGACTTCAATAGGTACCATAATCGACGACGACTACTTTTTATTAATATTTACATACAACTAAATCACATGTACTTAATTTTGATCAACATCAGGTTGTTTTTGAGTTATAGAAAGACTGAAACTCAAAATTTTAAAATCTGTCTATTGTGGATTAGAGAAACCAGAAATTACTTTTATGAATATAGATTATCATTTATACATACCAGTAGTAAATATGTATCTAGCCAGTGCCTGCAACAAGGCAGCTGGCCATAAAGGAGGTTCCTTGGCATCACTTGCCAGTCTGAAAGTGAGTTCCAGCCCGTAGCCCGAGCAGGGCTCCGCATGAGGTTCAGGGTGCACTCTTCCGTCACCATGAAGGTCTGACAGACCAAAGCTGTTGGTGTTATTAGTGGTTTTAGTATGAAAGTTCTGTTATTTGTCAATATGTAAAATACCACATTTTTTAAATTAGTTCCTAAGAGAGATCCCTTTTTTAATTGATATCAATGTGTTCTACTACCTGACATAGTGCCAATGAGGTGGAATGTTCTCATCAGGTCGTCCAGGATTCCAGTACATGCTGATATAGTCCAAGGGATCCTGGCCACCTAGCCTGCAGTATTAAAATATATATTGCTGTTAATCTCATCATCATTCATCACTCAAATCATTCAACATCATATTGCTGACATCATCATTACAATACAACTAAGTCTGAATTTATATTATTTACCAATATTTAAGTCTAGTAGTGACTTGTAGTGGGTTGGGCTGTTCTGGATACACCTTGGTGCAGGCTTCATATAGCGCTTTTAGCCCAGGTGGCATCAAAGGCTCTGAAAATAATCAAACAACAAATTATATATAATGTTATAATATATAGTAATAAATATAAAAATGTATGTTATAGCATACATTTTTATATTTATGACTTTAAGAACATTTGAATTTAATTGAAATAGATATTAAAAATATTATTGATCTTAATAGCATTGTTGAATTAGTTAAATGTATGAGTTTTGTTACCAATTTGCTACAGCATGAGAATAAAAAAAATAATAAAGTAAATGCCTGTTTGAGCCATCTGTTCTCCTCCAGCAACTGCAGCTACTGGATTGGCTGGTAGTGCAATTTCCGACACATCTGTAGCCTGCGCAGACGCAACAAATGACAATGCACTACTTCGAACAACACCACTTCGCATACCTGGATTAGAATTTTGACCTGACATTTTATATATAACGTGGATTTTCAGTATTATGCTTTATTATGGAAAAATAACATGAGTGGTGAATAATATTAACGCGATCGCCATAATAATTAAAAATTATAACTTTAATGTTGGCAACTGTGCATGTCAAATCCGAATTTAAAAGTTAATGCTACCAACTATTATAATAATATTCAGACTAAAATTCCTTAGAATCCTTTTAAAAAAATTATTAACACCAATTTCTTATATAATATTTTAAGAAGTAATTTTAAAAATATAAATAATCAGTTTTTTTATTTTGTTGTGTTTAAAATATGTAAAAATAATCATACCTATTGTAAGAAAGATTCTTAGATTGGATAAGTGAAAATGTCAAATTTGACAGAACATATTGTTATTTTGATTTTTGTAGTCAATAGTCATACTTGCTCTCTGTATTTATGTTTAAATATTCTCAGCTATTTGTTATATATTTATAAAAACAAACGCGCCTGAAATTCTATAAATAACACTTCAGTTATTTCATTCATTTGTTATTAGTGGAAATAACAGGTGTCTTAAATATAAGAAAATGCATTATTTTTTTATTACGACTATTTTTAGCGTAGTTTTTGCATACGAGAAAGATATGACCTTTACAATACAGGCGGGAAAAATGGAGTGCTTTTATCAAAAAGCGACTTTAAACGAAATTATAGATATCGAGTATCAAGTGAGTTTGAGTTTCTAATTATAAATTGCTTGATATAATCTTTAAATTTTATTTTATATACTTTTGTGAATCGAATACTAATATATACTCGAATATAACTATTTGGAACCTAGCCATAAATTTACTATGTTAAAATTTTTATGAAAAAGTTAAGAAAAAGGAACAAGGTTGCACAGCGGTTGCACTCCTCCTCATATAAAGTGCACCTCACTAATATCAGGGGTTTGCACTCAAATCTTTTAGCTGTCCACCACCACCTGGAGACAGAGCAGCCGCACTTGCTCTTTTTGACGGAGACGCAGATACAATGTCCTTTGAGCGCTGCATACTTGGATTATCCCGGTTACTCGTTAGAGCACAACTTTCGCTCACGGGCCGGAGTCAGTGTGTACGCGCGGAACGACCTCTGTGTTCAGCGTCTCCGTCACCTTGAAGACCCCACTTTTTCTTCCCTATGGGTTTTAGTGGACACAGGAAACGAAAAAATCCTGTATTCCTGTGTCTACCGTTCGCACAGCGGTGACCAGGAGACAACTCGTTTATTTGAGTATCTCAGTGAGGCTGCAGATATGGCTCTGTATCAGTACCCTTCGGCGCAGCTCGTCTTTCTGGGGGACTTTAATGCCTGTCATCAGGACTGGCTGTTCCCGTACCAGAAGACCGACCATGCTGGAAGAGAAGCGCGGAACTTTGCGTTGTCCTTGGACCTCTTTCAGCTGGTGAGGCAAGCGACAAGGGTACCAGATGTGGTAGACCATACAGCAAATTGCCTGGACCTTCTGCTGACAACTGATCCGGACAGGTATCGTGTAGAGGTCACGTCCCCCTTGGGAACCTCCGATCACTGTCTGGTGAAATCTGTATTTACATATTCCCCACCAGCTTTCGAACCACATGGTGTTAGGCGAGTATGGAAATACAAGTCAGCAGATTGGGATGAGATGCGGCACTTTTTTGCGTCTTATCCTTGGCGGCAGGTCTGCTTCTCTTCTTTGGATCCGTCGAGTTGCGCGGATGCTATAACCGATGTGGTGCATCAGGCAATGGAGTATTTTATTCCTTTTGCTGACGTACCCATCGGTGGCAAAGCTCGCCCATGGTTTAATGCCGAATGTCGTCATGCACATGACCGAAAACATTCGGCATACCTCATTTGGGCTGATGCTCGAAGCCGCAAAACTCCGGATGTAAGTACAAAGAAGAGAGCCTTTAACCAAGCTGCCAAGTCCTATAAAAAGGCATTGCGGAAGGCTCGTCTTGATCGGATCGTTAAGAATGGCGAAAAGCTCTCTGTCAGACCAACTGGCAGTCGAGCTTTCTGGTCTCTTGCCAAAGCGATCGAGTCGAACTTCTGCCAACCCTCATTGCCTGCTCTGCTGAAGCCTGATGGATCCCTGGCCCACACAGCAACAGAGAAAGCGAATGTATTTGCTTCTCTGTTTGCTGAGAATTCGCATCTAGACACTGGCAATACTTCTCCAGAACATCTTCCTCACTGCGGTATTTCGATGCCTGAAATCCGCATCACTAACAAAGAGGTATGGAGAACATTGTGTCGTTTAGATGTGAATAAAGCCAGTGGTCCTGATGGTATACCAGCCATTCTGCTCAAGACATGTGCAGCTGAGTTGTCTCCTGTATTGACACGTCTGTATCGCCTCTCTTTCAAGACTGGAAAAGTGCCGGAATCCTGGAAGCTTGCCAACGTGCAACCCGTGCCCAAAAAAGGCAGCCGTGCCGATCCTGCCAATTATAGGCCCATTTCAATCACCTCCATACTCTGCAAGATTATGGAGCGTGTATTGAACTCGCGGCTTCTAGCGTACGTAGAAGGTAACGATCTCCTCAGTGACCGACAGTACGGATTTCGCCGAAATAGGTCCACTGGGGACCTTCTAGCGTACGCAACACACATTTTAGGCGAGGCCATCGAGAGGAACGGAGAAGCGGTCGCCGTCTCTCTGGACGTCTCGAAGGCTTTTGACAGGGTCTGGCATGTGAGCCTTTTAAGCAAGCTTTCAGCGTACGGTATATCTCCTGGTCTGATTGGCTGGATAACGGACTTTTTGAGCCGGAGATCTCTCCGTGTTGTTGTCGACGGGTGTTCTTCGGAACCCTTGACAATAAATTCCGGAGTACCTCAGGGGTCCGTTCTTTCTGCAACTCTTTTTCTGCTGCACATTAACGATCTGCTGAAGCCCGGTATCTATGGGTATGCAGACGACAGCACAGTTGTAGAAAGATATCTGCCAAGTTCTCGGGCTAGTAGAGATGAAGTACAATCTGAAAGAGAAGCCATGGTGCAACGTTTGAATGACAAACTTCAGGCAGTCTCCGCATGGGGCAATGCCAATCTTGTCAAATTCAACGCCACCAAAACGCAGACGTGTTTGTTCACCTCCAAAAGGAGCCCCTTCACCTTGGCTCCTACTTTCCAGAATGTATCCTTGGAATACAGTGACTGGCTTCAGTTGTTAGGCTTAGAGATCTCCTCGAACCTCAACTTTGGTCGGTACATTGAGTCCAGAGCAAGAGCAGCTGCAGGAAAGCTTGCCGTACTTGCGAAGGTGCGACAGTACTTTACACCGGGACAGCTTCTTGTATTATACAAAGCACAGATCCGGTCGTGTGTAGAGTATTGTGGCCACATATTTGCTGGTGCCGCAAAGACTCATCTTGCGGTTCTGGACTCAATTGAGAGGCGAGCAAAG
This sequence comes from Napeogenes sylphis, assembly GCA_959347405.1. Taxonomy (NCBI): domain Eukaryota; kingdom Metazoa; phylum Arthropoda; class Insecta; order Lepidoptera; family Nymphalidae; genus Napeogenes; species Napeogenes sylphis. Next base: position 5,532,893 of record OY365788.1, read on the forward strand.
AGGCTTATTGGCGACCCTAAATTGGTTGACGCCAAACTCCACAGCCTTGAACACAGGCGTAGAATTGCCAGCCTCTCAGTATTCTATAGGATACATTTTGGTGAGTGTGCGCAGGAATTGCACGACCTAATTCCCCCATCCCCCTTCCATCACCGGACGACCCGACGCACGGCAGGTTTTCATCCTTTTGTTGTGGACATTCCACCTGTCCGAACGAAGCGCTATGCTTCATCTTTTTTAGTGCGTACAGCGAAGGACTGGAACAATCTGCCGGCGTCGGTATTTCCGGCAAAATATAATGTGGGTGTCTTCAAGAGGAGAGTGAATAGGCTTCTAGGTTAATGCGCTTTACCACCTAAGACTACATTTCACTTTCCATCAGGTGGAATGTAGTCAAGCATTAACCTAGTTTTGTATAAAAAAAAAAAAAAAAAAATATTATGTAGAATAGAATATGTAAAACTAAGTACTTAAGTTTTTAGTATAATAGTATAATTTTAGTATACCAGTAAAATAAACTAAAAATCGAGTTTGAAAATAAATACAAAAATATAAGTTTACTTCTATTTAGTAAATTCAAAAATTGGTTTGACCTTTTTCAGATATATTGAAATGATTTTTGCTGACTAATTCATTCAACATTTTTTTATATATATTACCTTGCATATTAAAATTCCTTTGAACTTTATAATAATAGTAATGTCTTATTAAACCATGTCTTGATTCTATTATTAAATAAAACACTGTGATTAAAGTAATATATATTTTTTTTATTAGCACTGGGCATATTATTTTGTTAAAAAAAATGAACTATTACCAAATCAAATTTTACAGGTCATTGACTCAACTCATGGTGAGCTGGATGTCTCTTTCCAACTGGTAGACCCCATGGGCCGTGTGATTGTCACTGATTACAAGAAACCAGACAACTCCCACCGACATACATCAATATTGGATGGAGACTACAGATTCTGTTTTGATAACACATTTAGCACATTTAGTGAAAAGACGGTATGGCTTCCAGTTTGTATTAAAGAAATATGTAATGTTTTTTGCGGTGAATATGCACTTCTGGTTTCAGGTGTTCTTTGACCTGTTAATTGAAAATGAGGATAACCAATCCAACGATTATGATGATGACAAGGAAATGGAATTAGGTACATCCTTATATTTGATGCACTTAAAAAATTAAACAATATATTATTAATATTTATTAATTTTAGGCAATCCCGCTGAGACCTATATCATGCGTGTGAAAGATATATCAGAGTCCGTTAATAAGGTGCGTGACCATGTATCAACAGCGAGACGTCTTCAGGAACTGTTATCTGCGCATGAAGCTCGTGACAGGAACCTTGCTGAGGATATGTGTAACAGGTATTTAGGAATTGAATACTCACTAGAACTTGTGAGATGAGAAGTTATGTGATATATATACTTTGGTAATTAATAGTTGTGTGATGGATGATTATTTGGTGAGTCTTTTGTGATTGGAATAGGTACTTTTAATTATTATAGTTTTGGTGTCTGTGTAATAAGTACTTTTGTGATGGATAAAAATGGGACAATTTTACCCATGAATTTTTGATAGGTAGTTTTGAAAAGCAATATATAATTATAATTTTAATATTTTTGTGATTAGTGTGTGTTATCTTGTTTTCGTTTTATATATACATAATAAAAAGTATTCTGTGTATAATTATACAGGGTAATGAAGTGGTCTCTGGGGCAGATTATTCTTATGTTAGTAGTTGGCATCACTCAGGTAATATTCAATTCACTTTAAGGTGGTATATATTTTGTTTGACTATTTCTATGTTGATTCAATTTTCAGGTATATTTCCTCAAAAACCTATTTGAAGATCCCAGCAATAGAGGCTTTAAGAAAATTGTTCCAAATTTTATGACACAATAACAAAAACAGATGTAGGCTCAAGGAAATATGATTTGTAAATAATAATTGCAGCTGTTTCATCATACTCGGTTATCCATAATAATGAAGCATTTTTATAGAAATTTGAATTCCAAGGAAATGATTTATTAAGAGATTTCGTTGAACTTTTTTGTAATATGGGAAGAATTTCTTTCAGAGATAGATTAGAGAGAATCTTAACCATAGACTATGTTTTGTTTATGGATCCTTCAAGATTTGTAGTTATTAGGTGTTTGTGATAATAAGCAGAACACGCAATTTCTTAAACAAAACAAAGATGCTCTCAAATCTCATTTTAATATCAGATTGGTTGATGTCGCCATAGATAACAACACAAAAGCAATGTCAAATCATTATTATTTAATTATTTTGAACAGGATATGGATTTTATACCACTTGAATTTATTCTGCTTAATGTGTTATATATCTTTACTTTAAATTTAAATGATATTGCCAAAGATATTATAAAGTAGTTAATTAAGCCTGGTCTAATGAAAAATGGCACAAACTAGAAACTATTTATATCTTAAATAAATTACGTGTTTCCTATTAAGTGTTTATTAGTAACAAATACTTTTTTAATCAAGACTGCCATAAACTAAGCAATAAATTACAGAACTAATCTATTCTGTTTTAGAGATCATTTAGTTTTACTGTAAAAATGTTTTTTAATAAATGATTCAAATATTTTTCTTTTATTATTATATATATTTTTATTTTTTATTATCAATGAAATAGCGATTATTGTTGATATGGGATATCGTAAGTGTGTGGATCGTAGTGCGTTTTTGCTGTTATCAGTGACTTTATTTAAGCTATATAAAAGTTCTAGCCTATATATTTTTGAAGATATTGAAGAACACTGGGTGTTCATTTCATATATAAATTATTCTTATTAAGTTTTTACTTGAAAATTAAAATTAGATCAAGATATTGCAGATATTTAATATATTTTTTAAAACTTAACTAAATATCTTAATATTACAAAATATTATAACATTCGTACTTTTCTTTTTCTCGAGACGTTAAGAAAGAAAGAAGATTTTATTCCTGTTTGGTTTCATATTATAATACATATGAAATGGTTTGTTAGTATAAATAATTTGCTTTAAAATTAAAAAAGTAATTAATTTGATCGCGTCTGATTTATTCATTAAAGTGATTGGATTATACATTGAACTGTCAATGTCATCTATTGACATTTAAGACTATTTCAATAAAAATACAGTAAATACTTACTATAAGTAATTTTAAGTCATGTGAAAGAAACCAACAAAATGCAGGAAAATTCAGAAGAGGGCAAGCCTGTGAAATTAAAACGGAAGTTTAGTTTTAAAAAACTTTCCTTATTTGCGCTTATTGCCGGTCTAGGCAAGTATACATGTATACATGGATATTAATTTGAAGCTTCTTTCTTTTAAAATTAACCCAAGCATTAAACAATAAAATATGTTCAAGCACAAAAAAATATTGACTTTTCGGATTTAATTCCTTTACAGACTTCAGTTTGAAATCAGAAGAAATACTTTAAAAAGTTACTTAAAACATTTACGAATTTGTTATTGTTTTGTTCTTTTTTAGAAAAATAATTAAAATTGATTACCTCCCAATCTTATCTAGGAATAGGCCTGGGCTAGGCTGAGTTTTTTTTAAACTCTTAATTATATAAGTACATCTTGTTTAATTAAAATGCACTTTTTATATCCTCTTGAATGTTAGGTAGTAAAATTTTTTCCTTATATCAAGATTCTATGTTCTAATGTTATCATCTAAAAATAAAACTAAGAGTGAACATTAACACACTGTCACAGGAATTGAAATTATCATTAATATCATAATAACAATACCTTAGCTTACCAAAGTTGAATTAAAATTTATTGAACAATAAATTTTATGAGTACAAGAGATCACATGTTCCAGACACACATTTAAATTGTGCCCAAATGCATAACATATAACATGTATTTAATTTATTATTAAACTTATAAAATTATTTCAGCATTCACTTTTGGATACATTCATTATAAATATGTGTCAGTATTATTTGAAAATGACCGTAATTTCTCATATCTATCCGATTTGGAACGGGAGATGTCTTTCAGGACAGAAATGGGATTCTATTATTCATATTATAAAACTGTGATAGAGGAAAAGCAATTCTTGGGTGGGATAGCTAAATTAATGTATGATAAGTTGATGGAATTCCCGAAGGATGTAAATGCCTTGAACAGGTTCAATATAGGTCCAGAGGTGAGATGTTAATATATTTTTCAATTTATATATTTATCATAAGCATATCATAAATACCTATGTAATAATGTAACATTAGTATACAATTATAATGATATGATAATTAATATTTATTACTTATAAATTGGAAGAATTTTTTTTCTCATATTTTATGTTAATCTTTTTAACTTGCTTTTATCAATATTAAAAATATATGTCATAAGATAAATATCTAACTAAAATATATATGTCTATTTAAAAGCACCTTATACTATTTACTATAATGTAGCTTTCCAATGCTGAAACAAAAAATAAAATCTGTTCAGTTCAGTTTCCAAGATTAATCTATAAACCTACAAACCCTAACTTAAACTTTGAAAAGTTAATCATAAAAATTATATTTTTTAAGGTTATAATAGCTGCAATGTATAGATATTTTGAGCCATGGCTAAACACGTCTTCTTATAAAGAATGCCATTTAATAGAGCGAGGTGAGGGTCACAGTCCGGTGGAGAGTTGTGTGGGAATTGGGGAACCTGTGTATTTCTACCTGGAGGCCATTTGGGTGCTAGCTGGGTTAACTGTTGCCGCTCTTTTCTTACAGGCCACTGTGTTGAGGTGAGTGAAAGGGAAAGACATAGTTAAAAGATATATGTATGGAGCCTTAATTAATGAATGTTTATGATCTGAATGTTCTTTTTTGTATCCTAATAATAAATGGTTAACAGATTTTTTGTGGTCCAGTATTTGGTGAATGTTTTTTTATTCTATATTTCAGCCAAAGCATCTTAGGTGGTATATTCGCTGTGATTCAATATTTTGCCAACCACGCAGAGAGTACTAGGGTTCAGTGGGCCCCTAATGAGAGGGAGAATTTTGCGGCCCCACTACTAGTGCTACAAACTTGGTTAGTGACAATGCAGCTGCGGGAGAAGAATAGGAACACTGTCTTACAATTACAGGTAGGTTTAGGATTGGCGGGGAAGATATGATATTGTGTACATGATATATTGAAGATTCAAAAGCCACATTCTGGTAATTAAAAATTTTTGCAACCTGTTGGTTCAGTCTTAGTATCCTAAATGTCAAATTTGGTATTTTTTTTATAAAGCGAAAACCTTTGGTTCGGCGTAAAGTACCGCTTTGGTCTATCCATCACTCCAGATATGTCGAAGTAGTTCAATTTTTGATGAGACCTTGAGAGCAGTGTTCTCGTAAAAACCCCATTAGTCATATCAAAGAACAAGAGTCAGTTTTCTTCATTCAAAAACGTTCTTTAGAGAATATACTATCTTGGTGCTGTAATCTGCATAACAATGACTTTTGGGTGTATTGAACATCGGGATATGATCCGCTGATCGATCAAGGCGAAAAACATATTTCGATGCAGTCTCTTGAGTTCGGATCTCTTGTATCCAGCACTTCAGCCCAGGAACGATACGCCTGTCGTTTGCAAATAGCAGCTGCTCTAACACACGCATCGAACAGAGACTCCGTCTGCCATATGCAATTCAAAGTTAAAGTAGTTATTCACTAGGATTACCCGAAGAGAAACAAACATAAAGAAAGTTCGTATTCCTTCCCAATCTGCTAACTTATAGTACCTCATGGAGAGTGTGAACAGTCAACGGAATATCCAGCAAATATGCTGGATATTCTCCTGTGGCCTTTGAATATTTCAATGTCACAACAAATTGATATAGACAAGCATTTGCAGTGGCCAAGTTATAAATACCCTACCTATCTCCAAATTGCCAAGGTGACAGCAGCAGATTTAGTCACTTTCACACACTAATACCCCCACGGTATAAAGTGATGTAACTGCTTTTACCCGAGGTATGATTCTGTGTCGATAGGTACTATTCTGTGTCGATAGGTCGAGGTATTTGTGTCTCCGTTGAAAACAGCAAAGCTGATTGCGCAGTCTCGTGATGGTAGTGGCGGCGTTTAAGTTGGTGTGCTATTCCCGGACATTGCATAAATCTGTGATCTAATAGGCGCGGGGTACCGAGGAGTCCAGAACTTGTCGGATGTTTGGTGGTTGGCGGTTCTGTGCCTTCCCGACATTACGAAGGCCTTCGAGCCAGTACACTTCTTAGGTAGATTATAGTTTATTATTTTTGGGGTAGATTATCATTCTCCGGAGGGGGTAACAGGTTGAGGGTTAGGGGGTGATGCCAGTACTCAACACTCGCCTACGCGAAACACAGGTTCAATGGGTCTGTGTTTGCTTCACTACAATCTTCTGATTTATTATTTGATTTATTAATTTTATTTAGATGGATGTAGCAAAAGCAAAAGAAAAACCCAAAACGATTACTTTGTAGTTATATCTAAAAAATAAAAGAAATACCCTTAACATTTATTAATTACGAATACGATACTATGCCAGATAACTCTGTAACGTAATTATTTGTTCCAGGTATCAATATTTCTGATTAACGTCCTTGGCCTCTTGTTCTGGCAATTCACTCAGTTCATATTCCTGACTCAAACTGCAATTTTCTTTATGATGGAGCAACTAAAGATTATTGATATTAAAGCCCTGTCGATTTTTCTTCATTTGCACTTTTGTAGTCTCCACACCGCGATATTATTGCTTCAAGGGAATGATATGCTTAAAACATCATTATATGCATCTTTCTTTCTTGTAGTTTCAATATACTGTTTATTCTTCAGTTCCTTGCGCATTAAAGTTGATAGTCGCTTGGACCTTTTTGTGGAGTCTTGGCTCGTGTTACTGAGGGTACTGTGGGTTATTTGTGGGGCTTTCTATGTCAAGAAATTAATCAGCGAATACCTTGAACTGGAGGAGGATTCTCACATTTGGGACATTTTGTACTCGAAATTAACAACCTACAAGAATTTTCATACAATGTTGTACACTTGTTCAGAAGTGTTCGACTACTTGCCATGGAGTTCGGTTGTGAATTTGACGAAGACACTTTTAATACCTCTAGTAGTGAATGCCGTTTTTAACGTTATTGGCTATTGGTCTTCCGAAGCGGTAGACAAAACACTACGAGATATAGAAGAATCAACAGATAGCAAAATCGAGAAAATCGAGGATGAAGACAGCGGAATCGAAAACAATTCAGAAAAAAATGATATTATGGTATGCAAAATAAAGTCCAAAATGAAGACGCTACAGCGCACAGAGACTTGTGCTTTAGTGCTTTACCTAAAGAATCTTAGAATAGACCCGGCGATTTTTTACAACTTCTCCCAAATGGTGGTGTACGGTCTGATGGCGGCTTTGGTGATGAGATTGAAACTGCTTTTCTCAACCCAGATGTGCATATTTTCGTCATTGATTGCGAACACAACTTATTATCAGTGAGTTTTATTTTTACTCTAATCGTTATAGTATTTGAACTTGATTCACAACCTTCAACTATTTTATTGGAGTGCGTTAAAAATAAATGATTATTTTTGCAATAAGCACTTGCTGCAAAAAAAAGTACGTTTCTATGTAAGATTTCGGAATATCTGTACCCTGGACTCCTGGATTCCTGCACTCCTTCCTCCTTCCTGGAGTGAACAGTTTTATTAAGAAAATATTTTTTTACAGAGTGCCGAAGACTTACAGGAAGTATATCCCCGTTGCGTGGGTAGTTATGATGATACCGGTCATTATGCAGCTCAGTACCAATGTCAACACGGAATTGGCTAATATCGGTACGTATATCTCTTTATCCAGGAACTCATTTTGTTTTCTGATCTCAGTTTATCCAAGGAAGAATATTAGTTCATTTAAAATCTAGGACAGACAGTGAGTCATGGACTGCTAGCACAAAAAAAACGAAATAATTTACTGTATGATGAAATTAAAATTGTAGTTCGATCAATTAAACCGATTAAGTAGCTTTTTCTATGGTGAAACAGGTTTCCTGACTTCCCCCTCTGTATGTTATTTCGTTATTCATATCCTCATTTTTATTGTTACCCAACGGATAGGTTGATATTATCAACATTTAGATATAAATATAGTTGATTCTACGGTTCCATACAGTATGTTCTTGGAGGAGACCCTTCATAACGTGCATGAACACTCTTTTTAAATGATTATTTTTATTCTAAAGACCTATAAATTATTAGTTTGGTTATAAGTCGTATATTATCAGGCGAATTCAACGACTACCCGCAAGAGGAGCTATTGTCGTGGATATCTAGAGAGGCTGGTTCTGGTTCTTTCGCGGGTTCGATGCCCGTGCTAGCCGCGGTGGCGCTCAGCACACGACGACCGGTAGTGGCACACCCACACTACGAACATGCAGAGGCTAGGTAGGTTATCTATGAATGTATGTATGTTTGTACGTCCTGTTATAATGTAAATAGTATTATTATTATTATTTTTCTTTGGTGTACAAAAAAATACTATTATGTATTATTGTGTATGTATGTACTTGTAGTCTTACAGTCTAAATTTTAACATGTTATGCGAATTGGAAAGTATGTTTTTTTCATCTATCTGTGAACATTCGTACATTGAATATGACAGACTGGGACCATACACTTACACATATACTTACATATATAAATACTATATTACACACATTTCAGTTCCATCAATTAAATACAATTTTCAATAACGATAACACTAAAGTCCGTCAATAATAAAAAAGATTCTAAACAGCTTTGTTTTTGCCATTTTATATAATTATTCAAATTTCCAACGAACCGTAAATTTTCCAGGAAAAGTATTTTGTAAATGGAATTATATATTAAACATTTTTCAAGTCCAAGCTTTGTATGATCATAATAAGTTTTTTTATTTAATGTCAAATTAAAGACTACTCCTGACTGTCTCTTTAAAATGATCATAAACTATTCTATAACCGTTCACCGGGATGAAAGCTCCATCTATTAAGCTTATGTCGAAAATACTAACCAATGTTGCCAACTTAGCAGTATGGAATAACATTGAAAGAATGCCACAACTTAAATTATTGTTGTGATTAATATTTTGTAACCGAAAACAATTATTCATTATATTTTTTTATAATCCATAAGCTTTTCAAACTTTAGTATGGCTTGTATATAATGGCTAGGTTTCTATAAATATAAATATTAAAAGTTTAAATGGTTCGGATGCCGAAAACCCCTCCCTTTCGCTCTGTATCCTAGTCTCCCGCATCCCTCCTTATTCCTCAATTAAGGATGATAGCGCATCCAGAACTTTCCATCTTGCAGATGTACATGGATGACGTCATTATTATTTGGACCGTCTGCTCCCTTACTCACTAATAACCATATAAAAAAAAATACAACTATGGATAACCAATTAACTTTTATGTTTATGTCCTTTATATTTTGTTTGTAGGAAACTCTTTGTATTTTGTTTGAAGCAAAAAGTTATGAAAAATAATTCTAACAATTCTACATAATATTTAGTTATTTTTTGTTCTATTATAATCAAATTAAAATAAAACTTAAACCAAAATATTGTATTATATTATAAAGAGAAATATTAAATAAATCTCTATATTAATGTTACAGACAAAGAGCATATTCAGTATACAAAGTTTATGGAAGGTTTCCTCCAACGGAGTTGTACCAAGAACTGAACAAACTCAGGGCGACCTACCTCATAGTAGAAGATATATATTGCTATGGGCAAAGTCGGTAAGTATATATTATATTGCATCTAAGAATCTTTGGGTGATTATTGTTATTGGTGTGTTTTTTGTTTGGTGTGTTTTTTATTTAGTGTGTTTTTCTTTGATATATGAAAATGTCTGGTGTTTTTATTGTCATAAATCAAAGTTTAATATGAAATAGGTGAAGTGTAAAGATAAATGTGTTTTTTGTTTGTGTGTTTTATTTGACACTCGACTTAATATCAATACTGAAAGCTGAAGACTTTTTGTCTCAATAAACTAATCTCTGGAAATTTCTCTAATTTTGGATTTTACATCACAATTATTTGAAAGTATCAGCATCAGAAAAAGGCTGATTTCAATCATGTAACCATTTCGTAAATGTCGCTTAGACCAAATAGCCTTGGACCCGTTGATGTACACTTATACAAATAAAAATATATCCGAAATGTCCACAAACATGACCAATGATTATGGTTCGACAAGTAGTTCTCCTTCTATACAGTCTAAAAGAAAGCAGCCAATAAACAGTATTAAATTAAGTAATATATTGACTATATATCTCATGTCCTATGCGAGTCCCGCTTTTGCGCACGCTAATCTGAAACCCCTTCAGGTGATTCAGAACAGGTTTACACGGTAATTACGTGTACGCGTAGGCATAAGTGACACCACTCAACATACAGACACACACCGTCTATACCGGTATAGACGAGGTCCCAACTGAGTAAGTGCTCTCCGTTGCTCCGTCGTTCTGCCGTCGGAGGACGCTAGTATCCAAATTTCCTTAGCTTCCCTTCTGACTAACGACACCCCGAGCCGAGATCCGAGTCTCAATCCGAGACGCCCTCGGGACGTCGTTCCCCATGGGAGCCCATCTGGCCCCCCCTTTTTAAGGGTGAGTCTCCTGACCCACCCGCTCCCCCGGTGACGCTGTAATAGCCAACAGGGCTAACAGTATACACAGACAAAAAAAAAAAAATAAACAAATAAAAAATATCTATATTGACTATATATAAAATATATTCCTCCAGCAAAGGTTGTTCCTTCAAATCCATCTGGGACACCGAAGCCCCAGGGCTCATGTCACGCCCCTCGCTGTGTCATATGCTGTTAACAGAACCTGTGGAACATTTCTACAGGGTGTTTAGAAACCAACACTATGCGGTCTTCAGGGTCCACGATTTCGAAGTTCGGTTGGTGTTTTTTTATTAATCTATACTTAATATTTTTGACAGTTTAATGGAAATGTTTCAATGAACCTTCTATTAAGTGAAAGGTTCATAATATGGAAATTACAGTAGTTTAGGTAATAAGAAGTACCCAGAGCATTTAAATGAGGAATTTTTTGACCTCTTCATCCATGGCTCTGCGCTTACTAATAGTTGTGACAAATATTAATTTCTGGTTACAGATACATGCCACGTAGTTTTGATACTTGACATCCGGAGACCGCGAGGTACGCGAACGGGACAAGATGAGGGTTGGTCATGAAATATATATCGTGTAAAATATTAAAAAAAATATTTAAGAAAAATATATATTAAAGTACCAAAATTTATCAGTCGTACTAAAATTATTAATGAACGCGTATTAGAATTTTGAATAAATTTATTGCACTTTATAGTAACTTGTATAGGTTGAATATTTAGTGTTAAATAAAGAATTAGGGCAATTAGATATACTTAATAAGTTCAGGTTTTCTTATTTCAGTCGGGTTATAAGGAACAGATATATTTATCTCGAAATTATTTCAAATTAGTGAATATCAAATATTTCTCGAACATCATTTTCCCTAAAAGATTATATTTTGCATTTAATTTAATATGGTGCGTTGACTTACTTACTCTTACGCTAAACGGGAGTAAGTACTTAGAACATTCACTTAACTATAACTTAATCTTAAAATATTATATTTTTCTAAGTATTCTAGAAAAGTGATAAATATAATTTTCATGTTTGTTATTACTATTGACAGTCGGTAAGTATTAGTCTGTTGTGATTTATTAATATTGTTTCTACTAGATATTAATAACATTATTCTCAATATTATGTCTTTTATTTGTACATTAAGTTCTAAATAATTATTATCAAACTATTACTAGTGTTAATACTACGTCCAGAGTACCGGAAAACGTTGAAAGTACTAAATTTGAAACCTGTTTTTACCTGAAATATAAAAAAAAATACTACTATTGTAAACCAACCATAAAAAAATAACTCGTGTCATCTAAAAATTTTATTATTTATGTCTTTTATTCTGAATCCGTCATACTCAAACCGATTGAAATTAGAGTGTTTAATATAAATTTTTATAAATAAAAGTACAAAATATAATAAATTAATTTATTGTCAAAAACATAAATATTAAAATTCTAATAAATAAACAGCTTATCAAATTTATCGAAACCGACTATGACTCCAACCTGCAACCTTTGGAAGTCTTTGCGTCAGTTGAACTATTTTGTCCGTACACTTATAGTAACGATAAAACAAAAATACGTCCTGAATAGAGGTTTTCGTATTCTTCATTCATGGAGGTAAATATTTTCACAAAAATTTAAAAATTTTCATTATTCGATCAAAATAAGCAACCTTCCGTACGGTACGGGATACGGAATTGACATTAGTAAACTAGTAGTAGTAGTAGTAGTAATATTACCTCCAGAGTACCCGAAAGCGTTGAAAATGTTGGCTAGAAACCTTTTTCTTAACAATCAGCTCGGTAATCAACAAATTTTAAAAATTATAGACATATCGATAGTATAAATTGATAGTTCACATTGATTGTTCATCTTGATAGTTCACATTTATAGTACATATTGATGATTCACATTAATAGTATAAATTGATAGTACATATTGATAGTACATATTGATAGAAAATATTGATAGTACATATTGATAGTAAATTTTGATAGTACATATTGATAGTTCACATTCTGATAGTAAATTTTGATAGTAAAAATTGATAGTAAATATTGATAGTACATATTGATAGTTAATATTAATAGTAAATATTCATAGTACGTATTGATAGTTAATATTGATAGTACGTATTGATAGTAAATTTTGATAGTACATGTTGATAGTACAAATTGATATTTCATATTGATAGTTCATATTGATAGTTCTCATTGATAGTACACATTGATAGTACATATTGATAGTAAATATTGATAGTTCATATTGATAGTACACAATGATAGTATAAATATTTATACTACACAATGAATATGAAGTATAAATATTTATTGTACACAATGATAGTTTACTATCAATATGAACTATCAATACGTACTATCAATATTAACTATCAAAATTTACTATCAATATGAACTATCAAAATTTACTATCAATACGTACTATCAATATGTACTATCAATATTTACTATCAATTTGTACTATCAAAATTTACTATCAATATTAACTATCAAAATTTACTTACAATATGTACTATCAATATTAACTATCCATTACATTACATTTTTATCATAATAATACCACTCAATCAATTACATTACATTACATTTTTATCATAATAATACCACCACCACACAGCTTGTACTCCCATCTTCACCGAGCTACGATTTATATACTTCTTATTCTTAGTCAAATCAGTATCCAATATTATATTTATTTTATCAATTAAACTTCTATAGGTACATATTGATAGTAAATTTTGATAGTACATCTTAATAGAACATATTAATAGTAAATATTGATAGTACAAATTGATAGTACATATTGATAGTAAATATTGATAGTACATATTGATAGTAAATATTGATAGTTCATATTGATAGTTCATATTGATAGTTCTCATTGATAGTACACATTGATAGTATAAATTGATAGTACATATTGATAGTAAATATTGATAGTACATATTGATAGTTCACATTGATAGTTCACATTAATGGTACACATTGATAGTACACATTCAAAGTATAAATTGATAGTGCATATTGAATGTTAATATTGATAGTAAATATTGATAGTAAATATTGATAGTACATATTGATAGTTCATATTGATAGTTCATATTGATAGTTCTCATTGATAGTACACATTGATAGTATAAATTGATAGTACATATTGATAGTACATATTGATAGTTTACATTGATAGTTCACATTAATGGTACACATTGATAGTACACATTAATAGTATAAATTGATAGTAAATATTGATAGTACATATTGATAGTAAATATTGATAGTCCATATTGATAGTTCTCATTGATAGTACACATTGATAGTACATGTTGATAGTACAAATTGATAGTTCATCAATATTAACTATTCATTACATTACATTTTTATCATAATAATACCACTCAATCAATTACATTACATTACATTTTTATCATAATAATACCACCACACAGCTTGTGCTCCCATCTTCACCGAGCTACGATTTATATACTTCTTATTCTTAGTCAAATCAGTATCCAATATTAGATTTATTTTATCAATTAAACTTCTATAGGTACATATTGATAGCAAATTTTGATAGTACATCTTAATAGAACATATTAATAGTAAATATTGATAGTACATATTGATAGTAAATATTGATAGTACATATTGATAGTTCACATTGATAGTACATATTGATAGTTCACATTAATGGTACACATTGATAGTACATATTGATAGTTAATATTGATAGTAAATTTTGATAGTAAATATTGATAGTACATATTGATAGTAAATTTTGATAGTAAATATTGATAGTAAATATTGATAGTTCATATTGATAGTTCTCATTGATAGTACACATTGATAGTATAAATTGATAGTACATATTGATAGTAAATATTGATAGTACATATTGATATTTCACATTGATATTTCACATTAATGGTACACATTGATAGTACACATTCATAGTATAAATTGATAGTACATATTGATAGTAAATATTGATAGTACATAGTTATGTTAGCTCAAGGTATGAGAACGGTAGAAGTAAACGCTTGATCAGCATTATAAGAATGTAATACGAATCGTCTTATACCCTGGGAACATATTTAATGTGAACAAATATTATAATTTTAATTTCAATTGATTGTTGAATGCGCTTCTGCACAGTCATTTCTTAAGTTCGTAATTAAAGTAAATTTTAATGTAATTTTAATTTCTTTATTTCTTTTAAAAAATCCACTCGCGTTCCCGTAAACTTGTCTGGCGCAGCCGGTAGGATAGTTCTACTATAAATTATAGTCTTCATTTGTAAGTTCGGCGTCAAAATTCGCTAGAAGGACTCGAAGGACTATAAGGAACTATACTGAACCAAATAAATAAGACAGTGAGTGAGGAGCCTGGAGCTGATGATGCTGATTGCCGGTTGGTGAGTACGACTTTTCACCTCCTTACATCCATCATCAATCCCTGTTATAAATAGGATAAGACTTTTCCTTTTATGACGTATTCTGGTTTTCTTAGGTTAGAATATTTTAGAAATATAATTGTGTACCGAAATTAAATAAAAAATAAATTTGTAAGTGAATAATTAAATAATAGAATAATAGAATGAAATAAATAAGATATCTTACATATTAACATTTGTTAAGAATTAATTTGAGATAAATAAGTTAATAAAATTATATTTAAAATTCTATTAAAATTATATTAAAATTATATTTCGATTCAAAATCATTGAAATATTGTAGTTTTAATTTAATTTTTCTTTACGAATTGTTTCAATTCCAAATCATTGAAATAAATCACCTTAGTTAAATTAAATATTAAATTTTATTTTGTTCATATTATAATTAACTATAATAAAATAAAATGGAACATATATCTTTAATTCCTAATGAAATTTTAAAATTAATTCCGCTTTTTGGTGGCGATAAACGCCAATTAAACTTATTTTTAAGAAAATGTGAATATGTGATTGAGAAATTTCAACGTGGTGATTCACAAAATATCTATTTAATGCATGCTATTACTAGTCGTTTAGTCGACAGGGCCGCTGCCCTTATCAGTGAACGTGAGGATATTGTTTCATGGTTAGACTTTAAGGAATTGTTGATTCAACATTTTGGAGACCCACGTAGTGAGGAATGTATTGCCATAGAGTTGGAAAATTTAAAAATAAAATCCGGAGAAAGTTACCTCGATTTTTTAATAGGATACAATCAGTACGTTCGGTTCTATTGTCTAAGGTCAATCAAATTTTAAATGAGGAAATAAAACAAAGTAAAATAATTATTTACAATAATATATCGTTAAATGTATTTTTATATAATTTACCTGAGAGTATGGTACGAAATGTGAGATTAAAAGACCCCAAAAATTTAGAATCTGCATTAAGTATAGTGTTAGAAGAAGTGAATTTCCAAGAACAATATAACCAACGCAGTAAAAACTTTTTAAAACAGAATAATTCATCTACACCTTCAGCTCAAATTAAGCCACAAAATTATTCCGATTTTTATTCGAAACCACATAATTATAATTCCCAGAGAGTATTTCATCAATCTGGTCAGCAACCCTCATTTAAATTCGGAATGCCACAAGTATCAAATAACCCACCTACGGGACTTAGACCAAATTTGTCACCATATAGGTTCGGTATTCCTAAAGGACCTTACATACCACAACCGAGAGTAAATCCTTATTATGGACATCGTCCAGTTCAGCAGGTAGGTTATCGTCCACAATTTAACGCTACTAATTATAAACCCCCGACACAATTTGGGAATAAGCCCAATCTTGATAAAAATATACCTTATCAGAATGACATTTCTATGAGAAGCGTTCTACCTAATAACACATTTTCCAGTAAATAAAATACATACAAATGACCATTACTATTGTGACAGTTATGAAAATAATTATTATCCAGAACACATGACATATGACCCTGAGTATAGTCCCTATTATTATGACCATGAAGACATTTTAAATCAAGATGAATATGAAAATAACTTTACTAACAAAGAAAATAACAGTAATCATGACCAACAGAGTAATGTAGAAAATTTTTCCATACGTGTCTTCAATCTAAAAGAAAAAATAGAGTTAAATTACGAAAAAGATTCAAGATTACCTTATGTGTATATTCCTGAAATTGATGCAAAATTTATGATCGATACCGGAAGTACCCGTTCATTTTTAAGTCCAGAAAAAGCTGATTTTTACTTTAGAAATTACATTTCTTACGAACCATTCGAAGTTATTAGTACACATGCAAGTAGTTCGCATAATCAAGTAGTTAAAATCCCCTTAATGCCTACATTTAATTGTAATAATATACAAAAATTTGACGTGTATAATGTGGATTCAAAATATGATGGACTAATTGATAACGATCTTTTAAAACAATTAGAGGCAGTAATTGACTTAAAACATAAAATATTAAAAACAAAATACTCAAAAATTCCTATAATATATAACGATTCGGAATACGATTTTGAAGTCATTTATAAAAAGGGAAAACAAAACCCAAACGCCGACGCACTTTCGCGAATAAAGTTAAATGCTATAGATTCAGACCGAAATTCATCTCTAGCAGTCAATGTTGATGAAAAAGAATCCCGACTTCAAGACCATTTACAAGAAATCACTGATGAAATTGTAAGACTGAGTACTAGACAAAACTCAAACTCTGACGAATCTGGAACTGTTACATTATCTGACTCTGAAGCGACAATAACAGCTAGTCCTAGAGATTTATCAGACAATGATCCTGAATATCCTATTCCGCCTATTACTACTAGTTCTGCTAGTGAAACGATTCATTCGAACGTAGAATGTGATACATCAAGCATTCCAATTTTGCATGAAGCCATTGATACAGCCAAATCAAATCTTAGTATTTTCTTGGCTCAGAAATGAGATGCAAGTTAAAGACTTATCTAGGCCTAGAGAGAAAATTCTTGAAGTATTTTTACCCTTAAACAATTTTGACCTAATTAAACAATTTCTTAAAGAATATATTCGTCCAAAGATTAAATATTTTATCTATTTCGAAAATCCTGAACACAGAAAAGATTTTGCAAATACAATAATAGCTTTATTTAAGAAAGACATGATAGACATTAAAGAGTGTACAGAAAGAGTAGTTTTTATATAAGATGAAGGAGAACAAAAGGCGATTATATTAAAATACCACCAGGGCAAGACATGTCATAGAGGCATTACGATGACTAGAATGAAGCGTAATTATTTTTGGCACGATATGCAGGAAACTATTTCGGCAGTTATAAATTCTTGTGAGTCGTGTAAAAAAATGAAATATGATAGGAGACCAATTAAATCAGTATTGCAACTAACTCAAACTCAAGAAGCCCCTTTTCAAGAAATATTTATAGATACTTTTAGTATAGAAGGGAATTATTATTTAACTTTAGTAGACGCTTTCAGTAAATTAGGTCAAGCGATAAAAATCAGTAATCGTTCCACCCCTGAAATAATACGCGCTTTGATTAAATACTTTTCTAATTATGGAGTTCCAAGGAAAATCACTGCAGATCCAGGAACAGAGTTCAATAACGAGTTAATGAGAGAGCTATCAGATATGTACAAACTTACTCTTCATATTACCACTCCAAATAATCCTAACTCAACAGGAATCGTAGAAAGGTTTCATTCCACCTTAATAGAAATTTATAGATTAGCTAAATACGAACAAAAATTTACAGACGCTGCTTCAGTTATGACTTATTCTATTATGGCTTACAATCATACTATACATAGTGCTACTGGTTTAACACCATTTGAAGTAGTTTTCGGTCATACCGATTCTAATGACGCATTTAATATAGATTTTCAAAAATTGTATTTACAACAATTACTTAAAGATCACTCAAAACGCACAAAGTATCTGTATCAATATATTTCAAATAAATTACGTGAAAATAAAGAAAAATCGATAAATTCGAGAGGTGGTGAACAAGATATAGAATTAGGGTTAGGTAGAACTATTTTTACCAAAGCAGTTAATACGAGAAGAAGTAAAGATAAGCCTCCTTATCAAAAGGCATGTATAGATGGAGAGATTAACAGAAACATAGTCCCAGTAAAAATTAGAGATCGTAAAACAAAGGTGCCTATTAAAAATATAAAACGACCTCCACAGGTGGTACTTGATCATCCTGGTGATGACGAAGGAGACCCAATCCCTTCGACTTCAAAAAATTGAGGACAATCCGGGATTATTACCTGTCAAGCAAGGTTAGGCTTATAAGCAAGAAAGTAAATGGATTATTATTAAAACATTAGATTTAACTATAGTTTTTAGAGATCTAGAGTTTAATATAAATAGATATAATCAATTTGATAAACTAATAGATATCGATAAACCTTACTTACATGAATTTACTAATTTAAAATCGCAAGTAGAATATTTAAGAGATAATACTATTGAAAAAATAAGACAAATAGTACCGATAAAAAAATTCAAAAGAGGGTTGTTTAATCCCTTAGGTTCATTTGTAAAGGCGATATCTGGTAACTTAGATAACGACGATGCAATACATTATGATAATCTGATCAATGACTTGTATGGTAAACAAAATTTAATCAGAAATAAAGTCACATTGGTTTCCAAAATGATGGATTATAATATTAACAGTACAGAAATTTTATACAACAATTCGCTTATTATGAATGAGCGTCTCAAACGCGTAGAACAAATGATAAAAGATATAGCAACAAAAGAGAATAATTCTATTTATTCGACTTATGTTCTAGGCGCATACAGCATGTTCATTAATCATTTTCGTTCAATATATATAAAATTAAATGAAATAGAAACTTCTTTAGCTTTTGGTAAAATTTCTGTGCTACATCAATCAATAATAAACTCGACAGAATTGTTTAATATATTATTAGGAATAGAAAAATTTCATAGATTAATATGTCCTGTAATAGAAAATAATTTAGTTAAAATAGAGCAAACTATGACTGTAAAAGCATATGTTAAAGGAAACCAGGTTATATTCATAATGGAATTGCCTCTCACAGATAATAATACGTATAACTATTATAAAATTTATTCGTTACCTATTTTTAATAAAGTCAAAAATGAAACTTCCATCATTATCCCTGAATATCCCTTCCTTATGGTGAAAGGTTCGAAATACTTGCCGGTTTCAGCGCCGTGTCAACAACTATCTGGTGATAACCAGTACATTTGTACCGAACATAATGTAGTGCCATATGCAACTACAACTTGCACGGAACAGTTGATGCAGTTTCAATATAATTTATCACATTGTACCCGACATACAGTACATATTGAGAAAATTAAAGCACAACTTTCAACTGCCCGCTGGATAATATATTCGCAAAATAATGAAGTTGTGACTTACAAATGTGGTAATGATTTATCAAAAACATCTATATCAGGAACCTATTTATTAACAATTGATTCTGACTGTGAAATTCTTCTTGGTGAACTTCGTCTAAGCTATTTTCCGCATATAATGGAAAGAGAGGAATATAAGGTCACACCAATCATTAAGTTACCGGAAATCGACAATAGAAATACTTCAATCTTCTCTCCGATTGACATCAAAGGAATTAATCTCGATGACGTGAAATATCTGTCTACAGTTCTAAAGACAAAAAGTGTTAGTGAAAGTGAAAGTGAAATAGAGCCAATAATAAAAATCAATAGTGTCAGTGTCGGTACCATAGTTTTATATGTAATATTAGTTATTTTACTTTTTATTTTTATTTCAAAGAAATTTAAAACTAAAATATTCACTCTTGCTCGAAACCCTCAGAATCAAAAATTATCTGATGGCTTCGAAGTTAAGGAGGGAGGAGTTATGTTAGCTCAAGGTATGAGAACGGTAGAAGTAAACGCTTGATCAGCATTATAAGAATGTAATACGAATCGTCTTATACCCTGGGAACATATTTAATGTGAACAAATATTATAATTTTAATTTCAATTGATTGTTGAATGCGCTTCTGCACAGTCATTTCTTAAGTTCGTAATTAAAGTAAATTTTAATGTAATTTTAATTTCTTTATTTCTTTTAAAAAATCCACTCGCGTTCCCGTAAACTTGTCTATATATTGATAGTAAATATTGATAGTAAATATTGATAGTAAATATTGATAGTAAATATTGATAGTTCATATTGATAGTTCTCATTGATAGTACACATTGATAGTATCAATTGATAGTACATATTGATAGTTCACATTGATAGTTCACATTAATGGTACACATTGATAGTACATATTGATAGTACATATTGATAGTACATATTGGTAGTATATATTGATAGTTCAGATAGTTCTCATTGATAGTACACATTGATAGTATAAATTGATAGTACATATTGATAGTAAATATTGATAGTTTATATTGATAATTCTCATTGATAGTACACATTGATAGTATAAATTGATAGTACATATTGATAGTAAATATTGATAGTTGATAATATTCTACCTTAGTTGCGATCAGACGTGTTTATAAAAATAAAAATAACAAATTGAAATTAGCTTACTTGTGACCTCGTTTTCTTTTGTTACTGAACATTGTGTTTGAATTTCACTATAATGTTTAATTATTGTGAGTGAAAAGAAAAGAGAGAGAAGCAATATGGAAGATAGTTCATTTACTAAAGGGAACAGGACTTTCCGTACACCGCCGTCGACGCCGACCCCCGTACCGATACCTATTGTAATGCCACAAGAAGAATTCAGGATGGAGGCGATTTCAACCACCGAGATACAAAATTGGATGTCCTCTATTGATCAGTATCTGAATGAGGTATGTACTATCGCATCAGAAGGCAAGTTGAACTCGGAGCAGAAGCTACGAATTAGCTCATTATGCCGGAAAGTGGGACACGGTGCCTCCCAATTGGCAGTCCAATATCAGGCGCTAAAAATTAAAGCCGTAAAAGCCAACATAGCAGCCCAATGCCTCCAGGAACAAGCTAACCTCTCCCAAAAAATAATTGACCTCAAACAAACTATTGACGAGTCCACCAAACATCCGCCCGGGACGTCATTTGCTGATATGGTGAAAAAGGGTTCCAACAATTACATACAGAGGCCGACCTTGAGCTCAGTTGCTATCTATCCCAATAACAAAAACTAATCCAGCGAAGACACCAAGACCCTAGTCCAAAAAATTATCTGTCCTGAAGAAATGAAGCTACAAGTAAGAGGATTACGCAAAACAAGAAATGGTGGCGTCATAATTAGCACTGACACAAAGGGAGACATTGATAAATTAAAGCAATCTGCCCAGCTGACACACTCAGGCCTTATCATAGATGACCAGCATAAAAGGAAACCGAGGGTGATTGTTATTGGGGTACCAAAGAATATGCAGGAAAAGGAAGTCTTCACCTGCTTATACCACCAAAACCTAGATGATAAACTGGACTGCAGCCTTGAAACATTCCTGACCTGAATTAAGCTAAGTCATAAGTCGGGTAAGAAGGACTCTGAGACCTGCAATTATGTCCTCGAAGTGGCAGCAAATATGCGAAAGGTCCTTATATCTAAAGAGAGAGTTTTTATTAACTGGTCGTCTTGTCCCGTGAGAGATTTTACTCTGGTCACCAGATGTTTCAAGTGCCAACAGTATGGCCATGCCGCGAAGACATGTAGAGAGACTCTGTACACCTGCGGGCAATGCGGGGAACTAGGACACTCATTTAAGGACTGCATAAAGAAGGCAGAAGTGTCAAAATGCGCTACCTGTTCACGTTTCAAAAAGCCGAACAATCATGCCAGGTGCACCTGAATGTCCTGCGAAAACGATGGCTGAAAAAAGGTACATAAATTCAATCGATTATGAAGGCGCCTAAGAGCGTCGTTAATTAGAGGAGTTACTTTCCTTTTCACGAGTTTCGTTTTCATATTTTATTTTTAGGTTATTTATATTTTAGTTATTTATAAATATAATGACGCATAATTTAATGTGTGAATTAGATAGCCTCTCTATGTCCGAGTCCAGGACGTGTGAAGCAGAAGAGTGTAAACAATATTTGACCTCGTGCATTAACCCATTTACCATACTAACCCAAAACATCCGTAGTATCTACAAAAACTTTGATAGCTTTCTTACATTACAGCATAGAATAAGTACTAACCCCGACTTTATTGTTCTCACGGAATGTAGGCTTGCTTTGCAATATGACATACCACAAATGCCGGCTTACAATATGAACAGTAGTAAGTCAATATACAATCAAAACGATGGAGTGGTAGTTTACACAAAAAATCATATTAATGTAACTATTGAGGAGCCGGATATGGAAGATTGTAACAGATTATTATTAAAAATTGGGACCGAATGGGCGATTTTGGCAATATACAGACCCCCATCTTTTAGAGATAAAAATGGTTTTATTAGGTCATTGGATGTCACCTTGCAAAGCATGTCTGCCTATAAGAACATAATCCTAGTGGGAGATATCAATATAAATATCCTGCAAGGATCGCAGGACGTAAAAGAAGATGCTTTACAATATCTCAACCTATGCTCATTCCATGGCCTGTTCCCCACGCACACGCTTATCACACACCAAAGTGGTTCGTGCTTTGACCATATCATGCTAAAATCACACTACCCCGCACATGCACTCGTCATCAATTCTACCGTAACCGATCATAATGCTGCTATGCTAACACTAAGTTGCAAGCTACGTAAGTTAGAAAATATGCAAACATTTACTAAATTAAATATGAATAAACTCGAGGAAGATTTACGCGACATCGACTTTAACCCAGTTTATTATTCTGATGATCCGCAATTTTGCATGCTATACCTAATCGATAGTGTGAAAAATGCTATACAAAAAAATCCAGTGTAACACGATTGAGTAAGAAAAATTACAACATAAAGCCTTGGATTACTCCCGGTCTTATCCGCTGTATGAGATACAGGGATAAACTACACTTGAAATGTAAACATGACCCTAATAATGTGATACTACAGTTATCGTACAAAAGATACCGAAATTTTTGTAATGATCTGTTAAGGAAGGTAAAAATAAGCCACGATAAATGTGAGCTAGAAAAGGCGGGTTCGAATAGTAAATTGATCTGGCAACATATTAAGAAATTAACGTACATCACGAAACAAAATGAATCATCTTTAAGTTTATTGAGCGCTCATTCATCACAGCTAACTTCCGCTAATATGGTCAATCAGTACTTTCAGAGTGTTGGTATAAGATTGGCACAACAAATGCAAGGCCGTACGCAGTATCACGCAAGCACCCCTTTTCCAGGTAGAACTACCTTATCATCTTTTGTGCTACTAGACACTGACGAGGACGAGGTAGAGAAAATAATAATGACTTTAAAGGATGACTGTGCAGTTGGTTGGGACCTAATATCCACTAAAATAATTAAAAAATATAAGCAAATTTTAGTGCCGCCAATAACTAATATTTTCCATAAATGTTTATCGAAAGGTATTTTTCCTAAGTGCCTCAAAAAAGCAGTAGTGATCCCTGTATATAAATTAGGAGATAAAAACCAAGTAACAAATTACCGGCCCATTTCTCTACTACCGGCAATATCAAAAATTCTAGAAAAAAATATTAATAACAGGTTAATAAAATATTTAGAAGATAACTCTCTTTTGTCGAAGGCACAATTTAGGTTTAAAGCTAATAGGTCAACGGCCGACGCTGTACACTGTTTGACTGACTATATAGCACAACAACTTGATAAAGGTAATAGCACAATAGGAATATTTTTGGACCTTGCGAAAGCATATGACACAGTCTCTGTTCCTAAGCTGTTGAGCAAGCTTGATAACATGGGAATAAGAGGACTGCAGCTGGAGCTGCTTAAAAACTACTTAGAAGAGCGCACACAGTGTGTTAAGATTGGTAGTGTTATCAGTGATAACCTTGAAAACACTTCCTTTGGTATTCCTCAGGGAAGTATCCTAGGAAGCACTTTATTCCTAATTTACATAAATGAACTGTGTAATATAAAACTTAAACACGGTATAATAATATCATACCCTGACGACACTGCCCTTCTTTTTTCTGCTAAATCAGATACGGAAGCGATCGAGAGTGCGCAACATGGTTTCAACGTTGTAAATAAATGGCTTCAACATAATTTACTAACGTTAAATGCATCTAAATCCAAATATATTTCCTTTTTGATGCGCAAAAAGCAGAAATTGCAAGCTAGTCCTTCACTGTATGCACATTGTTGCAGCAACCCCGATAATAAGGACAGAAAGTGTACGTGCCCAGATATAACAATCACAGACAGAATAAAATACCTGGGTATCTTAATAGATGAAACCCTGTCATTTAAACACCATATTGATATATTAATTAAACGACTTGGTAAATTGATATTTGTTTGTAAAAAGATTAGATATATAGGCGACTCAAAATTAATTAAACAAGTTTACTTTGCTCTATGTCAATCAATATTAACATACAGCAGAATATACAAGTCGTTACGACAGATGGTCACGGAAATATTGTTCCTCTATTTTGTGTGTAAAGAATGTGATTAGTGATTTTTAAGCGTTTTCTTGTGTACAGCCTTTAAAGATTATACATTTTTTATAATTATATGAAAGGAAAGTTATATATAGAGTTCGTATTAAGTATATTTAACCAAGTTTAGAAGTGATTTGTGTGTGCATAAATAACTTAAAGTGGGTATTCAAAAAGAAACATCTGAGCTATAGAGAGTGCAGAATCATTGTTCTTTATACGTTACTTCGTATATATTATCTATTTCGTCCGTTACATTGTTCGCATGAATGGCACAGTGTTAAACTTTTGATATTATAATCGAGATATCCTTGGTTCAATCCCACTTCAGAAATTTATTTTTTTTATTTTTTATTTTCTTTTATTGGTATTTTTTTCTGGATAACAAAATGTCGGACCCAATGATATGGGGCTGTTGTGAAGGTAATACTGATTCCAACGATGATGACCGAGTCAAATGTCGCATCTGTTTGACATTTTTCCATGTACTATGCCTGCAGCCTACTAATATTAAGGAAGCTGAGATATTAAGAAGTAATAGTCACAACTGGAAATGTCCACTATGTGGTAAAATAAAAGGAAACAGAAATGATGACACTCCAGTTCGTTCGGATTCAAGCAAAAACGTAACCAGCCGATCTAAAAAACGCGTGGCTTTGTCCTCTCCTCCTCAGCCTGATGAATCTGCCGTTACAGGTGGATTGATTCGTGAGATAATTCGTCAGGAATTAAACACTATGATGGAGGAGTCCTTGTTGCGTATGAACAAAGACATGTGTAATATTTTAAATAGTAAGTTGAAGGAGGTTAAGAGCGAAGTGCAATCCTTAAAAGACTCAATACAATTCTTAAATGAGCAATATGAGGATGTCATTAAAGAATACAAATCGGCAACTGAGACTATTACCCTACTGACGCAGGAAAATATAAAATCGAAATCGAAATTAATCGAGCTTTCACAGCAGATAAATATTCTGGAACAAAATGCCAGGGCTAGCAACATCGAAATACAATGTTTGCCTGAAAGTAGTAAGGAAAATCTCGTAAAATTGGTACTAACATTAAATAATACAGTTGGGGCTGATGTTAAGGAAGAACAAATTTTTAACTGTACTCGAATTGCGAAGAAAAACAAGGATAGCAGCAGGCCTAGATCCGTCATTGTCCAATTTGATTCACCCTTGACTCGTGATAAGGTCTTAGCTGCTGTGACAATATTTAACAAATGTAAGAAACCAGCAGAAAAGCTTAATTCTTCTCACATAGGCTATTCGGGAGAGCAAAAACCCATATATATAATGGAACATCTATCAGCATTTAATAAGGAGCTACATGCAGCTACTCGCCTTAAAGCTAAAGAAAAGGGGTACACATTCACGTGGATACGAAACGGGCGTATTTTCGTCAGAAAGGACGCCACCTCGGAATACCGTCTTATACGTAACTTTGATTCGTTGAAAAGTATTAATTAGTTATTGTAGGTTATTAATGTATTTTTTTTTGTTTGTATTGGTCCTTTTAATTATATCATTTCATTCATTAAATATTTATTATCAAAATGTGCGAGGACTACGCACCAAAACAATAAGTTTTTATAGAGCTCTATGTAGTTCTAATTATGATTTAATTGTGCTTACTGAAACCTGGCTTAAGGATTGTATTTTGAGTTCTGAATTGTTTGATGATAGGTATTCGGTTTACAGAAGAGATAGAAACTCTTCTAATAGCCAAAAAAGCGAAGGTGGTGGTGTAATAGTGGCCGTTAAAAATATTTTAAAATCTCGACGTCTGAAAGAGTTCGAAAGTGATAGTGAGGATCTTTGGATATCTTTGGAGTTGAAGGTAAAAAAGTCTCTTTTAAACATAAATATCTGTGCTCTTTACCTACCACCTCCGTTTGAAAAGAAAAAACTAGAATCCTTTATAGATGGTTATAACAAACTTAAGGATAGATTACAAGGTTTCACTTGCATTGTTGGTGATTTTAATATGAGCTTTTTAGAGTGGGATGTCCATAGCAGGTCCTTAAAAAATTGTAATTCTTTGGCAGGCCAAGCTTTTAGCGAAATTCTATATACAAATCACCTTCTACAATGCAACGTGATTCCGAACAAGAATGGAAAGTTTCTTGATTTAGTTTTATGTGAATTTCCCGAATGTTTAGTTATTGAGTCGGATAGCCCTCTATGTAAGATTGACAGCCACCACCCTCCTCTGGAAGTCAATATTGCTATAAAGGATATTAAAAACTTATCGTACAATTTGAATTTTCAAAGGTATGATTATCGTAAAGCTAATTATCAGGCAATTAATGATTTCTTAAGCAATATTGACTTTGGAGAGACCCTACACAAATGCCAAGATGTGGATATAATGGTAAATGAATTTAATACAATTCTTAATAATGTTTTACAAAAATTTGTCCCACTGTATAAACCAAAAAGCCAACGCTACCCCTTTTGGTATAGCCGCAGTCTCATTAAATTACTAAACGAAAAGAATAAGTCAAGAATTAAATTTAAAAAATTTAAAAACCCTAGAGATTATATAGAGTTTCGTTTATTAAAAGAGCGCAGTGAAATCATGATCCATGAATGCTACAAAAAATATCTTAATAATATTGAAGAACTTATTAAAAAAGTTCATCATCCTTTTTTTCCTACATAAAGCGTAAAAGGGGTATAAATAGTTCCTATCCGGCTGTTATGTCTGACGGACAAGTTTCAACATCGGACGGTACAGAAATATGTAGTATGTTTGCTTCTTATTTCTTATCTGTATATAAAGATGAAGTTAAACTAGATCTCTCAAACCAACACGCCATAAGTGAAGCATATTTCAAGTCTATTAGCTTAAGTGCTGATTCTCTTCCATCTCTCAAAATTCATGAAAAGGATGTATTTAAGAAATTACAGTCTATAAATCCCTCCAAAGGTTCTGGACCAGATGTTGTTTCTCCGATGTTTATTTCTAAGTGTGCACATAATTTAGTTAAACCCCTTACAATGATATATAATCGATCTCTTGCCACTGGCATTTTTCCTACTTTATGGAAAGTTGCAAAAGTTGTTCCGATTCTGAAAAAAGACAGTAATTTCTTAATATCTAACTACAGGCCTATATCACTGCTCTCAACCTTCGCCAAAATTTTTGAGTCACTGGTGTGTCCATATATACAGAGCTATTTTAAGAAATATCTAAGTGACTGTCAACACGGTTTTGTAAAATCCAGATCGACGTCAACTAATTTAGTTTCCTTTATTGAAACACTATCAGAAGCTGTAGACCAAAATAAGCAAGTAGATTCCATATATATGGATTTTAGTAAAGCATTCGACTCGGTTTCTCACAGCATCTTGTTGCATAAGTTATCCATGTATGGCATATCAGGATCACTATTAAGATGGTTTGATTCGTATTTAAGAAATCGTTCGTTTTTTGTCGTTGTAGGTGGATATCAATCTAGCCAAAGATCGATTAAATCAGGAGTTCCACAGGGCTCACACCTAGGTCCCATTCTTTTCAATATTTTTGTTAATGATATAACTGTTTGCTTGGAATATTCTTTGCCGTTTATGTATGCTGATGACTTAAAGATTATTAAAATAGTTAATAGCATGGAGGACATCAATTATTTGCAAAGTGATGTAAATAGGATACTTCAGTGGTGTGATAATAATAACTTACAATTAAATATAAAGAAGTGTCTACATATCAAATTTACAAGAAAATGCAATATCATACCGTCAAAATATTATATTGGCCCAAATTGTCTTGAAGAACTTGAATTAATTAAAGATCTAGGAATCATTATTGATCGTAAATTAACTTTTGTACCCCACATTGAAAATACTGTAAAACGAGCTTCCAAAATGCTAGGGTTTATTATAAGAAATGGTAAGGAATTTACTAAGATTAGTACCAAATTGTTGCTCTATAAAGCTTTAGTACTTAGCGTTCTAGAGTATTGTAGTGTAGCTTGGCGACCTCACTATTCCACACATATGTTGAGGGTTGAACGGATCCAAAAACGCTTTCTTTGGCATTTGGCTTACACGGCAGGAAAGGCTAAAAGTATTGTTAGTTATAAAGACCGGCTAAATTTCTTTCGTATGGATTCCTTAGAAAAACGGAGAATGAAACTAGATTTGATATTTTTATTTAAAATTTTCAACCATAAAATTGAATGTTCTTCTCTTCTAAAGAGCTTTGAGTTGAAAGTTCCGTTTAGGTATCCTAGAAAGCATTTAAATTCGCTTTTATCTTTTCCTCGTCGTTCAACCGTTATGGGTGGTAACTCGCCAATTCCTAGAATAAGTAAACTTTACAATAAATTCAACTCCTTGGACGTGCATGGTGACTCTCTAACTACTTTCAGGAAATCAGTCCATATAGCTTTAAATAAATTAACAGATTAGTTTTTAAGAGATTAGATCCTTTTTTAAATATACATTATTATTTTTATAGTCAAATTATGGGAGAGAATGAAAACACTTCACTTTCTTTTTTAGATGTAAATATCCTTTTTTAGGATAGTTGTAATTTTTTTATGGGTATGTGGTGTTTACCTATAATTAGCTTCTCATTTTATCTTAGTACTTATTATTATAATGTTTATTGTTTAAGAAAAATGTTGTAAGCTGTTGGTAAACCTAATAAATGAAAAAAAAAAAAAAAAAAAATAACGTCCTGGGGAGGGGCGCGTAAATCGTTGTTATTACCTATCGAGAGAGCGCAAAGAGCGATACTCAAGGTAGCAACACTCCGCCCCTTCCTATTCCCAACTAACCTCCTTTATAAATCCTGTGAAGTACTAACAGTTCATCAGCTTTTTATATTAAGCACAGTACTAAAACAGCATTCAGCGCTTCCCTACGACATTGAGGTCGTTAAAAAAAGAAGGAAAGATATTGTATGCACTCAAAGAATCGCAATAAAGCACGAATATACAGCCAAATTTTATTTATTCTTAGGGCCCCTTCTGTAAAATAGGATAAATGCTGTAACAAACATATATCCTCTAAATTATGGACTTTGTAAGCAAGTGCTAAAGACTGCTTTACAGAATATGTCCTACGAAGACACGGAGAGGTTAATCACTGTGTTAAAATAAATATTAGTAGTCGTAAGTATCTTTAAAAATATACTGATTTATATATAGAAGACAAATAAACCAATTTGCATTATATAACACTTAGTAAGCTATACATTAGATGTATTGTAAGACTGCACTTGAAGCCTGAAACACAGGACTACCTAGTTCAGGCACAGATCAAGTAATACTAGATTAATACCTGTTAAGATTCTCGTCATTTTGAGTACTCGCACGTAATAATATTAAATACATAATATATATAGATAAATATATTTGTATACTCGTAATATTTCTGCATTGTATATAAATTACGTTATACATAAGATAAGCTAAGAAATCATGTAAACAGAAATTGTACTATGGTTATTGAAATAAATTTATTATTATTATTATATATAGTACATATTGATAGTACATAATTGTAGTACATATTGATAGTTCACATTGATAGTTCATCGTGTTAGTTCACATAAATGGTACACATGGATAGTACATATTTGTAGTATATATTGATAGTTCAGATAGTTCTCATTGATAGTACACATTGATAGTACATATTCATGGTAAATATTGATAGTATATATTTATAGTACATATTGATAGTACATACTTATAGTACACATTGATAGCACATCTTGATAGTACACATTCATAGTAGATATTGATAGTTTTCATTGATAGTACATATTGATAGAATGCAGGGTTATTTGTTATTAGTTGACCATCTCTTGCAGGCAGCCTGTTTGCATAAATCCCAACAACATTTGCACTACGATTTTTTATAAAAATCTTGATAAACAACACAAGAAACAAGTGCTTAAAAGGTCAACGCCCCGGGCGCCATACCTACGCTCAGAGTTAATGTCAGTTCAGAGGTAACAAATAAATTTTGTATGGGAATACTCGAACTTTTAAATCTATTAATTTTAACAAGTCTTAAAACAAATGTTGTTAGGATTGATGTAGAGATTCTGTCTGCAAGAGGTGGTCAACTAATTAAAAATAACCCTGTGTATTGATTAGTGATCCCTAAGATCATAATTGAAGCTATCTTTTTTAATGACAATATATTAGCAAAGGTTCCCAGCCTCTCAAATTACTTTTTTTTTACCCGGTCTGATTATATTTTTTTCTCGGTTTACTAAATTAAATATTTGCTGATACGCTTATAGTTGTCCAGAATAGGTAATTGCAGAAATTGTGTTTATTGTCTATAGTGTTCATCAAACATTATTTAAATATCGTTTTTAATAGATATAGAAATACGTATTCCTTTCTCTGCATACGTTAGTGTAAACTTTAAATAACTCAAAAGTAATCAATATTTGAATTGTATTTTTTTCACAACGTTACGGGATATTTAACCATTTACAATATTAAAAACGTCATTTATATAGAAAATATTTGTTTATTTTATCCACACACACATTAATTTGAAATTTGTAAGTTGTATTAAGTTTTATACGAATCAAAAAATATTCGGTGCCTCAATCCATGTTTTGGGTGCATCAGTGTCTCAAATTCATTTTTAATAAAGTTTTGTTCCTCGATAACAACGGATATTCTAAATACAATACAAGGCTACCGATGCCAAATGTGCCCAATAATGATATAAGTTATGGATATTGAAGTGGTTTGCAAAAAAATACATGACATCGGAGAACAAATGACTTTTTCTAACCTAAGGTTTGTCTCGTGCGGAGATGCGCTTTGAACTATTTTTTACAGCATTTATTAAATTAATTGATATTACTCGGTCCACCCAGTTGCGTTTCTATAGAAGACCAAATAGCATCCATCATCAATCATCAATGGAAGGCCATAGCAAGGGAGCTTCGAGAAAAGGGCTTTATGTCAGACCCTATCGAAGGTTTTTGCTATGACCAAGCTAACATCCAGTGTCACCAGCTGCGACCCCTAGGGAAACCGTATTGTCGGTCATTAAGCAGTTGGGGATCTCCTAAGTACCGAATTAGCTGGCAGTTGACAATCGATTCCATTGTCTTTGAGAACAGGGATGTAATGGCAATGGGTCTGTAGATGGACGTATCCGAGTGGTCACCATTATTGGGGATCGTTTGCACTAAAGGTGTCTTCCAGAAGTCTTGCCTTGAAATTGTCTTGCGAGAAGCAAACTTGCTTCCTATGCATGCCATACACGGTGGTAACCCGCGACTCGCAGCCGTGGTGAGACGGACTAGGTGGTGGTTCGAGGAACCCAGTGATTCCACAACGGAGACTTTGTAATCATGACAATGCATCACCACGGTCGAGCCGGTCCATTCGTGCCAAAGCATGGCTCTATCGCCACTTTTAAACAAAGGAACTATTTTTAATTAAATCAGGGAATGTACCTGTTTCAACACATTTGTTAACAATTGAGAATAATTTTGAAGCAGTATAATTTATAATATAGCTAACTGCAATGCGATCATTTTACATATTTATGAAATTCATAACATGTAATAAATAGTAATATTGTAATAGTTGTCTGTCGTTCGCTTAACATATGAAAAACGGCCATTAAATAAATTAAATCACAAAAATAATATTTTACAGATATCGTTTAATAAAATGTTCATGTTTTGAAATAGATGTAAATGTTGTCAAGGTGTTGGCATTACACAGGTCATCGTTCCTAGGCGCCGTTGATACAATCCCACGGAGGTAGTAGCGCTCGGTGTTTAATTCGTATGCGGGGAAAGCGAGGCCGCCTCCACTGTCGCCTTGACAAAGTGTTGTACCTGTGTATAGATAATATAAAGGGTCATTTAGATCTGAGAGCAACCTACGGCATAATATACGAAGGTCAAACTGAAAGTTTTTAGAACTGGCTACTAAACAATATAACGAAAAAATACCTTTAAATTTTGGAAATGGAACTCTGTGAATATTATTATGTATTTCAAGTATCAGTCATTTGTTTTAAGATTTGAATGATTTTTTATGACTTTTTATGCCATTTAAGAAAGTTACCACTTGTTTATGAGTTTAAACGGGATCGTACTAATCTTAACAATGATCGGGCTTCTACGCCGACGACTGAAGATAACACCTTTATTGTGCGGAGTATGAAGGACACTGACCCAACAGTGACCTATCAACAGATTCGGATAGGCATCGGTATAAGTAAAGTGTTGCTGCCTGCCAAAACCAATGAATAACCTTATTATGTATGATCCGGACTATTATAAAACTATTGACAAGAAGCTGTGTTATTATCCACCTACTACCTTTAAAGTATGCTTTAAAGTGGGATAACTCCACAAGTCAACAAAATTCTCCATGAACATATAGCGGTCAAGAAGCTTAGTGTCCGGTGAAGACCTCATAATTTGACCTAACCTTCATAAATCCCGCCGTTTTGGTTGGTAACGTGAAATGCTTCAAAGATTTAACGTAGGAGATTTAAATGCTGTGTTCGACAAACTTACGAGGGACGAAAGTTGGATCTACTATTATGATCCGGAAAACATAAGATCTCATAAGAAGCTCAATGGGCGCTTCTTCCGAAGAGTTACCAACCAAAGTGAAAAGAGGTCGAAGTGTGAATAAAGTTGATGGTCTCGCCACAACTTTTTGAGAGGATAAAAAAACAGTTACCGCTGAGTGGTTTACTAACTATTGTTTGCCACTTGTCTTGGAAAGGTTCGGAAAAGAAGACCTCGCAGTAGAATCCTCCTTTACCATGACAACACCTCGCCGCATACCTTTGGGCGAACAATCAACTTTTTGGCGAGTCAGACGTGGAATTATTGGGTCACCCGCCGTAGCCCTGACCTTGCATCTTTCGTGTTTGATTTATTCTCATAAATAAAAGAAAACCTCGAGGGAAACGTTTTATGGACGTCGAGGAAGCAATAGCTGCGTTTCTAAATGCCGTCGAAAAAAACCCTAAGGACGAGTGGACAAAGTGTTTTTCTCAATGGTTCCATTGGATGCAGCGATTTATGGATGTGAATAGACACTATTTTGAAAAGATAAAATAATACTGATAAATAATAAATCTACTTAGTTTTTTATTTTCTAAGAACTTTTAGTGTGACCCTCGTAGTGTAGATGTATGGAGACTGTTGGCTTGTAGTAAAACGTCTAAAATGAATTGGGATTTGGGAATTATAGAATAAAACATATGGAGTGCACGACCCTGTGGCATATTAAAAAAAAAGTTATCCCAATAATAGTAATCTAATGTATATCAAAATATTCTCACCATTAGTATATCCTGCGCATATTTTGTCGCTAGTGATGTAAGCTCGGAATGTGGGTGGAGAAATGGCGTAACAATCCTCAACTTCCACATAAGGAAGGTTCACCACCTTCAATACTTGGGACGCTTTCCCGTTTTTATCGGTTAAACCCCAACCCGCTACCTGGTATTTTAAATGATAAAATATTTATATATATTAAAAATAATCCTATATTGAAGCATAGGATATTATTTTTTAATTTTTTTTTATAATTGATATTATAACTTTTGCAGTATTTAGGTACAGGTGCACACAACATATTTACAGTTAATATATATTTTTAAAACAACTAAGAGCGTGCCTAATGAATAAGTATATAGTTTACAGTACTTCACCTTGCCCATATTTCCTTTTGATAGCTGGGTTCTATCGAAGTTAACATCGAAATTTAAACAAACAGGTCGTATGAACACTTCGTAAGTAAATGGCGTCACCACCTTCACCAGCGCAATATCGTCCTGGAAATTTGAACCTGAGCCCCGAAAGTGATTTGGTATTATGATGTCGGCGACCTGAAATATTGATAACAATAATTAGTGCCATTTCTGTTTAAATAAATTGCATAGCTTCAATGGCCTTACTTAAACATATAGTTCCAGTCGGATCAGTAAACGATCAACTGTTCGTCTATATTACGAGAGGTTTTGTGGTCGGTCTGTACGTTATAAAAAAACTAAGAAAGAAATAGATACTTTTATCAATAATCTGTCAAAACTGTTACTTTTCGCGGCAAAGTCTCTTTGCCAACGTCATCTTTTCACTACTTAAATACTCTTTTAATTACATACCTACGTATGTATTCATACTTCGTAAATGCGGTTTCCGTTTTGCATAAGAGTCAGTAAGTCTGTAATAAATACTTGTTTTACTTGCCTCAGATTTCTCAGCGTCAGCGTCGTGTTTCTCATTGTAAGGTCGATACAGCTTGCCGACTGCAACCGCGAAGTTAACAGCGGGGAGAAGTTCGTTTGCGTCGCTCCAGAAACAA
The DNA here is from genome assembly GCA_959347405.1 of Napeogenes sylphis. Lineage (NCBI taxonomy): Eukaryota > Metazoa > Arthropoda > Insecta > Lepidoptera > Nymphalidae > Napeogenes > Napeogenes sylphis. The sequence continues at coordinate 5,568,456 of OY365788.1, forward strand.
TGTGCGGCTAATAATTAAAAATTAAAGCTAATATTAATATTAATAATAGATAATGTTAGAAATAATAATAATATATAATATTAGAAATATTGTGTATTTTAAAAACCAATGAACGAGAAATGTGAGTGACCATAATCAGTAACAGCATATCACGGTACTGTACATTTTTTACATATACAGATAAAAATAAAATGATACGGGTAGGGATTCGAACGCGCTACCTCCGGTAAACCTTTCCGTCGCTGTACCAATTGAGCTACTATTCTCAAACATTTAAAACAAATGTTACGGGGTCATAGAGGTCAGTAAAAGTACAGTGATTGTGAATACCTGACTTATTATTTATAGGTGTAAACATATATATATATATATATATATATATATATATATATATATATATATATATATATATATATATATATATATATAGATTATTTATAGGTGTAAATAAATATGAATTACAGGGCAGATAACGTAGAAATAAACCCAAGGGTTTTCCTTGCAATACCACACATTAAAGGTAGGATATAAAAAAACAAATAAAACAATAAGCAACTAGATTAGAAACACATGTTATGGAACATTTCAAAAGCAAGACAAACATAAACAACGAACAAACCCAGAGGCCAACGCCAAATTAGACACAAGAAAAGAAGTATGCTAAAAGACAGTAAAACAAATAAAGATTTCCTAAAAGAGAAAAGAAAATGAAAAGAAATTTTGTCATGTTAGCACAAGGCCGCAAGACAAATCAAACAGATCAAAAGAAATAATAATAACAGAAGTTTATACTCAATTACAGCCTAGCAACAAAAACAGTTGTTACTAGAAAATATAAGAAAAAGATTAATCTGTTTCAATACTTTTATCTCTGATTTCTTAAAGTTAAAGCTGCTTTGGAAGACTGAATACAGTCAATAATACTTATGAATCTCATAAATACTTTTGAGCAATCACATAATATAGTAAAAATTATCAAATCAAAGCCATATCTATAGTTTTTGTTTATTGACTTCAGAATTACCTACTTTATATATATATTTTGCCTTTACAACGTTTCGATGTTTTATTAAATGTTTTTGTGCTCAGTATTTTACAAATATAATGTTTAATGTAAAATAAGTATTATATATTGTTAGTGTGATTTGATTTTAGGTGAAACAAATAAATAAAATATCAAAGCAGTGTTTCACACAGGTAGGTACATAGCAGCAAAAATAAATAAAATAAATGATACAACCAAAAACAGACATCGACTAATATATAAGGAAATCAGGCGTAAATAAATATATAAATAGTAGTAAAAATAAAGGTTCTAGCACTTACCAGACTTATTTTCATTTTGGAACTAATAAAAAAATATATATTTATTATAAAATATTCATTTATGTATCGTAATATACTAAAAAAATGTAACTGAGATTCATCAAATCACTTTCACAAAGTTTTACTACTTATATTTGAAGTCATACTTTGGCGTGAAAAAATTATATGCTTTGTATACATTTTACTACTTTCGAGATTCTTACCAGATATAATAATAGTGTTGCTGATGAGAGACCCCCCGCAGATCTGCATGTATGGTGTATACAAAGTGCTGTAGATACCAGCGTGCCAAGGCAACTCCCCTCGCTTTGCTGACTTGCCTCCAATCACGAGCTGAATGCCTTCCGGTGTTATCGTACCGCACTCTAGAAATTTGTAAGTTTTTCTTATTTGTTGACAAAATTTAAAGATAAAAGCTTATTTAAAGAAAAAAAATTGCAGACAAAAAGGTAAAAAAAGGAAAAAGGTACAAGTAGCAGATACAGCTTTCGTTCATCACACTTCACCTGCTACCTTTGACTTCTAAGGCCGAATGGCGTATCCAGCCAGTTAGCTGTCATATTTAATTTACGTGTATGCTCTCAGAAATTAAGATATTTGTCTTCTTCTACGATATAATTTATCACACAATCTATCACATCTTTTCTTTTTTCTTCATACTCAGAATTATTATTGCTCATAAAAGTCTTAACTCAATAAGCGTTGGCTAATAAATGCCATCATCTTACGTGACCTGTTGTCAGTCAGCAAAATGATTTGATTTTAACTAAATAAAAGAAAGTTCGGATTGCGTTTAAAAGTTTTTTTGAGTCAATGGGAAAATATATTCAATATATTTCTTATCTTTTGTTCTGATTTATAATGAGTCTTGTAAGAGATTATTAATTACAATTTAGTTAGATTTTTAAAACCTTTATGGAAGCAAAGATATCACCGAGTATGGTACATGAGTTAAATAATTCGATTAAGTGCCGTTTACAATAAAAAAACATGAATACAAATCGTGAAATCTTAAATTAATTTACGATACATGAAGTAGATTTAGGTGTCATTTAAAAATGACATCGACAAAGAAAATAGCAAATAGAAGTCATTAATCATGAAATTGGAATAATCATATGTTTGGGAAAACGTAGTTGATGTTTATAATCTATTTAGGAATAAAATAATTAAATAAATGTTCAGGTTGACCTAATCAGAATACCTAAAATTTTTCAATGCCAACTTTTTATATGACCACAAGACTAACCTACTGTCTGACACCAGATAAATAAGAAACATTCTAAAAAGGTTTTCTAAGGTTTTCACGAGTACTACACATTGAAATAAAACTATTTTTACGGATTTACCTCGCGTATATTGAATTAAATTTTAAGACGAGATCTCGTCTTACTGTGAACACGATTGCTGCAAAGCATTCGAAACGTCGGATTAGATTTAAAATGTAAATTTAAAATTTAATTCAATATACGCGAGTTAAATCCGTAAAAATAGTTTTATTTCAATTCTAAAAAGTATGAACATTTAATTACAAAATTGTACGATAAAATATGACTATACTCGCTAAATAGGCTTATAGCCAATAGTCGAATCATATATTTAAGTAAGCATAAAAACGTTGATTTTAGCTTACTACCTGCTACCGTGTTTCACAAAAAGTACCTATTATAATTTTTCTGATTTTAGACTACATTAGCGACCTCTAGGTCTTGGTGAACTAATCAGTAATGTAGCATATCCTTTTTCAAATCGCTTAATTCAATCAGACATTATTCAGCACTGTATCAAAAGATAAAATATTTCTTTATCAACAATATTTCTATAACATAGAAATATTTCAGAAACTCACTATGGATGTCTGCACCTAAATAAAACTGAATATATTTTTATTTTAATGTCTGAATATTTAAATAATATTTGACAATTGTAGGCACGTAGTTTTTAAGATGAGTATGTCTCTACAAATATGTATAGCCATGTAGATCTTATTCTATTTAAATAAATAAATAATGAAAAATAAACCGATACTTTCAGGAATTTGAACCTGCGACCTGTGTGAAACCTCGCCCTACTAATTGAGCCAACGTATCGCTACCCGTGTCAACGAATTCTATATATGTATAGTCTTTATCAGTGGAGGTGACATCTACTAGGCTTGTTTCCAAAATCCTAACTAATGTTATAATTCTCCAGAAATATTAAACATAAAAAAACACATTTTTTTTTAATTTGAAAATGTCTGTAAACATGAAGATATTTCTGACATTGTAGCTTTACGTTGAATTTGACATAAGTGCAATGGGTTTGAAAAAAAAAGACTGACTTTGTATACCTACCTATACATGTTATATAACATTAATGAAGCCTAATAAGTGTTGCCTCAGTTCTGATAAATAGGCCAGAATAAAAATGTGAAAATTTCAAGTTTTTCGCTTTCACGGTTCGTGAGATATAACCTGGAGACCGACAAACAGCGAAGTATCAGTAACATCTTTACCTTTTAGATACGAACACTAACAACGAGCATTAGGTGATATATTTATTTTTAATTATTACATTTTCGTTTATTACACAAAAAATACTTTTACATAAAAAATCTATGAATTGCGTGAAAGATGGCATGATTAAAAGAGGAGTGATTGCTGAGATGACAGCTGATAAGAAATAATGGAAGAGAAGAACATGTGGTGGCGACTTCACGTAAAGAATGTTATGGACATGAATGTGGTGATCACTTTCTCATTTATTAAAATACGTACATTTGTTCATTGGAAATACACTAAACTATCTAGAAACTATATATGTATGTTAATAGGATGGAGGATAAAGGTTAAATAAAACAACTAATTAATAAATATATGTTTATTTCCATCCTATTAACATTTGAATTTATATAACCCTATAAAGTAATACATTAAATATTCGATTTAGTTTACGTAAAACAAAGAAATATTTACTAAAAAAAATAAAATCCTTACAATAAATAATGTTCTTAAATAACTTATAGCTTATATAGAAAATATAATAAGCCTCATTGTATTAATAACAAATATTTTAGTGACATCTGAAATTCAATATACTAACTACTTACTTACTATAGTGTTTAACTCAAGTAGATATCTTTCAACAGATATCAATTATAAATATTTATCTTTTAGTCAATGGCGGTTTTCTAGCAACAACTAATATCAAAAATCGACCTATTAAAGTATATGTTAAATCCAATTATATCACAATAACTCTAAGTTATGTCCATATATTTTGAACACAGTCAAAAAAAAAACTTTATATTGAGACCTCAAATGATGTTTAATTGGATTGATCACAGTATAGAACTTCAGGGTTATATTAAGGAAGAGGTTGAAAAACAAGTAGACGGTCCACATGATGTCAAGAGTTGTGGTTTGCTACTTGACTGTGATTGGATTGTCATAACTTGATCGAAGAGGAGCATTGGTACATAAGTGTACCAAGGGTTGCATTTCGAAACATACGTCAGTTTAGTGGCCAATGGTGATGCAGTCATAAATTGAGGCCATTATGGTGATTCCTTCCGAAATATGATCTCCAGCGCATGAACGTAATAAATCGACGCTATCCACATTATCTTTCAGAAATAATCGTTTACTTTCTAGGGACGCCATTAATCTAAATAGTCAAGTTAAATATTACAATTTGACGAGGTTTTTATTTCACAGTATGCAGATGATTTTGTGTTATATGTGTCAGGTCAAAATCAAAGATTTATGACACCTTTATTACAACATGCAATAAATGATTTATGCAAAATATTAGGAGATGTAGGGTTAGAATTATCACCTGAAAAAAGCAAATTATGTTTATTTTCGAGACGTCGATTACACCAGCAAGTTAATATTTCTATTGATTGTGTCAATCTCGAAAATGTACAGGAAGTTAAATATTTGGGTATTTGGTTAGATAAGTCATTAAGATGGGGAAAACAAATTAAAGAGATTAGTATTAAGTCAAACAAGTTCTTAAATGTTTTTAGTGTACTAGCTGGGTCATCTTGGGGTGTTCACCCTATGCATTTAAGGAAATTATATATCTCAATTATAAGAAGTAGGTTGGATTATGCAGGTTTTTTAATAAATACCAGTTCTCTTACCAATTTAGCGAAATTGGATAAGATTCAAAATCGAGCAATGAGAGTTATAGGCGGTTTTTTAAAAAGTAGTCCTATACATGTCATGGAATCAGAATTATGTCTTCCGCCATTACTATTTCGAAGAAATTATTTGGCTCATAAATTTTTATTAAAATCTAAGTCTGTCGATAATGGTGATTCCATAGCAATAATTTCAAAATTAGCTTCAACGTGTGAGAATTCTCGTTATTGGAATAACAAAAGGAAACCCTTGCTTTCTGTTGTATTTAATGAGTTGTCTGATGTCAATGTTAAAAAATCTAAAATTTTGGGAATGTATTCTTTGCCAACCTGGGTTTCAAACGTGGATATAATGACACGGTTATGTCTGTCCCTTGACGACGTACATGGATCCAAAAGATTTCACAGCTGTGACAAATTATTAAAAAACTCTTTAAGAACTATTAAAAGAAAATATTCTGATTGCTATCAAATTTATACAGATGGGTCTAAGGATGCTAATGGAATTGGGGCTTCATTTTATGATTCACAAGTAAATATAACGGCAAAATTTTAAATAAATAACAACATTTCAATTTTAGGAGCGGAACTGTTTGCAATATTTGAAGGTCTATCCTATATTAATTCGTGCGAAGGTAATAAATTTGTAGTACTTAGTGATTCTAAAAGTGCCCTACAACATATAGCGCGGTGCACCTCGGGTAAACGAGGGTTACCTGTAGCTTATGATATTTTACAAACATTTTTAAATTTAGAAAAAGGGGGTAAAAGTATTAAATTTCAATGGATTCCATCTCATATAAATTTGTTGGGTAATGATTTAGCAGATACGGGTGCAAAAATGGGAATTGTAGATGGTATACCTGTAAACCATGTACCGTTTTTTACCGATTTTTTGAGAGATATTAAAGTTAAGTGCTTAGATGACTGGAAAGAGTATTTTGACAAAAGATCGGTCGAAAAAGGTATATGGTATAAAACAATTCAAAGCGAGCCTCCCAAGATACCTTGGTTCTATAATTCAAATTTAAGTCGACAAATGTTGGTTACTAGTTTAAGACTTCGATCCGGGCACGTTCCATTGAATGTGTTTGGGTTCATGATGAAAGTTGTACAATCTCCTAATTGTACATTATGCAACACACGAGAAGATGTATACCACGCTTTAGTGGAGTGTCCTCGGGTCGGAGCTGAACGCCGAGATTTAGAAGAAGAATTTAGTGTAAATTTTAGATGTGTGGGAACTTGTAATTTGATTCTCTCCAATCCTACTTCCAAATTAGCGATTAAGGTGTATTGTTTATTTATAAAATTATATAGATTAAGAGGACAGTGATTGTCATTTGTAACAATGGGGCTGACATAGTCGCTAAGCGACCAAAGCCTCCTTATTAAATAAAGAGAAAAAAAAATAAAAAAAATTACAATAGAAACCTAATCTAGTCGTTCTCATCCAACCAAAAATCTAAATAAAATTAATGTAAATAAAATTTTAGTAAATCGTCTAAATACAATTTAATTGAACCTTGAAGAACTCCTACTATTTACGAATGTACCTAAAGACACAGCACCCTTTACACTAGCTTTCTTTTTTCATTTTGAAGTATATGATACAAAACCCCCAGTCAGGCCACGAATACCGTAATTGTGAAGCTTACGAATTAAGATATTGTGGTCAACGCACAAAAGCCTTAAAGAGATAAGAAACGTTTCCAATGCTTTGGTAACTCCAGTTCCAAACCTGCATTATTATTCAATTTATTAATTGATCTACGATTGATTGTGTATTTTTCGGTTAAAATTAAATTGAACATTATTTGGCCTAACATAATTTTGTCAAAGATTAATTTAATAACTCGGAAAGGGTCTCATATATGTTAAATAGCAGTTTCACTTTGAATCGAGTAAAAAAAAAACATTGATACAAATAGGTTCAGTAATTACAGTTGCATTTAATTCAACAATACAGAGTTTCGCTTCTCACTCGCTGATAAGAAGTATTATATTTTACAGCGGGATTTCGAAATAGGTAAGACTTTACTGTGTTTCATTTATTCTGGACAGGAACCATTATCTATCCATTAATAAATGTCTGCAAGTACAGGAGTAATAGTATCCACGAAACTAAGAACTGAAATGTTGCATAGCTCCTCGGAGTTCCTTACAAACAATTATCTAATAGATTTGGGTAATCATAAAAATGGAAAAATAGACACATTTTTAAGAAAGTTATCTGTAACTAACGGTTCGATTTACACCTAAGAGGAGTGAAGATTTTTTGGAGCTAAGAGGCATATTAGTAAAGTAGTCTTATAGTGTTTTAGCCTTTTAACATATATCAATATCTAACTCTTTTGAATTTGTGGTTTTCATTGCATAAAATATATTATCAACATATCTCTGTCTCTTATATCCTTTATTCGTCAACTTTGTAAGTAAAATCATAAAGCTTAAGCGTCTGCCCCTACGAGGCGTGATCAATATGTACGGTGAACGAATTTTTATACCGGCAATAGCTGATGCTACAGCCATATGTTGTTATATGTTAAGTAGCGTGATCCGCTGACACAGGCAGGGACAAGTTGTATCACGTTTGAACATGTCAGTCAGCTGTCAGAGCCGCTAGAGTGAGGTTGTGTTTATCGTGTCTGTCGCGCAACACGGACTTGAAGGATCGTCTTCATGCAGATCCGGACTTTATGGCAAAAATTGTGACTGGAGATGAGAGTTGGGTCTATGGCTATGACCCAGAGACCAAAATGCAGAGTTCCCAATGGAAAACCAGTTCATCTTCTCGCCCTAAAAAGGCACGTCAGTCAAAATCAAACATCAAGGTCATGCTCATTGTTTTCTTCGATAGTGAGGGCATAGTGCGATCAGAGTTCGTTTCAAGAAGAACAACTGTAAACTCGGAATTTTATAAGGGCGTACTGCAACGCTTGCGAAACGACATACGAAGAAAGCGACCAGAAAAATGGGCCAATGGCTTCCTTATTCACCACGACAATGCGCCGTGTCACTCCTCGCTTCTCATTCGTGAGTTTTTGGCAGAAAAAAATGTTCCTGTCTGTCCACATCCGCCATATTCACCGGATTTAGCACCGTGCGCCTTCTGGCTCTTCCCAAAAATTAAAAGTGTGCTTAAAGGAAAACGTTTTGATACCATTGCTGACATTGAAAGGGCCACGACCGAGCAGCTGAAAGCCCTTCCAAAAGATGCCTTCCAGAAATGCATCCAGTCATGGAGTCAACGTTGGAATAAGTGCATTGCTAGCCAAGGAGAGTACTTTGAAGGAGATTAAATCAGATTCTATGTAAGCATGATACTTTTTATAATATAACATTATTCACCGTATTTATTGATCACACCAGGTATATGTTAATAGAGTATTCAAAATAGTATTATATAGTATCTGGTGGGTTGTTGGGTTATATTTACATAGTTTATTTTAATGTTTGTAAACGTGACACGCATAAGTTTTTTAAGTTATCCTAAGCTCGATATTTTTATGTTATTTGTCTAAAAATCCAAAGGTAATGAAGGAATGAATTTTATTTATATTCCAATCTTTTGGAAAACGCGCATACTCAAAGAGAATAATCAAAGAAATTATCTTATTAGAAGTCTCATCATCTCAAATATAATTAATAGTAAAATCGGTTTAAATAATAGACAAACACCTTAAAACACTTTTTACATCAAAAGTCTTATTTACATTAATATTAAATTCGTAGAACTTGTAACGTATCACAAAATCATTGCCTTTTTATTAATACTAACTACCCCGTAGTAGAGAAAAGATTTTATAATATAACATTAATATTGCAGACGGCGGTAACTTCATTACATTATATGAAAATACAGAATGTTCCATAACAGATTTATACACATAAGTTCGTAGGCCTAAACAAACATTTTAAATTTAGAATGAGCTTAGAAGTAAATAGTTTAATATAAAGAGATTGTAGTTCGGTTAAAATGGCGTTGGAGTTACATAGCAAGGGGAAATTCAGCTTCGACGATGAATCTTCAATAATATTTAAAAAATCCTAACATTAAAATAAAAATATATATTTTATGAAAGAAAAAGAAATATAGCACAATAAACAAAAAAACATCCAATATACTGCAACGACAGTTACTTCATCCTTCTAATATTCTATGTAATTTGAGAATGTGTTTTGTATATAGTATGTGTGTAGTATTTTGAGAGTTAAGATTAAATCTATATATCTTTGTTTTGTATGAGTTCGAGGAACATCATTAGGCAGTCTTTTATTAAATGTAATAATGGGAGCGCCATCCAATATTCATTGAATGTTCAGCAATAATAGAGAAAATGATTTTTTAATGTAGACCATATCGTTTAATAATGTTCTAATGTCCCTGAAAATAAATAGTAGGGTCCTTAACTTTTTGTACACCACTGTTTTTTGGTCTCGTCACTTGTGCCTGACCCATTCTCCAATAACTCTCATCGATATCATACACTAAATTACTTTCTGTAGTAGTAGAAGTCATAGAAACAGTTGTCGAAGTAGTTCTTTGACTACTTGAAGGTCTTCCTCTATTGTCTTCAAAGACAACATTGTGTGCATTATGAAAATTATTGATAATCTTTACGTCCTTATCACCATAATTATTAACAGTGACGTGAGCGTTATTTGATATTACAACGATTTCGATGTTATCGATAGTTATTGATACATTCGTCAAACCTGGCTTGCATGTGGCGACATAGTCCCAAGTTCCTTCCACGCAGTGCATATTGGTCAGTAGCTCGGAAGAATAGTAGTTAGGTGATCTGCAGATAGGCGTAGCGACAGTTCCAGATGGTTCCAGGGAACCACATTCTCGGGAACCCGTGAGGGAACCAGGACCTGATAGCACGCAGCGGTATTCCACACTGGGGTGCTTGTTTAGTCTGCAGAAATCTGTCAACATAATAAAATGATTTGTATTCAAAAATTTATCACATGATTAAATAAAACAAGAAATATCTGATTGTATCAGTGTTCAATTAGAAATCAGTTCAATAAAGTAAAAGAAGAAAACATGCAAATTATTACTTAAATGAAATAAAACGATTTTAAGAAATGAACGCCCTGAAAATTATCAATTTCACTCACGGACACATTTGGGCATAATTGACGACCATTCTCCATTTTCGCAGAAAATGCTGTTTGTATTGTTTTCAACTTGGAACCCAGGGTTGCAAGATATTTGCAATCTTACGTTGGGGTATCTTTTACCAGGAGTAGCAGCAGGATTGTTATTGACTGTGTACGTCCCGTATTTGGGATACGGTGGAAGCACACAATTACCTCCTTGCAGTGGTCTGTAAAAAAGTACTTGAGATTCAAAAACCTAAAACTACTATTTGTATTTATTAAACTGTCAAATTCATTATAAAGTCTCGGAGTTCAGATGAACCAAAAACTGAACTTTAATAGTTATATAACTCAATTTCTTTACTAAGATATTTAGGATTAACATACGGTCTCACTGGCGTTACAGGCGAAACAGGTTGGCCAGGTGACATTTTGTTGCAGAGTTCGTCGGATTCATCGGAGCCGTCAGCGCAGTCTTTTATCTATTAAATAATTTATTGATTATTGACTATTACATATGGCTAAAACACATGAATCGATAATTTGTTAGTAGACTGGTTAAGTCCGAAAGTTTTGGCTTTTAAAGGCATTGTTAGGAAAATTGTTAACAAAACAATATTATAATAGAATCTGGTAATTGTGGGATTCGATTTCGAAGAGGATACTGGTGTATTAGACCAGCTCTTTATTTTAAATTTAAATGCTTCTATTTTATATGAAAGGACAAACTATGTGAAATGATAGAAATAAACAATAAAGCAAAATGAAACTAAACTGGGTTCGGTAGATATTACTACTATTATGAAGAATATGAAATAATACTTAAGACAGATTAGATTATACGTATAGTCGTGCAGATTCACTTACGTTGTTACAATTTGATCCTTCATCCACGCATGCGCCGTACGCACACTGGAACAAGTATCCGGCGCATCTGGTTCCGGCACAAGTGCTCAGTGTCTCGTCGGAGCCGTCGGAACAGTCAGGCTTTCCATCACACACGTCCACGATTGATATCTCCTTTCCGTTATTGCATTTGAATTTCCCGCTGTATCAATATTACATTTATAAATTACTTCTAATTTATTAAAAATATTTTAAGGTTTAATTTTTTCTCATAAAATTCCGGTGTTCAAAATGTTTTGGTTCGCAGTCTTGCTCGAGAAGGAAAGTTTCATAAACATCACAAAATTGAAGTGGAATGAAGGAAGGAATTTCGATTATGTAATACAGTAGAATCAGATCAAATTAGAGAAGTTTACATAGCACTGGGTCATCGAGAATCCGATTGCTCTGTATGTGCAATCAATCAGATAAGAATACTGCCTCTTATATAGACCTTATTAAGCTAGCAAATGATATACTGCAATCCGTCGGTCCAAGGTAAAGTATCCTCTCTATTGACCAAAAGTCTTATACTTGGCTAAGCACTTAGATTAGCGTTCTTGAAATGAAAGTCGTGAAAAAACTATGTACCCCTATTCGGAAACTTTCCTTAGTTACTTCTCTTTCCTTAAAACACAACTATTACTTTTGACACGCGTTAACATTTCCCCGAGAGAGTCCCATTTATGGCTGGAATATACCGCTTCTTTATTGCTGACACATGCATATCAATAAATGTTGGGAATACCCATTATATCATTGGTATGAGGAAGAAATAGGGTAGGGGATAGCAATCTGACTTGAGAAACTCCAGCGTACACGAGCTTGCGGTTTGAGCAAATAAAAGCTGGAACTCCTTGTATTTCCTGCCTACAGAGTAACCTACTGTAGACAGGATTGTATTGTAATTAATACTATTTTAAAGGGAAACGATATATGTAACGTGTATGCGTGTGCAAGTTTCTCACTTTGTTGAAGCGGTCTGATTTCTACACCGCGGTAGTAATTCGTCGGAGTTATCCGCACAGTCCTGCACTCCGTTACACGGCGCGTTGAAGTCTACGCATGCGCCGTACGTACAGCGAAACCAGTTACTCTGACATCTGAAATTGTAAAAGTTAATAAATGTAATGGAATTCAAATAACGAAATAACTATTGACACTGATATTTTGTTGTACTTTGAGAGTCACTATTTATGCCATTTTTAGTTTTTTTATTAACACTTACGGCATCTCTCTACATAACGCGAAGGTCTCATCACTAAAGTCGGGGCAATCAACCACTCCATCGCATTTTCCATCTAATCCTATACAAGTCCCGTCGCGGCACTGCCATTGATTTGCACTGGAATTAATTTAGTTAGATCACGCAAAAAGTATATTAAATATATATGGATTATGGTATGGTACAAAAAAAATTTTGATTCTTACCGACAACCCTGTGCTTGACGTTTCTCTCTATTAAGTATGAAGTCAGAAAGAGGATTCCTGCAATCAAATTCAAAACATCGTTATGTACTAATTATATTAGCACATATTAAATATTAGGTACTCTACACACGAATATAATATTGCCGCAGAGATTGTGTTTTTTTTAACTCTTACCCCCGAACAATCAGTCAGAATTAAAATAAATATTCGATAACCGGTATTAATTACAAGGGAGATTATAGGCGACGATCCAAAGATACAGTGACCTCAGCAATCAGGTTAACATATTAAGCAAATATTACTTACTGCCCGGGCTCAATGACAAAATCCTCTATCTATAGTGCACGTCTCATTTAACGGATAATATTTAATTATACCACCAATATGATTTATTTAGTGATTACTCACGTTCCAAGACATATCTGTTCATCCGATCCATCCAAACAATCAGAGCGGCCGTCGCAGAGTGAGTTCAGACTGATGCATGAACCATCCAAACACTTGTGTTCATCCAAGCTGTAAGGTTACGAAATATTTTAAATATATAATAGATATTATTATTGAAATTTAAAAATCGAACATATCTAATCTGATACTTACGAACATGATTCCTTTTCAGTGACTACAGATGTGAATGTTGGTGATGAAACTAAAATAATATTAAATACATTAGAAACCAAATAACTGAAATACATTAGAAACCAGACATTGCCATAGTTTGTAATTCATATAAAAAAAGTCAATCAATAGCTATTTAAATATAGAAAGAAAACCGAAGTTAATATTTTCAAACATTATTTTCGGTTGTAGCACTTTTTCAATGTTTATCTATACCGCAAAGTTAGAAATATTGGTTAGGATTTTCGAGCCTAATAGATCTCACCATAGTCCTGATATGGACGGTCATACTATATAGAATGCTTAATTCACCGGGACAGATAATTTTATGTGTAAATTTAAAACATGTATAAACTCGGTTGTAAAGACAGAAACAATGTATTAATATTATTATGTATATTTAGTAGGTAGCTACGACATTTATAGTGCTACCCTCGATCAGAAAATGTCTATTTCATAAGATGAGTGAGGAAGCAGTCTGCCCAAATTTCGAACTGCTCTCCGTGTCCTACTCTCTTGCATTTTTTTTATATTTCTCCATTGTTCAAGGGTGGCAACGCATTTGCAACTTTCATTTAATTACGAAAATTAGGTATATAATAGATATGGTTTTCGCTGCGATACTAATTCAAGTTATTGAATTATTTGTTTTATAATTCGATCAATTTTATAGAAATGTGTTTCTTAACTGATAAGACCGAGCAGTATATATCTCCTACGTCCTAATCATTTAAGAATTAAAATTCCGTTAAAAAACCATTACTAAATGATAAATCACAAACCACAATTTATCTGGACATGTCACGTAAACAATTCTGCTACAATATTAATATTTTTATATATTTATAACAAAATTTTGTTTAATATGGATTGTGAATAAGATTTTTTAAAAACCAATAAAGTTAAAAAAGACCCCCTACAGAGGTAGTACCCTCACTGCCAAGAATGTCAGAACTATTTAGGTGGTATATTTCTGAGTAGTTGACGTATAGTACCTAGTTTTATTGTGTTTTTCCGTAATAAAATGTCGATGATGAATCTTAGAATAGTCTAATTATGAAGTTGTTAATAAAAACAGATAATAAAAGTTTTAAGTAAGCGAGGGTTGAAATGATGATCGAAATCCAAAAATATGTAGGTATAATCTTATCTTTTATTTTTCCCGCAAGTAACAGATTTATTAAGAATGTACCAGAAACGTGTATAAATTAATATTTATTGGTGTAGTAATGAATATTTTAATTGTGTATTAATATCTATAATGAAAGTTTCTTAACTATAAACTCCCATATATATTAAATTAGTTTTTTTTATAATAATAGGTATGTTTGAAGACGTTTAAATTTTAAATTATAAAATAAATAGGAAGAAGATGTATATATTATATAAAATAGGTAGATATATATGTACATATCAGTATTGTTTTTGGGTATATATTTTATAAATATATACGGACATTCTTCATTCATTTATAATGTAAACTAGCTTAACATGTTTAATTAATTAAGTTTAACTAATTGGTTACGATATTGCTATAACTTTTTTCCAAATCATAAATAATAACAAATCTGATTTTATAATATAACGTGATCTTTATCCACTATGAGGTTACGTACACAACAGAGGTTATCTTAAACTGGACATTTTTTCCATTTAGTACCGGTTTTGGTGTAATTTATTTATATTTTCCTGTTATTTCATTATTTAATTGATTTCTGACGATGCCTCTAAGATATGCGATTATCATGCTTATGACGTAGTAGTAGAGGTCAATTTAATAATAATATAATTAAATAAGAATATAATGATGATTTAGGAAATATTATTAGAAAAATAATGATTTATTTATATTAAGTTTTATTATGTTTAAATTAAAAAATACTGCATACTAATTCCAAAGACCTATATGATAGAACCCGCCATAATATAAGAAGAAGAAGTTTACAAGTTGAAGATAAAAAATACCTATGCGTAAAGTTTGCATAATTATATAAAACTTTTCCAATTTCAAAGTTGTTGATACGACACAATATATACAAAGAAACACTTACAGAGTTAACAAAAACGAACAGAAACATAAAAAATACTCACAAATAAACACAAATAATAATGTTACGAACATTTTAAAGATTCAACACATTACGACTAGCGAATACTTTGGAATTGAGTTTAAATAAACAGATATAGACGGCCGCTACACTCGGAAAAACCAAGACTACTGGGGAGATTTGCCAGTTGCCAGCATAGCTAAAAAAATTTACTTGAAAATAATAGTAAGGTTGGATAATTAAAATATATGTTAAAACGTCGTATAACTTATAATTAAATAGTGATGAAAATCTTAACGTTTTATAATTATATTTATTTTTTAAATAATTTACTGGTTTATTATTCATTCATCTTAATGAATGTAGAGTAAATGATGGTGAGGGGGAGCTAACAAAGTAGTTCAGTGTCTATATATAAATAAATGTTGTATACACCTACATCAATGTGTAATAGGATTGGGGAATAGGTCCGTTTGTGTTTAGAGCCGGTGTCTATATATTTTGATTCCGGTTGGTCTTTTTTATCTTTTATTACTGTTATGGTAAATTTGAAGATTTATATAGATGAAAAAAAAATCTGAATTAAATATTGGAAAGAGAAAGGTTTTGATTAAGATAGACAGTCTTTATTGCACACACAAAAATAAAAAGCCGATGTTATTGCTTAAGCCATCTCTAACAGACCTTTTGGGAAAAGGATCGGATAATAATGTTAACGCGGAATAATTCTAAAATAAAATAATTATAATCCTACTACTATGAATTACTATATTTTCAGAATAACAGCTATTTAATAAAATACTCGTTAGGTTTCTATTTTAAATTGTATTATTAGAAGTAATCAATTTGTCTCTTTTTTCCTTATAAACTTGGTATATTTAGTATCCTAGCAACACAGACACTGACCGTGAAACAGGTTAGGAAGAGGTTACGGCACTGCGATAACATATTGGAATCGGGTATTTTTATTTTAAATGACGTATGATCTGTGATGATAAAGTACTGTAAAATAGATTTTTATTAAATTAATTTAAGGAGTTATTCACCAAGAATGGATTGCTTGTTTGATATTGCTTTATTTTAAGGAATACTTTGATATTAATATTAAATAAAAAGAAAACAAATATTAAGTGTTTTTATTGTGTTTAGTTCTTTCCTAAATTACCCTTATCTAACCCGCGGATCAAAAGAGGATTGTTATAAGTTTGACTTGTGTATCTGTGTATCTGTCTGTCTGTCTAAGACATCGTATCAGCCAAACAAGAGGACGGTTTTGTTTTCGGTTTGTTTAAACGAAAGTCTGATTCGTCAATGGTTCTTAGTTATGTTTGGCCGAAATAAAAGCAGTCGTCTTGCAGATATTGAGCTTTTATTGGTTATTTTTAAACCTTTTTAAATGTTAGATGAAGTCGATATTATTAGTTTATATGTATCCGTAATTAGATGTTTTTTTTTAAAGATCCAACTCCTTTTTACATAGACTTATACGAACTTTAGGCGTCTGTTGAATTGTTTTTTATTCACATTATTATAAATATAAAATCACAGACTGTTGAACCCGCAACCCCTTTATTAAAAGTATTGCAATATTTCGCACAGACAAACAAACAGAGAACAGAATATTGAAATATTTGCCCTGCCATAGTTATAAATGTTCAGCTCTGATTTTTGAAGAAAATCTTAAAGCTTTTGATTTTTTTTATATTATTTTTTAAGAAATTCTCGCAGATTATGAACATGATAACGCAAGCTTAGCCTAAACTATAGAAAGATATATATTTTATATTACTGAAACTGGTACATACATATACTTGTTATTACTGCATATAAATAAATGAAGGCATACTAGTCCTGTACAAATCATTGAAAAGTCTTTTTCCCAGCAGTAGATAATTACATTAGTAGGCTGGGATTACCTACCACTAACATAATGCTCTTCTTAATGAACTGTAAAACATTTGTATAATAACAATAATATGTCTATAATATGTCTATAATTACCCGATCCATTTATGTTATGTGTGTTAGGTTTTATTACTGTCAAGTGTCAGCCCTGATAAGTAAGAGAGAGATGAGGATAAGAATAAGCGCTGAGTAGCTTAATCTCTCCCTATTCAAGAGTGTCGATGTATTTGCTCTTCGTCTTATGTTGCGATTGTCTCTCAATCGAAATTAATAATAACTCTCTATTCAACTAATACTATAGATTAAAATTACAATTAGATCCTTGAACTGTATTGCTAATAATCGTACTGTAGAAGAAGCCTATAGAAAGTCCTCAATTAATTTCAATGTTACATTCTAGAACGGTCTTTCATTTCTCAAGGCTGGATACGAAAAGGAATTCGAGATTTGGGAACGCGAATTAATAGTGACAAATTTTATGGACCAAATTCCAATCCGTGGATCTCTGCTGAAACGAAACGGAATTTTGAAATCCATTTTTGAAGAGATTGATAAAGGACGGTGAAACATGGATCACAACATACGATAATAACGTGAGAAAAAGATCGGGGTCTCCAGGTTGAACTAAGCTGCACAAACGGTTTCAAACTCGGATTGACATCACTTAAGGTAATGCTGTGTTTGGTGGAATTGGAAGGGAATCATGATCGTCATCAGGAACTACTTCAACTTGGCCAGTCAATTGATTCCACTGTTAGATCTCATTAATTTATGTGATCAAAGAGATAGGAGATACCATAGCTGTTCTACATATTTGTAACAAAAAAATACCATACCAAGTAAGCTGTTTTGGAACAAAAGTATTTTAGTGGCTATTTTACTCGATGCAGGCAAAGCGGCCAGAATGGATGAATAGGAAAAAAGTTTTCTTCCACCATAACAATGCAAGACCAAACCAGACCACACACATCTATAGTCACCAAAAATTGAGAAAGCATGGTATGAAAGTTTCGAAGCATTCATCGTCTAGCTCGAACCTTACTCTGTTCGAATATCATTTATTTCGCTCGCTGAGAACTCATACTAGTGTAACGTTTAATTGAACACTACACTGTGAAAATCACTTGGTTAATTTTTTAGGCAAGAAATCTAAGTAGTTCTACAGTAATGGCATATGGGTTTCACCAGAGAAATAGAAAAAACTTATCGATCAAAACGGCACATATTTAGTTTAATAAAGTTCATTTAGAAAAATAAGAAAAATGTGTTCGAATTTTGGTAAAGAAACGCCAAGAACTTTTACCTTGACCTATTTATTATTAAAAAGTATTTATTTGGTCTTTTGGTTTAGTTGGTTTAGTGGTCAGTGATCCTGCTACTGAGCCAAAGGTGGTGGTTTCGATTCCGAATCTAGTACTAGCTAATAAACATGTTTTTATTTCCATTCTATAAACATTTAAATACATATAACTGTAAAAAATTACTTACATATTAAACTTTAAGATTATGTAAAACAAAGAAACTATTAGTTGAAAAAAAAAAGTAAACGTTTTGTAATAAGTAAAATGTTCAAGTTATTTAAATGCAAAATTTAGATAAAAAAGATCACTTTTAGCTGTTTTAAAATATATTGTAATATTGTAGGCTGAGTGACCTGTGACTACAGCTAGTGCAACCAGGGCTATTGCGTATCTTTTTTGACAGCTAAAATGAAAATCACTGTAAGTGCGGACATAATGGTTGTCAAACAACTAATTTTGTATTATGTAACTATAGTAACAAACTGCCATGACGTCACAGCTGATGGTCATTAGAAAAGTCAAAGTTAGCGAATAGTCCTGCTGGTCGAAACGTAATGCAATGAAAAGCTATGTGATGTATTTCGTTAATTTCCGTTCTTAAATAATTATGAAACGCTATAGTTTAGAATTTAGTACAATGGTAGCTATCATATAGGGTCTATTGCCGGAATTATTTTTTTAGTGTCATCCAATTATGGTAGGTTTAGTGTTAAATTTATAATGTTTTTTTACAAGACCATTCCGTCGTCCTTACCTTACCTCCTTTTTGTAAACCTGATTACACAAGAGAGATAAAAAGGGGGAGATTAATCTATTTTGCCCTTAAGTAAACTAATCTCCCCCCTCTCAATCAAGGGTCAATGTACTTATATCTCACCTTATATTGCAATTGACTCTCAATCGAAATGAATAATCAATCTTTATCCAACTATTGCTACAATAGATTGAAATTACAATTAGATCATTGAGCTATCAACACTAATAATTGTTCTGTGGATTAAGGCTGTAGAAAGTTTTCAATTAAATTCAATGTCAGATTCTAGATTTATTAAGCATTTCTCCAGGTGGTGACCGTTTTAAGTTAGTTCTACTGTTTTAGGTGTTCTAGTGTTTTAGGATAGATAAGGTGTTAATAATGGTCCAGGGTCGGGCGGGTTAGGCTCAGAGTGCGCAGCCTGGGTCCGTCAGCGTACTGAGCTGACGGCCATGGTTGGCAGCGACCTCTCGTTGCCGAGTGTTGTTTCCACGATGCTCGACGACGAGAGGTCCTGGGTCGCTATGGCCTCCTTCTGCGAGCAAGTCATTGCCGCGAAGGAGGCCGCGGAGCGGGACAGAGAGGCAGCCTCCTCTGAACCACTCCGTAGGGGTAGGCTGGGTCGAAGGAGGCGGGATTACGCCCGCTGCCTCCTTCCCCAGCTGTAGTGCCTGGACGGGAGAGGGAGGTGACCTCTCCCGCCCGTTATAGGCCTACGAGGTGAGGGTGTCCCTAAGTTGATCGGGGCCCCTCGCAGGGGGTTCCGCCGGGGCGTCACGTTGAGTGCGAAAGCGATCCCGTGGCGAGCCACTAAGGCAATGAGGTCAACTGTTGGTTTTTTAGTGGGTAGCTTTAAAAATGGGAGCGTCTTCTATGCTGCCGAGTATTCCCACATACCCCCTCGGTCATCACCTTCCTGGCCGCAGGGATGATGCGTAACGCATTTTTCCAACGCTAAAAAAAAAAAAAACAAAAAAAAAGGTGTTAATAATGGTAACTTAATAGCGTCGTTAAGATTATTTTATATCCATCCATGATTTTGTACAGTTGTAAAATTTTATAAAATTCTTAGTTAGAAGCGCACTTTTCAAATCCTCGGTCTTAGTTCTTTCTTCTTTCTAATTATTAAGAGTAGAAATAATGCTGAACGCTGGCTAATATCGAAGGTTTAGGTATAAAGAGCGGAATATTAAAAACTTGACGGACTTATCGTATTGGTAATTGGGTTGTTGTAATATTAACTTTTTGATATGGAGAAAGCAAGCAGGTGATTGCTGGGGAATACTCGAACTATGATGACTATTTACAATTTTTTTGTTAACAATAAAAAATACCTGAGTTTGCTGTATGGTTCTTCTCAGACAAGGACGCGCTTGGAACCCTCATAGCTTTAATTTTAAGCTGGGAAGCGTGTTTAGAGAAGGGCTTAACACTTCTCTAAACACGTACACAGGTGAACTATATTTTAAAAGGGGATATAAACAAATAAGTAAATAAATAAATGGGTAAATTAATAAATGAGTAAATAAATAAATAAGTAAATATAAATATAAATAAATAGAAAATCAAATAAATCTTATAATCGTACATATTCATTCGGCTGTATTCACTTCAATTATATCTTAATTTTCTTAATATGGGATCGGAATGAGTGACGGTGGTTGGTGGAAAATCTTTTTCTTTCATTCACTCATTTAAAGAAATCTCATGTGACCTACCTGAGATTTCCTTCGTTGTTGTAATAAATTAATTAATATCCAAAAAATACTATACAAAGCATTTTTCAAACATATCTGTTTTAGTAGTGTTAGAGATGGTTCTAAAAAGGTTTGAGCAATGTTGTTTATAATACATAACAATAACTTCATCTATTTAGATGTTAATAAATAGTAACAATAGGTCATAACTCATCGTGATATCGGTGTCCTTAATTTTAATATCACTGATAAGTTGAATAAAATTTCGCTAATGTCTAACATAAAATTTAGTTTTGCCAGTAAATTGTTTTAAAATAGTTGAGAAATAAGGGGATATCTTGTAGGTAGGAGGGTTTATCTAGCTCATTATAAATCTTAAGAGAAAAATTGTAAGGTCCATACAATTTTAAGAGAGTCGGATTTATTGGACGTAATGCTTACAAAAGGTTCTCATTTTTAAGCGCCTGCAACAATGTGTTTAGTTTCTCTGCAGTTCTGATAGTGCGATCGTAAATTACTTTTTTGTATATGGAATATTATTAAGGGAGTGGTTCATATCATACGTTTTGACAAAACTTCCGTAGTTCCTAGGGAAAGTACATACAACTGAAGTATTCGGTAACCGAGTGAAGTTTTTGGGATATACACCAAGTGTTATTAATTCTTGTGAAATTTGTAACACCTACAAGCTTACACCTGTAATAGAACATCGCAGGAAATATTAAGAGCTTTAATGAAATACTACCTTTTCGCTGTAGGTAAGTCTTAAAATTAATGGTGATCCAAGCACAGATTAAAATTAAATTAAATTAAAAATTCTTTATTTTTGAAAATTTTTCGTAGTTGTAGGCGCTTCCCGTTAAGTAGTCATCCAGACACTTGTATTGGGAATGTCCCGCTGCTCCGACGTATACAGTATTTGGATGATACCCTTGGGTATCATGATAAACATTTCAAACACTTGTTAAACCCTACCTAACATTTAATTTTGACTTACTTTGCCAAGGTATCTGTCAGCTGAGTTCTGTCAAAGTCTTTATCAAAATCTACACAAATGAGTAGTCCTGTGTAGTTGTAAACAAATGGTGTTCACTGTCGTGTAGTTTTTGTAATTACGTATTGAGTTTTATGTATTCTAATATGTTATATTACGTATTATAGTATACGTATAGTCTAATGTAAGTATACACATGTATACTTACATTAGACTTTTGACTTTTTATATCACGAGGATCGTTATATGGACGATACAGCTTGCCCACAGCCACAGCATACTGGGCTGCTGGGTGGAGCTTACGAGTTTCATGCCAGTAACAATGTGCAGCTAATGGTTCGAAGAAAATATATCAGCAAATATATATTCTAATTATGTGCATAAGCCTCTCAAGAATTAGTCCGAGGAAGTCACACCTAAGTGAAAATAAGCACAAAAAACTTTTTTTGTACATTTTTTGAATGAAACTCAGTGGTTTCTTCTATATATCTTTTATAATAGTAGTAATAATTTGCAAAATGATAATACGACGACCTTAGATCTAATAACTTCAAAATATCTAAATCTAGGTATATTTAGTATATTAAAAATTCAGCACTGACAGTAATCTTAATCTGTATTAATAACTTTGTAATAATCCGTTTTCATCTCTTTTAAATATAACTATAAACGATTTGCACGGAGAATCCAATTTAATACATATTCTCTATATCTAATTTATTAATAATATAAATGTTTACTAACTTAGCTAGGTTCAATTTTCTCAAAAGCCATTTAAGTCAAGAACAAGTTTAGTAAATACAATTATAATTCATAGTCTGTTATTCTTTTTATTTCAAGTAGTTATTGGTTTCGAAACATCTAACTTTAGTTGCACGTTTCTAAAAGAAAAAAAAATCTGAACAGTCTCATTCAACTTATTTATAAAATTACAACTATCTATTGTATTGGCAGTGATCACACACACACACACACACACACACACACACACACACGCACACGCACACGCACACGCACAAGCACACATACACACACACACACACACACACAACTGATCTTTGAGAATAAATTTGAATTCAAATAGAGCGTAATATAAGAACATTGGAATACCAACAACGCCACTAATAATTATATGATGCCTTCACAATTTGATGTGCTTAAAAAGTTCTTCCTTCAACTTAAGGCATTGAAAACAATATTAATTATATCTTATCTGTATAGTAAGAATGCGATTACATTAACACCCTGGAAGATATTACAGTAAATTAATATGTACAGATCTGTTTGAAAATATCTATAAACTTGTATAGCTATGTTAAGCTTATTTAAATTTATATAAATATAGAATGAAAAATCTGTCAAAAAATTCGTGACTGAAAAACTCCCTACCATCAACATAATCCTAATATTTCTATAAGCTTATATAAGTTTGCCAGTAGAGGAAATCTCCTTGATAGGCTAAGTTACAAGGCTGGTCTCGACTTCGAGATCACCGCGCCTTTGAGTCCCACGCGATACTGCGACACAAACTTCCGACATGACAGACCCGACGTGCTCGACATAGTACTCTTGAAGGGCGTGACACTCCAGTTACGTTCTATCGAGACGCTATCTGAGCTAGACTCTGACCATCGACCGGTCCTATTTCAGCTAGGACTTCCTCCCCTTAGGGAACCCGCGACCAAAACAGTTATTAACTGGACGAAGCTTCGAGAGCAACTCCATTCCCCCGTACCAGCGCACCTCGACAAAATTCCTGACCAGCTTACATCGGTCGAGGACGCTGTCTCAGCCGCGACTAACTTCACAGAACATTTGGTAGACAGCATAGGAAAGTCCTCGAGGGAGGTCCGAGTGAACTTCGAGGGTTACCGAGCACTCCCTCCGGACATTAGACTCCTCATCACCCGTAAAAACGCCGCGATTAGAGCCCATGACCGATACCCGACAGATGACAACCGACGGAGGCTGCGCCGTCTTCAGAGGGAGTCGAGACAAGCTCTCGACGACTTCAGAGATAGCGGCTGGGATAGGACGCTTGCGACGCTCTCTCCAACACACCAGGCATTCTGGCGGTTGCAGAGAGCGTTGAAGGCGGACACTGTCTCAGATATGCCTCCCTTGGTTGGACCTAACTCCGCCATCGCGTTTGACGACTCTGACAAAGCTGAGTGCTTAGCCGACAGTCTAGAGAGCCAGTGCCGTCTGTCTGCTCAATCCTTTGATCGCGATCATGTCGAAATAGTCGACAAATCGGTCAATATAATGTGTTCTCAGCCACCGGCCGGTCCGCCAATCGAGGAAACGAACCTAGACGAGGTGACGTCCATAGTTAGGGCGCTTCACGTCAAGAAATCGCCAGGTCCCGATAGGATCACTAACAAAGTGATAAAGCTTCTTCCGCCTCCTTTAATTTACCTATTGGTTACCATTTTTAACGCTCTACTGGCCGGTTGCTCGTTTCCGGCCCAGTGGAAAGAGGCCATAGTGATAGGGTTCCATAAGCCGGGCAAACCCCGGCATCTGCCTAGTAGTTACCGTCCCATTAGTCTTCTTAGTTCCTTAGGGAAAGTATATGAGAGAATCATCCTCTGTAGACTTAGATCGGAAGTCGAGAGACTCAAAATCATCCCAAATGAGCAGTTCGGCTTTAGAGCCAACCATTCATGTTCCCATCAGGTGCAACGCCTCACGGAGCACATACTGATAGGGGCCACTGTGAGGGCCAAGAAGCATAGGACAGGAGCGCTCTTCCTCGATGTAGCTAAGGCGTTCGACAGGGTCTGGCACAATGGACTGGTGTACAAGTTATACCAGTTCAAGGTGTCGGACAGACTCGTACTCATCATACGGGACTACCTGACGAATCGCTCCTTTCGCTACAGAGTGGAAGGCGTCTTGTCAACCCCCCGCCCCATCAGGGCGGGTGTTCCCCAGGGTTCAGTTCTCTCGCCCATCCTCTATTCCATCTACGCTAGCGATATTCCTAGACCGCGATCTAAAGTGCACCTTGCCATGTACGCGGACGATACCGCGCTTTACACGTCCTCTAAGGATCACTGGGAGATATACCAACGTCTCCAATCCGCAGTCGACTCCCTTGAGAGTTGGCTGCGGAAATGGCGGATCGAGGTAAACCCTGAGAAGAGCGTTTCGGTGCTCTTCGAACGGGGCCCCCCAAGGATCCTCCCGCGAATCAAACTCTTTGATAAACCGATACCTTGGAAAGACGCGGCCAAATACCTAGGAGTAACGTTAGATAGAAAGTTAGTTTTCGCTGCGCATATTAGGACCGTTCGTAGCAGAGCGGCCTACATATTAGGTCGTTTATATCCGCTGTTAGGCAAGCGGAGTAAAATGTCCCTTCGCAATAAGGTGACACTTTACAAAGCTTGCATACGTTCCGTCATGTCCTATGCGAGTCCCGCTTTTGCGCACGCTAATCTGAAACCCCTTCAGGTGATTCAGAACAGGTTTACACGGATTGCAACCGGGGCGCCGTGGTTCGTACGCAACATCGATCTCCATAGAGACTTGAACCTTCCGACCATCGCTCAGTACTTCAAGGGGCTTTCCCAAAAGTACTTTGAACGTGCTGAGCGACACCCGAACCCACTGGTGGCTGACGCCGCAGAGTATAGACCACGTAAGACTACTTTAGTCAGAAAAAGAAGACCCAAGTCGGTACTCGTTGACCCCGACGACGCGTTCACAGTAGGTAATAACGTGTACGCGTAGGCATAATTGACACCACACAACATACAGACACACACCGTCTGTACCGGTATAGACGAGGTCCCAACTGAGTAAGTGCTCCGTTGCTCCGGCGTTCTGCCGTCGGAGGACGCTAGTGTCCAAATTTCCTTAGCTTCCCTCCTGACTAACGACGCCCCGAGCCGAGGTCCGTGTCTCAATCTGAGACGCCCTCGGGACGTCGTTCCCCATGGGGGCCCATCTGGCCCCCCCTTTTTAAGGGTGGGTCTCCTGACCCACCCATTCCCCCGGTGACGCTGTAATAGCCAACAGGGCTAACAGCATAGACAGACAAAAAAAATAAATAAAAAAAAAAAAAAAAATATATAAGTTTGCGTTTATTGTAAGTTGTAAATTTTGTATACGTCTTTTCTTTTAAGTGTCTTTCGGTGATAATTTTGGCAATTTATTATTAGTCATCACTTGTGTGGCCTTTAATTAATTGTTTGATAATTAAACGTCATTGGAATTAAATTTAATCTGTATGGCCAATAAAAACAACAACACTTCAGTATTTAGCAACAGTGCTGTACTCCAAACAGCATTTTTTCAGCAGCAGCTTATTCAGCAAAGAGTTGAGTTAGGAACCCGGTGGTGATTTTTAATTTTATTTACTTAAATTAATAAATACTTTTACTTAAATTAATAAATAATTTTACAGAAATTAATACATATAGATATAATTTAATAAAACTATTAAATGGACATAGGTATAAAAAAAAATAAAAAGTAATTAGTATTTTTTTACAACTTTGTGCTGTGAAAGTATTTTAATATTTAACAGTTTTTTAAGAAAGCTACAAATAAGAAGAGATAGTAAGTAATTATCAGAAATTTAATTTATCCACATTTAGACATCTAGCCACTAAATGTGGTATTCCTGGATTGAAAATTTCTGAACGACAAAAGAGAGCATCACGTCAGTAATGTTTAATATAAATATTGTTTAATAAAATCTTCGTGTTTTATAATAGAAGTGAATGTGTTAAAGGTGTTACAAGTATCTTCGTTCGCGGGACCAATTGATAATACACCACGAAGGTAGTATTGCTGTGATTCGCTGTTAGATTCTGAGAAGGCGATTCCAGCCCCGCTGTCTCCCAAGCATAGCAATGTGCCTGTGTGACATAGATTCCCTTTACTTCATCAATATCATATTGTTATACATATAGTTATAAAATCGAATTTAGCAATGTCCCAGTGTGATATGTACGATATATATACTAAATACCCATTACATTTTTTGTGTACTTATTTATATCCTCTAGAAATACAAATATACTCAATATAAATAAAATCCAGAAGGTCACTTCTTTTTTACCGCTTGTAAATGTCTCATAATACATAAATAAGAAAACGTATAATATTGACCATAAAATGATGTTCTCACCGTTATTAGATCCCACACAGAATTTATCATCAGTTAGGTATTGTCGGAAGTTGGGAGTTGAGATATTGAAACAGTCTTCATTCTTTATGTATGGCAGGTCCACTATCTTCACTGGTGACTGACGCTCCTTTTCACCAATAATCCAACCGGCTGCCTGGTATTAATCATATTTATACCGACACCAGATTAATTTTGATACCTAAATATATTATGGTGCAAGCAAACATCTGACATATCAAGTGCTTCAACAAGAAGATTTACGAGGAAAAACACCGGATGTAAGTTCAAAGAAGAGAGCATTAACCAAGCTGCGAAGTCCTATAAAAAAGCAAAACGGAAGACTCGTCTCGATCGAATCGCTAAGAATGCCGAATAACTCTTTGTCAGATCAACTGGCAGTCGAGCTTTCTGGTCTCTTGCCAAAGCGATCGAGTCGAACTGTTGATAACCCTCACTGCCTGTCCTACTGTCCAAATGTATTTGCTTCGCTGTTTGTTAATAATTCGCATCTAAACACTGGCAATGCTTAAACAGTACATTTTCCTCACTGCGGTATTTTCCGCATTACGAACAAAGAGATAAGGAAATCATTGTGTCCTCTAGATGTGAATAAAGCAAAACCAACGCTTTATTCACATCTAGAGGACATGCTGGTATACCATCAGGACCATTGGGTCCTGATGGTATTCTAGCCATTCTGCTTAAAACATGCCCAGCCGAGTTGTCTCCTGTTTAGATATGTCTGTATCTCTTTCAAGACTGAAATAGTCTCGAAATCCTGAATGCCAACGTGATACAGTGCCCAGATGTGCCGATCCTGTTAATTATAGACCGATTTTAATTATCTCCATAGTGTATAAGATTATGGTGCATGTATTAAACTCGCACCTTCTAACGTACTTAGAAAGTAACGAACTCCTCAGTGACCGACAGTACGGGTTTTGCAGAAATAGGTCAGCTAGGGACTTTCTAGTGTACACTATACATATTTTAGGTGAGGACATCGGGAAGAACAGAGAGGCGGTCGCCGTCTCTCTGGACGTCTAGAAAGCATTTGACAGGTCTGGCATGCGAGCCTAAGCAAGCTTTCAGCACACCGTATATCTCCTGGTCTGAACGGCTGGGTAACGGACTTTCTGACCCAGAAATTTCTCCGAGTAGTTGTTGACGCATGTTCTTCAGACACTTTGACAATATATACCGGAGTGCCACATTTGTCCGTTCTTTCTACAACTCTTTTTCTGCTGCACATTAACTATCAGCTGAAGCCCGATATCTATGGGTATGCAGAAAACAGCACAGTTGTAGAAAGATAACTGCCGAGTACTCGGGCTAGTAGTGAGCAAGTACATTCTGAAAGAAAAGTCATGGAACATGAAACATTTGAATGGCAAACTTCACGCAGTCTCCGCGAGGGGCAATGCCAATCTTGTCAAATTAAATGCCACCAAAACGCAGATGTGTCTGTTCACCGCCAAAAGGATACCTTTTACCTTGGCTCGTACTTTCCAGAATGTATCCATGGAATAAACCCGATCACTGGGTTTAGTTGTTAAGCTTAGAAATGTCCTCGAACCTCAACTTTGGTCGGTACATTGAGTCCAGAGCAAGAGCAGCTGCAGGAAAGCTTGCCGTTCTTGAGAAGGTTCGCGCAGTACTTTACACCCGGACAGCTACTTGTATTCTACAAAGCAAAGGTCCGGTCGTGTGTGGAGTACTGTGGTCACCTATTTGCTGGTGCCACAAAGTCTCATCTTACAGTTCTGGACTCAATTGAGAGGCAAGCAAAGAGGCTTGTAGGCGATCCTGAATTTGTTGAAGCCAACCACCGCAGCCTTGAATTGGTAGCCTCTCAGTATTATATTATATTTATTACATGAGTTAATTCCCCCGTCCCCCTTCCATCACCAGACGTTCTGCCTCACGGCAGCTATCCATCCTTACGTTGTGGACACTCTACCTGTGCGAACGAAGCGCTTTGCTTCGTTTTTGTTAGTGCATACAGCCAAGGACTGAAACAGCTTTGCCTGGGTCGGTTTTTACTACCAAATTCAATGTGGAGATCTTCAAGAGAGGTGTGAATAGATTGCTAGGTTAAGATGCCTTACCACCTATGACTACATTTACACTTTCCATCAAGTGGAATGAAGTCAAGCGTTGACCTAGACAGTATGAAAAAAAATATATATATTTGCGACTAAAAAGTGATATATGCACAGTGGGAATAATGACATAAGTAGTGAGTTAGATCTGACGGATAATAAAAGTGAATGGAAAAGGAAACACATCAATATGAACTCACCTGGATAAGATCAAAGAAATTATGAAAAAAATTCAAAAACTTCTTAACACTTTAGGCAGGGTGCCTATCATTTAATATTGACTTACTTTGCCTAAGTTCCCATCTATCAGCTGAGTTCTTTCGAGGTCTTTGTCAAAATCTAAGCAAATGGGTCGTACGGCTGGGTTGTAGACAAATGGTGTTTCAACAGCTACAATGGCAATATCGTCCTGGTAGTTGGTTGCCATGCCTTTAAAGTGAAATGGTATCTGGATATGAACAACCTGTAAAATTGTTTTAAATCACATAACGAGACTGGCTTAATAATTTTTATTAAAATGTTTAGTATTTCATTTGGGTACGTGATTTCTTTTTTACTGTCTGGCAGTGTTTGTTTACATATTCTATACTTATTACTAACATTGGACTTTTGACTCTTTATATCACGAGGATCGTTATATGGACGATACAGCTTGCCCACCGCCACAGTATACTGGTCTGCTGGGTGCAGCTTACTACGCGGCGCATCCCAGAAACAATGTGCAGCTAATGGTTGAAAAAAAATGAGCAAATATATATTCTAATCATAAGGGTAGGTCTCTCAAGAATTAGGCAGAGAAAATTATTTTATTATATATCAAAAAGCAGTTTGTTAGTAATAGGTATCTTTAAAACTATGTTACTCGGTCTGTTGCACAGTTATAGATGTTTTTTTTTGTTTATTTTTTTATTATAATGTAATATGAAATATTTGATATGTAATCAAGTTTTTATTATAATAAATTAGAATACATAAATGTATTTATCATCTGATGAACGTTTTTCTACTAAACACTATTGTAGCGGCCTACTGTTCTTTTTAATTTTTCACTTATTACGAGCAACTTTCCATGTTAGCAAGGTTTCTGTCTCTTATAGCCATCTTAGTATTATATTTTATAATGTTATATTGTGTCATCTTCGTCGCCTGCCTTATGGATTTCGCGTCGTCCTTGCTGTCGGTAAAATACACACAGCTTTTGGTATATCGCGATACTACTACAACCGCGTGGAGAACGCTGTCGTGCAGTTGCATTTTACTTCTGGTGTTAATTATAAAAACGGAATTGAAAGTGAGTCCTTGTGCTTCGTGCACGATTAGGATACGCGACCCTTCGCCTGTTCCATAACCCTCATTAGACAATGTTGTCTTCTCTTCTTGGGTGTTTAGTAAGTAGAGGGTACTAGGTTGGGATCCAGGTATTTTCGATCCTGTGTAATTTAGCCTAACAATGTCTAACTAAATTTAGTCCTTAACAATGACTGCGCCAGTTTCCTGCTGGAGTAGATGCCGAAGTAGACCTTTTCTAAGGCATACGCGACCTCTAAGGGATTCCCATATGTACACAATAATTCCTGGCTGATGAACGTTACCAGGGTCCGACGACAGTTCCTCATCTCGAATAGATTATCTCTATGGATGTAATATAACTGGTTTATGTCACTGACGAGGAGAATTTCACCAGCATCGGACAACCACAATGGTTTATAAGAGCCTCGTCTACCACTAAAAGGGTTTCTAACTCTTTGAATCCCTTTACTAATACAGAGGTCATCGTACGCACTTGTTTTTTGGCTTCGTCGCCTATCGTCGTCGAGATATCTTCTCTATTAGATTTTTGGCAACCTCTGATGAGGTTGTAACGATGATGTCCTTCTTCGAGTCAAATTGCGTTTTTATCCACGTGGTGTTGCCACAGCCTGGAACCCCGTTGACCCAATTTAATATTGGCAATTTTATTTTGGAGCATTTAGGTTTTTTGGAGCATTAGGTTTTCAGCACCAAGACTTACGATTTCTGATTTTGTAGATCTGAAGAATTGATTCCATGTTTTGAGTTGTCCCATTTTGTTAGAGCTTCAAACTCGAGGAAGGCATTAATTCAAATTCTTTATTGCTGAAAATCAATCTCTTTCAGGCAATCCTTGTTCGACGATATTCTCATAAGGATGTACATGATTTGCAGTCATTTCTTCTAATACTTTTACTATATTTCGAATTTTCTCATTTTAATAAGACCTTATGTTCAAACATTTATTAAAAACCATACTTCGGATTACGGGCGAATTTTGTTGACGTGTCGCTCACTGTTATAGTTTTTTTCTAGCTTGTGTGACAGAGTTTTCAATAATTGTACATTGTACAGAGTTTTTTAAACTGAGACAGAATAGAGAAATCTGAATCTAAAGGAAATATAACGAAACTACGAGTATCATAGGAATGTTTTTAAATAATCAAAGTATGAACCATTGTTTTCTATGCACGTTCATTGACCCCTTTATTAAACTAATTAATCAATAATAATAAAATCTTTGAAGAACATTTGGACTGTCACATTAGAGTTGATTTTTTTCCCTTGCAAAAAATTATCTAAATTTCGAAAAAAAAGGTAATCTGTCGGTCGGTCACGGCAGTTAGGTGGATGTCTTAGACATTCTAATTGAAGCTCTTCTAATTTGGTTACTGTCTGTTGTGCAGTGTGTGGTCTGGTGATGTCGCGAAGCAGTAGTGGTGTGGAGCGATTGACCAGCCTAGGTCGTTTAGCAGCTAGCTTTTTCATCATGGTTTTGCAATTGCTGACAATAGACTTCTGCCGTAATAGTCTAGCCGGATTTGAGAAAACTGTAATGAACAATACCGGCACTAGTCCACCAAACATTTACAAGTAATTTTTTTGGGTCGATTTTATCTTGGAACAGGATTTGGCTAGTTGAACAGGATCCAACCATTGCGATGAGCGCTTCCGATTATCTTTACGATATCCATTTTTCATTACAAGTGACAATGACTCGATTTAAAATTATTGTGCCAGTTCAGTAATGTAACACAGCAGGCGACCCGCGTTTGCGGGTTTGCTTCAGTCAATGCATGAGGTTTCCCACCCACCCACCTTTTAAACTTTTTAATCTTCCCATTTTGCTTCAATTGGATTATCTTTATTAGTTAGTTAGTTAGATTAGTTTTATCACTAACACCGCAACCTGGAGCTAACTTGGACGTGGTTTCCGATGGATCCGCTTCCACAATAGTCTTCAATTCTTTATTATCAACTCGGGTCTCCGGCCGTCCATGGGCTTGTTCTGCAGTTTGAAACTTCCAGAACGAAAACGTTGGTACTATAAACGAACTGTGTTTTGTTTTGCAACACGACCGCATTACTCGTCGTTAACCCTTCATTCGTTTCCGCAGCACTGGTGCCACGGTGGAACACGTACTTGCAAATAATACGATATCTTAAGTTTTACATTTTGTAAACTGAGTAACGCAAAACAGGCCAGTACAAAAAAACGCCAATTTCATATGTAAGGACCTAATATTATGTAGCTTTTATTAGTTTCTAAGAATTTTTATTTAAGAGAAGTTTATTTTTGAATTACTAATAGTGCATCTCTATAATAAATGCTGAAGCTATAGCTATAAACATTAATTATGAAATATAAACTTAGAGTAAGCGTTATAAGTTTATGTAAATCAGTAATATACAGAGATGAGAAAAGTATTGATGGCAATTTTATTAGAAAATTAGATGGCATCCATCTAATCAATCATCCATCAATAGTGAATTTCACAATATTACTAACCTGATATAATTTTAGTGGCGGTGACGAGAGAACCGGCACAGATTTGCAAATAAGATTTCAACCCCTTTTTGTAAATCCCGGCGTGCCAGGGAAGTCCAACCTGGTCGCTAGATGTACCATCGAGCTGCAGAACTGGTGATTTCATACCGCACGCTAGAAGATAGGGAAATCGCTTTTGTCATTTAAAGAAGGGGAAGTGAAAACATTAGCTATCAAGTAATTAACATAAGAGTTAAGCTTAAATTATAGGATTATGTAGGAGCATATTATGTTACCAAAATTGTAGCTAAATATAGAATAACCAATGCAGTTTTTCCATGCTCCTCATCAGTAAGAGCTCCGAATTTATTTGAAACTTATCCTTTTATCCCGACTTCATTAACGAAAGTACAACCGGGTAAATTTAATATATATAATATTAATCATGAATGTCGAAACTTTACGTATAAAAAATAAAGATTACTATTGTTTTGAAGACTTTCTAAGTTGATTACATTTTTTTATATTGAAAAGTTATTTTAGCTTCACTTGATGTTATTATAATGTTATCAACAGTTATTGGTATATTCGTCAAACCTAATACGCAAATCGGTTTATAGTCCCAATTTCCATCTGTTTCACAGTGCATTTTGGACAATACCCCGCGGGACAAGTAGTTCGGAGATCTACAAAAGGGCGTAACTATAGTTCCTGCAGGTACTGAGGATTCGCATTTTTGCGAACCATTAAGGGACCCTGGTGTTGGACAGCGGTATTCTATGCTCATGTCATTTATGAGAGTGCAGAAACCTGGAAAAAGATCAGAAAAATTATATTATCTGTGTTTGTAATGTAAATTATTTGAACACCCTACTAAAAAAACTCACCAACACATTTTGGTATGCTTGCCGACCATTCATCATTGACGCATAATATGCTGTTGGTAGTATTATCATTTCGGTATCCGATGTCACATGATACTTCCAACTTAACGCTAGGATAACTATCCCCTGGCTTCGCGGAGGGGTAATTGCTGACTGTATACCTCCCATGTTCAGGATAAGGCGGGAGCAGACAATCATAATGATGGATTGGCCTTTTAAAATAATCGAATTGAGTATAACTTTATAATAAAAGTATTTTGTTACAGTAAAAGAATATATTCATATTTATTGCACTAGTAAATCTTAATGAAAAAATAGTGTGTGTACTTCTGTACGTACGTAAGAAGTTATACTTCTTTGTCGTCATTAACAATAGTTTTTAATCGTATGCAAATAAATAATTACCTAAAATAAAATAATAAAATAATTGCAAATAGTCCAGTCATTTGGTAGTTTTACCTGGAAAGTTTTCCGGAAGTTTTGAAAATTGATTATTTTATAGATTTTGGTATGCTCTTTTCGAATTTCAATTTTGCCACCTCGTATCTCCGCCACTTATCTATCTTTATATCTTTTCTAAAATATTCTACTATTGCCACCGGTATTGAAGAAGCAGTGTGGGTCTTTGTGTTGGGTCCCTTTCTTTCGACTCCATAGTCGAAAGAAAGGGTCAACTCTATAGTCTCCATAGACTATAGACATTGTATGGCCTCCATACTCTCGACTTTCAACGAAACATCTGTCGGTAGAAGTTACGAGAAGTATTTAGTTTAGGCGGAGTCATCAGTATACGTTTATATGTATGTACGACGTACAGTGTTGTTTGTGTTCTTAGAGCCATTACACTTAGAGCCACTTCCTCTACGCAATAATGTAGCAATGAACTTCTCATTATTATATCGTTTTCGACACAGATCATGAACCATTATCGCCATTTTTTCAAAATGGCGGCGCGAGCAGCGGAGGTACGAGGTGGCAAAATTGAAATTCGAAAAGAGCATACCGAAATCTATAAAATAACCAATTTTCAAAACTCCCGGAAAATTTTCGAGATAACTCCCTTTTTTTCGACCAAATGACTGGACTAAAAAGGATATTCTACACAAGACAATAAGGTTCCGCTAAATTTTAAAATTTGCAAAATTAATATTTATAGTCTTTCAAAATCACCATCTATTTTTACTTAAATGAAAATATTTCTACCACTGTGAAACACCTTACTCAGTATAAAGTGGCACGGCTAGGTCTCGCGGCTATATCTTTTGTGTTTAAAAGACTAATACACTCGTTCCCTTAATTGATATCCTTTTACCCATAATTACCCATGTTCTTAACTTTTCTTTACTTACTAACAGGTTCCCTACGGCTTGGAAGAGTGCTCATGTAATTCCACTACACAAGATATCTAACCCTCCTTCTCTGTCTCACTTTCGACCTTTATTTATATTCTCTATCTTCTCTGAGGTTCTTGAAGACGTGTTTTTTTTTATATTTTTTATTTCATTTTATATTGTTTTTTATTTTATTTTATATTATTTTTTCATTCCACCTGTCCGAACGAAGCGCTTTGCTTCCTCATTTTTAGTGCGTACAGCGAAGGACTGGAACAATTTGCCTGCGTCGGTATTTCCGGCCAAATATAATGTGGGTGTCTTCAAGAGAAGAGTGAATAGGTTGCTAGGACAATGCGCCTTATCATCTAAGACTACATTCCACTTACCATCAGGTGGAATGTAGTCAAGCATTGCCCTAGATCATATATAAAAAAAAAACGTGGTTTAAGCACCTTGCTGAGTTTCTCGATAGTAATAATCTATTAAGTCCTTTCCAATCCTGTTTCCGTTCTTACCATAGCACTAGGAGTGCATTACTACAAATTACAGATATTATCCGATATGCTTTAGTTAATAAAGATCTTTCTGTACTAGTTCTTCTTAACTTCAGTAACGCATTTCATTCGGTGGATTTCGATATTTTACTAAGTATTCTTATAACTTTCTCAATATTTCCATCCGTTGTTTACTGGTTTAAATCTTTGTGGTCGTTAGCAGATTGTGAAATCTAATGAGAATTCATTTCATTGGATGAATCTGTATTAGATTATTATCTGACTAGATATTACATAATAGCTAGATGTTACATAATAACTGTCCAAATTACCTTCAGGAATTATGGGTTTCAATTATGTACCTCTAGAAGTCGTACTGAGCGCTCTTGTGTATCATCAAAATATCTCAAGGTGCCAAAGTACAATACAACTTTTTTACGTAAGTCGTTTTCTGTCGGTGCTACTCAACTATGGAACTCACTTCTTTCTTACATTTATGAACATTATTTAAATCAAGACTAAGGAGATACGAGTATTTACTTTCACTATCTATAGAATAATCAGCATTATTAATATCAAAATACACAATATGAACGTATGTGTTTTTTAATATATTTTTGTGTGTGTAAGTATGTTTATATATATATATGTTGTATATTATTATTATTATTATTATTGTTTTTAGTTAATTTTGTTATTAATTTGTACTATATACCATACCTATCTTAATATACAGGGTTATTTGTAATTAATTGGCCACCTCTTGCAGGCAGCCTCTGGTAACAACATTTGTTCTACAAATCTGGATAAATAACACAAAAAAAACGAAACATAAAATGTTTGCTCCCTCTTTTACTTATCACTTTGTATTTTGTATGGGCTCAGGTTTAATGCCAGTTTAGAGGCAACAAATAAATTTTTGTATGAGAAAACTTAAATAGAACGTAGAACACATGTTGTTGGGATTGATATAGAGAGCCTGCCTGCAAGAGGTGACCAATTGATCACCAATAATCCTGTATAATATGTCCTATAACCTAGTAACCTAGGGTTTCAGGTAGAGATATCTTGTAAGAGATTATGTCATACTTTGTGAAAATGCTCTATACTATGTTACTATTAATGTTTTATGGTGCAAAAATAAATAAATAACTAAAATGTTAACTATAGCTAACTCCAGGGTGTCAGTTTTCCATGACGGGGTGCGCGCGCATCGTGAAAATTTACTGTCACCATTTTTCCTAACGCGCCAAAAGAAGTATAACTTCAAAAACTTTAAGATATTCATAGTAAGAAAAATATTTTCATTACATTTATTTCGGTACTTACGAACTCATATTGTTTTCAGCGATAACAGTGGAAAAAGGTAGCGATGAATCTGAAAAATATTATATAACAGTTATCAGCAGGCTTATGAAAATATAACAACATTTTTTCTATGACCTACGCTCAGAGTTCATTTTCAAAAGTCATAGAACAAATGTTGTTGGGATTGATGTAGAGAGGCTGCCTACAAGAGGTGGTCAATTAACTACCAACAACCCTGTATATACAGGGTGGTTGGTATATATATATATATAAACCTGGCCAATATAAGAAAAAAAAATGTGTTTGTAATGTGTTATTTGACCACCCTATTCAAAAACTCACCATCACATGTTGGCATGTTTGCCGACCATTCATCATTGACGCAAAATATGCTGTTTGTACTGTTATAATTTATGTATCCGATGTCACATGATACTTCCAACTCAACGCTGGGATAACTATCCCCTGGCTCTGCGGAGGGGTAATTGCTGACTGTATACCTCCCATGTTCAGGATAAGGCGGGAGCAGACAATCAGTATCGAAGATTGACCTTTAAAAATAATCAAAATGAGTATAACTTTATAATAGTATTTTGTAATTGTAAATAAAGACTTTGTTTTATTATTTAAATTTATTAAAACTTTCAGATCTATATACTTAATTATAAAAAAATATTTAAATGACATTTATATCGGTACTTACGGCCTAAAAGAATAGTTTTCAGGGACAACAGTAGAAAAAGTTAGCGATGAATCTAAAAAAAAATTGACATCAGCTGGCTTTATGTATATGTACATAAATACAAATTTACAAATGATACTAATGTTATAATTCTTCATTGATGTTGAAAAGGAAGGATTTTTTGTGTGGTTCCGTAGCAATTTGGTTAATTTCTAATAATAGTGACAAAATCATCGGGAGATTATAATGATTTCTAGATCAATTATATGCCTACAGCGAATTTATTTGCTATCTTACTACCAATATACATAATAAAATCCATTTAGGACGCGTTTGCGGTTATGCCCGAAATTATCAACTTTTCGGTACACAATGCTACAAAATCAAACTTAATATAGTGAAACCAACAATTGCAAAGAATAGAATGTTACTAAATCTTTAGTGTTCGGAGAGGAAATACTGTAATATTGTAGTTTTTAATATTACGAAAAAGATTTTCCGTCACGTATTTAAAGAAATCGGGTGGAGTTTAGGTATATTTTTGTCGTAAATATTATAATATATTCAAGCATAAAAAATACCTTAGCTAAGAAGACTTACTCAACTAACAATGTACGAGAAAAAAACTCTAAATAAGTTACGTAATATATCCAAAAATAATAAACAATATTATCTATCTATCTATTTATCTAGTTTGCCTTTGGCATCTTACACGATAAACTTCTTCAATGTAGGTACATTTCACTAAAAAAATGCTTTATTAAGTATTCTTTACTTCCTTCTTCTTGTTAATTTCTTTTGCAGTCTTATGTTTTGTGAGAGATTTTTGAATCAACAGTCTTTTTGTTAGTAGTCTTTTTTAACAGTCTTCTGAGAAACTTTAGTCAAAACATCATCTAGTGACTTCCGTAAACTATATAACTTGTCATGACCGGGCAAAGTGAAAACGGTATCCACTTTGACCAATCCGCTTTGCCCTTCAGGAACATTTTAGAGGGTATCCCAAATTACAAAAAAATCAAATTACTTAAAGCAACATAATCATGCATCACATCCTACTTATAACAAGGAACATGTCACTAACAGTATTATAATTATAAACGAAACACTTGTTTCTGTAAATCAATATTTTGTTCGAAAAAACATATTTTGTTCGCTGACTAGCGCCAGACCCTTGCTTTGAGAAAGCGGTTGCTGGCCAATAAATAATTTAGGAGTTACCGGAAATATTCATTTTGCCCGGGGTAACAACTTTGCCCGGGTTTCCCCTGCACATTAAAAAATACGCTGTGTTTGAGATTCATTTTTTTATTGACCCTAAATATATTATTAATGAACATTATAAGAAAAGATAAAATATATATTTAATGCCGGTAAGTAACTCCGGGTCTTGCCTAGAATTGAAGTTATTATTTAATAAATTCTCAAGCACACGACAGAAGTTTCTTACCACCATCATTCTTAGTACCATAATATATATGTTGATATAAAAAACCGGTTACGTCTGGTATATTCATATTTTCCTGTTGGTTTCATATTTAAATAACATCGGAATCTGATTCTCAATTATTTAACACCAGTAGATATAACTACTTTATAGTTCTCAGGTAACTAATTAACTAACATTTTCCTGTTATTATATTATCCTTATGTTTCTTATATAGACTTTAATTTTTGTGCGATTAAGTAATCTATGTCAGTGAGATAAAAAGAAGAGCCTTACTATAAAGTTCTGTGTGATAGAAGAATGCCAATAAGCCATAGGAACCTAGGGTTGCCACTTGCCAACCATACTTTGTAATAAAGTATTATATGTACTTTATTTTTAGTAATTTTACTTTATAGTTTTGCATGCAAATAAAGTATGTATGTCAAAATACGTTATTTTCAATCCTTACTGCAACGTATTGAACAAAATACTCATTATGGGATTAAAAGTACTTAACTATTTATTTAACATACAGATAAGTTAGAACAGATGATGGGAACGATTTATAATTACTGAACGAAATGTATCTAACATTTCATTTAGTCAGTATCATCACCCGAAATCTATATCTATACTAATATTATAAAGAGGAAAGGTTTGATTATTTTTTTGTATGTTTGAAATGAATAGGCTCCGAAACTACTGGACCGATTTCAAAAATTATTTCACCGTTGGCAAGCTACACTATTCCCGAGTGACATAGGCTATGTTTCATTTTCAAAAAATTAGGGATGATTACTAAAACTTGAATATTCTAACGCAAGGTGTAAAAAAATAAACAAAAAAACTGCGTGCGCTGCGAAAACGGTGAAAGTTACGCAAAAATGATGTTCTATGAAATTGTTTCCACAGATTACGCGAAAAGCGACCTACTCGCGGGCGGAGCCGCGGGCAACAGCTAGTACTTAATAAAAATATTAGCATTTTTTCACTTTTTATTGATAGGAGCTTAAATTACATGAAAAAATGGTTTGATTTTAGCGAACATAACTGACTGACTTTCCATATTTCCTACCATGTCTTTGAGAGTGAATTTGACCATTTTGATATGGTAAGAAATTTAATTAGAAACGAATGGTTTTTTTTTATTTAAATTATAATGTAAATTATATATAATAATGTTGATTGTCAGACAAGCTTTGAAAAAATCAAAAAAGTAAAAAGATGTTAGCTTGTACTAAAAGCACAATTTTTTTTTCCCTTGCTCAAACAATTATATACGTTTCTTTCGCCAGAAAAAGTTGTCAACCCTGGGTACCTAGGTACCTGAGCTGAGCCGTATAATATGTTCTTAGTTACCAGCAGTTTTAATCAACGTTTCCGATTTTCCTCATCTCAAGTAAAAATATATTCATCATAAAAATATACAAAATAGATTTCTTATTACTGCTAGTACCTATTATTGTCTTTAAAATTTTTATGAACTATAAATACAATAATACTAGAAATTATATATGATTACCGCATAGAATAGAATCAACGTATAACTGACATAATACCAAATTTAATCATAATCTTAAAAAAAATGTTGTATTGATATATTATGATAAAAATAAGAAATCATACTCACTAATAAAAACATAAACGAACCCGCTGACCATTTTAAACAACACGATCGTCGACTGATGAGATTTAAAATAAATGCATGAAGCTGTCTTGACAATCAGTAGGTACTAAAATGTATTGCCAGTTTTTATCTCGCAAATATTCCCTAAAATATGGGTAAATTTTAAACTGTTTTATTTATCACAACACACCTTATACACCATATAACATTTTTATGTATAAACGAACTACAGGATGCAGTCATTTTTTTGTGAAAAAAGATTGCCATATAGTAAGCAACCATATATATTAACCGCATATATATTCTATAACAATACATTAAATCGTTGACTCCTTCTGTTAGCTTCTGTTAAATATTAGTTTCACTATCATGCAAAGAGAAACATATTCTACAAAAATAAATGAATATGAACAATAGAATGAAAAAAAAATTAATTATAGGTACCTACCGTATTTTGTACCAAGAACGTCAATAGATTAATAATCTGGAAGTAATTACAGTAAATGTAATTACATAATTTTCAGTTTAATGTAAGTCCTAAATTTTATATGTCTCTCCTTTCATGTTTTTACGCTTCTTTTATATCTGTGACAATTTAGACAAAAAAAAGATTTATTATATCAGACTTTGTTTAAACATTCTTGAATTATTAAAATGAAGTTTTTGTAGAATAATTCAAACTAATAGGTATTCCGTAAAAGTTGAAATGTTTGTCTGTTTTTGATCCTCCAGAATAAATAAATATATCCTTATGGCGATTTCTTTTATGCAGTAATTTTAATTATAAATGATGAACGAAGGTGATAATCGTGACTGGAAGATACCATGACTCACATAGCTACCCAAGTTTAGGTAATTTCCTTCTGGTCTCTGGTTCAAATCCCTACTCCTATCAGTTTGTTTATTATTGTATATATATTTTAAAGTACTTAAAATTTAAATATATTATTATTTAAAATTTAAATAACCCTAACATGACTATACATGTTTATAATTAGTTTTCATAATTAAATGTAATGTTTTCGGGCATTCAGTTTCCACGTACACATAATTCTTATAGTCTAGGTTGGGGATGAGTACTTCATGATGTGATGATGATGATGTGATGTGCAGTGGAACCTCGAGAAGTTAAAAATCAAGGGAACAACAAAATATCTTGAGTTATGTTATTAGGCTTCTGTCAATTACTGGAAGTATCCAGCAATTCCACTCGAAATCACTGGAATTAGCAGATAGTTTAAGTTATAGAGTTAAGTTACATTGGATAACATTGATATAATTAATTTAACTTATCGAACAGATCATTTTAGAAGTTACAGAGGTTTAACTTATCGAGATTCTACTATATATATTAGGGACTTTTGAAAATCATCAAATTATCAAAATTTCAAATTACTTATTTTAATTAAAACTTCATCAATTTGCATTTCATTGTTTGATTATAAAACCATCTTGTTTTATTTATTGTTGTATTTTGTGATTCTCTTCAGATCTACTATACTAGCCATAATGAGATAAGCTCAATATTTGAATGAAACTTAGAGAATTACGAAGCACTATCTTATAAACTTCTTCAGCATATTAGCATATTAAGTACAAATTACATTATTAATAATAGAGTTTAGCAATCTTGTAAATTTTATCCTCATTTTAGAGTCAAGTAATGTTTAAGATTTTAGAGTAATATGTTTATCCTATTTTGATTTTGTTGTTGTATTCCCGCCTATCTCCAAAACTGCTCTTTGCATCCTCTGCTGCCATCCTTGCCATGGTTGAACTTTTCTAACGACACACTTCTCACCTGGCAAAAAATCTATGGATTTGCAAATTATTTTTATGGGAATTAGAATCACTGCTAGTACCAAAGATTTCCTAAGAAACTTAATAGTTGCATATTGAAATAAATTTACAACATTTTTAATAATAACTAATTAGACTAATATTAATTAGTTAAATGAATGAGATTTCAATCATTTATTTATTCAACATGAGAAAACAAGGCGATTATAATTTAATTATTCTATGAATGTGTCCTAATTAATAAAAAAATAAAATTGTAATATATTTTTTTAATTTGTATATCGGTTCGTCCATAAATAAAAAAACATATTTCATACATAATTACGATTCAATTGGCAAAATATATAATACATTTTAAACTATCGCGTGTTTCGCTATTTTTAACTAACTATAACATGATATATCCATTAAATCGAGGTTTCCGTTATCTTAATCACCGAGACTGCACCAATAAAACAAATGAACTCATCATGTAACAAAAAATATTAAAATCATGCAATTATTTGAGTCTTTTTAAACAGTTTTTATTTCTATTTTGAGCAAACGTTACAAGATGGCCGACTGTTGTCGTAAAGCTTTTAGGGCAGTGAAAGATAGCGGTAAAGCCTTCTGCTTACATACTAGCATTCATGGATTCAAGCACATCGCCGCGCCGAGAAGACACTGGGTTGAAAGGTTTTACTTTTATATTGTACTAGGGGTCGCTCGCGACTCCGTCCGCGCGGTTTTTAGTGTTTCCCTAGCGCACGCGAGGAAAGCTCTCAAAAAAGAAATCTTTTCCCGTTTTTACAGCATTTTTCATTGCTGCTCGACTTCTATAAGTCACAGCGAGATGACATATACCCTATAGCCTTCCTCAATAAATGGATTATTCAACACAAAAAGAATTTTTCAATTCGGGCCAGTAGTTCCAGAGATTAGTGCGTTCAAACAAACAAACTCTTCAGCTTTATAATATTAGTATAGATTTCTCAACGCCTAACTTATAATTAAAACTAAATAACGCACTCGACAACCCATTTAAAAATATGACATACTTATATAAAATTATGTTTAAATCATAAAACTAGTTAGACGTTGCTATTATATTTATTTGTAATCTGTAACTGTAAACATATCTCATATATTATCATTACTTTCAATTATATAAATTAATACATTTTAAGTTTCATTGAACATATATGTCTAATATTATATGTCGAAACAAATTTTGTGTGTGTTTCTGTAAAAAGGAGAGTATTTAACTACAGAATACATCATTCTATATATTGACCGATGATTGACAATTATTTATCGGAAATCGTATCAGAATTTATTCTGTAGACAGTCTAAAATTTTGAAAACTATTGCATAAAATTCTGTACCAATTGTACAGATTATGCTTTGTTGCATTTTAATTATGTCTTAAGATAATTAAATATATGTATATATATACATATATATATATATATATATGATGGCTGGTTATTGCGATGTATTTAAAACTTATTTCTGACTGCAAACTATTTGTACATGAAGAGAGAAACAAATAAAAATAATATTATTGAAGTGTAGCATATATTTTATTAAATATTAGATACTTTAAATTCAAAAGGCATATCTTAATAAAGAAATCTTGGTATCACAAATAATTTCCTTAAGGTTGTTATGGGCTTCCGTGATGGTGATATCAGTATGGGGAGTAGTGAATATCTCGATGGGTCAGTGGCAGAGGTACAACGAGAATCCAACTGTCGTGACCTTGGCGAAAGATTTTAGAAATTGGAGGATTCATATGCCAGCGGTGACTGCTTGTGAAAAGGTAAATGAATGAAATAAAACTATTTTTACGGATTTAGCTCGCGTATATTGAATTAAATTTTAAATTTACATTTTTAAATTTTACCCATTTAATTACA
Organism: Napeogenes sylphis; assembly: GCA_959347405.1. Taxonomy (NCBI): domain Eukaryota; kingdom Metazoa; phylum Arthropoda; class Insecta; order Lepidoptera; family Nymphalidae; genus Napeogenes; species Napeogenes sylphis. The sequence continues at coordinate 5,613,135 of OY365788.1, forward strand.
TTTTAACTAGAGTTAGATTTAAAATTTAATTCAATATACGTGAGTTAAATCCGTGAATATAGTTTTATTTCAATCTGTTGTAATCGTGAAAGCCTTAGACAACACTTGGTAAATAAATAATAAGTTCTAATAGAAGGGTCATCTACATTACAGTACTTATCGAAAAATATATCATCAGAATCAAGCACAACTTTAGACAACATTTTACATACATAATACCGAAAATAGTTAATGTAACATTTAGAAAACTAAATTCTAATTCTATTACAGAATAGAGTAGACCCTAAAAAACTACCAAGTGCTATAAAATCTCGTTGGAACATTGAACCCGGAGATCTGAAGTATGAGTACTACAGTCGCTTCGTAACTGCTGTAGCTAGCTCTAGCTTAGAAGATCTTAGTCTTTACCACGAGTTTGAGGATGACCCAAGCCTTGATGTAGACTTCTTTGAATTAGCTGTTGATGTGAGTAGTACCTACTTTTAAATATATTTAAATTATGAGTGTTATGCTTTTTTAAATTTAAATAAATATAGAATGAAAAATAAACTGATATATGCAGGGATTTGCACCCGCGATCTCTGGGAAGTCGAAACGGGGCAGTTTCCGAGAGGTTGCGGTTTCAAATCCCTTAATTCAATAAATTAAAAAGTTAAATACTTTCATATATACTTCAATATAGCTAGATATAAATACAAAATTATTGCTGTAATAAGGAATAGCAAAAGTAAAGCATAAACATGGACCCAAAAAGAAAAGTGTTGCTCAAGATTTAGCCTGATTGTTATACCAGGTGATGGTAGAAAGCCGGGTGAAGGTGGGTTATCCGGAGGCCCTGAAGGCAAATTGGACGCCCGTCATGACCGAGTTGGGAATCTGCCACACCTTCAATTCTGTCGCTACTGCTGATATAGCTATAATGTAAGTAATATTTTTATAAAGTAGTTCAACATTCAGTTTTTATATTTCTTCGTTCTATTATTAATTTTCAGCAAACCAATTGTAAATGACAGCATTCAGAGTCCGGTTACTTGTCCGTTTACACCTAAAAGTTGTTATTTCCTGTTTGAATGTGTAGCAATAATTGACGTAAGTATAAGCTATGTGAACAAAACAGTTTACAGGCCAATCAATTTTATGTAATAGCTATGCAACAAAAAAAAGAAAATGTCGATGCATGTCATTGAATTTTTCTCACGGTATATTATAATAATTAATGAAAAAAAAGATTTTATTCTTCTACCCCCTCAGTACTACATCCACTCCCCTTACGACATAGCAGACTATACCGACTATAGGACTAATTCCTACCCCCTGCTAACTGCCTTCGTGGACGTCAGTACTACAGAAACAGGAGTTGGACCAGGGGTCAGGGAACTGCTTCCGAAGAGACGCAATTGCTTATTCACTGACGAACCCACAATAACATCCAGACAGGTATTGAAATGTATTTATGATTAAACTGGCAAAAAAATTAAGTAAACTTCTATAACTAAGCATAAAACATCAGCAAAAGATTACTCCGATACCGGGAATCGAACCCGAGCCTCCTGGGTGAAAGCCAGGTATCCTAGCCACTAGACCATATCGGACTTAGGATGTAAAACAAAAAAATATTAAAAACATTATTCTCTTATCAATGACTGATAATAAAAGGTATCGATAACTTATAATCAATGTTGATAGTACCTCATTGTTGGCCTCGCAATGTATTTGAATGAATGTCGTAACCATGGATCACGAAGTTAATGTGGTTCCAATCCGCTATTTTTTAACATACACTTTGATATCTAGGGTTTTTTTATATTTATTTATTTATTTATTTATTTATTTAATTCTTTATTGCACAATATACAAAATAAAGCACAAAAGGTGGGCTTAATGCCACAAAGACATTCTCTACCAGCCAACCTTGCGAAGTACAGGAGAGGATGTTGGTAGGCGTGCAAAACATAAAAAGTAAAAGAGAAAAAAAAAAAAAAAGAATATTATAAGACTATCTATATATCTAAATCTACATATAAAAAAACATAAAAATAATAATATAAAAGACATATAATACATACGATATATCCGACATAATATTTAATACATATGAGATATTATATAACAAATTATACGATGACAGGTTTACAGCACTCATTCATGTAGACAGGAATGCAGACGACGCCTGGCTATACAGCTATGCGATTGTCAACCGTTCTATTACTTTTACGAAAGTAAGTTTTTGTACATCAGTTATGAGGATATCCGTTTACATTTTGTTTTATTATTAAATTATAGAATTCATTGCTGGTATTCGTTTGATAAATAATTAAGTAAAGTTGAACAATTTGTTATTGTCCAACCTTTCTGCTAGAAGGTTATACTACGTGTTCAGTCCGCGGCATGCGTTGCTTGTCCAGTCACCAGCACCGCCTATCTACACTGGACTCGCGGTGTACATGCAGCCAGCACTGCCTGGATGCCGTGTTCCGGGAAACCAGGGAAAGAGACCACCTCATGTATGCTTGGAACATAATCACAAAACACCTTAAGTTACCATCTTACTTTGACCTTTGGAAGTATATCAATATTGTTGCAATTGTGTTTGGAAAATTGCAGATGAAATATATAAATTCCGTTGTTAAATAACGTTTCATAAATGCAAAGTATTCCAATTTAACATGAAAACCTTTGGTGTTGAATAGAGTTTAACATAAATTACACGCAGTATTATCATATCGACAGGGATGGAGGTCCGTTCTCTGCTCGAGGAGCAGTTCGGTACACACTCACACAGCCTCGTGAGCGCTATATCAGATACATAGTGTTCCACTTTCAGGACCTCGTGGGTTGGTAGAGCTTTGATATTTAAAACTTCATATTTCTTATTAAATTTGAAATTTATTTTTGTTAAGTATACGAGTATCGTATAGACTATATTTAAATTAACATTACCTCCATACTAATCTCCAATCAACCTCCAAACTCAGTGTCATTTGGGGGAGCGGCGGGCCTCTTCCTGGGCGCCAGCTTCATCAGCTTCGTGGAGATCGGATATTTCCTGCTAGAGAGAGCGCTGCGTCTGCCAATGACACAGCACACTGAAGCTGTACTGGTAAGACTTCATGGAAAATTAGGAAAGAGTGTACAATTTGAAAAACATATGCTTTTATAAATTGGCTAAAATGTTTTTAATTTAATTTTCACTCAATTATTGGGTGTAACTTTCATAATTTATATATGTTAGATAACTTTACTTAGCTTTGCGAATTCATACATTTAAAAAACAGTGGCTCGAGAGATATTGTCTTCTATACCACACACACATATATTTTTCATCTGTGAAATTCAATATCTTCACCTAAAAATTATGATGTTTAGGGTGAGGAGTAAAACCGTGTATTATAAATTATAATCTTTGAAACAGTGACTCATGTAATTTAGTTTTTTTGTAAACAGGTGAAAAAATCAATCGCTCCATATGAAGCACGCATCAGAGAACTGACAGCCATCATCGATGAACACTTTTAATAAATAATAAAATAATAAAACTAAGAAAGATTGAACGATAATTGAATTATTGGCAAAACGTGTTTTTCGTGCTTATTTATTAAATGTAATTTAATTAAATATGATCTCTTTTTATAAGTTGTCATTTTAATTATTCTACTTTCATTGTCTTATGGCTTTAAATAGAATAGCGTCAGCTATTGCTAATGCTTTGGCGGAAGCGGAAGCCATGTTTATATCGAAAGCCATATCCTGCATCAAAGATAAAGTCATATTCATATTGCTAAGTCTAGCATTGACCCAATAAAACTTGTAAAATATGTATAAATGTTTAATTATTTGGCAATATATATAAGATAATTGCCCTTCAGGCTAATATTTAATAATAGGGGTCAGAAGATATAAAACGTTACTTTTTGTTTTCCTAATAATTAATATGGTATTATTATAATAAGTTTGTATGTTAACATTAAAAGTTAAATCAGTGGACGCCGCTTATTGTGATCACGGTTAATGTTATCAACCGGCTATTGTTATCGAAAATGGTCGGTCCCAAATTTCTCCTTAGCAATACATTTGAAAAAAGTCGTCGTTGTTATCGATTTAGAGGACGATACGACGATTCGATAAGACGTGGTGTTCAACACCGAGCAACAAACTTCGAAAAATTATACTATTTTGAGAATTATATTCAAATGATTATGAATGAAAACAAGTGTCAAACAACAATAGATCGATATTTCAAATGAATCTTATGTTAGAATATTTTTAAAAGAGGAAATAATTAGAAAACGAAACACGCCAACGAGATGTTTCTGCGGGGAAAGGAAGCTATAGAAACTGCAGGCAAAATCAAAACAGAGTGCAAAGCCATTGCACTTGAAAGCCTCCAGTCTCTGTACGAAACAGTACTCGCTCTCTCTGACTCCAGGTCTCGTCACAATTACAACCTGGAAAAAGAGAGAAAAAGAAATGCCCAGGAGCTTCTAGCGATAGAGCGAGCACAAAACCATAGGATAGCAGAGTTAAACAAGGACTTGCTGGTAGAATTAAAAGAAGCAAGAAGTAGAATAGATGAAAACACCAAACAAACGAAGGCAGTAAGAGACTGGCTAGGTCACGAGACCCAGGAACCTTACCGGAGAGTGGCAGATATAGAAAAAGGCACTCAACATATAATTTCAATGATGTCATCGCTGGAGTCAAGCGTCAGCCAATTGGGAGTTTCTGGAGTGGCTACAAACATTGAGCCCCTCACTAAAAACCATAACACCCTAAGAGATAGCGTCAACTCCATATCCAACCAATTAGACGAGTTACGACGCGATCTCAAGAGAAACACCAGCGACATACTCCAAAAGACCGACGAGACATTGTTGAAAGTGAGTACGCCAAACCAGGTAAGGTCCCCTGATAACAAAAACTATATCATTAAGGAGATAAAGGAGGCCATTAAAAATATAGTACCAAAACCTGATACGTCACATCATAGCGATACCAGACAAACCACCGCAAACATGGAAGAACATCTACTCCCAATTAAAGAAAGCTTGGAGGCGGTGTCCTCTGAACTAAGGACGATGCGTCAGGAACAAACACACCAACAAATAAATAATCAATTGAGCCTAGCAGAAGAACTAGGTCACACAAAAAAAAAGGAGCAAACCGAACCGGCTCCGAAACGAACATATGCAAAAGTGGCATCAATTCCGCCTAAAATTGTACCCAACCATACTTTAATCGTATCCTCTACAGACCCAGAATATACAGGGGAAAACCTTGTAGAGAAGATTAGGGATGCCCTAGATACAAAGAACACCGGAGCTAAAGTGGACAGGGTAAGGAAGGCAAGAAACCAAAAGGTAGTGCTAAGTTGCGGTACAAAAGAGGACCTCAAGTTAGTACAAAACCAAATAAAAAAAAACAAAATCCTAAAGGCAGTGATAGCAAAACCGGGCAACCCTCTGATAATAATAAAGGACGTGCTCTCCTATCATAAGGATGCAGAACTCGTAGAAAATCTACTAGCGCAGAACAAACACCTTCTGCAAGGCATCGACATGAAGGAAAACACAATAAAAATACGTTACCGCAAGAGAGCCCGGAACCCCCACGAATGTCACCCGGTACTAGAGGTATCTCCCCCAGTGTACAAAAGTTTTATAGAGGCCGGAAAGATATACATAGGCCTCCAGAGGAGACCGGTACAAGATCACTCTCCTCTAGTACAATGCGTGAGATGTCTCGGCTTCGGTCATACAAGGGCGATCTGCCAGGAAGCGGAAAATCTCTGTAGTCATTGCGGAGGATCACATTCCTGGGAGAAATGCGCCAAAAGACTCGCAGGGGAACTACCGGTTTGCATAAACTGCAAGTCAGATAAGGGTGATAGTACGAATCTGGCTCACAACGCTTTCAGCAAAGAGTGTAGCGTACGTCAAAAATGGGATGCAATAGCAAGATCTAAGATCTCATATTGCTAAAGGCTCCCAAAAGAATCAAAAATATGGTCCAACAGAGATGGCTGACACGGGTTTACGTTTCATCCAAGCAAACCTTCAACGCTCCAAAGTCGCAACATTGGAGCTACTCCAAGTCGCAAAAGATACCGGAGTGTCGATTGCCCTAGTACAAGAACCATACGTGGGAGGAAAAAATATATACAGGTAGACGCCGCTTATTGTGATCACTTTCAGCCTTTCAGGATTCTAGTGCACATAATAAATGATCATAATGATAAAATATGAATTGTGATCATTTATTATGTGCACTAAAATCCTCCAACAAGCATGAAAAAGTACCATCCGCATAATGTTATCATTCGGTTATTGTTATCAAAACGGGCTGGCTGAAAGTGATCACAATAAGCGGCGTCTACCTGTATATATTTACACGGCTATAATCAAATTCCAATTAAAAAACAAGATTATAGCCGCGTAAATATATATTTAATAATCATCACGGTTCATGAAAGTATAAATACCAAAAAATATATATATATTAAAAAAAAATATATGAATTTGTATTTTCTAGCCCAAGTAATTGAAGTCATAACTGGTAAAGTAGATTAATAAATTGTTTTATGAATAGACTTTGACACAAAAATGTTACAAAATGAAATATATTTCTCGAAATTAGAAACAAATTCTGGTGATGGATCTTATCTTAATTTGGATGATAAGAACTTTACATTATTCATATGATAAATCCATACAATTTTTTATCTAAATTCTTTGACTATTAATCATAAATTGGAATATAAGTAAGTCATAAAGTTGGGACACAGATTAATTATAGTAAATGACTGCAGAATAACAAATCGTGTTATATTTTTAATAGCTACATTTAATTGAACTAGTCATTTATAAAACAGTACCTTAAGCAAATTGTTTTAGATTCTTTATCCATATGGGGATATGATTATAAGAACAACAAGTATGTGAACAAATATTCAATATAGCATAACTGGATATTTAGATAATGTTAGTCCGTTATTTTATAGCTTTTACAACTAAATAAATAAAGATACAGTACCAAGAACGATTGCTTATCACTTGATAAGAACCTTCCAATAATACTTATGATATAATTTTCAGCAAATATTTTCACAGGAATATCGTCAAAGTGAATGAAATCATAATTATGTGTAAAATTAATCATTGTTACCTGAAAACATTGGAATTTCCTTTTTACTAAATTTATTTTGTTTACGAATTTTTCTTAAGTTTATTTATAACAAACATTTAATTTTATTAGTTAGATTTTTATCACGCTTGAGTTAGTAATCAAATCTAATATTAACACGAATACATATTTTAAACTCAATTAACAGAGCTGTGAATACCCTATGTACATTATATTTGTAATCATAATTCGTATTAACCCTTAATATTAAAAAAAGAATAACTGCAAATGTATAAAAATCCTATATGTTTAGTAATTCAATATTGATCTAGCTTATCAATAGCATAAGTCCAAGCATCGGCCCCTGAGGGACACCCATACATAAAATTATCAGTTAGAACGTTATCGCCTTATCAGTGACTATTTATCACCCACCTTTAAAATGAATTTCGAAACGTTGATAACGTTCAACAGCTAACTCTATAGATTACTGTTAAATCGGCTCAGAGTGAGTTAGTACAGTGTCGAAGGGCTGAGTGGTTTAAGCAGTTTTCTGCTTTGTGTGTAGTGAAAATGGGTTCCAAAGTGTTTCTTTTGTCTTTCCTAGTGATTGGATTCGCGTCTGCTCAAAATAATTGTAAGTTGCATAATAAAACGTTATCTGTAAATCAATTCATTTTTTTTTGTTTTATCGATTTGTATAATTAGCTTCGTGCACATCACATAAATTAAATATATATCAATATTGCAATTGTTTCCAAGTAAAAAACGTTTTACATTATACAACAGAAGCAATAAGTTACCAAGTACAATAAAATAGGGTGGAGTTCATGACGTCATAACATAAGAATAGTGACGAATAATATCATAAGGTATATAATTTGTCAAAGTTTTAATATTAATGTAAATTTTTCAATTGTTAAAGCAATAGTTGTGTCTTCGAAGTGATTAAATTACGTAATTACTAGTATGGTTCAGATTTGAAGATTATCTATTATAATGAAGATAAAATATTGAAGTCATATAAATGATAATAATGTACTTCAGTTTTTTATGTCAGATAAAAACACTGAATCATTTAATTGAAGTTAATAAGTTTTAAATAATTGTGACATTATTTGGCTGGTTCTATGGAATTGTTATTAAACTATTCGGATTTCCTTATAATTTTTTCAGTCACCGCTACAATAAAGACAATTTTTTTTATTAAGACTGTTACAACTAAAACCTGGCAACTTTCAATGAAAATTGAAATATTGAATAATTTATGGTCTGATTATCATTAAAATACATTATAACAGAATTAAAATAAAAATTAAAAAACCCCCGATACAAAGAGACGTCTAAAAAGGATAAAAATAATATTATTATATACTTATTGAATTCGTTGCGTCGGGGGAACGTTGTACGTACGTTGGCGATCGTGTATTTTACAAAATTATCGGAGCTAATGAATGAGGACTTAGACTATACGATTTGACATAATCATTTCGTTATTTGCTTTGGTAATTTGCTTTCATTTTAGATTCTTCCTTTGTTTAGCAGTTCTACTTTTTGTATTGAGTTTCGAAATTAAAAACATAAAGAATTCTAGAAACTAGCAATATTATAAAGAAATTAAAGAAAAATGAGATTATATATTTTGAATGTTTATTATTGTCTTGTTTATTTGAGTCTTTTCCTCGACTAGTAAGTAGTCTTACATGTTCTCCAGTCATATTCAGTGATGGGATGGGTGGCATCTGTGTAAATATTGACAATTTATCTATAACTTATAAAGACTATTTCACTACATTTTTTATTATCGAACCAATGAGAGCACATTTTCATTTCCAACATCGACCAGACCGATCGTAAATTTAATTTTCATCAAGACTCAGACTCAAATTATTTTGTTATTCCCTAGGTCTAAACAGTAATATTGACTCCGCCACCAATCATACTGATTAACTTATATGAGTTCTTGATCAAATTTTCAAATATGATACAAGTACACGCTATCACGTGACAGTCGTGTGTCATTCATCGATTGATAATAAAATAGGCGAGGCATAGATTACTCATGAGGTTAAAATGAATTTTAGTTCCGTTTATGAAATGCAGTAGAACCTCGATTAACCGCACTATGGTTTTTCGTAAGACATTCTGGATAACTGAGGGCCGGATAATCGAGGTTATAATGTAAATGGAATTCAGACCGAGTTTAATGAAAATTTAGTTTCAGTGCAATTTTGCACAATTAAACACAAAAAAAATATTTTTATTAAAATTGCTTTATATGTTATGTTGATTTAATTCCATTGGTTAAGGGTTTACTTTGGAGGTACAACCTGCTCTATCCGGTCTCCCTGTGTTTTATATATATATTATTATTTTATTACAGTGCGTGTCTGTGTACCCTTATCCTTCATGACACAATGCCAGGGCTTGCAGAGTCTTAACAGCCCGGTCATTTGTGATGCTGTGGAGTCAAGGTATCTTTTTTTGTCTTATTATTTTTTTACATTACTTATTTTTTTTAAATACTCTTGTCCTTTTAGGACATTCCTGCAAACTCCGTTGTTATATATTTTTTTACTTTAATTAAAATAACTTTTCGAGTAACAGATTTACGCTTTCATCAGTTTCCGATGTATTTATCTTTGTAACCTTAAACGTGAATCAGACTAACTTTAAAATGTCTGATGCAATAATTTGAACAGTTTGTCTCGTTATTATTGCCAGGATTTCCAGAATAAGAAATTTCAAAGTAATAAATAATTGTAAAAAAAACAGACTTTTATAAAAAAAATACCTGATAATAAATAATAGTAAAAAACTAAAAAGCACGCTTTTATAAAAAAATAAGATAAATAATAATTGAAAAAAAAATTGGAAATTTGCCGCGCATTCCATGCTTTTTTACAGTGTTTTTTTTTGTTATTTATACTGTTAAAATTTAAATTTATTTTACTTTGTTGGTTTTTTCCTTTTTTGTCATTAATATTTTTATATTTTAGTTATTTTTTTTACGTTTTCTAAAATATCATTTATTTTTGAAAATAAATTATCTTTTATAATAATTACAGGGTTGATTGCGCATTGAGGCTGAATCGGGGTGATTCAGATTTTGGGGTATTTTCTGAAGAAGAAATGGTATTGCTTAGCCAAGAACAACCCAACGACAACCGGGTCGTAGCTTCAATTAAAGATGTTTCGAGAAATGGTAACTTTATATTTGATAACTTTGGATCATTATCTTAAAGAAGTCTATGAGAATGTATATTTTTATTACCTTCCGAAAAATTGATATATTTTATGAAAAATATGAAACGTCTAAAAAAATGGTCAAATAATTATATTCGTGTTTGTCTCAGGAGCTTTCGCCTTCGAAGCAGTAGCAGTGGTTCCAGCAAGTCATACAGGAGGTTTCGAAGGTCTTCGTGGTGCTAAGTATTGCCATCCCGGTCTAGACGAGACCGAGTCTCGCTGGTCTCCGAGAGTGTTGAAGACTTTTGAACGAATTGTGAGTAGAACTTATCTGATTCATCTTATGAACCTTTTCTCCCTTTTATTTCTAGTCCATTCTTATCCATAATAATATCATCTTGTCCATACTAATTAAGATGGAAATACTTATAAATAAATAATTATAGGTCGCTAGAACAGACCGTTGCCCATCAGGTGACACAAATGGCAAAACAGCTGAGGAAATTGAGGTTCAGAACCTTAACGAGTTCTTCAGCAGCGCGTGCAGACCCGGACCCTGGAGTGCTAATCTCACCGTTGATGCTGACCTCAGTAAGTACAAAAATAATAAATAATTTCATAATAGTTTATGTGAAATATACTCGATTATAAATATTTGCATTTTTAATTTTAAAACAGGTGATTAAAACTCTTCAACATCATCCACCTGCCCTTTTCTCATTTATTTAGGATCAATAACCAATTTACATAATTTATATAATAAAATAAAATAAATAAATTATAAAAAAATAAAAATACATTAAAAATATAAAAAAATAAAAATCGTAATTGTTTACTTGATGACACCTATTTGTAATAACTTTTTACAAAAATTAGTTCAAAGGCAGTTCTCGGGTAATAGTTAGTTTTTCACCATTTCGAGTATTTTTTTACTTTTTTATGAAGATAGAATGAGAAATAAGCCGATACGGTAGTTCAATTGGTAGAGCGACGAAACTTTTTCCCAGAGGTCGCGGGTTCGAATCCCTGCCCGTATCGGTTTATTTTTCACTCTTTATTTATATAAATATATGTATTCCACATGATAGCCTTTTTAATTTTTATTTCCACTTTAGTATCATGGATGTATAATGCCGTGACATCGTCTTCAAGTACTCGCTATTACTCTCGTATTCTACACTCTTGTGGACTAAACCCATCGTGTATATTTAATTAATAAATCTGATGATAATTTTACAGAAAACCGCTTCCCGAACCTCTGCTCTCTTTGTGGACGTGACGCAGGCTGTTCGAAGTACAACATTGACATGGGAGTGAACGTCGCCGGCGTTGATAACAACAATCGTCACATCCAAGCACTAGAGTGTATGAGATCTAACGCGAACAATACCCTCGCTTATGTCGCCTGGCAACATGTTAGGAATTACTTCACTGTGAGTATGATCACTATTATCAAACAATTTATGATATTAGTTAGTTTTATTTATAAAGAAATCGGATGGTGTTCCTCTCGACTGGTTTCGATCTATGTTACGATTTTCAATTTTCCTTGAAAACTTGGTATTATTTGTTTTTTAGTATTAGATTTAATATAAGTATATATAATTTAAATTGAAGATTTAAATCAATTAAAATTGTTTTTTCTATTGCTGTGGACAAAAATATTTACATTAATAAAATACACAGAACCGCAATCCCCTCATCTCGACTTCCTATGCCTTGCTGTGTGAAGACGGCTCCCTAAGGGTACTCACTGCTGAAGCCCTGAAATCTGAGGTTTCCCCTTGTTCCTTTGTAAGGCAGCCTAGGAGCGCTATTGTAGCCACTACGTAAGTTCAAATTGTATAATAATTTAATAAAAAAAATATAGAAAAAAATACTTTACCTTTGACGGTTTTGATATCATATCTCAAATATTATTATTTCGTTTGCATGCATTCTTCTTTCATCTTCTTTTTTAATATCTAACATTCTGATTTCATACATTATGGTAGCTCTAACATTTTGTACATTTTTAAAATTAATTTTAAGTGGCACTTTTTGGTTACATGCAGTTCCCGAGATTTGCTGCTACTTAATTTCTACTGTCATTTATTTGCATTTGTTCTGTCTATACGTCCCGGTCAATGAAATAATCTTTTTTATCAGCTAATTTACATAAAATTAAACTTTCTCTGGAAATAAAAATAAAAAGACTTTTAAGTATATTTTATGACGGTTCATCCTTATAATTAATAATATGGCTACTTGAAATAAAATAAATGATTTCATTAAAACCTCATGAATCTGGATAGCCTGTGATATTTTTAATGTTTTTGTATTTATACTTTTATAGGACAAGAGTCACTGAAGTTCAGGCTGCTGTTAAATCCTGGTGGCCTACCGGTGGCAACCCTGGAGGTAACTCCTGGCAGTCGATTTTGTTCAATAACTTATTGGGAGGTTCTCAAGCTGTGCTCGCCTTCGAGGACTCATTGCCGACTCCTGGAAACTATACACAAAGTAAGTGGAAAGGTCAAATTACTGTCATATATATAATTGTAAGATAATAACACATTGTGGTAGAAATCGAACAATTCCTGATTTTTTTTTAATTTATATGAATTATTATCCAGCTCATCGTTCTTTCCTTTTGCCGGTCACGGGATAATTTATGTAATTAAGTTTAGTACAAAACTCAATAGTTAGGCTTTTGTAAACTCAAGCCACAAATGTCACATAAGAAAGCAAAATTATGATTAATAAATATCGATTTTTTAGGTCGCAACTTTGCCAGAATCGAATCATCCTCATCCTGCATCCCAGCTCGCCGTTGGTGCACTATCTCCCCTGCAGAACATTACAAGTGCACTTGGGTTAAATCAGCTGCACATACTCTGGGAATCGAACCGCCTATTTCTTGCCAAATGAGGAATCATATTTTTGAGTGTCTTGCCGATATTAGAGACAACGCTGCCGATTTCATTGCTGCCCCAGCTAACTATGGATATATGTCAAGACAGTAAGTATTAAGGTTTTTTAATTGAATAACATTTACATTTTGTTTAAATAAACTTTCAAAGTTTTTACCCGCAACATAAATTGTAATCAACTTATTTTTTCAATAAGGCATTACAAGCTTGCTTCCGTGAAATTAGTCCAAAATCTACGTGGAAACCCGAATTCCTTCTCACGCGTGGCTGCGTTTGTGAAAGAATCAGCAATTCAGGGCAATATCAGTAGGTTCGAGAACCTGCGCGGCAAAAAAGCATGTTTCCCAGAGTTTGGAGGAATTTGTAAGTATAGACGACATCACATAGTAATTAGTAGTTTTGTAACAGCAAATTTTCAGAGAACTATGATATTTCGTTATAATATCAGACATTGATACCGCCCCGTTGGTCGAGTGGTTAGCGCAGACGCCTAACGTGTGGCGCAATGGGGCTCGGGTTCGATTCCCGGCGGAGATAGGCATTTATGTGATGAGCATAGATGTCTGGGTTTGGTCGTTTATTAAATATATTTTCAGTATTTATATGTGTATTTCTATGTATTTGTATCGTTGTCTAACACCCTTAACACAAGCAAATAATTTGCTTACTTAGGGGTTAGATCAATGTGTGTAATTTGTCCTGATATTATTATATTATTGAAAAGTAATTTTTTGTTTAAAATTTTCACCTAAATGTATGCACTATACACTGACTGACTATATAATATATACTCAAATTATATACATCATATCTTCGTCTAGCCTATGTGGCGTTCCTCCGTGCTGCTCACGAACGCTCGATCATCAGTGCTTCAGAGTGCGATTACGCGCGCGCAGTCGGCGAGTTCTTTGACAGTGCGTGCGCTCCCGGGGCACTCGCTGTCTCACACGCAATCACTGATAGCGTGAGTATAAAGAACAAACCAAAATTTGTTGTTTGTTCTATATAGGTATATAGTACAAGACAGTGAAGTTCATGATCAAACTTGATCTGACAACGATTATAAATTTACACATTAAATTACAAAATTTTGTTCAGTATGTTATTATTTTATTTATTGTTTATTAATGAATTGGCAAAATATTGTCAATATAATTGTTTTATAACCTTGTAGAAGACTTACATCCGCTGCATTCTACTATACTGTCGCTCTGTTAAATAATCCATGGTATCTATCTCAATAAGCATATGGAGATCAAATTGTATTTTTTTATAAGTATAATGTTGTACGATAAAATAAATATGATAACCATTTTGTTTTATTTCTAGAACTACAATGCGACCAGTCTGTGTTCCGTCTGTAGACCACTTGTAAAAGTTGACGGATCAGATTGTAAGTAGAGGTTGCTTTTGATTATTGTAGCAAAACCAATGTTGTATTAATATTGTGTTTATAATTTGCAGTCACCTGCGCGTATGACTACACCAACATGTACTATGGTAACAATGGTACCATGAACTGCTTTGCTGATCCCACCACTGATGTCGCTTTTGTCGAACTAACGAGAATTCAAGGTAATTTTTAAAGTATTATATATTGTGTAATTGTTTTTATAATTATTCTTACTGTGCAGAATAAATATCCAGAAAGAGCAATCATTTATTTATTTGTATTTGGGAAACCAACAGTACAACACCACACAAAATAATAATAACAACAAGATAGTACATATACCAATTAAGTTTCCACTAATTTGCCAATAATAAATTTATAAAATATTTCGTCCAGAACATCTACGTGCAGCTAACCTGCAAGAAAGCAGCATAAGAGCATTATGCAGAGACAACACCCTGGCTCCTACAACTGGAATACAAGTCCCCGATAGCTGCTTACTTGCATACGTTGTTGACTCCGAGGTCTTGACACGAAGGTAAGATTTGCTATATATTCCATAATTAGATGAACTAATCCAAATGTTTGTCTCTACTTATTACTAAATCGTCACAATTTCAAACAAAGGCTTTTAACTATAATAAATCATGTTTATTGCAGAAACGATCCTCTCAGCAACAGCTTGAACGTTCTTTTAGACACTCTAGATTTGTTTTTCGGTTACAACGCAGCGACTGGTAATCAGTTAATTAACCTCGAGATATACTCACCATTTGACAAAGTCAAGGACCTTTTATTCAAGGACACAGCTATTGGTCTCTCTGAGCCATCAGACAACTCACACAATGAACCTAGAAATTACAATGAACTATTTCAACATTTAGAATCCTGTACTGGATCCTCGTCGCCATTGCCTGGTTTGGCGACGAGAAATTTCTATTCCATATTGACTTTGCTTGGAACAGCAGTTTTGACTCGCTTCGTTTTGTATTAAGTCAATATCATTAAGAAATTTGGTAGATATGCTATTTAATTATTAAAATAAATACTGTATATTAATACCCTATAACATCAAATTTCTAAAATTTATACATAAGGCTAGATTTAAATATTCTTTATAGTTTTCTCACTTAAAAAAAACAGTTTATTTTATTTCATACTACTAAACTGGTTGTAAGCTGAATGCATTTAAATATATAGTCTTGAAAAACATTTGTATTTTTTTTACTCATAATTTTCCAACTGTCATATTAGCTCTTATTGTTACTGGATTTTGTCTAAATTTCTTATGCGACGTGTTTAGGTCCACACTTGTTTAAACATGGTTTTTGTATCTATTATAAAAATAAAGAATGTTTTTTTATAAATTCTTTTATTTTCAAACAATTATTTAACTGAATATTCCCCATTATTTTCAGCCGTGTATCTAATGTTGTCTGAACCATTTGTTCCTAGAATATGAATTTGCAATAATTAAAGCGATATGCATATATAACTCTCAGTATTTCTATTGTTTCTCTATCCACCCAAGCCTCCCTCTTCCCAATACAAGCATTACCACATCATTAGTGGGTTCGAGGCCAGGTGAAATGCGAGTGCCAATTGAGCGTTTCCTCGGGGTTGCTGAAAATATTTTGTTTAACAACAAGATTAATTTCAAATTTAACTTAATATTAATGTTCCAGTTATTATTTAATAATTAAAAATATATAACTTACCGCCAGAATGGCGCTGTGATCGTTAAGTGCGAGGGCGAGACAGGTATCGCCGTAGGAGAGAGCAGGACAACAATACTATATGAAATATCGCGAGCGATACGTAAAATGGCATCTCGTAATGGCCAAGCCAAGATGGGATAGCAGTTCCACAGTTCTGAAAAAAAAAAATATATAGGTTTATTTTTAATTTTAACCACCTTTTGCAGGCAGCCTCTCTACATCAATCCTAACAACATTTGTTCTACGACTTTTTAAAATGATTTTTTTTTTTAATTTGAGTTTTCCCATACAAAATTTATTTCTTGCTTCTGAACTGACATTAAGTCCGAGCGTAGGTATGGCGCCCGGGCGTTGACCTTTTAAGCACGTAATATAGAGTAATTAGTAAAAAGAGGAAGCAATTTTTTTTGTTTCGTGTTTTTTTGTGTTGTTTATCAAGATTTTTAAAAAGTTGTAGAACTAATGTTGTTGGGATTTATGCAGAGAGGCTGCCTGCAAGAGGTGGTCAACTAATTACAAATAACTCTGTATATATACACTTAATACATGTAACCATAAATATACATTTCATTAAAATCTCTCACCAAAGTATACATTTTTTCTATGGTACAGTTACTTGGGTAAGTTTCAACACCGCAGCAGGACCAGGGAGGCGTAACTTCCAGAGCTAAACTAAAATAATAATATTTTTTTAATAAAACTTGCAGTCTACAAATATTCCGATACTTCTAAAGGTACTACTTTTATTATTTTTTTATCAAATAAAAATTATATTTTTACTCTATAAATAAGAGAAAGGGAAGAAATGGTACAATACATATCAGAGAACAATTTTATCTCGTGTAACACTAAATGTATTATTAATGTACGTACGAGTTGTTCCGCTCACAACATTGTAAGATTGATCGTAATACATGGTTGAGTTGGACATCTTGTATCTGGAGGCCTTTCTGTGAATAAATAACAATTTGTCTTCATATCTCAACTTCATCATCATCAACCCACATCCACATTAATATCTAGCGTTCTCTTGTTATTAATTTTGTTCGTCATTGGCACCACTTTCAAACTTTATATCTATACTTATAAAAAGGTATATACAGGATTTTGTTATTAATTTTTGTTTGTTATTGATTTTTGTTATTAAATTTGTGATTAATTGGCGTCCCCTTGCA
Organism: Napeogenes sylphis; assembly: GCA_959347405.1. Taxonomy (NCBI): domain Eukaryota; kingdom Metazoa; phylum Arthropoda; class Insecta; order Lepidoptera; family Nymphalidae; genus Napeogenes; species Napeogenes sylphis. The sequence goes on from OY365788.1 coordinate 5,630,641, forward strand.
AGCAGGCTCTCTACATTAATTATAACAATGTTTGTTCTACGACTTTTTACAAATCTTGATAAACAACACAAGAAATACGAAACAACAAAAAATTGCTTCCTCTCTTACTTATTAGACTGTATTTTGTAAGAAGTGCTTAAAAGGTCAACGCCCGGAACCATACCTATGCTCGAAGCTAATGGCAGTTCAGAGTCAACAAATAAATTTTGTATGGGAAAACCTACATTTTAAAAATTATTAATTTTACAAAGTCGTAGAACAAATGTTGTTAGGATTGATGTAGAAAGGTTGCCTACTAGACGTTGTCAATTAATTACAAATAACCCGGTATATTTTGAACTGACTATCAGTGCATGATTTAGAGATAATTCAAAATGGCAGTAGGGTAAAACGTAAAAAATGTATCACTATAAATTTAATTCCAAAAAAATATACTACGTAATCTAGACTTAAAACATGAACTCATTTTTGTTATGAATAACTAAATATTATAAATATGTTACATATTTTTCTACACAATGATGTACTTACCTCTACTAAGTTGGATGTGAAGTAGTACGTAACAGAACACTCCAAGAGTAGTAACAAAACTAGTAATGTCGCGTACTAGAAGAACACAATACAAAATTACTGATAATCTATGAATTAATTATTTTTCAATAACCCGTGTTTTTACATTAAATATGTTATAGTTATTTCAAAAACATTATTTATGTTCAGACTTTGTTTCTGATTTAAATATAATTTTAATATAAATTTGATGAATTCTTAACAAAACTAAAATACCTAGTATATACCATAAACAATAGAAATTGTGAGCCAGTAACAGCACCATAGAGCCCCATGAATGATATGCAAAAGAAGAACCCAGCTAGTAGAGCTCCAGCGACGCCCATTTGCAGAGACAGGTACTCTTCAGTAATGAAAGACTGTAAATAATTTATTAAACTGGTTATAACCATGTTTTTAACCTTTGAATGAAGTGGACGGATTTAAATGCGGTTTGTTTTAATCGAAAGCTTGATTCGTTGATTTGATTCTTAGCTGTTTTTGGACGACATAGAAGCAGTCATCTCCAATATATGATGCTTTTATTGCTGCCAGTGAAAGGTTCTTATAGAGTATTGTTAGTAAAAACCTAAACAAGTGAAAGTCGTGTGTTCGTAGGTTTTTTAGTACAACATAGAAAAAGTAAAACAATATTAAATAAGCAGAAAAAACTATTAGACTAAACATTAAAAAAACCCCAAATACAAAAAGACGCAAAAAGATAAAAATGATATTATTATGTAGGTACTTAATAAAGTCGTTGCGTTGGGAGACCGCTAACTAAAGGAAGAATTCTAAATACAGTAAGCTACCAAGGCATTAACGAAATAACAATATGAAATCGAATAGTGTAAGTCCTTATATCCGATTTTTTTAAAATAGACACCATCGACGTCGCGGCCCACGGCCCATGGTCGCCCGACGTAACGACTTCAATAAGTACATAATAATATTATTTATATCCTTTTTCGACGTCTTTTTGTATCGGGAGTTTTTTTTTATTTCTTTTTTAATTCTAGATTCGCTTTTAGCACTCATGTCAACATTTATTGTTGTCTAGTGAATTGTCCTAATAAAAAAACAATTTTCTAATCCTTTTGGTCTCCTTACTACTAGCCTATATTTTTCACGTTGGAAAATCCTTTTAGATACCCTCATAGGTACCAGATAGTACTCATTAGGCAAAGAAAACACCAGAGTAATCTGGATACCGAACCTCATCGCAATAGTATGGATTGTTGTGATAATATTGCATGCGGACAGTTGACACTCTCGACCGGAGAAAAATAACGAAAATCGTCAGCGTCACCGTCCATTCTTATTTATTCCGTTATTGCACTACTGTTTCCTTCACATATGTAAAACTCTTACATATTAGGTTCTCTCTGACGTCCAACAAATTAATTTTCATTACAATTCTTTAGTTGAAAATTGTACCAAAAATTACGTATTGTATATTATATAACCAATTAACACAGGCTGTCATTTTTATTAAAATCAATTGGGCCAGTAGGTATGCCTAATTAATTTAAACGATTCCCATCAATACTCGATGATTCGATGACCCAGTTTTGATGATATTTAGATAGATATTATCACAAATGGAAACATGATATTATTTTTGTTAGACTAATTTCGGTTCAAAAGGTATTGATGAGTATTGATTTTAATTGTTTTGTCAATATTACAGAGAACATTCTGTTGAGTATGTTTATGCAATATCTTTTAAATTTTATAAACTTTATTATAATGAGCCTGACTTATGTTTATAGTTTTATTCTGTATCTTAATTTACTTTACCGAATGCACAGAATACAATTTTTTGTTACCCCTACACTGAGCTATAAAGTGGTTGGAGAGATACACATTGATTACAAATTGGTGGATATTATAATCAAGATATCCATCAGTTATCCATTATGTATCCACCGTTATATATCTACCAGATATTAGACAGATATCATATATAGTGTAATAGACAAACAATTTTACGTTCATTTAGAATCGCGTGTCGTTTTATCGATGCGTTGACCTAGATACCTACATCCTAAAAGTGATCGCTATTATATTGTACAGTATGTAGACTAGCGGTTGGACCCGACTCCGTACGTCACTTATAGACAGGAGTTACAAAGGTATCTAACAGAATGATTGGCATATTTGCTATATTTTTATTAATGAGCTTTCTAATAATGGTTGTATATAGTAGTGTGACATAGTTTACATATAAGGACTATGCTGAATTAAAAAAAAAAAATAAGATACTTCTATTTCATACCATTTTTTGACGACAATATAGTGCTCTATAACTAGCCCTACATAATTAAGGCTAGTTAGATAATTATTATTAGTTAGATAATTATCTAAAGATATAAACACAGACAAAGAAGGTATATTCCACATGTATACGTTACTATATTAGATACTATAAACTATTATTAATTTATAAAAGTTACAAACAAACTTTTTATGATAGTAGGTCACAGTACCGCGTACTGTCTTACACTATATTTCACTACTGAGTACTCAGATAAGCCTCTATATTATCCTCTTTAACCTTATAACAGAATTAAATTAAACATACATATATTGTGCGTTTTGTTTGCTTGTTAAATAATGCAATAAAAATAAAAATAATGGTTTAAATAAAATAAAATAAATGTAAATAATTTAAATAAAAATAATGGACTTTGCTTGGAACAGCAGTTTTGACTCGCTTCGTTTTGTATTAAGTCAATATTCTTAAGAAATTTGGTAGATATGCTATTTAATTATTAAAATAAATACTGTATATTGATTACCCTATAATATCAAATTTCTAAAATTTATACATAAGGCTAGATTTAAAGATTCTTTATAGTTTTCTCACTTTAAAAAAATATATATATTTCAAACTACTAAACTGGTTGTTGACTGGATGCATTTAAATATATAGTCTAGAAAAACATTTGTATTTTTTTACTCATAATTATCCAACTGTCAAATTAACTCGTGTTTTTACTGGATTTTGTCCAAATTTCTTATGTGTCGTGTTGGGGTCCACACTTGTTTAAACATTGTATTTGTATCAATTATAAAAATAAAGGATGTTTTTTTATAAAATCTTTTATTTTCAAACCATTATTCAACTGAATATTCCACATTATTTTCAGCCGTGTATCTAATGTTGTCTGAACCATTTATTCCTAGAATATGAATTTGTAATAATTAAAGCGATATGCATATATAACTCTCAGTATTTCTATTGTTTCTCTATCCACCCAAGCCTCCCTCTTCCCAATACAAGCATTACCACATCATTAGTGGGTTCGAGGCCAGGTGAAATGCGAGTGCCAATTGAGCGTTTCCTCGGGGTTGCTGAAAATATTTTGTTTAACAACAAGATTAATTTCAAATTTAACTTAATATTAATGTTCCAGTTATTATTTAATAATTAAAAATATATAACTTACCGCCAGAATGGCGCTGTGATCGTTAAGTGCGAGGGCGAGACAGGTATCGTCGTAGGAGAGAGCAGGACAACAATATTATATGAAATATCGCGAGCGATACGTAAAATGGCATCTCGTAATGGCCAAGCCAAGATGGGATAGCAGTTCCACAGTTCTGAAAAAAATATATATACAGGGTTATTTTTAATTTTAACCACCTTTTGCAGGCAGCCTCTCTACATCAATCCTAACAACATTTGTTCTACGACTTTTTAAAATGTTTTTTTTTTTTAATTTGAGTTTTCCCATACAAAATTTATTTCTTGCTTCTGAACTGACATTAAGTCCGAGCGTAGGTATGGCGCCCGGGCGTTGACCTTTTAAGCACTTCTTACGAAATATAGAGTAATTAGTAAAAAGAGGAAGCAATTTTTTTTTGTTTCGTTTTTGTTTGGTTTTGTTTGTTTCGTGTTTTTTTGTGTTGTTTATCAAGATTTTTAAAAAGTTGTAGAACTAATGTTGTTGGGATTTATGCAGAGAGGCTGCCTGCAAGAGGTGGTCAACTAATTACAAATAACTCTGTATATATACACTTAATACATGTAACCATAAATATACATTTCATCAAAATCTCTCACCAAAGTATACATTTTTTCAATGGTACAGTTACTTGGGTAAGTGTCAACACCGCAGCAAGACCAGGGAGGCGTAACTTCCACAGCTACGCTAAAATATTAATATTTTTTCAATAAAACTTGCAGTCTACAAATATTCCGATACTTCTAAAGGTACTACTTTTATTTTTTTTTATCATATAATAATTATACTTCTTATTCTATAAATAAGAGAAAGAGAATAGTTCAACACCTATCAGAGAACAATTTTATCTCGTGTAAACTAAATGTATTATTAATTCACGTACGAGTTGTTCCGCTCACAGCATTGTAAGATTGATCGTAATACATGGTTGAGTTGGACATCTTGTATCTGGAGGCCTTTCTGTGAATAAATAACAATTTGTCTTCATACCTCAACTTCATCATCATCGACCCACATCCACATTAATATCTAGCGTTCTCTTGTTATTAATTTTGTTCGTCATTGGCACCACTTTCAAACTTTTTATCTATACTTATAAAAAGGTATATACAGGATTTTGTTATAAATTTTTGTTTGTTATTGATTTTTGTTATTAAATTTGTGATTAATTGGCGTCCCCTTGCAAGCAGGCTCTCTATATTAATTATAACAATGTTTGTTCTACGACTTTTTACAAATCTTGATAAACAACACAAGAAATACGAAACAAAAAAAAATGCTTCCTCTCTTACTTATTAGACTGTATTTTGTAAGAAGTGCTTAAAAGGTCAACGCCCGCCCGCCCATAGCTATGCTCAGAGCTAATGGCAGTTCCGAGGCAACAAATAAATTTTGTATGGGAAAACCTACATTTTAAAAATTATTAATTTTACAATGTCGTAGAACAAATGTTGTTAGGATTGATGTAGAAAGGTTGCCTGCTAGATTGGTTAATTAATTACAAATAACCTTATATATTTTGAACTGACTATGAGTGCATGATTTAGAGGTAATTCAAAATGACAATAGGGTAAAATGTAAAAAATGTATCACTATAAATTTAATTCTAAAAAAATATAGACTACGTAATCTAGACTTAAAACATGAACTTATTATTGTTATGAACAACAAAATGTTATAAATATGTTACATATTTTTCTACACAATGATGGACTTACCTCTACTAAGTTGGATGTGAAGTAGTACGTAACAGAACACTCCAAGAGTAGTAACAAAACTAGTAATGTCGCGTACTAGAAGAACACAATAAAAAATTACTGATAATCTATGAATTAATTATTTTTCAATAACCCATGTTTTTACATTAAATATGTTATAGTTATTTCAAAAAGATTATTTATGTTCAGACTTTGTTTCTGATTTAAATATATTTTTAATATAAATTAGATGAATTCTTAACAAAACGAAAATACCTAGTATATACCATAAACAATAGAAATTGTGAGCCAGTAACAGCACCATAGAGCCCCATGAATGATATGCAAAAGAAGAACCCAGCTAGTAGAGCTCCAGCGACGCCCATTTGCAGAGACAGGTACTCTTCAGTAATGAAAGACTGTAAATAATATATTAAACTGGTTATAACCATGTTTTTAACCTTTGAATGAAGTGGACGGATTTAAATGCGGTTTGTTTTAATCGAAAGCTTGATTCGTTGATTTGATTCTTAGCTGTGTTTGGACGACATAGAAGCAGTCATCTCCAATATATGATGCTTTTATTGCTGCTAGTGAAAGGTTCTTATAGAGTATTGTTAGTAAAAACCTAAACAAGTGAAAGTCTTGTGTTCGTAGGTTTTTTAGTACAGCATAGAAAAAGTAAAACAATATTAAATAAGCAGAAAAAACAATTAGACTAAACATTAAAAAAACCCCAAATACAAAAAGACGCAAAAAGATAAAAATGATATTATTATGTAGGTACTTAATAAAGTCGTTGCGTTGGGAGACCGCTAACTAAAGGAAGAATTCTAAATACAGTAAGCTACCAAGGCATTAACGAAATAACAATATGAAATCGAATAGTGTAAGTCCTTATATCCGATTTTTTTAAAATAGACACCATCGACGTCGCGGCCCACGGCCCATGGTCGCCCGACGTAACGACTTCAATAAGTACATAATAATATTATTTATATCCTTTTTCGACGTCTTTTTGTATCGGGAGTTTTTTTTTATTTCTTTTTTAATTCTAGATTCGCTTTTAGCACTCATGTCAACATTTATTGTTGTCTAGTGAATTGTCCTAATAAAAAAACAATTTTCTAATCCTTTTGGTCTCCTTACTACTAGCCTATATTTTTCACGTTGGAAAATCCTTTTAGATACCCTCATAGGTACCAGATAGTACTCATTAGGCAAAGAAAACACCAGAGTAATCTGGATACCGAACCTCATCGCAATAGTATGGATTGTTGTGATAATATTGCATGCGGACAGTTGACACTCTCGACCGGAGAAAAATAACGAAAATCGTCAGCGTCACCGTCCATTCTTATTTATTCCGTTATTGCACTACTGTTTCCTTCACATATGTAAAACTCTTACATATTAGGTTCTCTCTGACGTCCAACAAATTAATTTTCATTACAATTCTTTAGTTGAAAATTGTACCAAAAATTACGTATTGTATATTATATAACCAATTAACACAGGCTGTCATTTTTATTAAAATCAATTGGGCCAGTAGGTATGCCTAATTAATTTAAACGATTCCCATCAATACTCGATGATTCGATGACCCAGTTTTGATGATATTTAGATAGATATTATCACAAATGGAAACATGATATTATTTTTGTTAGACTAATTTCGGTTCAAAAGGTATTGATGAGTATTGATTTTAATTGTTTTGTCAATATTACAGAGAACATTCTGTTGAGTATGTTTATGCAATATCTTTTAAATTTTATAAACTTTATTATAATGAGCCTGACTTATGTTTATAGTTTTATTCTGTATCTTAATTTACTTTACCGAATGCACAGAATACAATTTTTTGTTACCCCTACACTGAGCTATAAAGTGGTTGGAGAGATACACATTGATTACAAATTGGTGGATATTATAATCAAGATATCCATCAGTTATCCATTATGTATCCACCGTTATATATCTACCAGATATTAGACAGATATCATATATAGTGTAATAGACAAACAATTTTACGTTCATTTAGAATCGCGTGTCGTTTTATCGATGCGTTGACCTAGATACCTACATCCTAAAAGTGATCGCTATTATATTGTACAGTATGTAGACTAGCGGTTGGACCCGACTCCGTACGTCACTTATAGACAGGAGTTACAAAGGTATCTAACAGAATGATTGGCATATTTGCTATATTTTTATTAATGAGCTTTCTAATAATGGTTGTATATAGTAGTGTGACATAGTTTACATATAAGGACTATGCTGAATTAAAAAAAAAAAATAAGATACTTCTATTTCATACCATTTTTTGACGACAATATAGTGCTCTATAACTAGCCCTACATAATTAAGGCTAGTTAGATAATTATTATTAGTTAGATAATTATCTAAAGATATAAACACAGACAAAGAAGGTATATTCCACATGTATACGTTACTATATTAGATACTATAAACTATTATTAATTTATAAAAGTTACAAACAAACTTTTTATGATAGTAGGTCACAGTACCGCGTACTGTCTTACACTATATTTCACTACTGAGTACTCAGATAAGCCTCTATATTATCCTCTTTAACCTTATAACAGAATTAAATTAAACATACATATATTGTGCGTTTTGTTTGCTTGTTAAATAATGCAATAAAAATAAAAATAATGGTTTAAATAAAATAAAATAAATGTAAATAATTTAAATAAAAATAATGGACTTTGCTTGGAACAGCAGTTTTGACTCGCTTCGTTTTGTATTAAGTCAATATTCTTAAGAAATTTGGTAGATATGCTATTTAATTATTAAAATAAATACTGTATATTGATTACCCTATAATATCAAATTTCTAAAATTTATACATAAGGCTAGATTTAAAGATTCTTTATAGTTTTCTCACTTTAAAAAAATATATATATTTCAAACTACTAAACTGGTTGTTGACTGGATGCATTTAAATATATAGTCTAGAAAAACATTTGTATTTTTTTACTCATAATTATCCAACTGTCAAATTAACTCGTGTTTTTACTGGATTTTGTCCAAATTTCTTATGTGTCGTGTTGGGGTCCACACTTGTTTAAACATTGTATTTGTATCAATTATAAAAATAAAGGATGTTTTTTTATAAAATCTTTTATTTTCAAACCATTATTCAACTGAATATTCCACATTATTTTCAGCCGTGTATCTAATGTTGTCTGAACCATTTATTCCTAGAATATGAATTTGTAATAATTAAAGCGATATGCATATATAACTCTCAGTATTTCTATTGTTTCTCTATCCACCCAAGCCTCCCTCTTCCCAATACAAGCATTACCACATCATTAGTGGGTTCGAGGCCAGGTGAAATGCGAGTGCCAATTGAGCGTTTCCTCGGGGTTGCTGAAAATATTTTGTTTAACAACAAGATTAATTTCAAATTTAACTTAATATTAATGTTCCAGTTATTATTTAATAATTAAAAATATATAACTTACCGCCAGAATGGCGCTGTGATCGTTAAGTGCGAGGGCGAGACAGGTATCGTCGTAGGAGAGAGCAGGACAACAATATTATATGAAATATCGCGAGCGATACGTAAAATGGCATCTCGTAATGGCCAAGCCAAGATGGGATAGCAGTTCCACAGTTCTGAAAAAAATATATATACAGGGTTATTTTTAATTTTAACCACCTTTTGCAGGCAGCCTCTCTACATCAATCCTAACAACATTTGTTCTACGACTTTTTAAAATGTTTTTTTTTTTTAATTTGAGTTTTCCCATACAAAATTTATTTCTTGCTTCTGAACTGACATTAAGTCCGAGCGTAGGTATGGCGCCCGGGCGTTGACCTTTTAAGCACTTCTTACGAAATATAGAGTAATTAGTAAAAAGAGGAAGCAATTTTTTTTTGTTTCGTTTTTGTTTGGTTTTGTTTGTTTCGTGTTTTTTTGTGTTGTTTATCAAGATTTTTAAAAAGTTGTAGAACTAATGTTGTTGGGATTTATGCAGAGAGGCTGCCTGCAAGAGGTGGTCAACTAATTACAAATAACTCTGTATATATACACTTAATACATGTAACCATAAATATACATTTCATCAAAATCTCTCACCAAAGTATACATTTTTTCAATGGTACAGTTACTTGGGTAAGTGTCAACACCGCAGCAAGACCAGGGAGGCGTAACTTCCACAGCTACGCTAAAATATTAATATTTTTTCAATAAAACTTGCAGTCTACAAATATTCCGATACTTCTAAAGGTACTACTTTTATTTTTTTTTATCATATAATAATTATACTTCTTATTCTATAAATAAGAGAAAGAGAATAGTTCAACACCTATCAGAGAACAATTTTATCTCGTGTAAACTAAATGTATTATTAATTCACGTACGAGTTGTTCCGCTCACAGCATTGTAAGATTGATCGTAATACATGGTTGAGTTGGACATCTTGTATCTGGAGGCCTTTCTGTGAATAAATAACAATTTGTCTTCATACCTCAACTTCATCATCATCGACCCACATCCACATTAATATCTAGCGTTCTCTTGTTATTAATTTTGTTCGTCATTGGCACCACTTTCAAACTTTTTATCTATACTTATAAAAAGGTATATACAGGATTTTGTTATAAATTTTTGTTTGTTATTGATTTTTGTTATTAAATTTGTGATTAATTGGCGTCCCCTTGCAAGCAGGCTCTCTATATTAATTATAACAATGTTTGTTCTACGACTTTTTACAAATCTTGATAAACAACACAAGAAATACGAAACAAAAAAAAATGCTTCCTCTCTTACTTATTAGACTGTATTTTGTAAGAAGTGCTTAAAAGGTCAACGCCCGCCCGCCCATAGCTATGCTCAGAGCTAATGGCAGTTCCGAGGCAACAAATAAATTTTGTATGGGAAAACCTACATTTTAAAAATTATTAATTTTACAATGTCGTAGAACAAATGTTGTTAGGATTGATGTAGAAAGGTTGCCTGCTAGATTGGTTAATTAATTACAAATAACCTTATATATTTTGAACTGACTATGAGTGCATGATTTAGAGGTAATTCAAAATGACAATAGGGTAAAATGTAAAAAATGTATCACTATAAATTTAATTCTAAAAAAATATAGACTACGTAATCTAGACTTAAAACATGAACTTATTATTGTTATGAACAACAAAATGTTATAAATATGTTACATATTTTTCTACACAATGATGGACTTACCTCTACTAAGTTGGATGTGAAGTAGTACGTAACAGAACACTCCAAGAGTAGTAACAAAACTAGTAATGTCGCGTACTAGAAGAACACAATAAAAAATTACTGATAATCTATGAATTAATTATTTTTCAATAACCCATGTTTTTACATTAAATATGTTATAGTTATTTCAAAAAGATTATTTATGTTCAGACTTTGTTTCTGATTTAAATATATTTTTAATATAAATTAGATGAATTCTTAACAAAACGAAAATACCTAGTATATACCATAAACAATAGAAATTGTGAGCCAGTAACAGCACCATAGAGCCCCATGAATGATATGCAAAAGAAGAACCCAGCTAGTAGAGCTCCAGCGACGCCCATTTGCAGAGACAGGTACTCTTCAGTAATGAAAGACTGTAAATAATATATTAAACTGGTTATAACCATGTTTTTAACCTTTGAATGAAGTGGACGGATTTAAATGCGGTTTGTTTTAATCGAAAGCTTGATTCGTTGATTTGATTCTTAGCTGTGTTTGGACGACATAGAAGCAGTCATCTCCAATATATGATGCTTTTATTGCTGCTAGTGAAAGGTTCTTATAGAGTATTGTTAGTAAAAACCTAAACAAGTGAAAGTCTTGTGTTCGTAGGTTTTTTAGTACAGCATAGAAAAAGTAAAACAATATTAAATAAGCAGAAAAAACAATTAGACTAAACATTAAAAAAACCCCAAATACAAAAAGACGCAAAAAGATAAAAATGATATTATTATGTAGGTACTTAATAAAGTCGTTGCGTTGGGAGACCGCTAACTAAAGGAAGAATTCTAAATACAGTAAGCTACCAAGGCATTAACGAAATAACAATATGAAATCGAATAGTGTAAGTCCTTATATCCGATTTTTTTAAAATAGACACCATCGACGTCGCGGCCCACGGCCCATGGTCGCCCGACGTAACGACTTCAATAAGTACATAATAATATTATTTATATCCTTTTTCGACGTCTTTTTGTATCGGGAGTTTTTTTTTATTTCTTTTTTAATTCTAGATTCGCTTTTAGCACTCATGTCAACATTTATTGTTGTCTAGTGAATTGTCCTAATAAAAAAACAATTTTCTAATCCTTTTGGTCTCCTTACTACTAGCCTATATTTTTCACGTTGGAAAATCCTTTTAGATACCCTCATAGGTACCAGATAGTACTCATTAGGCAAAGAAAACACCAGAGTAATCTGGATACCGAACCTCATCGCAATAGTATGGATTGTTGTGATAATATTGCATGCGGACAGTTGACACTCTCGACCGGAGAAAAATAACGAAAATCGTCAGCGTCACCGTCCATTCTTATTTATTCCGTTATTGCACTACTGTTTCCTTCACATATGTAAAACTCTTACATATTAGGTTCTCTCTGACGTCCAACAAATTAATTTTCATTACAATTCTTTAGTTGAAAATTGTACCAAAAATTACGTATTGTATATTATATAACCAATTAACACAGGCTGTCATTTTTATTAAAATCAATTGGGCCAGTAGGTATGCCTAATTAATTTAAACGATTCCCATCAATACTCGATGATTCGATGACCCAGTTTTGATGATATTTAGATAGATATTATCACAAATGGAAACATGATATTATTTTTGTTAGACTAATTTCGGTTCAAAAGGTATTGATGAGTATTGATTTTAATTGTTTTGTCAATATTACAGAGAACATTCTGTTGAGTATGTTTATGCAATATCTTTTAAATTTTATAAACTTTATTATAATGAGCCTGACTTATGTTTATAGTTTTATTCTGTATCTTAATTTACTTTACCGAATGCACAGAATACAATTTTTTGTTACCCCTACACTGAGCTATAAAGTGGTTGGAGAGATACACATTGATTACAAATTGGTGGATATTATAATCAAGATATCCATCAGTTATCCATTATGTATCCACCGTTATATATCTACCAGATATTAGACAGATATCATATATAGTGTAATAGACAAACAATTTTACGTTCATTTAGAATCGCGTGTCGTTTTATCGATGCGTTGACCTAGATACCTACATCCTAAAAGTGATCGCTATTATATTGTACAGTATGTAGACTAGCGGTTGGACCCGACTCCGTACGTCACTTATAGACAGGAGTTACAAAGGTATCTAACAGAATGCAATCATTCTGTTAGATGCCAATGCATATTTGCTATATTTTTATTAATGAGCTTTCTAATAATGGTTGTATATAGTAGTGTGACATAGTTTACATATAAGGACTATGCTGAATTAAAAAAAAAAAATAAGATACTTCTATTTCATACCATTTTTTGACGACAATATAGTGCTCTATAACTAGCCCTACATAATTAAGGCTAGTTAGATAATTATTATTAGTTAGATAATTATCTAAAGATATAAACACAGACAAAGAAGGTATATTCCACATGTATACGTTACTATATTAGATACTATAAACTATTATTAATTTATAAAAGTTACAAACAAACTTTTTATGATAGTAGGTCACAGTACCGCGTACTGTCTTACACTATATTTCACTACTGAGTACTCAGATAAGCCTGTATATTATCCTCTTTAACCTTATAACAGAATTAAATTAAACATACATATATTGTGCGTTTTGTTTGCTTGTTAAATAATGCAATAAAAATAAAAATAATGGTTTAAATAAAATAAAATAAATGTAAATAATTTAAATAAAAATAATGGTTTAAATAAAATAAAATAAATGTAAATAATTTAAATAAAAATAATGGTTTAAATAAAATAAAATAAATGTAAATAATTTAAATAAAAATAATGGTCTAAATGAAATAAAATAAATGTACAAGTCTCAGTAATGAATACATACCTTTATAGTTAAATTGTCAAAACTTCGACTTGTGTTTATTAATGATGAAGGCGACGCTATTACCCACAAACTGAGTGCGAAGACGAACATACATACCATCTGAAATTTAATAAGATTATAAATATTAAGCAAAGTAAAATAGTAATGGATAATAAAATCTGAATCTTTTCAAAGCAATTTTTAATGCTTGTACGAAAACTTTAAATACTTGATAGTTATGTTAAAGTTATTAGATTTTTTTTTTCAAATAAACATAGTATGAATATTTCAGCAATATGGGCAGGACTCGACCCTGTGACCTCAGAGCTACCATGGCGGAAATTCATTTTTTTTTGTTGAATTTTAAAAGTATCTAACTCTTGAAAATTTTAAAAAGTAGGTATAAGAAAATCAAAATACATTTAATAAATACATTATAACTATGTAGCGAATATATTTAATATACAGACCCCCATATTTAATTTTATTTTTAACTAAAGATGGATTTAAATGAAATGTTCGGTAGTTATTATAAAAAACATACCTACTGAAGACAGTTCAATATTTTTCACATAAAAAATAGAATTTAACGTTTCATAATACTGAGAATAAAACCCCCATTTTGAATTTATTATTTGGGGCCGACGAAATCGCTGGCTATAGCTGGTTTCATTTAATAACAATACACTAACCATAGTGAAAATGTTTATAATAATAACAATGGCCGCTGCAAATTTTGACGTTCCACGAGATTTTCCCCCCATTTGGTAATCTGAAAAAAAAACATTTATAAAATTATAAATTTTATTTTAGTATGGAATATAAAAAATACTACAGTTTTAAGACTACGTTTAAATATAAGTTAGAACACAAAGAATATTTTGAGCTAATAATAGAATTATAACCCTCAGGGAAGGACGGCATGGTGCTGAATAGTTTATGTTAACTGTTACGGGAATCCCTTGATAATTTTAAAGAGTATTAACTACGTACTTAAAATTGTTCATAAACATGCCATGTTATGGTTACCTAAATTGAAAGTACGGAAAAAAACATAAAATTTTATATTTTATTTTATTATATAATTTTTAAAACATCCTGACGAGTATTGACACGATAGCTCAGTAGTTTATTCTGTATTTTACAGGGATACAGGATTAACTCTCAGAAGTCCCAGGTTTGTGGAGGCCTTATCGTATTTGTGTAAAAATTACCAACATTTAACGTAGTTTATACCTAAGCTTACCTACTTTAGAATTTGTCTAGATATCTTTATCATAAGAAAACAATTTCTATGGTATACATTTTTATTAGTTTTTGTGAGGAAGATACAGATCTGAGGAGGGAATACTTATTATATAAAACCCAATAAGGAACTGCCTCTTTGAGTAATCCCTTTCCATAATTAGAATGGTCTCATAAGATACATATTTTTAGACAAATACATTATTCTTATTTCAATATAATATAGTAACATATATAGATATACAATAACATAGTAACAGTGCTAATTGCATACATTATTTTTTTTGGCAATAATAATTACTTGTGTTGAGTACCTAGTCGTAGATGACACAGAACTCTTGAGTTCTTTACAATGTACAATGAACTTTTTGTCTGTTTCTCTAATTATCTGCTTGCATTAATTCTGACTCTGCTTTGGAAAACCACGCAATATACAATTATACATAAACAAACATAAAATAATACTTAAACAATATTATATAGTCGTAGACCTAAAACATTCAGCTACCCTAGCAGTTCCGATCTACTCTTAGTATAACGCTGCATTTTAAAAATGTTTCATAATTGCAGTTAGCACGATACACGTAATTAAAACTGTTATACGTTTGTTTTATACGTCAAAATATTTCAGATTTATTTCTGACTTTGATTTGAATAAAAATAAATTAAACTTCATAATGAAGTACTTACCCAACAATATAAATTGTTTTATTGATTTGTGACTCAATTATTAAATATTCAAAATAACGATCACTGTTATAATATTTATTGCGGCATTAACTTTACAAGAGACGACTACTTCTGTTCCTGGTTGAATGTCGACTAACTGAGGTAGCACATTAGCAACTGAATATAAATAACAAGCGTGTGTAAAACAATCAAATATATAGACCAAATTCCCATTTCTATTTATTATATTATTATACTTTATCTATTCATATCTTTATTTTATTTATCCAATTTACTTTTTTAAAAGATTTCGACCATGATTCTATTTTTCGCAGAAAGCTCAAGTGGCTTCAACTTCTTTGTCCCAGATCTTTTTGTATAATCGAAATGAGTAATTGAACACTCAGATAGTGTTGTATCTAGAATAAATATGTATGTTTATATTATACTACGAGTGTCCGTGGTTATTTACAATATACAGGGTTATCCGTAATTAATTCTTGCATGGAGCTTCTCTACATTAATCCTAACAACATTTGTTCTACGACTTTTTCATGTCAACAACTTTTGTTCTTCTACGACGTGTTCATGTCAATAAAATTTGTTCTATGTCAGATAAAATTAATGACAGAATTGCCATTCAGTTTTGTACTATCGTTTCGACCATTTGCTGGAAGATATTCCATTTTGAAATAAGCAGTGTCTTTATACAAATATTTGAAAAAATAAGTTTATTTTACATGTATTCTGTGTGTATATAAAATTTAAATAAATAAAAAATGTTTGTCAAAGTAAATCTTTTTTGCAAAGAACTATTTTAAATTTATATAAACATGAAATGAAAAATAAACCGATACCGGCAGTGTTCGAACCCGCAACTACTGGGAACCGTCCCATCGCTCTACCAATTGAGCTAACGTATCGCTGTCCGTCTCGGTGAATTAAGCATTCTATATGTGTTAGTCTTTATCGGGACGGATTACTTAATTGTGTTCCTTAAAAAACATATAAATAATTATAACCATTATTGCTTAATATATTTAGAGAAATAATAAATATTAACATGTTGAACAGAAAAAATATTTTTTTAAATATCTGCGGTTTGTTCCAGAAAAATCTGTTAGATATATGAATTACTTTATCTTTGATTATTATAAGTGACATTGAATAGTATTATGTAAATTATATTTGTGATTATAAGTAATATTGAATAAGTACTACATGGTAACCAGCACTACATTGACGTTTCAAATAGTATTATGTAAATTATATTTGTGACTATAAATAATGAGTAACATTGAATAAGTACTACATGGTAACCAGCACTACATTGACGTTTCAAATAGTATTTTGTAAATTATATTTTAGATTATAAGTAATATTGAATAAGTACTACATGGTAACCAGCACTACTAGTCCAGTCATTTGGTCGAAAAAAAGGGGGTTACCTGGAAAGTTTTCAGGGAGTTTTAAAAATTAGTTATTTTTTATATTTCGGTATGCTCTTTTTAAATTTTAATTTTGCTACTTCGTATCACCGCCGCTCGCGCCGCCATATTAAAAAAATGGCGGCCAAAACCAGTTTTTCCGGAATATATCCTTTCCAATGCATTTTTCGAAAAAAATATTTATGTATAAAATTAAACTAGAAAAAAAATCCTACAATTTATGTATTTATATTTTTTTCATAAGACCAATAGTTTTTGGCGTAGGAGCGTCACAATGTGTCTTCATCTACTCCACCACGTGTTTTTGGTATATTTTTCTAAAAATTCTACTATTGCCACCGGTATTGAAGAAGCAGTGTGGGTCCAAAACCACAATCGTTAATAAATATTCAGAGAGCAGCAGACCGGAGAAAAGATGACATTAGTGAGAAAATAAAGAATAATATACACTTTACTGAATACAAATGTACATGGCATCGAACTTGTATGGCAAGTTACATTAGTGAAGAGAAAATAAGGCGTCGAGAATTGGCATTACAAAAGCAGGAGAATGTCTCTATTCCTACCTGCTCTGCAGAAGCTAGTGTGTCAGGTACTCAAGGCTCTCGAAGGTCATCAAGAACAAATTTAAAATTTAATAAAAATCTGAATTGTTTAATATGTGGTAAACAAACAAGAAATAAAAACAAAACTCTTTATTTGTGCTCCGAAATGTCGGCGGCGGAACAAATCTTTAATACTGCCCGAAAAAAACAAGATCATGTTTTTACAAAAATTGACACTTGCGAACATCCAGCCGATTTATTTGCAATGGAAGTGAAGTATCATAAACACTGTTATCGTGATTATCTACGACTACCAAGAAATTCCGAAACTCCAGCAGGTAGACCTCAAAATAAAATTCCACATGACTTACTTATAGAGGCATTTGAGAAGCTGATTGATGAAATAAAACATAAATTAACAACTCACTCTTTTGAAGTCTCATCATTAGCTAAGCGACTAGCTGAGCTCACTGAAATAGAAGATGCAGTTGTAGAAAATCGTGATATGAAATCACTACTTATAAATAAGTATGGTGAAAACGTTTTATTTTCATATCCGAATGATCGATCAAAATCATCATTGGTGTTTATGGGCAACATACCACTGGATGAAGTCATTGAATATATTCGTACCATAACTTCAACAAACTATATTGTTCAAGTAGCAAAACAACTTCGTAAAGAAATATTAAGTACTGAAGTGATACCAAATGGGTTTTTATGTGATGAAATTTTAATAGAACAATTCTTAAAGAAAAGTCACTTACCGAATAATTGGCAAGTTTTTATGCAAGCTTTGTTCAGTGCTAAAAATATAAAATTGAGTGAGAATTACAATCGACGAGCGTTATCAGTATTTCATGATATATATTTTACGATTACTGAGAAACAGACTCCAAAGCATATTGCTTTAGCTCAATCTATTCATCATTTGACTCGATCGAAAAATTTAATCGGTATGATGAATAAATTAGGTCATTGCATTAGTTACAAAGCATTAAAAAACCTCGATAAAGAAGTAACAACGTCAATTGTGTGTGAAGATAGACAGGAAAATACTTATTCCTAAAAATATAGTTCGAGATTCGTCGTTATTTCTTCATGGAGCTATAGATAATAATGATTTCAATAAAGAAACATTAAGTGGAAAAGATTCAACTCATGTTACAGCAATGGTGATCTATCAGCAAAAAAACCTACTGAAAATGAAGAAAATTTAATCAAAGTGAAGCCTACAGCAGAGCTGAACGAGTTTGATTTAAAATTTTTAAATTGTCAAGAAATTCTTCATTTCCAAGAAAGTATGCAGCCTTCAATACCGAATTATAAGGACAGTAGCTATTTATTGGAAAATAGTGAAAATAATTTACAATTTGATAATATGCTCTGGATTTTATGTAGACTGCAATATAGTCAAACAGAAAATAATTTCTGCCGACCATCTACAAACTCAATACCAGGATGGACTCCATTTCAACAAATACTGTCGTCTGAAAGCTCACCTGTTTCTACTGTTGGATTTAGTCCGATCATACCTCAACCACCGACTTCTAAAGATGTTGTGTATACCGCTATGAAAAATTATGTCAACGTAAGTAATGCACTGGGTAAAAAAATAGCAGTTCTTTCATGCGACATGTCAATATATCTAATTGCAAAAAATATTCAACAAACAAGCCAAGAATTTGACAATTTGATATTGAGAATTGGATCGTTTCATTTACAAAAAAATTATTTGCGATGCTTGGGCCAATATTTAGAAGGTAGTGGGCTCGATAGTATTCTCATTGAAGCCGATATTTATGGTATGAATACTTTGTCGTCAATTCTCAAAGCTTTAAAAAGCATACAAATTTCCGAATTTATTGAATACATGAATTATTCTCAAGATTATTTACAGCAGCTAAAT
Source organism: Napeogenes sylphis (assembly GCA_959347405.1). NCBI lineage: Eukaryota > Metazoa > Arthropoda > Insecta > Lepidoptera > Nymphalidae > Napeogenes > Napeogenes sylphis. The sequence goes on from OY365788.1 coordinate 5,650,245, forward strand.
ACTTGTCTTCAAGAGATAAGAGAGAATGCAGTAGATAAAGATCATTCATGTCTAATCGAAAAGTATAATCTATATAAAAGAATAATAACAGATTTTTTGAATAATTTTTCAAATTTTTTGCGAACAATGAGCGCTGAAAATGAAATATTTAAATATTTTAATAACTACTGTGAAATGGTAGAAATTTTGTTAAATTCTGTCATGGCTGATAGAAGTAATAATTACGAACTATATTTGTTAACTACTAGGCAAATGTTACCTTACTTTTTCTCTATGAATCACACGAATTACATTCGCGGAGTGACACTTTATTTACAAGATATGATACAACTACCTTCAGAAGTTGTACATGATATGAAGAGAGGAATGCTGTCAGTCAAACGAACGGAAGGTAAATTTAATGCAGTAAGCCCTGACTTAGCACTAGAACAGACTCAGAACCGATCTTCAGCAGTGACTGGAGGCTTGATTGGCATTACTAAAAATGAAGATGCAATGCAGAGATGGGTGCTCCTTTATCCTTTTAAAAACAGTATTCACGAGGCTCTTTCTTCGTATCTCGAAATCCAAGCAGACTCTACAAGTGACATCAATTATCATAATGAATGGACGCAACCCAGGATCAATAAAGACGAAAAAGATATTCAAAATATCATAAAGTATTTCAATGCTTGTAATCTTTACAATGACATCGAGAACCGTGCGCTTCGAAATATCTACACCGGTCAACTTGCTGACGAATCATCTTCGCAATGTTTATTAAATATTGTAAAAAATGGAGAGACTATGTTAAGTACGTATGAAAATGAACGATTTGATAAGAAAAATAAAAAGTTATCCGATCCTATTAAAAAAACTAAATTTGACAACTTTGTAACTGCTTCTGAAAAAGGAAGTAAAAAAACTTCTAATAAAAAATTGCAAGATGCAACAGATATGTCTCTTTCAAAAAACATTTATGTTGGCTAATCAACGAGGATTTGACACAAAAATTTTTGCATTTTACGAAATTTTGGAGTACTGCAAGTATCTTTTTGAGGCAGAAGGATTTTACAGAAAATCTCCAAAATCAGAACTTGTTCATGAGATTGAAAGTAATTACAAATGTGGTACAAACACGCGGCAGGACGTTTTAAATTTACAAACGCCAAAAATTTATATTGTTGATGGTATGGCACTTGTTCATCGAATCCAATTAAAAAATTTCAACACCTTTGGTGATTTTGCTGAGGCATTCTACAGTAAAATCCATTTTTTTTTTTTTTTTTTTTTTTTTTATATGATCTAGGGCAATGCTTGACTACATTCCACCTGATGGTAAGTGGAATGTAGTCTTAGATGGTAAGTCGCATTGCCCTAGCAACCTATTCACTCTTCTCTTGAAGACACCCACATTATATTTGGCCGGAAATACCGACGCAGGCAAATTGTTCCAGTCCTTTGCTGTACGCACTAAAAATGAGGAAGCAAAGCGCTTCGTTCGGACAGGTGGAATGTCCACAACAAAAGGATGGATACCTGCCGTGCGTCGGGACGTCCGGTGATGGAAGGGGGACGGGGGAATTAACTCGTGTAATTCCTGCGCACACTCACCAAAATGTATCCTATAGAATACTGAGAGGCTAGCAATTTTACGCCTGTGTTCAAGGATTTGGAGGTCGGCTTCGACCAATTCGGGATCGCCTATAAGCCTCTTTGCTCGCCTCTCAATTGAGTCCAGAACCGCAAGATGAGACTTTGCGGCACCAGCAAATATGTGTCCACATGATTTTTTCTTGCAACCAAATGTTAAACGAGTAGATATTGTATTCGACAGGTATGATGATATTTCAATAAAATATTTGGAATCAACTTTTCGGAGTAAAGGTCAAAATATTAAACATTTTATAATTTCAAACGATCATACTAAAGTTTCAACTAGTTGTAATAATTTCTTTTCAAGCACTGAAAATGAGTTACAGCTCGTTCGATTTCTCTGTACTGCTGCTCCTAAATATGCACGAGTAATAGAAGATTGCGAATTATATGTTTGTGGAGGATTTGATGAGCCAACAAAATGTTTTAAATTACAAAACTCTTTATTTTTTGAAGTACCTGACATAAATTCAAATCATTTAGAAGCAGATTCAAGGATGTTTTGTCACATATTTCACGCAGTAAAACAGCATTCTGCTGATGTCATAATTCTTAGCGCTGATACAGATGTTTTTATTCTCGGAATTTATTTTTGGAATAATCTAGAACTTCTAGGTTGTTTAGGTCTATGGTTTGAAGGTTCTTATAAGAAGAGATACATTTCAGGGTGTCATTTGGCTGCTCAATCCCTTGGCGAAAAGATTTCTCGTGTTTTGCCAGCATTACACTCTCTAAGTGGTTGCGATTCGACTAGCAGATTAGGCTCAAAAAAAATAGCTTAAAAGCTGCATCGTTGGATTTTGTGCAAAATGCTTTAAGGCATTTAGGAAATCCATATCTAACAGTCGAACAATTAACAGAATTAGAACCCATTTGCACCTATCTTTTTTCAAAAAAAAAATTAACTGCTGATGAACTTCGGTATAAATTAATTTGTCAAAATATCGGCATCGGCTTAAATTTATTAAAAGTAATTTGCACATCAGATGCTCTACATTTACATTTGTTAAGAGCTTCAGCACAAACATATATATGGATAAATGCTAATCAAACATTACTACAGCCTATAGATTACACCTTCTTAGGCTATGAAAGAAAAGATGGTAAATTGTATCCAAGCGACCATTACCAGAATTGTTGATTCAGCCCTGTAAATGTACATCTAATTGTCAAACAAAGGCTTGTTCGTGCAAAAAATTACAACTAAATTGTATTTCGTTGTGCAAATGTATTAATAATGACTGCCAAAATAAAAACAATTGATTATTTGTATTTTTTTGTACGACCTATGTTAAAATGTTCTTTTTCTCATTAAATATTTTTTTTTTATAAAAATTCGTATTTTTATTTTTTACTTTTTTAATTGACTATCTATAAATATCTTTAATCATAAGAAATAATTGAATATTATCACTAAAACAATCATTGAAATAGTATCAAAGCATTTGTTCAGTCCATTTCTTTGAGATCTAAGGGGGTGGGGTAAAAAAAATAAATGGACCAACAAATGTCCCGGCAACATCCAGAATCATAATCTGCAAGCTTTTCTGAGTTCAAAACAGTTTATAGAATGCGGTCCTCACATTTTGCACACTTAACTCCATACAGCGCCCGCTCTAGTAGAAGTTACGAGAACTATTTAGTTTAGGCGAAGTCATCAGTATACGTTTATCAGTATACGTTGTTCGTGTTCTTAGAGCCATGGCTTCTTATACAAATAATTGGTTTACTTGTGACAATTCATTATTAAAAAATGAAACAATTGAAGTAAACAAAAAGGATTGGAGACTTTTTGTAAATCAAGTGTAAAAAAAAAGGATAATAAAATAATACTTTTGGCGGGACTAAAATCAATAATGGTTCCTGATGTGTGTCGAAAACAATAGAATAATGAGAAGTTAATTGCTACATTATTGCGTAGAGGAAGTGATGCCACGAAATCTTAGCCACTACTGCGATCCTCGCACCCAGGATTCTCTTTCAAATATTATTGCTTTTGTGTGCTGATAGGATAACAGCGGAATTTATAGCTAAATAAAAACAGACGCCGCTGTGCAAGCGTAATGTAGTGTTTAGTGTGTGGAAATTGTCAATAAAATCTTGCTAGAGCTCGTAATGACAATTGGGGTCGAGCAATTAAGCGTCTTGGACATGTGAATGATTTGGCCGCAGCAGATGCACAGTATCACAATTCTTGCATGAACAAAATTATATTAATAAGATAGATACTGCAATGCAGTTAATTTATTCTAACCTTAAACAGAATTCCGATGAGTGTCATGTGTCATGTGTATAAACGTATACTGATGACTTCGCCTAAACTAAATACTTCTCGTAACTTCTACCGACAGATATTTCGTTGAAGGTCGAGAGCTATACAATATCTATAGTCTCCATAGTCGAGAGAAAGGGACCCAACACAGAGACCCGCACTGCTTCTTCAATACCGGAGGCAATAGTAGAATATTTTAGAAAAATATGCCAAAAACACGTGGTGGAGTAGATGAAGACACATTGTGACGCTCGTACGCCAAAAACTATTGGTTTTATGAAAAAAATATAAATACATAAATTGTAGGATTTTTTTTCTAGTTTAATTTTGTAAATAAATATTTTTTTCGAAGAATGCATTGGAAAGGAGATATTCCGGAAAAACTGGTTTTGGCCGCCATTTTTTCAATATGGCGGCGCAAGCGGCGGAGATACGAAGTAGCAAAATTGAAATTCAAAAAGAGCATACCGAAATCTATAAAATGCCCAATTTTCAAAACTCCTGGAAAACTTCCAGGTAAAACTACTAAATGACTGGGCTATACATTGACGTTTCAAATAGTATTATGTAAATTATATTTGTGATTATAAGTAATAGTGAATAAGTACTACATGGTAACCAGCACTACATTGACGTATCAAGTTGTGTTGTTTAAAATAATCCTGAAATAATTCGCCAGTTATATTTTCGTCATTGCTGTATTTTTATAATAGACTAGCGAACCCAGCCCGCTTCGCTGGGCTAACCCTTACTTTACCTGGTGGCGAGTTACATCAATGGGCATAGCATATTCGTTTTCTTTGAGGAAAAATACATGGTCATACCAATTTTTATGACAATCGGTTGAACGGGGCGGAAGTAGATATTTGACAGCGCCGGCTGGTGGCGAGTTACATCAATGGACATAGCATATTCGTTTTCTTCGAGGAAACATACATGGTCATACCAACTTTTATGACAATCGGTTGAACGGGGCGGAAGTCTATATTTGACAGCGCCGCCTGGTGGCGAGTTACATCAATGGGCATACCATATAAACCTTCTCCGTGGAAAAATAAATATACATACCAATTTTCATAATCATCGGTCCAATAGTTTCTGAGTTCATCGATTTCATATATACAAACATCCTTCTATATATATATAAGATTAATTTAATTCTAATAATTTATTATTATTTATATCATCCAACCACTATAATAATGATAGTGGTTGGATGATACTATTGGTCTGAAAATCGGTCATTGACACTATATACAATAACAACAACCATTCACGTGTGTCGGAAGCTCTTCGTATTACTAGACGCGTTTACGTTTCGACGCTTCAACTGTTCGAAAGTCGATTTCGTTGCGACTTCGATTGTCTTTATTTCATATATTTTACAATGTCCTTTATAAATGGATAACGACGAATTACAAAATACCATGCATATACTAATAGTCTGATAATACTCACTCATAATGTAATGAGTGAGGAAAATGAGATGACAAGTAATACAGCAGTAATGGAGCAGTTCAGCAGCAGTTGAGTCAAGGAAGAAATTATGATGCAGAGGAGAGTACCAGCAATATCTTACATCTACCTGCACGTTGGACACATTTATTTGAAAGCGAAGTACTGATATGAATCAAGACGAAATTTTGACGATGTACGGATAATAACTTCGAGGGTTTAAAAAAATAAAAGACGGGCTGCGATGAACTGATCTTGAGTTTAATAAAGAATCAATCATAGATACGAAGTTACATACGGTTCACATAATGTTAACTTAGCTACATATAGCATAGGTAAAGTTAAGAAAGCGTAATTGCTATCTTAAAACAAACAGGTGTTTAAACATGCTCCCGGGCGTTGAAAGATGCACTTTCAACACGAATCCGAAGAAATGGGTAATGGGCAGATCTTATTAAGAGCGCGTCTAATGATTCCAGCAGATGTCTTAATGTCCGCTACACGAACGACTCCATCACGTCCTGGATGCACAGCTACAATTCTTCCAAGTCTCCATTTCAAAGGTGGAAGGTTATCCTCCTTCACGACAACAAGAGTATTCAATTTTAAATCGTCAAGGCCAATAGGTTTCTCGAATGGAAGCCAATAATAGTTGAGGACCGGCATGCATCAATCTCTTATGTTCGAATTTAAATAATAAATGAGCAAAATAATAAGTGGACTGTAACAAAATTGGGTGTTTTTTACTATAAAGAAAGTTAGAATTATCAAGTCGTCCTCCAACACGCATTAACAAATCATTATCCAAATAAACATAAATTTTAATAGGGCATTCTTTTTTGGCAAACTTTGTTTACTTTTGAGTATTTTATATTCAGGAAATGATTCAGTTTGACATTTTAAAATAACTAAACTTAATGCTTCTTTTAAATCATCCTCAGACAGATAAGCCGAAATTGGAGGTTGTTTTTTACAAATCCTTATAAACCGTAACACATAAGCTATTGAACGTAAAAGTCGTAAATAATTAGAGAAACGTTTAAAATCAATAAACTATTACATTTTTGTTCTCTATTACATCCCTTAACAGCAACGAATGCAACATCAACTTGGGTATTTACGTCGTCGTTTATATCTACATATTTATTATGAGAAGGCCACTGAGATCTTGTTTTAAAAATTCAGGACCAGACCACCATGAATCAAGATTTTGCAGAATGCTAATATCCACACCACGAGATATCAGATCTGCTGGGTTCTTTATCTAAAACCTCAGCAACGCGATTGCGGACAAATGGTTGGAGCTTACAAGGTAACATTTGTAGCCCTCCGAGGACTATAGTTGAATCTGTCCAACAAAATGTACGATTCTCATTTACTCTAAGTGAGTTGATGACCTTTTCAAATAAACGAGCTCCTACAACAGCACCACACAACTCCAATCTAGGTATTGTAGTAGGCTTAATTGGTGCCACTAGACTTTTAGCTGTTAGTAAACGTACTACGCATTCACCCAAGTCATTAACGCTACGAACATATACGCAAGCATCAAATGCGCGTTCCGACGCATCCGTAAATATATGGAGTTCTAACTCCTTATAGGAACTACAAACTACAATTCGTGGAATACGAATTTGATTAATAAGAGGGAGATTCTTAATAACGTTTTTCCAGCGAAAACGAATTTCTGGAGTTAGTTGATCATCCCATGACAATTTGTCTAGCCATAAACTCTGTAATAGCATTTTCATTATAATCACACATGGAGACAAAAGCCCTAAAGGATCAAAGATCCGTGCAATTACAGAAAGCAAATCACGTTTTGTATAACTATTATCAGAAAATACTGATAAACCTACAGAAAATCCTAGTTCATCAGAACTTGCATACCAACTCAAACCTAACAATTTATTGGGCTCAGTTATACCTATATCTAAATCAATTGATGTCTGAGAAGAATTTGCAGATTTAAGCGCGTTGGTAACTTCATTGCGAATGAATTCAACTTCATCTATATTATCATCACCAGTAAGCAGGTCATCAACATAAAAGTCGTGTAAAATGATGTTGGAAATTGTACTGTTTTGACAATCCAGACCTTTTTGTTTGAGGCATCGTGTCGCCAAATAGGGAGCACTAGCCGTACCGTAAGTGACTGTGTTTAATTTAAATATTTTAGTAGGTTCAGATGAATTATTACGCCACAGTATCTGTTGTAAATGCCTATCAGATGGATGAACAAGAATCTGTCTGTACATCTTCTCAACGTCGGCTGACAAGATGTATCTATGCTGCCTAAACCTTAGTAATATCGCCAACAGATCATCTTGAACCGTTGGACCCACCATCTGGATATCATTAAAGGCAACACCAGAAGACGATGGACAACTCGCATTGAACACTACGCGAAACTTTGTAGTGCTACTACTTTCACGAAGTACGCCATGATGTGGTATAAAATATTCATGAGAAGTTAAGTTATTTTTTTTATTTTCTGTCATGTGACCCAAAAACTCATATTCTGACATGAAATCATGATACATTTGACAAAAACTAGGCTGGGCTTTTAATCTTTTTTCGAGTGAAAATAAACATTTATTCGCTTTATGAAACGAATCACCTAAAAGAGAAGAATTTTGTTTGAGAGGGATGCGAACACAGAACCGACCGTCAACAAGACGTGTTGAATACTTAATGAAATGTTCTTCACATAGACGTTCTTCAGGCATATAATTCGATGAATTGGATTTAATTTCTTCCAATTGCCAGAAACGCGTTAGGTCGCTTCTAATTTTATCAAAATCAGAAGCTACATTTGTTTTAACAAGATTACATCTAAGATCTTTTGACAAGAATGAAAAATTATTATTATGAATAAGACCGGAAACTATCCAACCTAATCTAATTTCACAAAGTATTGGTGTTCTCTTGATGTGCTACCGCTATCGAGCACAGCACGGACAACATGCTCACAATTGTTATCATCAAATATTTTTACTAAAGCGGTTGACAATAATACATCTAGCTGTATTAGCTTACCGCAAGTTGATGATACATTCGCTGACAGGGCTAGATTATTATTATCAGCAAAGGAAGGCGATGAAGACGCTGAAACGTGGCTATCGGAAATATTTTTATTTTTTTTAATGTTCAAAATATTCTTAGGTAGGTGGATAGTGTTGGAATACTTATACTAAGACGCTGACTTAATAAGACGCTGAAACGTGGCTATCGGAAATATTTTTATTTTTTTTAATGTTCAAAATATTCTTAGAAGGTGGATAGTGTTGGAATACTTATAGTTCGGAATACTTATTATTCGAAGCTCAATCTAAAAATGGACTTCAGGAAAGGAATTGTTATATTTTACAATAAATACAGAGTATAAATTTATAAACACAGTCATTACTTGAACCTCGGACCTCTAGGATTCCGCCTCATTGACTTGCCAACTAAGTTAAAATGTCGATACTCTCCTTTTTGGATTAAGCATTCTATTTAATCGTCTACATCGGGAATGTTTCAATGTCACATATTTATTTGGGATGTTTAATGCTATTTATATTTTAGACATTAACTATGTTATGACAATTGATATAAAACGAAGGTAGGATGCGGTTATAACTATTATATTAGCTTCTGGTTGTAAATAACATCGGCTTCGGCTTATCCTCAAGTTAACATACAAGTTCAAAAATTAATTAACGACGACGACCACAAATTTCCCTTAGCAAGTGAAATAGCAACTAGCTCAGTGTATATGGATGACATCGTTTACTCTGTGATGACTGAAGAAGAGGGGGCTGCTGCATCTAATCAGCGTATCAGATAATTTGCAGGAGCTCAATGGGCTCTAGTTAAATGGAACAGCAACTTAATACTTAGTTTTATTGACTAATGATATATTTTACAAATAACAGACCGAGGAGATGTAGGTACCTTTGTACCCAGTCATCACTCTCTGACAATGTTCCACCAGCAGGATGGCCAGCAGGGTGGCCAGCGGGGTGGCCAGCAGGGTGGATAATAATAGAGAGTCGATTAATATGTATATGTTAAGCTAGTTATATATGTATTAATAACACTTAATATATTGCTGAGGAGTTATTTTATTTTGGTTTATCTTTTTGTTACATAATACTTAACTCAGATAAATAACGCATAATTGACACACCCGTCAACAAAGTCTTACTTCATACTTATTATTTTCACCAAACATAATAGGGAACATGCAAAAAAATTTAAATGGTCTCAAATATTTTTTTTTCGATTACTTATTATCATCTTATTATAATAAAAACATTTGTTTTTTATTTACTAAGCATTTAAGGCCATAAAATAATTTATGAAAAGTGAAAATTAAGGGAGCGAAATTCAAAATTTCAAAACGCGCCACCATTGATCGAAAGGAAATGTGACGTGATTTGACACGCCATTCAAATTATCGGCGTCGAAGTTCATTCATACTGTGGTATCAGTGTTACTGAGAAAAATAAATAATTTAAATCTATATTTTCGTGCTTAAAGGTTTTATTAAATGATACAATTGTTAAGGTAATCCTAAAAACATTTTTTCAATACTCAAACAACTCTAACAAAACAAATACCTACAAACTCTTTTTCAATAGCACTTAGCATGCTACTACACATTACATTTTTAAAATGTTTCTTCCTCTGAATCATTTTCCACTTCACTTTACTGAGATAAACAACTTGGTTGATAATCAGCAGATATAGAAGATATAAGATGCTATAGAAGTATTATCAGCTGTGTTTTCGGTAAACGATTTTCTTTTTAAAACAGATAGTTTTACTGGTAAAACTGTTGTGTACCAATGTTGTGTGTTGAATGAGGAAACGGTGACAATACTACATTTTGTTTTTCAGCAGGTATATTTACAATGACACCTTTACTTCCATACTTCGGTTTAATATTAACTTGCACAGCTTAGTCACTTAGTAATTTATCTTCAATATGCGAAAAGCAAGGCTCTGCCTTATGATCATCACATTCAATAGGAGAAGTACTGAGTCCTGGCCGATTAATATCACAGACATTTGTATGGGCAGTAAAAGGACTTACTTACTATATCACTTCTTTGTGAAGGTCACCATTTTTAACACTACTTTTGATAACTATAAATTGTTTTAAGCTTTCATGATTTGTATTCATGTTTTTATACTGTAAACGGGACTTAATCGCGTACAATTTTTAATCGAAGTATTTACCTCGACTCTCGACGTTTCGGCCCTATTGAAACGGCCATGGTCACGAGGAGTAGTATAGTAGTAGTTTTGATAACTAACTCTAAAAAGGCTTTATTAACCGAGGACAATCTTTGCCTTTTGACTATGCACATTCATGAGAATGTTCTCTCAGCTGGTGTTTTTGCCACAAAAATATATGAGGCACAACTCTTTTCTTCAAACTTAGATTACATTTTTCTCCTTGTTGTTTCGTTATACATATTATATTCAATACAATTGGCTGTATCTTCCTTAACCTGAAATAAATCGACAAACATAAAAATTTCGTAAAACTAAAAAAAGAATACGGTTTTTATAGAAAGTTATAAGTACTGAACTTTTGTAAGCTAGGTTAGGTTAATTTTAAACTCAAATTTTCTAATGTTCAATACGTAAGAATAAATTTAAACTATTAGATTAAACTTATTATAAATAAAGTATACTTACGTTAAATTGATCTTCAGAACAATATAAACACGATTTAGGACATATATTATCCCTTTTAATTACCATACACCATTTTTTTTTGTATTTTCGCATCTCTTGAAATACAAAAAACACTTTGTCGGGTGTTTTTCTAATACTATTTTTGCACTCCGGTCTCCGGTACTATAAGATATTTGAAGTAACTAAAAAGTTCATAGTAAACATTCACTGAACGTATCATTTGACGTCACGCAAAGCGCGCGCAAAATGACGGCGTTTGAACGGCTCAAATTTACTACATGTTTACTCAAGTTTACTACAATTTTTAATTTGAAAAAAAAAAACTAGAATTTTTTTAAACCTATTTATATTTTTTTCTAAGATATAGAGAGGTAAATGATTAATTTACGGCAAAAAAAAATTGCCTGAATGTTCCCTAATGAGAGCAATCACGACAGACAAGGTTTCTGATTAAAACCACACTCAAATCTGTTCTTCGTTTGAGAGCTGTGATGCCCCAGACAGACTTACATTTATACAGAGATGTGCTGAATATTCGGTACATTCAGCATGTTTTTCGCTTTCTATATTGGGCCGAATATATTTTTTTCGAGTATTTTTAAACCATAAATCAACATATTTATTCTTCTATCCAGCAGTAACACGTAATGTAGATAAATGTTGGAACCTGTTTATGGCAAACAAACAATGAATAACTCGGGCGAATATTTGGTTTGGTAAAAGTTAAACCGAATAGTATTCGGTTAGTCGGTGAAACAACTATTCGGCGCATCACTAATTTATACATATATACACAATACACTTATAGCACCCCTAACTTGGTAGCGGTCATTAAAAAACAATGTTATTATAGCATCTTTTATTTAAAAGTAACATAAAAAAAATATATTGCAAACAATAATTAATTATTTTACTTAGAATTGTTATAAGTATTTTTTTATGAATAGTTCGTGTTTTACTATGGAATCAAATAAGTATAAGTAAGTTGTATCTTTCTTATGAACAATCATAGATACAACACCACGCAGGTAGTACCTCTGTGTTGTCGATTCAAGGAAGGCGATGCCACTGCCGGAGGCAAGAAATGGATATATTGTGTCTGTACAATTGAAGATTATTAATATATATATCATTATACAATTATTATTTCATTATAATTAATGTGGTTGTAACCTAATACATATAATCACATATATAGCTCTCTAATGTGAAACAAGGCACAGTCTATTTCTTTCTGTCAAACTCTGATTAATATTCCTTTTAAGATCAACTAAAATATTACTATTTTCATGAACCTGTCAGTCTGTAGGTTCTTCTGTAACTAATAATAATAATAATAATAATAATAATAATATCAGGACAAATTACACACATTGATCTAACCCCTAAGTAAGCAAATTATTTGCTTGTGTTAAGGGTGTTAGACAACGATACAATTACATAGAAATACACATATAAATACTGAAAATATAAATAATAAACGACCAAACCCAGAAACATAGACATCTATGCTCATCACATAAATGCCTGTCTCCGCCGGGAATCGAACCCGAGCCCCATTGCGCCGTGACACGTTAGGCGTCTGCGCTAACCACTCGACCAACGGGGCGGTGGTTCAACGGGACTCAACTAAAAACGGCCGATCTTAATTAAATTTAAGAATATGTGATTACGTGATAGATGTATGTATTTATTTTAACTCGAAGATAGTAATAACATTTGTAAGTCTGTGCGTTATCATATTAGATATCGATCCAATAAACCTAATATGTATATAATTTATCTATTTGTCAGAACATAAATAAGAAAATGCATTAAATGCTTATAAAATATAATTTCTCACCATAACTAGCCGCACAAAATTTAATAGTTAGCAGGCATCGTAATCTGTTCGGCAACATTTCATAACAGTCTTCCATCTTTATGTAATGTAGGTCGTGTACATTCAGCACAGCAAACGTTCGATCGTTGCTATTGTCATAATCCCACTTTGCTACCTGGTATTAGTATAATTATATCTTAATAATGTACACAAGTAAATTTAATATTTTGTAAAGACCTGATAAAGCAAGTACTTCTACAACGAAGAAATGTATTGAGAAAAGAAGTGATGAGGAGTGCGGGCTTAATATGGTATAAGAAGAGATGAGAGACACATACTATACATAAATAAATATTTATTAAGATAGATATAAGAGAGAAAGAGAGATGGATGCATTGAGAGTATGATGAAGTGAGTATGAAAGGAGTAAAACTAGAGATAAAGAATAATAGAAGTGAATGGAAGAAACAGGTTGTGTTGACCTCATCTTTCAAATACTTGTAAATTATTATTTCGACTTACTTTGGCAGAGTTTCCTTCTGTCAGCTGAGTACTATCGAGGTTCTTATCAAAATCTAAACACACGGGTCGAACGGACAGATGGAATATAAATGGCCTTTCAACGATCACTATGGCGATGTTGGCAACTACTTGTTTTCTGATGTCAACGACCTGGAAATTCGTTAAGCATTAAAAATAAAATTAGGTAAATAAATGATTATTTCATTATTTCGTGTTTTGTTTCTATATGTGTGTCTTTCTCTCCTTGTCTGTGTGTGAGTGTATATTGTATGCTTACATTAGACTGTTGACTGTTGACGTCTCGAGAATCATTATAACCCTCATACATCTTGTTCACTGCCACTATGTAATTGCTTGCATCGTAAATGAAGCAATTTGCATCTATTGGTTTGAAAAAATATAATATTACTCAATTATAAGATCCAAAGATCATTTTAAAACAATTTATATGATCGTAATATGAATATGTGTCATATATATAAATTTAAATAAGCTTAACATGGCTGTACATGTTTAAAGATATTTTCAAACTTTATTTTCGGTAGTGGCGTCTTTTCAATGTTTATCTATACTGCAAAGTTATGAGCGATACGGTAGCTCAATTGGTAGAGCTACGGGACGGTTTCCCAAAGGTTTTGCGGATTCGAATCCCAGCTCGAATCGGTTTATTTTTCATTCTATATTTATATATATTTGAATAAGCTTAACATGGGTATAGATATTTTCAAACTTAAATATATCTTTTTTTTCCCATTGTATGGTAGATATAAACTAGGAACTTATAATAAACTACCTGTGATTTAATGTAATATTATATCTATATTGCAAGAACGTTTAATAAATAGTACATATGGCATAAGTCAGTCAGTTTGTGTTTTATATCCAGCTCCTTCCAGAAGGGAAGTCCAAAGTTATTATATTAAATACATGGTCCAAAGTTATTATATTTAATACTACGAGTGAAGCAGTATTTAAATAATGGTTATTTTATTATATAGTTCTTTCTATATTTATAGGAGATATAGAAAACATTTTTGGTTTGAATATGATGAAGGTAATGTTGTGAACTTAGATAAATCAGTAATAATTACATGGATGTAGGAATAGTTCGTTCCATCGTATTGATATCAAGTAGCGATATTTAAGACAATTGTAAGCAAAAACTTTATGAATGCTAATGAATTTATCAAAACACATACCAGATATTATTTTATTGGCAGTTATTAGAGATCCGCTACATTCCTTCGTATAAAGCTCTGAGTTCTTCTTATATATAATAGCGTGCCAGGGAAGCTCTACATGGTTGGTAGATGAACCCTCGAGCTTCAGATGTTGCGTTATTAGACCGCATGCTGCAACATTGTAAAATCTTTTTAAATTTTGACATTCTAAGTAGGAGGAGGATAAACATTTCTGTTTATAACATTTGAGAGAAGTTTCAAAAAATATAATGATATAAAAACTAGCTGTTACCAGCGGCGTTGCCCGCGTGGTTACGAAAATAACATATTAATAAGAAGTTGTTTCTAAAATGATACATTTGAATGAAGGGATAAATTATAGCAGGTCTTAAAATTTAAATGAGTTTTATGATTATCTACGGTGCCTAGACGTGATCTCTACCTGTGAGCTTCTTGAGTAAGCTCGGGGTCACCCAGCGAACTATGGACAGGGCTATGATCGATATTTCGATCTCTACGCAATGGAATCAAAAAGGAGGAGATACGAAGTCGTATCAAGGTAACCGACTTAACTGAGTGGGTCAGCCAGGTGAATTTGCAAGAGCACATTTCTCGAGTGGCAGAAGGCCCATGCCGCTTCTGATCTAAAAGGCGTATATATTTGGGGGAAGCCTATGTTCATTGGTGGACGTCCTGTGACAGATATGATGATGTTGACTTAAAAGTTTTGCACATTACTATAACACAGTACCGTTGTAAGATTTATTATTTACAGCCAGTACATGTAGATTTTGCGGATTTGAAACACGAGAGCAGCCAACGTATAATTGCCCACGTGAGAAGTAAAGTGTGCCAAGTGTGTGTGTGTGTGTATGTATTCCTGCCACTTTCAGCGTTTGGCCCTGGGACTTATTCATTGTCATTGCAAAAGCCGGCCTCAATTGGAATTGCAGTCTAAATTGAAACGTTAATCAATCTAAATTGAAACATAAATGAATGAATTTCTAAATTGAAATGTCTAATTATTGGGTAATATTGGTATACGCGGTATTAACACATTTTCTCCTTTAGCTGTTCCAGTGAGGATCGTGGCTTTTGCAATAATTCTACTTAGATCTGTAATGAGTAGTCTTTTGTCATTACATAATCTTGGCGCGTCAAGATTACGCATCAGTAAAACTGGAACTCCAACCTTTAATTCTAATTTGTGCGAGGGTAATCCTGTTAATTCTAAAGAGTTTAAGAATTCAACGGTGTAAACAGTACTGTCGTCACTGCTCAAAACCGTTTATAAAGATTCATAAATGTTTGATTCGCCTGCTACCGCCTGAAATTTAAGCGCCTGCGTAAGCTGTGACTGCCTATAATTTGCAAGATACTTAAATTGTTTTTGTACTGTAAATAATATAATTATAAATGTAAAGTGTACCTTCCGTTGGCAATCCTTAAATATATTAATTAATGAATTAATAAATATTATTCTGTATTTTGTAAGAAGTACCTAAAAGGTCAACGCCCAGGCGCCATAGCTACACTCAGAGTTAATGCATGCAATGCAATTTAGAGGCAACAAATAAGTTTTTTATGGGATCTTCTTTTAAACTAAATATTTTAAAAAGTCGTAGAAAAAATGTTGTGGAATTGATGTAGAGAGGCTGCCTGCAAGAGGTGGCCAATTAATTACAAATAACCCTGTATATAAATAAATATGTTTCCATTCCTTCCTTGAAGCATTCCAAGTATAACCGAGGAACTTCAGCGTAAAGCAGAGTTTTAGCGAAATCGTCTCTTTGACAAAGAACACAAAAGGCAGTCACAGTTGTTCTAGGAGGCGTAGTCGCTCTTTCTACTAAATTTAGCTCATCAAAATAAATGCGTTTGCAGTTTGGCCGATGACTGCAAGATGAGTGACAGTAGGATGTCTTTCATCCAAAGGAATACGAACCTTGAATGTTTGAACTTCGTCCCGTAGATCGGTATTGACATCACCAGCCTGGCGAACAGTGAAAATGGCTTGATCGCTTCCCTTATTAATGTACTTACAGTTGCATTTATGTGCGCATTAAAAATGTAAGCCACAACAAGACTGTAGGGTACAACCCGCTTGTTGTCCACTTCTACTTCTTCTCGACCTCTGTGAATTTAAAACTACTATGTCATGTAGTTTATTTTTAACTTGAACATCGGGAATTTCTGCGCAAATGAGGTTATCAATTTGATTCAGACGCAATTTTTCTTTTAGCCACAACAACATATGGACATGAGGTAAACTGCCCCATAAATTTCATCCTTCATCAGCAAAGTAACCAATTTTTGCACTTTGATCTTAAACACCCGAGCAATCAAAATAGCTCGTAAAATTTTTCTGGGCATGCCGGGTTGCAAGTGAAAGTGAAGAAGAGGTCGGAGCTTTCATAATTACGGACATATACAAAAGCGTCTTGAGTATATTGGTGCAGGTATCTTGGGCTATTGACGACAGGGGAGGGAAGGTTAACCATTAGTCCTATATCATTAAAATGTACTTGATCATCATTTCTAACTGCATAATGTAAATGAATCTTAGACGCTCGCTTTTTATTTCGACGTACACATCCACTAAAAACTGATGTAGAAGTTGCCTGCATCGTAGCAACAAATTGAAATAATTTTCACGCATCATAAAATGACAAGCGTAGAAGTCCATACACAAAACTTTTTTTGTTAGGGACTGGCTGCCTAGTTGCCGGATTCACTGCAGGAATATGAAAATGGTACCCTTCCTAAGCTTCCCAAAAAATAACGCATACTCCAAGGCATCGTAAAATTTATGTGCATCAGCGACTCGGAAGAGTCATCCGTCGCGCGCACTCAGCTCTACATCTCGGTGGGCAGTAGAGTCAGTATACCCCCTACAGCATCAGCTAATTCGTAGGTAACGAGAGCATTGTAGCGCCGCTCGTGTTGACCGCGTGGTACTCGGTCTAGGTTGATCACTACCTTGCAACTTTCATCCGGCATATTTTCGAGGACAGTTTTAAATTCGTGCACAATTTTTTTTTAAATCTTTATTGCACAAAAAAAAAAGTACAAATGACGGATTTAACACTAAAGCATTCTCTACCAGTCAACCGACATAGTATACCAAAATCTAAAAATGAGGGGGCACAAAACAAATAAACAAAAATATATATTTTTTTTTATATGATCTAGGGCAACGCTTGACTACATTCCACCTGATGGTAAGTGGAATGTAGTCTTATAGACCGATGATAATCCAAATAATTTATATAATAACATTTCTATTTTTTGTTACAAGAATTTAATAATGTTTTTAAGCCAAAAACTATGACGAAATACCAAAAACTAAAATTTAGTGATTCGGCTACCGTAGGAATATATAAAAGTAGAGATAAGTTATATGATTTATATGGTGAGAGGCAATGGAATCAAGATCCGGTATTCTTGAATTAAATTAGGAATGTTTCTAAAATATTTAAGAACGTTTGCGTACAAGCTAAGTCGATTTATATAAAAAATAAAATGTTAAACTCAGAAAATAAAATAAAGGCAACTTGGGATGTTTTATCTAGTGTTTCTGGGAAAACTAGGGCTGCTAATGGACCTATTAAGTTAAAAATTGATAATATTGAAATAAATTCAGATTCAACTGTGGCGGCTATTTTTGAGACTTTTTTTAACGGAATTCCTTTAACAGTCACTAGTAATTTAAATTCTTCACCATGTGATGCAATCGTCGAATTGACGAATAACGTAAGAGTCAGTAATAAATGTTTTGTTTTTAAACATGTTACATCATGTGAAATTGTTAAAACTTTTAGAAATCTAAATATAAAAAAACCGGTGATCTTTGGGGTGTGTCAGTAAAATTACTAATAAGTATTATAAATGATATTGCTCCACAGTTATCTTTAAGTTTCAACATATTCAAAAGTGACGATAGACTAGACCTGTCTTTATTTTGCCTACTTTGAGTAAAATCTTCGAAAAAAATATTCTGAACCAAATGTCAGAATTTGTTTATAGCAATGAAATCATTCATAGTAAACAATATGGTTTCACCAAAGGCAAATCAACAACTGATGGGGGGGTCGCGCTACTTAAGCACAATTACGACGCATGGGAAAAGTCACGGAATGCAATCGGAGTGTTTTGTGATTTATCTAAAGGCTTTGATTGCATAGACTTCATCACTATGGTGTGCGCTTGATCTTATTGCCTATTACTTGAATCAAAGAGTTCAGACGGTTGATGTTAATAATTGTCGGTTGGATCTCACCTAAAAATGGGTGTTCCACAAGGATCTATTCTAGGCCCTTTCTTATTTTTTCTCTATATTAATGAATTGCCCTTTTACGTAAAAGGACTATGTGACATTGTACTTTTTGCTGATGATATCTCCCTTATTTTAAAGATGATCGTAATAAAGCTATTTCTGATAAAGTTAACTGTGCTCTGTCACGTGTTCTTCATTGGTTCGAAATTAATAATTTGGTATTAAATACGAATAAAACTAAATGCATGAAATTTACACTTCCGAATGTAAAAAGTCAAAATTGTAGTTTATTCCTTAACAATGAAGTGTTAGAACTGACTGACGCAACAACTTTCTTAGGTATAACTTTAGATAGAAAGTTCCAGTGGAACTCCCATCTCTAGACACTAGCAAGCAATCTCAGCTCAGCCGTCTTTGCAATTAAAAAAGTAAAACAATTAACAGACGTTAATACGGCTCGACTCGTTTATTTTAGTTATTTTCACAGTATATTGTCTTACGGTATTTTATTATGGGGCAGTGCTGTCGAAATTAATTCTATATTTATTTTACAAAAAACGAGCTATACGGGCCATTTGTAACTTAAAAGCTAGAGACTCCCTAAGAGATGCTTTTAAAAAAATCGGTATTCTGACGGTCACTTCTCAATAAATTTTTAATAACTTACTATATATACCCCAAAATTTAAATGACTAGAATAAAAACAGCGACAGATAAACGATCAATAAAAGAAATAAAAATAGGATCGTAACGCCTAAATTTCGACTTCAAAAAGTTAGGAAATCGAAAATATCTTTAAACATGTATAGCCATGTTAAGCTTATTTAAATTTATATAAATATAGAATCTAAAATCTATGGGACGGTTTCCCAGTAGTCGCGGGTTCGAATCCCTGCCTGTATCGGTTTATTTTTCATTCTATATTTATATAAAAGTTAAGAAATCCTTCATGGGCTTAAGTATACGCATATATAATAAAGTCCCACAAGATATCTTAAAACTTCCTTTTCTAGGTTTTAAATCTAAAATTAAAGTATAGGTATTATGAAATAAATCTTACTATAACATTCAAGAGTTTTTGATTGATCGAAATGTGTGGATCTTGGGTCATTGACTCATTTGCAGTGTTGATGTTATAATGTATAAGTCAAATATGGTTAAATTTAATTTAAAAAGAGCAACTGTTGAGTTTCTGGCCAGCTCTTCTCAGCAGAACAGCATTTCGAGCTGATGGTAGCTTTTTTTTTTTTTTTTTTGTAAGAGGAGGGCAAACGAGCTGGCGGGTCACAGATGACTTGTGATCACCGCCGCCCATGAACTCTTGCAACATCCGAGGATTTACAAGAGTGTTGCCGGCCATGTAGGTAGGAGTAAACGCCTTTTTAGCTTACTCACAGACTGAAAATATTGACCAATTTAGTGTAATTGACGATTCAAAAGAGCGTGTAAATGCCTACTTGAATAAAGATATTTTGAATTTCGAATATTGAATTTTTTTTGAACATAGATAAGGCTTAAGCCAAGTTTCCAATATAAAAATTGCATATAAGTTACTATCAGAGAACGAAGTTAATAATTCAGCGTAGTATTGTGGAAGGAATGCTTTGTGCATTGAGATGACAACAGTTAAAAGAGTGCAGTGATAATTTTGAAGATAGCTCATCACCAAGATACATCATCACTAATATATTGTGATTATAAGGGACACTTAATATTTTTTGTACGGTTTCCCTGCGTACTCCCTAAATTAATCATGTTCGTCTTTCTACCTGTGCATCCTCATCCTCATTGCTTATAAAATAGACTTGTAAAAATTGTGGCTGAATATTTGATACTGGTAGCATGAATCCAGTCCTGTGATACACTTGTCCTTGGATAGTAAAAGTTGTTGAAGATCCTGGCATGGCAATAACTCTGTCTGCACCAAAGGAAGTCATATGAAAGCTCATATTATATTTCCTGTTTATAAAATGTCCAGATTCATCACAGTCATATGATTTTTAGTGGTTCTACTGGCTCTTCTAACAGAGGAATAGTTGCATTCCCGCTTGAACAACACATTTCAGGAGCTTCTTAAGTAACCTTTTTTTATCGGTGTTTTTGAAAACGCTGTTTAAGGTAAAACACTTATTGAAAACTGGCCCAAAGTAAACCTAATTAAACCAAACAAAAGTTAAACATTGATTCAATGTCGTCTTCATAAAAATTTACAACAACATCTTAATACCGCGATTCAGATCTCAGCGCCATCTAATTTACTCTGTTGAAACGGTACTATTACCCGTATATGCAAAAAGTAGTTTGGCAGATTTAAATGAACCCTTGACCCCAAGGGGGAGAGAGGGAGACAGTGTCAGGGCCCTGCCCTGTCCTGGACGGGAAGAGGTCCTGTCGGCTCGTTCTACGTCTGTTAAAACAGCCGTGGCATTTGGGGCAGCCAGAGCTCTAGGGAATGTGCTATAGGAATGCTGCGGGAATGAGACCCGGGTGAGACCCGGTTGGGCCTACATCTTAATATTACTTGATGTCATAACACTGTTATCCATAGTTATTAATATGTTCATCAAACCTGGTTTGCAAATGGGGTTATAGTCCCAAATTCCATCGCTGCAGTGCATTTCAGACAAAGCCGTTAGAGAGAAATAGGCGGGTGACCTACAAATGGGTCTCACTGAAGTTCCTGGTGGCACCAATGACGGACATTCTTCATAAGTTACAAGTGATCCGGCGACGGACAAACAGCGATACTCCACTTTCAGATTATCATACAGATTGCAGAAAGCTAGAAAAAATAAAAAAATAATATTTTTTTGGTGTTGTGGTAATATATTGGTTTTTATAAGTCATTAAAAATTTAACAATACTCGAATTAGGAAAACATCTTGGTATTGTAGCTGACCACTCTCCATTGATGCAGAAGATGCTTTTATTAATATTATAATTTAGGTATCCCATATCACATGTTACATCCAGCTTAACATATTTATAACTATCTCCTGGCCTCGCGAGGGAATAATTGCTGACTGTATACCTCCCGTTTTGGGGGTACGGTGGCAGCAAGCACATTTCAACTTCTTTATCAGAAGTTCTGTGAAATGAGGATACAAAACGAGTAAACGTTTATAAGAATAGTATTTTGTTATTCTAGATAAATACATACTGAGCAACTGCGTAGACATTTTGTTTAAAAATCTTTCAGATTTGCATAATAAAATAATAATCATTTTAACCCTTCTCAAAGATAATTAAAGCGAAAGATTAAAAGTTATTTATACTAAAAAGTATTATTTTTAACATTTATCCCAATACTTACAAAGTCACGCATTTTTCATCTTCATTTGTGGCAGAAGTTAACGATGAAACTGAAAAGATGATATCAAATATTAATCAACAATGTAAAGTCTTATGTAACATTATTAAAAAGTTTCACATGAAACTAAAAAGTAAAAAAAAATAAGTTTTAAAATGGCGTTTTACTGTAAACCTATTTCAATAATATCAAGTTCTGTTGATAGTCTTCATGAACATTCTTCCTAGTAGACCACTAGGTCTTGTCTCGCTTATTGTTGTCATGACGTAGTCGTCATAATATAGTACAAATTTTACTAACCAATCTTTATTTATAATATGATCTATTGTTGTTAACGTATATCTGTAGATAATAAAATCAAAAGTTGTTCCACCTCAATTACACAGTGACTTCCATCATCAACTTTCATAGAGTTATTTTACGTAGAGTATGGAAGCCAGCCTCAAAAGTGACTATTGGAAAAGAAGAAAGCAAACAAGGCTACTAATCTATCTCTCTTTCTTGTGATTAGACAAAGATAAGTATGGGTTTGTCATCTTGCCTCTTTAATTTATTTATGAGACATATATAATAATAAAATACTTATTTTATTTTGATTTTCAAAACCCTTTTTTAAACCCCGACCCAAAAAAGGGGTGTTATAAGTTTGACCTGTGTATCTGTGTATCTGTGTATCTGTGTATCTGTGTATCTGTGTATCTGTGTATCTGTGTATCTATATGTATGTCTATGGTAACGTAGCAGCCACAGTCGTAGACGAATTTGACTGCGGTTTTTTTAAAATCGAAAACTTGGTTCGTCGAGGTAGTTCTTAGATATGTTTTCTCCAAATTAAATCAGTTATCTCCAAGATATGAGGTTCTAATGGTGCTGTTGAAAAGTTCTTATACAATATTAATAGTACCTAAGAACCTAAACAAGTGAAGTTAGTGTGTTCGTAGATTAATTTAGTACAACATAGAAAAAGTATAATGATTTTAAAAAGCAGAACATAAAGTTTAAAAACCTCCGATACAAAGAGACGTCTGAAAAGGATAAAAATAATATTATTATGTATTTATTGAAGGCGGTGCGTCGGGAGACCACTAAATAAAGGAATAATTCGAAGTGCAAGTAAATTACTAAGGCAAATAACGACATAACAATATCAAATCGTATAGTCTAAGTCTCCATTCGTTAGCTTCGAGATTTTTGTGAATTTGACGCACGTCGACGATGCGACGTGCGTCAAAGGTCCCCCGACGCTACGACTTCAATAAGTACATAATAATGATTCTTATACTTTTTAGACGTCTTTTTGTATCGAGGGTATTTATTATAGAGTTGTATGTTGCTTGTAAACTCGAAGGTATATGAAACGTTTTATATGAAACGTGAATTTATTGAAAATTATTAAATATAAAAGTTATTTAATAGATTATATTCAATAGGTATCAATTAAAAAATAAAAACTATTAACAGAGTTTCCTTTAAGTTAATCCAAAAAATTGTAATGTAATGTTTTTTTGTTTAGTTAGAATCCGAGAGTGTCTCAGCCACTATATTAAATGTTCTTAACAAAATCTTCAAATTCATGTTATTCTACTGCATTTAATTATTTCCTCTGAAGAAGTTAAAATGAGTAAAAGTTAGTTTAAAAACAATGTACTCAATTCAGTTCTGATGTTTTTCAGACACCACCTTGCTTCATATGTATTAATATTGTTTATTATATTAATCTCCAAAAAGGTGACGTAGAATCACAGGACGTCACTATAGATTATAGAATATCATATTGTAAATT
Organism: Napeogenes sylphis; assembly: GCA_959347405.1. Classification (NCBI taxonomy): domain Eukaryota; kingdom Metazoa; phylum Arthropoda; class Insecta; order Lepidoptera; family Nymphalidae; genus Napeogenes; species Napeogenes sylphis. The sequence continues at coordinate 5,674,195 of OY365788.1, forward strand.
TATAAGTATCAACGTATTGGTAAGAATTTAAATATATACTATACTTCTTTCATTTTAATTACAATGATACATCCTTTTATATTTATATATTAGATACAATTTACTCAAATCACATATAAATATAATGCTATTAGGAAGTGACTTCATAGCTTTATATATACTTTCTTTTATCGTCTGCATAGCAGTAGATATACTGATATTATTATTAATAAAGCCAACAACGTCAGCGCTAAATATTTTGATAAAACATCATAACTACGAACCTCTTCCATACTTTACAAAACGCCTCCTAAACAAAATATAGCGCATGTAGCTGATCACGCTTGACCAGAGGGTCGTGATGTCTTCCGTTTTTCTGATCTACGTATTCGAAGTTATGTGGACGAACTAATTGTTAATATAATAAAAAAAATATCTGAATTCTATTTACAATGAGAGTAATCTTAATATTGAGGTTTAATTTAAGCATCTGTTAAATTCACATCAAATTTGTCGCTTTTGGCTAAAGAAAATAATATATATAGTTAGAATAATATTTATTATAAAAAATTAAATAAAAAACTTAAAAAGCTCCTGATACAAAAGCATCTCCAAAAAGAATAATAATAATATTATTATGTATCTATTACCTACAGTCATTGCGTCGGGAGAACGTTGTACGCACGTTGCCGATGGTGTCTCTTTGACGAAGTTAATTATTGAGGACTTCGACTATAAGATTCGATATCGTAATTTCTTTATTTGCCTTGGAACTTAACTTACTTGTATTTTAATTTCTTCCTTTATTAAACGGTCCCCCGACGCAACGACGCAATAAGTACGTAATAATATTATTTTTATCTTTTTGTACTTTTGTGTCGGGGTTTTTTTTCTGCTTTTTAAAGTTACGTTATTGGTTTCTTTATTGTAGTAAATGACCCTACGGATACACAAATATTATATTTCTGGGTATACGGGATTAACAGGATATCGAGAGAGGGCGTCCGCTGCAGAATTTAATTTACCTTTTCGATATATAATTTCATATTCAAATTCTTGAAGTTGGAGACGCCAATGTTGTAATTTACTGCTTGGGTCGGTGTGATTGAAAAGCCATTTTAATGGACGATGGTCTGTAACAATAACAAACTTTCGACCAAACAAATATGGTCTAAAAGTTTTGCAACCCCAAACTATAGCTAATAACTCTTTTTCCGTGGTGCTATAGTTGATTTCACATTTATTTAAAGTCCTGGATGCATAGGCTACAGGATGATCTTTTCCGACTGGCCCTTGAGAAAGAATAGAGGATATCGCGTAGTTTGATGCGTCACAAATGAGGTTAAAGATTATGGTAAAGTCTGGGTAAATAAGAACTGGGGCAGTGACCAGTTTATTTTTTAATATTTCAAAGCTTAACTGTTGTTCATTTGTCCAATTAAAAGGAGTATCTTTTTTTAGGAGTCTTGTAAGAGGTTTGGATAATTTTGATAACTCTGGGATAAATCGTCTATAGTAAGATATTAAGCCTAAAAAGGATTTTATATCTTTGGAACATTTCGGGATAGGGAATTCTTGAACGGATTTTATTTTATTGGGATCTGGTTTTAAGCCGTTTTCAGTGATAACGTGTCCTAGGTAACCAACTTCTTTCCGCAAGAATTCGCATTTGTCGGGTTGTAATTTTAAATTAAATTTACGAAGTTTTTCAAACACTGCAGTTAGATTCTTTATGTGGGTAGGAAGATATTGAGAATATGTGACAATGTCATCTAAATATACGAAACACCTTTCTCCTTGGAGACCCGTAAGGACATTATTCATTAAGCGTTGAAAAGTAGATGGAGCATTCTTTAAACCAAAGGGCATTCTATTAAATTCAAAATGCCCTTGAGGGACGCTAAATGCTGTTTTACAAGCGTCTCGTGGTGCCATCTTAATCTGGTGGAACCCGGAAGCAAGGTCGAGGGTTGAAAAATATTTGGAATTACCCAATTGATCAAGAATTTCCACAATGTTGGGAATAGGATAGGTTTCACCGATGGTATTATCATTTAGTTTTCTATAATCTATCATTACACGCCATTTCTTTTGGCCAGAAGCGTCGATTTTCTTTGGAACAATCCATATTGGGGAAGACCAAGGAGATAAGAAGGGTTGGATAATTTTCTGATTGAGCATCTTTTGAATTTGGGAGTTCACTTCTTGTTTGTGTACTTCGGAAAATCTATAGGATTAATTTAGGTTAATAGGCTGGTCAGTAGATGTTCGAATATCGGGATGGATACTATCAGTTGAAGTAAGTAAGTCGTCAGGTAAGTGAAATATATCTGAGTAATTAGAACACATATCATAAAGGGCTTCACTTTCTTCAGAATTTAAATGTGTGACGCGAAGAAGTTTCAAAACTTCATTAGTTCTATCTAAACATGTTTTATTTGTGTTATATAACTGGCATGATTTATAATCAACTGGAACTATGGTAAGTTGTAAATTGGAATTTAAAGTTACAGGTTTTTCACAAGTATTCAGGATGATAAGATTTATGCGATTATTTTTTTACATGGACTAAACAATTAGCAATAAATAGTGTTTCAGTTATGTGTTGATCAAGGATAAGACCTTCTTTTATTTCAGGGTTAATGACTGAACATTCCACGGTAATTTCAGAGCGAGCTGGGATTTGGTAAGTTGGGTCAGAAAAATTTAGTTTAATTTTATTTTTATCTATATTAAGTATTTGTCGGTTGTAATCAATAGAACATTGAAAATGAGTAAAACATAAAATAAGTTTATTTGATCAACTACATGAAAGGTAAAGAAATAGATTCTTTATTAAATATTAGGTTCATATTAAAGTCACCTAGGGTAGGTACCGAGTCTTCAGAACTATCTATACCTTTTAATTTAATTATGTTATTATTGAGTTTCAGCAGTGAAAATTCCTGAACAGCGGATTTCTGAAGGAGGCACATAGAAGATCCGGTATCGACAAGTAACGTTAGAGGTTTTTTATTGATAGAAGTTTGAACGAGGATATGAGGTAAGGATATTTTGTTGGGTATACATGCTATTTCATATACTTTTAGGTCACTATTTAGGAGTTGGTTATTCTCATGATCTTTGGATTTAAAGTATTGGACACTTGTTTGGGGCTGATTACCCTTGTGGTCCTTGGACTTGGAAGATTGGACGCTTGTTTGGGGCTGGTTACCCTTGTGGTCGTTGGATTTGGAAAATTGGACGCTTGCTTGGGGCTGGTTACCCGTGTGGTCCTTGGATTTGGAAAACTGGACGCTTGCTTGGGGCTGGTTACCCGTGTGGTCCTTGGATTTGGAAGATTGGACGCTTGCTTGGGGCTGATTACCCGTGTGGTCCTTGGTTTCAGATAGGGTGTCATTATCATTGAAGGTAGTAGCTATAGATTGTATTGTGGGCTTCAGGGGACACCTCCGTGAGCCCATTATTCGTTTAAATGATTTTCTTCATTGTAATATTCATAATTTTCGACATTACAAGTTGGTTGAGACTCGGTATCTTGACATATATTTTCGTCAACCACACAGTTAACGCGGGCAGGATAAGGCTTAGGAAGATATTCTTGATTTGGACGTTGTTGAGATTGGGATGTCTGTGGAACCTTGAATTTATTATTGTTATACATACGTTTCCTACATATTTCGATTGTGTGTCCTGATTTTTTGCAATATCGACAAAATTGATCTTGATTATTTCGGTCAAACTGTCTCGGTGCTACAGATTTTGAATTCCCAGCTGTATTAGAAGGTCTAAACGGATATTGAGATTTTGAATTTTGACGTGGCGGTAATGGGGTATGAAAATTGCGTTTAGCAAATAAATTGAGATTTTTTTTCCTCAGACACTGCCATGTTAATAGCTTCGTTTAACGAAGACGGATTTTTGCCTCGGACTAGATTAGATAAGTCAGGTTTTAACCCAAGTAAAAATGTGTGAAGTGCCAAATCTTCCATAGCTGCTGTACGACCACATAATTCAGATTTCTTTTTATTAGATAGAGTTATTTCTGTTAAGAGTTTTGAAAGACAAGTCTCAACGCGCAGTGCAAATTGATTTACGGGTTCATTATTAATCTGTCTACATTCCTGTAGATCGGTGAGTAAGTGAGCATAATGTTTTTTCTCGCCGAACTGAGTTTTTAAAAAGCTATTTAGTTGTTCCTAAAAATCAAATTCTTTAATTGAGCTAGCTGTTTCAGCTTTGCCCTGGAGTTGTGACAATATATATTTAAATAGGATTGATTTTTGAGACTCGGAGCCTAAACTAATCGCATTGTCACAGTTTGTTAGAAAGAAATTTAATTTTTCTCGTGTACCATCAAATGGTTTAATAAATTTAAAAAGGGTTCCAATGTCGACAAATTCAGATTTTTCAATTTTTAATTGAGCTTCCCGAGACATTTTAATTTATTCAATGCAGTATATTCACAAACAATAAATATAAAAGTATTCAATGTGATAGACGGCCACTAAGGTGGTTTCAAGTTACAGTTCCAAGTTATTCAATAACAAAATATGATAAGATAATTCTAAGAATTGTGTCACAGTAATATTCAAAGTTATAAATTATTTGCGATGAGAATGTTAATTATTTTGACAATAATTACTTAAGATATTAAAATATAGTAGAATACACACGATTACAGTTACTTTTCACTGTCACTGAGATAATGTTAATTAAACTTACAGGAACACGCAGGCAATATACTGGAACATGTTTTCTTTTCGGGAACACGATGTATAATGTGATAGAAGAAATTTGATTTACACCAAACAATTTTAAATATATAGTCACAGGAATCAAGTCGTAAGGCAGCCTTCTTTAGGATTTGATTTACGGATGTTTCACTTCTTATTTATATTATCGAGAATATTACGACGATTTCTGTATCGTAGAAATGAGTTCGAGATTTTATTATTATTATTATTATTGCACTTTTGACACTCGCGATAACTTTGATAATCACTTTATTTAAGAACTTCAACGGAGACGTCCCAAGGATACCTTCACCATCGGTATCCCACCGCTGCCACCAAATTGTTATAAGGTTTCGGAGAAAGCCCTTTTTAAAAAACAATGTTTAATTCACAAAACACTTATTTGAATTTAATACAATATAAGGACTTAATTAAAAGAGCAAGTGTCACGCGCGGAAGATGGATTCGAACTGAACTATCATCTTAATAAAAATACTATGAGAAATCAAAAGGGCTGACTAGGTGAATATATTAGGCACATTAGGCATTATTATATACAAGGCAAGTATATAACAGTACGTAGATAAGTTTAATTACTGAACAACTAGCTGGAGTCATGATTTTCACCATTACATAATTATATTATTATTATTATAGTTTTTAAAATCCCTACAATTTTTATTAAAAAATATGGAATATTCATGAAGAAAAAAAAGTCTTAAAATATGTTAAAATTAACTTATGAGTTTCATTCGCACTAAATGTTATTAAAATTATTTAAGTAAATTGTGTGATGTGCGAACATATAATAAGAACATATAACAAATTGTTATCTTAAGAACGAATGTTATATAGAATTACTATTTAAAAGAATAATCGTTATTGAAATAAAGAATTCTTTGAATAATGATTGTTCTTTTCCATAGTCGACATCAATACAATTTGACACTGAAAATATAATATATAATATTAATAAAAAACTCACTCATAAATACGAATATCAACGACGCAATCATTTTAAAGAACAGGACCGTTGACTTGTTTGACTTGAAATGAACCTCCGACCACATGTCATATAAATAGATATGAAGTGACCTATACGTGATATTAAATGACCTCCGCAACTGAGTGTACAAATGAATTGACAGCTTACGATTCCAAACTAAAACTTGAACTTAAATATAAAAGAGATTAGATCGTTCCTCCAAAATATCAAAGCGAGCAGACGTGTACCAAACCTTTAAACCGTTTTATTTTTATATTTGATTTATATTGACATAAATAAAGTTGAAAATAATAGGAGTGCAACAACTTGAAGGAGTTCTTTCAGCCTGAGCTCAGCCCCAACTATCCAAAGAGTATTTGGGGTTTAGTACCATTTTTGTTTTACTTTGCACTTTGCTCATGCAGACAAAATTTTGACAAACGCCTCCAAGATGCATCATCCGCGATCGCCTGCGCTTCTAGTACTGCAGGTGTAATAAGTTCCTATTTAAGGAGAGGAGCTTATTACACTTATTATTGGTGAGCCACAACTATGTTGCATTAGAAGTAGTAACACTGCCATTAGTAAATATGCATAATATTGTCTGCGAGCCTAGTACTTACATGTACATATCTAGCACTTCTGAGATCCTGGTAATATATACAAATCATTTTTGAAAATTCAAGAAGGAAAAATAAATTATGTCGGAAAATCCGTTACACCCTATCCACCTGACCGTTACGTAACAAAAGACTGCCAGGAACGGGAAGTTCGATAAGAAATATAACTAGAAATAAGAAACGCCGCGCTGAAGATGATGTTTCAACATCAGAAAATTTCAGAATGCCATGAACCGTTTTTTGAGTGAGATTTTCTCACTAGAACATTTTCGAGAACCAAATATGACAAAGCAAGAGCAAGAGCAAAGAGAAATAATGCAAAAAGAAAAAATGAGGACCCACGCCGTGTCAGAGTACTGAAAAAATGTTTGTTTTGAAAAGGAAAAAAGGTTTGATTTGAAATGAACCACAGACCACATCTCACTTATACGAATGACTCGAGCAACTGAGTTGTGTTGCTATCTTACAGATTTCTACTTAAATTATTAAAACTTGAACTTAAATACTAAAGAAATATTATACCAATAAAACCTATTTATAGAAACAATTTCTAATTTTTCCAATATAAAAAAATCTTTAGGAAATTAATACTAATAATAACAATAACATATCTTATAATACACGACACTAGACTATTGTCTATATCTAATCGTCAAAAAACAGTAACGAAGAAGAAATCTGTGCATTAAATATTTTTATAAAAACTATATAAACGTAGTATTGTTTAGTACATAACACAGATGTCAAAACATATATCGGTTAAATAATAATATCGAAGAATTGTAACTCGTTAATAAACTGTTTATTGAAGCTAACATAAACAGTAATGTATCACTATCAATGAAAATGAAAATTAATGAAATGATGAGGTAGTTAAAGTTAAAGTTAAATTAAGTTAAGTTTTAGATCGTTGCCGAGTGCGATGCCACGGTTGCGCTTGGCGATGGTTAGTCTGGGCGTGGTGTGTTCCCGGGTTGTCGGGTTCGACGTTGGGTCCTCTGCCTTGAGTGGGCTTTAGTGCGGCCCGGCGCGTGGTTTGCGGTTTGACCTGAGCCACTGAACCCGCTGGGTCGTATCGAGAGTCTGCTCTCCTAGGGGTCCAGACCGGTGGTCTCCTCTCGGGGAGACTACCGCGGTGGGTCTGGGCACGGTCGATGATGGTTGAGTCGGGTTTTACACCTGATTCCCTGAGATCGAGTCCGGCCAGAAGTGGATCTCGGCCCCCATCAGAGGCAGCAAGCTTGGGCGGGGGAAAGGGGATCCCTCCACAATCTATCAAACCTGCGAAAAAAGGAAGGGATGGTCCTCGTTGCGGGCTGCCCTCTCCGTGGATCACGTCGGGGCATCGCGGTGAGTGCGAAAGCGATCCCGTGGTGTCCCATTACGACGGCGGCGGCCACCGTCAGGTTTAATGAGTAGTGAGTCTCACATAACCACCTCCATCATCCCCTTGATGGAGGTGGTTATCCATGAGGATTCCTGACGTTAAAAAAAAAAAAAAAAGTTAAGTTTGCTTTACTAACTAACTATACGGCAACTAATCAGTGCAAATTATTGCTGCCCTGATTGTTGTTAGCCTTTATATACGATTCACCTAACATCCTCACCTGAACTAAGACCGATTACTTCGCTAAAAACTTCATGTTTTGGTTTATGCAGTACTTTGGTTAAAATGGCTTTCTTATCACTGTCGTCTGTTTGAACACCTGTTTGTTTTAAGATAGCAATGACGCTTTCTTAACTTTACCTATGATATATGTAGCTAAGTTAACATTATGTGAACCGTATGTAACTTCGTATCTATGATTGATTCTTTATTAAACTCAAGATTAGTTTATCGCAGCCCGTCTTTTATTTTTTTAAGCCCTCAAAGTTATTATCCGTACGTATTTGGTCATACTTCGAGCCGGATGATTATTATATTGAAGAAATCATGGATTAATTAAAGGATACAATTATTAATACGGAATTATGGAAAATAAATGTTAACTTTAACTCCGAGGGTACAGAGGACGTCCACGTGTTCGATGAACAAAAACTGGTGTTAAGTTTTTATTAATAATTGGAACTTAACACTTAATCAGGTTTAATTAAATTAAATTATTTTTAAATTGTTTGTATGGTGAGTTCAATGTTAATTATTACTTATTTTTTATAAATTGAAGCATTATGTCCTATCTTATATTGTGAATCATTTATTTGTGATAAAAGTTAAAATTGTGCTTATTTATTAGGTATAGCCAGCATTATGCCGCATTATTTAACTTCCTTTAATAATTAAATATTATTATATTACAAATAACGATTCACGTTAGTTAATTGTGCGTTAGTATTTGTTAGCCGCTTTCATTTAATAGAAATAGATGTTGTTATAATTCATTTAGTGCATTACTCATTGTTTTTATTTAGTTGCATTTAAATTAGTTACATTTATTATATGCTTATTTAGATAAGTATAACGTAATTAGTTATTGAACTTTAAAAAATTTAATGTATTGTAGCCTGATATAGTAGTAAGCTTTTTAAGGTAATATTTTTGCAATAATACTTTTAATTTTTGTAATTAGTATTAGTGTTAGTAGGTGATTTACAAATATTTACTGAATTGTCGTTTGTACAAGTAGATTTGGAATTACAATCTAGTAGATAGTAATTGGCTTAGTTACTACTCAAAGTCGTTAAATATTTGTTTTAACATTATTATTGTATAAATTCCAGGTTGATTGCACTCGACTCCCAGAATGACCGAGGAAAAAGAACTAATAAAGAAAAGAGGCAGTTTTAAAGGCCGCTTAACCTTATTTGGTAATTATCTCGACGCGTTAAATATTAAAACATTTGATGTTTCCGATGCCACGGAATTGCAATTACGCATAGTTAAGATCGAGTCATTGTACGAACAATATGATGAGGTACAGTTGCGTTTAGAATGCATTGCAGAAGACGCTCGTTTACAGTTTTCTGAGCGTTCCGATTTTGAATCTCAATTTTATAAGTCATTATGTAAAGCTCAGAGTTTATTAACTAAGTTTAATAAAGATAGTGAATCCCTTCTGACTAATAAAAATGTACACACTAGTAATCGCAACTTTGTTAAATTGCCTACCATTCAGTTACCAAAATTTAATGGGGCTTACGAAAATTGGTTGGAGTTCCATGACACCTTTACTAGTCTCATTCACTCTAATGACGACATTGATGAAATTAATAAGTTTCATTATTTACGAGCATCGCTGGAGGGATCCGCTGCTTTGGTAATTCAATCTATTGACTTATCTGCAACTAAATCAAAGGCATAACGGATAAAATTGGATCAGTTCTCAGAAAATTCTCCATTAAGACTGTATATTGTTCCGTTCACCAAAATTGCAAAGCATGTACGCACTCCAAAGGATGTAATACCGTACCAAACACCAGGTGTTTACAAGATCGATTGCAGCTGCGGAAGTTCTCATATAGGCCAGACGAAACGCACCATTGCAGAGCGAGTAAAAGAACACATTGCAGCTGTTAAGAATCGCCAGACGACGAAATCAGCAATAGCGGAACATCTTATGACCACCAACACCAACCACTGGATTGAGTTCCATCAACCCAAAGTTTTATCCACCGATCGCCAATATTACCGCAGAATGGTTCGCGAAGCGATTGAAATTAAAAAACATAAAAAAATTTGAATCGTGAGGATGGATATAAACTGTCTACTGCATGGAATCCAGTTATAGGAAAATTAAATAACCGCAATATTTCGTCAAGTAAACCCGAGGACAATGTTAGTGTCGTGTGTAGTGACTTTTAAAAATATAATCCACAAGTGAGGGTACCTGAAAAAGATACCTCCGCTCGCACTCGACGGCGCCGCACACCGCTAGTCTCCCCGTGACCACGGCTGGTGTAACCCAGCCGAAACGTCGGGTAAAATAAAATTAAAGGTAAATAACTCGTTAAGCCCCGTATTATTTTAAATATTTTAAGAGTATTCAATTTTAAATCGTCCGTACAAGAACGCCAATTCGTACTCAGTTGCAATTCTGCGACATACTCTTTGCTCCACCGTGACCAGAAATGTTGACGTAGCTGCTCCATTCGTTGAAAATGAGTAAGATTATTGGAGGAAAACTGCTGATAGTTTGGCTGTGGCAAGGATATAAGCGGTCGACCAATAAGAAAATGACCCGGGGTAAGCGGGGTATAGTCTGCAGGATCTGAAGATAACGGTGTGAGTGGACGAGAGTTCAGTACAGCTTCCACTTGCGCTAGCATGGTGTTTAGATGCTCATACGTCAAATTACAATTGCCCAACACTCTTTGAAGATGATGTTTAGTTGATTTAACACCCGCTTCCCAGAGACCGCCAAAGTGAGGAGTACAAGCGGGAATAAAATTTTATTCCATCATTAGCCACCCTTTCGCTTAAGAGATCGTGATTAGCCTTTAGAAATTTAGAAAGGTCATTTTACGCACCAACAAATGAAGTACCGTTGTCGGAATAAATATTTAAAGGTTTCCCTCTTCGCCAAATAAATCTATTTAGTGCCAATAAAAAACTATTACTTGATAAATCACCTACTAGTTCCAGATGACCTGCTTTAGTTGTAAAGCAAATAAAAATGGCAACATACACCTTCACCAGTCTACATCCGCGACCTTGACGACTTGCATACATAAGTGGGCCACAATAATCAACACCTGTAGTATTAAAAGGATGACCGCCTGGAAGGAGACGCTCCTTTGGTAAATTTCCCATTATGGGTGCAACAGTTTTATCTTTCATGCGACGACAACGCACGCAATTATAATAACAAGCTTTAGCTAAATTACGACCTCCTATAGGCCAATAATAGTTGAGGACCGGCATGCATCAATCTCTTATGTTCGAATTTAAATAATAAATGAGTAAAATAATGAGTGGACTGTAACAAAATTGGGTGTTTTTTACTATAAAGAAAGTTAGAATTATCAAGTCGTCCTCCAACACGCATTAACAAATCATTATCCAAATAAACATAAATTTTAATAGAGCATTCTTTTTTGGCAAACTTTGTTTACTTTTGAGTATTTTATATTCAGGAAATGATTCAGTTTGACATTTTAAAATAACTAAACTTAATGCTTCTTTTAAATCATCCTCAGACAGATAAGCCGAAATTGGAGGTTGTTTTTTACAAATCTTTATAAACCGTAACACATAAGCTATTGAACGTAAAAGTCGTAAATAATTAGAGAAACGTTTAAAATAAATAAAACTATTACATTTTTGTTCTTTATTACATCCCTTAACAGCAACGAATGCAACATCAACTTGGGTATTTACGTCGTCGTTTATATCTACATATTTATTATGAGAAGGCCACTGAGATTCATCTTGTTTTAAAAATTCAGGACCAGACCACCATGAATCAAGATTTTGCAGAATGCTAATATCCACACCACGAGATATCAGATCTGCTGCTACGAACATATACGCAAGCACCAAATGCGCGTTCCGACGCATCCGTAAATATATGGAGTTCTAACTCCTTATAGGAACTACAAACTACAATTCGTGGAATACAAATTTGATTAATAAGAGGGAGATTCTTAATAACGTTTTTCCAGCGAAAACGAATTTCTGGAGTTAGTTGATCATCCCATGACAATTTGTCTAGCCATAAACTCTGTAATAGCATTTTCATTATAATCACACATGTAGACAAAAGCCCTAAAGGGTCAAAGATCCGTGCAATTACAGAAAGCAAATCACGTTTTGTATAACTATTATCAGACAATACTGATAAACCTACAGAAAATCCTAGTTCATCAGAACTTGCATACCAACTCAAACCTAACAATTTATTGGGCTCAGTTATACCTATATCTAAATCAATTGATGTCTGAGAAGAATTTGCAGATTTAAGCGCGTTGGTAACTTCATTGCGAATGAATTCAACTTCATCTATATTATCATCACCAGTAAGCAGGTCATCAACATAAAAGTCATGTAAAATGATGTTGGAAATTGTACTGTTTTGACAATCAAGACCTATTTGTTTGAGGCATCGTGTCGCCAAATAGGGAGCACTAGCCGTACCGTAAGTGACTGTGTTTAATTTAAATATTTTAGTAGGTTCAGATGAATTATTACGCCACAGTATCTGTTGTAAATGCCTATCAGATGGATGAACAAGAATCTGTCTGTACATCTTCTCAACGTCGGCTGACAAGATGTATCTATGCTGCCTAAACCTTAGTAATATCGCCAACAGATCATCTTGAACCGTTGGACCCACCATCTGGATATCATTAAAGGCAACACCAGAAGACGATGGACAACTCGCATTGAACACTACGCGAAACTTTGTAGTGCTACTACTTTCACGAAGTACGCCATGATGTGGTATAAAATATTCATGAGAAGTTAAGTTATTTTTTTTATTTTCTGTCATGTGACCCAAAAACTCATATTCTGACATGAAATCATGATACATTTGACAAAAACTAGGCTGGGCTTTTAATCTTTTTTCGAGTGAAAATAAACATTTATTCGCTTTAGGAAACGAATCACCTAAAAGAGAAGAATTTTGTTTGAGAGGGATGCGAACACAGAACCGACCGTCAACAAGACGTGTTGAATACTTAATGAAATGTTCTTCACATAGACGTTCTTCAGGCATATAATTCGATGAATTGGATTTAATTTCTTCCAATTGCCAGAAACGCGTTAGGTCGCTTCTAATTTTATCAAAATCAGAAGCTACATTTGTTTTAACAAGATTACATCTAAGATCTTTGACAAGAATGAAAAATTATTATTATGAATAGGACCGGAAACTATCCAACCTAATCTAATTTCACAAAGTATTGGTGTTCTCTTACCTAATTTAATTATTTTTGATACTAATAAGTCCCAAAATAGATCGGGGCCTATCAAAATGTCAACATCACTGGGCTTATAAAAATTAGGATCAGCTAAACAAATATCTGATGGAAGTTTAATATTGCTTATATCGATTTCATGACTTGGCACAGCACTAGTTATTAATGGCAAAACAAAACAATATATTTGACAAGAAAAACCTTTATCTAATGACGTCATATTAATACGACATGTTTTACCTACGTTAGAAGTCACGTTATTAATGCCAGATATCGACCTATCAACCTGATTGGTTGACAAATTAAGCTTTTTACATAATTTCTCCGTGACAAAACTTGATGTGCTACCGCTATCGAGCACAGCACGGACAACATGTTCACAATAGGGAACATGCAAAAAAATTTAAATGGTCTCAAATATTTTTTTTTCGATTACTTTTTATCATCTTATTATAATAAAATTATTTTTTTTTAATTTACTAATCATTTAAGGTCATAAAATAATTTATGAAAAGTGTGAATTTAGGGAGCGAAATTCAAAATTCCAAAACGCGCCACCATTGGTCGAAAGGAAATGTGACGTCATTTGACACGCCATTCAATATATCGGCGTTTAAGTTCATACTGTGGTATCAGTGTGACTGAGAAAAATAAATAATTTAAACCTTTATTTTCGTGCCTAAAGGTTTTATTAAATGATACAATTGTTTAGGTAATCTTAAAAACATTTTCTAAATACTCAAACAACTCCAACAAAACAAATACCTACAAACTCTTTTTGAATAGCATTTAGCATGCTACTACACAATACATTTTTAAAATGTTTCTGCCTCTGAATCATTTTTTACTTCACTTGACTCAGATAAATAACTTGGTTGATAATCAGCAGATATAGAAGATATAAGATGCTATAGAAGTATTATCAGCTGTGTTTTCAGTAAACAATTTTCTTTTTAAAACAGATAGTTTTGCTTTTAAAACTGTTGTGTGTTAAATGAGGAAATGGTGACAATGCTACATTTTATTTTTCAGCAGGTATATTTACATTGACACCTTTACTTCCATACTTCGGTTTAATATTAACTTGCACAGCTTAGTCACTTGATAATTTATCTTTAATATGCGAAAAGCAAGGCTCTGCCTTATGATCATTACATTCAATAGGAGAAGTACTGAGTCTTGGCTGATTAATATCACAGACATTTGTATGGGCAGTACTAGGACTTACTACGTATATCACTTCTTCGTAAAGGTCACCAATTTTTTTAAACACTACTTTTGATAGCTAACTCTTAAAAGGCTTTATTAACCGATGTCAATCTTTGCCTTTTGACTATGCACATTCTCATTCTATCAGCTGGTGTTTTTGCCACAAAACTATATAAGGAACAACTCCTTTCTTCAAACTTAGATTACATCTTTCTCCTTGTTGTTTCGTTACACATATTATATTCAATACAATTTGCTGTATCTTCCTTAACCTGAAATAAATCGACAGACCATAAAAATTGCGTAAAACAAAAAAGATTACGGTTTTTATAGAAAGTTATACTGAAATTTGTAAGATAGGTTAGGTTAATTTTAGACTCAAATTTTTTAGTGTTGAATACTTACTATAAATTTAAACTATTAGATTAAACTTATTATAAATAAAGTATACTTACGTTAAATTGATCTTCACAACCATATAAACACGATTTAGGACATATATTATCCATTTTAATTACCATACACCATTGTTTTTATATTTTCGCATCTCTTGGAATACAAAAAACACTTTGTGGGGTGTTTTTCTAATACTATTTTTGCAGTCCGGTACTATACAATACTCGTAAGATGATTTTTATCTTCTTCCATGACTTGTAAAGCAATTAAAACTTAAAATATCTATGAAATAACTAAAAAGTTCATAGTAAGCATTCACTGGACGTATCATTTGACGTCACGCAAAACGCGCGCAAAATGGCGGTGTTTAAACGGGTCAAATTTACTCAATGTTTTAATTTTCACTTTGAAAAAAACCCAAAATCTTTTCAAGCCTATTTATATTTTTTTCTACGATATAGAGAGGCAAATGATTAATTTACGTCAAAAAAAAATACGTGAATGTTCCCTATTGTTATCATCAAATATTTTTACTAAAGCGGTTGACAATAATACATCTAGCTGTATTAGCTTACCGCAAGTTGATGATACATTCGCTGACAGGGCTAGATTATTATTACCAGCAAAGGAAGGCGATGAAGACGCTGAAACGTGGCTATCGGAAATATTTTTATTTTTTTTAATGTTCAAAATATTCTTAGAAGGTGGATAGTGTTGGAATACTTATACTTCGGAATACTTATTATTCGAAGCTCAATCTAAAAATGGACTTCAGGAAAGGAATTGTTATATTTTACAATAAATACAGAGTATAAATTTATAAACACAGTCATTACTTGAACCTCGGACCTCTAGGATTCCGCCTCATCGACTTGCCAACTAAGTTAAAATGTCGATACTCTCCTTTTTGGATTAAGCATTCTATTTAATCGTATACATCGGGAATGTTTCAATGTCACATATTTATTTGGGATGTTTAATGCTATTTATATTTTAGACATTAACTATGTTATGACAATTGATATAAAACGAAGGTAGTTGATGCGGTTATAACTATTATATTAGCTTCTGGTTGTAAATAACATCGGCTTCGGCTTCGGCTTTGGCTTATCCTCAAGTTAACATACAAGTTTAAAAATTTATTGATGACGACGACCACAAATTCCCTTAGCAAGTGAAATAGCAACTAGCTCAGTGTATATGGATGACATCGTTTACTCTGTGATAACTGAAGAAGAGGGGGCTGCTGCATCTAATTAGCGTATCAGATAATTTGCAGGAGCTCAATGGGCTCTAGTTAAATGGAACAGCAACTTAATACTTAGTTTTATTGACTAATGTTATATTTTACAAATAACAGACCGAGGAGATGTAGGTACCTTTGTACCCAGTCATAACTCTCTGACAATGTTCCACCAGCAGGATGGCCAGCAGGGTGGCCAGCAGGGTGGCCAGCAGGGTGGCCAGCAGGGTGGCCAGCAGGGTCGCCAGCAGGGTGGCTAGCAGGGTGGCCAGCGGGGTGGCCAGCAGGGTGGATAATAATGGAGAGTCGATTAATATGTATATGTTAAGCTAGTTATATATGTATTAATAACACTTAATATATTGCTGAGGAGTTATTTTATTTTGGTTTATCTTTTTGTTACATAATACTTAACTCAGATAAATAACGCATAATTGACACACCCGTCAACAAAGTCTTACTTCATACTTATTATTTTCACCAAACATAATAGGGAACATGCAAAAAAATTTAAATGGTCTCAAATATTTTTTTTTCGATTACTTATTATCATCTTATTATAATAAAAACATTTGTTTTTTATTTACTAACCATTTAAGGCCATAAAATAATTTATGAAAAGTGAAAATTAAGGGAGCGAAATTCAAAATTTCAAAACGCGCCACCATTGATCGAAAGGAAATGTGACGTCATTTGACACGCCATTCAAATTATCGGCGTCGAAGTTCATTCATACTGTGGTATCAGTGTTACTGAGAAAAATAAATAATTTAAATCTATATTTTCGTGCTTAAAGGTTTTATTAAATGATACAATTGTTTAGGTAATCCTAAAAACATTTTTTCAATACTCGAACAACTCTAACAAAACAAATACCTACAAACTCTTTTTCAATAGCACTTAGCATGCTACTACACATTACATTTTTAAAATGTTTCTTCCTCTGAATCATTTTCCACTTCATTTGACTGAGATAAATAACTTGGTTGATAATCAGCAGATATAGAAGATATAAGACGCTATAGAAGTATTATCAGCTGTGTTTTCGGTAAACAATTTTCTTTTTAAAACAGATAGTTTTACTGGTAAAACTGTTGTGTACCAATGTTGTGTGTTGAATGAGGAAACGGTGACAATACTACATTTTGTTTTTCAGCAGGTATATTTACAATGACACCTTTACTTCCATACTTCGGTTTAATATTAACTTGCACAGCTTAGTCACTTAGTAATTTATCTTCAATATGCGAAAAGCAAGGCTCTGCCTTCTGATCATCACATTCAATAGGAGAAGTACTGAGTCCTGGCTGATTAATATCACAGACATTTGTATGGGCAGTAAAAGGACTTACTTACTATATCACTTCTTTGTGAAGGTCACCATTTTTAACACTACTTTTGATAACTATAAATTGTTTTAAGCTTTCATGATTTGTATTCATGTTTTTATACTGTAAACGGGACTTAATCGCGTACAATTTTTAATCGAAGTATTTACCTCGACTCTCGACGTTTCGGCCGTATTGAAACGGCCATGGTCACGAGGAGTAGTATAGTAGTAGTTTTGATAACTAACTCTAAAAAGGCTTTATTAACCGAGGTCAATCTTTGCCTTTTGACTATGCACATTCATGAGAATGTTCTCTCAGCTGGTGTTTTTGCCACAAAAATATATGAGGCACAACTCTTTTCTTCAAACTTAGATTACATTTTTCTCCTTGTTGTTTCGTTATACATATTATATTCAATACAATTGGCTGTATCTTCCTTAACCTGAAATAAATCGACAAACATAAAAATTTCGTAAAACTAAAAAAAGAATACGGTTTTTATAGAAAGTTATAAGTACTGAACTTTTGTAAGCTAGGTTAGGTTAATTTTAAACTCAAATTTTCTAATGTTCAATACGTAAGAATAAATTTAAACTATTAGATTAAACTTATTATAAATAAAGTATACTTACTTTAAATTGATCTTCACAACAATATAAACAGGACATATATTATCCCTTTTAATTACCATACACCATTTTTTTTGTATTTTCGCATCTCTTGAAATACAAAAAACACTTTGTCGGGTGTTTTTCTAATACTATTTTTGCACTCCGGTCTCCGGTACTATAAGATATTTGAAGTAACTAAAAAGTTCATAGTAAACATTCACTGAACGTATCATTTGACGTCACGCAAAGCGCGCGCAAAATGACGGCGTTTGAACGGCTCAAATTTACTACATGTTTACTCAAATTTACTACAATTTTTAATTTGAAAAAAAAAACTAGAATTTTTTCAAACCTATTTTTTTTTCTAAGATATAGAGAGGTAAATGATTAATTTACGGCAAAAAAAAAATTACCTGAATGTTCCCTAATGAGAGCAATCACGACAGACAAGGTTTCTGATTAAAACCACACTCAAATCTGTTCTTCGTTTGAGAGCTGTGATGCCCCAGACAGACTTACATTTATACAGAGATGTGCTGAATATTCGGTACATTCAGCATGTTTTTCGCTTTCTATATTGGGCCGAATATATTTTTTTCGAGTATTTTTAAACCATAAATCAACATATTTATTCTTCTATCCAGCAGTAACACGTAATGTAGATAAATGTTGGAACCTGTTTATGGCAAACAAACAATGAATAACTCGGGCGAATATTTGGTTTGGTAAAAGTTAAACCGAATAGTATTCGGTTAGTCGGTGAAACAACTATTCGGCGCATCACTAATTTATACATATATACACAATACACTTATAGCACCCCTAACTTGGTAGCGGTCATTAAAAAACAATGTTATTATAGCATCTTTTATTTAAAAGTAACATAAAAAAAATATATTGCAAACAATAATTAATTATTTTACTTAGAATTGTTATAAGTATTTTTTTATGAATAGTTCGTGTTTTACTATGGAATCAAATAAGTATAAGTAAGTTGTATCTTTCTTATGAACAATCATAGATACAACACCACGCAGGTAGTACCTCTGTGTTGTCGATTCAAGGAAGGCGATGCCACTGCCGGAGGCAAGAAATGGATATATTGTGTCTGTACAATTGAAGATTATTAATATATATATCATTATACAATTATTATTTCATTATAATTAATGTGGTTGTAACCTAATACATATAATCACATATATAGCTCTCTAATGTGAAACAAGGCACAGTCTATTTCTTTCTGTCAAACTCTGATTAATATTCCTTTTAAGATCAACTAAAATATTACTATTTTCATGAACCTGTCAGTCTGTAGGTTCTTCTGTAACTAATAATAATAATAATAATAATAATAATAATATCAGGACAAATTACACACATTGATCTAACCCCTAAGTAAGCAAATTATTTGCTTGTGTTAAGGGTGTTAGACAACGATACAATTACATAGAAATACACATATAAATACTGAAAATATAAATAATAAACGACCAAACCCAGAAACATAGACATCTATGCTCATCACATAAATGCCTGTCTCCGCCGGGAATCGAACCCGAGCCCCATTGCGCCGTGACTCGTTAGGCGTCTGCGCTAACCACTCGACCAACGGGGCGGTGGTTCAACGGGACTCAACTAAAAACGGCCGATCTTAATTAAATTTAAGAATATGTGATTACGTGATAGATGTATGTATTTATTTTAACTCGGAGATAGTAATAACATTTGTAAGTCTGTGCGTTATCATATTAGATATCGATCCAATAAACCTAATATGTATATAATTTATCTATTTGTCAGAAGATAAATAAGAAAATGCATTAAATGCTTATAAAATATAATTTCTCACCATAACTAGCCGCACAAAATTTAATAGTTAGCAGGCATCGTAATCTGTTCGGCAACATTTCATAACAGTCTTCCATCTTTATGTAATGTAGGTCGTGTACATTCAGCACAGCAAACGTTCGATCGTTGCTATTGTCATAATCCCACTTTGCTACCTGGTATTAGTATAATTATATCTTAATAATGTACACAAGTAAATTTAATATTTTGTAAAGACCTGATAAAGCAAGTACTTCTACAACGAAGAAATGTATTAAGAAAAGAAGTGATGAGGAGTGCGGGCTTAATATGGTATAAGAAGAGATGAGAGACACATACTATACATAAATAAATATTTATTAAGATAGATATAAGAGAGAAAGAGAGATGGATGCATTGAGAGTATGATGAAGTGAGTATGAAAGGAGTAAAACTAGAGATAAAGAATAATAGAAGTGAATGGAAGAAACAGCTTGTGTTGACCTCATTTTTCAAATACTTGTAAATTATTATTTCGACTTACTTTGGCAGAGTTTCCTTCTGTCAGCTGAGTACTATCGAGGTTCTTATCAAAATCTAAACACACGGGTCGAACGGACAGATGGAATATAAATGGCCTTTCAACGATCACTATGGCGATGTTGGCAACTACTTGTTTTCTGATGTCAACGACCTGGAAATTCGTTAAGCATTAAAAATAAAATTAGGTAAATAAATGATTATTTCATTATTTCGTGTTTTGTTTCTATATGTGTGTCTTTCTCTCCTTGTCTGTGTGTGAGTGTATATTGTATGCTTACATTAGACTGTTGACTGTTGACGTCTCGAGAATCATTATAACCCTCATACATCTTGTTCACTGCCACTATGTAATTGCTTGCGTCGTAAATGAAGCAATTTGCATCTATTGGTTTGAAAAAATATAATATTACTCAATTATAAGATCCAAAGATCATTTTAAAACAATTTATATGATCGTAATATGAATATGTGTCATATATATAAATTTAAATAAGCTTAACATGGCTGTACATGTTTAAAGATATTTTCAAACTTTATTTTCGGTAGTGGCGTCTTTTCAATGTTTATCTATACTGCAAAGTTATGAGCGATACGGTAGCTCAATTGGTAGAGCTACGGGACGGTTTCCCAAAGGTTTTGCGGATTCGAATCCCAGCTCGAATCGGTTTATTTTTCATTCTATATTTATATATATTTGAATAAGCTTAACATGGGTATAGATATTTTCAAACTTAAATATATCTTTTTTTTCCCATTGTATGGTAGATATAAACTAGGAACTTATAATAAACTACCTGTGATTTAATGTAATATTATATCTATATTGCAAGAACGTTTAATAAATAGTACATATGGCATAAGTCAGTCAGTTTGTGTTTTATATCCAGCTCCTTCCAGAAGGGAAGTCCAAAGTTATTTTATTAAATAGTTTAATACTACGAGTGAAGCAGCATTTAAATAATGGTTATTTTATTATATAGTTCTTTCTATATTTAAAGGAGATATAGAAAACATTTTTGGTTTGAATATGATGAAAGTAATGTTGTGAACTTAGATAAATCAGTAATAATTACATGGATATAGGAATAGTTCGTTCCATCGTATTCATATCAAGTAGCGATATTTAAGACAATTGTAAGCAAAAACTTTATGAATGCTAATGAGTTTATCAAAACACATACCAGATATTATTTTATTGGCAGTTATTAGAGATCCGCTACATTTCTGCGGATAAAGCCCTGAGATCTTCTGATATATAATAGCGTGCCAGGGAAGCTCTACATGGTTGGTAGATGAACCCTCGAGCTTCAGATGTTGCGTTATTAGACCGCATGCTGCAACATTGTAAAATCTTTTTAAATTTTGACATTCTAAGTAGGAGGAGGATAAACATTTCTGTTTATAACATTTGAGAGAAGTTTCAAAAAATATAATGATATAAAAACTAGCTGTTACCAGCGGCGTTGCCCGCGTGGTTACGAAAATAACATATTAATAAGAAGTTGTTTCTAAAATGATACATTTGAATGAAGGGATAAATTATAGCAGGTCTTAAAATTTAAATGAGTTTTATGATTATCTACGGTGCCTAGACGTGATCTCTACCTGTGAGCTTCTTGAGTAAGCTCGGGGTCACCCAGCGAACTATGGACAGGGCTATGATCGATATTTCGATCTCTACGCAATGGAATCAAAAAGGAGGAGATACGAAGTCGTATCAAGGTAACCGACTTAACTGAGTGGGTCAGCCAGGTGAATTTGCAAGAGCACATTTCTCGAGTGGCAGAAGGCCCATGCCGCTTCTGATCTAAAAGGCGTATATATTTGGGGGAAGCCTATGTTCATTGGTGGACGTCCTGTGACAGATATGATGATGTTGACTTAAAAGTTTTGCACATTACTATAACACAGTACCGTTGTAAGATTTATTATTTACAGCCAGTACATGTAGATTTTGCGGATTTGAAACACGAGAGCAGCCAACGTATAATTGCCCACGTGAGAAGTAAAGTGTGCCGAGATGTATTCCTGCCACTTTCAGCGTTTGGCCCTGGGACTTATTCATTGTCATTGCAAAAGCCGGCCTCAATTGGAATTGCAGTCTAAATTGAAACGTTAATCAATCTAAATTGAAACATAAATGAATGAATTTCTAAATTGAAATGTCTAATTATTGGGTAATATTGGTATACGCGGTATTAACACATTTTCTCCTTTAGCTGTTCCAGTGAGGATCGTGGCTTTTGCAATAATTCTACTTAGATCTGTAATGAGTAGTCTTTTGTCATTACATAATCTTGGCGCGTCAAGATTACGCATCAGTAAAACTGGAACTCCAACCTTTAATTCTAATTTGTGCGAGGGTAATCCTGTTAATTCTAAAGAGTTTAAGAATTCAACGGTATAAACAGTACTGTCGTCACTGCTCAAAACCGTTTATAAAGATTCATAAATGTTTGATTCGCCTGCTACCGCCTGAAATTTAAGCGCCTGCGTAAGCTGTGACTGCCTATAATTTGCAAGATACTTAAATTGTGTTTGTACTGTAAATAATATAATTATAAATGTAAAATGTACCTTCCGTTGGCAATCCTTAAATATATTAATTAATGAATTAATAAATATTATTCTGTATTTTGTAAGAAGTACCTAAAAGGTCAACGCCCAGGCGCCATAGCTACACTCAGAGTTAATGCCAGTTTAGAGGCAACAAATAAGTTTTTTTATGGGATCTTCTTTTAAACTAAATATTTTAAAAAGTCGTAGAACAAATGTTGTGGGATTGATGTAGAGAGGCTGCCTGCAAGAGGTGGCCAATTAATTACAAATAACCCTGTATATAAATAAATATGTTTCCATTCCTTCCTTGAAGCATTCCAAGTATAACCGAGGAACTTCAGCGTAAAGCAGAGTTTTAGCGAAATCGTCTCTTTGACAAAGAACACAAAAGGCAGTCACAGTTGTTCTAGGAGGCGTAGTCGCTCTTTCTACTAAATTTTGCTCATCAAAATAAATGCGTTTGCAGTTTGGCCGATGACTGCAAGATGAGTGACAGTAGGATGTCTTTCATCCAAAGGAATACGAACCTTGAATATTTGAACTTCGTCCCGTAGATCGGTATCGGATCGTACATCACCAGCCTGGCGAACAGTGAAAATGGCTTGATCGCTTCCCTTATTAATGTACTTACAGTTGAATTTATGTGCGCATTAAAAATGTAAGCCACAACAAGACTGTAGGGTACAACCCGCTTGTTGTCCACTTCTACTTCTTCTCGACCACTGTGAATTTAAAACTACTATGTCATGTAGTTTATTTTTAACTTGAACATCGGGAATTTCTGCGCAAATGAGGTTATCAATTTGATTCAGACGCAATTTTTCTTTTAGCCACAACAACATATGGACATGAGGTAAACTGCCCCATAAATTTCATCCTTCATCAGCAAAGTAACCAATTTTTGCACTTTGATCTTAAACACCCGAGCAATCAAATCTTGTTGATCTGTTGCCTTCGAATTAACGAAAATTAACGAGCGGATGCCTAGTTAGGCATCCGCTCGTAAAATTTTTCTGGGCATGCCGGGTTACAAGTGAAAGTGAAGAAGAGGTCGGAGCTTTCATAATTACGGACATATACAAAAGCGTCTTGAGTATATTGGTGCAGGTACCTTGGGCTATTGACGACAGGGGAGGGAAGGTTAACCATTAGTCCTATATCATTAAAATGTACTTGATCATCATTTCTAACTGCATAATGTAAATGAATCTTAGACGCTCGCTTTTTATTTCGACGTACACATCCACTAAAAACTGATGTAGAAGTTGCCTGCATCGTAGCAACAAATTGAAATAATTTTCACGCATCATAAAATGAAAAGCGTAGAAGTCCATACACAAAACTTTTTTTGTTAGGGACTGGCTGCCTAGTTGCCGGATTCACTGCAGGAATATGAAAATGGTACCCTTCCTAAGCTTTCCAAAAAATAACGCATACTCCAAGGCATCGTAAAATTTATGTGCATCAGCGACTCGGAAGAGTCATCCGTCGCGCGCACTCAGCTCCATATCTCGGTGGGCAGTAGAGTCAGTATACCCCCTACAGCATCAGCTAATTCGTAGGTAACGAGAGCATTGTAGCGCCGCTCGTGTTGACCGCGTGGTACTCGGTCTAGGTTGATCACTACCTTGCAACTTTCATCCGGCATATTTTCGAGGACAGTTTTAAATTTGTGCACATTTTTTTTTATCTTTATTGCACAAAAAAAAAGTACAAATGACGGATTTAACACTAAAACATTCTCTACCAGTCAACCGACATAGTAAACCAAAATCTAAAAATGAGGGGGCACAAAAAAAAAAATATATTTTTTTTTTTTATATGATCTAGGGCAACGCTTGACTACATTCCACCTGATGGTAAGTGGAATATAGTGTTATAGACCGATGATAATCCAAATAATTTATATAATAACATTTCTATTTTTTGTTACAAGAATTTAATAATGTTTTTAAGCCAAAAACTATGACGAAATACCAAAAACTAAAATTTTGTGATTCGGCTACCGTAGGAATATATAGAAGTAGAGATAAGTTATATGATTTATATGGTGAGAGGCAATGGAATCAAGATCCGGTATTCTTGAATTAAATTAGGAATGTTTCTAAAATATTTAAGAACGTTAGCGTACAAGCTAAGTCGATTTATATAAAAAATAAAATGTTAAACTCAGAAAATAAAATAAAGGCAACTTGGGATGTTTTATGTAGTGTTTCTGGGAAAACTAGGGCTGCTAATGGACCTATTAAGTTAAAAATTGATAATATTGAAATAAATTCAGATTCAACTGTGGCGGCTATTTTTGAGACTTTTTTTAACGGAATTCCTTTAACAGTCACTAGTAATTTAAATTCTCCACCATGTGATGCAATCGTCGAATTGACGAATAACGTAAGAGTCAGTAATAAATGTTTTGTTTTTAAACATGTTACATCATGTGAAATTGTTAAAACTTTTAGAAATCTAAATATAAAAAAACCGGTGATCTTTGGGGTGTGTCAGTAAAATTACTAATAAGTATTATAAATGATATTGCTCCACAGTTATCTTTAAGTTTCAACATATTCAAAAGTGACGATAGACTAGACCCGGAAATTATAGACCTGTCTTTATTTTGCCTACTTTGAGTAAAATCTTCGAAAAAAATATTCTGAACCAAATGTCAGAATTTGTTTATAGCAATGAAATCATTCATAGTAAACAATATGGTTTCACCAAAGGCAAATCAACAACTGATGGGGGGGCCGCGCTACTTAAGCACATTTACGACGCATGGGAAAGGTCACGGAATGCAATCGGAGTGTTTTGTGATTTATCTAAAGCCTTTAATTGCATAGACTTCATCACTATGGTGTGCGCTTGATCTTATTGCCTATTACTTGAATCAAAGAGTTCAGACGGTTGATGTTAATTATTGTCGGTTGGATCTCACCTAAAAATGGGTGTTCCACAAGGATCTATTCTAGGCCCTTTCTTATTTTTTCTCTATATTAATGAATTGCCCTTTTACGTAAAAGGACTATGTGACATTGTACTTTTTGCTGATGATATCTCCCTTATTTTTAAAGATGATCGTAATAAAGCTATTTTTGATAAAGTTAACTGTGCTCTGTCACTTGTTCTTCATTGTTTCGAAATTAATAATTTGGTATTAAATACGAAGAAAACTAAATACATGGAATTTACACTTCCGAATGTAAAAAGTCAAAATTGTAGTTTATTCCTTAACAATGAAGTGTTAGAACTGACTGACGCAACAACTTTCTTAGGTATAACTTTAGATAGAAAGCTCCAGTGGGACTCCCATCTCTAGACACTAGCAAGCAATCTCAGCTCAGCCGTCTTTGCAATTAAAAAAGTAAAACAATTAACAGACGTTAATACGGCTCTACTCTTTTATTTTAGTTATTTTCACAGTATATTGTCTTACGGTATTTTATTATGGGGCAGCGCTGCCGAAATTAATTCTATATTTATTTTACAAAAACGAGCTATACGGGCCATTTGTAACTTAAAAGTTAGAGACTCCCTAAGAGATGCTTTTAAAGAAATCGGTATTTTGACGGTCACTTCTCAATAAATTTTTAATAACTTACTATATATACCCCAAAATTTAAATGACTAGAATAAAAACAGCGACAGATAAACGATCAATAAAAGAAATAAAAATAGGATCGTAACGCCTAAATTTCGACTTCAAAAAGTTAGGAAATCGAAAATATCTTTAAACATGTATATATATGTTAAGCTTATTTAAATTTATATAAATATAGAATCTAAAATCTATGGGACGGTTTCCCAGTAGTCGTGGGTTCGAATCCCTGCCCGTATCGGTTTATTTTTCATTCTATATTTATATAAAAGTTAAGAAATCCTTCATGGGCTTAAGTATACGCATATATAATAAAATCCCACAAGATATCTTAAAACTTCCTTTTCTAGGTTTTAAATCTAAAATTAAAGTATATTATGAAATAAATCTTACTATAACATTCAAGAGTTTTTGATTGATCGAAATGTGTGGATCTTGGGTCATTGACTCATTTACAGTGTTGATGTTATAATGTATAAGTCAAATATGGTTAAATTTAATTTAAAAAGAGCAACTGTTGAGTTTCTGGCCAGCTCTTCTCAGCAGAACAGCATTTCGAGCTGGTGGTATCTTTTTTTTTTTTTTTTTTTTATGTAAGAGGAGGGCAAACGAGCTGGCGGGTCACAGATGACTTGTCATCACCGCCGCCCATGAACTCTTGCAACATCCGAGGATTTACAAGAGTGTTGCCGGCCATGTAGGTAGGAGTAAACGCCTTTTTAGCTTACTCACAGACTGAAAATATTGACCAATTTAGTGTAATTGATGATTCAAAAGAGCGTGTAAATGCCTACTTGAATAAAGATATTTTGAATTTCGAATATTGAATTTTTTTTGAACATAGATAAGGCTTAAGCCAGGTTTCCAATATAAAAATTGCATATAAGTTACTATCAGAGAACGAAGTTAATAATTCAGCGTAGTGTTGTGGAAGGAATGCTTTGTGCATTGAGATGACAACAGTTAAAAGAGTGCAGTGATAATTTTGAAGATAGCTCATCACCAAGATACATCATCACTAATATGTTGTGATTATAAGGGACACTTAATATTTTTTGTACGGTTTCCCTGCGTACTCCCTAAATTAATCATGTTCGTCTTTCTACCTATGCATCCTCATCCTCATTGCTTATAAAATAGACTTGTAAAAATTGTGGCTGAATATTTGATACTGGTAGCATGAATCCAGTCCTGTGATACACTTGTCCTTGGATAGTAAAAGTTGTTGAAGATCCTGGCATGGCAATAACTCTGTCTGCTCCAAAGGAAGTCATATGAAAGCTCATATTATATTTCCTGTTTATAAAATGTCCAGATTCATCACAGTCATATGATTTTTAGTGGTTCTACTGGCTCTTCTAACAGAGGAATAGTTGCATTCCCGCTTGAACAACACATTTCAGGAGCTTCTTAAGTAACCTTTTTTTATCGGTGTTTTTGAAAACGCTGTTTAAGGTAAAACACTTATTGAAAAACTGGCCCAAAGTAAACCTAATTAAACCAAACAAAAGTTAAACATTGATTCAATGTCGTCTTCATAAAAATTTACAACAACATCTTAATACCGCGATTCAGATCTCAGCGCCATCTAATTTACTCTGTTGAAACGGTACTATTACCCGTATATGCAAAAAGTAGTTTGGCAGATTTAAATGAACCCTTGACCCCAAGGGGGAGAGAGGGAGACAGTGTCAGGGTCCTGCCCTGTCCTGGACGGGAAGAGGTCCTGTCGGCTCGTTCTACGTCTGTTAAAACAGCCGTGGCATTTGGGGCAGCCAGAGCTCTAGGGAATGTGCTATAGGAATGCTGCGGGAATAAGACCCGGGTGAGACCCGGTTGGGCCTACATCTTAATATTACTTGATGTCATAACACTGTTATCGATAGTTATTAATATGTTCATCAAACCTGGTTTGCAAATGGGGTTATAGTCCCAAATTCCATCGCTGCAGTGCATTTCAGACAAAGCCGTTAGAGAGAAATAGGCGGGTGACCTACAAATGGGTCTCACTGAAGTTCCTGGTGGCACCAATGACGGACATTCTTCATAAGTTACAAGTGATCCGGCGACGGACAAACAGCGATACTCCACTTTCAGATTATCATACAGATTGCAGAAAGCTAGAAAAAATAAAAAAATAATATTTTTTTGGTGTTGTGGTAATATATTGGTTTTTATAAGTCATTAAAAATTTAACAATACTCGAATTAGGAAAACATCTTGGTATTGTAGCTGACCACTCTCCATTGATGCAGAAGATGCTTTTATTAATATTATAATTTAGGTATCCCATATCACATGTTACATCCAGCTTAACATATTTATAACTATCTCCTGGCCTCGCGAAGGAATAATTGCTGACTGTATACCTCCCGTTTTGGGGGTACGGTGGCAGCAAGCACATTTTAACTTCTTTATCAGAAGTTCTGCGAAATGAGGATACAAAACGAGTAAACGTTTATAAGAATAGTATTTTGTTATTCTAGATAAATACATACTGAGCAACTGCGTAGACATTTTGTTTAAAAATCTTTCAGATTTGCATAATAAAATAATAATCATTTTAACCCTTCTCAAAGATAATTAAAGCGAAAGATTAAAAGTTATTTATACTAAAAAGTATTATTTTTAACATTTATCCCAATACTTACAAAGTCACGCATTTTTCATCTTCATTTGTGGCAGAAGTTAACGATGAAACTGAAAAGATGATATCAAATATTAATCAACAATGTAAAGTCTTATGTGTAACATTATTAAAAAGTTTCACATGAAACTAAAAAGTTAAAAAAAAAAAGTTTTAAAAGGGGCGTCTTACTGTAAACCTATTTGAATAATATCAAGTTCTGTTGATAGTCTTCATGAACATTCTTCCTAGTAGACCACTAGGTCTTGTCTCGCTTATTGTTGTCATGACGTAGTCGTCATAATATAGTACAAATTTTACTAACCAATCTTTATTTATATGATCTATTGTTGTTAACGTACATCTGTAGATAATAAAATCAAAAGTTGTTCCACCTCAATTACACAGTGACTTCCATCATCAACTTTCATAGAGTTATTTTACGTAGAGTATGGAAGCCAGCCTCAAAAGTGACTATTGGAAAAGAAGAAAGCAAACAAGGCTACTAATCTATCTCCCTTTCTTGTGATTAGACAAAGATAAGTATGGGTTTTTCATCTTGCCTCTTCAATTCATTTATGAGACATATAAAATAATAAAATACTTATTTTATTTTGATTTCCAAAACCTTTTTTTAAACCCCGACCCAAAAAAGGGGTGTTATAAGTTTGACCTGTGTATCTGTGTATCTGTGTATCTATATGTATGTCTGTGGTAACGTAGCATCCAGAGTCGTAGACGAATTTGACTGCGGTTTTTTAAAATCGAAAACTTGGTTCGTCGAGATAGTTCTTAGATATGTTTGCTCATAATTAAATCAGTTATCTCCAAGATATGAGGTTCTAATGGTGCTGTTGAAAAGTTCTTATACAATATTAATAGTACCTAAGAACCTAAACAAGTGAAGTTAGTGTGTTCGTAGATTAATTTAGTACAACATAGAAAAAGTATAATGATTTTAAAAAGCAGAACATAAAGTTTAAAAACCTCCGATACAAAGAGACGTCTAAAAAGGATAAAAATAATATTATTATGTATTTATTGAAGGCGGTGCGTCGGGAGACCACTAAATAAAGGAATAATTCGAAGTGCAAGTAAATTACTAAGGCAAATAACGACATAACAATATCAAATCGTATAGTCTAAGTCTCCATTCGTTAGCTTCGAGATTTTTGTAAATTAGACACCATCGTCGACGTGCGTCAAAGGTCCCCCGACGCTACGACTTCAATAAGTACATAATAATGATTCTTATACTTTTTAGACGTCTTTTCGTATCGAGGGTATTTATTATAAAGAGTTGTATGTTGCTTGTAAACTCGAAGGTATATGAAACGTTTTATATGAAACGTGAATTTATTGAAAATTATTAAATATAAAAGTTATTTAATAGATTATATTCAATAGGTATCAATTAAAAAATAAAAACTATTAACAGAGTTTCCTTTAAGTTAATCCAAAAAATTGTAATGTAATGTTTTTTTGTTTAGTTAGAATCCGAGAGTGTCTGATACTGATATTATTATTAATAAAGCCAACAACGTCAGCGCTAAATATTTTGATAAAACATCATAACTACGAACCTCTTCCATACTTTAGAAAACGCCTCCTAAACAAAATATACCGCATGTAGCTGATCACGCTTGACCAGAGGGTCGTGATGTCTTCCGTTTTTCTGATCTACGTATTCGAAGTTATGTGGACGAACTAATTGTTAATATAATAAAAAAAATATCTGAATTCTATTTACAATGAGAGTAATCTTAATATTGAGGTTTAATTTAAGCATCTGTTAAATTCACATCAAATTTGTCGCTTTTGGCTAAAGAAAATAATATATATAGTTAGAATAATATTTATTATAAAAAATTAAATAAAAAACTTAAAAAGCTCCTGATACAAAAGCATCTCCAAAAAGAATAATAATAATATTATTATGTACCTATTACCTACAGTCATTGCGTTGGGAGAACGTTGTACGCACGTTGCCGATGGTGTCTCTTTGACGAAGTTAATTATTGAGGACTTCGACTATAAGATTCGATATCGTAATTTCTTTATTTGCCTTGGAACTTAACTTACTTGTATTTTAATTTCTTCCTTTATTAAACGGTCCCCCGACGCAACGACGTCAATAAGTACGTAATAATATTATTTTTATCTTTTTGTACTTTTGTGTCGGGGTTTTTTTTCTGCTTTTTAAAGTTACGTTATTGGTTTCTTTATTGTAGTAAATGACCCTACGGATACACAAATATTATATTTCTGGGTATACGGGATTAACAGGATATCGAGAGAGGGCGTCCGCTGCAGAATTTAATTTACCTTTTCGATATATAATTTCATATTCAAATTCTTGAAGTTGGAGACGCCAACGTTGTAATTTACTGCTTGGGTCGGTGTGATTGAAAAGCCATTTTAATGGACGATGGTCTGTAACAATAACAAACTTTCGACCAAACAAATATGGTCTAAAAGTTTTGCAACCCCAAACTATAGCTAATAACTCTTTTTCCGTGGTGCTATAGTTGATTTCACATTTATTTAAAGTCCTGGATGCATAGGCTACAGGATGATCTTTTCCGACTGGCCCTTGAGAAAGAATAGAGGATATCGCGTAGTTTGATGCGTCACAAATGAGGTTAAAGTTTATGGTAAAGTCTGGGTAAATAAGAACTGGGGCAGTGACCAGTTTATTTTTTAATATTTCAAAGCTTAACTGTTGTTCATTTGTCCAATTAAAAGGAGTATCTTTTTTTAGGAGTCTTGTAAGAGGTTTGGATAATTTTGATAACTCTGGGATAAATCGTCTATAGTAAGATATTAAGCCTAAAAAGGATTTTATATCTTTGGAACATTTTGGGATAGGGAATTCTTGAACGGATTTTATTTTATTGGGATCTGGTTTTAAGCCGTTTTCAGTGATAACGTGTCCTAGGTAACCAACTTCTTTCCGCAAGAATTCGCATTTGTCGGGTTGTAATTTTAAATTAAATTTACGAAGTTTTTCAAACACTGCAGTTAGATTCTTTATGTGGGTAGGAAGATATTGAGATTATGTGACAATGTCATCTAAATATACGAAACACCTTTCTCCTTGGAGACCCGTAAGGACATTATTCATTAAGCGTTGAAAAGTAGATGGAGCATTCTTTAAACCAAAGGGCATTCTATTTAATTCAAAATGCCCTTGAGGGACGCTAAATGCTGTTTTACAAGCGTCTCGTAGTGCCATCTTAATCTGGTGGAACCCGGAAGCAAGGTCGAGGGTTGAAAAATATTTGGAATTACCCAATTGATCAAGAATTTCCACAATGTTGGGAATAGGATAGGTTTCACCGATGGTATTATCATTTAGTTTTCTATAATCTATCATTACACGCCATTTCTTTTGGCCAGAAGCGTCGATTTTCTTTGGAACAATCCATATTGGGGAAGACCAAGGAGATAAGAAGGGTTGGATAATTTTCTAATTGAGCATCTTTTGGATTTGGGAGTTCACTTCTTGTTTGTGTACTTCGGGAAATCTATAGGATTTCACGTTAATAGGCTGGTCAGTAGATGTTCGAATTTCGGGATGGATACTATCAGTTGAAGTAAGTAAGTCGTCAGGTAAGTGAAATATATCTGAGTAATTAGAACACATATCATAAAGGGCTTCACTTTCTTCAGAATTTAAATGTGTGACGCGAAGAAGTTTCAAAACTTCATTAGTTCTATCTAAACATGTTTTATTTGTGTTATATGACTGGCATGATTTATAATCAACTGGAACTATGGTAAGTTGTAAATTGGAATTTAAAGTTACAGGTTTTTCACAAGTATTCAGGATGATAAGATTTATGCGATTATTTTTTTTTACATGGACTAAACAATTAGCAATAAATAGTGTTTCAGTTATGTGTTGATCAAGGATAAGACCTTCTTTTATTTCAGGGTTAATGACTGAACATTCCACGGTAATTTCAGAGCGAGCTGGGATTTGGTAAGTTGGGTCAGAAAAATTTAGTTTAATTTTATTTTTATCTATATTAAGTACTTGTCGGTTGTAATCAATAGAACATTGAAAATGAGTAAAACATAAAATAAGTTTATTTGATCAACTACATGAAAGGTAAAGAAATAGATTCTTTATTAAATATTAGGTTCATATTAAAGTCACCTAGGGTAGGTACCGAGTCTTCAGAACTATCTATACCTTTTAATTTAATTATGTTATTATTGAGTTTCAGCAGTGAAAATTCCTGAACAGCGGATTTCTGAAGGAGGCACACAGAAGATCCGGTATCGACAAGTAACGTTAGAGGTTTTTTATTGATAGAAGTTTGAACGAGGATATGAGGTAAGGATATTTTGTTGGGTATACATGCTATTTCATATACTTTTAAGTCACTATTTAGGAGTTGGTTATTCTCATGATCTTTGGATTTAAAGTATTGGACACTTGTTTGGGGCTGATTACCCTTGTGGTCCTTGGACTTGGAAGATTGGACGCTTGTTTGGGGCTGGTTACCCTTGTGGTCTTTGGATTTGGAAAATTGGACGCTTGCTTGGGGCTGGTTACCCGTGTGGTCCTTGGATTTGGAAAACTGGACGCTTGCTTGGGGCTGGTTACCCGTGTGGTCCTTGGATTTGGAAGATTGGACGCTTGCTTGGGGCTGATTACCCGTGTGGTCCTTGGTTTCAGATAGGGTGTCATTATCATTGAAGGTAGTAGCTATAGATTGTATTGTGGGCTTCAGGGGACACCTCCGTGAGCCCATTATTCGTTTAAATGATTTTCTTCATTGTAATATTCATAATTTTCGACATTACAAGTTGGTTGAGACTCGGGATCTTGACATATATTTTCGTCAACCACACAGTTAACGCGGGCAGGATAAGGCTTAGGAAGATATTCTTGATTTGGACGTTGTTGAGATTGGGATGTTTGTGGAACCTTGAATTTATTATTGTTATACATACGTTTCCTACATATTTCGATTGTGTGTCCTGATTTTTTGCAATATCGACAAAATTGATCTTGATTATTTCGGTCAAACTGTCTCGGTGCTACAGATTTTGAATTCCCAGCTGTATTAGAAGGTCTAAACGGATATTGAGATTTTGAATTTTGACGTGGCGGTAATGGGGTATGAAAATTGCGTTTAGCAAATAAATTGAGATTTTTTTCCTCAGACACTGCCATGTTAATAGCTTCGTTTAACGAAGACGGATTTTTGCCTCGGACTAGATTAGATAAGTCAGGTTTTAACCCAAGTAAAAATGTGTGAAGTGCCAAATCTTCCATAGCTGCTGTACGACCACATAATTCAGATTTCTTTTTATTAGATAGAGTTATTTCTGTTAAGAGTTTTGAAAGACAAGTCTCAACGCGCAGTGCAAATTGATTTACGGGTTCATTATTAATCTGTCTACATTCCTGTAGATCGGTGAGTAAGTGAGCATAATGTTTTTTCTCGCCGAACTGAGTTTTTAAAAAGCTATTTAGTTGTTCCCAAGAATCAAATTCTTTAATTGAGCAAGCTGTTTCAGCTTTGCCCTGGAGTTGTGACAATATTTATTTAAATAGGATTGATTTTTGAGACTCGGAGCCTAAACTAATCGCATTGTCACAGTTTGTTGGAAAGGAATTTAATTTTTCTCGTGCACCATCAAATGGTTTAATAAATTTAAAAAGGGTTCCAATGTCGACAAATTCAGATTTTTCAATTTTTAATTGAGCTTCCCGAGACATTTTAATTTATTCAATGCAGTATATTCACAAACAATAAATATAAAAGTATTCAATGTGATAGACGGCCACTAAGGTGGTTTCAAGTTACAGTTCCAAGTTATTCAATAACAAAATATGATAAGATAATTCTAAGAATTGTGTCACAGTAATATTCAAAGTTATAAATTATTTGCGATGAGAATATTAATTATTTTGACAATAATTACTTAAGATATTAAAATATAGTAGAACACACACGATTACAGTTTCTTTTCACTGTCACTGAGATAATGTTAATTAAACTTACAGGAACACGCAGGCAATATACTGGAACATGTTTTCTTTTCGGGAACACGATGTATAATGTGATAGAAGAAATTTGATTTACACCAAACAATTTTAAATATATAGTCACAGGAATCAAGTCGTAAGGCAGCCTTCTTTAGGATTTGATTTACGGATGTTTCACTTCTTATTTATATTATCGAGAATATTACGACGATTTCTGTATCGTAGAAATGAGTTCGAGATTTTATTATTATTATTATTATTGCACTTTTGACACTCGCGATAACTTTGATAATCACTTTATTTAAGAACTTCAACGGAGACATCCCAAGGATACCTTCACCATCGGTATCCCACCGCTGCCACCAAATTGTTATAAGGTTTCGGAGAAAGCCCTTTTTAAAAAACAATGTTTAATTCACAAAACACTTATTTGAATTTAATCTACGGTTTTTATTATGTATCATAAGAATATCATTGTAATGTTTTATTTCTGACAGCTCATGTTCCAATTGAAATTGAACACCTTTGTACTGTGGTAATAACTCTAAATGGTTTGTTATATTACGTATATGATTCACATACTTGTTTACACTTTCTATACCTATCCAATATGAAGACATATTATAAAATACAACTAATTTCCATTCCATAATTTTTATTTTATGAAAGTAAATGCTTTGATTGTTATCAAAATTAGAAAAGTTATAAGATCCATGTGTAGAAGGTATAGTAAAAAGAAATAGCATTAAAAGTGTTAATATAATACGACTTGGTAAAGCAGTGATCACTGGACGCGACTCTTTTGGTGATACGACGGTGACGTCACGAGCTACATTTTGGCCGTTAGGGGAAGACGTCGTCGTCTTTGTTTCCTCTTTTACCGGTAGAGGGACAAGCTTAATAATTGGCCGTTTTGTAACGCCGTTTTTAGTTTTTACTGAAACGACCCGAACGCAACCATCCTTTCCTAGATGAGTTTCTACGATCCTACCCAAAGCCCACTTACCAGGAGGCAAGTTTTCTTCTTTAATAACTACAATATCGTGTATTTCTAAATTTTTTGTAGGTTTTCGCCACTTTGAACGAGATTGCAACTCTTGTAAGTATTCGGCAGACCACCTACTCCAGAACTGTTTATTCAAGGATTGTATCATCTTCCATCTGATGGTTAAATTAATATGTTCAGGGTCGGTTTGTGGTCGTGAAAGTAAAGATCCTCCGACCAAGAAATGCCCAGGGGTCAGGTATTCATCCTCTGGGTTTTCTGTTAAACTAATGAGCGGACGAGAGTTAAGATAAGCCTCTACCTGGTGAAGGACGGTAATGAACTCCTCATATGTGAGTTTTTGCTCACCGACTACTCTTTTTAGGTGGAACTTCATGCGTCTAACAGCTCCTTCCCATAAACCTCCGGCTTCTGGATTTCCTAGAGCGTTGAAAACCCACTCAATGTTGTAGCTATTTATGTTACGAAAAAAATTCTGATTTAAAGTTTTTATTATCTGTTCGTATTCCCTTTTAAGCAGCCTGTTAGCACCCACAAAGTTAGTTCCGTGGTCTCTATAAATTCGGCGGGGACGACCGCGCCGAGCACAGAACCTTCTAAACGCAGCTAAGAATCTCGGAGTACTGAGATCAGATACCAGTTCTAAATGAACTGCCTTGGTTGAGAGGCATACAAAAACTGCTACGTAGCCCTTTGAGGTTTTAACCCCGCGTCCTTTGTTTATTTTTATAGCAAAGTGACCTGTAAAGTCCACACCAGTGTGTGTGAATGGACGAGATGGGGTAACCCTGGGTTGCGCAATCCACTTACGATCCAATATTTATCCCTAATAAAAGAAAGTGTTAGACGAGGACCACCAGTGAGTTATTGAGCTTTCCTTGGACTCGCATAAGTCCTTTTTGTTTGTCTATATAGGGGCAAAGGCTTGATAATTTACTCTTGCGGCTTACGTTTCTATCATTAATTAAACGTTGGTAATCCTCTTCCAATTCATATTTTTGTACAGTCCTTATAATTATGTCATACGAACGTTGCATTTCCGAGGAGGTTAGGTAGCTTAATCGTAGTACGCTTTGTTTATTTCGCAACGACATCATGTAACGTGATATCCAGCCGAGGTTAATAGCCGCGCGACTCATCGAATTACATTCATTTATTATTTTAAATATAATTGCATTATTCACATTTAAAGCTGCGAACACACTGAAGTTAGAAAAATTGCCTTTAATTTCAATATCGGGGGGAGGGTATCATTTGCTTTCTGTATTTTTATAATCATACTCTTGAATCCATTCTGGGCCCTCCCACCACAAGGTATGTCCTTTTAATTGTGAAACGGTCATCCCTCTTGTTGCACAGTCTGCTGAATTATGCTTTGACTCTACATGATGCCAACATGAGGGTGGAATTACGTCAGTAATCTTTTTGATCCTGGTAGCTATGAATTGCTATTATTTCCTTACTATTCTTAGTGCTTACATAAATTGCACAAGCGTATGCTTTTTCCGAACTGTCACAGAACGCATATATATTTAATTTATCGTTGTCTCCAAAATGCCTTGATATTTCAAAGATTTCAATATTTTGGAGATCTCGCTTTAGTTGATTCCACTGCTCTTCTAGATGTGGTGGTAGCTTTTGATTTCAAGTTTTACAATCTTCGGACCAGGTCTTCTGGAATAAAAGTTTGACCCTGATGGTCAACGGAGCGAGCCAACCTATGGGGTCAAAAACTTTTGAAATGTTTGATGAAATGTTTTGAACAGTTGACATTTAGTAAGATGTGTGTCATCATCAAGATTGTGACCCCAGCGTTTTTCTAGATTCCGTGCATCGGAAATTTAAGGAGGAGTCGACGTCCTCCGATGATAAATTTTGAATAAGAACAGGTCTACTTGATTTAAATAGTGATTAAATCAACACAAAGAAAAGATCAAATCAAATCAAATACAGATTTAATCAACACAAAGAGAATCTTGCATCAACTAGGCAACTCTAAAAACAAATAGCTATCGACATATGTCGAAGACTGGAAGAATATCATTTTGATGGTACCGGTGATGACCATTGCTTTGATATATTCTGAAAAATTATAAATCACTGCAACAAGATAGGTTTACCTCAGTCATTCAAATATCACACTCCGAAGTCACTACAAATTTAGATACTGTTAGGTTTAACATGAATAATATGAAGTTTCTAAAATGACCAAGTTAATGATTTCACTAATAAAACGGATTATATCAGAGGAACACCAATTATGTTAACTGTTGTCTTCGCCGTCTTACGACAAAATTACTGATGAATGAGCAATGAAAAGTTTAAAAATGATAGAGGAAAGTCTAATGCTTATGTTTGTATGTTTAATTTAGAAAAAGTCTAAATAAAGCTGTTATTAAAAACAAGTGTTTTAAGTGTCGAACACTGGGTGCCTCTCGATTGCTGGCACTATGACCTAGTATGAATAATAAAAAAAAATATTTAATTGTAAAAATAAAGGAAGGAGTGGTGGGTTTCGGTTTTTATAAATATTTTATTGACAAATATGAGAAGGGCAAATATATATATATTTTGTTTTGTTATTTATGCTATCCCAAATTCAATTTATTATTATTTTCTTTAATTTGTTGTTATTATTTTTATTTTCTTGTGAGATTCTTTTGTAAAGGCATGTTTTTTATTTTTTTTTATTTTAAATCGATTTTTTTACAAAGCGTGTTCTTATATATATATATTTTTATATTGCATTGTCATCGGCCCTTATAGGTATTAAAAAAAACCAATTAATCAATTCAATCATTGAAAGTTGGGCAAAATCACGTTCATAGTTTCCGTTACAAAGATAGGTAGTTACATCTGATTTTTTTAATAAAAAACAAAAAAAAATAATAATCGGTCAAGCCGTTCGAATTATAAGTTATGTAACTACATGTTAGTTCAATATTTCCGCATTTATATTAATTAAAATCATTTACCTACCTACCAATAAAATGGATTAATTTAAATGTATTACTTTTTCTTTATCCTATAAATTCAAAATAAACATGATAAATTCAAAGAATATCAAATTTCCTTCAGAAAATAAATAATGTAAATATTTTTAAATATTATAAATAATAATTATTAACATACTGAATAATCACTAGCATATCTACTCGTATCTATGCATATTATTATTATTATTATTTAATTCTTTATTGCACAATATACAAAATAAAGCACAAAAGGCGGGCTTAATGCCACAAAGACATTCTCTACCAGCCAACCTTACGAAGTACAGGAGAGGATGTTGGTAGGCGTGCAAAACATAAAAAGTAATAGAAAAAAAAAAAAGAATATTATAAGACTATCTATATATCTAAATCTACATATAAATAACTCTAAAATATATAATAAATAACTAAAATCTAAATATAAAAAACATAAAAATAATAATATAAAAGTCATAATACATACAATATATCCGACATAATATGTAATACATATGAGATATATAACAAATAATGTAGTCTACGTATAATAAATACTTTATTATTTGAGATAGTGTTCTTTTACTTGGCGACTCACGACTTGTGGCTTTTCTTATATGTTCCGGTATGTCGTTCCATAGTCTGACAGCGGTTACACTAAATGAGTTGGACAAGAAACCAGTGTGATGAAGGGGTGTATGGAGCAATAGGTTGCTGGAAGAACGAAGCAATCTGTCATGTACATCGGCTAAAAATGAGAAATTGCGTTTTAAATAAACAGGAGTGGAAGGATTAAATAAAATAGAGTAAAGTAAACAAAGAGTCCGTAAGTTTCTTCGTTTACGAACGGGCAACCATTTTAGCTTTGACCTATAGTCGGAGATGTGGTCAAACTTACGTAGTCCGAAAATAAAGCAGATACAGGTATTTAATAGACGATCTAATTTATTTAGGAGAACTTCATTAGCGAACTTCATTATCTGTTACATTATCAACAATGTTAACTTTTTCTTTTCCTTCCTGACTTATTGTTTTTCGGTTTTACCCTGAAGTCAAAAGTTCTTAACGGGCCAATAAAAGTTAACACTTCAACTAGGAACATAACATTGCTGCCACTGGCACTCGTCAGTGAAACGGCATCGACTTAAGGTACTTGTTGAACAATTTTTTTAACGGACTTAGCCATTTAAAAAACATGGAAGACCGTTTCAATTTATTTGCTACTTCAACAAAAAGTTATGTACAAAACGCACTAATACAACTGCAAATGGAGTTGATCGAAATTCAAGAAAACGCCCTCCCATCAGGCGAATCACTTGAAAACTGGAAAATCTGTTAAGGAGTAAGATCAATTAAATATAAGTATTGTTCTGTATGTATACATATTATCGTTATTTTATATATATTAGTCGTGTTCCGGCACGTTGCTCGATGACGCCGTATATGGGAAATGGGTCTGAACAGCTGCGTTGCGTTGGCGAACCGGTTGACGTCGAGTTGGTGTTTGTTCTGTTGGGTGTCTAGTCGAGGAGGGTATCGGGATCAGCACAGTTGTAGAAAGATATCTGTACTAGTACTAGTAGAGATCAAGCACAGTCTAAAAGAGAAGCCATGGTGCAACGTTTGAATGAAAAACTGTAGGCAGTCTCCGCATGGAGCAATGCCAATCTTGTCAAATTCAACGCCACTAAAACGCAGACATGTCTGTTCTCCGCCAAAAGGAGCCTTTTCACCTTGGCTCCTACTTTCCAGAATGTTCTTGGAATACAGTGATAGGCTTCAGTTGTTAGGCTTGGAGAGTTCCTCGAACCTCAACTTTGGTCGATATATTGAGTCCATAGCAAGAGCAGAGCTGCAGGAAAGCTTGCCGTTCTTGTGAAGTTCCGACAGTACTTTACACCGGAATAGCTACTTGTATTCTACAAAGCACAGATCCGGTCTTGTGTGGAATACTGTGATCACGTTTTTGCTGGTGCCGCAAAGTCTCATCTTGCGGTCCTGGACTCAATTGAGAGGCGAGCAGAGAGGTTTATAGGCGATCCTGAATTGGTCCAAGCCAACGTCCACAGTCTTGAACACAGGCCTAGAATTGCTAGTCTCTCAGTATTCTATAGGATACATTTTGTTGAGCGTGCGCAGGAATTACACGATTTAATTCCCCCGTCCCCTTTCGGGGAAACTCGTCGAAACCTCTGAAGACGATACTACATCTTACCCCCCATCCTCACCACCACCTTACAATAGTGACCAAATGACATTTATAAGTGTACATTTTGCTGTTCTGAGAGTGTTATATTTGTTTCTTTCAATGGCGCAGTCGCCTACCTCAGAGGACACATTGACGGACGCGAGCTCCGTGGACACTTCAAGGCAGTCAACTGAATTATCGCTGGCTAAGGAAATCAATTTTTTACGCTTAGAGCTCATATCAGTAACGCGGGAGATGACGTCTTTTATAGTTGAAATAAGCAGGCTGAACGATAATGTGGTCGAATTTAACAAAAGAGTTGATAGTATGGAGGAGCGTTTAACGGTTTTGGAGGATAAGTGCTCAAATAATAAAAATAACTCTAATACTAATTCACTAATCAATAATACAATAGATCAATTAAAGTCGGATATTAATGAGCGAGAACAATATACCCTGTTAAATGACGAACACATAACAGGTATCCCGGAGCAGAATGGAGAAAATGTCTTGCATCTGGCTCAGACTATCTGCAATAAGGTCGGTATTACGCTAGAAACTCGCGATATTGTTAGCGCCGAGCGGTCGCGTCGTCTCGTGCGCGGTGCGCGTCGTCTCGTGCCATCGACCGACGGTCCGCAGCGCCCGCGGCCGGTCATCGTGCGACTGGCGCGCCGTGCGTTGCGCGATGATATTTTACGAGCAGCGAGGGTACGGCGAGGCATTGATACGTCCGGCGTAACTGGCGGTGAACCATCTCGTGTCTACATTAATGAACACTTAACAAGGATTAACCGTCAACTTTTCCATAAAGCTAGTGAAGAAGCAAAGCGTCACGGCTGGCGTTATATATGGACACCGGATGGAAGGATACGTATGCGTCGCGAGATGGATACTACAGTTCAACGTATTAAAACCGAAAAGGACATAATACAAATTTTTGGGTTAAATCAAATTGGCCTCTAGTTTCTCGTTTAATTTTCATAATTGTTTATTTTTTATACCATATAATTATTATATTTGCACTGATGTTTTTAACAGTAATTTATAATACATTTGTTTATTTCTTATATTTTATGATTATTAATTTATCTCTTATAAGCTACTTATTTTTTAAAACATTAAATGTATCATTGTTAAATGATTACAATATAATATGCAATGAGAACAAGCGTGTCAGACCCTCAATCTACAAGGCAAGATCCCTTTTATGGTATGAATTTGATTGCAATATATTATTTTTATCGAAGCACAATAATAATAGTAATAAAAAACTCATTTACAATGAATATCTTAAATAACTACATCATTATGTAAAATTATATTATTATTTTGTTTATTCTTTGTTTTTCCTTATTATATATTTACTATTAAGCCTAGTTGGTAGAAATGGTTAAGATAAATAATATATTAACATTTGGTTTGCTTAATCCGGGTTCGCTGGGCTCAAATCATGAGGAGTTTATAGTATTAATGGAGCGCCACGGGGTAGACGTGATAGCTATTAACGAATCTTGGCTGCGACCGGGTGAGGACAACCGAGCCCCTGTATTGCCTGGTTATCGATTGCGTCATATACCGCGGCCACCTGAAATACGTTCACGAGGTGGAGGTGTGGGTTTTTATATTAAACAGGGCATATCGGCCAGAACACTTCAACATCCTCTTGCCCCCCTGGTTGAACAAATGTGGATTCACATAAAATTAAACTCCAAGTCCATAGTAGTCGGCACTGCCTACCGTCCCCCTTGGGCAAACGTAACAGACTTTCTAGAATCTATATCTGATACATTTGGTTGTTTACCATATTATGACAACTTATTTCTATTAGGTGATTTTAATATTAATTGTCTTAATACGGTTAACATGCCCAATTATGAAAAAAGTATATTGGATCAATTTTTATCGTCTCATGATTTAACACAAATTGTAAATGAACCTACACACTATACCAATACTAGTGAAACCATGATCGATCTTATTTGTTCCAACACCAAGGTTGATCGCACCATAGTTGATTACGTCGCGGAACACGGTGGTCATGCGTTTGTATACTGTGTACTTAATATAAAGAGAGATAAATTACTACCTAAAACCATAGTGTTCAGGCCGTTAAAGGATATAGAACGAGAAGATCTCTCCACTTTATTGGAAGTAACTAATTGGGAGGGTATATGTGAAATGAGAAATATAAACGAAATGGTAGACAGTTTCACCCAACGCTTGTTGTGGATATTCGATAAAGTCGCTCCTAAAAAGTTATACGTATTAAAGAAACACACTATCCCTGGATTACTTATAATATCAAATTATTAATGAGGCGTAGGGATGAAGCTCAAGCTAAAGCAAAGATATCTAATTCGCACTCGAATATTAATTTTTATAAGGATTTAAAATATCAAGTAGTACAAGCAATAAATAGAGAAAAGTTCGCTTATTTTAATTTACATATCAATGTTTATTTTAAAAGTTCACAAATACTCTGGAAAAACTAAAAAAAAATATGTCAACATAAAGTCACATCGTAACCATTATATACCTGAAAACTTAAATAACCCCAATAAGATAAATACCCATCTCCTCAATATTCCGGGCATCAATTACGTCTCGCTTTCAACAATTTTCTATTATGAAACTAAGAAATATAGTACAGCAGTCTTTACACTTTCGCCGGCAGAAGACTGCAACATTTTAAACATACTGCGTTGTCTTAAATCTAACGCGATAGGTGTTGACGGTATTTCGTTAGATATGATCTTATTGACCTTGCCTAACACTTTACCAGCTATTACAAAAATTATTAATATGTCAATTCAAAGTAATACATTTCCTAATTTATGGCAGACTGCACTAGTGAGACCAATACCAAAAAAAAATAATATTTGTGAATATAAAGATCTGCGTCC
Organism: Napeogenes sylphis; assembly: GCA_959347405.1. Lineage (NCBI taxonomy): Eukaryota > Metazoa > Arthropoda > Insecta > Lepidoptera > Nymphalidae > Napeogenes > Napeogenes sylphis. Next base: position 5,718,365 of record OY365788.1, read on the forward strand.
AATTAGCATATTGCCTTGCTTGTCTAATATATTGGAAAGAATTGTGTGTGACCAGCTAAGCGATTTCCTAGAAACTCATAAAATCTTATCCTTGCTAATATCTAAATTAAATATTACAGTTTTAGTCCTAATGCACTTAAATGGTTTATGAGTTATCTAGGAAGTCGTAAGCAAATTGTGGAAATGATTAATGAAAACGGTTCGAGGGACCTCTCTGATTGTAAACCTGTTCATAGAGGTGTTCCGCAAGGGTCTATACTGGGGCCAATTATATTTGCTCTGTATTGTGCTGATATAGTTGATTGTATTAAATATTGTAAGTATCATATATATGCTGACGACATTCAAATTTATATATCATTTAAGCCTACGGAAACCAGTTTGGCATTAAAAAAAAATTAAATGAAGATCTTAACCGCATTGCTAACTGGTCAGATTCTCATAGTCTTATTTTAAATCCTAACAAAACCAAATACCTCATTTTAGGAACAAGAAACCAAATTTTAAAAGTTAAAGACCAAAATCCGTTAGTAATAATAAAAGGTGAAAATCTAGAACAAGTCTCTGAAGCACGTAATTTAGGATTATTGATTGATGAGCAATTAAGGTTTGACAATCATGTTATCGGCACAGCTCGCAATTGCTTTTTTAGACTGAAGTTTTTACATAAAGTTAGGGATGTTCTCAGTACCGATATGAGAATAAAACTCTGCGAAACCCTAGTACTTTCCAAGTTGAATTACGTCGACACAGTTATAGGGCCAAGGCTACTTACGCGTACAAGAAAACTCATACAACGTGTACAAAACGCATGTATTAGATTCTGTTACAAAATACCATCTCGAGCACAAAAATATAAACTGCATATTTGTAATTTGCAATTTGGGTAGATTCACGCTAGAGTCATATAAATGTAACTATGTGTATATGCTGGTGTATATTTATTATTATTTATTTATTTTTATATTAGTTACTGGTACAGTACCTGTAACTACTATTATAATTTAATTTATATTAATTTAATTTTTAATGCAATGTAATATTCATATTATATATAATATAAAACATTTGGGTAAAAACTATAACAATTAGTTGTGCTTTTGTTATTTTTGTTTAATTTTTTATTATTACATACATATTATTATTATTAATTTTTTTTCCTAGTATATATAGATTTTATTTTAGAACAGTTTCAATTTTGTCACTTACCGTATTGGAATGGTTCTGTTGTGTACGCCAGATTGGTTTTGAATAATCTACTTGAGGGTTTCGTATGAAGACGGTTTTTTCGAATTCGTATTGACTTACTATTCTTCGCCTGTGAAAACGAACTATAAGTACTGCCTATATTTGCTTATAATTATTATTAACGAAAGTAACGCCCTCTCGCCGCCGGCGCACGTGTTAGATATTATAAGATTCTATAATTAAAAACCACTGAATTAATATAGTATAAGGTATTTGACCAAGCTACTTCACATTATTAATATGATAATATATTTCAATGCATTATCTGGATAAGTTTAAAGAAAAGAAAGATCTCAACAAATATATCATTTAATATAACCAAATGACTCTCGGTACATGAATATAATAAATACAGTAATATAGTCATTACTGTGTAATTATTTAGACCCAATTACCAATAACTCAATACGATGAAATACCCATAATAGTTATTAAAATATTATAAATAATGTAAGTATAGGAATCACTTATCTTGCCCGTTCTCCAATACAGATTCCTTTAATAGAGTCTTACAGCCATATTTATAACATAACAACATCGACAGAAGCACGAACGGAATATTTATTGTTAATGTTATTATGTAGGTAAATAAATAATTACATATTTATATTACCTACAAACCAAATTACTATATAATAACAATCTTATATGTAGCAATACTACAATAATATAACACACGCGACTGAGTGGTGAATGATCACCGGCCATCTGCGTCCCCGGATTGAGTGATATAGTTGTACTTTGTACCGCTTATTACCTTTTATTTGTTTCTTATTGTTATCATTTTATACCTCTTTTAATTGAATACTTTTGTGCATTTATTTGTACAATATAATATAATTGTAATCATATTAATAACTTGTCTCGTCACAGTAACAGTAACAATAAGGATGCCATTGAAAATCAGCACTGGGTTTCGTGGCCCAATTCGTTGGTGAATGGTATACCTTTTTGGGGCACAGCACTTTTTCTAGACACTGGTATTTTTAATTGCATATTCTTTGTATTTTTTTGTTTTCTAGTTGTTACGGTTTTTGTTTTTTTTTTATATACAATTTTTGTTTTCTTTATTTTATTTTCTTTAAAAGTGATTTTATTGATAATTTTTGTTTAATTTTATTTTGTTTTTAGTTTTAATTATTATTTTGTTTTTTTTTTCTTTATTATGTTTTTATAATTTAGTTATAAGTTATTTTCATTTTGTATGCAACTGTGTGCTGTGTGCTGAATAAATATATTCTATTCCATTCCATTCCATTCCATTCCATTCCATTCCATTCCATTCCATTCCATTCCATTCCATTCCATTCCATTCCATTCCATTCCATTCCATTCCATTCCATTCCATTCCATTCCATTCCATTCCATTCCATTCCATTCCATTCCATTCCATTCCATTCCATTCCATTCCATTCCATTCCATTCCATTCCATTCCATTCCATTCCATTCCATTCCATTCCATTCCATTCCATTCCATTCCATTCCATTCCATTCCATTCCATTCCATTCCATTCCATTCCATTCCATTCTATTCTATTCTATTCTAACAAACCAATAGACCTAGTATCGCTATTATACCATACAACACCGAGTATTGGTGTATGTCATGCACGCTTTAACGATCAGACTGCGACTTTATATCTTCTATCTGTCTGAATAAGTTCTGGTGTCCGTACAGTGAAAAGGATTCTCCTTTAATCACACAACCATGAGCTATATCAATCAGTCCATTACCGATCAAGGTGACCAGCAGTACGCTACCGGAACAAAGTATGCGAAGTTAGCATTTCTCGCAACAAGAAAATAGCCACCTGTTCCTCGCATTGCGTTTGTTTTGAACTGCACATTGTTTTATTATTTACACGTATGTCGCATATGTGCTGTATTATTTTAACATTGTACATTAGTTTATCATAAGAGCATAACATTTTGCCTGATGATACGTGTATACAAGATTCTATTTCGTTCTCTGTCAATAAGAGAAGTAAATCTTTCTGTAGGTTGAAAGCTAAAAATGGAGTCAGGGTTTCCATTACATAGTTATTTACAGGTAAACTGTATACCTGATCAACCTCATACAATTCATTTTTAACTAATGGTATTCTTACTTCTATAATGAGAAACCTAGTCCCAACCTTAGCATTAATTTTAAGTAATTTATATAATGATTGAATATCGCTCTTATCAACAGGTAAACATAAGTCGCTAGAAATGTGACCTGATATCTTGTTAACATTTTCTTCGAATTGCTTAGGCGGTAAAATATATGGGTCCATATGACCTTGCCAAATATCGGTTACAGTATGAATTAAATTTTGTTGAACACTCTTAATATTTGATATTATTATTTGAGCAGATAAAAACGAAGACAAAATATACAATTCATTGCTATTATGAAACTTAATACTATTTAATGTTAATGACATATTTCTAATATAATCCTGAATAACACTAAACTGCTTGTTCATAACGTATTCATTTCTTTGTAAAATATTAGACTGCACCTCTATGATACTAGTCTGGTTTTTCAACAAAAGTTTTAAATGATTTTCATTGAATTGAATTTTTTCAATATCTTTTTCGTATTGTTTCAAAAACCTATCATCGAGTACACCAAATAAGCTGTTTGCTAAGTAACCAAGTCCGTTAACGAAACCTCTTTTTAATACAATATAAGGACTTAATTAAAAGAGCAAGTGTCACGCGCGGAAGATGGATTCGAACTGAACTACCTATCATCTTAATAAAAATACTATGAGAAATCAAAAGGGCTGACTAGGTGAATATATTAGGCACATTAGGCATTATTATATATATCGGCGCAACGACAATACTTCAACAATTATAATTATTAAAATAACTAATTCATTGATTAAATATAACGATGATTATTTATCAGTGTAAAAATCATCATAAATTAGAGCATTTCTAGTTGTGTTGTTTTAAGAACATAAACAAAATGTGACTTGGTAAAACTTGTAGCGACATGAACGTGCGACGATCCCAATAAAGGAGCCGCACAGAGAGGGCTACGGGCATTCTCGCTCAAGACGTCGGACGGTGTGGATTTCTATAAGGACACTGTCATGCTGCCAGTTAAATAAATGAAGCTATAATTATTCGTGATGTTTTATTTTGAAGAAGTAATATTGAATAACCATCACGAAGACTACAATACAGTGACGGCAGCAATGCTGACGTCACACTTTTTAAAAACACTAACGGAGGTCTTATCTCCGATATATACAAGTCAAGTATATAACAGTACGTAGATAAGTTTTAATTACTGAACAGCTAGCTGGTGTCATGATTTTCACCATTACATAATTATATTATTATTATTATAGCTTTTAAAATCCCTACAATTTTTATTAAAAAATATGGAATATTCATGAAGAAAAAAAAGTCTTAAAAAATGAAAAAATTAACTTATGAGTTTCATTCGCACTAAATGTTATTAAAATTCTTTAAGTAAATTGTGTGATGTGCGAACATATAATAAGAACATATAACAAATTGTTATCTTAAGAACGAGTGTTATATAGAATTACTATTTAAAAGAATAATCGTTATTGAAATTAAGAATTCTTTGAATAATTATTGTTCTTTTCCATAATAGACATCAATACAATTTGACACTGAAAATATAATATATATTAATAAAAAACTCACTCATAAATAAGAATATCAACGACGCAATCATTTTAAAGAACTGGACCGTTGACTTGTTTGACTTGAAATGAACCTCCGACCACATGTCATATAAATAGATATGAAGCGACCTATCCGTGATATGAAATGACCTCCGCAACTGAGTGTACAAATGAATTGACAGCTTACGATTCCAAATTAAAACTTGAACTTAAATGTAAAAGAGATTAGATCGTTCCTCCAAAATATCAAAGCGAGCAGACGTGTACCAAACCTTTCAACCGTTTTATTTTTATATGTTATTTTACATTCTATATTTATATAAATTTTTATATTTGATTTATATTGACATAAATAAAGTTGAAAATAATATGAGTGCAACAACTTGAAGGAGTTCTTTTAGCCTGAGCTCAGCCCCAACTAGCCAAAGAGTATTTGGGGTTTAGTACCCTCTTTGTTTTGTTTTGCACTTTGCTCATGCAGACACAATTTTGACAAACGCCTCCAAGATGCATCATCCGCGATCGCCTGCGCTTCTAGTACTCCAGGTGTAATAAGTTCTTCTTGAAGGAGAGGAGCTTATTACACTTATTATTGGTGAGCCACAACTATGTTGCATTAGAAGTAGTAACACTGCCATTAGTAAATATGCATAATATTATCTGCGAGCCTAGTACTTACATGTACATATCTAACACTTCTGAGATCCTGGTAATATATACAAATCATTTTTGAAAATTCAAGAAGGAAAAATAAATTATGTCGGAAAATCCGTTACACCCTATCTACCTGACCGTTACGTAACAAAAGACTGCCAGGAACGGGAAGTTCGATAAGAAATATAACTAGAAAGAAGAAGCGCCGCGCTGAAGATGATGTTTCGGCATCAGAAAATTTCAGAATGCCATGAACCGTTTTTTGAGTGAGATTTTCTCACTAGAACATTTTCGAGAACCAAATATGACAAAGCAAGAGCAAGAGCAAAGAGAAATATTGCAAAAAGAAAAAATGAGGACCCACGCCGTGTCAGAGTACTGAAAAAATGTTTGTTTTGAAAAGGAAAAAAGGTTTGATTTGAAATGAACCACAGACCACATCTCACTTATACGAATGACTCGAGCAACTGAGTTGTGTTGCTATCTTACAGATTTCTACTTAAATTATTAAAACTTGAACTTAAATACTAAAGATATATTATACCAATAAAACCTATTTATAGAAACAATTTCTAATTTTTCCAATATAAAAAAATCTTTAAGAAATTAATACTAATAATAACAATAACATATCTTATAATACACGACACTAGACTATTGTCTATATCTAATCGTCAAAAAACAGTAACGAAGAAGAAATCTGTGCATTAAATATTTTTATAAAAACTATATAAACGTAGTATTGTTTAGTACATAACACAGATGTCAAAACATATATCGGCTAAATAATAATATCGAAGAATTGTAACTCGTTAATAAACTGTTTATTGAAGCTAACATAAACAGTAATGTATCACTATCAATGAAAATGAAAATTAATGAAATGATGAGGTAGTTAAAGTTAAAGTTAAGTTAAGTTAAGTTTTTGATCGTTGCCGAGTGCGATGCCACGGTTGCGCTTGGCGATGGTTAGTCTGGGCGTGGTGAGTTCCCGGGTTGTCGGGTTCGACGTTGGGTCCTCTGCCTTGAGTGGGCTTCAGTGCGGCCCGGCGCGTGGTTCGCGGTTTGACCTGAGCCGCTGAACCCGCTGGGTCGTATCGAGAGTCTGCTCTCCTAGGGGTCCAGACCGGTGGTCTCCTCTCGGGGAGACTACCGCGGTGGGTCTGGGCACGGTCGATGATGGTCGAGTCGGGTTTTACACCTGATTCCCTGAGATCGAGTCCGGCCAGAAGTGGATCTCGGCCCCCATCAGAGGCAGCAAGCTTGGGTGGGGGGAAGGGGATCACTCCACAATCTATCAAACCTGCGAAAAAAGGAAGGGATGGTCCTCGTTGCGGGCTGCCCTCTCCGTGGATCACGTCGGGGCATCGCGGTGAGTGCGAAAGCGATCCCGTGGTGTCCCATTACGACGGCGGCGGCCACCGTCAGGTTTAGTGAGTAGTGAGTCTCACATAACCACCTCCATCATCCCCTTGATGGAGGTGTGTATCCATGAGGATTCCTGACGTTAAAAAAAAAAAAAAAAGTTAAGTTTGCTTTACTAACTATACGGCAACTAATCAGTGCAAATTATTGCTGTCCTGATTGTTGTTAGCCCTTATATACGATTCACCTAACATCCTCACCTGAACTAAGACCGATTACTTCGCTAAAAACTTCATGTTTTGGTTTATGCAGTACTTTGGTTAAAATGGCTTTCTTATCACTGTTGTTTGTTTGAACACCTGTTTGTTTTAAGATAGCAATGACGCTTTCTTAACTTTACCTATGATATATGTAGCTAAGTTAACATTATGTGAACCGTATGTAACTTCGTATCTATGATTGATTCTTTATTAAAATTATTACTTATTTTTTATAAATTGAAGCATTATGTCCTACCTTATATTGTGAATGATTTATTTGTGATAAAAGTTAAAATTGTACTTATTTATTAGGTATAGCAAGCATTATGCCGCATTATTTAACTTCCCTTAATAATTAAATATTATTATATTACAAATAACGATTCACGTTAGTTAGTTGTGCGTTACTATTTGTTAGCCGCTTTCATTTAATAGAAATAGATGTTGTTATAATTCATTTAGTGCATTACTTATTGTTTTTATTTAGTTGCATTTAAATTAGTTACATTTATTATATGCTTATTTAGATAAGTATAACGTAATTAGTTATTGAACTTTAAAAATTTTAATGTATTGTAGCCTGATATAATAGTAAGCTTTTTAAGGTAATATTTTTGCAATAATACTTTTAATTTTTGTAATTAGTATTAGTGTTAGTAGGTGATTTACAAATATTTACTGAACTGTCGTTTGTACAAGTAGATTTGGAATTACAATTTGGCTTAGTTACTACTCAAAGTCGTTAAATATTTGTTTTAACATTATTATTGTATAAATTCCAGGTTGATTGCACTCGACTCCCAGAATGACCGAGGAAAAAGAACTAATAAAGGAAAGAGGCAGTTTTAAAGGCCGCTTAACCTTATTTGGTAATTATCTCGACGCGTTAAATATTAAAACATTTGATGTTTCCGATGCCACGGAATTGCAATTACGCATAGATAAGACGCTCGTTTACAGTTTTCTGAGCGTTCCGATTTTGAATCTCAATATTATAAGTCATTATCTAAAGCTCAGAGTTTATTAACTAAGTTTATGTAGATATAAATTTTATATAGATATAAACGACGTTTTATGTAGATATAAACGACGACGTAAATACCCAAGTTGATGTTGCATTCGTTGCTGTTAAGGGATGTAATAGAGAACAAAAATGTAATAGTTTATTGATTTTAAACGTTTCTCTAATTATTTACGACTTTTACTTTCAATAGCTTATGTGTTACGGTTTATAAGTATTTGTAAAAAACAACCTCCGATTTTGGCTTATCTGTCTGAGGATGATTTAAAAGAAGCATTAAGTTTAGTTTTTCATCCAACATACATTGTTATGCGGATGACAGCACTGGGGATGCGGTATATTCCGGCCGTGCAGGTCTCTCTCGGGAAAACGTCAACGAGTGCCGAAAGAAACTTGTGTCTTCTATAGAGACTTCCTTGGGGCTGATCTCTGAGTGGGGTGAACTGAACCACGTACAGTTCAATCCCCTGAAGACACAAGTTTGCGCGTTTACCACTAAGAAAACCCCATTCGTCGTATCACCGCTCTTCGAGAGCACTCCCCTCATTGCCTCGCCAAGTATCAGAATACTGGGTCTCGACATTTCGAGCGATTGTCAGTTTCGTGGTCATCTGGAGACCAGGGCCAAGTTGGCCTCAAAGAAATTGGGAGTGATTAATAGAGCGAGGCATTATTTCAAACCTGGCCAAAGACTTGCGCTCTATAAGGCGCAGGTCCGGCCACACATGGAGTACTGTTCTCATCTCTGGTCAGGATCACCCCAATATCAGCTTCTACCATTTGACCGCGTACAACGGAGAGCCGTTCGGATTGTCGGGGACCCGGTGCTCTGCGAACGGCTAGACTCTTTGGCATTGCGTCGAGACGTGGCTTCCTTGTGCGTCTTCTACCGCATTTCCAACGGTGAATGTTCCGAAGAACTATTCGATCTGATGCCTGCCGCCGAATTTCATCACCGCACAGCGCGCCATCGCCTCCAATATCATCCTTACCACCTGGATGCGTGGCGATCCTCTACTGTGCGGTTTTCAAGGACATTTTTCCCACGTTCCACTCGCTTGTGGAACGAACTCCCTTCGGTGGTATTTCCAGATCGATACGACATGGGTACCTTCAAAAAAGGCGTTTACTCCTACCTACATGGCCGGCAACACTCTTGTAAATCCTCGGATGTTGCAAGAGTTCATGGGCGGCGGTGATCAAAAGCCATCTGTGACCCGCCAGCTCGTTTGCCCTCCTCTAACATAAAAAAAAAAAAAAAAAAAAAATCTGGTCACGGTGGAGCAAGGAGTATGTTGCAGAATTGCAACTGAGAACGAAGTGGCGTTCTTGTACGGACGATTTAAAATTGAATACTCTTAAATTTAAAATTGAATACTCTTAAAATATTTAAATTAATACGGGGCTTAACGCGTTATTTACCTTTAATTTTATTTTACCCGACGTTTCAGCTGGGTTACACCAGCCGTGGTCACGGGGAGACTAGCGGTGTGCGGCGCCGTCGACTGCGAGCGGAGGTATCTTTTTCAGGTACCCTCACTTGTGGATTATATTTGTAAAAGTCACTATACACGACACTAACATTGCCCTCGGGTTTACTTGACGAAATATTGCGGTTATTTAATTTTCCTATAACTGGATTCCATGCAGTAGACAGTTTATATCCATCCTCACGATTAAAATTTTTTTATGTTTTTTAATTTCAATCGCTTGGCGAACGATTCTCTACTCGCTCGCTCTGCAATGGTGCGTTTCGTCTGGCCTATATAAGAACTTCCGCAGCTGCAATCGATCTTCTAAACACCTGGTGTTTGGTACGGTATTACATCCTTTGGCGTGCGTACATGCTTTGCAGTTTTGGTGAACGGAACGTATACAGTCTTAATGGAGAATTTTCTGAGAATTGATCCAATTTTATCCGTTATGCCTTTGGTTTGGTTGCAGATAAGTCAATAGATTGAATTACCAAAGCAGCGGATCCCTCCAGCGATGCTCGTAAATAATGAAACTTATTAATTTCATCAATGTCGTCATTAGAGTGAATGAGACTAGTAAAGGTGTCATGGAACTCCAACCAATTTTCGTAAGCCCCATTAAATTTCGGTAACTGAATGGTAGGCAATTTAACAAAGTTGCGATTACTAGTGTGTACATTTTTATTAGTCAGAAGGGATTCACTATCTTTATTAAACTTAGTTAATAAACTCTGAACTTTAGATAATGACTTATAATATTGAGATTCAAAATCGGAACGCTCAGAAAACTGTAAACGAGCGTCTTCTACAATGCATTCTAAACGCAACTGTACCTCATCATATTGTTCGTACAATGACTCGATCTTACCTATGCGTAATTGCAATTCCGTGGCATCGGAAACATCAAATGTTTTAATATTTAACGCGTCGAGATAATTACCAAATAAGGTTAAGCGGCCTTTAAAACTGCCTCTTTTCTTTATTAGTTCTTTTTCCTCGGTCATTCTGGGAGTCGAGTGCAATAACCCTGGAATTTATACAATAATAATGTTAAAACAAATATTTAACGACTTTGAGTAGTAACTAAGCCAAATTGTAATTCCAAATCTACTTGTACAAACGACAAGTCAGTAAATATTTGTAAATCTAACTAACACTAATACTAATTACAAAAATTAAAAGTATTATTGCAAAAATATTACCTTAAAAAGCTTACTATTATATCAGGCTACAATACATTAAAATTTTTAAAGTTCAATAACTAATTACGTTATACTTATCTAAATAAGCATATAATAAATGTAACTAATTTAAATGCAACTAAATAAAAACAATAAGTAATGCACTAAATGATATATGCACTATATGATGATTAGGTGGTAGAGCCTAGCTGTAGGCAGTTGACTGCAGCTTTCATATGGGCTGGCTCGTCCGGGGCGGTACCACCCTCTATCTACGTGGGGTGGCTATTATAGCTGCCTTTCGTTCGATGAGTGAGATTGCCGGCAGCCCTAACCCCCACCCTTCCCTTCTTTCCCACTCCCACTATTTCCCTCCTTTCCTTTCCTAAATTCCCATATTTATAACTTTAAATAGGTGTTCCCAAGGAGGGTTGAGGTCAGGCCGGCGGCCGGTCATAAAAAACAAAATAGCCAAAACTTTTACAACATGGACTTACGAATATCAGAAAGCGATAATGTTAGGGCGTACCCCCCAGGCGACGCGCAGACGCATCGCCCGGCATCTGTGGGAAATGGACGAGGGTTGTTGCATCAGGGACGGGTGCAATGTAAGAAGCGAGTCCGAGAAGTAAGACTGAGGATAGCGAGTTGGAACGTAGGGACGATGACTGGAAGAGCTCGTGAGTTAGTTGATGTTTTAGAAAGAAGAAAAATAAATGTGGCTTGTTTGCAAGAAACAAAGTGGAAGGTTATGAAAGCAAGAGAAATTGGAGCGGGATATAAGTTTTATTATTGCGGGAGTGATGGCAGGAAGAATGGAGTGGGAGTAGTGCTTGATAGTGAGATGAAAAAATGTGTGATAGACGTGAAAAGAATAAATGATAGACTGATAGTTGTCAAGTTGTTATTTAGAAATGTTATCATGAATGTTATAAGTGTATATTCACCGCAGAGTGGGTGTGACGATTTACTAAAAAATAAGTTTTGGGAAGATTTTGATGCAGTTATAATAGGCATACCATCTATAGAAGAAATTTTTATAGGTGGGGATTTTAATGGACATGTGGGAAAAATGAATGGAGGATATGAAAGAGTGCATGGTGGGTGGGGTTTTGGAAAGCGTAACCAGGAGGGCGAGAATTTATTGCAAGCAGCCTTAGCATTCGATCTTGCAATAACAAATACTTTTTTTGAAAAAAAAGATCAAAGTTTAATAACATACCAAAGTGGCATCCATAAAAGCCAAATAGATTACTTACTTATCAAGCGCAATAGGCTTAATTTAGTTAAGAACGCTAAAGTAATACCCGATGAGGCCCTAGTCTCCCAACACCGCCTCCTTTTAATGGATATCAAGCTATTGGTTCAAGTCACCCAAAATAAAGCAAGACCCCCACCGCAACGATCAAAACTTAACTTAACTTAACTTTAACTTTAACTACCTCATCATTTCATTAATTTTCATTTTCATTGATAGTGATACATTACTGTTTATGTTAGCTTCAATAAACAGTTTATTAACGAGTTACAATTCTTCGATATTATTATTTAACCGATATATGTTTTGACATCTGTGTTATGTACTAAACAATACTACGTTTATATAGTTTTTATAAAAATATTTAATGCACAGATTTCTTCTTCGTTACTGTTTTTTGACGATTAGATATAGACAATAGTCTAGTGTCGTGTATTATAAGATATGTTATTGTTATTATTAGTATTAATTTCCTAAAGATTTTTTTATATTGGAAAAATTAGAAATTGTTTCTATAAATAGGTTTTATTGGTATAATATTTCTTTAGTATTTAAGTTCAAGTTTTAATAATTTAAGTAGAAATTTGTAAGATAGCAACATAACTCAGTTGCTCGAGTCATTCGTATAAGTGAGATGTGGTCTGTGGTTCATTTCAAATCAAACCTTTTTTCCTTTTCAAAACAAACATTTTTTCAGTACTCTGACACGGCGTGGGTCCTCATTTTTTCTTTTTGCTATATTTCTCTTTGCTCTTGCTCTTGCTTTGTCATATTTGGTTCTCGAAAATGTTCTAGTGAGAAAATCTCACTCAAAAAACGGTTCATGGCATTCTGAAATTTTCTGATGCCGAAACATCATCTTCAGCGCGGCGTTTCTTATTTCTAGTTATATTTCTTATCGAACTTCCCGTTCCTGGCAGTCTTTTGTTACGTAACGGTCAGGTAGATAGGGTGTAACGGATTTTCCGACATAATTTATTTTTCCTTCTTGAATTTTCAAAAATGATTTGTATATATTACCAGGATCTCAGAAGTGTTAGATATGTACATGTAAGTACTAGGCTCGCAGATAATATTATGCATATTTACTAATGGCAGTGTTACTACTTCTAATGCAACATAGTTGTGGCTCACCAATAATAAGTGTAATAAGCTCCTCTCCTTCAAGAAGAACTTATTACACCTGGAGTACTAGAAGCGCAGGCGATCGCGGATGATGCATCTTGGAGGCGTTTGTCAAAATTGTGTCTGCATGAGCAAAGTGCAAAGTAAAACAAAAATGGTACTAAACCCCAAATACTCTTTGGATAGTTGGGGCTGAGCTCAGGCTGAAAGAACTCCTTCAAGTTGTTGCACTCCTATTATTTTCAACTTTATTTATGTCAATATAAATCAAATATAAAAATAAAACGGTTTAAAGGTTTGGTACACGTCTGCTCGCTTCGATATTTTGGAGGAACGATCTAATCTCTTTTATATTTAAGTTCAAGTTTTAATTTGGAATCGTAAGCTGTCAATTCATTTGTACACTCAGTTGCGGAGGTCATTTCATATCACGGATAGGTCGCTTCATATCTATTTATGTGACATGTGGTCGGAGGTTCATTTCAAGTCAAACAAGTCAACGGTCCTGTTCTTTAAAATGATTGCGTCGTTGATATTCGTATTTATGAGTGAGTTTTTTATTAATATTATATATTATATTTTCAGTGTCAAATTGTATTGATGTCGACTATGGAAAAGAACAATAATTATTCAAAGAATTCTTTATTTCAATAACGATTATCTTTTAAATAGTAATTCTATATAACACTCGTTCTTAAGATAACAATTTGTTATATGTTCTTATTATATGTTCGCACATCACACAATTTACTTAAAGAATTTTAATAACATTTAATGCGAATGAAACTAATAAGTTGATTATAACATATTTTAAGACTTTTTTTTCTTCATGAATATTCCATATTTTTAATAAAAATTGTAGGGATTTTAAAAACTATAATAATAATAATATAATTATGTAATGGTGAATAGTTTATTACTTGAAATAGGAGGAGATGAAAATCATGACACCAGCTAGTCGTTCAGTAAGTAAAACTTATCTACGTACGTAAGTTACTTTAAAAATTATAACATATTACTCAGTCTAGATTTGGTATGGTTTTATGGTAAATTATCCTGTCAATTAGGTAAAGCATGTTTTTTTTTTACATTTTTGTATTATCTTTAAGGACTTCATGTCTTACTAAATCTATCTCAATAACTACTTGACTACGAAAGATGCTTCTAACAATATCATATTAATTTCTTAAAATAATAATTGATTATATTATATTATTATAAAATTATATATTAAATATAATTTGATTAATGATATCAGATATATAATAATTAAACTCTGTCTCAGAATGGTAAAACTCGGTTTTTAACCCCCGACTAAAAAGATAGGTGTTATAAGTTTGACCTGTCGATCTGCTTATCTATGTGTTTGTCTGTGGAAATGTAGCGGCCAAACGCGAGGACCGATTTTAATGCGGTTTTTTAATCTAAAGCTATGTTCGTCGAAATTGTTCTTAGCTATGTTTGGTCCAAATAGAAACAGTTGTCTCTAAGATATTGAAGTTTTATTGGTGCTCGTGAAAGGTTTTTATGCAATATTTATATACATTTTTTAATAACTGAAAGTTTGTGTATCCGTAGGTTCATTTATTACAATAAACAAATCAATAATGTAAAAAAACCCAAAAAGAAATAAAGGAAGAAATTAAAATACAAGTAAGTTAAGTTCCAAGGCAAATAAAGAAATTACGATATCGAATCTTATAGTCGAAGTCCTCAATGATTAACTTCGTCAAAGAGACACCATCGGCAACGTGCGCACAACGTTCTCCCGACGCAATGACTGAAGGTAATAGGTACATAATAATATTATTATTATTCTTTTTGGAGATGCTTTTGTATCAGGAGCTTTTTAAGTTTTTTACTTAATTTTTTATAATAAATATTATTCTAACTATATATATTATTTTCTTTAGCCAAAAGCGACAATTTGATGTGAATTTAACAGATGCTTAAATTAAACCACAATATTAAGATTACTCTCATTGTAAATAGAATTCAGATATTTTTTTTATTATATTAACAATTAGTTCGTCCACATAACTTCGAATACGTAGATCAGAAAAACGGAAGACATCACGACCCTCTGGTCAAGCGTGATCAGCTACATGCGGTATATTTTGTTTAGGAGGCGTTTTCTAAAGTATGGAAGAGGTTCGTAGTTATGATGTTTTATCAAAACATTTAGCGCTGACGTTGTTGGCTTTATTAATAATAATATCAGTATATCTACTGCTATGCAGACGATAAAGGAAAGTATATATAAAGCTATGAAGCATTATATTTATATGTGATTTGAGTAAATCGTATCTAATATATAAATATAAAAGGATGTCGTATCATTGTAATTAAAATGAAAGAACTATAGTAAATATTTAAATTTTTACCAATACGTTGATACTTATAAATTTACAATATGATATTCTATAATCTATAGCGACGTCCTGTGATTCTACATCACCTTTTTGGAGATTAATATAATAAACAATATTAATAGATATGAAGCAAGGTGGTGTCTGAAAAACATCAGAACTGAATTGAGTACATTGTTTTTAAACTAACTTTTACTCATTTCAACTTCTTCAGAGGAAATAATTAAATGCAGTAGAATATATAGTGGCTGAGACACTCTCAGATTCTAACTAAACAAAAAAACATTACATTACAATTTTTTGGAATAACTTAAAGGAAACTCTGTTAATAGTTTTTATTTTTTAATTGATACCTAATGAATATAATCTATTAAATAACTTTTATATTTAATAATTTTCAATAAATTCACGTTTCATATAAAACATATACCTTCGAGTTTACAAGCAACATACAACTCTTTATAATAAATACCCTCGATACAAAAAGACGTCTAAAAAGTATAAGAATCATTATTATGTACTTATTGAAGTCGTAGCGTCGGGGGACCTTTGACGCACGTTAGTAATTTACTTGCACTTCGAATTATTCCTTTATTTAGTGGTCCCCCGACGCACCGCCTTCAATAAATACATAATAATATTATTTTTATCCTTTTTAGACGTCTCTTTGTATCGGAGGTTTTTAAACTTTATTTTCTGCTTTTTAAAATCATTATACTTTTTCTATGTTGTACTAAATTAATCTACGAACACACTAACTTCACTTGTTTAGGTTCTTAGGTACTATTAATATTGTATAAGAACTTTTCAACAGCACCATTAGAAGCCTCATATCTTGGAGATAACTGATTTAATTTTGAGCAAACATATCTAAGAACTATCTCGACGAACCAAGTTTTCGATTTTAAAAAAACCGCAGTCAAATTCGTCTACGACTCTGGCTGCTACGTTACCACAGACATACATATAGATACACAGATACACAGGTCAAACTTATAACACCCCTTTTTTGGGTCGGGGTTTAAAAAAAGGTTTTGGAAATCAAAATTAAATAAGTATTTTATTATTTTATGTGCCTCATAAATAAATTAAAGAGGCAAGATGACAAACCCATACTTATCTTTGTCTAATCACAAGAAAGGGAGATAGATTAGTAGCCTTGATTGCTTTCTTCTTTTCCAATAGTCACTTTTGAGGCTGGTTTCCATACTCTACGTAAAATAACTCTATGAAAGTTGATGATGGAAGTCACTGTGTAATTGAGGTGGAACAACTTTTGATTTTATTATCTACAGATGTACGTTAACAACAATAGATCATATTGTAAATAAAGATTGGTTAGTAAAATTTGTACTATATTATGACGACTACGTCATGACAACAATAAGCGAGACAAGACCTAGTGGTCTACTAGGAAGAATGTTCATGAAGACTATCAACAGAACTTGATATTATTCAAATAGGTTTACAGTAAGACGCCATTTTAAAACTTTTTTTTTTACTTTTTAGTTTCATGTGAAACTTTTTAATAATGTAACATAAGACTTTACATTGTTGATTAATATTTGATATCATCTTTTCAGTTGCATCGTTAACTTCTGCCACAAATGAAGATGAAAAATGCGTGACTTTGTAAGTATTGGGATAAATGTTAAAAATAATACTTTTTATTATAAATAACTTTTAATCTTTCGCTTTAATTATCTTTGAGAAGGGTTAAAATGATTATTATTTTATTATGCAAATCTGAAAGATTTTTAAACAAAATGTCTACGCAGTTGCTCAGTATGTATTTATCTAGAATAACAAAATACTATTCTTATAAACGTTTACTCGTTTTGTATCCTCATTTCACAGAACTTGTGATAAAGAAGTTAAAATGTGCTTGCTGCCACCGTATCCCCAAAACGGGAGGTATACAGTCAGCAATAATTTTTTCGCGAGGCCAGGAGATAGTTATAAATATGTTAAGCTGGATGTAACATGTGATATGGGATACCTAAATTATAATATTAATAAAAGCATCTTCTGCATCAATGGAGAGTGGTCAGCTACAATACCAAGATGTTTTCCTAATTCAGGTATTTTAAAATTTTTAATGACTTATTAAAACCAATATATTACCACAACACAAAAAAAAATATTTTTTTTTATTTTTTCTAGCTTTCTGCAATCTGTATGATAATCTGAAAGTGGAGTATCGCTGTTTGTCCGTCGCCGGATCACTTGAAACTTATGAAGAATGTCCGTCATTGGTGCCACCAGGAACTTCAGTGAGACCCATTTGTAGGTCACCCGCCTATTTCTCTCTAACGGCTTTGTCTGAAATGCACTGCAGAGATGGAGTTTGGGACTATAACCCCATTTGCAAACCAGGTTTGATGAACATATTAATAACTGTGGATAACAGTGTTATGACATCAAGTAATATTAAGATGTAGGCCCAACCGGGTCTCACCCTGGTCTCATTCCCGCAGCATTCCTATAGCACATTCCCTAGAGCTCTGGCTGCCCAAAATGCCACGGCTGTTTTAACAGACGTAGAACGAGCCTACAGGACCTCTTCCCGTCCAGGACAGGGCAGGGCCCTGACACTGTCTCCCTCTCTCCCCCTTGGGGTCAAGGGTTCATTTAAATCTGCCAAACTACTTTTTGCATATACGGGTAATAGTATAGTTTCAACAGAGTAAATTAGATGGCGCTGAGATCTGAATCGCGGTATTAAGATGTTGTTGTAAATTTTTAAGAAGACGACATTGAATCAATGTTTAACTTTTGTTTGGTTTAATTAGGTTTACTTTGGGCCAGTTTTTCAATAAGTGTTTTACCTTAAACAGCGTTTTCAAAAACACCGTTAAAAAAAGGTTACTTAAGAAGCTCCTGAAATGTGTTGTTCAAGCGGGAATGAAACTATTCCTCTGTTAGAAGAGCCAGTAGAACCACTGAAAATCATATGACTGTGATGAATCTGGACATTTTATAAACAGGAAACATAATATGAGCTTTCATATGACTTCCTTTGGTGCAGACAGAGTTATTGTCATGCCAGGATCTTCAACAACTTTTACTATCCAAGGACAAGTGTATCACAGGACTGGATTCATGCTACCAGTATCAAATATTCAGCCACAATTTTTACAAGTCTATTTTATAAGCGATGAGGATGAGGATGCACAGGTAGAAAGACGAACATGATTAATTTAGGGAGTACGCAGGGAAACCGTACAAAAAATATAAAGTGTCCCTTATAATCACAACATATTAGTGATGATGTATCTTGGTGATGAGCTATCTTCAAAATTATCACTGCACTCTTTTAACTGTTGTCATCTCAATGCACAAAGCATTCCTTCCACAACACTACGCTGAATTATTAACTTCGTTCTCTGATAGTAACTTATATGCAATTTTTATATTGGAAACTTAGCTTAAGCCTTATCTATGTTCAAAAAAAATTCAATATTCGAAATTCAAAATATCTTTATTCAAGTAGGCATTTACACGCACTTTTGAATCGTCAATTACACTAAATTGGTCAATATTTTCAGTCTATGAGTAAGCTACCACCAGCTCGAAATCCTGTTCTGCTGAGAAGAGCTGGCCAGAAACTCAACAGTTGCTCTTTTTAAATTAAATTTAACCATATTTGACTTATACATTATAACATCAACACTGCAAATGAGTCAATGACCCAAGATCCACACATTTCGATCAATCAAAAACTCTGGAATGTGATAGTAAGATTTATTTCATAATATACTTTAATTTTAGATTCAAAACCTAGAAAAGGAAGTTTTAAGATATCTAGTGGAACTTTATTATATAGGCGTATACTTAAGCCCATGAAGGATTTCTTAACTTTTATATAAATATAGAATGAAAAATAAACCGATACGGGCAGGGATTCGAACCCGCGACTACTGGGAAACCGTCCCATAGTCGCGGGTTCGAATCCCTGCCCGTATCGGTTTATTTTTCATTCTATATTTATATAAATTTAAATAAGCTTAACATGGCTATACATGTTTAAAGATATTTTCGATTTCCTAACTTTTTGAAGTCGAAATTTGGGCGTTACGAGCCTATTTTTATTTCTTTTATTAATCGTATATCTGTCGCTGTTTTTATTCTAGTCATTTAAATTTTGGGGTATATATAGTATGTTATTAAAAATTTATTGAGAAGTGACCGTCAGAATACCGATTTCTTTAAAAGCATCTCTTAGGGAGTCTCTAACTTTTAAGTTACAAATGGCCCGTATAGCTCGTTTTTGTAAAATAAATATAGAATTAATTTCGGCAGCGCTGCCCCATAATAAAATACCGTAAGACAATATACTGTGAAAATAACTAAAATAAACGAGTAGAGCCGTATTAACGTCTGTTAATTGTTTTACTTTTTTAATTGCAAAGATGGCTGAGCTGAGATTGCTTGCTAGTGTCTAGAGATGGGAGTCCCACTGGAGCTTTCTATCTAAAGTTATACCTAAGAAAGTTGTTGCGTCAGTCAGTTCTAACACTTCATTGTTAAGGAATAAACTACAATTTTGACTTTTTACATTCGGAAGTGTAAATTCCATGTATTTAGTTTTCTTCGTATTTAATACCAAATTATTAATTTCGAAACAATGAAGAACAAGTGACAAAGCTAACGTGACAGTTAACTTTATCAAAAATAGCTTTATTACGATCATCTTTAAAAATAAGGGAGATATCATCAGCAAAAAGTACAATGTCACATAGTCCTTTTACGTAAAAGGGCAATTCATTAATATAGAGAAAAAATAAGAAAGGGCCTAGAATAGATCCTTGTGGAACACCCATTTTTAGGTGAGATCCAACCGACAATTATTAACATCAACCGTCTGAACTCTTTGATTCAAGTAATAGGCAATAAGATCAAGCGCACACCATAGTGATGAAGTCTATGTAATCAAAGGCTTTAGATAAATCACAAAACACTCCGATTGCATTCCGTGACCTTTCCCATGCGTCGTAAATGTGCTTAAGTAGTGCGGCCCCCCCATCAGTTGTTGATTTGCCTTTGGTGAAACCATATTGTTTACTATGAATGATTTCATTGCTATAAACAAATTCTGACATTTGGTTCAGAATATTTTTTTCGAAGATTTTACTCAAAGTAGGCAAAATAAAGACAGGTCTATAATTTCCGGGTCTAGTCTATCGTCACTTTTGAATATGTTGAAACTTAAAGATAACTGTGGAGCAATATCATTTATAATACTTATTAGTAATTTTACTGAGACACCCCAAAGATCACCGGTTTTTTTATATTTAGATTTCTAAAAGTTTTAACAATTTCACATGATGTAACATGTTTAAAAACAAAACATTTATTACTGACTCTTACGTTATTCGTCAATTCGACGATTGCATCACATGGTGAAGAATTTAAATTACTAGTGACTGTTTAAGGAATTCCGTTAAAAAAAGTCTCAAAAATAGCCGCCACAGTTGAATCTGAATTTATTTCAATATTATCAATTTTTAACTTAATAGGTCCATTAGCAGCCCTAGTTTTCCCAGAAACACTAGATAAAACATCCCAAGTTGCCTTTATTTTATTTTCTGAGTTTAACATTTTATTTTTTATATAAATCGACTTAGCTTGTACGCTAACGTTCTTAAATATTTTAGAAACATTTCTAATTTAATTCAAGAATACCGGATCTTGATTCCATTGCCTATCACCATATAAATCATATAACTTATCTCTACTTTTATATATTCCTACGGTAGCCGAATCACTAAATTTTAGTTTTTGGTATTTCGTCATAGTTTTTGGCTTAAAAACATTATTAAATTCTTGTAACAAAAAATAGAAATGTTATTATATAAATGTTTGGATTATCATCGGTCTATAAGACTACATTCCAATTACCATCAGGTGGAATGTAGTCAAGCGTTGCCCTAGATCATATAAAAAAATATATATATTTTTGTTTTTCTTTTTTGTGCCCCCTCATTATTAGATTTTGGTATACTATGTCGATTGACTGGTAGAGAATGCTTTAGTGTTAAATCCGTCATTTGTACTTTTTTTTTGTGCAATAAAGATTTAAAAAAAAAATGTGCACAAATTTAAAACTGTCCTCGAAAATATGGCGGATGAAAGTTGCAAGGTAGTGATCAACCTAGACCGAGTACCACGCGGTCAACACGAGCGGCGCTACAATGCTCTCGTTACCTACAAATTAGCTGATGCTGTAGGGGGTATACTGACTCTACTGCCCACCGAGATATAGAGCTGAGTGCGCGCGACGGATGACTCTTCCAAATCGCTGATGCACATAAATTTTACGATGCCTTGGAGTATGCGTTATTTTTTGGAAAGCTTAGGAAGGGTACCATTTTCATATTCCTGCAGTGAATCCGGCAACTAGGCAGCCAGTCCCTAACAAAAAAAGTTTTGTGTATGGACTTCTACGCTTGTCATTTTATGATGCGTGAAAATTATTTCAATTTGTTGCTACGGTGCAGGCAACTTCTACATCAGTTTTTAGTGGATGTGTACGTCGAAATAAAAAGCGAGCGTCTAAGATTCATTTACATTATGCAGTTAGAAATGATGATCAAGTACATTTTAATGATATAGGACTAATGGTTAACCTTCCCTCCCCTGTCGTCAATAGCCCAAGATACCTGCACCAATATACTCAAGACGCTTTTGTATATGTCCGTAATTATGAAAGCTCCGACCTCTTCTTCACTTTCACTTGCAACCCGGCATGACCAGAAAAATTTTACGAGCGGATGCCTAACTAGGCATCCGCTCGTTAATTTTCGTTAATTCGAAGGCGACAGATCAACAAGATTTGATTGCTCGGGTGTTTAAGATCAAAGTAGAAAAATTGGTTACTTTGCTGATGAAGGATGAAATTTATGGCGCAGTTTACCTCATGTCCATATGTTGTTGTGGCTAAAAGAAAAATTGCGTCTGAATCAAATTGATAACCTCATTTGCGCAGAAATTCCCGATGTTCAAGTTGAAAATAAACTACATGACATAGTATTTTCAATTCACAGAGGTCGAGAAGAAGTAGAAGTGGACAACAAGCGGGTTGTACCCTACAGTCTTGTTGTGGCTTACATTTTTTAATGCGCACATAAATGTGGCGTTAAAATGCAACTGTAAGTACATTAATAAGGGAAGCGATCAAGCCATTTTCACTGTTCGCCAGGCTGGTGATGTCAATACTGATCCACGGGACGAAGTTCAAACATTCAAGGTTTGTAGGAATGTGAGCAGTAACGAGGCAGTATGGCGAATCTTGGATTTGCCTTTGGATGAAAGACATCCTACTGTCACTCATCTTGCAGTCATCGGCCAAACTGCAAACGCATTTATTTTGATGAGCAAAATTTAGTAGAAAGAGCGACTGCGCCTCCTAGAACAACTGTGACTGCCTTTTGTGTTCTTTGTCAAAGAGACGATTTCGCTAAAACTCTGCTTTACGCTGAAGTTCCTCGGTTATACTTGGAATGCTTCAAGGAAGGAATGGAGACATATTTATTTATATACAGGGTTATTTGTAATTAATTGGCCACCTCTTGCAGGCAGCCTCTCTACATCAATCCCACAACATTTGTTCTACGACTTTTTAAAATATTTAGTTTAAAAGAAGATCCCATAAAAAAACTTATTTGTTGCCTCTAAACTGGCATTAACTCTGAGTGTAGCTATGGCGCCTGGGCGTTGACCTTTTAGGTACTTCTTACAAAATACAGAATAATATTTATTAATTCATTAATAAATATATATTTAAGGATTGCCAACGGAAGGTACATTTTACATTTATAATTATATTATTTACAGTACAAACACAATTTAAGTATCTTGCAAATTATAGGCAGTCACAGCTTACGCAGGCGCTTAAATTTCAGGCGATAGCAGGCGAATCAAACATTTATGAATCTTTATAAACGGCTTTGAGCAGTGACGACAGTACTGTTTACACCGTTGAATTCTTAAACTCTTTAGAATTAACAGGATTACCCTCGCACAAATTAGAATTAAAGGTTGGAGTTCCAGTTTTACTGATGCGAAATCTTGACGCGCCAAGATTATGTAATGGCAAAAGACTACTCATTAAAGATCTAAGTAGATTTATTGTAAAAGCCACGATCCTCACTGGAACAGCTAAAGGAGAAAATGTGTTAATACCGCGTATACCAATATTACCCAATAATTAGACATTTCAATTTAGAAATTCATTCATTTATGTTTCAATTTAGATTGATTAACGTTTCAATTCAGACTGCAATTCCAATTGAGGCCGGCTTTTGCAATAACAATGAATAAGTCCCAGGGCCAAACGCTGAAAGTGGCAGGAATACATCTCGGCACACTTTACTTCTCACGTGGGCAATTATACGTTGGCTGCTCTCGTGTTTCAAATCCGCAAAATCTACATGTACTGGCTGTAAATAATAAATCTTACAACAGTACTGTGTTATAGTAATGTGCAAAACTTTTAAGTCAACATCATCATATCTGTCACAGGACGTCCACCAACGAACATAGGCTTCCCCCAAATATTTACACCTTTTAGATCGGAAGCGGCATGGGCCATCTGCCACTCGAGAAATGTGCTCTTGCAAATTCACCTGGCTGACCCGCTTAGTTAAGTCGGTTACCTTGATACGACTTCGTATCTCCTCCTTTTTGATTCCATTGCGTAGAGATCGAAATATCGATCATAGCCCTGTCCATAGTTCGCTGGGTGACCCCGAGCTTACTCAAGAAGCTCACAGGTAGAGATCACGTCTAGGCACCGTAGATAATCATAAAACTCATTTAAATTTTAAGACCTGCTATAATTTATCCCTTCATTCTTATTAATATGTTATTTTCGTAACCACGCGGGCAACGCCGCTGGTAACAGCTAGTTTTTATATCATTATATTTTTTGAAACTTCTCTCAAATGTTATAAACAGAAATGTTTATCCTCCTCCTACTTAGAATGTCAAAATTTAAAAAGATTTTACAATGTTGCAGCATGCGGTCTAATAACGCAACATCTGAAGCTCGAGGGTTCATCTACCAACCATGTAGAGCTTCCCTGGCACGCTATTATATATCAGAAGATCTCAGGGCTTTATCCGCAGAAATGTAGCGGATCTCTAATAACTGCCAATAAAATAATATCTGGTATGTGTTTTGATAAACTCATTAGCATTCATAAAGTTTTTGCTTACAATTGTCTTAAATATCGCTACTTGATATGAATACGATGGAACGAACTATTCCTATATCCATGTAATTATTACTGATTTATCTAAGTTCACAACATTACTATCATCATATTCAAACCAAAAATGTTTTCTATATCTCCTTTAAATATAGAAAGAACTATATAATAAAATAACCATTATTTAAATGCTGCTTCACTCGTAGTATTAAACTATTTAATAAAATAACTTTGGACTTCCCTTCTGGAAGGAGCTGGATATAAAACACAAACTGACTGACTTATGCCATATGTACTATTTATTAAACGTTCTTGCAATATAGACAAGACGAAGCTTCTTAGCAATCCATGGATTCACCGTGCGGGTGCCGGTGCAAGGAGAGGAGTGCAAGCAGTGCCTGGGACTTACGACCCAGGAGTAGGTTTAAGGGGCCCCTTTATTATGCGCAAAAACGCTCGCCTTCACCCTCCACACTCCTCTCAAACCTAACCACTACCTAACCAAATTTGGAAAGAGCCTACTAATGCCGCCTTTGAAGTACGTTCTAGAAATGAACCGATGCTTGTTCTAGAAAGGCCAAGATCTTTAAGTAGGCTATAGAGAGATTTTGCTGTTATACCTCTCGCTCCTACTTCTACCGCGTACAAACTAACTATAAATTGATTCCTGATCAGTTCGTTGGTTAGTTCGTAATACTTATTGAGCTTGAATGTGTGATCCCTTGGGATGTTTGTTTCCCAAGGAACAGTAAGCTCCACAAGTATCACGCGCCTCAGATGTTTCGAATACAGGAATAAGTCCGGTCTGGATGACGAAACACCAACATCCCCAGGGATTTTGTAATGTTTTTCATACGTGTCCATCATGAGAATCCAATCAGGAGCCGCGCCTAATATTGAATAAGGCTTCGCTTTTGATTTTTTGGAGGAGCCTTCTTTTACGAATTCTATAGATCGTTTGGTGGTTGTTATACCCTTCCGCGCTCTTGCTACTGAAAGACTAATCACTTCCCGTATGATTTCTAATACCTTGTCGTGGCGACGCGAGTATTGACCTTTATCTAGAAGTACCCTACACCCTACTAATAGGTGTTTCGCGGTTCCTATTGCCTCCCCACAGATGTTGCAAGACTTTTCGGTGGCTTTGCCTCATCTTACTAAATTACTTTGATCTGGGAGAGTCATTTGGAATGCATTAAGATAAAATTTTAATAATGCTGGGGACCAATCATAAATTAAGGTGCGCCACTTCAAAGCTAGTGGAATACAAAAATCTCCTATGGTCACCCATTCGTTTAGAATTTCAAGGCTCATCGCGTGGAGTCGGTAATTATCGTTTTCGTCATGTCGAATAAAAGATTTTGTTATGTCTATGTCTTGAACCTTCCTACTTGATCCCAGCCCTACTTTATTTGTTTGAGCACCTATCATAAATTTTTTATGGAATTGAAGTCGTGACTCGAGCTCTGAGGCAACTTTGTCTTTTGGGAGAGAAGTTACAGTATCATCTTTAGATTTTCCGATGATATGTCTTTTGGTAACTCTTAGATGTTTGTAGAGCTCCGATGGTTTCTTTAATTTTAATCCAAAGTTGTTTCGGTCTCTAAATAAGGTTGAAGAGTCCGCTGAGTGCGCTAACCCGAGCCATAACTTCAATGTCTTTATGACGCTTGCATCTAACTTTGACAAAAGTTATTGATACCTGTGATTTAATATTACATTAAATCACAGGTAGTTTATTATAAGTTCCTACATTGAAAAATATATAGTATGTAAACTTTGTTATTCTACCATTCCATGGGAAAAAAAGATATATTTAAGTTTGAAAGTATCTATACCCATGTTAAGCTTATTCAAATATATATAAATATAGAATGAAAAATAAACCGATTCGAGCTGGGATTCGAACCCGTAAAACCTTTGGGAAACCGTCCCGTCGCTCTACCAATTGAACTACCGTATCGCTAAATTGTTTTAAAATAATCTTGGGATCTTATAATTGAGTAATATTATATTTTTTCAAACCAATAGATGCAACTTGCTTCACTGACTACTCTCGTAAACTAGCACCCGCAAACAATTACATAGTGGCAGTGAACAAGATGCATAGGGGTTATAATAATCCTCGAGACGTCAACAGTCAACAGTCTAATGTAAGCATACAATATACACTCACACTCAGACAAGGAGAGAAAGACACACATATAGAAACAAAACACGAAATAATGAAATAATCATTTATTTACCTAATTTTATTTTTAATGCTTAATTCCAGGTCGATGACATCAAAATACAAGTAGTTGACAGCATCGCGATAGTGACCGTTGAAAGGCCATTTATATTCCATCTGTCCGTTCGACCCGTGTGTTTGGATTTTGATAATAACCTCGATAGAACTCAGCTGACAGAAGGAAACTCTGGCAAAGTAAGTCGAAATGATAATTTACAAGTATTTGAAATATTTATCATGATTCCCCCGCTCTTATATAGTAGTATTCCTCCTTTCATACTCACTTCATCATACTCTCAATGCATCCATCTCTCTTTCTCTCTTATATCTATCTTAATAAATATTGATTTATGTATAGTATGTGTCTCTCATCTCTCCTTATACCATATTAAGCCCGCACTCCTCATCACTTCTTTTCTTGATACATTTCTTCGTTGTAGACTTCGTTGTACTTGGTTTATCAGGTCTTTACATAATATTACATTTACTTGTGTACATTATTAAGATATAATTATACTAATACCAGTTAGCACAGTGGGGTTATGACAATAGCAACGATCGAAGGTCTTCTGTGCTGAATGTATACGACCTACATTACATAAAGATGGAAGACTGTTATGAAATGTTGCCGACCGGATTACGATCCCAGCTAACTAATGATACATTTTGTGCGACTAGTT
The DNA here is from genome assembly GCA_959347405.1 of Napeogenes sylphis. Classification (NCBI taxonomy): domain Eukaryota; kingdom Metazoa; phylum Arthropoda; class Insecta; order Lepidoptera; family Nymphalidae; genus Napeogenes; species Napeogenes sylphis. The sequence goes on from OY365788.1 coordinate 5,746,097, forward strand.
ATGGTGAGAAATTATATTTTATAAGCATTTAATGCATTTTCTTATTTATCTTCTGACAAATAGATAAATTATATACATATTAGGGTTTATTGGATCGATATCTAATATGATAACGCACAGACTTACAAATGTTATTACTATCTCCGAGTTAAAATAAATACATACATCTATCACGTAATCTCAAATTGAATTAAGATCGTCCGTTGTTAGTTACAGAAGAACCTACAGATTGACAGGTTTATGAAAATAGTAATATTTTAGTTGATCTTAAAACGAATATTAATCAGAGTTTGACAGAAAGAAATAGACTGTGCCTTGTTTCACATTAGAGAGCTATATATGTGATTATATGTATGTGGTTACAACCACATTAATTATAATGAAATAATAATGAAATAATAATTAAATTTCTTGGTGGTAGACCATAACATCGGGTCGCCGGCAAAGTTACCACCCATCGGGCAAAGTCGTGCCGCAAAGCGACCTAGTCGTGTTCCGGCACGTTGCTCGATGAAGCCGTTAATGGGAAATGGGTCTGAACAGCTGCGGTGCGTTGGCGAACCGGTTTGACGTCGAGTTGGTGGTTGTTTTGTCGGGTGTCTAGTCGAGGAGGGTAGCGGGATCCGAAGCAACGGCTTTCCGCTGGCCGCCCGCAGATAGTTGGGGGCCCAATTAGTGGGTTAGCCACCCACGAAAGGCTGCCCCGCCAGCTGCGAAAAATCCCAGGGTAGCTCCATTGTGCTGGTTGGCGACTAGACGAGAAGGCCCGATGGCGATCCCTGGGGGGGTTCGGGCGTCCCCGCAGTCTCCAGACTAGCCTCCCAGTGGCAAGACATCACCAATTTCGACGTCGGGTTCGATACGTACCGCCTCGTTCAACTGCCATTTCCCATCCCTATTCACTTTTATATTTATTTTTTTTATTAAAAAGTTAAGAAAAAGGAACAAGGTTACACAGCGGTTGCACTCCTCCTCATATAAAGTGCACCTCACGAATATCAGGGGTTTGCACTCAAATCTTTTAGCTGTCCACCACCACCTGGAGACCGAGCAGCCGCACTTGCTCTTTTTGACGGAGACGCAGATACAATGTCCTTTGAGCGCTGCATACTTGGATTATCCCGGTTACTCGTTAGAGCACAACTTTCGCTCACGGGCCGGAGTCAGTGTGTACGCGCGGAACGACCTCTGTGTTCAGCGTCTCCGTCACCTTGAAGACCCCACTTTTTCTTCCCTATGGGTTTTAGTGGACACAGGAAACGAAAAAATCCTGTATTCCTGTGTCTACCGTTCGCACAGAAGTGACCAGGAGACAACTCGTTTATTTGAGTATCTCAGTGAGGCTGCAGATATGGATCTGTATCAGTACCCTTCGGCGCAGCTCGTCTTTCTGGGGGACTTTAATGCCTGTCATCAGGACTGGCTGTTCCCGTTCCAGAAGACCGACCATGCTGGAAGAGAAGCGCGGAACTTTGCGTTGTCCTTGGACCTCTTTCAGCTGGTGAGGCAAGCGACAAGGGTACCAGATGTGGTAGGCCAAACAGCCAATTGCCTGGACCTTCTGCTGACAACTGATCCGGACAGGTATCGTGTAGAGGTCACGTCCCCCTTGGGAACCTCCGATCACTGTCTGGTGAAATCTGTATTTACATATTCCCCACCAGCTTTCGAATCACATGGTGTTAGGCGAGTATGGAAATACAAGTCAGCAGATTGGGATGAGATGCGGCACTTTTTTGCGTCTTATCCTTGGCGGCAGGTCTGCTTCTCTTCTTTGGATCTGTCGAGTTGCGCGGATGCTATAACCGATGTGGTGCATCAGGCAATGGAGTATTTTATTCCTTTTGCTGAAGTTCCCGTCGGTGGCAAAGCTCGCCCATGGTTTAATGCCGAATGTGGTCATGCTCAAGACCGAAAACATTCGGCATACCTCATTTGGGCTGATGCTCGAAGCCGCAAAACTCCGGATGTAAGTACAAAGAAGAGAGCCTTTAACCAAGCTGCCAAGTCCTACAAAAAGGCATTGCGGAAGGCTCGTCTCGATCGAATCGCTAAGAATGGCGAAAAGCTCTCTGTCAAACCAACTGGCAGTCGAGCTTTCTGGTCTCTTGCGAAAGCGATCGAGTCGAATTTCTGCCAACCCTCACTGCCTGCTCTGCTGAAGCCGGATGGATCCCTGGCCCACACAGCAACAGAGAAAGCGAATGTATTTGCTTCTCTGTTTGCTGATAATTCGCATCTAGATACTGGCAATGCTTCTCCAGCACATCTTCCTCACTGCGGTATTTCGATGCCTGAAATCCGTATCACTAACAAAGAGGTATGGAGAACATTGTGTCGTTTAGATGTGAATAAAGCCAGTGGTCCTGATGGTATACCAGCCATTCTGCTCAAGACATGTGCAGCTCAGTTGTCTCCTGTACTGACACGTCTGTATCGCCTCTCTTTCAGGACTGGAATAGTGCCGAAATCCTGGAAGCTTGCCAACGTGCAACCCGTGCCCAAAAAAGGCAGCCGTGCTGATCCTGTAAACTACAGACCGATTTCAATCACCTCCATACTCTGCAAGATTATGGAGCGTGTATTGAACTCGCGCCTTCTAGCATACCTAGAAGGTAACGATCTCCTCAGTGACCGACAGTACGGGTTTCGCCGTAATAGGTCTACTGGGGACCTCCTAGTGTATGCTACACACATTCTAGGCGAGGCCATCGAGAAGAACGGAGAAGCGGTCGCCGTCTCTCTGGACGTCTCGAGGGCATTTGACAGGGTCTGGCATGCGAGCCTTATAAGCAAGCTTTCAGCGTACGGTATATCTCCTGGTCTGATCGGCTGGGTAACGGACTTTCTGAGCCAGAGATCTCTCCGAGTAGTTGTCGATGGGTGTTCCTCGGAATCCTTGACAATAAATGCCGGAGTGCCTCAGAGGTCCGTTCTTTCTGCAACTCTTTTTCAGCTGCACATTAACGATCTGTTGAAGCCCGGTATCTATGGGTACGCAGACGACGGCACAGTTGTAGAAAGATATCTGCCGACTACTCGGGCTAGTCGAGATCAAGTACAGTCTGAAAGAGAAGCCATGATGCAGCGTTTGAATGACAAACTTCAGGCAGTCTCCGAATGGAGCAATGCCAATCTTGTCAAGTTCAACGCCACCAAAACGCAGACGTGTCTGTTCACCGCCAAAAGGAGCCCTTTCACCTTGGCTCCTACTTTCCAGAATGTATCCTTGGAATACAGTGACCGGCTTCAGTTGTTAGGCTTAGAGATTTCCTCGAACCTCAACTTTGGTCGGTTCATTGAGTCCAGAGCAAGAGCAGCAGCAGCAAAGCTTGCCGTTCTTGCGAAGGTTCGGCAGTACTTTACACCGACACAGCTTCTTGTTTTATACAAAGCACAGATCCGGTCGTGTGTAGAGTACTGTGGCCACATATTTGCTGGTGCCGCAAAGTCTCATCTTGCGGTTCTGGACTCAATTGAGAGGCGAGCAATGAGGCTCATAGGAGATCCCGAGTTGGTCGAAGCCGACCTCCAAAGCCTTGAACACAGGCGTAGAATTGCTAGCCTCTCAGTATTCTATAGGATACATTTTGGTGAGTGTGCGCAGGAATTACACGATCTAATTCCCCCGGCCCCCTTCCATCATCGGACTTTCCGACGCACGGCAGGAATCCATCCTTTTGTTGTGGACATTCTACCTGTCCGAACGAAGCGCTTTGCTTCGTCTTTTTTACTGCGTACAGCAAAGGATTGGAACAGCTTGCCTGCGTCGGTATTTCCGAAAGAATACAATGTGGATAAATTCAAGAGAAGAGTGAATTGGCTGCTAGGGTAATGCGCCTTACCACCTTAGACTACATTCCACTTACCATCAGGTGGAATGTAGTCAAGCATTGCCCTAGATTATATAAAAAATAATAATTGTATAGTGATATATATATTAATGATCTTTAATTTTACAGACACAATACGTTCATATAATTACCAAGGCGGTGGCATCGCCTTCCTTGAATCGACAACACAGAGGTACTACCTGCGTGGTGTTGTATCTACGATTGTTCCAAAGAATAATACAACTTACTTATACTTATTTGATTCTATAGTAAAACACGAACTATTCATAAAAAAATACTTATAACAATTCTAAGTAAAATAATTAATTATTGTTTGCAATATATTTTTTTATGTTACTTTTAAATAAAAGATGCTATAATAACATTGTTTTTTAATGACCGCTACCAAGTTAGGGGTGCTATAAGTGTATTGTGTATATATGTATAAATTAGTGATGCGCCGAATAGTTGTTTCACCGACTAACCGAATACTATTCGGTTTAACTTTTACCAAACCAAATATTCGCCCGAGTTATTCATTGTTTGTTTGCCATAAACAGGTTCCAACATTTATCTACATTACGTGTTACTGCTGGATAGAAGAATAAATATGTTGATTTACGGTTTAAAAATACTCGAACCAAATATATTCGGCCCAATATAGAAAGCGAAAAACATGCTGAATGTACCGAATATTCGGCACATCTCTGTATAAATGTAAGTCTATCTGGGGCATCACAGCTCTCAAACGAAGAACATATTTGAGTGTGGTTTTAATCAGAAACCTCGTCTGTCGTGATTGCTCTTAATGGGGAACATTCATGTAATTTTTTTTTTGCCATAAATTAATCATTTACCTCTCTATATCTTAGAAAAAAATATAAATAGTGTTTGAAAAGATTCTAGTTTTTTTTTTCAAATTAAAAATTAAAACATGTAGTAAATTTGAGCCGTTCAAACGCCGTCATTTGTTACATGTTACATTTGTTACATGTCATTTGTTAACTATAAATTTGCATTGTATTTTCTATAATAAAAACTATTCTGACTATACCTATAACACAAACGTACTGATCACGTAATAGAGAATATTAGAACCATGCAATGAATTGGTCCTTTTTTAATTTATCATAAAGCTATAGGAGCAGTGACAGATAGTGGTATACTTCTACTTACAGAGAGAGGTGCATCTTTGACATCCAAATTCCTATTTTGAAAACGCTTTAACCAACTTTGTGCTAGTCGTTATTAACACTGTATGAGGTTCAAATGCGACGCATTCTTTCCTTTTTTGGAATAAAACTTTATAATGTATTGAATTTCTTCATTAGATTTACTCATTTTGACAAAAGGAAAAACAAATGAAAAATGGCGGGAATCAATATTTTACTGTTTCCCTTTTTTTAATGTAACCGTTTTAAATCATTAAAACCATATACCATACAAATAGTACAGTTTAAATATGTTTAATACAAGTTCATACATATTATACGTGGCACAAACAATGATACAAAACTGGTGGTTCTTTAGACACACTAAGTCTTGTGCTGACAATTTAACCAGATTACTTGTATCCAAATAGGATTTGCGAAAGGAATCAAAACATTGGGTTGTTATATCGATATCGATTATGCATATAATAATACTGATGTTGGCACATTGTTGAAAATTCTTGATGATGGTTTGGGATTTTTTTTTACACGATAGACATCTTTCTATTTAGCTAAGTAATAATAATAATATTACTGGATCTACTAGTATGGTGTTGCACAGGGTAACCTTTTATTCCTCTTGTTATTCAATGCGGCTACTTCATAATTGTTGACAGAATCCAACTAATATGTTTGTATCTCAATACACTGGCGACATTATATTACATAAAACTAGAGAAAATCTTTCTGAATCCATCGCAGAGATTTAAAATTCACATAGTACATTTCACAGGTAATTACAAAATTTAGAATTACAAATATCCTTATTTAAAACTAAAATTTGTTTTTTCAGCATAGGTAGATAGGTAGGAAGTCTATGTCATTTTAACGTAAATATTAATATCGATACTATTCGGCATGTGGACATTGTAAAATATTTAGGCATGTGGTTCGATAAATCTTAAGGAAAATCACTGAAAATAATAGACTTATATAGGTCTGAGAAAATTTAAATTTAGCGTACGTCGGTAAAACTCAATCTCATCAATCTTAAACTTCAAAAAATTAATAACGAAATATCGATGCAGCCAAATATTTCAAGAATACCTCAAACCTCATATCATACAACAATCTCATTTCTTTTGAATCCTCGTCTGTCATTGGACTTAATTAGATCATAAATAATATTTTTATTCTGTCTAGATAATAATAATAATAATAATAATAATTTATTGGCCAATAAACAATTTTCACATGCATGTAAGGTGACAAATTTAACTTAGATTAAACAGTACAGGAATATTTGAAGCCTCTGTTGCTACACTAGGAGACCTGTATTGCAGCATACAGCGCCCTCCCCTCTTTTATTGAAAAGTTACATATAACAGACTATGTGCATTTATGTGTACGAGTGAGTATGTTGTGTGTGGTGTGTGTGTGTGTGGTGTGTGTGTGTGTGGTGTGTGTGTGTGTGTGGTGTGTGTGTGTGTGTGTGTGTGTGTGTGTGTGTGTGTGTGTGTGTGTGTATGAGTGTGTGTATGTTTACGCGTGTTTGCGTGCATACAAGATATCTAGTAATTATTTTTAAGAAGTGCTTTTGTATCTTAATATGACAGTTGCAGGAGGAAGTCATCTAATCATCTAATTTGTTACAACAACTTTTCGTATTACATTTATGTATATTTAAGATTTTATTTACTTTATTATAAATAACCGGACCCAAGTAGTTATAAAATCTGTGACTAAATGCGGTATTAAAAGGATTTTTTAGTTTGCAGACGAAACCTCTCCCACGTTTCTTACCACTGGCAAAATCGAGTTCAATCTCTGAGTGTTGCTTTAGAATAACAGAACGTACAAATAGTTGGCGAACTGTGAGTACTTGACAGAGTTCATACAGTGAAGAGGTAGGATAGTAGATAGGCTTTGAGGTACATACTTTTAGTATTGTACGTTGAGCAATTTCAATTGGCTTCAAAGAAGTTTTGGCTGCTCCACCCCATGAAGAAATACAGTATGTTAGGTTTGATTGGCAAAGGGCAATATAGATCTGTTTTATTAATGGTGGGTCAGCAACGTTACGAAGCTTTATAAATATATAAATTAGTTTCCTTAATCGACTTGATAGACTTATAATGTGGTCTTTAAAATTGAGATGGCGATCGATAGTGACACTCAGGTATTTAATATTGTCAACACAATCTATCTGTGAGCAAGAACAGCCAGGTACTTGCATTTTGCAGCTGTGGTAAAGAATTGTATGGTTTTGTTGATATTTGCGAATAGAAAAAGCCATGTATTTTGTTTTATTTACATTTAGTGTAAGGTAGTGATTGTTCAACCAATCATTTACTATATTAAAACCCTGCTGAGCAACTTCATATACCTCATCCCAGGTATCCGCAGCGAAAGATAAAGAGGTATCGGCAGCATAAGATATGATCTTTCCTTTAAATAAATTTATTCTTGTAAGTTGGTTAATATAAATCAAAAATAGAGTAGGTCCAAGAATACTACCCTGTGGCACGCCGCATTGAACAGGAAGGAAATCGCTTGTATACTCACCAACACGAGTACATTGAAAACGGTTGGAAAGGTAATCCTTAAAAAGTTCTAACTGTAACCCTCTAATGCCTATGTTTCCTAACTTTTTTATTAAAACCGGGATCGAGATCGTATCAAAAGCTTTTGTTAGATCAATAAAAATGGAGACAACTTTTTTTTTATTATCTAAATGGCAACTTAAAAAATTAACTAAATTGAAAACAGTATCGTTTGTTGATTTACCAACACGAAATCCAAATTGATTTGATGATAATATATCATATTTCTCGAGGTAATTATTGAGTCTCGTATTAATAATCTTTTCAAGAATCTTGGATATAGAGGGGAGTAAAGAGATAGGCCGGTAATTAGTCAGGGTCCTTTTATCATCACTTTTGTGAATTGGACGTACTTCCGAAATTTTGAGAGATTTTGGAAAAGTACCAGTTTGAAGACAAAGATTAAATATGTAAGTTAAGAGGGGTACAAAGAAATGTTTATAGATTTTAAGCATTTTGTTAGATATTTTGTCCCAACCAACAGCGCAATTATTTTTGAGACTTGACATCATTTCAGCTACTTCCCTCTCAGTAGTATCAAACAAAACAAATGAATGTAATTGAGATGAACAACTATCTTGTTTATTATTTTGGTTTTGAGTGTCAAATATGTGGGGTTCAATCTCTTCCGCCAATTTTTTACCTATATTTATGAAATATTCGTTTATGTCGTTTGTGTCTAACGATTGAGACGGTGAAGAGCAAAGGCTTAATAAATCATTCTGACAGTTTGAGTTTACTTTAGTGGTATTCGTTACAGTTTTAATTACCTCCCATAATTTTTTGTTATCATTTTTTGCGTTGGTTAGCTGTGTTTTTTCGTATTCTCTTTTAATTTTTTTCAATATGGAGTTACAAAAATTTCGATAGCGAATATAAGAGGTCTTGATAATATTATTATCTGGATTTTTTTTACATTTTTTGTGCATATTGTCTCTGTTACGCATACATCGTAACAATCCTGGGGTGATCCACGGTTTAATAATTTTTTTACGTCCTGAGAGAACATTTATGTGTGTATTTACTCTTATGATCTTATTTATTACAGTTTATGCTAGGAATATTTTGTGTTAAGATCGTTAGTTTTCTTGTTGAGGTTGTTAATAATTTATGACAATTTTCTATATCGCAACTGTACGAGGTCGAGACAGATATCCTCCCAATATCTTCATTTAATTTGATTATATCATTCATTAAGCTTTGATAACAAAAAATATAACAGCACCACAAAAGGGAAAGAAATATATCTAGATTGTGAGATAACTATAACTTTAAAAGTTTCGTAACTATAGACTGTTGCTCCGTCAAGCACTATTCGGTTATTTTTATAATAAAGATATTGCACTTTACTTCTGTTTTTGTTTGTGTTGGTTTTTTTGATATGTTTTGTGTAAATTATTGTAAAAGTGTAATTTGTGTTAGAGTTATTCTGTGAATTATTAAATCTTGTATATAAACAAACGATATAAAAAATAGAAAAATGATTCGTTACCAAAAAAGATTTACAAACAATAAAGATAATTTTCTTACATACTAGTCACATTGGAGGTTGGATTAAGGCTTGAATATCGGCTTCATTATTGATGCGGACTTGAGGAAAGTTTTCATTTTTTCTTAAACAATGCCGTTTGAGGTCCAGCAAAACGAGTCACCATGATGTTTTTGAAACATTCTAGCGGCATGGAAAAGCTTTTGAGCCCTATTTGAAAGAGTTTCTGATACGTATATTGAGTTTATTGAGCAGGTAGAAGGTAGATGGAGGTGTGAGGTATTTAGTTTATCATCTTTTTTTTTCCTTCTATTAAATTTTCGGATACTATTGAGAATTTTATCCTTAATTATCACTGAGTTTAGTTCTACAATTATAGGTTTTGCAGAGTCCTTACTATTTACTCTAAAAATGTCCTTTATGTGATTTTGATTTATGTCGATATCTATAGATTTTCCTAAACTTGTTATTACGTTACAGAGAAATTCCTTATTTTCCCCGGCGCATTTGGGTACATTACGGATCTCTATCCCGGATAATCTTGATTTCTTTTCAAAAAAGTCCAATTTTTCTTCCAAAATGCTAATCGTTTTACGATCTTCAATTTTTTGTTTTTCAAGTGTAGATATTCTTTTTAGGTACCCATCGTAAATGTCTGACATCAGACAGATAGATAACAGAATACTTCATGTAACGTTTATTATAACACTAGCTGCAGTTCACTACTCCATATCCCCATGGATTAAAGATGGTAATGTCTGTAAGAAACGCATTCGTTCAACCATCAGTTTATCAGCTTACTCTACAAAGAATACCACGCATATTAAACCTACAAACATACAAACCTGCCACCTTTATAATTAGATAATAATTATTAGGTAGGTGGATAGTGTTGACTTCGGAATACTTATTATTCGAAGCTCAATCTAAAAATTGACTTCAGGAAAGGAATAGTTATATTTTACAATAAATACAGAATATAAATTTATAAACACAGTCATTACTTGAACCTGGGACCTCTAGGATTCCGCCTTATCGACTTGCCAACTAAGTTAAAATGTCGATACTCTTCTTTTTGAATAAAGCATTCTATTTAATCGTCTACATCGGGAATGTTTCAATGTCACATATTTATTTGGGATGTTCAATGCTATTTATATTTTAGACATTAACTATGTTATGACAATTGATATAAAACGAAGGTAGTTGATGCGGTTGTAACTATTATATTAGCTTCTGGTTGTAAATAACATCGGCTTCGGCTTCGGCTTCGGCTTATCCTCAAGTTACCATACAAGTTTAAAAATTTATTGAAGACGACGACCACAAATTTCCCTTAGCAAGTGAAATAGCAACTAGCTCAGTGTATATGGATGACATCGTTTACTCTGTGATGACTGAAGAAGAGGGGGCTGCTGCATCTAATCAGCGTATCAGATAATTTGCAGGAGCTCAATGGGCTCTTGTTAAATGGAACAGCAACTTAATACTTAGTTTTATTGACTAATGTTATATTTTACAAATAACAGACCGAGGAGATGTAGGTACCTTTGTACCCAGTCATAACTCTCTGACAATGTTCCACCAGCAGGATGGCCAGCAGGGTGGCCAGCAGGGTGGCCAGCAGGGTGGCCAGCAGGGTGGCCAGCAGGGTGGCCAGCAGGGTGGCCAGCAGGGTGGCCAGCAGGGTGGCCAGCAGGTTGGCCAGCGGGGTGGATAATAAAAAAGAGTCGATTAATATGTATATGTTAAGCTAGTTATATATGTATTAATAACACTTAATATATTGCTGAGGAGTTCCAGTGTGCGGTCGCTAGTGCCGCCATCTGGCGCGTCCCCCGGGTTGCGGATAGGGGGGGGTCCCCCCAGATTTTATTGTCAGCACAAGACTTAGTGCGTCTAAAGAACCACCAGTTTTGTATCATTGTTTGTGCCACGTATAATATGTATGAACTTGTATTAAACATATTTAAACTGTACTATTTGTATGGTATATGGTTTTAATGATTTAAAACGGTTACATTAAAAAAAGGGAAACAGTAAAATATTGATTCCCGCCATTTTTCATTTGTTTTTCCTTTTGTCAAAATGAGTAAATCTAATGAAGAAATTCAATACATTATAAAGTTTTATTCCAAAAAAGGAAAGAATGCGTCGCATTTGAACCTCATACAGTGTTAATAACGACTAGCACAAAGTTGGTTAAAGCGTTTTCAAAATAGGAATTTGGATGTCAAAGATGCACCTCTCTCTGTAAGTAGAAGTATACCTCTATCTGCCACTGCTCCTATAGCTTTATGATAAATTAAAAAAGGACCAATTCATTGCATGGTTCTAATATTCTCTATTACGTGATCAGTACGTTTGTGTTATAGGTATAGTCAGAATAGTTTTTATTATAGAAAATACAATGCAAATATATAGTTAACAAAACACACATAAAAACAGGGTAGAAGTGTACTGCCCTGAGGAATACCGTATAATGTAGTACTTCAATCGCTTACACAGTTATTGACGCGGACACAATGTTTTCGGTTTGTTAAGTAATCCAAAAATCATGAAAGAACATTCCCTCTAACACCAATATGGAAAATATTGATATTCGTCGAAGTCTAACCATAAGTTCTGTTACAAGAAGAATATCCGATAATTTCCCATTTCTCTGGAATGGATTTTTGGCGAGTTACTATGTAAATATTTGTAAATATGTAATAGACTTGACTAATCCTATATTAATCGCTAAGATTAGATCTTTTTCAAAGTTTTCAAAGGTCCTATTTGGTCGTTACATACGTGTAAATTCAGAGGGTTATCCAATTTTAAACACTTAATTTTATTAGAACTATCTAAATTCTAAGTCATTAACTAGATATCAGTATTTATTAAATAATAAATTAAAATAATTTATTACTTAATAATAATTTATTATTTAATAATTAAACCATTTTTAATACAATATTAATTTATTTACACCATGTTTTATAGATATATATGGGCAAGCTGTTTTTTTATGATAATCATGAAAAGACGTAACATGTAAAATGAAATCACTAATAATATTATTTTCTTCCTTTAAAAATATGTGAAAGAGCGTTTGTAAGAATATTATTATGTCAATGACACAGCTTGTGTAAGTTTGGTGTGAATTTGAATGTTTGTTATTTTTGAAACGTATACAATGTTTGATAAGACTAGTACTAATAATTGAATTAACATATAAAAACTTATCAAATAGATTTAAAACATTGAATGTCTTTTATATCGCTTTCTTGTACCTCACTGTTAACGACTTTCCCCATATTCATTACTAAATTACATATTTCATTTTTCTTGTTGTTTTTACTAAGCAAGGGTTTAGGTATATTACGTATTTCAATACCAGAAGACAGGGATTTTTGTTCTAAAAAATTTAGTTGTTTTTCCAGTACTCTGATACCTTTATTTTATTTCTATTTTCTTTAATGCTTTGCCATATTTGGCAAAAGAAGAAAAAAAAATTCTGATCCCCAAACATCATCTTCAGCGCGTCGTTTTTTATAGTTATATTTATTATTGAATTGAACATAATAATTTATTTTAGCTTCTTGAATTTTCAAAAGTGATTTATACATATTACCAGGATTTCATAAGTGGGGTACATTGTCAAAAATTTCGTTATAGTAGAAATGGTTAATTTATGTATGTACAAAGCAGATATTCCACACTTTTGATAGTTCAGCACACTCGGTAAAGTAGAACGCACCCATACAGTCACTCGGTAGAGTAAAACTTTTCTCCAGGACGCAGGCACAGGTATTTTTAATAGATATTATATATGTACATGTAAGTACTAGGCTCGCAGATAATATTATGCATATTTACTAATGGCAGTGTTACTACTTCTAATGCAACATAGTTGTGGCTCACCAATAATAAGTGTAATAAGCTCCTCTCCTTAAATAGGAACTTATTACACCTGCAGTACTAGAAGCGCAGGCGATCGCGGATGATGCATCTTGGAGGCGTTTGTCAAAATTGTGTCTGCATGAGCAAAGTGCAAAACAAAGAGGGTACTAAACCCCTAGTTGGGGCTGAGCTCAGGCTGAAAGAACTCCTTCGAGTTGTTGCACTCCTATTATTTTCAACTTAATTTATGTCAATATAAATCAAAAATAAAAATAAAACGGTTTAAAGGTTTGGTACACGTCTGCTCGCTTCGATATTTTGGAGGAACGATCTAATCTCTTTTACATTTAAGTTCAAGTTTTAATTTGGAATCGTAAGCTGTCAATTCATTTGTACACTCAGTTGCGAAGGTCATTGAGTATCACGTATAGGTCACTTCATATCTATTTATATGACATGTGGTCGGAGGTTCATTTCAAGTCAAACAAGTCAACGGTCCTGTTCTTTAAAATGATTGCGTCGTTGATATTCGTATTTATGAGTGAGTTTTTTATTAATATTATATATTATATTTTCAGTGTCAAATTGTATTGATGTCTACTATGGAAAAGAACAATAATTATTCAAAGAATTCTTTATTTCAATAACGATTATTCTTTTAAATAGTAATGCTATATAATACTCGTTCTTAAGATAACAATTTGTTATATGTTTGCACATCACACAATTTACTTAAATAATTTTAATAACATTTAGTGCGATTGAAACTCATAGAATTTTACTTAAGTATTTTTAGAATATTTTAATACTTTTTTTTCTGCCTGCATATTTACTTTTTTATTAAAAATTGTTGGGATTTTAATAATAATAATATAAGTATGTAATGGCGAATAGTTTATTACTGGAGACAGGATTAGATGAAGGTCATGGCAACAGCTAGTTGTTTAGTATTTGAAAGTTATCTACGTACGTAAGTTACTTTAAAAATTATAACATATTACTCAGACTAGCTTTCGTATGGTTTTATGGTAAATTATCCTGTCAATAAGTAAAGCATGTTTTTTTTTACATTTTTGTATTATCTTTAAGGACTTCATGTCTTACTAAATCTATCTCAATAACTACTTGACTACAAAAGATGCTTCTAACAATATCATATTAATTTCTTAAAATAATAATTGATTATATTATATTACTAGAGGTCGCCCGCGACTCCGTCCGCGCGGTTTTTAGTGTTTCCTCAGTGCACGCGAGGAAAGCTCTCAAAAAAGAAATCTTTTCCCGTTTTTGCAGCATTTTTTATGATGCCGAATATATTCGGTTCGAGTAATTCTATTTTTGTGGCTACACCACGCTATACTATACGACACTATACCGCTATACGTTAGGCGTCTGCGCTACACTACTTGACCAACAGGGTGGTTGCAATAATGAAATTATTATTTACCAAAGAAGACGAAAACGTTAAAGCCGGTCTAAAAATTCACCGGATTGGGATTTGAAGGAGGTCTTTGAACACGATTGATCAAAATTATCGTACAGTTGAGTTAATTTTATGAGTATGCGTTATTTTTTGGAAAGCTTAGGAAGGGTACCATTTTCATATTCCTGCAGTGAATCAGGCAACTAGGCAGCCAGTCCCTAACAAAAAAAGTTTTGTGTATGGACTTCTACGCTTGTCATTTTATGATGCGTGAAAATTATTTCAATTTGTTGCTACGATGCAGGCAACTTCTAAATCAGTTTTTAGTGGATGTGTACGTCGAAATAAAAAGCGAGCGTCTAAGATTCATTTACATTATGCAGTTAGAAATGATGATCGAGTACATTTTAATGATATAGGACTAATGGTTAACCTTCCCTCCCCTGTCGTCAATAGCACAAGATACCTCCACCAATATACTCAAGACGCTTTTGTATATGTCCGTAATTATGAAAGCTCCGACCTCTTCTTCACTTTCACTTGCAACCCGGCATGACCAGAAAAATTTTACCTGCGGATGCCTAACTAGGCATCCGCTCGTTAATTTGAAATTCCCGATGTTCAAGTTGAAAATAAACTACATGAAAAGTAGTTTTAAATTCACAGAGGTCGAGAAGAAGTAGAAGTGGACAACAAGCGGGTTGTACCCTACAGTCTTGTTGTGGCTTACATTTTTAATGCGCACATAAATGTGGCGTTAAAATGCAACTGTAAGTACATTAATAAGGGAAGCGATCAAGCCATTTTCACTGTTCGCCAGGCTGGTGATGTCAATACCGATCCACGGGACGAAGTTCAAACATTCAAGGTTTGTAGGAATGTGAGCAGTAACGAGGCAGTATGGCGAATCGTGGATTTGCCTTTGGATGAAAGACATCCTACAGTCACTCATCTTGCAGTCATCGGCCAAACTGCAAACGCATTTATTTTGATGAGCAAAATTTAGTAGAAAGAGTGACTACGCCTCCTAGAACAACTGTGACTGCCTTTTGTGTTCTTTGTCAAAGAGACGATTTCGCTAAAACTCTGCTTTACGCTGAAGTTCCTCGGTTATACTTGGAATGCTTCAAGGAAGGAATGGAAACATATTTATTTATATACAGGGTTATTTGTAATTAATTGGCCACCTCTTGGAGGCAGCCTCTCTACATCAATCCCACAACATTTGTTCTACGACTTTTTAAAATATTTAGTTTAAAAGAAGATCCCATAAAAAAACTTATTTGTTGCCTCTAAACTGGCATTAACTTTGAGTGTAGCTCTGGCGCCTGGGCGTTGACCTTTTAGGTACTTCTTACAAAATACAGAATAATATTTATTAATTCTTTAATTAATATATTTAAGGATTGCCAACGCAAGGTACACTTTACATTTATAATTATATTATTTACAGTACAAAAACAATTTAAGTATCTTACAAATTATAGGCAGTCACAGCTTACGCAGGCGCTTAAATTTCAGGCGGTAGCAGGCGAATCAAACATTAATGAATCTTTATAAACGGTTTTGAGCAGTGACGACAGTACTGTTTACACCGTTGAATTCTTAAACTCTTTAGCATTAACAGGATTAAACTCGCACAAATTAGAATTAAAGGTTGGAGTTCCAGTTTTACTGATGCGTAATCTTGACGCGCCAAGATTGTGTAATGGCAAAAGACTACCCATTACAGATCTAAGTAGATTTATTGTAAAAGCCACGATCCTCACTGGAACAGCTAAAGGAGAAAATGTGTTAATACCGCGTATACCAATATTACCCAATAATTAGACTTTTCAGTTTAGAAATTCATTCATTTATGTTTCAATTTAGATTGATTAACGTTTCAATTTAGACTGCAATTCCAATTGAGGCCGGCTTTTGCAATGACAATGAATAGGTCCCAGGGCCAAACGCTGAAAGTGGCAGGAATACATCTCGGCACACTTTACTTCTCACGTGGGCAATTATACGTTGGCTGGTCTCGTGTTTCAAATCCGCAAAATCTACATGTACTGGCTGTAAATAATAGATCTTACAACAGTACTGTGTTATAGTAATGTGCAAAACTTTTAAGTCAACATCATCATATCTGTCACAGGACGTCCACCAATGAACATAGGCTTCCCCCAAATATATACACCTTTTAGATCAGAAGCGGCATGGGCCTTCTGCCACTCGAGAAATGTGCTCTTGCAAATTCACCTGGCTGACCCGCTTAGTTAAGTCGGTTACCTTGATACGACTTCGTATCTCCTCCTTTTTGATTCCATTGCGTAGAGATCGAAATATCGATCATAGCCCTGTCCATAGTTCGCTGGGTGACCCCGAGCTTACTCAAGAAGCTCACAGGTAGAGATCACGTCTAGGCACCGTAGATAATCATAAAACTCATTTAAATTTTAAGCCTGCTATAATTTATCCCTTCATTCAAATGTATCATTTTAGAAACAACTTCTTATTAATATGTTATTTTCGTAACCACGCGGGCAACGCCGCTGGTAACAGCTAGTTTTTATATCATTATATTTTTTGAAACTTCTCTCAAATGTTATAAACAGAAATGTTTATCCTCCTCCTACTTAGAATGTCAAAATTTAAAAAGATTTTACAATGTTGCAGCATGTGGTCTAATAACGCAACATCTGAAGCTCGAGGGTTCATCTACCAACCATGTAGAGCTTCCCTGGCACGCTATTATATATCAGAAGAACTTAGAGCTTTATACGCAGCCATGTAGCGGATCTCTAATAACTGCCAATAAAATAATATCTGGTATGTGTTTTGATAAACTCATTAGCATTCATAAAGTTTTTGCTTACAATTGTCTTAAATATCGCTACTTGATATCAATACGATGGAACGAACTATTCCTATATCCATGTAATTATTACTGATTTATCTAAATTCACAACATTACCTTCGTTTGAAATTATCTTTAAACATGTATACCCATATTCAGCTTATTTAAATTTATATAAATATAGAATGTAAAAAACCGATACGGGTAGGGATTCGAACCCGCGACTACTGGGAAACCGTCCCGTCGCTCTACCAACTGAGCCACCGTATCGCTGTCCGCTTCGGTGAATTAAGCATTCTATATGTGATCGTCTTTATCGGGACGGTGGTGACATCTATTAGGTTTCTTTCGATAATCCTAACTAATGTTTCTAACTTTGCAGTATAGATATACATTGAAAAGATGCCACTACCGAAATCAATGTTTGAAATTATCTTTAAACATGTATAGCCATGTTAAGCTTATTTAAATTTATATATAGGACATATTCATATTACGATCATATAAATTGTTTTTAAATGATCTTTGGATCTTATAATTGAGTAATATTATATTTTTTCAAACCAATAGATGCAACTTGCTTCACTGAATACTTTCGTAAAGTAGAACCCGCAAGCAATTACATAGTGGCAGTGAACAAGATGTATAGGGATTATAATAATCCTCGAGACGTCAACAGTCAACAGTCTAATGTAAGCATACAATATACACTCACACACAGACAAGGAGAGAAAGACACACATATAGAAACAAAACACGAAATAATGAAATAATCATTTATTTACCTAATTTTATTTTTAATGCTTAACGAATTTCCAGGCCGTTAACATCAGAAAGCAAGTAGTTGACAGCATCGCGATAGTGATCGTTGAAAGGCCATTTATTTTCCATCTGTCTGTTCGACCCGTGTGTTTAGATTTTGATAATAACCTCGATAGAACTCAGCTGACAGAAGGAAACTCTGGCAAAGTAAGTCGAAATAATAATTTACAAGTGTTTGAAATATTTATCATGATTCTCCCGCTCTTATCTAGATGCGGTCAACACAAGCTGTTTCTTCCATTCACTTCTATTATTCTTTATCTCTAGTTTTACTCCTTTCATACTCACTTCATCATACTCTCAATGCATCCATCTCTCTTTCTCTCTTATATCTATCTTAATAAATATTTATTTATGTATAGTATGTGTCTCTCATCTCTCCTTATACCATATTAAGCCCGCACTCCTCATCACTTCTTTTCTTAATACATTTCTTCGTTGTAGAAGTTCGTTGCTTTATCAGGTCTTTACATAATATTACATTTACTTGTGTACATTATTAAGATATAAATATACTAATACCAGTTAGCAAAGTGGGATTATGACAATAGCAACGATCGAACGTTTGCTGTGCTGAATGTATACGACCTACATTACATAAAGATGGAAGACTGTTATGAAATGTGGCCGACCGGATTCCGATCCCAGCTAACTAATGATACATTTTGTGCGACTAGTTATGGTGAGAAATTATATTTTATAAGCATTTAATGCATTTTCTTATTTATCTTCTGACAAATAGATAAATTATATACATATTAGGTTTATTGGATC
This sequence comes from Napeogenes sylphis, assembly GCA_959347405.1. NCBI lineage: Eukaryota > Metazoa > Arthropoda > Insecta > Lepidoptera > Nymphalidae > Napeogenes > Napeogenes sylphis. The sequence goes on from OY365788.1 coordinate 5,764,919, forward strand.
GATATCTAATATGATAACGCACAGACTTACAAATGTTATTACTATCTCCGAGTTAAAATAAATACATACATCTATCACGTAATCTCAAATTTAATTAAGATCGTCCGTTGTTAGTTACAGAAGAACCTACAGACTGACAGGTTCATGAAAATAGTAATATTTTAGTTGATCTTAAAACGAATATTAATCAGAGTTTGACAGAAAGAAATAGACTGTGCCTTGTTTCACATTAGAGAGCTATATATGTGATTATATATGTATGTGGTTGTAATTATAGCTTGTATGAGGCTTTCTCATAGCTTATATGAGGAGCTGGTTGAATGCAACTCACAACCTACTCAATCAAATTTCATAAATGTTAATTCTACTATAATTGATCTAACAAAAGATGAGTCAAGTATTGTGCACCCCATATACTTTTCAAGTCATAAAAAAATAAAAAAGTATATGAAAGTTAAGAAATTAATTAAAAAATGTAATAATCTCATCAAAAACAAGTTTCCTGCAAAGAAAATAAAGAATTTGCAAATTGAACGCTCCTCATTACTTGTATTGATAATGTGTTCTGTCGCTGTAACATTTATGAAGAAACAGTAATGACGAATTTAAGTTCAGACCACTGTGGTCTAAAATTTTCTCTATTAATTAATCACGAAAGTGAAAAGCCCCAAAAGTTTACTTGTAGACCAATTACAAAAAACCGGGTCCTAACATTTAAGAATACTGTTCAGCAAAAAGTGGGTAAAGTAGACATGAGCGATGATAATCCAAATAATTTATATAATAACATTTTCGGTTTCTTGTTACAAGAATTTAATTATGTTTTTAAGCCAAAAACTATGACTAAATACCTAAAACTTAAATTTAGTGATTGGGCTACCGTGGGAATATATAAAAGTAGAGATAAGTTATATGAGTTATATAGTGAGAGGCAATGGAATCAAGTTCCGGTATTCTTGAATAAAGTTAGGATTTTTTTTTAAATATTTAAGACCGTTTGCATACAAGCTAAGTCGATGTACATAAGAAATAAAATCTTAAACTCAGAAAATAAAATAAAGGCAACTTGGGATGTTTTATCTAGTGTTTCTGGGAAAAATAGGGCTGCTAATGGACCTATTAAGTTAAAAATTGAAAATATTGAAATAAATTCAAATTTAACTGTGGCGGCTATTTTTGAGACTTTTTTTAACGAAATTCCTTTAACAATCACGCGTAATTTAAATTCTTCACCATGTGATGCAATAGTCGAATTGACGAATAACGTAAGAGTCAGTAATAAATGTTTTGTTTTTAAACTGTTACATCATATGAAATTGTTAAAACTTTTAGAAATCTAAATATGAAAAAAACCGGTGATCTTTGGGGTATGTCAGTAAAATTACTAATAAGTATTATAAATGATATTGCTCCACAATTATCCTTAATTTTTAACAAATGTATTGAAACCGGTACTTTCCCAGACTTAATGAAAAATAGTAAAGTTCCTTTGTTCAAAAGTGGCGATAGACTATAACCCGGAAATTATAGACCTATCTCTATTTTACCTTTTTTATGTAAAATCTTCGAAAAAATTATACTAAACCAAATGTCAGAATTTGTTTGTAGCAATATAATCATGCATAGTGAACAATATGGTTTCACCAAAGGCAAATCAACAACTGATGCGGGGAGCCGCGCTTCTTAAGCACATTTACGACGCATGGGAAAAGTCACAGAATGCAATCGGAGTGTTTTGTGATTTATCTAAAGCCTTTGATTGCGTGGACCATCAAACATTACTTTGCAAACTTAATCACTATGGTGTGCGTAGTGCTGCGCTTGATCTTATTGCCTCTCACTTGAATCAAAGAGTTCAGACGGTTGATGTAAATAATTGTAAATCGGTTGGATCTTACCTAAAAATGGGTGTTCCACAAGGATCTATTCTAGGCCCTTTCTTATTTTTACTTTATATTAATGATTTGCCTTTTTACGTAAAAGGACTATGTGACATTGTACTTTTTGCTGATGATACCTCACTTATTTTTAAAGTTGATCGTAATAATGCTAATTTTGACAAAGTTAACTGTGCTCTGTCACGTGTTCTTCATTGGTTTGAAATTAATAATTTGGTATTAAATACTAAGAAAACTAAATTCATGGAATTTACACTTCCTAATGTAAAAAGTCAAGATTGTAGTTTATTCCTTAACAATGAAGTGTTAGAACTGACTGACTTGACAACTTTCTTAGGTATAACTTTAGATAAAAAGCTCCAGTGGAACCCCCATCTCTCGACACTCGCAAGCAAACTTAGCTCAGCCGTCTTTGCAATCAAAAAAGTAAGACAATTAACAGACGTTAATACGGCTCGACTCGTTTATTTTAGTTATTTTCATAGTATATTGTCTTACGGTATCTTACTATGGGGCAGCGCTGCCGAAATTAATTCTATATTTATTTTACAAAAACGAGCTATACGGGCTATTTGTAACTTAAAAGCTAGAGACTCCCTAAGAGATGCTTTTAAAGAAATCGGTATTCTTACGGTCGTTTCTCAATACATTTTTAATAACTTACTATATATACGCCAAAATTTAAATGACTATAAAAAAAAACAGCGACAGACATACAATCAATACAAGAAATAAAAATAGGCTCGTAACGCCTAAATTTCGACTTCAAAAAGTTAAGAAATCCTTCATGGGCTTGAGTATACGCATATACAGGGTTATTTGTAATTAGTTGAGCACCTTTTGCAGGGAGCCCCTCTACATCAATCCTAACAACATTTGTTCTACGACTTTTTAAAATTAATAGTTTTAAAAATTTAGTTTTTCCCATACAAAATTTATTTACTGTCTCTGAACAAGCATTTAACAACCTCGCAACCTTGAGCAAAGAGAGGCCACGCACCTTGCATAGGCAAAATAGGTGCCAAGGACACGAGCAGCGGGGCGCGGGGTGGCGGGTGGCGGGGTGATGCAGCGGCGGCGATGCACGTTTGAACTTGATCCAGTCGTTTGTCACGGTCAATTAGATAAGCGTGTGCCGCGCGACCCGCAAGCTCCCGTTACTCGGTAACCGAATTTCGATTAGTGAAAACAGTACTGTGATGCCGTAACACAAATATCGAGTACACCAAGATAGTGCGAGTGCTGGCTAAGTGTGGTAAGAGGAGTCGGTGAACAGTTGATTTTTAGGTGTGGTCTTTGTGTTGGATATGAAGGGGACTATTTTGCACCGGTATCGACGAGATATAAATTTAAGAGGTAATTTGTAAATATTGAATCCTTTTGTAAATAACACATTGTATTATTGTAAATAATCTGATTCTACCTTGATTAATTGTTAACAATTTTAATACACAATACGACGATTGGGTAATTATTACATACTGTTTGAAATAAAACAAAAAATAATAATAAGTTATAATAGTATTATGTGCGTGGTACCTTACAAATTTTGTACAGCGCTAGACTGCCGCGACCTATACTTTAGACTGCTTACAAAATACAGAGTAATAAATAGTCGAGGGAGCAAAAATTTTTTTGTTTCGTCTATTCTGAGTTATTTATCAAGATTTTTTAAAAGTCATAGAACAAATGTTGTTGGGATTGATGTAGAGAGGCTGCCTGCAAAAGGTGCTCAACTAATTAAAAATAACCCTGTATAATAAGGTTCCACAAGATATCTTAGATCTTCCTTTTCTTGGTTTTAAATCTAAAATTAAAGGTATATTATTAAATAAATCTTACTATAACATTCAAGAGTTTTTGGTTGATCGAAATGTGTGGAACTTGGGTTATTGACTCATTTGCAGGGTTGATGTTATAATTTATAAGTCCAACATTGTTAAATTTTATTTAAAAAGAGCAACTGTTGAGTTTCTGGCCAGCTCTTCTCAGCAGAACAGCATTCCGAGCTGGTGGTAGCTTACTCACAGACTGACTATACTGACAAATTTAATGTAATTGACGATTTAAAAGTGCGTGTAAATGCCTACTTGAATAAAGATATTTTGAATTTGAATTGGAATTAATTATAATGAAATAATAATTGTATAATGATATATATATTAATAATCTTCAATTGTACAGACACAATACGTCCATATGCCTACGGCAGTGGCATCGCCTTCCTTGAATCGACAACACAGAGGTACTACCTGCGTGGTGTTGTATCTACGATTGTTCAAAAGAATAATACAACTTACTTATACTTATTTGATTCCATAGTAAAACACGAACTATTCATAAAAAAATACTTATAACAGTTCTAAGTAAAATAATTAATTATTGTTTGCAATATATTTTTTTTATGTTACTTTTAAATAAAAGATGCTATAATAACATTGTTTTTTAATGACCGCTACCAAATTAGGGGTGCTATAAGTGTATTGTGTATATATGTATAAATTAGTGATGCGCCGAATAGTTGTTTCACCGACTAACCGAATACTATTCGGTTTAACTTTTACCAAACCAAATATTCGCCCGAGTTGTTCATTGTTTGTTTGCCATAAACAGGTTCCAACATTTATCTACATTACGTGTTACTGCTGGATAGAAGAATAAATATGTTGATTTATGGTTTATAAATACTCGAACCAAATATATTCGGCCCAATATAGAAAGCGAAAAACATGCTGAATGTACCGAATATTCGGCAAATCTCTGTATAAATGTAAGTCTATCTGGGGCATCACAGCTCTCAAACGAAGAACAGATTTGAGTGTGGTTTTAATCAGAAACCTCGTCTGTCGTGATTGCTCTTAATAGGGAACATTCATGTATTTTTTTTTGACGTAAATTAATCATTTACCTCTCTATATCTTAGAAAAAAATATAAATAGGTTTGAAAAGATTCTAGTTTTTTTTTCAAATTAAAAATTAAAACATGTAGTAAATTTGAGCCGTTCAAACGCCGTCATTTTGCGCGCGCTTTGCGTGACGTCAAATGATACGTTCAGTGAATGTTTACTATGAACTTTTTAGTTACTTCATACATATTTTAAGTTTTAATTGCTTTACAAGTCATGGAAGAAGATAAAAATCATCTTACAAATATCTTATAGTACCGGAGTGCAAAAATAGTATTAGAAAAACACCCGACAAAGTGTTTTTTCAGTATATATAGTATTCCAAGAGATGTGAAAATACAAAAACAATGGTGTAAGGTAATTGAAAGGGATATTTATGTCCTAAATCGTGATTATATTGTTGTGAAGATCAATTTAACGTAAGTATATTTTATTTATAATAAGTTTAATCTAATAGTTTAAAATTTATACTTACGAATTGAACATTAGAAAATTTGAGTTTAAAATTAACCTAACCTAGCCTACAAAAGTTCAGTATAACTTTCTATAAAAACCGTATTATTTTTTTGATTTGACGAAATTTTTATGTTTGTCGATTTATTTCAGGTTAAGGAAGATACAGCCAATTGTATTGAATATAATATGTATAACGAAACAACAAGGAGAAAAATGTAATTTAAGTTTGAAGAAAAGAGTTGTGCCTCATATATTTTTGTGGCAAAAACACCAGCTGAGAGAACATTCTCATGAATGTGCATAGTCAAAAGGCAAAGATTGACCTCGGTTAATAAAGCCTTTTTAGAGTTAGTTATCAAAACTACTACTATACTACTCCTCGTGACCACGTCTACTCGTGACCACGGCCGTTGCATTACGGCCGAAACGTCGAGAGTCGAGGTAAATACTTCGATTAAAAATTGTACGCGACTAAGTCCCGTTTACAGTATAAAAACATGAATACAAATCATAAAAGCTTAAAACAATTTATAGTTATCAAAAGTAGTGTTAAAAATGGTGACCTTCACAAAGAAGTGATAAAGTAAGTAAGTCCTGGTACTGCCCATACAAATGTCTGTGATATTAATCAGCCAGGACTCAGTACTTCTCCTATTGAATGTGATGATCATAAGGCAGAGCCTTGCTTTTCGCATATTGAAGATAAATTACCAAGTGACTAAGCTGTGCAAGTTAATATTAAACCGAAGTATGGAAGTAAAGGTGTCAATGTAAATATACCTGCTGAAAAACAAAATGTAGTATTATCACCTTTTCCTCATTCAACACACAACATTGGTACACAACAGTTTTACCAGTAAAACTATCTGTTTTAAAAAGAAAATTATTTACCGAAAACACAGCTGATAATACTTGTATAGCATCTTATATCTTCTATATCTGCTGATTATCAACCAAGTTATTTATCTCAGTCAAGTGAAGTGGAAAATGATTCAGAGGAGGAAACATTTTAAAAATGTAATGTTTAGTAGCATGCTAAGTGCTATTGAAAAAGAGTTTGTAGGTATTTGTTTTGTTAGAGTTGTTTGGATTAATGTTTTGTTTGTGTTAATGAATGTTTTTAGGATTACCTTAACAATTGTATCATTTAATAAAACCTTTAAGCACGAAAATATAGATTTAAATTATTTATTTTTCTCAGTAACACTGATACCACAGTATGAACTTCGACGCCGATAATTTGAATGGCGTGTCAAATGACGTCACATTTCCTTTCGGTCAATGGTGGCGCGTTTTGAAATTTTGAATTTCGCTCCCTTAATTTTCACTTTTCATAAATTATTTTATGGCCTTAAATGGTTAGTAAATAAAAAACAAATGTTTTTATTATAATAAGATGATAATAAGTAATCGAAAAAAAAATATTTGAGACCATTTAAATTTTTTTGCATGTTTCCTATTATGTTTGGTGAAAATAATAAGTATGAAGTAAGACTTTGTTGACGGGTGTGTCAATTATGCGTTATTTATCTGAGTTAAGTATTATGTAACAAAAAGATAAACCAAAATAAAATAACTCCTCAGCAATATATTAAGTGTTATTAACTGTTATTAATACAAATATACTGTTATTATAACATATACATATTAATCGACTCTCTATTATTATCCACCCTGCTGGCCACCCCGCTGGCCACCCTGCTGGCCATCCTGCTGGTGGAACATTGTCAGAGAGTTATGACTGGGTACAAAGGTACCTACATCTCCTCGGTCTGTTATTTGTAAAATATATCATTAGTCAATAAAACTAAGTATTAAGTTGCTGTTCCATTTAACTAGAGCCCATTGAGCTCCTGCAAATTATCCGATACGCTGATTAGATGCAGCAGCCCCCTCTTCTTCAGTCATCACAGAGTAAACGATGTCATCCATATACACTGAGCTAGTTGCTATTTCACTTGCTAAGGGAATTTGTGGTCGTCGTCATCAATAAATTTTTAAACTTGTATGGTAACTTGAGGATAAGCCGAAGCCGAAGCCGATGTTATTTACAACCAGAAGCTAATATAATAGTTATAACCGCATCAACTACCTTCGTTTTATATCAATTGTCATAACATAGTTAATGTCTAAAATATAAATAGCATTAAACATCCCAAATAAATATGTGACATTGAAACATTCCCGATGTATACGATTAAATAGAATGCTAAATTCAAAAAGGAGAGTATTGACATTTTAACTTAGTTGGCAAGTCAATGAGGCGGAATCCTAGAGGTCTTTTTTTTTATGTTAGAGGAGGGCAAACGAGCTGGCGGGTCACAGATGACTTGTGATCACCGCCGCCCATGAACTCTTGCAACATCCGAGGATTTACAAGAGTGTTGCCGGCCATGTAGGTAGGAGTAAACGCCTTTTTTGAAGGTATCCATGTCGTACCGATCTGGAAATACCACCGAAAGGAGTTCGTTCCACAAGCGAGCGGAACGTGGGAAAAATGTCCTTGAAAACCGCACAGTAGAGGATCGCCACGCATCCAGGTGGTAAGGATGATATTGGAGGCGATGGCGCGCTGTGTGGTGATGAAATTCGGCGGCAGGCATCAGATCGAATAGTTCTTCGGAACATTCCCCGTTGTAAATGCGGTAGAAGACGCACAAAGAAGCCACGTCTCTACGCAATGCCAAAGAGTCCTGCCGTTCGCAGAGCACCGGGTCTCCGACAATCCGAACGGCTCTCCTTTGTACGCGGTCAAATGGTAGAAGCTGATATTGGGGTGATCCGGACCAGAGATGAGAACAGTACTCCATGTGTGGCCGGACCTGCGCCTTATAGAGCGCAAGTCTTTGGTCAGGTTTGAAATACTGCCTCGCTCTATTAATCACTCCCAATTTCTTCGAGGCCAACTTGGCCTTGCTCTCCAGATGACCACGAAACTGACAATCGCTCGAAATGTCGAGACCCAGTATTCTGATACTTGGCGAGGCAATGAGGGGAGTGCTCTCGAAGAGCGGTGATACGACAAATGGAGTTTTCTTAGTGGTAAACGCGCAAACTTGTGTCTTCAGGGGATTGAACTGTACGTGGTTCAGTTTACCCCACTCAGAGATCAGCCCCAAGGAAGTCTCTATAGAAGACACAAGTTTCTTTCGGCACTCGTCGACGTTTTCCGGCCAATATACCGCATCCCCAGTGCTGTCATCCGCATAACAATGTATGTTGGAGATATCCAGCATGTCATTGATGTGCAGGAGGAACAGAGTTGGGGATAGCACGCAGCCTTGAGGTACACCAGCGTTCACGGGCTTAGAGTCCGAGCAAAAGCAGTTTTCTTGGTGGTAGACCATAACATCGGGTCGCCGGCAAAGTTACCACCCATCGGGCAAAGTCGTGCCGCAAAGCGACCTAGTCGTGTTCCGGCACGTTGCTCGATGAAGCCGTATATGGGAAATGGGTCTGAACAGCTGCGGTACGTTGGCGAACCGGTTGACGTCGAGTTGGTGTTTGTTTTGTCGGGTGTCTAGTCGAGGAGGGTAGCGGGATCCGAAGCGACGGCTTTCCGCTGGCCGCCCGCAGATAGTTGGGGGCCCAATTAGTGGGTTAGCCACCCACGAAAGGCTGCCCCGCCAGCTGCGAAAAATCCCAGGGTGGCTCCATCGTGCTGGTTGGCGACCAGGCGAGGAGGCCCGATGGCGATCCCTGGGGGGGTTCGGGCGTCCCCGCAGTCTCCAGGCTAGCCTCCCAGCGGCAAGACATCACCAATTTCGAAGTCGGGTTTGATACGTACCGCCTCGTTCAACTGCCATTTCCCATCCCTATTCACTTTTACCATGAAGAAAAACCAAAAAAGGAAAAAGTTTGTACAGCGGTTGCACTCCTCCTCATTTAAAGTGCACCTCAGTAATATTAGGGGTTTGCACTCTAATATCTTACCTGTCCATCACCACCTGGAGACAGAACAACCGCACCTGTTCTTTTTGACGGAGACGCAGATACAATGTCCCTTAAGCGCTGCGCACCTGGATTATCCCGGATACACGTTAGAGCACAACTTTCGCTCACGTGCCGGAGTCTGCGTGTATGCGCGGAACGACCTCTGTATCCAGCGTCTCCGTCACCTTGAAGACCCCACTTTTTCTTCTTTATGGGTTTTAGTAGACACAGGAAACGAAAAAATCCTGTATTCTTGTGTTTACCGTTCGCACAGCGGTGACCAGGAGACAACTAGATTATTCGAGTATCTCGGTGAGGCTGCTGATATGGCTCTGCATCAGTTCCCTTCGGCGCAGCTCGTCTTTCTGGGGGATTTTAATGCCTGTCATCAGGACTGGCTCTTCCCGTACCAGAAAACCGACCATGCTGGAAGAGAAGCGCGGAACTTTGCGTTGTCCTTGGACCTCTTTCAGCTGGTGAAGCAAGCGACAAGGGTACCAGATGTGGTAGGCCATACAGCCAATTGCCTGGACCTTCTGCTGACAACTGATCCGGACAGGTATCGGGTAGAGGTTACCTCTCCCTTGGGAACCTCCGATCACTGTCTGGTGAAATCTGTGTTTACATATTCCCCACCAGCTTTCGAACCTCATGGTGTTAGGCGAGTATGGAAATACAAGTCAGCAGATTGGGATGAGATGCGGCACTTTTTTGCGTCTTATCCTTGGCGGCAGGTCTGCTTCTCTTCTTTGGATCCGTCGAGTTGCGCGGATGCTATAACCGATGTGGTGCATCAGGCAATGGAGTATTTTATTCCTTTTGCTGACGTACCCATCGGTGGCAAAGCTCGCCCATGGTTTAATGCCGAATGTGGTCATGCTCAAGACCGAAAACATTCGGCATATCTCATTTGGGCTGATGCTCGAAGCCGCAAAACTCCGGATGTAAGTTCGAAGAAGAGAGCCTTTAACCAAGCTGCCAAGTCCTACAAAAAGGCATTGCGGAAGGCTCGTCTCGATCGAATCGCTAAGAATGGCGAAAAGCTCTCTGCCAGACCAACTGGCAGTCGAGCTTTCTGGTCTCTTGCGAAAGCGATCGAGTCGAATTTCTGCCAACCCTCACTGCCTGCTCTGCTGAAGCCGGATGGATCCCTGGCCCACACAGCAACAGAGAAAGCGAATGTATTTGCTTCTCTGTTTGCTGATAATTCGCATCTAGACACTGGCAATGCTTCTCCAGCACATCTTCCTCACTGCGGTATTTCGATGCCTGAAATCCGCATCACTAACAAAGAGGTATGGAGAACATTGTGTCGTTTAGACGTGAATAAAGCCAGTGGTCCTGATGGTATACCAGCCATTCTGCTCAAGACATGCGCAGCTGAGTTGTCTCCTGTACTGACACGTCTGTATCGTCTCTCTTTCATGACTGGAATAGTGCCGAAATCCTGGAAGCTTGCTAATGTGCAACCCGTGCCCAAAAAAGGCAGCCGTGCCGACCCTGCCAATTACAGACCGATTTCAATCACCTCCATACTCTGCAAGATTATGGAGCGTGTATTGAACTCGCGCCTACTAGCATACCTAGAAGGTAACGATCTCCTCAGTGACCGACAGTACGGGTTTCGCCGTAATAGGTCTACTGGGGACCTCCTAGTGTATGCTACTCACATTTTAGGCGAGGCCATCGAGAAGAACGGAGAAGCGGTCGCCGTCTCTCTGGACGTCTCGAGGGCATTTGACAGGGTCTGGCATGCGAGCCTTATAAGCAAGCTTTCAGCGTACGGTATATCTCCTGGTCTGATCGGCTGGGTAACGGACTTTCTGAGCCACAGATCTCTCCGAGTAGTTGTCGACGGGTGTTCCTCGGAACCCTTGACAATAAATGCCGGAGTGCCTCAGGGGTCCGTTCTTTCTGCAACTCTGTTTCTGCTGCACATTAATGATCTGTTGAAGCCCGGTATCTATGGGTATGCAGACGACAGCACAGTTGTAGAAAGATATCTGCCGAGTACTCGGGCTAGTCGAGATCTAGTACAGTCTGAAAGAGAAGCCATGGTGCAACGTTTGAATGACAAACTTCAGGCAGTCTCCGCATGGAGCAATGCCAATCTTGTCAAGTTCAACGCCACCAAAACGCAGACGTGTCTATTCACCGCCAAAAGGAGCCCTTTCACCTTTGCTCCTACTTTCCAGAATGTATCCTTGGAATACAGTGACCGGCTTCAGTTGTTAGGCTTAGAGATTTCCTCGAACCTCAACTTTGGTCGGTTCATTGAGTCCAGAGCAAGAGCAGCAGCAGCAAAGCTTGCCGTTCTGGCGAAGGTGCGACAGTACTTTACACCGGGACAGCTTCTTGTTTTATACAAAGCGCAGATCCGGTCGTGTGTAGAGTACTGTTGTCACATATTTGCTGGTGCCGCAAAGTCTCATCTTGCGGTTCTGGACTCAATTGAGAGGCGAGCAAAGAGGCTTATAGGCGATCCCGAATTGGTCGGAGACGACCTCCAAAGCCTTGAGCACAGGCGTAGAATTGCTAGCCTCTCAGTATTCTATAGGATACATTTTGGTGAGTGTGCGCAGGAATTACACAATTTAATTCCCCCGTCCCCCTTCCATCACCGGACGTCCCGACGCACGGCAGGTTTTCATCCTTTTGTTGTGGACATTCCACCTGTCCGAACGAAGCGCTTTGCTTCCTCATTTTTACTGCGTACAGCAAAGGATTGGAACAGCTTGCCTGCGTCGGTATTTCCGACCGAATACAATGTGGGTGTCTTCAAGCGAAGAGTGAATAGGTTGCTAGGGTAATGCGCCTTACCACCTAAGACTACATTCCACTTACCATCAGGTGGAATGTAGTCAAGCATTGCCCTAGAGAATATAAAAAAAAAAAAAAAAAAAAAAAAAAACCGTCGATAACGACCTGTATGCTCCGCCCAGTGAGGAAGCTGGTGATCCACTTGCATAAACTCTCGGAAAGCCCATAGAGAGGTAGCTTCGAAAGAAGCCCCCTGTGAGATACACGATCAAAGGCTTTCGCCATATCCAGACTAACTGCCAGACCCTCTCCCTTGCTTTCAATAACAGCTCCCCAACGGTGTGTAAGATACAACAGAAGATCACCAGCCGATCGACCATGGCGAAAGCCATATTGCCTCATTGACCAACTGGTTATCCTCGAGGTAGGTTAGGAGCTGTTTATTGATGATGCTCTCCATTACCTTGGAGAGAAGAGAGGTAATGGCGATAGGTCTGTAGTTAGCTGGGTCCGAGCTATCACCTTTTTTAGGGATCGGATGGACAAGGGCACGCTTTCATGAGACCGGGACTACGCCTTTCAAGTAAGAGTACCGAAATAGACGCGTTAGCACTGGTGTCAACTCAGGGGGACCTGTTCGTAGCACAACTGGAGAGATACCATCTGGCCCACTCGACTTATGAACTTCCAAGGAAAGGAGGGTTTTTCGGATGAGTGTTTGCCGAAAAACTATTTCCGGCATAAAGCTCGGACACCGCGGGATGATAGGCGGTGCCCTCCCCTGGTCGTCCAAAGTCGAGTTTGAGGCAAAAAAGAGTGCCCAAGAGATCGGCTTTCTCTTTTGTCGTGTGGGCCAAAGAGTCGTTCCCAGTGTGCAATGGCGACAGGGATGGGCGACAGAAGTTTCCCAGACTGGCTTTGGAAAGCGCCCAGAACTTGCGCGTGCCAGGTGGGTACCTTGCCAACTGATCCCCGATTTTGACGACATGCTTGAACTTTGCTCTAGCGATTTTCCGTTTGAAGAATCTGGAGGCACGATTATATTTCCTCTTCAGAACTCTAGAGTTCGGATCCTTTGTGACTAAAGCATTAGCCCAAGCCTGATAAGCCTGCCGTTTGTCAGCTGCTGCAGCCCTGACAGACGCATCAAACCAAGGCCGCGATCTGCCACCAAGTGGTACCACAGAGCTTGGTACAAATAGTTCCATGCCCTGAAGTATCACATCAGCTACAGCCGCAGCGCAGTCACTAGGATCATTGGAAGGGAAACAGATCGGCCCCCATGGGTAGGATGCGAAAAAGGATCGCATTCCATCCCAATCCACTGACTTGTAGTGCCAAACGCGTCGAGTCGCAGGTCTTGTGCGAGCTGGGCGTTCCATGGGCACTACACTCCGTACCAAACAATGATCAGAGGACCCTAAGGGAGCCTCGACAGTGACTTGGTACTTTCCGGGATGTGTAGTCAGCAGAAGATCCAACAAAGAGGGTATATGGCTGTCCACGTCCGGTAGATGAGTGTGCGTCTTTACCAATTGGGACAGACTATTTGCCAGAGCAAAGTCAAACACAGATCTTCCTGCGTAGTCGGTGGCACGTGACCCTAGCCAATCGGTATGATGCGCATTGAAGTCCCCGAGGACTACGACTTCGGCGGAGGGAGTCTGTGAAAGCAAATCGTCAATCTTCGCCTGAACATGGCCTAAGAGTTGATCCGTTTCTGCATAACCACTATGGGACCTGTAGAGGCACGCGTAGACTCTGACATGGTCGTCCATGTCCACCCGCAGCCAGAGTACAGATCGGTCCCGACCTTCAAAACCCTGAAGGCGACGGTAGCAGATATCGTCCCTTACGAACACAGATACCCCGGCGTGTGGTATAAAATGATGTTCTAGTTTAGTCTAGTTTGTACGCTGTGTCGCTAGGTTGAGATATCTGCGTCTCCGTCAGAAACAACAAGGCCGGCTGCGCCGTCTCTAGATGATGGTGGACGGTTTTCAAGTTGGAATGAAGTCCCCGGATGTTGCAAAAGTCCACAGTTAAAGTGGGTCGGGGTGCCGCTGCGTTGACTCGTCGTTTGCCCTCTAAAAACAAAAAAGGCGATACTTTGCCCGCCCCAGATACGACGGGCAGCCCGAGCAAAATCGGAGAATCATTTCCCCGATTTTGCTCGGGGAGGGGGTCCCCGGCTTCATCAAAACCGGTTCCCTCCTGGGGTATTTTTCTTTTTAGCATCGCTTTCATGTTTGGCGTGGGGGGAGGGGGGGGTGGTTGGGCTTCCGGATTCTCTCACTCACCGACGAAACATAACCAAATGAATTTGGTTACTACACGTCGGTCTTCTGTAAGAGGGTGGTCCTTCCCCGGTCGAGCCAGCCCAATACGAGCTTCAGCCAGATAACTACAGCTAGGCTCTACCAACTATAAGTAATGTCCCCAATAACTAATGGTCCCAGGTTCAAGTAATGACTGTGTTTATAAATTTATATTCTGTATTTATTGTAAAATATAACTATTCCTTTCCTGAAGTCAATTTTTAGATTGAGCTTCGAATAATAAGTATTCCGAAGTCAACACTATCCACCTACCTAATAATTATTATCTAATTATAAAGGTGGCAGGTTTGTATGTTTGTAGGTTTAATATGCGTGGTATTCTTTGTAGAGTAAGCTGATAAACTGATGGTTGAACGAATGCGTTTCTTACAGACATTACCATCTTTAATCCATGGGGATATGGAGTAGTGAACTGCAGCTAGTGTTATAATAAACGTTATATGAAATATTCTTTTATCTAGACAGAATAAAAATATTATTTATGATCTAAATTAGTCTAATGACAGACGAGGATTCAAAAAAATGAGATTGTTGTATGAAGTTTGAGGTATTCTTGAAATTTTTGGTTGCATCGAAATTTCGTTATTAATTTTTTGAAGTTTAAGATTGATGAGATTGAATTTTACCGACGTACGCTAAATTTAAATTTTGTCAGACCTATATAGGTCTATTATTTTCAGTGATTTTCCTTAAGATTTATCGAACCACATGCATAAATATTTTACAATGTCCACATGCCGAATAATATCGATATTAATATTTACGTTAAAATGACATGGACTTCCTACCTACCTACCTATGCTGAAAAAACCAATTTTAGTTTTAAATAAGGATATTTGTAATTCTAAATTTTGAAATTACCTTTGAAATGTACTATGTGAATTTTAAATCTCTGCGATGGATTCAGAAAGATTTTCTCTAGTTTTATGTAATATAATGTCGCCAGTGTATTGATATACAAACATATTAGTTAGATTTTGTCAAAAATTATGTAGTAGCCGCATTGAATAACAAGAGGAATAAAGGGTTACCCTATGCAACACCATACTAGTAAATCCAGTAATATTATTATTATTACTTAGCTAAATAGAAAGATGTCTATCGTGTAAAAAAAAATCCCAAATCATCTTCAAGAATTTTCAACAATGTGCCAACATCAATATTATTATACCTATGCATAATCGATATCTATATAACAACCCAATGTTTTGATTCCTTTCGCAAATCCTATTTGGATACAAGTAATCTGGTTAAATTGTCAGCACAAGACTTAGTGCGTCTAAAGAACCACCAGTTTTGTATCATTGTTTGTGCCACGTATAATATGCATGAACTTGTATTAAAATTATTTAAACTGTACTATTTGTATGGTATATGATTTTAATGATTTAAAACGGTTACATTAAAAAAAGGGAAACAGTAAAATATTGATTCCCGCCATTTTTCATTTGTTTTTCCTTTTGTCAAAATGAGTAAATCTAATGAAAAAATTCAATACATTATAAAGTTTTATTCCAAAAAAGGAAAGAACGCGTCGCATTTGAACCTCATACAGTGTTAATAACGACTAGCACAAAGTTGGTTAAAGCGTTTTCAAAATAGGAATTTGGATGTCAAAGATGCACCTCTCTCTGTAAGTAGAAGTATACCTCTATCTGCCACTGCTCCTATAGCCTTATGATAAATTAAAAAAGGACCAATTCATTGCATGATTCTAATATTCTCTATTACGTGATCAGTACGTTTGTGTTATAGGTATAGTCAGAATAGTTTTTATTATAGAAAAAACAATGCAAATATATAGTTAACAAAACATACATAAAAACGTTGTAGAAGTGTACTGCCCTGAGGAATACCGTATAATGTAGTACTTCAATCGCTTACACAGTTATTGACGCGGACACAATGTTTTCGGTTTGTTAAGTAATCCAAAAATCATGAAAGAACATTCCCTCTAACACCAATATGGAAAATATTGATATTCGTCGAAGTCTAACCATAAGTTCTGTTACAAGAAGAATATCCGATAATTTCCCATTTCTCTGGAATGGATTTTTGGCGAGTTACTATGTAAATATTTGTAAATATGTAATAGACTTGACTAATCCTATATTAATCGCTAAGATTAGATCTTTTTCAAAGTTTTCAAAGGTCCTATTTGGTCGTTACATACGTGTAAATTCAGAGGGTCATCCAATTTTAAACACTTAATTTTATTAGAACTATCTAAATTCTAAGTCATTAACTAGATTATCAGTATTTATTAAATAATAAATTAAAATAATTTATTACTTAATAATAATTTATTATTTAATAATTAAACCATTTTTAAAATATTAATTTATTTACACCATTTTTTATACACCCGGTTATTATAGATATATATGGGCAAGCTTTTTTTTATGATAACAATGAAAAGACGTAACATGTAAAATGAAATCACTAATAATATTATTTTCTTCCTTTAAAAATATGTGAAAGAGCGTTTGTAAGAATATTATTATGTTAATGACACAGCTTGTGTAAGTTTGGTGTGAATTTGAATGTTTGGTATTTTTGAAACGTATACAATGTTTGATAAGACTAGTACTAATAATTGAATTAACATATAAAAACTTATCTAATAGATTTAAAACATTGAATGTCTTTTATATCGCTTTCTTGTACCTCACTGTTAACGACTTTCCCCATATTCATTACTAAATTACATATTTCATTTTTCTTGTTGTTTTTACTAAGCAAGGGTTTAGGTTTAGGTATATTACGTATTTCAATACCAGAAGACAGGGATTTTTGTTCTAAAAAATTTAGTTGTTTTTCCAGTACTCTGATACCTTTATTTTATTTCTATTTTCTTTAATGCTTTGCCATATTTGGCTCTCAAAAAAGTTCTAGCCAGAAAGTATCAAAGACGAAAGAAAAGAAGAAAAAAGAATTCTGATCCCCAAACATCATCTTCAGCGCGTCGTTTTTTATAGTTATATTTATTATTGAACTGAACATAATAATTTATTTTAGCTTCTTGAATTTTCAAAAATGATTTATACATATTACCAGGATTTCATAAGTGGGGTACATTGTCAAAAATTTCGTTATAGTAGAAATGGTTGATTTATATATGTACAAAGCAGATATTCCACACTTTTGATAGTTCAGCACACTCGGTAAAGTAGAACGCACCCATACAGTCACTCGGTAGAGTAAAACTTTTCTCCAGGACGCAGGCACAGGTACTTTTAATAGATATTCTATATGTACACGTAAGTACTAGGCTTAGAGACAATATTATGCATATTTACAAATGGCAGTGTCTGTACTTCTGATGCAGCATAGTTGTGGTAAGGAGAGGAACTTATTACACCTGCAGTACTAGAAGCGCAGGCGATCCCGGATGATGCATCTTGGAGGCGATTCTCAAAATTGTGTCTGCATGAGCAAAGTGCAAAATAAAACAAAGATGGCACTATACCTCAATACTCTTTGGCTAGTTGGGGCTGAACTCAGGCTGAAAGAACTCCTTCGAGTTGTTGCACTCCTATTATTTTTAACTTAATTTATGTCAATATAAATCAAAAATAAAACGGTTTAAAGGTTTGGTACACGTCTGCTCGCTTTACGATTTTGGAGGAACGATTTCATCTCTTTTACATTTAAGTTCAAGTTTTAATTTGAAATCTCTAGCTTTATGCTGTCAACTCATTTGTACACTGAGTTCGGAGGTCATTTGATATCATAGATAAGTCACTTCATATCTATTTATATGTGACATGTGTTCATTTCAAATCAAACAAGTCGAAGGTCCTGTTGCTTAAAATGATTGCATCATTGATATTTGTATTTATTGGTGAGTATTTATTAATATTGTATATAATATTTTCAATGTCAAATTATATTTTTAATGTCAAATTGTATTGATATCGACTATGGAAAAGAATAATAATTATTCAAAGAATACTTTTTTAAATAAAGATTATTCATTTACATAATAGTTAGCACTATTTCTAAAGATAACAATTTGTTTATATATTCGCACAACACACAATTAGCTAAATTAATTTTAATAATATTTAATGCCATTATAACTCATGGAACTAACTTATTTAATACAGTTATTAAAATTTTAATACACAAATTAATTAGAAATGAAAAAAGTGGGGTTATCGGTTTAAGTTTAACAACAAATACACAGAATACATACTAGCTTTTGCAGATGATCTCGCGATACTGACACGAAATCCTAAACAATGTCAGGTACTTTTAAATGTAGTTGAGGATTTCTGTACGTGGACGGGCGAATTGAGGACAAAACCAAGTAAATGCTTTAGTCTGTGTCTGGGTAGACGGAATACCAAATATACCTCTTACGATCCGGGTCTCTTATTGGGCGGTCAGAGCGTTAGTACGGTTACGAAAGCAGCTCCGTTTAAATTTCATCGAAAAATCTAAAGATGATACTGTAACTTCTCTCCCAAAAGACAAAGTTGCCTCAGAGCTCGAGTCACGACTTCAATTCCAAAAAAAAATTATGATAGGTGCTCAAACGAATAAAGTAGGGCTATCATCAAGTAGGAAAGTTCAAGACATAGACATAACAAAATCTTTTATTCGACAAGACGAAAACGATAATTACCTACTCCACGCGATGAGCCTAGAAATTCAGAACGAATGGGTGACCATAGGAGATTTTTGTATTACACTAGCTTTGAAGTGGCGCACCTTAATTTATGATTGGTCCCCAGCATTATTAAAATTCTATCTTAATGCATTCCAAATGACTCTCCCAGATCAAAGTAATTTAGTAAGATGGGGCAAAGCCACCGAAAAGTCTTGCAACATCTGTGGGGAGGCAATAGGAACCGCGAAACACCTATTGGTAGGGTGTAGGGTACTTCTGAATAAAGGTCAATACTCGCGTCGCCACGACAAGGTATTAGAAATTATACGGGAAGCGGTTAGTCTTTACCTCTATAACCTACTTAAAGACCTTGGGCTTTCTAGAACAAGCACCGTTTCATTTCTAGAACATATTTCAAAGGCGGCATTGATAGGTTCTTTCCAAATTTGATTAGGTAGGGAGAGGAATGTAGAGGGTGAAGGCGTGAGTTTTTGCGCATAATAAAGGCGCCCCTTAACCTTAATGCTCATCACATAAATGCTTGTTTCTGCCGGGAATTGAACCCGAGCTCCATTGCGCCGTGACACGTTAGGCGTCTTCGCTAACCAGCGGGGCGGTTAAACTTCCTTTTTATAATTGTGGAAAGCCGTTTTTTACAAGTTAAAACTATAACATGTAAAATTGTTAAAACTATAACCAGTAACATGATGATTATTTTATATCACCTTTTCAGTTTCATCGTTAACTTCTGCCACAAATGAAAATCAAAAATTCCTGCGTTCGTAAGTGTTGCGATATTTTTTTTAAGCAATACTTATGAGTACAAAAACTTTTAAGTTTAAGCGCTAATTATCTCTAAAAAAGATTAAAATTATCTTTATTTTTAAGCAAATCTAAAAGATTTTTTTAACAAAACATCTAAGCTGTTTCTCGGTATGTGTTTATTTAGAATAACAAAATACTATCAATATAATATACCTACTCATAGTATATTCTTATTTCACAGAGCTCGTGGTATAGAAACTAAATATTGTCTTCTGCCACCATACCCTCAACACGGGAGCTATACAGTCTCAAATCACCTTTCCGCGAAGCCAGGAAATAGTTATCAATGTGTTAAGATGGATGTAACATGTGATCATGGATACCTAATTGGGAACGCTACCGACATCATCTTGTGCATCGATGGATTTTGGTCAGCAACAATGCCAAGATGTGTTCCTGATTCGGGTATTTAAAATCAATTCAAATTCTAAATATCCTTATTCAAGTAGGCATATACACGCACTTTTCAATCGTCAATGATTACACTAAATTGGTCAATATAGTCAGTTCGTAAGTAAGCTACCACCCGCTCAGAATGCTGTTCTTTTGAGAAGAGCTGGCCAGAAACTCGACAGTTGATCTTTTGAGATGAAAATTTACAATGTTTGACTTACACATTATAATATCAACCCTAAAAATGAGTCAATGACCCAAGTTCCACACATTTCAATCATCCAAAAATTCTTGAATGTCAATAATAATAATAATACTTTTATTGTACTCCACATTTACAGAAAAATAAAATAATACATCGATAACGATTTATAAAAGTACAACAAGGCGGCCTTATCGCTAAGTAGCATTTTCTTCCAGACAACCCTATTTGACTAAAGAAATGATAAATCGTGAAAAGATAGGGATGGTGCGAAGTACATATTATTTATAATTTTATAATAAACACACATTAATACATAATTAAACTAAAATAATAAAACTGTATACATATAATATAAGTAATAAATAAAATATTATATACCTACACAAAATATTAAGCTAACTAACCTGATTAAGAAAGTACAATTTTAAAGATTTTTTTTTAAGTTAAAATAGTTGGGGATTGTCTGTTGCTCAATGGTAAATTGTTTCACAGAAGGAGAGCTCTAACGAAGAATGAGTTATTGTAAAATTTGGAATTGTGTGAATTAATTTTGAGTGTAAGACTACGAGATGGCCTTACAGTTCTTATATCAGATTCCGTGAAAAGAAAAAGGTCTCTAAATAGGAAGGACTAGAAGGATTAAATAACAAACAGTACAAAAGTGAAAGAGTGTGTAGATTCCGAAGAAGTAGGTATAGATAGCCACTTGAATCGTCCAAATATGAACCGGATGCCAATATTTTGGATCCTCTCAAGTTTATTTAATTGTTCTTCAGATAGGATAGGGTAACTTGCGTCGGCGTAATCAAGAATAGGAAGAAGAAGAATTTCCGCAAGCATAATTTTGGTCGGAATGGGTGGACATGAGCTAAGGCGTCTTAAAGAATTAATAGCCTCAAAAGTTAATAGCCTCCCTGGTGAGTCCGGGATAACGTATTGTCGAAATAAAGACTGTATGGAATTAGTGGACCCTTAAATATAGTAGGTGGTAAATTTGGCCAATCAGCTTTTAAAATAATATATGTAGTACCAGTAATAATTGATTGGCTTTTGATCGGTTTAACCGTTATTCTATAATATTTACTCCATTCAGATATTAACTCGAGGTCGCGATTCAATACAGAAACTGCGTTGGGAAGGTTTTCAAGAAAGGCTTGTGTATATATCTGGATGTCGTCTGCAAACATTGGATAGAGAGAAGTAATTAAGAGAGTTATAGTATTTATAAAGATGGAAAAAAGTAAAGGTGACAACATGCCTCCTTTAGGTACTCCGGCACGAATGTTACGCCAAGATGACATACAGTTGTCAAGCGGAACTCGTTGCCAGCGACCTCGAAGGTAACTTTGAAACCAGTCAATCACTAATGGAGATACGTTAATAGAGCGAAACAAACTTAATAAAATGTCGTATTCGACCAAATTGAAAGCATTGCTGAAATCCAGCATTGTCAAAAGTGTGAGTTCATGTCCATGCCCAACCGAATGTCCTCTGTTACTTTGATAAGAGCCGTAGTTTCACGGAATCTGATATAAGAGCTGTAAGGCCATGTCGTAGTCTTACACTCAATATTAATTCACACAATTCTAAATTTTACAATAACTCACTCTTTGTTAGAGCTCTCCTTCTGTGAAACAATTTACCACTGAGCAACAGACAATCCCCAACTATTTTAACTTAAAAAAAAATCTTTAAAATTGTACTTTCTTAATCAGGTTAGTTAGCTTAATATTTTAATTTTAAAAACATGAATTTTGGCGTATATATAACATGTTATTAAAAATTTGATTTAAATGCGTATATATAACATGTTATTAAAATGCTGATTTCTTAAAAACATCTCTCAGGGAATCTCTAGTTTTTTAGTTACAAATATCTAGAATATCTCTTTCTTGTAAAACAAAAATAGAAATAATTGCGGAAGCACTGCCCCATAATTAAATACCGTAAGACAAAATACTATGAAAATAAACGAGTTCAGCCGTATTAATATAAACAAAATGCATTGCATGCAATGCATTTAGTTTTTTAGTATTTAAGACCAAATTATAAATTTCCAACTAATGAAGAACAGGAGACAGAGCACTGTTTACTTTGTCATAGTTAGCCTTATTACGCTCAACTATAAAAATAAGTGAGGTATCATCAGCAAAAAGTACAATATCACATAGTCCTTTTACGTAAAAGGTCGAATTATTAATATAGAGTAAAAATAAAAAGAGGCTAAGAACAGATCCTTTTGGAACACCAATTATTAGGTGAGAACCAGCCGATTTACAATTATTTCCAACCGTCTGAACTATTTGATTCAGGTAAGAGAAGATAAGATCAAGATCAGAACTACGCACAGCATAGTGATTAAGTTTGCATAGTAATATTTTGATGGTTTACGCAATCAAAGGCTTTGGATTAATCATAAAATATTTCGATTACATTTTGTGACTTCTCTTATGCGCCGTAAATGTGCTTAAGAAGCGTGGCACCCGCATCAGTTGTTGATTTGCCTTTGGTATAACAATACTGTTTTCTAGGCATGCTTTTATTGCTATAAACAAATTCTGTCATTTGGTTTAATTTTTTTTTTAAAGATTTTTCTTTAAGTAAGAAAAATAGAGATTGGCCTATAATTGGCCTGGCCTATAATGTACCGGTTTCAATACATTTCTTAAAAATTAAGGATAATTGTGGAGCAATATCATTTGTGATAATGATGAGTAATTAACTGAAATTCCCTAAAGATCAATGGTTTTATTCCAAATTCAGGTTTCTAGAGGATTTAACAATTTCATATGATAAAACAGGTTTTCAAACAAAACATTTGTCCCTGACTCTTATTCGTTAATTCAGCGATTGCATGCAATGGTGAAGAATTTAAATTACGCGTGACTGTTATAAGAGTTTTATTAAAAAACAGTATCAAAAATAGCCGCTACATTTGAACCTGTATTTATTACAATATTATCAATGATTAATTTAATAGGTCCATTAGCAACTCTAGTTTTCCCCGAAACACATAACAAAACAAATAATAACATTTTTTCCAGGTTTCTGCACGCTGCATTATGATCTGAAAGTGGAGTACCGATGTTTGTCCGTCCCCGGATCACTTGAACCTTTTCAGGAATGTCCGTCATTGGTGCCATCAGGAACCTCAGTGAGACCCATTTGTAGGTCACCCGCCTATTTCTCTCTAACGGCTTTGTCTGAAATGCACTGCAGAGATGGAGTTTGGGACTACAACCCCATTTGCAAACCAGGTTTGATGAACATATTAATAACTGTTGATAACAATATTATGACATCAAGTAACATTAAGAATTGTAGTCAATAATTATACTCATCACAATCAGAGTTGTTTCCCATGAGCTCTGGTTCATTCCATATTTAGTATTTAGAACATTGTTGTATCATAATAGGTTCTATCACTTCACTCCCATGTTATATAAAGAAAGTGATTTCTCTACTTCTTAAAATGAAAAATTTCAATACGATCTTCCAATGTTCCAGCATGTGGTCTAATAACGCAACATCGGAGGCTCGAGGGTTCATCTAGTAATTACTTACAGCTTCCCTGGCACGCCGTTATATACAGGAAGATTTCACAACTTGATGAGCTGCACTGTAGCGGATCTCTTATAACTGCCAAAAAAATAATATCTGGTAAGTGTTTTGATAAATTCACTAGCACTCATAAAGTTTTTGCTTACAATTGTCTTAAATATCGCTACTAAATATCGTATTGATATACGATGGACCGAACTATTTCTATACACACACATGTAATCGATACTGATTTATATAAGTTTAATTTACTTATTCTGAGTTAAATCACAACAAATAATATTGTTTTAACCAAGATATGTTTTTTTTTATCTCCTACAAATATAGAATAAACCCTTATAATAAAACAACAATTATTTAAATACTGTTTCACCCGTTGTATTTAACTATTTAATACAATAACTTCGGACATTTCTTCTGGAAAGAGCTGGATATGAAACACAAACTGACTGAATTCTGTCATATGTACTATTTATTAAATGTTCTTACAATATAAATATAATAGTATATTATATATAAATCACAGATACTATGGTAATTACTTACAATGAACATTGTTTTTGAAAGTATATAAACTTGAGCAACATGACTTCTTACATTAATTATTCTTATATACCTTATCGTTTAGGATTGACATAATACAGTAATATCATGTTCCTTCAAACCATTAGCTGCCATGTGTTTCATTCACCTTAATGGCGAACTTCAACCCGCAAGCGACTACACAGTGGCAGTGAACAAGGTGTATAAACTTTATAATGATACTCGAGATGTTAACAGTCAATGGTCTGATGTAAGTATACAATACACACTCACACACAGATAAGGAGAGAAATACAAACATACAGAAACAAGAGACAAAATAATTAAATAATAATATACTTCGCTAATTTTATTTTTTAATCCTTAACAAATTTCCAGGTCGTTGATATCGAAACACCATCAAGCTATCGAGGCCATGCAACGAACTTTATGGACAACATCGCGATAGCGGTCGTTAAAAAGCCATTTATATTCCATCTGTCCGTTCGACCCGTGTGTTTAGATTTTGATAAGAACCTCGATAGTACTCAGCTGACAGAAGGAAACTCTGGTAAAGTAAGTCGAAAGAAAATGATAATTTAACAAGTGTTTGAACTGTTGATCATCATTCCCCTGCTTTTATCTAGGTGAGGCGAACACAACATGTTTCTTCCATTCATTTCTATTATTCTTCATCTCTAGTTTACTCTTTTCATATTTCATCATACTCTAAGTGCATCCAAATTCCTTTCTGTCTCATCTCTATCTTCATGAATATGTATTTATGACTTGTCTAATAACGCGTCTCTCATCTCTTCTTATACCACTTTAAGCCCGCACTTCTCATCTCTTCTTTACCTAATACACCTCTTCATTGTAGAAGTACTTGATTTATCAGATCCTTACACAATATTATATTTACATGTGTAGAGGAGACTGGGGCTGGACGTGACATTTTATGTTTAAAGTGTCATATTTTTATATTGGTTTGATTCTTTTAAACGAGTGTGTACATTTGTTTGATTAAGTAATTATACAGAATTTAAGATACATTTCTATAACAAACCATAAGTTTATATATAAATGAACAAAAATGGAAAAAAAAAGCCTGTCACTGTCAACCCTGCACCAGGGGCTGGTTGTTACACTACCTGTTATCAACAGAAATACTTTATTATTACAAGTGACAAGTTCTTACTCATAACAGACTCTAGCCATTCCGCTCCAGATTTCTTGAAATCAAATGATTTACAACATATCAGACAAAAATATTCATGTTATACGCTTTCTTAGTATTTTTTTTATAAAACCTTTTTTTTTACTGCTGGAAAATTAGCAATTTCCTAGTTGTTTTTTTGGTTTTCTTGATATTTTGTACTATATTTCCTGAACATGGTTTTTAATTTAACTCTTTAGTTTACTTACTTTAGTTTAGACTTGAGTATTATTTTTTTTATCTCTTGATTTAATATCTTTCTTCTTCTACTGTTCCAATGCCTTAGCATTTTTTCCGACGTATCAGTCGTGATAGCGGATTTGCAAGTTTTCCTAGCAGCTGCTTTAGGATAAGGCTTAATGGTTTCTGGAGAAAAGAATTGTCAAAAACCTTAAAATTTCTAGCAACTGGGTAAGTAAAATTGCATTCTGATATACTGTACTCGTATGTTATGGTTGAATGGTGAATTTTTATGCTAGATTTTCGGTCTCTGTCTTCTGTGTCGGAACAAGACAATTTTCTATGATTAAGTTAGTCTTTTCTTCTATTATTCGTTGAAAAGAAAAATATCACATGTCACAACCTGCCCAATCAAATGTCACTTTCAGCCTCATCGCCTAAATTGAGGCTAAGTAGCAAAAATACAAATTAAAGGTGAGCTGATAGTTGCGGCATTATTTAACTCTTTTTAACGTCTCTATAGCATTCTCTGTTCTGACGCTATTGTCACTGTAACTACGTACAACCAGCCCCAGTCTCCCCTACATTATTATGATACAAATATACTAATATCAGGTAGCCCAGTGGCATTATGACGATAACAACGATCAAAAGTCTACTTTGCTGAATGTAGATGACCTACAGTATATAAAGTTGGAAGACTGTTCTGAAATGTGGCCGACCGATTACCGACGCTACCTAACTAATGAAAAATTCTGTGCGACTAATTATGGTGAGAAGTTATATTTTATAGACAATATAATGGATTTTCTTATACAGAAAATACAAACGGACAAATACAGAAAATATATACATATAGGTTTATTGAATGGATATCTAATATGTTAATGGACAGACTTACAAATGTTATGAATCTCAGTATTAAAATAAATTCATACATCTATCAAGTAATCACATGTTCTTAAATTTCATTAAGATCGGCTGGTTTAGAGTTGAATAAGGCCATACAGACTGACAGGTTCATGAAAATAGTAATATTTGGATTAGTTGATCTTAAAACGAATATTAATCAGAAATTGACGAAGAGACCGTGCTTGTTTCAGATTAAAAGCGCTATATAATTACGAGGAAACTTCCGGGGGCTAAGCCCTCGGGAGCTCCACGGCGACCGTGACCGATAACAATCTTTGTGACCGCTAACACCTTTCATGACCCTGCACACAATTTGTGTTTTCATTCATATTATTGTACAAATTTCTGTAGAAATCTGTTGCTATTTTTTATATGTCGGTTCGTTCTCGCTATATTTTTTTCTTCTATGATCGTGTAATTTCGGAATCCAATGTGTTTTTTCTTATAAATCTTTCCAAACTTTTTTTACTCCCCCTGTAGCATTTATGTGGAAGATTATTCTTTCTGCTCTTGATGTGTATATTTTCTTATGCTTTCTTTTATCTTTTTGCTTTAGTTTCCTATCTCGTGGGCTTTGCTGTTGTAATGCTTTTTTGCGTTTCTTTATTAGCTCTCTAGTCTTTCACCGATTTGGTCCCTATTTGGATTTGTTGATATACATTTTTTTCTGTTTCTCTGAAAAGAGTAATTAATCACGTGTTTTCTAGTTATTTTGGTTAATATCCTAGAATTTTTTCGCGGACCATTCTTTGATCAGTATTAAAGTTCAGGTTTTTAATAACATCAACGTCTATAATCATCTCTGGTTTGTTAGTAATAATGAAGTCAATTTCATTTTTCACATTGCCGTTGGGGGATATTCATGTCCATCTTTTTATTTTATTTTTTTTAAATAAACATTTTCATAATATATAAGTTATGTTCATGCACAAAATTCATTAGCATTTGACCATTCTGATTTCGTTTTCCTGTCGTATACTGCCCCAAAAACTTTAATTCGCTTACCAATTTCTGCTTATTCCTATGATTTTAAGGACTAGCGGGTGTCATAGAGTCATAGAGTCATCGCGTCTCCTTTTGTCTTTTTATTTTAAGATGTAGGCTTCATTACTCTTTTCTTTTACCATATTCTGTGGTAACTCTTTTGGGCAAAAAAGTGTTTTTTGTTTAAATTCTCAGTTGTATTTGGTGGCATCACATTTTTGCATCTTATTTTTTTTTATTAAGGGTTATTGGAGTGATAAGAATTTGTCTTATCTTTCCAGTATTTAGATGTAGTATTTAGATACAGATTTAGATACAGATTTAGATATAGATAATAATGATCTTCAATATTACACAGACATATTTCATCCAGAGAATGAAAACGGCTTCGGTCTCGCCTTCCTTGAATCGACAACACAGAGGTACTACCTACGTGGTGTCCTGTCTGGCATTGCTGTAAACAAAAATAGTACCTGCATATACCTGTTAACTTCTATATTTAAACACAAAGATTTTATAAAACCACATTTATAACAAATATTAGTCATATTATTCATAATCCGTAATTATTTTCTTTCTACCTTATATTACTTTAAATACAAAATACTATAATAGCATTGTTTTTTAATAACCCGCTACCGAGTGTTATAAGTGTATTGTGTCTATACAGGGTTATTTATAATTAATTGGCCACTTCTTGCAGGCGCAAGATCCCTATAGCCCTGAGTAGAGGCTGCCTAGCCTCTCCACATCAATCTGAACAACATTTGTTCTACGACTTTCTACAACTCTTCATAAACAACACATAAAAACAAAAGATTTTTTTTGCTGCCTCTTTCATTTCATCATCATCTCCCTGCCCTTTTCCACGTTATGTGGGGTCGGCACAATATGTTTTCCTCTTCCATTCTTGCCTATCAGCCGTCATCTCAACAGTCACTCCTCATTTACTCATGTCATCTTTCACAGAATCCATCCATCTTTTCTTTGGTCACCCACATGTCCTTCCACATCCATATCTAGCATTCTTCTTGTTACATGGCATTCGTCCCTTCTCATAACATGCCCATACCACGCAAGCCTTTTGCTCTTCATTTTGTCTGTCAGTGCCGCAACTTTCAAACTTCCTCTGATATAAGTATTACGTATCTTATCCAATCTTGTTATCCCACACATCCAACTTAACATTCGCATTTCCGCTGCATGCAATGTCCTCTCATCCATCCATTTGGTTGCCCAACACTCAGAACCATACATCAGGATAGGTCTTATGACTGTTTTATATATTTTTCCCTTCATTTTGAAGGGCATACGTGGATTGCAAGTTCTTTGTGTGACCTGTTGCCATTTCATCCATCCCGCATTTATTCTATTTTGCACATCTCGGTCTATATTACCGTCGTTTTGAATCAGTAATCCGAGGTACTGGAAGTCGGAACAGACTGGAAGGGATACACTATCTAAAGCAATGGAAGAAAAACCGGATGTGCCCCCGAAGTCGCAGAACAGGTGCTTCGTTTTAGTTCTGCAGACCTTTAGTCCGACACTCTCCAGTCCCTCCTGTCACTTTTCCACCCTTCTCTAGACCTCAGATACACCCTCTCAAATAAGGACAATGTCGTCGGCGAACAGCATGCGTCGGGGTGCCTCCTCCTGTATATCCGATGTCAATGAATCCATTACGAGGAGGAACAAATAAGGTCTTAAAGCAGATCCCTGGTGTAAGCCTACAGCCACATTGAACTGGTCAGTTACGCCGGCAACAGTCAGGACATGCGTATTCGCTCTTTCATACATAGCACCTATAAGTTGTACGTACTTCCCAGGCACTTCCTTCTCTTTCATGGCCCCCCACAGAACCTCACGTCAACGAATACCATGTGCAGGTTTTTGTGCGCTCGCCTGTATTTTTCACACACTTGGCGCAGTGCGAATTTGACGTCCGTTGTTCCACGCCGGACATAAATCCAAATTGGTTCTGTGATACTAGATTTATTCTCCTCATTCATTAACTTTTCCAAGTATGCCTTCCTACATCTTTTCATTTCCTCATCGTTTATCAAGACCTTTCCTTCTTCATCTTTTATGCATTTAATATGAATCACGTCTCTTGCATTCATCTCTCTCGTTCTTGTCATTAAGATCTTTCTGACCATGTGGGCTTTCCAGTGCCTGGTACAAGTTCTCCTGTACTATAGCACTTGCCACAGCGACACCTCTTTTATTTATTACTCTGTATTTTGTAAGAAGTACTTAAAAGGTCAAAGTCCGGGCCCCATACCTACGCTCAGAGTTAATGTCAGTTCAGAGGCAACAAATATAGTATATAGAAATGACAGCTTATAGCTACAGCGTTCAAGTAATGACTGTGTTAATGAATTTATATTCTGTTTTTATTTCTATTGTTCCCTTCAGTTAATTAGTCATCTACTTCCAACGGTTTTTAAGCTTCCGGGCGTACAGTTCAGGATTCACACAACACACTAACAGTATCTTGATGTCTCACAGTTTGGTCATAGACATGGGATTTTATATTTTTTAAGAGTGAGTCCCAGGTGTTAGATAATTCATTCCAGTGATTGACTGCATTGTAATTGTCAAGAGAAAGCTGGAGGATAACAACATGCCTGTAGAGTATGCAGAATTACTGAAGCATTGCTTAATATCTGGCAACTTAATGTGGAAGGATGAATTTTATGTACAATTTGATGGAGTGGCAATGGGCTCCCCGGTGTCCCCCGTTGTTGCCGATATCTACATGGATCACTTCGAGGCGAGGGCCCTGTCCTCTGCACCGGCTATACCGAAGATCTTTAAACGTTACATAGATGACACGTTCACAATACTACCTATGAATCAAACATCTGCTTTTCTAGAACACCTTAATTCCATTAACAACAAAATACAATTTATAATGGAATTGCAGTGAAATAATACTTTAGCTTTCCTTGATATTCTTATTATCAAGAATTCTGACAACACATTGGGACACGCTGTTTATAGGAAACCCACACATACAGATAGGTACCTCAATGGCAAATCACACCACCACCCTAGCCAGTTAGCTACCGTTGGCAAATCTTTGTTTCAGAGAGCACAACACATCTGTGACGCTGAACACCTAGAGGGCGAGCTGCAGCATGTCAAGCATGCTTTTGTACAACAACCACCTGCCCGTACCTCGCTAGCGTCGCAGAAACCACATCAAGCCACCCACAGTTGAGCGTCAACCGGCCGTACTTCCTTATGTGAAAGGAATTACTGACAGAATTGGCAACATCTTAAAAAAGATTTCTATAAGAACTATCTACAAACTTCAAAGGAAAGTGAGCCAATTCTTAAGATCTATTAAAAGTAATATTCCTTTACAATGTGCTGGAGTATATAAACTTGACTGCGATTGTGGCTTGTAATACATAGGTCAAACAAAGAGGAGCATCGGTAAAAGAGTTACGGAACACATCTCGGATATCAAACATTGGCGTACATCGAAGTCAGCAATGCGTGAACATACCATAGACAAGCCCAATCATTATATAAGATTTGATAAACCTGAAATCCTCGCTAAAGAACATCCTTACATTCCAAGAATGGTTCGTGAGGCTATTGAAATAAAAAAAAACATCCTAATTTTAATAGAGAATATGGTTGGGGATTATCTAACACCCGCTTTTGAAAAATATAAAATCCCATGTCTGTGACCGCACTGTAAGACCTCAAGATACTGTTAGTGCGTTTTGTGTGAATCCTGAACTGTACGCCCGGAAGCTCAGAAACCGTTGGAGGTAGATGACTAATTAACTGACTTACTGACAGACACCTCCATCTCGTCTTTCCGTCGGGTTAGATTTAAAATGTAAATTAAAAATTTAATTCAATATACGCGAGTTAAATCCGTAAAAATAGTTTTATTTCAATAAGAAATAATAAAACTTTAGAAAACATTAATATTATCACTTTTTAATTATTATCTAATTGTAAAGGTGTAAGATTTTTTATGTTTGAACGTTGGAGGTAATCTTCGAATACATTCAGACGATTTTTAATATTCGTCGTATTCTTTGTACAGTAGGCTGATGAAACAAAGGTTGAATGCGTTTCTTACAGACTTTACCATCTCTAACCAATTTTTATTTGGACCAAGGTCTAATAAAATTTTATTATTACACACTTTCAGCTTATGATATCTTTCCATTAAAGAGAGAAGAGTGAAGATTATTCCATAAATAGCTAACACTGGATCCGGTTAACTCATAACGGCCGGGTCCGTTTTCCGGATTGTAATCCCTGAATATGGAGTCGTTTACATCAGCTAATAATATGATAAATGTTACATGAAGTATTATATTATCTAGACAGAAAAGAATTATGGTTTATGATCCAATTAAGTACAGGGACCGACGAGGATCCAAAAGAAATCCAAATTTGAATAATACTTTATATAAAAATTACAATTTAAATCATAACTAAGGCTAACAACTGCTTGCTCTATATTACAATACAAGAGTGACAATTATATTTAAAATTAATTATAAAGATATATTGTAATATGAAACGATGTTTCAGCTTTTTCATTGTTACAATTCTTGGATTCCGATAAAATATAGGTAATGAACATATTGAACCATCTCTTGTTCAGCGGTTCCCGCGGAGCATGGGAATAGCATCTCTCTCCTGAAAAATAGTACCTATTTGATTTACTGTTTGATGTACTGTTAACCCTTGTTCTTGTTGTTGATTTTTATACATGCGATGCTTAGTACATCTGAATTTCATATTATTCCATATAATGGGATGGTGGTATGATATGAACTTTTGGTTTGAGTCTTGAGACATTCTTGAAATTTTTTGCAAGATGCAACTGCACGACAGCGTTCCCCACGCAGTTGTAGCAGAGTCGCGTCATACCGAGAGCTGTGTGTATTTTACCGACAGCGAGGACGACGCGACGGGCAGATTCATCAGGAGAGCGATGAAGGCGACAAAATACAACATCATAGAATATAATACCAAGATGGCTATAAAAGACAGAAACTTTGCTATCGTGGTAACCTTGCTCGTGATGAGTGAAAAAAATAAAAATAACAGTAGGTCACCACAATAATGTTTTCGTAGAAAGGCGTTAATGAGAAAATACAAGAAATTTATGCAACCTAACTTTAACACTATTTTTTTTATTATATATCAAATACTTACACTATACTTCACATTATAACATTGTATAATAAATATATATCTATATATATATATATATATATATATATACAATATTTATATTTATAAAAGTATGTGTAATTGCTGTGCAAAGGACTTACCTTACTAATATACTTTTTTAAGGTACCTGTAGTAATAGACTCCTTTTTGAGTATGTTATCTCAAAATTCAACAATTAATCAGCTCCATCACGCTGGACCCCGACTTAAAAAAATCCTTACTTTTTTTCGCTCATATTTAACTACAAACGATACAAATGATTGTAGTAAATTTCATTTTTTGTAGTAATAATAACTACGCGGCAAACACTATTCTCAACCAGATATATAAATAATACTGCACTAAAAACTTTTGTAGTACACTTTAAATCGTTTGTAGTTTGTTTTAATAAAAAAAAAATATTTTTATACGTATAATTTCCGAGAAAAATAAAAAATAAATAAAAAAATCAAGTTTTAAAAATTCAAAAAACCTTTTCGAAAACTACAAACGATACTAATGATTGTAATAAAGTTGATTTTTTTGTAGTACTAATAATTACGCGGAAAACCTAATACACGCTGTTCTCAACCAAAAATATAAAAAAAACTGCTCTAAAAACTTTTGAAATACACTCTAAATCGTTTGTAGTTTATTGTAGTGAAAAAAATATATCTTATATGTATAATTTCCGGGAAAAATGAAAAGAATAATAAAAAAAAAAAATTAAAAAGTCAGAAAGCCTTTTCGAAAACTACAAACGATACTTATGATTGTAGTAAAGTTGATTTTTTTGTAGTCCTAATAATTACGCGGAAAACCTAATAAACACCGTTCTCAACCAGAAATATTAACAATACTGCTCTAAAAACTTTTGGAATACACTCTAAATCGTTTGTAGTTTATTTTGGTGAAAAAAAAATTTTTTTTACATGTATAATTTCCGAGAAAAATAAAATAAAGTAAAATAAAAACAAAGTTTTAAAAAGTCAGAAAACCTTCTTGAAAACTACAAACGATACTTCTGATTGTAGTAAAGTTGATTTTTTTATAGTACTAATAATTACGCAGAAAACCTAATGAATACTGTTCTCAAGCAGAAATATAAATAATACGCTCTAAAAACTTTTGGAATACACTCTAAATTGTTTGCAGTTTATTGTAGTGAAAAAAAGTATATATTTTATTAATATAATTTCCGAGAAAAATAAAAAATAAATAAATAAAAAAACAAATTTTTGAAAATCAACTTTGTTTTTTTTTTTTTTTTCTCGAAAATTATGCATAAATATTTTTTTTTACTACAAACGATTTTAAGTGTATTTCAAAAGTTTTTAGAACAGTTCTATTTATATATTTGGTTGAGAACAGCGTTTATTAGGTTTTCCGCGTAATTATTAGTACTACAAAAAAATCAACTTTACTACAATCATTAGTATCATTTGTAGTTTTCGAAAAGGTTTTTTGACTTTTTAAAACTTTATTTTTTTTATTTATTTTTTATTTTTCTCGGAAATTATACGTATAAAATTTTTTTTTTTTATTAAAACAAACTACAAACGATTTAAAGTGTACTACAAAAGTTTTTAGTGCAGTTTTATTTATATATCTGGATGAGAATAGTGTTGTAAGTTTTTAAATTATCGCGTTGCATTATTAAAATATTTAAAATAATACGGGGCTTAACGCGTTATTTATTTATATCTGGTTGAGAATAGTATTTGCCGCGTAGTTATTATTACTACAAAAAAATCAACTTTACTACAATCATTTGTATCGTTTGTAGTTAAATATGAGCAAAAAAAAGTAAGGATTTTTTTAGGTCGGGGTCCAGCGTGATGGAGCTTACTCTGATACCTTTATTTTATTTCTATTTTCTTTAATGCTTTGCCATATTTGGCTCTCAAAAAGGTTCTAGCCAGAAAGTATCAAAAACGTTTCATAGCATTGTGAAATTTTTTGATCCCCAAACATCATCTTCAGCGCGTTGTTTTTTATTTCTAGTTATATTTATTATTGAATTTCCCGTTTCTAGCATGTTAAGATAAGGTCAACTCACAAACAAGGCCAAAGAAGAGATAGTATGTAGCGGATTTTCCAACATTGCATAATAATTTATTTTAGCTTCTTGAATTTTCAAAAGTGATTCATACATATTACCAGGATTTCATAAGTGGGGTACATTGTCAAAAATTTCGTTATAGTAGAAATGGTTGATTTATGTATGTACAAAGCAGATATTCCACACTTTTGATAGTTCATCACACTCGGTAAAGTAGAACGCACCTATACAGTCACTCGGTAGAGTAAAACTTTTCTCCAGGACGCAGACACAGGTACTTTTAAGAGACAATATTATGCATATTTACAAATGGCAGTGCCTGTACTTCTGATGCAGCATAGTTGTGGCTTACCAATAATAAGTGTAATAAGATCCTCTCCTTAGAGAGGAACTTATTACACCTGCAGTACTAGAAGCGCAGGCGATCCCAGATGATGCATCTTGTAGGCGATTCTCAAAATTGTGTCTGCATGAGCAAAGTGCAAAATAAAACAAAGATGGCACTATACCTCAATACTCTTTGGCTAGTTGGGGCTGAGCTCAGGCTGAAAGAACTCCTTCGAGTTGTTGCACTCCTATTATTTTCAACTTAATTTATGTCAATATAAATCAAAAATAAAAATAAAACGGTTTAAAGGTTTGGTACACGTCTGCTCGCTTTGCGATTTTGGAGGAACGATCTCATCTCTTTTACATTTAAGTTCAAGTTTTAATTTGAAATCTCTAGCTTTATGCTGTCAACTCATTTGTACACTGAGTTCGGAGGTCATTTGATATCATAGATAAGTCACTTCATATCTATTTATATGTGACATGTGTTCATTTCAAATCAAACAAGTCGACGGTCCTGTTGCTTAAAATGATTGCATCATTGATATTTGTATTTATTGGTGAGTATTTATTAATATTGTATATAATATTTTCAATGTCAAATTATATTTTCAATGTCAAATTGTATTGATATCGACTATGGAAACGAATAATAATTATTCAAAGAATACTTTTTTAAATAAAGATTATTCATTTACTTAGCACTATTTCTAAAGATAACAATTTGTTTATTTGTTCGCACATCACACAATTAGCTTAATGAATTTTAATAATATTTAGTAACATTATAACTCATGGAACGTAACTTATTTAATATAGTTATTAAAATTTTAATACACAAATTAATTAGAAATGAAAAAAGTGGGGTTATCGGTTTAAGTTTAACAACAAATACATAGAATACATACTAGCTTTTGCAGATGATCTCGCGATACTGACACGAAATCCTAAACAATGTCAGGTACTTTTAAATGTAGTTGAGGATTTCTGTACGTGGACGGCCGGATTGAGGACAAAACCAAGTAAATGTCTTTAGTCTATGTCTGGGTAGACGGAATACCAAATATACCTCTTACGATCCGGGTCTTATAATGGGCGGTCAGAGCGTAAATACGGTTACGGAAGCAGCTCCGTTTAAATTTCTAGGTAAAAAAATCGATTACCAAGGCCGTACTCCATCGTTGGATGTGATAGTCGATAGCTTTTTAAATGATCTCAAAAAGGTAGACGACCAACCAATTATAAGCGTCAAAAAAGCTTGGATTTACGATAAATTTTTAAAATCTCGTCTAAATTGGTCTAAAAGACATATCATCGAAAAATCTAAAGATGATACTGTAACTTCTCTCCCAAAAGACAAAGTTACTTCAGAACTCGAGCCACGACTTTAATGCCATAAAAAAGTTATGATAGGTGCTCAAACAAATAAAGTAGGGCTAAGATTAAGTAGAAAAGTTCAAGACATAGACTTAACAAAATCTTTTATTTGACAAGACGAAAACGATAATTACCGCCTGCACGCGATGAGCCTAGAAATTCAAAACGAATGGGTGACCATAGGAGATTTTTGTATTCCACTAGCTTTAAAGTGGCGTACCTTAATTTATGATTGGTCCCCAGCATTATTAAAATAAAAATCTTAATGCATTCCAAATGACTCTCCCAGATCAAAGTAATTTAGTAAGATGGAGCAAAGCCACCGAAAAGTCTTGCAACATCTGTGGGGAGGCAGTAGGAACCGCGAAATACTTATTAGTAAGGTCTAGGGTACTTTTAGATAAAGGTCAATACTCACGTCGCCACGATACCGTATTAGAAATTATACGGGAAGCGGTTAGTCTTTACCTCTATAACCTACTTAAAGACCTTGGCCTTTCTAGAACAAGCACCGGTTCATTTCTAGAACATATTTCAAAGGCGGCATTGGTAGGTTCTTTCCAAATTTGATTAGGTAGGGAGAGGAGTTTAGAGGGTAAAGGCGAGCGTTTTTGCGCACAATAAAGCGGCTCCTTAAACCTTCTCCTGGGTTGCAAGTCCCAGGCACTGTTTGCACTCCTTACCTTGCACCACAATGGGCCTGGCACCCGCTCGGTGAATTCATGGAATGCTGAGAAGCTTCGTCATATTCCTGCATATTCAATACATTAAGGAAAAAATTTTGGGATTTTAATAACTATAATTATAATAATATAATTATATAACAGTGAATAATAATATAATAATAATAATAACAATACAGGACAAATTACACAAATTGATCTCAACCCTAAGTAAGCAAATTATTTGCTGGGGTGAGGGTGTGAGACAACGATACAAATACATAGAAATAAACATTATAAATACTTAGAATATATTTAATAAACGACCAAACCCAGAACCACAGACATCTATACTCATCACATAAATGCCTGTCTCTGCCGGGAATCGAACCCGAGCCCCATTGCGCCGTGACACGTTAGGCGTCTTCGCTAACCGCTCGACCAGTGGGGTGGTTATACTTCCTTTATATAATTGTGGAAATCCGTTTTTTACAAGGATTTCAATATGTTTCATCTTATATTGTTAAAACTATAACATGTAAAACAATTTAATAAAGTTATATAAGACTTTACATAATTGATGATTATTTTATATTTATCATCTTTTCAGTTTCATCGTTAACTTCTGCCACAAATGAAAACCAAAAATTAGTGCGTTCGTAAGTATTGAGATATTTTTTTAAAGTAATAGTTATTGGTACTAAAACTTTTAAGGTTGAGCGCTAATTATCTCTGAAAAAGATTAAAATTATCTTTATTTTTATGCAAATCTAAAAGATTTTTTTAACAAAACATTTAAGCTGTTTCTCAGTATGTGTTTATTTAGAATAACAAAATACTATCAATATAATGTACTAATAGTATATTCTTATTTCACAGAGCTCGTGGTATACAAGCTAAATATTGTCTTCTGCCACCATATCCTCAGCACGGGAGGTATACAGTCACAAATCACTCTTCCGCGACGCCAGGAGATAGTTATCAATATGTTAAGATGGATGTAACATGTGATCATGGATACGTAATTGGAAACGCTATCTACAGCATCTTGTGCATCGATGGATTTTGGT
Organism: Napeogenes sylphis; assembly: GCA_959347405.1. NCBI lineage: Eukaryota > Metazoa > Arthropoda > Insecta > Lepidoptera > Nymphalidae > Napeogenes > Napeogenes sylphis. Next base: position 5,803,318 of record OY365788.1, read on the forward strand.
CAGCAACAATGCCAAGATGTGTTCCTGATTCGGGTATTTAAAACCAATTAAAATTAAAAATATCCATATTCAAGTAGGTATGTACACGCACTTTTGAATCGTCAATGATTACACTAAATTGGTCAATATAGTCAGTTCGTAAGTAAGCTACCACCCGCTCAGAATGCTGTTCTTTTGTGAAGATCTAGCCAGAAACTCAACAGTTGATCTTTTGAAATGAAATTTTACAATGTTTGACTTACCCATTATAACATCAACCCTACAAATGAGTCAATGACCCAAGTTCCACACATTTCAATCATCCAAAAATTCTTGAATGTCAATAATAATAATAATACTTTTATTGTACTCCACATTTACAGAAAAATAAAATAATCCATAGAAAACGATTTATAAAAATACAACAAGGCGGCCTTATCGCTAAGTAGCGTTTTCTTCCAGACAACCCTATTCGACTAAAGAAATGATAAATCGTTAAAAGATAGGGATGGTGCGAAGTACATTTTATTTATAATTTTATAATAAACATTCATTAATACATAATTTAAACTGTATCCATATTATATAAGTAATAAATAAAATATTATATACCTACACAAAATATTAAGCTAACTAACCTGATTAAGAAAGTACAATTTTAAAGATTTTTTTTAAGTTAAAAATAGTTAGGGATTGTCTGTTGCTCAATGGTAAATCGTTTCACAGAAGAGCTCTAACGACAAACGAGTTATTGTAAAATTTGGAATTGTGTGAATTAATTTTGAGTGTAAGACTACGAGATGGCCTTACTTACAGCTCTTATATCAGATTCCTTGAAAAGAAAAAAGTCTCTTAAATAGGAAGGACTTAAGGATTAAATAACAAACAGTACAAAAGTGAAAGAGTGTGTAGATTCCGGAGAAGTCTGATAGGTAGCCACTTGAATCGTTTGCGAAATAAAGAAACATGGTTGTATTTTCGTCGTCCAAATATGAACCTGATGCCAATATTTTGGATCCTCTCAAGTTTATTTAAATGTTCTTCAGATAGGATAGGGTAACTTGCGTCGGTGTAATCAAGTTTATTATTTATTTATTAATTTATTTATTTATTTATATCTTTTCCACTTAGAATCATAATCAGTGGTCACTTGTGTACGTCAACATGGAAATGTCAGGAGGGCCTATTACGATACTAGATTTATCGTAATAAGCCCTTCTGAAAAAGCACTTTCCATCTTAATGTTAAAGCTATGAGGGTTCCAAACGCGTCCTGGTCTGAGAAGAACCACACAACAAACTCAGCCGGATATATTTTTTATTATTGTGATAACTGTTTCACAAACGTCAAACTTAAGTGCAATTTTGGAACAACTAGAACCTTCGCAATCAATCTGAAAAGAAGCCTAATGATTTCAGGCAACAAAAATTAAATAATAATAACAGAAAAATATATATATATATTATATATAAATCTTCGGCCTGCCACACAACCAGTCACCGCAAGCAGCACCCGTTCACGAGCATAACACAAGAGCCAGCCATCGCCCCCTCGCACATATTTGAGGGAGGGAGGCAACCCGACTCCCGATGCTACCGCAAGTGGTGACTTCTAAGGAATCGGTGTGATGCAGAGGGTCGATAAAGCAAAATTAATTTACAACAAAAAACAAATTGCGGAGATTACTAGCTATTCGCAATACAATACAGATTCATTCCCAGGCCATACCGTCGTCGATGTAATCCTTTACACTATAGTAGGATTTTTTTATTAAATTATTTTTAACATACAATTTAAATTTATTTAATGAGAGGCTTAAGGCTTCATTTGGGAGCTTATTATAAAAACGTATACAATTACCCTTAAAGGATTTACCTATTTTATGGAGCCTAGTGCCGGGCATAGCGAGTTTATTTTTATTTCTTGTATTAATTTTATGTAAATCACAATTTTTCTTGAACTTTGAAATATTTTTATGAACGTATATTAAGTTTTCATAAATATATTGAATATAATCAGTCATAATTTTAAATTCTTTAAATTTGTTTCTTAAAAAGTCTCTTGGTCTCATATTATATATTGCGCGAACAGCTCTCTTCTGCAATGTAAATATGGTATCAATGTCAGCCGCATTGCCCCATAAGAGTATACCATTTGACATTAAGCTATGAAAGTAACTAAAGTAAACTAATCGAGCAGTTTCCATATTTGTTAATAGACGTATTTTTTTAACCGCGTATGCAGCAGAACTTAGTCTGCTTGACAAATCAAATATATGAGGACCCCATTGCAATTTTTCATCTAAAGTAATGCCCAAGAAAGTAGTAGATTTGACCAAGTCCAAATCCTCATTATTTAATTGTACATTGGTTCTAACATTTTTAACATTTGGTAAACTAAATTTGACACATTTCGTCTTTTCTTATTGAGCAAAAAATTATTGGCGTTAAACCATTGTACAACATCTGAGAGAGCATTGTTTACATCGTCAATAACAGATTGCCGTCTATTAACTTTAAGAGTAAGAGAAGTATCATCAGCAAACAACACTATCCCATGTTTTTCCCTCACTAGGTGAGGTAAGTCATTTATGTAAATGAGGAACAAGAAAGGCCCTAAGATAGAGCCCTGTGGCACACCTATTTTTACCAAAGAACCAGGGGAACGTTTTCCATTTACATCAACTTTTTTAATTCTATCATTAAGATATGAACTAATCAAATCTAGGGACTTATTTTTAACTCCACATAATGTTCTAACTTTTTTATAAGGATTTCATGTTGAACGCAATCAAACGCCTTAGATAGATCACAGAAAATGCCAAGTGCATCCTGTGATCCTTCCCAGGCTTCAGAAAGAAGAAGAGTTTCTGCAAGCATAATTTTGGGCGGAATGGGTGGACATGAGCTAAGGCGTCTTAAAGAGTTAATAGCCTCAAAAGTTAATAGCCTCCCTGGTGAGTGCAGGATAACGTATTGTCCAAATAAAGACTGTATGGAATTAGTGGACCCTTAAATATAGTAGGTGGTAAGTTTGGCCAATCAGCTTTTAAAATAATATATGTAGTACCAGTAACAATTGATTGGCCTTTGATCGGGTTAACCGTTATTCTATAATATTTACTCCATTTAGATATTAACTCGAGGTCGCGATTCAATACAGAAACTGCGTTGGGAAGGTTTTCAAGAAAGGCTTGTGTATATATCTGGATGTCGTCTGCAAACATTTGATAGAGATAAGTAATTAAGAGCGTTATAGTATTTATAAAGATGGAAAAAAGTAAAGGTGACAACATGCCTCCTTTAGGTACTCCGGCACGAATGTTACGCCAAGATGACATACAGTTGTCAAGCGGAACTCGTTGCCAGCGACCTCGAAGGTAACTTTGAAACCAGTCAATCACTAATTGAGATATGTTAATAGAGCGAAGCAAACTCAATAAAATGTCGTAATCGACCGAATTGAAAGCATTGCTGAAATCCAGCATTGTCAAAAGTGTGAGTTCATGTCCATGCCCAACCGAATGTCATCTGTTACTTTGACAAGAGCCGTAGTTAAACTATGACCTAATCGAAAACCAGATTGTAAAGAATTAAGAATTTTGTTGGTATTCAGGAAAATATTTTATTGTTTGAAAATTAACTTTTCTAATACCTTATTATTATGTTATAATAAGATTCAAAACTAAGAAAAGTATCTAATTTAATTTAATAAAGTAATTTTCATTTCTTATATTTATCGTCTGTCCGTCACTCTTTTTAATTTGAAAACTTAAATTTTGGCGTATATATAGCATGTTATGAAAAAATTATTGAGAAGCGACCGTAAGAATACTGATTTCTTAAAAACATCTCTCAGGGAATCTCTAGTTTTTCAGTTACAAATATCTAGAAAAGCTCTTTCTTGTAAAACAAATATATAATTAATTTCGGCAGCACTGCCCCATAGTTAAATATCGTAAGACAAAATACTATGAAAATAAACATTTTGTTTTTTAGTATTTAAGACCAAATTATAAATTTCCAACTAAAGAAGAACAGGAGACAGAGCATTGTTTACTTTGTCATAGTGAGCCTCATTAGGCTCAACTATAAAAATAAGTGAGGTATCATCAGCAAAAAGTACAATATCGCATAGTCCTTTTACGTAAAAGGTCGAATTATTGATATAGAGTAAAAATAAAAAGAGGCTAAGAATAGATCCTTTTGGAACCCCAATTATTAGGTGAGAACCAGCCGATTTACAATTATTTCCATCAACCGTCTGAACTATTTGATTCAGGTAAGAGGAGATAAGATCAAGATCAGAACTACGCACAGCATAGTGATTAAGTTTGCATAGTAATATTTGATGATTTACGCAATCAAAGGCTTGAAATAAATTACAAAATATTTCGATTACATTTTGTGACTTCTCCTATGCGCCGTAAATATGCTTAAGAAGCGTGGCACCAGCATCAGTTGTTGATTTGCCTTTGGTGAAACCATACTGTTTTCTATGCATGCTTTTATTGCTATAAACAAATTCTGTCATTTGGTTTAATTTTTTCTTTTAAAGATTTTTCTTAAAGTAAGCAAAATAGAGATTAGCTCATAATTGGCCTGGCCTATAATGTACCGGTTTCAATACATTACTTAGAAATTAAGGATAATTGTGGAGCAATATCATTTGTAATAATGATGAGTAATTAACTGAAATTCCCTAAAGATCAGCAGTTTTATTCCAAATTCAGGTTTCTAAAGGATTTAACAATTTCATATGATAAAACAGGTTTTCAAACAAAACATTTGTCCCTGACTCTTATTCGTCAATTCGGCGATTACATCAAATGTTGAAGAATTTAAATTATGCGTGACTGTTATAAGAGTTTTATTAATTTTTTGGGTCCATTAGCAACCCTAGTTTTCCCCGAAACACATAACAAAACAAATAATAACATTTTTTCCAGGTTTCTGTACGCTGTATGATGATCTGAAAGTGGAGTACCGATGTTTGTCCGTCGCCGGATCACTTGAACCTTTTCAGGAATGTCCATCATTGGTGCCATCAGGAACCTCAGTGAGACCCATTTGTAGATTACCCGCTTATTTCTCTCTAACGGCTTTGTCTGAAATGCACTGCAGAGATGGAATTTGGGACTACTACCCCATTTGCAAACCAGGTTTGATGAACATATTAATAACTGTTGATAACAATATGATGACATCTAGTAATATTAAGAATTGTAGTCAATAATTGTACTCATCACAATCAGAATTCTTTCCCATGATTTCTTTCATTCCATATTTGGAACATTGCTGTATCATAATAGATTCTATCACTTCACTCCAATGTTATATAAAGAAAGTGTTTTCCCTACTTCTTAAAATAGAAATTTCAATATGATCTTCCAATATTCCAGCATGTGGTCTAATAACGCAACATCGGAGGCTCGAGGGTTCATCTAGTAATTACTTACAGCTTCCCTGGCAAGCGGTTATATACTCCTACAAGAAGAACTCACAACTTGTCGAGCTGATATGTAGTGGATCTCTTATAACTGCCAATAAAATAATATCTGGTAAGTGTTTTGATAAATTCACTAGCACTCATAAAGTTTTTGCTTACAATTGTTTTAAATATCGCTACTAAATATCGTATTGATGTACGATGGACCGAACTATTTCTATACACACACATGTAATCGATACTGATTTACATAAGTTTAATTTACTTATTCTGAGTTAAATCACAACAAATAATATTGTTTTAACCGAGATATGTTTTTTTTTATCTCCTACAAATATAGAATAAACCCTTATAATAAAACAACAATTATTTAAATACTGTTTCACCCGTTGTATTTAACTATTTAATATAATAACTTCGGACATCTCTTCTGGAAGGAGCTGGATATAAAACACAAACTGACTGAATTCTGTCATATGTACTATTTATTACATGTTCTTACAATATAAATATAATAGTATATTAAATCACAGATACTTACAATGAACATTGTTTTTGAAAGTATATAAACTTTGTTAATCTTAATGTCTTAATCAAACCCCAAAAAATGTATATATGCAAGATGACTTCTTACATTAATTATTCTTTTATACGTAATCGTTTAGGATTGACATAATACAGTAATATCATGTTCCTTCAAACCATTAGCTGCCAGTTGTTTCATTCCCCTTAATGGCGAACTTCAACCCGCAAGCGACTACACAGTGGCAGTGAACAAGGTGTATAAGTTTTATAATGATACTCGAGATGTTAACAGTCAATGGTCTGATGTAAGTATACAATACACACTCACACAGAGAGACATGAAGATAAAGCCACTCATACAAAAACAAATCGCAAAAGTAAAATAAAGATAATTTATTTAGCTAATATTCTTTTTAAATTTTTAACAAATTTCCAGGTCGTTGACATCAGAACACCATCAAGCTATCGAGGCTTTGCAACGAACTTTATGGACAACATCGCGATAGCGGTCGTTAAAAAGCCATTTATATTCCATCTGTCCGTTCGACCCGTGTGTTTAGATTTTGATAAGAACCTCGATAGTACTCAGCTGACAGAAGGAAACTCTGGTAAAGTAAGTCGAAAGAAAATGATAATTTAACAAGTGTTTGAACTGTTGATCATCATTCCCCTGCTTTTATCAAGGTGAGGCGAACACAACATGTTTCTTCCATTCATTTCTATTATTCTACATCTCTACTTTATTCTTTTCATATTTCATCATACTCTCAGTGCATCCAAATTCCTTTCTGTCTCATCTCTATCTTCATGAATATGTATTTATGACTTGTCTAATAACGCGTCTCTCATCTCTTCTTATACCACTTTAAGCCCGCACTTCTCATCTCTTCTTTCCCTAATACACTTCTTCATTGTAGAAGTACTTGATTTATCAGATCCTTACACAATATTATATTTACATGTGTAGAGGAGACTGGGGCTGGACGTGACATTGTATGTTTAAAGTGTCATATATTTTTATATTGGTTTGATTCTTTTAACCGAGTGTGTACGTTTGTTTGATTAAGTAATTATACAGAATTTAAGATACATTTCTATAACAAACCATAAGTTTAGATATAAATGAAAAAAAAATTGGAAAAAAAAAGCCTGTCACTTTCAACCCTGCACTAGGGGCTGGTTGTTACACTACCTGTTATCAACAGGAATATTTTTTTATTACAAGTGGCAAGTTCTTACTCATAACAGACTCTAGCCATTCCGCTCCAGATTTCTTGAAATCAAATGGTTTACAACATATCAGACAAAAATATTCATGGTATACGCTTTCTTAGTATTTTTATAATACCTTTCTTTTTTTACTACCGGAAAATTAGCAATTTCTATACATTATTATGATATAAATATACTAATATCAGGTAGCCTTGTGGAGTGATGACGATAACAACGATCAAAGGTCTTCTGTGCTGAATGTAGAGGACCTACAGTACATAAAGTTGGAAGACTGTTATGAAATGTGGCCGACCGATTACCGACGCTTCCTAACTAATGATAAATTCTGTGCGACTAATTATGGTGAGAATTTATATTTTATAGACAATATAATGGATTTTCTTATACAGAAAATACAAACGGACAAATACAGAAAATATATACATAAAGGTTTATTGAATAGATATGTAATATGTTAATGGACAGACTTACAAATGTTATGAATCTCAGTATTAAAATAAATCCATATATCTATCAAGTAATCACATGTTCTTAAATTTCATTAAGATCGGCTGGTTTAGAGTTGAATAAGGCCATACAGACTGACAGGTTCATGAAAATAGTAATATTTGGATTAGTTGATCTTAAAACGAATATTAATCAGAAATTGACTAAGACACCGTACTTGTTTCACATTAAAAGCGCTATATAATTACGAGGAAACTTCCGGGGGCTACGCCCTCGGGAGCTCCACGGCGACCGTGACCGATAACAATCTTTGTGACTTCTAACACCTTTCATGACCCTGCACACTATTTATGTTTTCATTCGTATTTCTGTACAAATTTCTGTACAAATTTCTGTAGAAATCTGTTGCTATTTTTTATATGTCGGTTCGTTCTCGCTATATTTTTTTCTTCTAAGATCGTGTAATTTCAGAATCCAATGTGTTTTTTCTTCTAAATCTTTTCAAACTTTTTTTACTCCTCCTGTAGCATTTATGTGGAAGATTATTCTTTCTGCTCTTGATGTGTATATTTTCTTATGCTTTCTTTGATCTTTTTACTAGTATTTGCTATCAGTTTCCTATCTCGGGGGGTTTGCTTTTTTGCGTTTCTTTATTAGCTCTCTGGTCTTTAACCGATTTTATCCCTATTTGGATTTGTTAATATAGATTTTTTTCTGTTTCTCTGAAAACAGTAATTAATCACGTGTTTTCTAGTTATTTTGGTTAATTTCCTAGATTTTTTTCGCGGACCAATCTTTGATCAGTATTGAAGTTCAGGTTTTTAATAACATCAACGTCTATAATCATCTCTGGTTTGTTAGTAATAATGAAGTCAATTTCATTTTTCACATTGCCATTGGGGGGTTTTCATGTCCATCTTTTTAGTGTTTTTTTTTTAAATAAACATTTTCATAATATATAAGTTATGTTCATGCACAAAATTCATTAGCATTTGACCATTCTGATTTCGTTTTCCTGTCGTATACTGCCCCAAAAACTTTAATTCGCTTACCAATTTCTGCTAATTCCTATGATTTTAAGGAGTAGAGGGTGAAACTGAGTCATCGCGTCTCCTTTTGTCTTTTTATTTTAAGATGAGTCGTTGTTCTTGATGTAGGCTTCATTACTCTTTTCTTTTACCACTTTCTGTGGTAACTCTTTTGGGCAAAAAAGTGTTTTTTTTCTTAAATTCTCAGTTGTATTTGGTGGCATCACATTGTTGCATCTTATTTTTTTTTATTGAGGGTAGTTGGAGTGATAAGAATTTGTCTTATCTTTCCAGTATTTAGATGTAGTATTTAGATACAGATTTAGATATAGATAATAATGATCTTCAATATTACACAGACATATTACGTCCAGAGAAAGATGACGGCGTCGGCTTCGCCTTCCTTGAATCGACAACACAGAGGTACTACCTGCGTGGTGTCCTAACTGGCCTTGGTGTAACCACAAATAAAACCTTCTTATACCTGTTAACTTCTATATTTAAACACAAAGATTTTATAAAACAACATTTATAACAAATATTAGTCATATTATTCATAATCCGTAAATTTTTTTTCTACCTTATATTACTATAAATACAAAATACTATAATAACATTGTTTTTTAATAACCCGCTACCGAGTGTTATAAGTCTACCACTAGCCTCTCCACATCAATCTGAACAACATTTTTTCTACGACTTTTTACATCTCTTCATAAACAACACATAAAAACAAATATTTTTTTTTTGCTTCCTCTTTTGTTTTATCATCATCTCCCTGCCCTTTTCCCACGTTATGTGGGGTCGGCACAACATGTTCTCCTCTTCCATTCTGCTGCCACAATTGAAACCCACTAGGTCACTATACATGATTCACCCTTCATATCACGAATAAAATTTACAAGCTGAAAAAATAACTTACCCAAACACGTATTCCCTCCTCCCATGGGGAAAAAAATAGTAAAACAAATAAAAAATAAAAAAAAAGTCACTCTTCTTTTACTCACGTCATCTTTCACAAAATCCATCCATCTTTTCTTTGGTCACCCATATGTCCTTCCACATCCATATCTAGCATTCTTCTTGTTACATGTCATTCGTCCCTACTCATAACATGTCCATACCACGCAATCCTTTTGCTCTTCATTTTGTCTGTCAGTGCAGCCACTTTCAAACTTCCTCTGATATAAGTATTACGTATCCTATCCAATCTTGTTATCCCACACATCCAACTTAACATTCGCATTTCCGCTGCATGCAATCTCCTCTCATCCATCCATTTGGTTGCCCAACACTCAGAACCATACATCAGGACAGGTCTCATGACTGTTTTGTTTATTTTTCAATTCATTTTAAGGGGCATACGTGGATTGCAAGTTCTTTGTGTGACCTGTTGCCATTTCATCTATCCCGCATTTATTCTATTTTGCACATCTCGGTCTATATTACCGTCGTTTTGAATCAGTAATCCGAGGTACTGGAAGTCAGAGCAGACTGGTAGGGATACACTATCTAAAGCAATGGAGGAAAAACCGGATGTGCCACCGAAGTCGCAGAACAGGTGCTTCGTTTTAGTTCTGCAGACCTTTAGTCCGACACTCTCCAGTCCCTCCTGCCACTTTTCCAGCCTTCTCTAGACCTCAGACACACCCTCTCAAATAAGGACAATGTCGTCGGCGAACAGCATGCGTCGGGGTGCCTCCTCCTGTATGTCCGATGTCAATGAATCCATTACGAGGAGGAACAAATAAGGTCTTAAAGCCGATCCCTGGTGTAAGCCTACAGCCACATTGAACTTGTCGGTTACGCCGGCAACAGTCATGCGTATTCGCTCTTTCATACATAGCACGTATAAGTTGTACGTACTTCCCAGGCAATTCCTTCACTTTCATGGCCCCCCACAGAACCTCACGGGGCACCCTATCGCATACCTTTTCCAAGTCAACGAATACCATGTGCAGGTTTTTGTGCGCTCGCCTGTATTTTTCACACACTTGGCGCAGTGCGAATATGGCGTCCGTTGTTCCACGCCCGGACATAAATCCAAATTGGTTCTATGATACTTGACTTTCTTCTCTCATTCGTCTTTCTATCACTTTCTCCCAAATTTTCATACTATGTAACATCAGCTTTATTCCTCTATAGTTGTTACAGTTCTGTACATCACCCTTGTTTTTAAAAATGGGCACCAGTAAACTGCTGCACCATTCTTCTGGAATCGCCTCCTCTTGTAACAACTTTTTAAAGAATAAGGTCAGCCACTTAAAGCCATATTCATTATTTCATCTATATTTAGAACCTTCCACACTTCAGCTGGTATGCCATCTGACCCAGTTGCCTTACCATTCTCCATACCTTTTACAGCAATTTTAACCTCGTCCATACTAATCTCTTTCATTAATGCCATGTTTACTGGCGCTTCAGGTAGAGCACCATTAGATTTATTCTCCTCATTCATTAACTTTTCCAAGTATTCCTTCCTACATCCTTTCATTTCCTCATCGTTTATCAAAACCTTTCCTTCTTCATCTTGTATGCATTTAATATGAATCACGTCTCTTGCATTCATCTCTCTCGTTTTTGTCAGTCTATAAAGATCTTTCTGACCATGTGGGCTTTCCAGTGCCTGGTACAAGTTCTCCTGTACTTTACCACTTGCCACAGCGACACCTCTTTTATTTATTACTCTGTATTTTGTAAGAAGTACTTAAAAGGTCAAAGTCCGGGCCCCATACCTACGCTCAGAGTTAATGTCAGTTCAGAGGCAACAAATATAGAATATAGAAATGACAGCTTATAGCTACAGCGTTCAAGTAATGACTGTGTTAATGAATTTATATTCTGTTATTATTTCTATTGTTCCCTTCAATAAGATATATATACCTATATTGTTAGATTGTGCTTCGAATAATAAAAAAAAGAGTAGGCGCTTGTTAAAACACGTGTGAAATTTTAATAAATATTCCGAACTTAATATTATCACTTTAAAATAAAACTATTTTTAAGGATTTAACTAGCGTATATTGAATTAAATTTTTAATTTACATTTTAAATCTAACCCGACGTTTCGAATGCTTTACAGCAATCGTGTTCACGGTAAGACGAGATGGAGGTGTCTGTCAGTAAGTCAGTTAATTAGTCATCTACCTCCAACGGTTTCTAAGCTTCCGGGCGTACAGTTCAGGATTCACACAAAACGCACTAACAGTATCTTGATGTCTCACAGTTATAGACAAAGACATGGGATTTTATATTTACTACTATCCTTTTTCAGTTTTCTTTCTTTTCAGAAGTCCAGGGTAGTCAAGGGTTTAAAAATACACCTGCACCTGAATATTTTGTACTAAAGCTATTTTTTTAACAATATTTGCAAAAGTTTTGATAAATATGTTAGCCACAGAATTGGGAACTGAAAAAAATAGGAGAACTATCGGTAATACAAGATTCAAGAATCAAAGAAACAGCTATAGAAGGATTTTATGATTACGTGATCTAAAGAGTTCGATAGCCGTGTAGGTATTGTGTGAGCTGGAGTCATGGAGAGCGAGGCTAAGACATTTAAATACTCATCCGAATGTTGGTCTGCACTATCTTCAGAAATATTTATATTAATATCACCAAGAAATATTTATAATAATATAACTTAGTGCATTTTTTTTTTTTGAAAAATTGCACCAAGATCGGCATGTCAGTAGTCACAATGTAACTGAGAACTGAAGATTACCCACAAAACAGTTTTGACCCATTTGAATAAGCTACTATAAAGCTCGATATTTGGTTGTAACACGAGGTCACTGAAAGGAACCTAATGAGCCGTGTACTCATTTAGAATTCTTTACCGACACATTTTTTTACCTTACCGTTTTTGTAGAGATTGATAACTAGTGAAGACAAGTGGATCACATACGATAAGAACGTGAAAAAAAATTCGTGGTCAAAGGTCGGTCAGGCGTCAGGTGATGGTGTCTGTATGGTTGGACTGGAAGAGCATTGTTAATTATGAGATTTTAGCGCAAGGCCGAACCATGGAATCGGACCTTAACTGCCAAGAGCTGATGAGATTACAGCTAGAACTTGAAAGATAGCGGCCGGAATTGATGAATAAATAGAATGTGGTCTTTCATCACGATGACTCTAGACCACACACATCTTTAGCCACTCAGCAAAAGTTAGGAGTTTGACTGGGAGATATTAATGCATCCGCCGTATAGCCCTGACCTTGCACCTTCAGATTTCTACCTGTTTCGATCTTTCTAGAATTCTTTAAGCTCTGTCAGGTCAACATTTATAGAGAACGGCCAAAACTATTTGTCTTGTATTTTATCAGAAGTCCCAAAATTTCTACACAAATGGGATTATGTCCCTACCTACACGATCTCAAAACGTTATCGGACCAAATGGTAAATATATACTATAAATAAATGTAAATAGACTTTGAAAAAATAGGTCTTGACTTTTCATATAAAATGCGTAGAAAATTTTCCTTCACATTTTATATGTCATCTAAATGATTGTTGCAAAAAAAAATTACAATTAAGATAGAACACAATAAGGACAACAAGAAAACGACAATTATTATGCAAAATATATATTTCATAAGCATGCAAGTTACGTAATGCTACAAGAAAACAAACATGGCGGCCATGAATGTAAATTCCCGCCATTATATCCGACGCCACTGAATTGCGCTAAAAATAACGTGAATAAACTCGGAAAATTCAACATTTGTATATTTATATCCAGGTGGTTGCTATTGTACTTGTGGTTGCGCAACCAGCGACCAAACTGAAATAAGTATCTCAGTGATAGTGGACTAACAATCAAAAACATTAAATACTCTTAAAATTACGTACATTAACAATTATTGTCAATTTCTATACTTTAGTTTAGACAGTTCTGAGATAATTTTGGAATGACTGAGGAATGTTATAATATAACAAATACAAAATCGTTGTAAATTGTTCCCAATGATTGAAGGAATGTTAAATTAAAAGACAAGATTACAAAAAAAATGATACTTCAAGGCACTTTTCCTTAAAAACTAAAAACTGAAGGTTCAGATATCTACACATAAAGGGCACGAAAAGAATTCTTAAATATATTTTAAAAAGCAACACTAGTTGCTATTATTAATTAAGCCGTATATTATTATTAATGCTACATGTGACTCTGAGGTCTCTTCTTTCTGCTGAACAGTCCTCCGAAGACCCCCTTCTTGTCCTTCTTCTCCTTGCCTCCCACCGACAGCTCCGACTCTCCCGACGACCTGATGGTTATATGATATAAAGCATATTTATTATTTAGTAATGAAATGTGTCCTCAATATTAAGTAGAATATTGTTTTTAACTTTTCTATGAAAAATTGTTTGGTCATTTGAACAATCTGACAGAAAAAAGTAATTTTCACGAGTATATTGCACTTTAGACACGCATGCGCTAGGTAGTAATAAAAATAATAAATTTTAAACAAGTATTCTATTGTACCTGGAGGCCGGTCTAGGATCAAGCGCCGGAGAGCCTCCGGAGACGGACGCGGGCCGGCTGCTGGACCCGTAGGCTGCGGACATACAGATTATTATACTCTGGCAAAACTAAACAACACCACAACCCGTACAAACTACACACACATACTAGTATAGATAAAAATGGTACACACATATTTATATAAATTAAAACTACACACACAAACTTATATAGACACAAACTGTGTAGTTTTTGTCCATATCAGTTTGTATAGATTACATACTTATATAGATACAAACTACACAAACATACTTATATAGATACAAACTACACACATACTTGTATAGATACAAACTACACAAACATACTTATATAGATACAAACTACACAAACATACTTATATAGATACAAACTACACACATACTTATATAGATACAAACTACACAAACATACTTATATAGATACAAACTACACAAACATACTTATATAGATACAAACTACACACATACTTATATAGATACAAACTACACAAACATACCTAAATGGATACATACTATACAAACATACTTATAGAGACACACTACACTACATATATACTTATATGTATATGTATAAACAAGCTAAGCTTACCACCACACACTTAAAACTAGTATAATTTGTCCACATAAAATAATAATTAACTGAACTATGTAACGATTTAACAAAATGTTTTTAAAATTATATACCATTTCTAAGATCATTATATTGTTTAACTATTTATATGACTGTCTGTAAGTAATAAACAACAAATAATAATAAATATCTTAATTTATGTGGACATGGTGAAGTATGAGAGAAACTTATTAAATAAATGTTTCAAGTTGCTGAATAACTTCACATCTATAAATAACACAATAAAGCGAGCTAAGAGAAGCTACACAGAACACAAATAATTATTAACTTTTTTAAAATATCTAACTTACCACTTAAATAAATAAAATAAAAATCTGTAATAGCTTGCAATTTACAATAATTTACTGATTTAAATCGTGTATTCACATATTCGTATATATTTTTTTCAAAAGAGATTTAAATCAATAACTTAATAAATACGATACTTTTACATAAAATTAAACAAGTGGTAGCAGTTAATATGAAGTTGACATACATTGTACTTTGTGAAGGACGTATAGTAAGTGGCTCGTCCCTAGACAGACAGAGAAGTTAATTCCAGCGCTCTTCAATCTTATTTTATAGTCAACAGAATATTAAGACACTTTGGGAAGCTCTGCTCTGATAAATTATGCATATTTGTACATGAATTATTTATAGTTATAGTAAATATAGTATTATAACAGGTGGACCGCCACTCTGCAACACAGCGTGGTGGGTAAAGCTCTATAATTGTATATATATAGTTATTAACGTTCCTGACACCAGCTATCTACAAAGCTCAGAGCTACTAATCTCCTACAACTGACCGAGTTCGCTCGCCGAATAGAAGTGAGAACTGTCCTGTTGCCAATTATTATTCTGCTTCTCGAACTGCCATTGGTTCCTGTTCGGATCCCTTTCCCTTTCTCTCTCCCTTTCCCTCTCCTGGTAGCTTTTCGTCATCCTCTGGTAGTTGTTCACTAGAGTAGTCACTTTGTCGCCTCTGTCGTTCCTGTCTCTCTCTAGAGTGTTTCTCTCTCTATCAGCGGGTTCTTCCCTCCCCCTGTCCCTCCCCGTCATTGCGGGACGTTCCGGGAGACCTCCAGGGGGACCCGAAGGAGGCAACGGAGGGGCTCCCTCCACTGCTTTATTAGTTCATTGAGTACATCATTTATGTTATTAAAATATATTTACTTAAAATATAATACTGTAAAACAGTAACACAGACATAGACGCTTCACGCGGACTTCACAAATACACTGATTATATTTATAATAAATAAATAAAATTAAATATATATATACAAACTGACCCTCTCTCTGTGACTTGATGAATTCGGCGTTAACGTCACGCCCGTTGCTAAATCTGGATCGACCCCAGGAGTGAGACTCGCCTCGCTCAGAGTTCCTGAGATAAGGAGACGAGTTAACTTTATTTTTTATTATATATATTATTTTTTATCGATTCATAATACATAAATATTTCATTTAATTGGTTTTGATACCATTCAAATGAAGATTAAAAAATATATATTTCTAGCTTTCGTATTATGTATTGACTTCAATCTGGCAAAAGCACAGACGCTCTGATGAACAAATCAATATTATATACCATTACAATGTAAATTTATATAAATATAGAATGTAAAAAACCGATACGGGCAGGGATTCGAACCCGCGACTACTGGGAAACCGTCCCGTCGCTCTACCAACTGAGCTACCGTATCGCTGTCCGTCTCGGTGAAT
This sequence comes from Napeogenes sylphis, assembly GCA_959347405.1. Classification (NCBI taxonomy): domain Eukaryota; kingdom Metazoa; phylum Arthropoda; class Insecta; order Lepidoptera; family Nymphalidae; genus Napeogenes; species Napeogenes sylphis. The sequence goes on from OY365788.1 coordinate 5,819,819, forward strand.
TAAGCATTCTACAAGTGATCGTCTTTATCGGGACGGTGGTGACATCTATTAGGTTTCTTTCGAAAATCCTAACCAATGTTTCTAACTTTGCAGTATAGATAAACATTGAAAAGATGCCACTACCGAAATCAATTTTTGAAAATATCTTTAAACATGTATAGCCATGTTAAGCTTATTTAAATTTATAAAGACGATCCCGATAAAGACGATCACATATAGAATGCTTAATTCACCGAGACGGACAGCGATACGGTAGCTCAGTTGGTAGAGCGACGGGACGGTTTCCCAGTAGTCGCGTGTTCGAATCCCTGCCCGTATCGCTTTATTTTTCATTCTATATTTATATAAATTTAAATAAGCTTAACATGGCTATACATGTTTAAAGATATTTTCAAAATTCATTACAATGTATTTTCGTTATTTCTTAAAATTGTTGTATTGTTTGAATTATTTGTTGATTTGAAGTTTTAATTATTGTAACATTATTTCGTACCTGAGCATCACGTCTGCTTGTTCTTCGACGGCGGGCGGCTGTCGCGGAGGAAGAGATGGTAGCACCGACGACTCTACAGGACGAGAAATATTTATATATTTGTACAGGGAATACTAATTATTGCACGCGACTCTGCCTAGTGGCGGTATGTACTGATAGAACTAATAAAAGAACAGCATTATCTACTTGTTGAATATATTTAAAAACTCTTCCTAATGCTGGTTGTAATTGTCGTAAAGTAATATTATATATAACTATAACCTTTCTCAATAAATATACTATCAAATACAAAAAAAAATCGGTCTTAGACAAATAGTATTATGTACATATGATTAGCCTAGATTGCAACAACCAAGACAAACTTTTTTTTAAATAATGGATACATATGATTATATTTGGTTCCCATTAAATATACTTCGATACTTTTAATCCATAACTCTCCTAGTCTATAGAAACCCTTTGTAATACTCTTATAAGTTTCTCAACGGACAATGACCCTTTCAGATCTAGTGAAAGTCTAGTGCACACTAACGGATTTGTCTCTCCGGTGTGGAAGTTCTCTCCGTGGTGTGTCCCTCTCTTTGGCTGATGCGGTGTTCCTGGAGTATCTCTGCCTGAGTGCGAGGACGAGGCCGAGGAGGAGGAGACGAGGCCTCCGATGAAGAGGACGAGGCGTTCCTGGATATAGAGGTCTGTTGTTACCATTTGTGTAGTATAATAATAATTAGTATAAGACTGAACTTAGCTTGGTAGAGCATAATATTAATACGGTTTTGATTTTGATCGTTAATGAAATTCAAAATATGTAAGTATAGCAATGAAGTGTTATAGTGGAACATTTGGAAGACAGACATTCAAAGAACGAAGTCTGTGGAAGATCAATTGACATCATTCATAAGTGGTAGAGCACAGATGTAGTCACTTGAATACTGCTCTAATACGACCGGCTTGACCGTCGTAAAATAAAATGTAATAAGTGTCGTAAAATATGTCCTCCTAGTACTGACCGCAGGCGGCGCCGCACGTCAGCCGTGGGGGACTCCGCCCCGTAGGGCGTGAGCTGCAGCTGCGGCGGCAGCGCGGCGTGGAAGGCCAGCTTGGCGACCCAGTCCTCCAGTAGCGGCCCCGAGCCGCACGAGAACAGGTACTCCGCCCCGTCGGCACACGACAGACGGAACACGTGCGCGCGCTTAGTGTAGTCACCCGCCGGGGAACAGCGCGCCTGCCACGGAAATGGGAACAGACGGTATCGTTTAACTCGTGTCAGTTCGATTGAAACTCAGACGAATTACGATTCCTAGATTTCTATATTTTTTAATTCAAATAAACGATATAAATAAAAAATCAGATGCGGTACATGTTTGTACCACAAGTGGGTGTGTGGGTTTTTGTGGGTGTCGGTGGGTATCTACAGGTGAATGTAGGTGTCTTCTCACATGCAGTATGGCGACCGGCGGCGCGGCTGCCTTGGAGGAGGCGAAGTCGTTTTGGTCCTTGAAGAAGCACAGCAGTTGTCCGCACAGCACGGCGTAGTACGAGCGCCACGAGCGCACGGCCGCACGCACGCCGCCGCCGCCAGACTCCTGCTTGCGCTCCAAGTACCCTGCAGTACGACACACACACTCACTGATCTGCCGGTGAGGACGCGGAGTGCCCGCTCTTACTGATAATTATCTTATAAGTATATATTATATAAGTTAAAGTGCCTTCAATCTCCACTGGTGGCAGTTCATCGGGATTCCTGTGTCGTCGGAAGCTTTGCGTGCGACGACGGGTTGTGAACGAGGGGGTGCGCTTGGGGGTCTTCACCACCTGGAGGGGCGGGGGCGGGGTTGATTAAGTATTTCACTATAAAAAAACAAATAGATCATAACTCATTAATGCATGTAAGTCTGTGTGTGTTAACTCACGCTCATGCTCTCAGCGCGCTTAACGTGCACATCGGGTTTCGGCAGGCGCTCGAACTGCGGCGCGGGGCTTATTCCCTCCTCCACGGAGCCTCCCAAGCTGCTTCCTAGACCGGAACCTGACAGCTGGCGCTCCACCTGCACTACAGCCCCTCGCTGGGCCTCCGACTCTCTCCTCCTTTCCTCCGCGATCCTCTCCATCTCTCTTTTTCTCACCATCTGCATCCTTTCTGCCTCTTGCTGCTCCAAGTGCTGCTTACGAGCAGCTTCCTCTTCATCCTTCTGTTCTTTAAACGCTCGCTCGATCTACCGTTACAGGTTATAAAATTATATAACACTAATACAATTTATAACATATATTCACTGTCTAAATATCCTGAACCACAAAACAACATTGTCTATTTCTCTGATCGCAGTCAAGGAGCTTAGAGGTTAATATAATACCCACCAGTGTGATCCTCTTGAGAGCGTGGAACTTATCCTTCTGGGCATCGATGGTCTCCTCAAGGTCTCGGTGACGGTTGATCAGCTCCTCGGTCTGAGCCAGATTCTCGCCATACTTGCCGTCGCGGACTAGCGGCACTCTAGAGAGAAATAATAAAGCATTCTTTAATTTCATATATAATTTGAATTTAAATAATCTTAACATACCTAAAGTATTTAAAGGCAATTTAATTTCGGTTGTGGCATATTTTCAATGTTAGAAATATTGTTTTAGGCTGATGTAGCCCAAAAATGACACGTCAACTCAGTTGAGGAAGCAACAGAGAAGGCCTTCTAGAGGTCGCAAGTTCGATTCGTGTCCATGGGGAAGATATTTCAGCTATATATTTTTATAAAATATAAATAGCCTTTATGGGGGGTACATACACACTTATACTTTTAAACTATGTATACTGCCCTAATAAATTCACTAACCGCGAAGTTATCCACTGGTCCAGAGCATCAGCATCCCTCAGGAACATGAGTGCGTCCAGATGGTGTTCGTAGATCCTGGCGCGGCCACTCCAGGCGTGATCGAGGGCGGAGCGCCGCGCTCGGAGTGAGGACATCCTGGTCTCTACCTCCTGGGACATGAAGTGACCCTCGCGGACCAGTTTCTCACCTAGAGACAATGGTTGTATAAAGTTTATGAACTACACGAAGTTATACACAAAGTGCACAATTACTGATTATACTCGGGACAGAACGACATATTTTTACAAAACCTAAAATACTTCGCTTTTATTAGACACATTGCATACCCTCGTATTATATTATATAAAATTCTAAATAAAAGTTCTACAAATACTGTAATAATTGTTCAAATCCAAGAAATAGTTCTGGAGAGTAAAAAACAAAAAGTCCTTAATTTAAAATTTTACAATCTAACTTAAAAGCTAGCTCTTGTCAGCAACTCTTCACGACAAAATTATGCTACAAACATTTTGTTATATTAAATACAACCTATGATTTGTACAATAGTATGTTCTTACTGTTTCGAATTACATCGTTATCGTTTTTTAATCATAGAAGGATATTTGGTAACTGGTGTCAAATAAATCATACAATGAATATGCATCAGGAAAAACAAAATGTTCATCCCAAGTTTGCCCCATTGACTTTTATAAACTAGACATGTACCGTCCGCGTAGAAGGTGTGGAAGCTCTCATCCTTGGCGTCCACCTCTGCAGCCACGTCCTGATGTCTTGCCAGTAGCCGAGCGGCGCCCGCCACGTCCGCACTCAGCTCCGGCGCCGTCACACGGGCCAGGGTCTCGTTGCTCCACGCCCTGGGGTGAGACACACACTTCACATAAAAGTTTTTTATATGGGACAGTGGTTAAACGATCAATGTTGGGAACAATTCTAGTAATAAAATATGTGCAGAGTTGAATAACTATAAATAACCGAATGGTTGAGTTATCTTAGATGTTGGAAAAAGTATTGAGGTATGTCTTTGTTTTCAATTTGAGAATTATCTATTATAAATCTTAAGAACCACCACTTACACGAGTTCCTGGTACTTGTCGAAGTACGCCTGCAGCTGATCGGCCAGCTCCAGCTGGTGTTCACTGTGGGCCGCCTTCTCCTCCAGGGTTTCCAACGCCTCCGTCACCTCGTCCAGCTTAGCCAACACGTGCTCCTTGGCATCGGGGAAGGCCTCTCCCAAGCTGGAAAGGCATTTGGCTTTACATCTATCTATTTTTTAAGTCACCGTGTGTCGTCCAATCAAACTTATAAGATTAATAGTTACAAGATTAAGAGATACAACAATAAGTATTCTTAAATAAAATTTCTTCGGACGTTGGTCGGAATGCTCGATATTTTATATCTGAGGATTATAATATATATGGTGCGGACCTGGCGGCGCGGTCTCCCAGCAGGCGGTGCTGGTCCCTGATGGCGCCTAGCTCGGCCCTCAGCGCCCGCAACTGGTGCAGCTGCCTGGTGGCGAGTGCCGCCTCCTTCTCGCTGACCCACGCCACCGTCTCCTCGGCGCTGCGGTCGAACTCGTGCACCTGCCGCGCCCCCGCCAGCGCCTGGCGACAATTGGACCGTTATTAATGTTTCGTTTTTATCATACGACTAGTCAAAATAAGACATTATGCAAGCAAAATGAAATCCCACACACTGTTTCGGATGTTATCACTACTTTTTGCGTAACTAACAAAAACACACAATGAAAAAAATAATAATGTTATTTATTTAAATTATGTTTTGTCTCATTTGTCAGTACACGGAGCAGTTAGATATTGTTTTTAAACAATCCTGCGGTTCCTCCCGTTCTTTGAATCATAAAACTAGCCTTCGACATTTCATGTAATATATATCTAGTTATTATAAAGACCTTTGACTCTGATAATATTATTAAGCATAATTTTAATTATTATAAAGGTCTGACCTCCTGCCTGGCCACGGCTAGTTCTTTTAAATCGTCCCATAATCCTCTGATATCCTCTATCTTCTGCTTAACTCTCCCCTCCTCTGGCGTATTCTCCTCTAGAAGCACTGCCCCCGCTTCGCAAACAGCTTCGATGCGGCCTTCGTTAGCTTTGGATATAAATAATACATTTGAATAGTGTTGAAAATATTATCGATAAAACCTTAAGAATATTCTGACAGATAAACATAATCTTCAAACTTAAACGAATTAAAAAAGGAGAGTATGGTACCGTGTAGCTGCTGCAGGAAGTTATCGAACGCCTGCTGCAGGGTATCAACGTGTTCCACGTCCAGTCCGTACTCCTCGCTGGCAGCCACCGCCATTTGCTCGCTGATCCACTCCTGTACTTCCTCGCACTCCTGGACGAACCTGGGAGGAGGAGTTAAATTATTAGAAATCCAATAACATTTTATCCGTTTGATAAGCACACAATTACAAAACTACTAAATACTTCAGAGTTGATAGCTAACCTATTGACTTGACTCTTATGTTTGATGTTAATACATCAAACATGATGACTAATAGTCATTATTAGGATAGATGTATTCAATAATATTATTGAAAAATACATTGGAAGAATCTAAAATTTGGAAAGTATTTCTATGCAGATAATATCAATAACAATGTGGGGTTTTTAATAGTTCTGTTTATACAATATTCGATCTTCATAACAATTAATAATACCCACATAGTTATTCGAGTATGAAGAATCGTAACCTATCCTTATACCAATTAGTGCGATATAAAAAATTCTTCCTTCTTTTATCAAACATACATCGCAGTGCAAATATGTTTTTTTTTATACATGGTTTTATTTTGTAATTAGTTGACCACCTCTTGCAGACAGCCTCTCTACGTCAATCCCAACAACATTTGTTCTACAACTTTTTACAAATCTTGATACACAAAACAAAAAAAAGCGAAACAAAAAAAATTTTTACTTATTACTCTTTACTTTGTAAGAACTACTAAAAGCTCGGGCGCCATACAATAACAACAAATAAATTTTGTATAAGTAATTTTAAATTTTAAAATTTATTAATTTTAAAAACAAATTTCGTACAACAAATGCTATTGGAATTTAGCTATTGGAATTTAGCATAGAAGGTTATCTGCAAGAGGTGGTCAACTAATTACAAATAATCCTGAATATAAATTTTCACGCATCTATTGTATTTATAACTAGATGAGGATTTAACAAGTTCTATGAAAACTTATATTTATTATATTTTAACTCACTTGAAGTATTTCAAGCTCTGCTGCAACCTCTGCTGTCGCTTAGCTGACAATAGATTCATTTCCTCGTAACTAGCCTTTAGTTCGTCCAGCTTCTTCCGAACTTGCTCGTCGTGAGGACGGTCCTTATAAGAGATTATATTTTAATAAGGTTAAAGGTATAATAAAGATTTAAAAAGAAAAAGGTTTGTTGCTGCACCTGGATGGTCTTCTCAATTCTGGCCACTGTGGGCTGGAAGGCCAAAAGCTCCCTCTGAAGAGCTTCGAGCCGGCGAGTGAGCGACAGTACTGAGTCCTCGTCCCGCCCGGGCTCTGCCCCCACCAGCGCGCCACGACGCTCCGCTAACCAGGCCTCTGCCTCCCAGATCTCGCTCAACAGCTGGAGAATATAATATTAGTTAACGAATAATTTACTTCTCACTTAAATACTATTTTCCTTCTCAGTATGAATAACCGCTCACCTGCAGCAGCTCGCAGCGTTCCTTCAGCGCCACAGAGCGCTGAGCCGCACGATCGAGTAGCGCCCGCAGCGCTGCACGCAACTCACGACTGCGCTGCTCAAGTGCTGCACTTGCGAAGTGATCGCGACGAGACAGCGCTGTAGCGCGGTTGATAACTGCTGAGATCGTTGCTTCTCTATTAACAAAAATATATAGATATTAGCTTTTTATTACACTTTAAAACACTTCAAGTACTCAACAATACCGCACTTGTTACATCTTTGTAGAATGCACTTGCAATATATTTATAATTAAAAGAAACAGACGCTTTACTTTATTTTACAAATGCAGTCGGTAGTTGTAGAGACTAACGCGTTCAAAGACAAATTGCAGTTTTATTGTAATTGTTTAGATGTTTATACAGTATTACACAGAAATACGTTTAAAGTAACAAAGTGAAGCTATTTTTGTTATCCAGACGGGAGCCCTACCGAGTCGCCAGCTCGGCCTCCAGCGCTTGATGTTTCTTGAGTAAAGCCTGCGCCTCCGGCAGCGAGGCACCAGCCTCCTCCGATTTCACGGCGCCCTCGCGCTCTTTCAGCCTGCACACACACACACATACAACATACAGACTAGGGATGTGGTGGTGCTGTCAGATGTGTATCCATGTGTTTTGCTATATTCTCCTATAGGAGTGTTGTCGTAGATCAACTTATAAAATAGAATTGGGTGTTATCCAACATGTTTGTGTGTGCATATAATGAAAAGTAATATAGTTATAAAGCATTCATGTTTTATGGTTTGAAGGTATGTGTGAGTGTGTTTTACCAAGCCATCTCCTCATGAGCGTCTCTCTCCCAGCGTTGCAGAAGTTCGGCGTCCTTCAGGTTCTCTCGTCGGATGGACATCGGCTCTTGCAGCTGTCGGTATCTGTAAGATAATCCTGCAATTAGTAACAATAAATATGGATAACAAATATATTTAGATTTCTTACGACCTCTTGACAGCTTGATCCGCCTTCTCGAGAATCTCTTCGGCCATGAAGTGTTGATTGTCGGCGAGATGACGCGCGGTGTCGGCGAGCTGAGTCGCCGTGTCGGCCTTCGCCCCCACCGCCGCCTCCAAACGGGAGTGTCGCTTTAGGAGGGCTGAGACTGACGAGAGGTCTTTCCCTGTGGATATAGTAAAATTACGAAATATAAACTAGTTCGGATAAGCAGTGTAGTTCTTATTTCCTCAGCGGTATGTGCATGTGTCTCTCTCCCCATCTTACAGTGGATGTGTGTGTATGTGGATGTGTGTGTATGTGTATGTGTGTGTACCGTGGTCTTCGCTGAGCAGTTGTCCCTCGACGTCGTCAAGCCATGCGGTGAAGTCGTCCAGTCCGCGTAGATACACGCGCGCCTGATACGCCTCCTGCAGCCGAGATCTACGTAGCTTGGACGCGGACTGCCGATTAATAATATTTAAATTTATTAACACTAGACTCCTCATAAATCTTTAAATATATGTAAGGCAAAACAGACTTCCGTATAGAATAAAATAGACTTTAATAGGAGACAGTTAACAATATGTATACTGATCAGATAGATAGACAAACATACCAAGAGATCAGTCCACAGATTCTCAAGATCTTCCACGTGTTTCGCTATTTCTTGAGATGCGTAATGTTTTGCCTCTGCAAATAAATATTATATTACATAAAACGACATCTAAACTTACTTATCTTAAAGACTTCAAGAATATAACTATTATTTGAAATAATTAAAAGCGTAGAATATCAAATATGATATTTCGTTTAAAATCTGTAGGTTTTATAATAATAGAAATATAAGTATTTATAGCATATAGTAAGTAGATACTTATAAAGACAAATATATGACTCTGTCATAACGATCGAAAAATGTAACTCATAACTCTGTTATTTTTATTGTAAATGATTCGTACATAAACTACAAAACACTGCTTTAAATATACATAATACAGACGTTTTCTTTTATTGTCATAAGGTTATTGTCATAAGGTATGAACTTGTCATACCATTTCATGGAACTTAGTTCAATGTGTGATGTAATTTATGTATGATGATGATGATGATGGTGGGGGTGATGATGATGATGATGATTACCGATGAGATCCTCCCCGGCGCTGGCGACGTCGTCTATTCGTTTCTTGTTCGCGGCCAACTCGGACTCGAAGGCCGCGTGCTTTTGGATCTTACTCTGCAGGTTGGACAACTCTCTGTGGATAACAGATTATTAAATTTTCACTCGACTGGTCTCAGAGAGAGTAAAAATAAGTAAGAGTTTTTATTAAATTATAATAGACTATTCATTAGTGATAAATCCAGATGAAATAAAAAACTTTTTAAGTTATTACACTAATCAATACTATATAAATATGTATAAACGAGAGAAATTATATATTTTTTTAAAGGATCTATTATATAGTATTTGTAATTTGATAGAATGTGGTATGTAATAATAAGTTTGTATGTAACCTGTAGTTGGTGTCGTTGGCTATCTGCAGCTTTAGGTCGATCCACTCCCTGACGTGTGTGACGTCACGCAGCAGCTGCTGCAGCTGGAGCGCCTGCTGCAGGCGGCTGCCGCGGGACACGCACGACGACTGCGACACATACACACTCAGGGGGTTTTGCGGCCAATTATGTTTTCAGACAATTAAGTGTCTATGTATATGCTTCTCATATATTAATGATTGTATATTATAATGATATTTGCTTCTGCACAAAATTGTATATTTCATATTAATTCTATTTCACTTGATTTTTTTCTTATAAGTTATATAAACGTGTAAAAAAAATATTTTCAATATATAAACATTAACTAAGTCGCATATTTAGATAAAAGTATTATTTTAACATTTTTTCTTTTAAGTCACTTTGTCTTAGTTATCTTTATCTTTGACTCTATATATTTGTTTTGTCTTTACGTGTGTATATGTTAACATATATATGTATGTGTTAACATATACATATATATACCTACCTTGAGGTGGTCCGCTCTAGTCCTCACGGCGGCCACTCTCTTCTGTATGTAGTCGGCGTGGTAGTGACCCTCGGTGATAGAAGCGGCAAACTTCTCCAGCTCCAGAACACGTCCCAGCTGTGACTCCAGCAGCTTAGAAAACTCGGCGTGCTTGCGGATCAGAGTCTCTACAGCTAGAGGGAGCAGAGGCGAGAGGTAGGGCGTTAACCATGAACATAGGATTATTTATTTCATTGGTCATAAGGACGGTTAGCGAGTGGTGTGAGGTGTTCTTACCATCCAGGCTGTCCCCGAGGTCGTCGTTGTGGAGGAAAGCCTCCTTACCCGCGAGCCAGTCCTCGACAGCCTGCGCCTGTTCCTTCAGCACTTGCAAGGAGTGCGCCTGCGCATTTTAATTTAACCTCAGTTTAGTTTATTAGTGACATTAATTTATAATATTTTCTGATATCTCTTCTCACCTGAGTCAGATATTGTTTCCGCTGCAGCCAAGACTGGTCCAGACCAGCGGACAGTTTCTCAACCCGTTTAACCTTCTCCACTTCTTGAGACTGTTCCGCCTCCTTCTGTAGGGAGGAGATCACCTTCTGACGGCCGTCAATCTCCGCCTGGGGGGAATAAACTCTCAGTATAAGAATTCAAGTATAAGAATTCAAATTCAATTTAATTAGTAATACTGTTAACCATCTCGATGATGAACGGTACCTTGGTCTCGTGGTGGTGCTCCAGCTGTGACTGTGCGTCTGTCACGCTGTCGGGCTCCGCCCTTTCCATGCGCTTGACTGTCTCCGAGGCCCACAACTCCAACTCCTACAATATGATTTTTTTTTCATTCTACTAGCTTTCGAACGCGACTTAATTAGCTTATAAACATAGTTATCACTAAATCAATTATGTTTTTGTTCAACTTTGTGACCCATATATACGGAACACAAGACGAATCTATATATTTGGAATAGAGTTCTGTAACTGCAGATCGTAAAGGTCGTACGGTATAAAAGGTATAAAAAATATTCCCCGAGAATGAAGCTATGGAAAGAAAAAGTATTTTTGCAATTGTTAGTTCCAGAGATAACGCATTTAAACAAAAATCTATTGAGCGTTATTATAAAAGCAGAGATCGTTTCACGTGACTTTGGAGACACAGTGTGGTGGTGCCAAACCTCACCTTAAGACTCTCTTCGAACTTGTGTCCCGAGATCCCTTCATCCAGCATGGCGGAGCGCGCGGCCGCCAGCCGCTGCAGGCGCTCCCAGCCCGCGTCCAGCTGGGACAGCTGTGATTCGATCACTTGCCGCTGCTCGGGGTGGCTGTGACAGACCGACAGTTTACAGTACAGCATTACAGACAATGAACGACTATACAAATTAAATTTACTTTCTAGTTAGTAAATATTATATATCTTAAAATATAGTTCTACACTATATAACTATTACGTCCAATCCGATAAGTAATACCGTACTGCCTTTTTTGGCCAGTGCTACATTTTGATCATGGTGAGTGAACGATATCCCTATAACATATATTCGGTCAGCGACAACTATGTCTTGATGTCCCTACCTGGTGGCCAACGCGCTGCCCTCCCCCCTGAGTGCATGTATCCTGTCCCGGATGGCCCCGGCCTCCCTGGCGCCGGCTTCGTGTCTCCGCCGCAGCTCGTGCGCCGCGCTGAGCTCGCGCCCGCACTCGGTGCTACTGAACTGAGCGGCCTTCTGGGACAGACGCTCCGACGTCTCCTCTACGTCCCTGTGGTGGAAGTTATGTTATTTTACAAAGGAAAACCAAATATTAAATATATATAGCATATGCCATTTAAAATGGATATACACGAGCAGGATTTGAACCTACGTCTTCTGACAGTCTGTTCCTGTGGTTCTGCAGAATGAGCTATCTATCGGGTCGTTACTAGCACTGATAATTGTTGTATATTATATATATAAAAGTATAGACGACATGAATTAGATTTGTTCCATTGCTGAGTTCCATTACTATTAGCAAGTATATCATAGCTAACATGTTTATAGCCAGTTTATAAAATAAATAACAATTATAAGAAGAGCTACTATTCGGTTTTTATGAATTTTTATATATATTTTATATCAAAATTACATAAAGTTGAGGAAACCTAAATTATTTACTACCTATTGAAGGAATGCAGCCGCAGTGCCGCTGCTAGGTGCTCCCGGTAGTTCTGCAGGGCTCCACTGAGGGCTCGCCACTTCAAGAGCACTGCGTCCCGCCGGGCCGCCACGCCACCCGCTTGCTGTGTGGGACCCTGTACATACATAATAATAATAATAATAATAAAGCCCTTTTATTCCGAATTACATTTACATATATATATATATATTTTTTTTTTTTTTTTTTTTTTTTTTTTGCATTTTAGTTTTCTTATTTTCTTAAATTAAATTATGTCTCGCACTTCGGTGTGCCTCTTGGCATAGGCCTCCTCCAGCTCTCTCCAATGAGCTCGGTCTTCTGCAGCTCTGGTCCAGTATGGTCCTAGGGTTAAGCGGATATCATCACTCCATCTAGTTTTTGGTCGCCCCTGTCTTCTGATGTCTCCTCTTGGATACCATAAGGTTACTTGCTTGCTCCATTTAAACAATTTGCAACGCAACATATGCCCGGTCCAGGTCCATTTTAAATGTTCTATACGGGCTATTATGTCTGTTACTTTTGTCTTTTTCCTTATTTCTGCCCTTTGGATTTTGTCACTAAGCCTGATTCCCAACATGCTTCTTTCCATTGCTCTTTCGGTTTTGGCTAGTATTTCTCTGTGTTTGTCTGTCAGTGTCCATGTCTCACAACCGTATGTCATACAGGGGAGAACACACGTGTTGAAAGTCTTTCTCTTGATGTGTATGCCTAGATCATTGTTTTTCATAATTTCTTTCAACGACCAGTATTTCTTCCAACCACAAGCTATTCTTTTGTTTATTTCCTTAGACATGGGGTCTATCGGGGATATAATTTGTCCTAGGTAGACATAATCTTTCACATACTCAAGTTTATTTCCATAGGCCTCTATGTCGACTTCTGTTGAGTTGGTCATTAGTTTTGTTTTTTCCGTGTTTATGTCTAGACCTACTTCTTTACTTTTTTCTGCTATGTCTCTTATCATCTGTTCTAATTTGTTAGGGTCTTCTTCTAGTATGACAATGTCATCGGCAAACCTCAAGTGGTTGAGTCGGCTACCATTGATAAGAATCCCATAGTTTTCCCAGTCCAACTGTTTGAATGCATGTTCTAGCACAGCGTTAAACAGCTTGGGAGATAATGGGTCTCCCTGTCTCACGCCTCTATTTATTGGGAAGGGATCTCCAGTTGACTCTAGTTTAATGCGGCCTTTACTTTCTTTGTAGATGGATTTAATTAGTTCTATGTAAACCTCTTCCACACCTTGCTCTTTTAGACTCAGCCAGATGAATTTATGTTTTAGGCTATCAAATGCTTTGGAATAGTCTATAAAGCAGGTATACAATGTCTTTTGGTATTCATTGTACTTTTCAAAAACTTGTTTGATTGTGTGGATGTGGTCTATAGTATTGTAATTTTTTCTGAATCCTGCCTGTTCAATCGGTTGGTTTTCGTCTAAGACTCTTGTTATTCTTTCCAAAATTACTTTTGCGAAGACTTTGTAAATGTTTGAAATCAGGCTAATTGGTCTATAGTTGCCAATGTCATCTTTATCCCCTTTCTTATGAAGTAGTATGATATGTGATTCGTTCCATTGTTTCGGGATTTTACCGGTTGTTACAATATCATTAAACAGCTTGGTCAGGACTGGGGTTATTTCCTCTATGGTGCCTTTGATTAGCTCATTGGTTATGTTGTCAGGTCCTGGAGCTTTTTCTAGTTTTTGTGATGTTATGGCTTTCTGTACTTCTTGCAAGAGTATTGATGGGACTTTTATACAGTTTGTGTTTGAATTTTTATGGGTGGTCTTTTCTCTTTCGGCGTCGTTGTTTGAGTAAAGTGTTCGGTAGTAGTCCGTGGCGACATATTGGATTCTTCTACGGTTTGTTTCTTGTTTAGCTCTGTTACTTTTTAGTTTTGGTATCCATTCCTTGCCACTTTCTCTTAGTTCCTTGAAAGCTTTTCTTGTTCCCCCTGTTCTCTGAATTTCCTCTTCAAGTTTTTTCGTTCTGTTTAATTTCCTTTCCCTTCTTATCGTTTCTCGAATTTGTTTGCTCAGTTCTGATATTTTGTTACGTATTTCTTTAGTTTTTGATTTTTCTATTATTAATGCTTTTCTTTCTTTTAGGTGCTCCATTATCTTCTCACTAAACTTCACTTCTTTAATAATATTTATTTTTCTCATTTTTGACAATTGCTTATCCATTAGATCATATTTCTCTATGACACTTTTATCCGAGTTTACTATTTCTTTTAAGTTATTGATAAGTGACGAATCTATCTTTTCTCTGTGTTGTTCCACTGTTAATTTCTTGTTTTTAATTTTATCTCTGCTTTTTTTTGTTGGATATTTCTTCAAGCGGCAGCGTACCATACGGTGGTTCGTATTAAAATTAAAATTTTGAATAATGTGTGTGTCATTGAAAAATGTTGGTTTGTTAGTTATGATAAAATCGATTTCATTTTTATATTTGCCATCGGGTGATAGCCAGGTCCACTTAGTTTTGGGGTCTTTTTTGAAGACGGAGTTCAATAAAGTTAAGTTGTTTTGTAGGAGAAGTTCGATTAGTCTGTGTCCATTGGCACTCCTCTTTCCATAGCCATATTTGCCCATTATCAGCTCTTCACCCGGTTCTCTACAGCCTACCTGTGCATTAAAATCACCCATAACCATGATGGAGTTGTTATGGTATTTTTTTATAGCATCTGATTCTTTTTGCTGGAGGGTATTGGTCTAGTGCTCCCGCGGGGACCAGCCGTTGTGGGAGACATTGTATATACATGTACATACATACATACATAATAAAAAGCAAGCAAGAGAGACCCTCAGAAGAGTACCAACGTGTGTCATAAACTATTTCTAATAATAATTGAAAAATATATTTGAAAATAAGTAATGTAAGTAAAATATGTTGTATTAAACATATAATCATTTGTTTTAATAATAATTAAATTTGTTTACTTATCTATGTCAATAATAATTTTATGAGTAAGGCTGTTTTAAATATTTCATTAATTTGGGCAGTCACTTTAGCTTACCTTCTGCAGCAGCTTGTCAGCCAGCGTCTGTATGCTCCGCACGTGCTTGTCATCGACCTTCATGTCGCTGTCCAGGTCATCCAGCTTACGCAGTAGGGCTGTGCAGTGCTCATAGTCGCGCCCGGTCTCATGGGCTTGCACCTGGATCAAATGTTACGAATTATAAACTTTATACTTTGTCGTGACAAGTCAAACTATAAAATGTAAAAGTTATGTGTTAAGTTCAATTATTTATATATTATTCAAATACCATCAGTTCCTTGTCTCGTATCCAGGCTTCTATCTTATCAAGATGCTGATTAAATTCCAGGATATCTTGCGCTTCCTCCAAACCACGACCTGACCACAAGAGGTTCATTAGAAGATATTAAAAAAAAAGTTATTTATATTATGTAATAAATGTTTAAACTAAAAATGATATTTTTTGTTACCTCCCCAAAAGAACTATCAATATAATTTCTAATCAATTCGTCACCTCTCTCTTCCGTGGCAGCCTCCAGGGTCTCCCACTCCTGGTACAGCAACTTCAGCTCCCGCTGCACCTCTTCATCTGGAGCCAGCTGTCGCGCCAGTTCCCCGACCTCCTCCAAGCGCACCTTGTTAGCCGCCAGTTCCGCCGTGAAAGCCTGGTGCTTCTGCAGCTTCTTGATCTTGTCCTCCAGATTTGTGACTTCACCTTGTATGTTAAATGGTTATTAATTAAGAAAATGTATCTTGTGATATTCGTGCATTATAAGTTCCTCGTTTCAATACATTTTTGACTAATGCTCTATATTTGCCCATTATTTTTATTCCGGTATTCATGATTTATATTTCAAAAATAGTGATATATTTTTGAAAAGCAAACAAATAAAATAAAATTTGATTAGAAATAATCAAAGAAAATATAACTGCAAATACAACTAAATTTAAAATTCTAGATAATAACCCATTACAAATTAATAACCGATATATAACTTAAATCTGTAAGAAAAAAAGGTAAATTTAAATGGTGCACGTGGTATATTAACTCAATCCTCACCGGTCATGACTGGTAGTTGAGCTAGTTTGTCGGCCACCCAGCTCCTGGCTTCAGCGGCGTCGCGCGAGAACTGAGCGCGGGCGCGGGCGCGCACCAGCGCCGCCCGACGCACTGATACCGACGAGTACAGCTGGGGGGTGGCAGTCACGGTTAGTGATAGTAGTGATAGTAGAATATACTATGATGATTGAGAAAAGATAATCCAAAATCCTCCACCGAACAAAATCGGGCAGAGTCGAGTGAATTGTTATATATATATATATATATAATTTAATGTAGTTCGTACCCGTTTGCGTCTCTCATTGACAGCGTCTAGCTCCTCCCTGATGCGGTCGCTTTCCACGTGGTTTTGTTGTAGCAGCTTGTCTCCGTGGCTGTTCAGCGTCGACAGCTTCTCGTCCTGAACATATGGATATTTTAATAAAACATCCTATGTTAGAGTTTATTACCACTGCTCAATATGATTTGTCTTACATAATAATAAGTTCCAATTTGATTTTTTATTATGTACTAACATTTTAATATTTATTACAAATATGATTTTTAATACCTATTATACTTTGGTTTTATAATATAAAGTTCATAAAAATCCCTAATTTAAGTACATATTTTTTTATTTTATATATTTGTTTAAAGGGTTTTAGTAATAATAATAACACATGACAAATTACACACATTGATCTAACCCCTAAGTAAGCAAAATTATTTGCTTGTGTTAAGGGTGTTAGACAACGATACAAAGACATGAAATACACATTGTAAATACTGAAAATATATATATACCAAACCCAGAAATATAGACATCTATGCTCGTCACATGTATGCCTGACCCTGTCGGGAATCGAACCCGAGCCCCATTGCGTCGCTGTGGTTAGGCGTCTGCGCTAACAACTCGACCAACAAGGCGGTTCAGAATATATAATATTTTATTTCAAGTATTCTGTAACTCACCTGTGTTGCTAGAAGCTTTTCAAAAGCCTCGTGTTTCTTGAGCTGGTTCTCTACTTCTTCTACGCTGCTGGTTGGTGATACTTCACTTCCTGTAAGATAAATATTATGGATATCTATTTTTCTGTATAAAAATAAGATAAAAATTTCACCATCAACTACGGGTTCGACTCTACAACGGAGTTCATTACCGTCTAACTATCTATCTATACGTCTACCGTCTAACTATCTATCTATCTAAGTTTACCCAAAAACATTATCCAAACAAGTAGGACTTTTGGTCATGTAATGGTAATAGGAGTTGTGCATAATAAAATATAAAAATACAAATACCTAACAAAATACAAGAAATATGTAGATGTATAAGTCTCACCCAGTGCAGCCTCCTGAGCCGCGCACAGCGCGTGTAGTTGCTTGGCGTCCCGCAGGAAGCAGTGCCAGTCGATGAGTTGGTCGAGCGCCACCTGGCGGGCGGCCCAGCACGCACCCAGCCGACCGCGCTCCTCCACCACGGCGCCGCACCGTTCCTCCACCTCCTGATGGAGAGTCACACATTGGCATTACAATGAGTTACTATTACTATACAGGAGGCTTTAAATTATTTTTTTTTTTGCCTTTCGTCGTTCATTAACTAAATTACTCAAAAAAACTTCAAAAATATATTTCTTATTTGCGTTTTCGCAAACTTATAAATAATAAATACAAAGTATACCTTGACAAGAAACAATAAACTGTATGTTTGTAAACACTAACCACTAATTATAAGGGCAACTAATTGCGATAAATATAGAGAACATATAGTGGTTTCAACTCCTGGGACACTCACCGCTGCATTGGGGTGTCCCTCTTCTAGCAGCTGCTGACCTCGAGCCAAAACGGCCTTAAATCCGTCATCCCTCGCGTCGATCTCTGCCCGCAGTGCGTCGTGGTGTGCTCTCTGCGCCTGCGCAGCCGCCGACGAGCGCGCGGCAGAGGAACTTGACATCTCGCTCCGGAGAGACGACGACCATGAGATTACGTCGCGGACCTGAATATACATAAATGTAATAAATGATTGTTTTAATAGATGTAAATACAAATGTATAACATTATATTTTATTAGTAAAAGCTATAAAAATAATGTAATTTTATAACTTTCTTCAAAGAATGGGGTATTAATAGATTTATAGACTTTAAGATACTGGAGCCTAGGATTTTGAAACAAACAATGTGTATTTTATAAGTATGGATTAACTTAATTAATCCAGAAACATTTTTTTTTCTGTAAAGATATCTTGCAATGTATGTTATTTATTTTCTTTTTATTTCTTTATTATTCTGTACATTTAATAATCTGTCGGTCTTTATTAGAAATCCTGATAATTCTTCCATACCTCTGAGAGGAAGGTCTGTAGTTGAAGGTGTTGGTCCAGCAGGCGGCGGCGCAGGTCGGCGGCGCCTCGCAGCGCGCGCCACGCTTCCGACAGAGCCTGCTGGCGGAGCGCTATCTGCTGCGAGTTACCGCCCGGGCAAAGCCGCTGCAGGCGGGAGCCCTCCTCCTGGAGCACCTGTAGGAGAACGTCATATATATCATCAAGACTGTAGGCACAACAAAATTAAAATTATCAAGTATCTTGCAGATTTTTTTTTTCGGAGTATCTATAGAGTGCTTAGTCAGTTTTTTCCTATAACCTCTTTGTAGTCGTGCAACGCCTGTGGTTTATCGAATCCGATGTATGCATTTTTGAGAAAAAATAACTTTTAACTTTTAATTTTTCAGTATATGTGCTATTATCAATGTGCAGACAGACTAGTATTTATCTTCGAACTACACAATACATTAGGCTTTCTAACAAACTGATTAACTGTCTCACCTGCATCTGCGCGTCGATGGCCACCATGTCATTCTCTGCAGCGAGATGGTCCCGTAGTAGTGCTTCAGCAGCGCGTGCATCCCTGGGCGCTGGCGGCGGCGCCAGGCGGGCGGCTCGCTCCCCCGCGCGCGCTAGCAGCTCTCCGGCGTCGCGGTGGAAGCGATGGATCTCGCCGGCAGCCCCCAACCGCCGGTTGCGAGACTGGATCTGCTCTACCAACCGCTGCCAGGACTCCCTAGATGATTGACGATTTTAGGCGATCGATGGCGGCACCGGATTAGGTTAAGTAGATAGATTAAAATCCCGGACAAACCTATCATTACTTTGTTTTTTGTGATGCTATTTTAGTAATATATTCTGTGATGCTATTTAGATCATTTAAATAATATATTAAAACTACTATTTAATTAAATATTAATGAAGTGATGAATTGAGACTCACCCTAGCACCTCCTGACGCTTCTCGATGTCAGCAATGTATGGGCTCTCTGATGCTAGAAGTTTCTTAGCCAACTCTTCGCACTGATTAAACCTTTCAGCTCCACTCTCTACACGGTGACGGAGCTCTTCGAACTTAGAGCGGAGAATCTGAACAAAATTATATAATATAGAATACAAGTGCGGAAATAAGAGTAGTTGGTGCAATTACCTTTACCTTGAGGTCATCAAACAACATTTAACTAATATTTTTATTTGCATCACAGCATTATTTTTGTCAATTATGGTTTTAGTTTATAACAGATTTACAGCAGAACGTAGAATGTAGAACGAGTTTTCTAAAAGATCCTGTTATAGGACCCTGATTCAACTCGCTTCCGTTTCTAATCTAGTTGTGGCATCATACTGACCAGGAGATGTTCGTAATCCTGTCCATAGTCCTCGCTAGAGGCTGCCGCAAGCTGTTCAGCAACCCAGTCCTCCAGCTCTGCACTCTCCGCCAGGTATTCATGTCTGTAAATACACACAATGTAACATAAAAAAATTGTCAACGTCAGATAGCGATTTATTTTAGTGACTGGTTTTTATAATTTTGATCTAATTTAGAAGTGATGAAAAAATATATAACAAATGTTTATAATATTCAGTACTAATAAATATCCTAGTATATTAGTATAACAATCAGGAGAGCCCGAAAACACTCCGGGAAGAGTACGAAAACGATCACGGAACTTCCTATCTAGGCAATGAAAGAGTGTGATTACAGGTTTTAAGTGGATTGTCTAAAAGGGCTTAATGTAGCTAGGTAGTCCCACCTAATTGTATTTTGTTCGGGGATTATTTATACAAGACTTTCCAACACAAATAAAATGAAGAGTTGTGACCTGCAGACGCTCTCCACCAGCGCGGCCTGCCTGCTGGCGGCAAGGCGCTGCAGCCGCGCCAGGCTACCGGCCAGCTGCTCGTGGCGCGTCACCAGCGCCGCACCTTCAGGGTGACCTCCGGAGGCCATTGACCCCGCCACGTGACCCATCTCGGATATTATAGCAGCGTAAGTGTCCAGTTCTAACTCCACAGCCTGGAAATAATAATTATTGAAATTGTTATACTACGTACACGATTTGTTTTATTCGTTTCTTCAATTAACATAACGAAGTTAAGCATTATTCTAGTCTCTACGTTTTACGCAAATAAAATTGTATGTAGATTTCCACGTGGACACTTTCTGATTTCAATTAGAAGTTCGATATCATCAATATTTAGTATATTTATTTTAGTAATGACCTTATGTCTGGTCAGGAGTTGCGTGGCTCTATGCCTATCATTGCCGACGTCCGCGGAAGCAAGGGCTGCAGCCTTATCCGCCAGCCAGGAGTCCACCTCCGCGGCATCATGCAGGAACTGCTGAGCTTTCAGGGCATCTTCCAACCGAGCGGCACGCTCTTCAGCCGCAGTCGACACTGAGGAGTATGACTCCTCCAATTCCTGACACAGCTGCTTGATCTGAATAATAAGTTATATTAAAAGAATTATGTTGATAAATGTAAATGAATTCTAACGTAGTTTGAAACGGTATACTATGAATTAGCAGCAGAAGAAGTACACAATCGATTTTATCCTTTATAAGTTTCTTTTTCGGGAACAGCAAATATTATATCAAATTTTGGGCAAACTAAGACAAAATTAAAAAAAAAATACTGTACATAATTATTGAACGAAAGGGTGACCGACATATCGACTAAGGCAACAGTACTAAAACCACGAAGCTGCTGGTTGTAAGTACTTAAAGCCGTACCTTCCCATGCTGTGGATGTTGCTCCAGCTCGCGGCCGCGCTGCAGCACCCTGGCCACGACGGGCTCTCGCCCCCTCAGCTCGGCTCGCAGCTTGTCGTGTTTCTTGAGCGCCGCCTGCGCCGCGGTGAGATCCCCGGGAGCCCCGGCCGCCGCCGCCGCCGCCGCACGCTCCGACACCCACGCCGCCTCGCCGCACACCTCCGCCGCAAACTTGTGCAGTCTGTTTGAATATATTCTATTTAACGACTTTTCTCTTACATTTATGAAATATCATACATGTTTAGATAATTTATGATGTCCATACACATTTATGCAACCTACTCAAGCAACTTAGAGGTGGAATTAATGAAAATCCTAACTTACAAAGTACGTCAACGAAGTCTACAGACAATATATTGTATTCTACAGACAATATATAACATTTTGTAACTTTAGCAGTAGTTAACAATTTTTCAGTATATTATTATATAAATAGCCATTTGAAAACATTGGTTCAAACACTAACTGCAAGCTAGCCTCTAGCGCCTGGCGTCTCTCTGCCGCTCGAGGCCGAAGTGCCCGTGCGGCCTCCAACAAGGCGGCGGAGTCCCGCTCGATGGCAGCGCCGTCGAAGTGTCCGCTGGAGACCAGGTCGGAGCCCTGCGCCGCTAGAGATTCCGCCCGCTGCTCGCATTGGGTCAGCTCTTGTTCTAAAGCCTATGGAATTAATAAAGATTTTAAAATACTGCTATTATGTGTTGGTAATTTTACATAAAATAAAAAATATCTACTCATAACATATCACCAAACAAATGTTTGTAACGATTTGTGTAAGAGAATATTCAATTTGGTGTATATACCTGATGCAGCAGCAGCAGCCTCTTACAGGAGCGCAGGTCGGCCCCTAGCTCTGTACTGCTCAAAGCTCGTTCCACTTCCGCCAGTCTAGCCTTGGCGTCTTCCACGGATCTGACAGTAAAAAATACATAATGGGTTGAGAAACACATGTTAAAGAAACACATGAAATACTATATGATGTCGGTTTATTTATTAAATAAACTTGTTCTAATAAATGCTGTGATAAGAAACATTTCCTTATACGTAAGTATATGGGAATATACTACCGTCTGTGCAGTCGTTGTTGGCTAGCCTGCCTCAACTTGGCGCCTTTGTCTCGTGAGGCGGCCACGAGCCCCGCCCACGCCTCCTGCAGCGTCTGTAGGCGACCAGACACCTCCTCCGCACGAGCAGGGTCAGATTTCTGCAGGGAGAGACCAACCTGGAATCAAATGTAGTATGTTAAACAACTATTAAAGTTTTTGAGGTATAAATTAATAATGTTATAAAAGTTAATAACATGAAATTGCGAGTGAACTTTATAAAAAATGCGGTCGAAGCCTCTAATAAAATCTAGTATATATTTATGCAATACGAACACTTTCGACATTCCTGAGCTGCTTTTCGTTGGCTTGCAGCTCGCGCTCGAAGGCCTCGTGCTTCTGCAGCTTGCGTTCTAGATTAGCCAGTTCTCTGTAAATATTATTAACAATGAAATGAAGGGAGCTAGAAGACAGAGAAAGAAAGGGAGAGGGAGGGGAGAAAGGGAGAGGGGGAAAGGTAGAGATTTTGTTAATCCTTTTAAGACAAACACATACCTATAACTTTGGTCTGTGGCAGTTCTAGTCTTGTCCTGTATCCATGCTTGAAGTTCTTCCGTTGATGCCAGGAACTGGTATAACATAAAAACAATGTTGTCTCTAAATATTTTGTAAATAGAAGATGTACGTGCTTTCATTGTTTCACTTAATTTGACTTGACGTAGTATCGATTAGTACTATCTGTATCACATTGCCCTTCCCGGCCCATATAATACTAGCGTCTCATACCTGGTGGTGCGCCCGGCTGGCCAGTAGGCCCCGCCGCCGCGCAGCCGCCGCCTCGCGCACTGACCCGCGACGACTCACCACCGCGTTGCACCGCGATGACATGCTGGAACACACACACCATTACAACTTACATACTCTACTTATATTCTTACTTATATATGACCATTTCAACTGCAGATAGTATACAAGATCTATTATTTAAATACGATACCGATATATCTATTTTTATTTGTAACAATTGAAATCTATATAAAATATCGATTAACCTCGTTTTCCCAGGTAACGGATACTAATCGAGGCAGTTTACTCACTGTTCCTTAGCGTAGTGCGCCGGTGAGGCGGTGGTCAGGGCGTGCGCCCTCGCCTCGAAGGCGGCCACGCGCTCGTCCTGCGCGGTTAGACGAGCCTCCACCTCCTCCTGGCGCTTCAACAGCGCCTCCGCCTCGTCCACAGACGACTAGAAGACACATAAGGTTTTACATAACATATAATACATAAAATATAATATATAATACGTTAATATGTAAATCACTAACCATATCTAACTAACTGTCATTGTTTTATCGTTATAGTACTTTTAATAGAACGAAACAACACTTTAAAGTTCCTCTAGTCTCTATAAGCTATGCATTTTTTTTTATAAATTGATTTTTATAATACAAAAGCTTACAAAAAATCGTTTAAACAAAAATAATTAAAATATTTTATCTGAGTTACCCCATAATCCTTGTAACTAAGGAAGGCCTCGTGTGCCCCAGAGGTTGCGTCTATCTGGTCGGCCTCCCGATTGAAACTTTGCAGCTGCAGGCTCTGCTGCAACATCTGCTCTTTGGCCTGCCATTCTGTGAAAAAACATTAATTTAAATTATAACATTAGATAACACAATAAATGTTGAAAAAATGATGTTTTTTCTGTTAATTTGCTGTGTGTGTAAACGCTGATCTGATATTACCAGGTGGGTTCTTTCTTGTTGTATTTAATAATACATTTTTGAAGAAGATTATAAGGTTTTGAAACATCAATTAAATTATGACAATTACTTCTAGTAAGTTATGATAATTGCTATTTTTTGGGTTCGATCAGTGATTTGGCTCTCAAGTACATACAGATACTAACTATATTCATAGACCGGTTATTGCCACTAATAAGTGAAATAACGACTTTGAATCTTAATTTGCAAACATTAGATCAGGATCGATTACTCATAGGGTATTAAGATCTATTGTATTGTGAACCTCGGAGTACAGCCTTCTGTTCCTGCTGTAACATCTGCACAGTCTCTGCCACGTCCGTCAGAGCAGGATTAGAGCCTAACAGCTGTTGGCCCAGACTTATCACCTCTTTAAACCTGGAGATTGTATTTTTTATTTTTATTTTCTATAACTATATTTATAAGGCAGATATTGTTTTACATCTCATATTATATCATCAGATTGAATGTATATCATAAACATTGCTTTGATTGGAAGAAAATTTAGTGATATCTTTAAGAAAAACATTTATAAACCATAGAATAAAAATGGAATATAAACGTATATATGAAAATAATAATGGGCGCTTGTACACGCAAGTGATAGTGGGTAGACTGTGTACTAACTCGTCATTATGCGTTTTGATATCGTCCAGCACATCTTGATGATCTTTCAATAGAGCTTCAGCGGTCGCCACGTCGGTCGCTCGCACCTCTGATGATATTTGCGAACGAATTTTCTAGAATTATTTAACATATATTAAGCCAAGTTTCAAGAAAAATAGAACTGTCAAAAGTGCTTTAGAATAAAAAGCTACGGGTTTGCTGATACATATATATTGTTTCATAGTTCGCCATGCCTTCATAGTGTAATACCTGCGTCCAGTCCTGCAGCTGACGGGCTCCGTTAGCGAACACCTGGTGTCCCACGGCACTCTCGAGGCGCTGGCGTCGCTCGGCCGCGCGCTGGGCGCAGCGCTCCCAGGCCGCCGACAGCTGCTCCTGGCGAGCCTCCACGTTGGAGCGCTCTGACGGGTACTGGGACTTCACCCTGGAACACACGCCACTCAGTACCGAAGAAACATCCAGTTTCTCGAAGGTTGATGTGATCCGTCACTGTTACTTTAATCATCCTTCTAGAAACCGGCCGCTAGTGATTTAATGAGCGGTAAAATATGACGTACCCGCGCGAATCATAAAATTTCAAAAGGCTGCATGAAAAATAAATTAATTTAAAAAAATATGTATCAGAGTCATCCAGGGAGTGATCTAGTGCTTCTAGATTTTGTGTTTTTTTCCACTAAGCCTACAAACAAATACATTCGATGAACATAACCTCCATCAGTGAAGCACAAACGTACGATCACTATTTTCCTCACCGACGATTATATATTTATATATGAAAAATAACTCACGAGTCAGCCAGAAGCGTGACGGTGTGCAGTCGATCCCTCAGCGGCTGCAGCTCCCTCTCCAGCTGCGCGTGTCGGCGCTGCAGCGCTTGGACGGTGCGCAGGTCCGCCGCGCTGGCGCTGCCGTCCGCCAGCTGGCGCTCCTTCTCCGACATCCATTCCAGCGCCTCATCGCAAGTGCGGTTGAACAACTCCACGCTAATAAATTCACATTTTATAATCATAACTACTTTTTGCAAAACTCATAAAATATCCCAGTATATTAGATTATTAAATAATTCCACTACTACAGACTACAACCTCAGATCTTATATTTCTACATGCAATATGGTTGTTAAATGATTTTAACAACCATATTCATGTCCATTTTTCAGTCTTCAGTAAACTGAAGAATAACAAACTTTATAGTTTAAACTGTCTAGTTATTTTACTCCCGGACGGTCCTGACCTGGATGCTCCTTCCAGGCTCTTCTCCTTCTGTTCCTTGAGCCGGAGCAGACGATCCCACTGCTGTCTGAGCTGCTGTCGTCTTGCCGTGGCCCGCGCTGCCTGTCCGTGCTGCGCCGCTACCAGCTCCGACCCCGACGCGTCGATACTCTCCAGCCGCTTGGACGCCGCCGACAGATCCGTTACGAACTTCTGTTAAATGTATAAATCACATTATTGTTTTTTGTATTTGAAAATACCTATAAACATGTATAGCCGTGTTAAGCTTATTTAAATTTATATACATATAGAATGAAAAATAAACCGATACGGGCAGAGATTCGAACCCGCGACTACTAGAAAACCGCTCTACCAACTGAGCTACCGTATCGCTGTCCGCCTCGGTGATTTAAGCATTCTATATGTGATCGTTTTTATCGGGACGGTGGTGACATCTATTGTAATGTTTTTTGTAATATAAAATATGTATGATATGTATGTAAGTAATTTTTTTACGTGTATGTAAATTTATATACTTGCTAAAATATGCTATTCATAATCGAGAAGTTTGAATATAATTTCAGTTAATATTATTAGAGCATATATCCACAAACCTCATATTTCCTCTTCGCGTTGTCCACGCTGTCGTCTGGCTCGTCCGTCCGTAGCATTCGTTCCTTATCTTTAATCCACTTGTCGAAGTCATCACATTCGGCGAAGAAGCTGTACAGCTTGATAGCGTCCTCCAGCTGCAATCGACGGGCTTCCGACAACTTCAGGAGCTCCTCTAATGAATCAGAAATTTGATTGTTATTACTATGTGTAATATGAAGGTATAAAATTTGTTAGTGTGATTGTGCGTGTGCGTGTTTCCATATGCACGTATCTGAGCTTGTTTGTGTGTGCGTGCTCACCGTACTCCTCCTGCAGCTGCTCGACCCTGTGTTTGACGGGCGGGTGTCTTTGTGCTGCGGCGGGGGCAGAGGCCCGCGCGCGGCGGGCGGGCGCCCCCCGGCGCACCTGCACCACCTGTTTCACCAGCACAGTCTTCTTTACACGCTGCACCGTGCGTACTTTTTCCGGGCGGCGGACCTGGACCTGCAAAATAATTAATACTTATTAAATCATTCATAACTTAATATTAATCAAATTATTTATTATTTTATTATAACTTTATATAGGCTTAATATGTTTTGACGGTACAAGAAAGTGCTTTTTAAAATATCTCTAAATTTGTAAATCTCTTCTTCTGAACAGCTTAATTAAATTTCAAGTTTTTTTTGGTAATGTTGTTTATTAGATTATATTCTTTAATACAGATTGTTTGAATGACTAGCCAACAGTTTCAAAGACTTACAATTAATAACAAATAAGCAATTATCCATTTCTTATCTATATAAAAACATGTCCTTAATAAGAGTCAGAAATTTAGGGTGTAAATTCAAATAAAATGTTATGATAATGGTATCACAGTGCAACATACCGGCACCACTCTTGGCTCGATCTCTCGTACGTAGTTGGCGGGTACAAAGCCATCTGTTTTGTCTGCCTTCCTAACCGACCACCAGTCGGGGTTGGTTTTGCTGATGAGGAACATTACCTCTCCCTTCGCCATCGAGATACCTTGGCCCGTGAACGCATACAGAGCTTTCACCTGGTGGAAAGATAACTCTTATAAACAGTAATAAAATTTTGATTGGTTGTTACTGACATTTACTGCATTTAACAGAGCCATCAAATCATTTAACTTTAATCTGCCCTTCAGAAACTGATATTGGTTATGTGCGTGTGACTTTACAATAAACAAACTTTATGGAGTTTTATTAGGACAAACACACAACACACACACACACAATCAACACACACACACAATCTGTAAACATACAAGTTTACGCCGAGTATAAGAATGGGGCAAATTAGTCAGTAACATTGACGTATTTTAATAAAATGTGTACATAGACGGACGGTTCAGATTCATAATTTATCCTAAAGGTTTTGACGCAAATGATGCAAATGGGTTAAAAGTTTGTTTTTTTTTTGCAGGGTAAGACAACTCAACACATATATTATAGTGTACCTGCGGTACGCTCCTTTGCTCCGTGACCGTGCGATGTTCTAGTCGCTCCACGGGCTCCTCCTCCCACACCTCGGCGGGCACGAGGCGGGACTCGCTCGCCCACTCCTCCTCCTGCTCGCCGGCTACGGACTCCACCTCCGTCGGTAACTGCGTGCAATACATTTCTATATATTTGAACTTCGAAATGGAAACAAAATAAATTATATCAATAGTAATTATAATTTATTTTTATGTTCTTCATAATTTTATGTTCTATGTGTTTGCGCATCCCACCTGTAGAGTGTGTATCCCGGCGCGCGTGAGTCGGTCCGCGAGTGCGGCCAGTGCGGTGAGTTCGTCCCCGTGCGCGCGCAGCTCGTCGTGCAGCACGCGGCGGCGCGCCAGCAGCGCGGCAGCCCCGGCGGCGTCCCGTCCGCAGTCCGACGACGCCACTAGCGAACGTTTCTCGCGCATCCACGACTCTGCCTCGTTCGCGTCGCCGTAGAACTATAAGTATACGATTATGAGTAATATATACATTGTGTGAAATTAAAAATAGGTATGAATCCTGCTATCGTTACCTGGTGAGCCTCTGCGGCGTCAGCAAGAAGTTTTTCCCTCTCGTCTGCCAGCTGCCGCAGCACGTCCCACTGCTGGGAGAGTGACGCCAGGCGACGCTCTATCTCACCACTCTTTGGATGCTTGGACTCTATGAGACTGTGAAGTATTATAATATTAACTTTTGTAGTGACCCTATGCTTATATTTATATACATGTGTAAATGCGTATACGTACCTCTGTCCCTTGGCGCGGTGTGAGTGCGCGACGAGGTCCCTGGCGCGCAGTTCGTGCATGAGCGCTGTGTGCTTGACGCGCAGCGCGGCCACGGCGCGCAGGTCCTTGGCGGCGACCTCGGCCCGGCAGATGCGCTGCTTTTCTATCACCCAGCCTGCGGGCGATGATACGTGATTAAAATAATTGTAATGTCTAATTTCTAATTACGTAAATTGGTTAGTAGCCTGCCTACTATATTTTGCTGTCGTAGTTTATTTACTAGGAAGTACTGGGTATTAATTAACACACATCATATCTCTGTCGTGTCTCTGTATTGCTCATGAAGATGTATGCATATTGATATTGTTTTCATGAGTGTAATAAAATAATTTATATTTAAAAAATCTTAATATTTATCAGACTAGTGCGTGCATATATAATGCAGTGAATAGTGACTGTTTTTTTTTAAGATTTTTTTTTGTTCTTTTAGGTCCCGATTGTTATCATTTCATGTGATATAGCTGAAAAACTATTTAGCTCTCATATTACAATTAAAAAGAAATAATATAACATGTAGGTTTAATGGTCTAACAGCAAAATATATACCTTCTTCTTCATCATGATCTTCAAGGAACTGGTAGAGGTTCCTGGCGTCTTCCAGGCGCGCTTTACGATCTTTTGCCGCGGCGACCAGACTGATAAATAAAATATATCATTACAGCACTTCGTGAAGTGGTTTTGATTGTTTAAAATGTAATATTTTTAGAGACTTAAATGAATATTGAGGTGGTGTGGTTGAGTTAGTATCCTCGTAGATCCGCTGGTAACGCACTAGCGTCTGCACTATTAAGTCTGTATGTATTGTGTGTTACCTCGTATAGTCGTCGCCGAGCCCGGCCAGCGCGGCCCTCAACTGTGCGGCGGAGGGCTGGTTGTCAGCTGCGCCAGCGCGCGCCAGGCGTCGCATGGTATCATCCAGCGCGCCCAGTTGAAGCTCCTGCAGCGCGTGCGCCTGCAGCAGACGCTCTACGTCCACCAGGTGCCGACCCACCTCCTCCGACTGGAATTGAGTCTGGAAGAAACGTATACCGTTAATTTATTGGACTTTAGTGCATATTTATTGGATTAATGTTTTTTAAGAGATCGCGTAACAGAACACAGGGGCCAACAACCAATCGACAAAAATACTATCGACCGGTAAGTCAATGAGTGCACGGGCCCACCTTCATCTCGGCCAGCGTGTGTCCCACGGCCTCGGCCTCCCGCAGCAGCGCCACCAGCTGCGCCAGCTGCCCCAGTGCGGCGCGGTGCCTCTCCAGCAGCGCCAGCAGCTCCCGCCAGCGCGCCAGCACGGCCCGCTCCGTGCCCGACACGCCCTCCGCGCCGTGGTAGCGCTCGCGGACCAACTCCGCCGCCATGGCCGACAGGTCCTCAAAGCGCTCCGTTCTGGAGATTTATTAACATTTTAGTTAATGTGCCTCTTTAAGATACTTTTTAGATTTTATTAGATATTTAATACATATTTTTATCGTGCATTCTGCACTAACATAGCTCTCGCGTTAACCTTTTAATAATACATATATTTAATGTTACCATTGTTGGCTTGACGGTTTTTTAAATGATGATTTGAGAATAATTTATTTATTAATAGTTAGTAGTGGTAGTAATATTTTTATTAGTATTATTTTTAGTCCGTGTTCGAGTCAACGTATGTCAGATTTATGTATTAATGAGATACATATATGTATGTCTGTTAACCTGGCAAGTATATCTGCAGATATAGCCTCGTGCTTCTTAACGGTAGCGTCTACTTGCGCCACGTTGGACCCGTAGCGAGGGTCAGACAGCACCTGGATCATCTCCTTGAGATACCCCTTGCGGAGTACCGACTGAAAGCAGCGTTATATTGAGAATATTATTACTGCATATAACATTATCCAACATTTTATATTAACAATAACTACCTTTGTATGGAATTTGTATGCTAGTTGTTCCAGTCTCTCCTGTCTTAGCAGTTCAGTTCTCAAAGCCAATTCACGCGCGTGCTCGGCCTGTAGATAAAAAAAGGTTTACTTATACACATAAGTATTATATAATTCTTTAAAAATAACAATTTTTCTAGTATTGGACCTGTTCCAACTGCTGCCAGGCGCGCTGCAGGTCCTGCGGCAGCTGGCCCTCCAACGGCGCCCAGGGCTCACCCACCAGACTCTTCTGCATTGTGTTGATGTGGAAGTATAGCGCTTCGATTTCTGAACGCTCCTTGTATCTATAGATAAGAAGGATAAATAATTAACATTTTATTAATTATTAATCGTTTTATAATCTCAGTATAGATATCTACAATACTCACTTAGGCGGTTTTTCTACTGTTCTATATTGCTTGAAGGCCAGCAGTAATCTCTGAATACCATCCAGGGAGTTGGGGAGCTCCCGGCAGTTCAGCTCCTCGATCTTCAGTCGTATCCACTCCAGCAACGCACACACCAACCGACTGTACTCCGCCTTGCGACCGTCGCAGTCCATGAGCTGGCCGATGATCTGAATAGAATATGTCATTTAATTATTAATACATTTAACCTTTACATAGATGTAGATGATATATAATAATTTCAAAAATATTTCCTATTAAACAATAAAAACAATGTTTGAAAATATCTATAAACGCGTAAGTATGTATGTTAAGCTTATTTAAATTTTAAAGCTATACAGAATCCTGGTACTGTAGCTCAATCAATAATAGAGAAACGGGACGGTTAATTCTATATTTAAGATTTAAATAATGTTATGTATTTACTGTATACTAAATTTGTTTACTAATAATAATTAATTCCATTGTATGACAATTTAATATTTGATTTTAATAATATAAAGATATGTGTTTAACAAGTGGTTTGAAGTGTAATTAATTAATTACATTGGCGATCCTGCGTCCGCTCTTCTGTTCGTTCTTCATACGTGCGAAGGTGTGGTAGTAGCTGGCCACGTACGTCATCACGGAGCGCTCGTCTGGCCGTGTGGTGTCCACGTCTAGAGAAATTGAATATATTTACTATATATTTATTAGCATATTTTGAGCAATTATTAATCGACTAAAACAGTATCTAAGATGTTATAAGTTTAATGTGTGTCTTTGTCTTGTTTGTCTTGGGCGTAGTAATTTTGAACGGATGAGTTTATTTGGATAATTTTTTTTTTATGAAAAACTTAATTGATTATTCTTAGTTTTTCGAGAAAATCTATTTAATGGTAAATTGTCATTTCTCAAATTGAAGGGTGTTTTTATGGTTTATTTTATCATTACATTATTAGGTTTTATTTTATATTTTTCAAAACATCATAAAATTCTACCGATACCAATAGTTGTAACATAATAAGTATTTATTAAAAAAATGTAAATGCACAGTTCTTTGTTATTCTTGCATGGATATGCAAGAATAACAAAGAACTGTAGGAAACTGCTGGAGCAAAAAGACCGTCTCTTGTGAATCTAATCTCTCTTTCTCTTATCTTTCGTTCTTTCCTGTATGATCTTTCTTTCTTTCCACATGATCAAAGTCCTCACCTTCAGCGTCCAACAGCTTGGGTATGCCGAGGTGTGAGTGCGCCACGTCGAAGGCGTGGTTAAGTGTCTCCACGTGGTCCGTGGTCGGCAGCTCAGACCAACGGAACAGGTCCGGTCTGAGGAGTTAGTGAGGGTTAGGTCTATTGGAAACTTTTACAATTTTTAAAGGTCTTATATCATATTTTTTTATTTTTCGTTGATTTGTTACAAATTTTTTCTTTACGAAATCCTTCTATATAAGTTTATTTTTAATATCAGTGAAATATTTTTTGGATGTTAGTTGTGAAGATTACCTCTTATTTTTATAATATTAGTGCAGTTTTTTTAGTATGTTGCACCTACCTATGAGCGTGTATGAGGGCATTGAACCCGAGTCCAGATCTCCACGAGTCAGTGAAATTGTGTATGTTTACGCCGTGGTAGCCGCTGGTCTTTCGCTGACACCAAAGCAGCAGGGCGTCCTTCGCAGACTTCTTCTCCGAGGATACGTTCTCTTCATCCTGGAGGAGTTGAGGATATGATCAGATCAATGAAAGCATTAACAATAGTTTAAAAAAATAAAAAGATGTTTTTTTAATTATCCTAACAAGAACATACCCTTAAATACTAATATAAAGCACTTACCACATCTATTTCAATCTCCTGGATCTGGAAACGCAGGATGATGGTCCATATCAGACCTAGGATGAGACGCGGGTTGCAGTCCACAATGTCCTCAGCACCGATCGACTCCAACCGGACCTGGAGGGTAGTTCGAAAATATAAATTACAAGAAATATTTGAAATGAAGGATTGTTCCTTCACATTTATTGCCAGTTATTTACCATGCTTAAACATTTTTTTTATATTGCTCATATATGCAGGAATAAATACAAATAATGCTGGCAAAAGACCAACAATTTATAGGTTAATCAACTTTAAAGTAAATAGTATTTATAAATATTGAATATGACTTTTTATTGTACTGAGTAATTCTGATAGCCTGTCTCTGTATGGATAAGTATTTCATATTAACTCGAGAGTTCCGAACTAACCGAACTTGCTGAACTTACCGAACTTACCGAACTTACTGAACTTACCGTATGTTAAAAATTATCTGTTTATATATAATTTTGAATGTCTAACCGTATTGTATTGTAACTTTTACGAATATTATATACACCCGGTTTTACTCATCTCAATGATATCGATATTTTACTTTACTTAGCCGGTTAAAAAAAAACATATACAATATACATATATAATTAAAATAAATAAATAAATAAATAAATGAAAAATAAACAGATAGGTGCAGGGACCGAAAGTCACGAACTCTGGGAAACCGTCCTGTCGCTCTACTAATTGAGCTACCGTGTCGCTATAAGTATATATAATATTTAGTCAGGTTAAGCCCTGGGCAACCCTGAGTACGCAGGTTCGAATCCTGTACATGGATTATTTTATAGTTAATGTTTATTTAACTGTTTTATTTCATTAAAATAAATATTAATAGAAAAATACTTTTTATTTAATTAAAGAAAAAAATATAAATTAAGGTTAATTTCAGCAAGTAAAGATAATTGAGTTAGGCGACAGCACACATTCCAAGAAGCCATTTAAATCTGTGCGTTCATTGCAAGGACACCAATACGGTAAATTTATTATATTGAGTTTAAGTTGCAGGTACACTTATGAGGTCGTGGGTTCGAATCCCATTTTTTGTATTGTTTTCCTTATATTTTGTTGCTTATCTAAAGTTTGCTTCATAAACCATTTTGTGGTTGATTCAAGAAAATAAAGGGATAATATTATTAGTTTCATTTTAATTATTTTAAAACTGGGAAACTTTAAAAGATTTACTAATTGATCCAGTGGTTAGTGAACCTGGCTGGTTATTAAATGGACGTGGATTCTATTTCTATAAATTCAGACATACTATACAGAATGCATTTGGATCATCATTATTATTCCTGGGTAAACTTGTGTTCATTATATATCGGCGTTTCCAGGGTAATTTTTTTACAAAATGGAGTTATTATTTGGCTTCTGATTTATTTTTTTTATTTCAAATGTATATACATTCAACACAACTTCTTTAAAAATTTCGCTCAAACCAACCAAACCTTGGCTCAAACCAGCCAAATAGACCTAGAACCGTCGATATATGATATATGTATTATTATATTCTCAAGCGCAGTTTTTATTATAATAACAAATTCCAATGGTTTTATTCACATTTGATGGGAATATAAGCCATTCGCTCACTGATAAGATACAACTTTATCTGTATATATACTGCTCGAATACGAGATAAAATAATTATCTTCAGACAATTGAAGTATCTACTTATGATTTAATTGGTAATGAATTGATATTGTGCTAATTGAGGTGTATAATGTTAAAACGAGTTAAAAATTAAGGCTAAATTAAGGAAAACTTATATTTTAGGAAAAACAATTACTGAAAGAAATTATAAAAATTGTACATATGATTATATAATATAATATAGATATTTATGAGCACCGCTTATGAAACCTCAAACTTTAATTATTTGTAACTGAATGATTTGGAATAAACTACAATTTTACTAAATAGTCTAAATTCGATCAGATTAAAAGGTTGTAACTAAAATTTTTGGCAACCCTACTGTACAAGCTTTAAAAAAATCTGTGAACTGTTGTAACTAGGGATGAGACAAATTATATCATTAGTTTAAAAAACAATAAATAACAATTATTTCAAACGGAAACGTCTTCGACTCAATATTCGTTAATCAACCTTATTGTACCAGTGTACGGAACTCTCTTTGTGAATTGGACTCACAATTGACCAATTCTAAACCAATAGCCAATTAGGAAATAATAAAGTCTAAACGTCAACTCGTTACCATAAACAACTGACCCACGAGAAACAACACTACTGGATAAATTAATATCAGCTTAACCTCCTTAGCTTACAGAACATTTGAAGGTAGTTTAATTGGAACACCTTTGAGTTTGAGGAGTTTATGTTATAAGAGTACATATTTGAGAATGCTATCTGTTATAAATCTTATCTTTGAATTAATCCATTGGAAAGTGGACCAACATACATATGATTGAATTGAAGAGCATACAGACAAAGATGATCTTAAATCACTAGGGGGTAATAGGCGACAGTAAGGGATAATAGGGGGGTAATAGGACACTAGGTGATAATAGGGGGGAATAGGTGACACTTCAGAGAGGTCCTTTTTAGGTAACAAACTTACCTTAGTGTGGAGAAAGCTGAGCGATTTATTGACATTTTCGATCTTGTGTACTCGCATTCTTCCAGAGTTGGGACGCGGGAGGCGCTCGCCGCTGATGATCTCTAGCAGCTTCAGCAGACGCCGTCCGTCTGCCAGGTCCACGAACAGGTCCTCCACTTCCATCCGAGCCTGGGAAAAGAATTGTTGGTTGAGGGTCAACAAGTCTATTGACTGAATGAAATATCATCACTCGAGAACGGCTCGGAAGATTTGGCTGTTTGTTGTGTTCCTAATTTTCAAGAGATAATTGTCGGAATGTCTAATAGAAAATACCACGATAAAGGCGGTAATGAAGCTATTCTTAGTAGAAATATATTTAAAAAAAAATATGTTCAGTTTTCTAAATTATGCAAAATGTTTAGGTAAACTTTTGGCATGTATCGAAATTTTCAATTTCATGTGACTAAACCATTAGCTTTATTTGATGTATGATGTTCGATGTATGTATGAACTATGAGTGAGCGTTTATAAAGTCCGCATTCCATTTTAGGTAGGATATGACCGTCTTCACAAGAATTTCAAGTATAAGTATATACCTTTCGTAGTACGTTACCATATTTAATATTACATTATAAATTAATATTCCAAACATTCAGAATAAAATTTAAAATTAATTATATTTAAGAAACAATTTCCATTAAGAATTGAATAAAATTTTATAACAAGACAACAGGATATTTGAACCTTGTATTCAATAAAATATAAAAGACAATACTGGAGCCTTGAATTCATTAAAATATCAATTAAAAGCCTTGTTAAGTAAATCAATTATAGTAACTTCGTGAGTAAACACTAAGTCAGTCATTTCATGCAATCTACAGAGCACTATTTGACCTCAAAAAAGTGACTGAGTCACCAATCAGATTGTAGCACTAACTCACACTAATGTCATATTAGTACACTAGTTGGCCTAACACTTAGTAAATTGGATAATGAAATGGCTTTTTAAATACTGATTTAAATTACCATAAATTTACATATACCAAAAAATAGTCTTGATCATTGAAATGCCCACGTGAAATAGTCTTCAGCTGAATTACATACAAATAGTTTTTTCATACTATTTTCAACTAGAGTTAGTATTCAATTTTAGTTTCAACATTTTCGTATACAAAACTGAAGTAATAATCCTTCCTCTAGTGTATTTTTGTAAATCATTTGTTCAATTGTAACAAACGAATTACAAAAGTAACTGCTCAGGTTAGACATTGTGCAGACTGGATTGGAAAGGAAGAAATAAGGGAGACATTGAGGGGAAATGAGATGTTGGAAAGAGTGAAAGAGAGAAAAGAAATAGAATAAGAAGAGAGGGTTCTTATGTTTAGAATACTTCTAGAAAATTTGTAATAACATAACAATAATCTGATGGTAATGAGAGCAAACGAGTGAAGTCATTATTATACCAAGAAATTAACAAGGATTTAACGTATATAAAGATCATATAAGAAAGATAAAAGTTCTAGGGAAGGATTACATTACGAATCTTACAAACAAACGAAAAATGCAAATTCTTAGTATTCGGTGATGTTATCTTTGACTATAAATATGTTAGTACAATAGTATTATAAATATCCATATAGTATATATAACTCATTTAAATATAGTTATTGTAAGTTAGCTGAGAGTAAGCACGTATGAATATTATTTGTATAGACATTGAACTACTTCGTGCCTTATCATCTGATAAATATATATTATTACTGTGTGACAATTTGTTTTAAGTTTTTATTTGCAATTGGATTTCTCCACTTAACATTTTCATATATTCCTGTTATTATAACAGCTTTAAGGTTCTAAATCTGTATACTACACAAATTAAAATTATTATTAATTATTATATATCATATATAAAAATTGTTATTATTTACCGCCCCGTTCATCGAGTGGTCAGCGCAAACGCCTAACTTCGATCCCTGGCAGGGTACAGTCATGTATGTGATGATCATAGATGTCTGTATTTCTGGGTTTGGTCGTCTATTAGATATATTCTCAGTATTTATATGTGTATTTCTATGTATTTGTATAGTTGTCTAACCACCTTGACACAAGCAAATAGCTATTTCTAACCCCTAATTGCTACTTAGGGGTAAGATCAATTTGTGGGATTTGTCCTGTGATATTATTATTATTATATCATAATTATATATAATTATAAAACTACTTACATTACAATTGCATTCAGTACATGACAAAGTTATATAAAACTGAATCTGTTTGTCTTTCTGTTACAAAGGTATTAGACAATTTAGTTTGATTATAGATGTTCTACCAGTTTACATATGGAATACTTTTATTACTAAAAATTATGTATGTCTGTCATTAATAAAACAATATTTTTTCATGTTTATATTTTCATTATACGATACATTTATTGAGGAAAAATAACTGCTAGCTCTAAAATTTATCAAGCGAGATTATTTAATCATCATCTGATTCATAATATTTATTTTACCGATGAGATCATCTTAGTAATACTGAAATATCGATATTCCTTCCATTAATAGTAACCTCTCTAAATAACAATAATAATATCACAGGACAAATAATACACATTTATCTAACCCCTAAGTAAGCAAATTATTTGCATGTGTTAAGGAAGTTAGACAACGATACAAATACATAGAAATACACATTGTAAATACTGCGAATATATTTAATAAACGACCAAACCCAGAACTACAGACATCTATGATCATCACATACATGCCTATCCCTGTCGGGAATTGAACCCGGGTCCCATTGCGTCGCTGTCGTTAGGCGTCTGCGCTAACCACTCGACCAACGGGGCGTTTGATAGTGTTATCGTGTACTCTGTCGTGACCTGCGATGACGTCATCAATTCATCTGATGGTCAAAGGGTCAATAAACGGCATTTGGGGTCAATTTTACTACTTAATTCAATCTTTTGCTTTAGTGATACTTGGTATATTACCATGTGACCAGCTAAGGGACAAGAAAGTGGATACCATATATATTATCCAAAAGGTAGCCAACATACCACCAACACACAACACATACAGATACATATGCACACATACATATATACGCTTGCTTATTAATGCTCGAGTTAGACTGGCCGGTCATAAAAAAATCACAAATCTTTTAATTAGGACAAGGGCAGATGATAACAACTTGAGTTAATTGCCCACTAACTTTTTTTACCATTTTGAGACTTCAAGGGATAAACATTGACAGAGATGGATTAAGGTAATTAAGATACACATAAAAATATATCCCAGTCTGTCCCTGTCCATCACCTGAATTTTTGTAAGGTGATGGCAGTTTCGAGTCCTACTTGTACATTTTTATTATATATTTAACTTATTACGTACAGTTGTACATTTTTATTATATATTTAACTTATTACGTACAGTTGTACATTTTTATTATATATTTAACTTATTAGGTACTTTATTATCAAGTCCTATAATTATTTAATCATGCAGCATCTATAGAAGTAAGTTATAATATGTATACGAAGTATCCGCTTTGTTAAAAATTTCACTAATATAAATTTACCTTACGACAAAAAAAGTCTAGGCAGTAACAAAACTTATTACCTAATCTCCTCAAATATGTCTATCATTATAATATTTCCTAATCATTACATTTATGACACCCTTCAATTGGTCTCAAGCTAAGTAACATGTTTATTTTATTTATTTATTTATATACCAGATTAAGTGATATAAAAAACAAAAGGAAAACTAAAAATACATTGGATAAACTTATCTCTAAAAGAAATCTCTTCCAGCTACCCGTGAGAGTGACACGGTTGATTTTAATGGGATGAAATAGTACACTACATATATAATAAAACTGTATTCTTGCTGAGCTAAACAAAACCTTATTACCTATTATTCTCAACTAAGTCCATCTTTGTTATATTTGGTAATCAATATATTTATAAAAACGTTCTTAATAAGCGACAAGTATTTAATCCGGTCATTAGTTCCGTCTGTCTCGTCGGACGAGGTTGATTATTTTTGTTAATGAATTTGTTTATGAATTTTTGAGAAGGCCAATTGCCTGTTAGTAATATTCTACTCCAAACAATTATAATAATGTTTTTTTTAATTGAGATATCTTTGAACATGTATAACCATGATAAACTTATTTAAATATAAATAAATACAGAATGAAAATTAACCGATAAGGACAACGAGACGGGTAGCGATACGGTAGCTCAATCAGTAGAGCGACGGGACAGTTTCCCAGAGGTTTCACGGGTTCGAATCCCGTATCGGTTTATTGTTCATTCTATATTTATTGAAATCATATAATAAAGAAATATTCTTAGTGTTATATTAAGGAAAATTGTTTAAACATTCGTCATCAATTACGATACTGCGTTGTGTCATTCAATGTTTGTTAGTCGGTCTGTCATCGGATGTATGAAATAATAACTTGACTCATACATTAATAATCTTTGAATTGTTTTTAAATATTTACATATCTTTGTATAAGGAACGAAATATTGTGATTAGTCAAAAATCTAATAAACATTACGATTTAAAATTTGAATTTTGTCAAGTCAGTGTCTGATAAAAGTCGTATAAAAGTCTTATAAAAGTCTTATAAAAGTCTCATAAAAGTCTGATAAAAGTCTAATAAAAATATAATACAATACATTGTTTTTACGTCATATTTGAATTGAGGTATGAAATTGGTATTTATATTAAAATTTTAACATCTATAAATTTAAATCTATTTATTTACTCCAGAAGGGGTTTCAAATTTGTAAATAATATTAATAACTTGTACAAAGTCGCTGGCACATCTATTATTGCAATAAAACTACTGTCTGTCTGTAATTAAAAATAATTAAAAATAGTAAATTATTTTTAAACTATGACAGAAATTTAATGTAACATTACAGATATTTATAGGAAGTTGTGAGTAATATAGGTTACTAAAGATTTACATGTACTGTGTACACACACACATTTAATTACAGATATATTGTGATGAATTCGTAAAAAACTTAAGCATTGTTATAATTATTATGAAATTGCTGACGATATTAAATGAGTACATTCTTGATTACTCGAATATTTAATTCAATTGGTGATATTAAAACAAAAACCAGTTCTAAAGTTTCTGATTGGTTGATGTCGTGATGGACAGCCAATCACAACTGTTGACAGTGCTGGCACTTTTTTTATTTATTGTTTATTTTATTACCACTAAACCGTTCAGACATTTTAGTGGTTACTGGTGAAAAAGAAAATGTTAGCTCACCTTCTGCAGGAACGAGTTGACCCATTTCGTGAAGGTCTTCTTCTGTATGTGTTGTCGTTCTTCTTGCAGGGCTCGGATGCGGCCCTGCTCGAACTTGAGCGCGTCTTCACGCTGCTTCATGTTGGTACGTTGCTGAACTGCGGTAGAGTAGCCGCCCGGCTCATACTGCGGCCCTGATAGATACCAACATTATAATATTGTACTATGAAATAATTAAGGCACGATGTACACATGTGTTGAGTTGTTTTTTACAATATCAAATTGTTTCGTATTTTCTAAGACTTTCTCGAGTATGAATTTACATTTTAAATTTAACCCTCCTCCATCTTGTCTTACCGTGATGCGCAGGTTAAATTTAAAATTTAATTAATTATACGCGAGTTAAATCCTTAAAAATAGTTTTATTTTAATCAAATGCTTTACGGCATCTCGTAAAGTAAAGTTAATGGAGTGAATCATAGCTATTCTTTCAAGCCTAATAAGAGCTTGCGCGTGCGCTTTTAAAAGGTTACACATGTTAGCTCTGTGGGACATATTTTTATCAGGATTCAGGATATCAGGATTCATTTGAAATGTGTGGAAATTTGAGCCAGGGAAGAATATGCAGTTAAAATGTTATTATGTAAGGGGGTGTATTATGAGGAGTAGGCGATCAAAAACAGATCGAGTTGACCGGTAAAGAGGTTTGCTTCGCTCAGCTTAATAATAATGACATATTTGTAAAATAGCCATAAAGCACAAAATCAAATAGCAAATCTACTTTTGTTAAGAACTAAAATATAAGTCGATATAGTATAGTGGTACAGAATATCTTAATATATGTATGTATTCAGTAATATTATATTGTAAGTTTATTTAGTACTAGAAGTTTAAGTGTAAAAACCTCATTTTCACCACAGGACATGCCCCTGGTTTTTGTTATTAATAAGAATTCTTAATTGATGATCAATATAAATACGACATATTATAAACTTTATACAGGGTTATTTGTAATTAGTTGATCACCTCTTACAGGCAGCCTCTTTGCATAAATCCCAACATTTGTTCTACGACTTTTTTAAAGTCTTGATAAATAACATAAAAAACACGAAAAAAAAAAATTGCTCCCTCTTGAGGCAACAAATAAATTTTGTATTGGAAAACTCAAATTTTAAAAACTATTAATTTTAAAAAGTCGTAAACAAATGTTGTTAAGATTGATGTAGAGAGGCTGCCTGCAAGAGGTGGTCAACTAAATAAAAATAACCATGTATACATCATAACTTAAAGCAGCTGTTCTTGGTTGGTTCGTCAACACCTGTAAATTGTAAATTGAAACATTTTGTATGGAATTGATCTGATATTACCATATCGTCTGGAGGGCTGGAACTCCTGGTAGGAGTGTACACTGACGTTGCTCAACTGCCTCTGCATCCCGGCATTGGCACTCACTTATTGACACTTATATCAATACTATATAGTTTATTTATTTATTTGGTTATGCTTTTTGTTTCAAGTTGCTGAATCAAAATATTATTATAAGATATTTCAATGTAAACAAAATGTATTTCGTAAATTCAATATTCCGCTGAAGGTGTTAATTTCGAAATGTTAACACGAACGGTAACATAAACTTATATGTATATATATTTACATTATTACATATAAAATATAACAATACATAAATATTGCACTATATGTAACTTGAACTGAAACGAGATTTTAAACAATTGTTTTAGTATTTGACTAACTAAAAATATAATATATTTATAAAAGTTTTCTAGATGATGTTTATGAACGGATGATGGATATGTTCCCGCACTCCATTTTACGTTAGAGCGGCGTATGATGCGCGTACGCAACATTGAGTTAATTACACGCTACGATTACCATACAGCATACCGTCTCTTGACCCGTGGTACCGTATGGACGGTTTGCATGTGGCATGCTACCTATTACCAGACCGAGAGTAATATACATAATTTAAATCCATAATTCATATAATATATATTTCATACATGTATGTAAATTAGTTATGATTCGTACTAGTGACCTCATCTTCATATAATATTATACTTTATATATGTATGTAAATTAGTTATGATTCGAACTAGTGATCTCTAGGAAACCGTTCCGTC
The DNA here is from genome assembly GCA_959347405.1 of Napeogenes sylphis. Classification (NCBI taxonomy): domain Eukaryota; kingdom Metazoa; phylum Arthropoda; class Insecta; order Lepidoptera; family Nymphalidae; genus Napeogenes; species Napeogenes sylphis. Next base: position 5,862,753 of record OY365788.1, read on the forward strand.
TTTCTTCCAATTGAGCTATTATATCAATTAAGGTTGCTTAACAATATTCAAATGAAAATATTCGATAATGTATGTAAAATGTATCGTATAATTCGAACTAGTGACCTGTGGGAAACCGTTACGTCACTCTTCTTATTGAGCTACCGTGTTGATTTAATCTATGTGTAAAGACATTTTCATAATAACTATATTTTTGATTGTACAAGGCATTTCTACAATTATGAAAATGTAACAATATGAATGTATGTTTACATTTCAAATATGCAGTGGGTGCAAGGTGAGTGACCGCCGGATGAGATAGACGCGAATAACGTATACAGTCTGTTCAGATAAATATATTTATACTTTCAGAGTTGTTTATAATAACTTACTAAAAGTAAACTTTGAAAACTCTCTTTCAAATATTTTTTTTTATAATTATTTTAGAAATTATATTCAACCCTGATGTTATTATTAGCGGAGACTTTTTTTTTCTTTGTTTGTTGAATATGAATTGGATTATATATTCATTGAATTGTTATAATAAAACAATACTATTACCCTTTTTACAAGTATTAGGAAATGATTTAAAATATATATAGCATTAAAATAAATAGCAAAATTGTACGGGTTGTACGAATATATTGTCAGAAGATAATGCTGTTTTATAATAACATATTATTATTGAGGTAATCTTTGAGAACTTTCTTTCGAATAATTTTTTGAAGATTTCCTTTCGAAAGTTTTTTTGATAACTTTTTATTTTATTTTTATAGACAATTTATTTTTAATGTGATATGTATAGAAATGTTTTTTTTTAATTTAAAGATATAATTATAGATATTACGAAAAATCTAAAGACAGTAAAATAGTAAAGATAGTGAAAGAGTAAATAAACTAGAATATAACTACAAATTTCATAACCAATTATATTTCTTTTTTACAAAATTGTTGTTTTTAGGTAAAAATAGGTAAAATTAAACCGTAAGAGATAAGAAACAGATGCATACAAACATACATCAAACAATCAACGTTCCCACTGCTCTCTCTTGTTCTACTTTTTATAAGATTTTCACCTCAATCGGGATTTTAGCACCTGATGTTGACAGAGTAATTAGCACAGAGAGACAGACTACTTCTCGTCTTACCACGTATTATTTTAAAGTAAACTTATTTTATAACTAAAGCTGTCTCTCTCTCCTGAACTCTCTCTCGCTCGCACCTTGTGGTTTCAGTTCATGGTTTAAGGGTCTTATTACAAAGCATGGTTTCATTCCAGATCTAACTCTTGAACTTTATACCCACATGGAACCATGGTCTAAACTCTAAAGTATATAATTAGTTTATGTCACGTGGGTAAATGAAATTGAGTTCTGTACTGGAATGTCAATGCAAGACTAAAAAAAAAAAATATTATGAATATATTTTTAGTAATTTATCTTCTATCATCCGTACTGAAGTTTCATTGAGTTAATTTGAAACAAATTCTGATAACAATGTTAACGTAAGTACCTACTGTTAATTGTCACTGTGTATACCGGTCAAGGCTTCTGATAACGTAGACATAAACCAATGTGCACGTAATTATTTATTGCACTTTGATAAAATTATATTACTGTTTTTGTAACAGTGATTTTAATTATTATAATGAAGAGTAACGAGAAGAGAGTAACTAGAAGAGTAACGAGAAGTGGTAAAGATGAGTGTGTGTGTTACAAGAGGGTGATCAAAGAATGGTTAAAGAGAGTAAAAAATTAATATGACTAAGAAGCAAACCTCTACTGAGGTGTATGATAGAAGAGTTTGGAAGAAGTTTACATTTAATGCCCACGATCTGTCTAGAAGAGGAAGGAGATGAACATTAAGAATGAATGTTGATGATAAGGAATAGGGCGACAGAAAAAGATGAGAGTGCTTGAAAAATTATATCTCAAATAGTGCTTGGAAAAAAGAAGAAAATCTCCGCTGACGTATGATTGAAGAGTATGGAAGGAATTCACGTACTATGACAAAAATCCCCCTCCCCCCCCCTTTCCCCTTAGGGAAAGAGAAAAAGAAGATGATACATAGGAGTTTCTTTTATAGACAAAGTTTGTCTAATCTTATACAATGATTTTATGGAGTACTCCTTGTAGCGTATAATCTTTAAACTGTGTTATTTAGCACAGAGGCTGAGATGACGTCACGGAACCGGTTCAAACCGGATTCCATCTCAGTCGGCGTCCTTAAATGTAAGTCGGGTAGCGGGTTCAGTGCATCGGTGATGTAAGTTAATACGATTTATACAGAATACTGTGGAAATTGCTTCGTTATAGAGTTGTTTATAAGATTGCCTTTAATTATTTTTTATTTTAATATAGAACATTTTTAAATAACTTATTATATATAAGTTAATCCATTTTTTTGTCTCAATACATTAGTTAAGCGTAAATAAGGGACAAGAAAATTTAGTATTACCTAAATCTAAATACAATTTAATCAAGCAATATCTGCACAGAAGAGATATTTAAAAAAAAAGATACATTTTAAAATAATTTAAATTAGGAATATCATGTTATTTTTGATAACGATACATATATGGCGGAAGAAATAAAAAAACAATTCATTTAAATAGTCAAATTGCGTGTTTCAATTCAAATCCGGACACAAATTAAATATCGATAAAATTTTGATTAAAAACTATGTTATTATGAAAAAAATAATTTGATAAATGATTTGGTTTTATGTAATAAAACTGAATAGTTTGTTTTGTTTGTTTTTTGTAATCTCGTAAGCTACCAGTTACAAAATCTATTGGATTACCGATTTATTAAGAAAAGTTATAGGATAAATAATATACGACACTTACAGTGAATATTAGAAAATGATTTATAAAATATACAAATGTATTGAAGTATTCTACAAAAATATGATCACTGAAGATAAAGTTGTTTGGTTTGAATCAGTAGTTACTTCTGAACTAATTACGCCCTTCCATAGTCTAGTAGTATAATTATAGTAGTATTAATAGTGTATTAATATAGTTACAGAGTTTCGGTTAACAACAAGTGTCTATATCTCTATCAGCTGGTTTGGCCTATTTTTAAAGAAATATATTTATATTTTATATTTTAAGTATATTAACATATATTTGAATAAACTACCATAACATAAGTGGCATTTACATCACTGTCGAGTGCCCAGACGCTTAACGTATACCGGCGTAATGGAACTCGGGTTCGATTCCCGACAGGGATAGGAATTTATGTGATGAGTATAGATTTCTGTATTTCTAAGTATGGTCGTTTATTAAATATATTCGCATTATTTATAACGTGTATTTCTATTTATTTGTATCGTTGCCTAACGCTCTTAATACAAGCAAATAATTTGCTTATTTAGATTAATGAATGTAATTTGTCCTGTGATATTATTATTATTATTATTATTATTTGTAAATATTTAAGGATACCTAACAAATTAGTAGCGAGATGGTATCAAAAAAGGTTCATTCATAGTTGACCTTTGTAGGGGCGCGCGAGGTGGGAGTGTGCAGTGAGATTGAGGTTTCGTTTGTTTGTCTAGACAAGCTTTTAATGTATTTTTAATCGCTTAAATAAGCCAAAGTTATACATTATCCTTGTTTTTTAAACATAGAGTAGGGGCTAGCCTTAAATGTGACCATTGGAAAAAAGAGAAGGTAAATGAGGGTATCTATCTGTCTCTGTTATTTTTAATTAGACAAAGGTAAGTATGAATCTCTTATCTTTGTTAGACACTCGCACTCAAAGGCCTCTCTCTCTAATCTATGTATAATAACTCTGTGGAATTAAGTAACAAAGTTGTAGTGTGTGTATGTGTGTGTTGTTATTCTACCATTCACGATCCCCAAGGTCACACGTTCGGGATTTAAATTCAAACACGTTCGATAACCGACCGGTCCAACATGGCGGATCCACACGCCTGCGCTTGCGCACCTGATAGTAAACTAATATTATATGATTGCTCCTTAGTGACCATAAATATTTTATAGCTGTTTTATTTGATGATCTATTTTAAAGCTTCCAATTATAAAGCTATTTAATATTCCAGTCTTTATTCAAATTGTTTTTTTTATACCAAGGTCAAAAGATATGTAGAATCGGAGTAAAAGAGTAAAATATGATAAGACTCATTATAATTCTTTACTTTTTTCGCACAAAATGCCTTATTATCTACTCCATATTTAAGAAAAAATCATAAAAACGTCTAGAACGGTTAAACCAGTAACCGTCGAAGATGACTCATGATAACGATTTCACTAACATTGTATGAGTGTGTATGATGTCATATTTTTTGTTCATACTTTGGATGGAAAACCAAATAACATGTATGAAGAAGTTTTAAATTAGCACTAGGGATAGAAGTCCCGCAGGTGATGATGTTATAGCCAGTGAGGTGACATAATAAAGTCATACCAAGGACACGTAAAGAAGACGTCAATAGTGGAGTTTCGGGGATGTGTGGAACAGAAGGACAGATAGAAGTTAAGTTTGAAAGGAAGGATGGTTAGAGTATGAAGGTATATTATAAGAGAGGAAGATTGATGGCCCGATAAGGTTCTTTCTGACTTAAACGATGGCTGATAGAGATATATAAAAGAAGAACATACAACACCCATTAATTGGGATAAGAGTGGTATAGAATGACACATTTTATATATGAATAATTTGACTGAAAAAGACTTAAGTAGAAAAAATTATAAATTTACTAATTTACGTTTAATGTGAATTATGGTAAACTAATTGTTTTACTAAAATGTATAACTTATAATAAATAACATATTTTATAACCAAACCAGGTTACGTCATTTATATCCAAAACAAATATCGAGGCTTCAAGTTAATTACTCGCTATGAGGAAATATATTAAGAAGAAACAATTAATAATATATTATATATATGTTATAAAGATAAGTTATCATAGAGTTACCAGAAAAGCCAAAGAATCCGAGCTACCATAAGCACAATATTTTGAAAATGTAAATTGTATTAAAAAAAAAAACTTTCAGCAGCCCTGTAGGGGGTGTAAAAGAAATTATTTTGTAATGTAAATTATTACAATAAAATAAGAATTTCTGTAGCAGAAGATTATCCATGGATTTATTATTATTGCGATTACCGAGCACTTACAAATCGCAACACTGGTAGACGTGAGCCGCATATGCGACTTTCTCTGCGCACGCGCAGTGAAAATAGAAATTGTTTGTAAGACTGCCATTGATTATGAAATTTTATTGTTATTGGCTTTTGTTTTAAGTTATTTGGTGTTATATTGGTGTAATGCAATCACACATTTCATAATAAATAAAATATATAAGAATTGTACATATTTTAAACGTTTTAGATTAAATAAACAATTTATATTTTTGTTTGTCTTTATTGAAGTTGTTACTACAAAACGTTTAAAGGTCGATCCACACTAAAGTGCTATCTGTATTGATACTATTTAAGTTTAGTTAATTCTTGCAAACGGGTGTACAACAATTATTTTTAGTGCGATTTGCCCGGAACTTTACTTCTATTTGTGGCATATTCATTCTTGTGGTCAAAATAATATTTTAGTTAACTGATATAAGCACAACTCACGTAAATAAACATGATTAAAGTATAGTTTTACCCCAAAATGTATGCTATATTGAAGAATTTGCATACAACAAAAGTGTAAAAAATGGCATTTCAAATTTAAGTCTCTGAAACTCGATTGAAATTAAATTTTAAATACGGTTACGGTCATTGTCTTAGAACGGACCGTGATCACCACTATAGTGTGGACAGAGGCTTATGGGTAATAATTTTAAATTTATATTTCATGATAATAGATAGCGAACAGGTAACGGAGTAGCGTTATTCTTTATCACTTATCAATAACGTCATTCAGTTATCAGATATGTGGAACCGGTACAAGATTAAATTATTTTATATGAGAAAATACTTGATTTTGAAGATCATTTACATATCATGAAAATGTTTTTAGTAGAATTGTCGTGATATAAAGAAACAATTTAATTTGAAATCAATGTCAGTCTAGTATTGAAAAACATGGAAACTGGGCCTAATGTGGACAAATGAAGTATTGTCCATATGAAGCCGGATCCGAGTTTGTGTGTATGTTACTTGGCTGTATCTCCTGAACCCCATACATGATTGAATGGGCAATGTTATAAATAACTTAACATAAGTAAATACCTACAATACTGCTACAAGCTTTAGTTCTTTAGTTCTTTTAGCTTCCTTTAGTTTTAATATGAATTCATATTAATAAAATAACCATAGCAGGTCCACAAAACTCCTGTCAGAACTTTGTACCATCGTTATATATAAAAATAAAATAACCTTGTGAAATATAAAAAATATGAATAAATGTATTTATATATAATATGACCGGTTGTGTGACTAAGTATTATAATGGACAAAACCTAACGGAATGTGTCGTAATATCTTAAATTTTAAGATTAAAGCTATCCGTAGATTACATTAAAGTTAACGATGTTCCACAGCCGGGAAACTTTGAAATATATCATATTTTGTAAGTACAAAGAAACAATATTAAAACAAAATCTAAGAAATGCATTAAAACTGCATAATATTCAGAAATCAAACAAACAAACATTACATAACTACAAATTACATTTATATCTGATTTAAAGCAAGAACTACCCGCAACTATATATGTATAATATACATATCTATATATTCATATATATATAAATATATTGATAATAAACAAAAGCATAAACCAATAGCACTAGCATAAATCTAGACCACTTTTTAGACCTGTTAGCCTAGATTAGCACAGTACAGATAATTTTCCAGCACAAAACAAACTAAACACCGCACTATCACTACACTGTGCTCGTGACATACGTGTCGTCACCTCGAGAGCTGATAGCTGACTGAGTTATGCCGTTAAAGGCATTTCCGCCAAGAGATAATTTTAGAGTTCCTTATAATACATATTTTATAAATTTAAATATTTTGATGAACCGGGCATGAGGTAGTATATATGTATGTATATTAATGTGTTTATTCACCAGTTCTTTCCATCAACTTTGTCCGCTGCCATGATATATAAATTATGTTACGATTGACCAAAATTTTACAAAGGCAATCATTTGTATGCGTGACACACCGGCAATAATTTTATATAGGCAATCAATTGTTTGATAGCTTTTTCTTATTATGTTTTGAAATTAACATATATCAAATACAAAAAAACGTATAAACAAAAAGATTTAAAAATATATGTATATATATTTTACCAGTCAGTATAATGTTTTGAATATATACGGAACCAATTTAACAAAGCAATACAGAATTATTTATATGTACAGGATTTCACCCTCCGGAACTGTATACGTTAAGATCCTTTACGTAAACAAAGAATAGAGTTACGTAAGCGAGGACGTAAACTGAACAACTATTAGAATATAATCTGATATGGTAGCTCAATTGGTAGAGCGACGGGACGGTTTCTCAGATATCGCAGTTTCGATTCCCTGCCCGTTTCTATTTGTTTTTCATTTTATATAAAATCTATATACGTTCAACATGGCCATAGATTTAAATAAATATAAAATGAAAAATAAACCGATACGGGATATTTTTCATTCTATATTTATTAAAATTTAAATAAACTTAACATGGCTATACATGTTTATAGATATTTTCAAATATAGAATCTTTAAATATATCTATTTTATTCTATTGTATTCATTACCACAGATTATATAAATGGGCATATAGGGAAACTTTTTAATGATTAATATATAAAAAAATATATATATACTATATACAATTTATCCTTTAAATAGTGAGTATGGTGCAATTACAGACAGTGGAGAGTCGCGCTCTGATTCATTCCCCGCTCTCAGTACTTTCATTAACGCTATATTTATTACATTATTTAATAAAATAATTTAGTTTAGTAAATAAAAACTCATTTTTGACAAACATGTTTTTTGACCTTAAAATATTAAACTTGTTTAATAAAAACTGGTATTCGTTCAATAATATTCTAATAAAATTATGTAATGGTATAATGTTGAAGAATTTATTTGTTTATTCAAGGCAATCCGATTATTATATTTTATAAAGGTAGTCTATATACTTAAACAGTATTTACCAACTTTAGAATCAGTATGAAAAGTGCCTTATAAAAAAATATATATGTAGGTAGTTTCGAATGTGTAATTAAATTATTTCGTTATAAAACATACTATTAGACTCCTCAAAATAGCGAATAAGAAGATCCACCAATCAGATGAGAGCACTGGTTGACTAACAGCCTTTTACAACACGATTTTAGTACACTAGTTGACCTAGTGCTTAGTAAATTGGATAATAAAATGACTGCTTTAGAATCGTCTGAAGTCTATACAAACCCGCGAGGAAAAAATAGTATTAATAATGTATACAGAACCCGATTCACACTAAGCGTTCGCTCTTAGCTAAATTTTAATAGATTTTGAAAACGATACTAACATTATCAACACATGCGTAAGCTTTTAAACATGTGCGCTGCACCCGGCGTTGTTCACAAGTTAAAAATAATATTGACTATTAATAAAAAGTGATTAATAATATTCCTGATTCCAACCCTGTATTATATAAGTATTCCAAGTACCTCAATCAATTATTAGTTTATAATCTAGTTCTATCTCTAAAACTATTTTTTAAATAAATAAATAATCTAGTTAGTAGTAGACTTGTATGTAAATCATCCATGTACGTACAGATTAGACAGACATTAAAATCAGTAATACATAATAAACATATATTAAATCTTTCTATAATTAAAGGATAAATAGATAAGTATTAAAATTTAAATTTATTGATCACTTGATCCCGACGCATGCGCTCTTGAACTTGTGAAGAAAGCTGCGCAGGCATCACCTGCTCTTTATGACGTCACGCTTTGGACTCCACGGAGTTCATAAATATTTTTAGACTTAAGCTCAGATTTCTAAGTACTGATTCGTGTCCTTAGGGATAAAATGGAAAGTAAATATAATAAAAAAATAGGTCACTAATGGTCTGATAAAAGTTATGGCGACCCAAAAACAAGCAGCAGATAAAGACACATTAAAAACAATAAAACAGACCATTGTGAGATCTTTTAAAAAGCATTTCTGGAGCGCGACATCAAAAAAAACCTAATTGTCTTCATTTATTGTTCTAAGTTGTAAACAACGGAGCGTTGTGTGTCGAGATAAACCGAGGATTGACGCTTATTTTATAACATTCCGTATTTTTTATTAATGTAAGCTATTCTCAAGTGCTGGTTATACGTAGAAAGATAATTTATGGGTGTATTAGACATAAGACAGATGATTTTTGTTGTGACAGACAGATAAGTTTATTTTAAATAGCTGTAGTCTGCAATCAATTCAAACCAATGAAAATCTATGTTATTTCAAAGTATAAAATAACAGAGTAAGTTAGAAATTAGTCATTCATTTTTATTATAGAGACAAATTCGCCGGGTTATGTTAGATATGCAAGGTACAAGGTGATCCAAAAAAGTTATAGATTTGTACCTAAATTCAAAATACTATGAACATGTGAAAAGTCCTCATCAATCTCACATCTGCAAAAACATATTAGCGAGTTTTGATATATGTATATTTATTTGAACTTTAACCATGAATATTTTTTGCAGATGTAGAACGAAGAATATATATTTATTTTTTAATTTACATACATTTTTTGTTTTCTGCAATCTGTTATAATAAGATACATTCAGCCAATGGTTATGCGTTTTATAGTTATACCTACGGTCCAGCGACATGCCCCTTTTTGTACATAAGTTTATGGTGCTAATTATAAGAGTTTTTATAATAGGTATCCCTATTTTTTATTTCAGACCTTTGATGGATTCCACTTGCTTTAAGCGACAAGTCAATATCTATAAAACCAAACCATACAGATGATGACAGACAGACTGACAAAGGACCACGTCACCCACTGTTAAATGCAATTTTGTATACAAATGACCTCATCGTGTCCGACTGCGTTGATAGCTGTTACAAGGATCGGTTTTTTATCATATCGTTAACTCTTTTCAGAATTTAATACGAAATATTTACACAGTTTTCGTTTACTTATTTAGATAAATTATTTAAGAGTTTATAAAATTAAATTAATTTATCATTTAATATCAATAAATAATTATTGTTTTGCAATGTACTTCCATTGCGATATGTGATGATGTTTTTAAGACAAAGGTATCAGTAGGTATTCAAAGATTACCAAACATCATACCTAATCCATGATTTGTGATAAATTCAATGTCCTGATTGGTTCTCTAACAACCAATCAGAAAGGTGTAATAAATAGTTTGGCTGAAGACAGCTTTCAAGCAACCTTAGTAAATAAGGGTATTTTTTTTATATTATATCTAAAACTACCCCTCTCTACAATTAATGACTTATGTTCCAAAATGTTTTTTATCCTTAAAAACTTAAAAAAATACATAATTTAAAATTTACATGTTATTTCGTAAATATGTTTTGGCTTTTATGCAGTTGTCCCTCAAACTGTATACCGTTATTTGTTTTACCCAGCTATTTGTTGATAATTGTTATGTATAGTTAAGATTCAGAAACACCTTCAAACTTTGTATTAACCAAATAAGTATTTTGTATGAAGTCATTATGATAAGATTATCTAAGCAGTTCTCAAGGTCGTAGTTACGTACTATTTTTAGCTTAAAATATTTTTGTTATCTAGTTTGAAGTTTTAATCTAAAGAGCAAAGATTTATTATATTTTCTTTAATTTTTACCTGAAATATGCTTGATTAAAATGTTTATAGTTTCTCTTGATAGCTTCTAAGTTTTGGATGATATAACTTAATAACGGAGTATGGTTAAATTATGTGATATACAAAATATAATAAATACGTTTTATTCTTTACCTCCTTACAAGGTCAGTAGTGACTATAAAAATGCGATAAATCGAAATATTTGGTATCATAAACAATGTGTAATTAGATGTTAATGTATATTGATTACAAGTTATGATTTGGAGGCTTATGATTTTATATACTTATAAAGATAAATATTTTAAGTAAACAAATAGGTATGCCTAATATGAAATAAAATTTAATTTTTTTGTTTTATATATATTAACCACTAGTATCAAATGATATATATATATATATATATATATATATATATCAGTGTACATGTCTCTCTGTTTGTAGCATCATAGCTTCCAAATGGATGAACCAATTTGAGTCCGTTTTTTTAAATTGTAGGTTAAAATATTTTTTTTTAGCTATACTGTATGAAAATAAAGGCAAGTCTCCAAGATATTCGGCTACCCTTGGAACTAGAACAGGTCATCAAGAATATATTATCATAGATTTTTTATTTATCATTAATTATTTTCATATTTATGTTTAGTAATAATGATATACTAGAGAATATAGAATTATATTATTTTTGTACTGAAAACACAATCGTTAATTCTGCCACGAAAACTCGATAATCGAAATAATAATAAAAATATTCCATTATTAGTCACTAAACCTATTTGTCAAAAAGCGATTAGTTAATATAATGAATAAACAAATTAATTTTCAACTTATGATATAGATGCTAACTTCGAGAGAAAATTTTAGCAGACAGCATTTTTTTTGATATGGCGTCCTTCTTGCTCCTTTGATTAAAGTTGAAAAAGCAAGAAGGATGACAGACCAAAAAATCAGCTGACCTCAAATTCTTGTTTTTCAAACTTTACTAATTGGCTATGAGTCTTATTACAAGAAAATATACAGGAAAGATAAATTATATTAAAAGTATTGATATCAAAAGTTCCTAAATTAAATTTGAACATGCTTTTCTTCGTCATCTTAAACATCTTAAATTTTTACAACTTACCAATTATATACGTAAAGTAGTTATAGATGACTTTAAAAGTATTTTGTAGGTACTTACATCAATAATATGGATAATCCAATAATATAGTATCAAGCTGATCGGTAGATAATTGAACTGTCGAAATTAATAACCGATCTACAATTCAAAATTGAATTCTACAAAATCCATAGGTTAATGACTCTGGTAGCTCATAAAATTATTTTTATTAGCAAAATACACAAGCTCATTTGATATAGAATTTAGGGTCACGTTATAAGTTAGGGTACAGATAAGGTATAAATATAGACGGATTCAGTGATTTTGACATATAGATATATCAAGTTTAGTACATATTTTGTTTTTATATTTATTTATTATTTATTGTAGCTGTATTTCCATATGTTTATTTAAAATTGTATTTACTTATTCACATATACACATACCTATTGAGATATATTTTAATATTTGCCTAAAATAGTCTTTTTAAAGGTAGAAGTCTCTGCCTACACACTTATTATTTACCCTCAATTATATAATCATTAGACAAGTGTTCTATTTTTAGTATTTTATTTTCATATAGCCAAATTCCTATGTAATTGACTCTATCGTTCATTACATAGGAATTTGGCTGACTATTTTTTTATTTACTATTAGATCATTCAATCTCCGTATTTGTAAAATTGCAGTAAGCAAGTCTAAACGTGATTTTATTATGACAACATATACCACTTATAGATACTGTTACTAGTAATGCAATAAAGCAAGACTAGTGAGATCATCTGACCTCACCTGTCGTGACTTACTTGATCAATTCGTAAGGTCTTATGAATAATTGTAAGTGATATAAATGTTAAATGTGTTTAACATTACTTAGTAATTATTTGTCGGCCGAGTTATTCGGTTTTGGTGCCGAATATATTCGGATCGAATATATACGTATGTATTGTGTATTTATCCTTTTAAGTCGTATTTTATTTTAATTGTATTATATTATATATCTGTACAATATTTAACATAAAAAAGGTAATTATTATAAAGCTACAACTTACAGACAGGTTACAAAATATCGGAATGGTACGGAATGTCTGACATATGTAACTTTTAGAACTTAAAATCATTTAACAGAATTTATAGATCAATGATCTCGTTAAAAAAAAGCTAAAGAAAGTTTGTATAAATTGTGAAAAAATTATACATATAGGAGTAAGTGATTAAACAGTTTAATATTAATGATTAAATATGCATTCTTATTAATTATATTATTTACAAGTAGTGAGTTATTTATAATGTATTTACAATAATAGGCCGTCACCTCATTGACCTTTCCGCAATGATCTCATCACTTCAATTATTTATGATAACACCGTGATTAATGCACTGAGGATACAATATGAGAAGACTATTACAAAAAAAAAATTACAATAAAAATTATTACAAAAAAAATAATAATGGTCAGTATGAGTACATGAGCTGGCTTAGATATTTGTTTATTCTAACTTTATCATTAAACATACAATACATAGAGGTGTGTACGTTTGTGTAGACACCGGTTTGATGTACGTACAATCACCTTAGTACAAGTTTTGTGTTTACGAAAACTACGAAAGTTTTCCAAATCGTCGAGTTGAGCTATTTAAAGATCTGTTTAAACCTATATTATAGTAACTAAAGATCAAGTCAAAACTCAAAACAGAAGTATATTTGATATATTAATTTGTAACTTAACCTTTCGGATAAATATCTTAGGACCATTTACGAACTTTAGTTAGTATGGGAAGATAATTCGTGTCAGCATTTGACGGTAGCAATAAAATTTTAGTTGTTTTAAGATTGGTCACAGGGCCCTAGCAATGACATAAATATCTAGACTCCAATATATTAATAATACCATGTTAACTTTCTAGGTCAGTACTCGGTAATGGTATGTGTAATTTTTACGTAAGTTATGACTGGGAACTTCATCTTTCTGAGGGCATGTTATATATTTTTATTCTAATTATATTTAGAAATATAGTTATGGTATATTTACAATGACAAAAATATGGGTTTTTTTAAATTTATATAAATTAAAAAAAAAAAGTTTGATAATATGGGTTTTTTGTTACGATAACATGTTCAAAATCCATATAAAATAAAAGATATTACAATTCATTGTTTTTAAAGTACATTTTCTTGTTAACAATCATTATTCTTTCTATTTAATTTATTGTAAATTAATAAATTTTGTACTATTTCATTATCACGCAAATAATTGTCACTAAAAATCGCGTACTTCTGATTGGTTCATTTTCTAACAGACAATAATAACTATTAAGAGAACCTAGTCTGAATCTAAATGTGTTAACCGTCTTCGAGACGACTGTTATAAGGTATGTTTACCTTACACAATCTATACATATACAAGTTAACAGTAAATGAACATAATGAATTTATAAATGTTTTACGTCATAATAATATTTATTTATAAATGTTTTACGTCATAATAATATGTTGTCCGTCTGTGTGTCTGTTCTGGATAATCTCTAAAACAGGACTTTCACTGGCGTCAAAGTGTGATTATACAGAATAATTAAGGTTTTTTTTTAGATAAAGGAATAAAATTCCACAGAGACGAAGTCGCGGGAAACAGATAGTATATAAATATATAATAGCGTAGGTCGCGATGCAAACAATAGATTGAATGCCAATATAAAATATTCTATTATTTGTATTATAATGACGCAAGAATATTGAAAGTTATTCTATAGTTAGAACAAGGAGTCTAAATATACAGAGGCTGTAGTTATAATTCGATTATTTCTTTTTTTTTTTTTCTGTAGCTACTTTTAAAAAATTGGTTAATTTGGGTTTTAATTTACTAACATTTTTATTTTTATTTATTATTACTTATTTGGTATTGGTGGATTTTGGTTGGTCGAGGCTCCCTACACATTGCTCTATTGCATCAAAAATGGTAATTGCAATCATAATAGAAAACCATAAAAAAACATATAACATACATTATCTTATAAAAAATTATCTTATAAATTTAAAAAAAATCAATAGGATTCTATTGATTCTATTGGATTCAAACTTGTGACTTCTGAATAACAAAACTGTGCAACAAAGTTTTAAAATAAAAAAGTATTCTTTCATTTAATATCAGTATAATTCAATCAAGAAAAACATAAAATAATCTATAATAAACTAAAGTTCAATATTATCTTTTAATGACAGTCCCCATTGACCTTAATTTCTGTAATGTCGTTGACTTCTAGAGTATTTTTATTAGTGTTATTTAAATGCAATTAAAAATTGATTATGTGTAATGGGTCAAACATATCTTTATAATACAAAAAATATCTTCTTACATAAGATAGTAACAGGCAGGCATAAAACAGTTTAGAACCTTTCCATTTTCTTTAGTTTGATTTTTTGTAAGTAGGTAACAAACTTTGATAAATTAAGAAATATTTTATTTTAAATGTTTCATCTTTATATTTTTGTACTAATCTGGTTTCTGTTGTAAATACATAAAAAAATATATGATCTTAAGAGTACAATAAAAAAACTTATAAAAGATTACAGAAGTTGTAAACATTTTTTTTTATAATTAAAAATGAAAATCACTTTTGACAACCTTTTATGTATATTTTGTAATATAATGTATTCAACATTTTTTTTTTGCAAATTTTTATTACATTATTTATTATTCCATTAGATGTGGAAAAGGTGTCATGTCATGTGGAAATTTTACTTAAAAAAAAAAACAATTATTATTATAAATATAGTAAAAAAAATAGTATTATTAGTGTATTTAACGTTCAAAATTATGAAATTAAAAATTTTATCATGTGTTTTGTCATAAATATTCATCCACACTTATGTTTGAATAAAAAGATATATTAAAATATAGCTTTTTTTCATGCATATTAAAAATGTGAGCTGGAATACATATTAACATATTTTATTTTATAAATATTTTTAAAGTTTTTTTGTAGCTAATGGGTTGTTTTTCTTGTTTCATGTAAAATATTGAACAAAATAAGGAGAATGGTATAACCAATTGATATAACACAGTGGATTACTTAACTTTCAAGGGCATCCTCAGCACATAGTATTAGAGATAATAGGATTACACTAGACCTTCTAAACATAATCTATAAAGTTACTAAGAAATCCTATTAGTCATATAAACCTTATATTAAGATTATTAAATAGATATTGGTGGTAAGATAAGGTTATTATGACCTGAAGAGCCTACTTTCATCCAACCACATCTGTATTTAAAATGATATTACAAGCCACTTTAAAATTATATATCTGTTACAAAACGTATTATAATTATATAAAAACTATTTCTCCGCTTACCTTAGAACGGGCAAATCGATCTCCTGGTTTTCCAAATATCAAATATCACAAAATTTGACCCACTCACAACTTTACACGTAGAACATTTTAATAACTTATAATATTTATTTTATTAATATATATTGTATAAACAACACTTTAAAACTTTACTAAAAGATAGTTTATAACATGATAAATAATGTCTAAGGCACTGATTACACTTTATTGAAGAAAAATATAATATAAAATACCTAAACAAGTCGGCGTTTTTTGTAACACCGAAAGTTGTAAAACTTGTATGGGTATTGGGTCGGGATGGTTTGACAGTTGCTGTCGTAACTTGTATTGCACTATTGCCATCGCATCAGTCGTTGCGACAGATAAGACAAAAGTAAGATTTTGATTATTTTCTTCATTATCGCAACAAATATAATTTATTTTAACTGATCAGGGTTTTAAAGCACCTAAACGTATATGTAAGTAACTTAATTAACTACGTACTAATCATATTTTGTAATATGAAAAATATGTAAGCTATGAAGTTGGCTGTATGTTAAAACCTGGGCCTTATTCCGTGTTTACTATAAGCCAATCAGAATAAAGGTACTGCATTCCTAAGACTATTTCCCGCCATCGTCGCATAAATTTATAAAACCAGTTTACCGAATCCGACATACAGAGTACGTCTCACCGCCTACAACTTGTTGGCGATAACAGATATTTACTATAAGTTGTAAAATATAACTAGGTTAATGTAAACAATCAAATTGAATTCAATAATTTACATTTATTAACAACTACCTATGTTCTAGTTTTACCTACTATAAACATACCTATATTGTATAAACTCTAATTTTTACACCTCCGCACTTCGATCCTAAGTTTATATTGTAAGAAAGATATGTAATAATGAATTATATTATTGTATTAATTAATTAAAAATATCAACCCATTGCCTCAAAACCAATACAAAAAGCCAGTATTGCTTTATATTTTGTAAATACTCGCTATTGCTTGTTCCGTATGTGTGGTTTACAGGAGCGCGTTACATTTTGGAAATTTGAGTTTGAACCTAAGACCCGTTAGCATTTCTTTCACTATTTCATTGTCTACGGACTACGATTATATTTTTTATACCTTTACACAGATTTTTTTTGTGTAAATGGCATTAATTAGATTAGGGCTGGTTCTACAAGTGTACCTATATAATTTTTCCGTCTAAGCTCTAGACCTTAGCGTAACGGTGCAGAGCCCACAAATACTTCCTCAATAAAAAATATAACGCATGTTACAGCTAATCAAAGCAATACTTTTAGAGATTGTCGTTCAAAGAAAAAACTAACTTTTTCGTATTCTTTTTGTACAAACTGTTCCCAGCGTTTTGTGTTTTCCCGCAAAAATCTGAAAATAGTTTCGAATAAGCATTCTTTATATCGACTTGGAAATTATTCCGTTCCTAATCCCTACACCAAATAATCATTCTTTCAATAATTGGGTTGTATTATATTTTAGTTTTTACGTTTTCCGTGAAAAAAGAAAAATTATTCAGAGTAAAGACAATATTATTATTATATTATAATATTACAATACGTAGTAATTTTTATTGGGGTAATAATTATAAGTTATAACAACATAATATTTCATTAATTAAAATAAATGTATAGATATTGCAGGTTGCAAACAAATAAAAAATTTTACTATAGGTAGGTATGTAATCCTATTATCAATAATCGGTACTAATGCAGTAATTTATACTATAGTAGCTAATGTAGTTTAATTACATTTTTTTTAATATTGTATTAATAGAGTCAATTATCAAAATATTCTTAAACAGACAAATGGTTTTACATAAGAAGTCCATTATGGTTTGTGAATTCTGATAACACAGCACATACTGAAAGTGCAGAAGCATGCAAAAGCTAGGTTTAAGTAATTCAATTGATCAAGTAGGCTTAATAAGGCCAAAAACTTATGAAAAACTTCTGTTAAAAACTTATGAAGCTACCTGCAACTTTAGCTGTCTACCTACATTTAAGCACACTTGTTAAAAATACTGATTTCCAACCCGCATTTTCGTATGTACTATGTACCTTGGTACACTACGATTAGTACTCACTATTTTCGCGCATGCTCACAACTCACATGATAAATAAGAATTGATCTGAATCTCCACTCAAAGTCAATATAAAAATAGTAAAACGCCGTGATGTAGGTAGGTATCTCTAGTGTAGTGTAAACTTTGATTCTAATGTCATTATCGCTATAAAATATAAATAGGTATAATACTATAAAACAACATCCAACTATGACGGAGTGTTCGATAAAATCGTGCGTGAAGTCGACTAAAACTTCAAATTATCAAAAAGATGGAATATCATTTCATCGGTAAGTTAAATTAATAATAATAATAATGACTCAGGAAAAATTACACACATTGTTCTAACGCCTTAGTAAGCTAATTATTTTCTTGTATTAAAGTGTTAAGGACGTTAGACAAAGATACAAATACATAGAAATACACATTATAAATCCTGAGAATATATTTATTTATTACACGACCAAACCCAGAAATAAAATATATTTTTAATAATTCTCTATAATTATTGCGATGCGATTGGATTATTTCCTTGTTGACTAGATAGGTATAATGACAAGGGCTGGAACATGTTTACAACAATCAACATTTTAATATTTTCTTATTCAAATGTACCTAGTTGTATGTGAGGTTTAGATATTAGATATATATATATATATATATATATATATATATATATATATATATATATATATATATATATATATATATAAATGTAAGTGACATGTAATTAATTATATCTTAAATTGTGAATAATTCATATAGGTATTTACTGAATAAAATTTAGCGACTTCCTTATAGAAAATTTGGAAATTAATATTCTTGCGGTCTATATATTATTGAATCAAAATGTATATTTTTGTTTGTCACAAATGTTTAAATAAAACGAAATATTTTATTATATTGTTTGATGGCATTCGTTTTAGTTACGTCTGTTCAAAATCTGTTTGGCCTATTCAAAATTGCGAGTTTGGTTTGAAAACAATCATAAGATATATAACCTATTTTCAGGTTTCCCAAATGCCAAGAGACGAAACAAAAATGGATAGAAGCAACTCGTCGTGATGAGGATTGGTCTCCAACGAACGAGAGTGTCATCTGTTCAATACATTTCACGGAAGATGATTTTCAAGTAATGAAAAACCGTCGTCGCTTGCGTGATAGCAGTATACCAACAGTTAACTTACCAATCGTGGTATGTATCTTATAATAATATGAAAAACATTATTAAATACATTTAACTAACAGGAGCCAAATACTTACAAAATTAAATGCTTCTAAACTCGATCTTTGATATATTTATGCTTTCATTATATATTGTATGTTATTTAATATCGTAAATGCTTATATAATAATATTTATTTTACAAAGTTTGAATATAATTTAAGGACTAAAAGTAAATGTATGCTGTATTTTATTGTATTGTTACAGTTTTCATTGGATAGCTCTCTGCGAGATTATGTTATCGCTGAATATAAACTGAAGATGCATGGAAATAATACAAGTCTACCAACTTCGTTAGCAACACCCACAGCAACAGATGACGCTATGAAAGAAATAGATAATAAAGAGATTGATGTAAAAAGTAAACAAACAAAACCCAAAAAAACTATCAGACCCATAAAACATAAATATGGCGTTGGAGCGGGAAGATCAATGAAATTCATTCAATTATTGGCTAATGAAAAATTGAGGAAAAGAAAAAAACGACGTTAAATATAATATCGACATTTACTAAGTTACTATAATATTTAAAAATACTTTTTGGCGTGCTCAGCACATCTCTAAAATCTAAAATTTGATATTAAAGCATAGATGGTATTAAAAATATTTAAAAAATGTTTCCTGCAAAGGAACTTTTACAGTTTTTGAGTTCCTTGTCTCTGACTTTGAACTCATATTTGTTTTTTTAATAATTATTAATGAACATTTCAGTAAATTGCCAAATGTGATTATGTGTTTTTAAAATATTTTTTCTTTAAATTAGTTCATTTTGATTTATTTGGTTAAAAATCCATCTGGCATTCAATACCGCACCAAATGATTTATTTTTACATTAGAGCCGCTGAGGACAACTACTGAATAAATAAAAATAACTTTCATATAAATAACAAATATATTCCATGTCTATTGTAATTTGAAGAAATTAAAAAGTATTGAGCACTGAGTAGATATTTATATCTAGCTATAGCCAAATATAATAGATAATATATGTTAACAAATTTTTGGTTCAACATGAATGTTCTGGACTGAAATTGAGCATTGATTTTTGGTCCAATGCTTCACTAAAGAGGATTATAAGAGATGAGAATAGGAAGATATGGATAGAATGCATGGAAAATTATAAGTCAAGAGGAGAGTCAGTAGCTGACATACCTATGACAGACTGAATAATTCTGATTGGGCTGGTGGATCCAGATGTTTGCTACTTACTAGAACTTTAATTTTGTGCGGATTGAGTTTGAAGGTAGCTATGTAAGGTTAATTATAATCTTGGATTGTAGATTGATTATTAATTTCAACCGTTAGTTGATAATGATAAGTACTTAATTACATGTAAGTAATTTAAAGTATGTGCGTGCTTTTTTTCGGTCACCATCATGCTGGTGACTTGGTTGATGTTGCTTAACCAATGTTACTTGTAAAAGTTGGTCTTAATAAAGACTTGATTACTTTAGATTTAATTTCTGTTACTTAAATTGTTTCACTGTTGTAGGAAGTATAAAAACTTTACCATATTATATCTTATACATATGTAATGTGTATTAAAAATTCTATAAATAATTAAAAACAATAAAGACATTAACATTGTTTTAGTTAATAAATCCTAAGCTTGAATTCCTATATATAGCATAAACTTATAAAAGAATTAATATTACATTCATACAGTAATGCGTCTATTTCATTATCTATAGCTCAGTAGTCAAAAATATATATAATATAGTAAAGTGCCCACCAACCAGATGGTAGCACTACATCACTAATGGTCTTTTACAATGAGTTTTTACAGTACGCTAGTTGACCTAGCACTTAGTAAATACTACCATAAAATGGCGGAATGTTCGAATTTTAAACTTGTTATTCCATAAAATGTATCCAGGTATGTATGTATGTATTTATTATGAAGGAATCCAGTTTAAATAAAAGCCGTTATAGACAATACTAAACTTTATTTCTTTGGCATTTAAAAATTCCTTAACTTAGTCAACATTTTCACATTTTTGGACAATATTTTATTTTAGATATTTTTACAGTCACAATATATTCTCATAAGGTGCCAAATTGTGAGGTTTTAGGTTACAGAAGCGAATGTGAAGAAGTAAATTTATAATTAATAGGCTTGTTTTTTTTTCTAGTGTTAATTATCACTATTAATGTTTTGTGATTTGAAAGATGAAGCTAACTTTAAAATAAATATATATTTTTGTAAATACTATTGTGCCTTCGACTTATATTACAATTTATGAATATTATTATTATTAAAATGTGAAATATAAAGAAAATTTAATACCCTTCTATCTTATATAAAATATATAATATAGTACTGTAATAAAATCATACACAATATCATATGTTACAGAAATAAAATTAGCTGCTTAAATAGTCAATCACAAATATACTTAAAATAAATAGTACGTTAAGTACAAATCATGTAAATTACTTAATCAATACACAAACAAAAATTAAAACATAGCTGCAACTGAAGGTACTAATCTAAGAAAATATTCTTAGAATTAGTTATTCAATAACAGAATTAGTGAGGTGTGTAGACCCCCTCTAACCCTTTGCAACCCACTGAGGGGTTAGATCTGCCATTTTGTTCTAGAAGTATAATTAACTAAACTGAGATCATGTCAGTCATGTTTCAAATCATTTTATACAGATAAGAAAGAAAAATAAAATCTTTTAAAGCATTTGAAAATACTTTTAAGTTCTACATTAACTTTGAGTGTTTGAAAATAACCTAGACGTATAATTGAACGGGCAATTGTAAAAATATTTAAGAAACCAGTGTAAGAAGATCTTTAGAAACTATTTTGGTTAGTTGGTAATTGATAAATTACTTTAAGGACAATAGTGTGTCTATTTCTGGTTCCATTCACAAATATAAGCTGTATCAGAATACTCTATATTATATACAGTGAATATAGATTTCTTTCGCAAAGACATTTTCGAGACAAAGCTAAAATATTTTAGTATTAAACTTAAATTATAAATATAACATACACTTGAATTGGAAAGATGCAACGCTGTCATAGATAGGTAAAAAATAATATCGTCAAAAACAACTCAATCAAAAATTAAAACAAATAATTCGTAATTCGAGCAATATAAATTCAAAATGTAATTTAAAAAAATCCTAAATAAGTCTTCGTAGATGAAAATAATAATAATAACTAAAATAAATACTTTCTATACCTCCGCAACTCCCACATATATGAGGGGGGGGGGGGGGGGGATCATCGAACCTTGAGATTTTCTTCAATGATCCATAGGTCATTAATGTCATATATTAGTCTGGTAGCCAGTGCTGAGCGCGCCACAGCAAGCAGTAGTACCCTGAGTGCGTCGTAGTGCTATTGTTGGACTGTAACAAGATAAATTCATAGAAAAGTATAGTAGTAAAAAAACATAATGTGTAATACAGTAATCAATAGTGGTCTTGTACCTGCGCCGGCGCATATCTCTGCAGCAGCGGTCTATAGCCGGCCCCGAAGGTGGCCACCAGCGGGCCCCCGGGCTCCGGAGACGGGAGGGACACGATAGCACGCACCTAAGGACTCAGTAACGTATAGAGGGGCCACGGAAATATATAACTAGTGATAAATATTCTAATATTACAAACATACCTCCTCCTCATAAGGTCTGAACACTGTGATGGGGGCGAGCGTGGTTGCGTGGGCCACCACCACGCAGCCGCGCGCAGTGCCCACCAGTACCTGCGACCCCACCACACACAGCGCCGTCACCTACACACATGGAGGTAAGTACATGAGTGCATGTCTGTGTGCCTGTGTGTAGATGTGAATGTGTGCGAGTGTGTCTCACCCGACAGCGCTCTCGCTCTTGAGTTGTTTCATCTAGTGCGATGGACTGCAGGCTCTCCGAGCAGGGCGCCAACTTGCTGCAGTCGAGACGTGACAACACTCGCTTGGTGCGCACGCACCATGCGTACACGAACGTACCTGATAGAGTTTTATATGTAGAAAATGATAGAGTCTCTAAAGTATTGTTACGCAGGTTGTGTCTCTCACCGGGGCGACAGGCGGCCAGTACGGCGGTCCCGGCGGGCGCGAGGAGCGCTAGGGCTCCGGGTGCGGGCGCGGGCTGCGCCGCCGCCGCGGACACGCCCTCACTGGACAGGGTGTACGTGTGGAGGCGGTCACCGCCCGCCCACAGCTCACACCTGCAGAACGGGTTACTGCCAATTATCTAATATGGATGAATCGATAGAAAACGTAACATGTTATAATTATTTTTGTCTAGACACGGCGAAATTAGAGTTCCGTATAATATTCACACTCTTTTAATAAAAGTAAAAAATATAGTGTTTTTGCAAGGAAATTAAAGCCTCTTGGGACTATCACTGAACGCCAGGTAAACAAAATGTTACTTTATATTTTCAGTGGTCTAAACAAACATGTACATCTTAAAACAAAATAACTTAGAATTTGACATGTGTGCTATTGGTACCCGTGCTGTGTGGGCACGGCGGCCAGGCAGCACAGCTCAGTGGCGGCGCCCAACTCCGTCAGTACGAAGCTAGCCTCGGGCGCCGGACGCTCCGAAGACACCAGGAACAACCTGCAGGAACCAACGACTGCTTATCTAGCGACTGTTTTACTAATGGCATTGTCGCAAAAAAACTATAATTGTTATGTATAACTATAAAAAGTAGTGTTGGTGTCACAGTTCTGTCAAAAGGGTTCTGGGAATAGGACATAGGAAGGGGTCGGGTTTACTGACCTGCCGCAAGCCAACGCGATGGCCATCCTGGGCAGGGGCGCTAGCGACAGCAACGAGGCGACTGCTCCAGGGGCTCCACCGACGGTCTCCGTGACGCGGGCGCTCCACAACAACTCGCAGGAGCCACCGCTGTACACCAACACGCGACCCACGGAGTCTCCCGCCCACACCAGGGGACCAGCGCGACACAGCGCCGTCACCAACACCGCCGACGAGTTGTCTGAAAGACAGAGAGAGATAATATAACTCATACATATACATACGAGTACTAATTGAGACTGAAAACATATTATATAAACATATTTATTAGGGAAACAAACGGTACCATAAACAGTTTCCAAAATTACAATAATCAGAATTACGATGAAATCAAATCCATCAGAAATACATTAAATACAATACAAAAAACATGTTATGTCTAATACAGCGATGTCTTCTTGTCTCACCTGGTGGGACCCTTAGGGAGTGGTGGTGGGTGAAGCAATCCCGCGCTACCAACAGGGCGTGGATTCTCTCGGGCTCCGCCCCGCCATACCAGACCTCGCAGGCCTCTAGCCCGTCCTCTGGAATTGAATGGGGGATTTAACGTATTTTAAGTCTTACATAATTTTAGGATCTGTTTTCTGTTTTGACGGTGATGTTTTATTTGGTATATATGGATCAGATTTTAATCATTGATCGTCATTGTGCGTGGAATGTTTATGTAGTGTGTATGAGTGGTAGTGTGTATATGCACATGTTGGTAGTGTGTGTGTACCCGTGGGTAGTGTGAGCGGCAGTGCGGCGGCTGGTCGCGCCGGTCGTGCGGCGGCGGCGTCCCTGAGGGCGGCGCACTCGGGCGCAGCACACAACGCCACCAGCGCGGCCGCTGAAGGACGCAGTTCGGGGGCTCCGGACCAGCACCGCCTCATAATGTCCAACATGCTACAAGGGTACTGCAAATCCTAGGGAAAGGAAAAAGTCATGTTAAATAGACTATTTAAATCATCCATGGCACTTATATATGTATGTATCCAGCGGATCGACTCGATCTGTTTGAAAAACTGAGTGCAATTAAAAGTCCTTGTTCGAATACTGAAACGCAGGCTTCCACTTTACAATATGAGTGAAGATCTCGGATGACAAAAGAACATTGTGATTAGTTTATTATCGAAAAACATCTTAAATGTTATTTTTTGTATAAAATATAATGGTACTGACCCTAGGGGACAGTGGAGGCCTGGCCCCCTCCAGCACGGCCTCCTTTACGGCCTCGTGACCCTCAAACGGTTGACGAAGAGTAAAAATTTCGTACAGCAACATTCCATATGAAAAACAGTCCACCTGAAATAAGAAAAGGCATAAAAAATCAGGAGCAAAAAAATATATAATAAAAATGTCTATTTTGAATATGTCTAGTATGTATATATTATTTTGTGACTAGAATACTGTATGCTGTTGTCTGTAGAATATAAAGAAAAATAAAAAATATATTATGATTAAATGAAAGAAAATTCGCTCACATTGTAAAACAACTATACAAAAACATATGTTCCACCAAATAATTAGTCACTTGTTATGTTACTTTATTGTACTTTGTTGTTACGTCATTCTACTATTAAATAACCCTGTATGTATAATCAAATAACCTTCTCAGTGTACTCCTCCTCTCCATTGTATCTCATGATCTCGGGGGCCATGAAGCCCTCAGTTCCCCCAAAACCTTTCGTCCCCGAGGGCGGCGCCAAACGGGATATGCCTACAATTTAATTTTTATACTTATACATAATTTACAACTTTAAGCTTTGTAACTTTGTAAGTTGATAATCGAATCTGAATATTTGGAATGGATGGTCGAGGTTTACAGGTTATATTATAATGTTAAAATAAAACTCCAATTTTTCAAAGTTCACGAAGATACGAATCAATTTTTAAAGACTTGGAAATGAAGTCACTGGCAACAGCTGATAATTATAAATTATGTTAATTATAACTAAGATGTATCTAGGGATATGTTTGTCTGTACCGTAGTCTCCTAGCTTCACGTGTACGTTAAGTGCGTGTTCGTTCTCAGCCGCACACGCGTCGTCCGGCGCCGGCAGCGACCACACTAACACGTTCTCTGACTACACACACACAAACAGATGATCTACTGAGATTAACAAGTGAAATAAAGTCATTGCAGAATTAATAGTATTCTAATAACTAATTTTGATATAGATTTACTTTTATGACATATTTTTCAGTTATCGTTATATCTTGAAAATGGCTGAATCGATGCTGAAGAGTAGTTTTCTGAAGTTTTAAGACAATCTTTAATTAGGAAACACTGATTGACTTAATAATATTATGTTATTACTAGTTTCTATGGTCTCGCACCTTGAGGTCCCTGTACAGTACTCTGTGTGCGTGGAGGTACTCGAGCGCCCGCGCCACTTGCAGAGCCAGCGCGCGACTCACCCGGGGACCCACCCGGGCTCCGCACCCGCGGTACCGACGGAGAGCACCCTCCAGGGAGCCCTGGAGGTACAATATGAGATTTTAACCCGTGTCACATGCCTATATTTTATATATCTAATATTTGCGCCAGAAACGATAGGCACCTCAGTGGAGAAGTATGTAAGTAAGTAAAAATATGTAAATAGTTTTGGAAAGTCGGTCACCTGTGGCGCCTTGGCCAGCAGCAGCGCGAGCGGCGCGGCGCACACGGCCAGCAGCGGTAGCACGTGCGGGTGCCGCAGACGGGACAGGATGCCGAGCTCCTGCCGTAGCCCGCAGTAGGCACGACATGCGCCGCCGCACGGGTCGCGCTCCCAGCGGGACACCGCCGCCTGCGACACGGACGTGCTGGGACAGACGGACGGACGAGAGGACCGACAGACCGGACCGGTGAGCGGAGCGGCAGTGGGGCACCTTGTAGGCCTGCAGGGCGTGAACGTCGGCGGCGGCGGGGGGCGCCACGGGCTGCAGTGCCTTGACGGCGACGGGCGTGGAGGTCCCCCGGCGGCGCCAGGCCCCCGTCAGCACGGTGCCGAAGGCCCCTCGGCCCGCCAGCGCCGTTCGGGACACCTCCTCCCAGCGGGCGCGCTTGTCCTCCTCCACGTCTAGTAGCAGCTGAAACGATGACATATATATCTATCCCTTGCAAAATTTAGAATGATTAACCAATAGACAGAGGCTGATAGATATTCTGTTCAATACTGATAATGATTATGTCTGTACCGTGTCCGGCGCGACGTCTGCGAGCTGCACCTCCGTGTGTCGCGGGCACCTCAAGGCAGTGGCGCTGCAGGCGGCCAGCACGCACTCCTCCAGCGTCCAGCACGTGGCTCCCGGGGTCCCGCGGGGCCCCACGCCCTCGCACGACCCCACGCGGGACGATGCTGGGGATAGAACCGGTCGCACTCATAACAAACAGCTTTAAGAAAAACAATCACCGTCTGCAGCTTCCCAGGTTATGATACAAATAAAAAAGGAAAGAAAGTATATTTGAAATACCTTCGATGTTCGTAACTTCGACGGATACATCGCACTTTTGAGAATATTATATTTTATAATTTCAAGTTGCTGATTTGGACAGGATCAAGTTGCTAATCGGACAGGAACTAAATTTATACTCTTTTATATCGATTATCCACTTTTAATTATTATTGATATTTCTTTTAATAAAAAATAATTACTGATGATAATTAATCAGACATATGATGATTTATTAAGATTACAGACATAGATTTATTAAGTAAAGATATTATCACTGACTTATTTCATGTTTTTTCTTACCGTTTGATTCCCCTCCAACTCCACTGTCCCCGTCTGAGGTCCGGGACTCCTCGGACAAGCGCAGTCGGCGCTCCGCCCCTAGTTCTAAACGACGGAACATCTGCAAGAACACAACAAAGTAATATTAATAAAAAAAACATTTATATATAATTTCTGGATAAGAAATTTAGTAATGTAATCAGCCTACCTGTGCCATATGTTTCTCGTGGTCGTCGGGATGGTCGGTGGTAGAGGTGGCGGCGTCCCGCAGGCAGGCGGGGCAGGGCGCCACGCGGGTGATGAGGCACCGCCCCTCTGAGGTGTGGACGAACCGTGTTCCTGATTGCGACGGGATTAACAAACATTAAAAATATTTATTTGAAAATTTCAGTGTCGATTTTTTTTTTATTATTATTAATAATCCGTTTTCTTGTCACACCATAATAAAGAAAAATACACATATAATAGTAGTAAAGCATAGTACCATTAATTATAACATCTGTAGTATATCACAGCCATATAACTAGATTCAAAGATTATAACACCAACCAACACTCACCAAGCGATGGATACCAGTCTTCCAGCAGAAGGTCTACATGATCAGAGATGAGAGCCAGAAGCTTCGTTAGCACCTCAGGGTTGGGCTCCAGGCTTAGACTCTGTCAAACATAATGTACTTTGTGAACATACATATACACGTACAACCATGCATTCACACGCACGCACACACTCATAACACATACCTGACAGCCGGCAACTGGCAGGCCACATTCCCTCCGCACTACACACACATGCGCAGGGAGGAGTATCTCGACACAGGCTGATGATTGCACGTCCAGGTCTGACCACATTCCCTCCTGCTTCACCCGAAACCTAACAACAATGCTATCATCACTTGTTCTTTCTCTCTCCCTATATACATAAGTCAGTAAGGAACCCCACCTGACACAGTGGTATAGTTCGTCGGGTTCGTCCTCATCCCCTACGGCCCCTAACAGAGGGTCGTACCGCGGCGGCACCTCCCGCAGCGCCAGCAGCACGAGATCACCGCACGACAGCTTCAGACCCGTCTTCCAGAGCTTCCAGCCCCAGTTTAGTTCCAATGCTTTCGTAACCGTCTCGTCTAGCTCCAGCTGAAAGAAATAATATTTCAATAAATTAGAAATGTTGTCAAAATGTACGTGCGTTTGCATGGATATATGCATCTGTGTGTGTTACCTCCGGCGGTGCGGCGTACATCCTGGGTGCATGGTGCGCCAGCGCAGGGTCTGCTAGTACGCGCGCACACAGACGGGCCCAAAAGCCGCGCGGTACGTACGACAGCAGCAGTAGCCGCCGCAGTGCGCGCCCGCCCGCCCGACTAGACACACATATACCACCCACAGGACTGTCCTCTGAAAGAGAGAGGGACCCAAATAAAGATAATTTGCTTAATAAATAAATAAAAATGTAGAATGAGAAATTAATGTTACATTCCTTCACATATTTTTAATTTAAGAAAAAGAACAGAATTTTATCTAAAGGAACTAAATTTATAAAAAAAAATACGTACAGCTAATTTATTAGTTGTTTACTTTTTTAAAGACAATACAAAATGCTTTTATAATATAATATAATTGTTCATATATATATAATCTAACGTATGAGTACGGGCGAATCCCTGGCGGGGTCGCTGACGGCGCTCAGCTGTGCGGCGCGGCGCGGCGTGCCCGGCCACGGACGAGACTTCAGATACAGCTGGAATTAACTTCCATGTCATCGCGGTATTTTAAAAACTCTTATTGAAGTTTCAGCGCATAATACCTGTGAGTTTCATACACATACAAATTATATAGACTCGATTTTTTTTGTATAACAGAAATAATTATTCTATGTGTAGTCACCACACAGGCTTAGAATTATGGCTTATTGGTAAGGGTCAATAACCTCTAGCAGCTGAAACAATTCAGTCCAGTGAAAAGATGATGACGACGATGATGACCTTAAAGAACTTGTTATAAGGAAAAATAATATTACAAATACATATATGTTAATAAACTATGACTATTTGTGTATGTTTGTGTAATTGTATATGTGTGTGTATGTGTTTACTGTTTACCTGAGGTTGTCGTGGCTGCTCATCAGGTAACAGCGGCGGCACCAGCAGTGCGCGCGCGTCCCAGCACAGCGCCAGCTCGAACTTATTGAGGAGGGACACCGCCAGCGCCCGGGGCTCCTCACCGCCGCCCAGCACGGGGGAAGCTTTGAACACCAGCGAGAGGTCCTCCACCTTCATTATACCTGTTAATGTAACATGCATAACACACAGACATTAGACACGATAGCTCAAGAGTATTAGGTTTGATATTGCATAAGTATTAGGTTTGAATACTGCTAAAATAATGATGACCTCTCCACTCACCGTTGGTAGCGAAGGGGTTGATCTCCCTTACTGTGACGACGTGAGCCAATACGTCGCAAAGCCACTGGGGGTTAAGGAAGTACAGCTCCTTGAGGGTTGCATCGTCATAGTGAAGCAGCACTCCTGGATAACCACCAAAACCTCATTAGATTAGGAAATCGAGGGAAATAAAAATAATGCATTAATTAAAAAACTAACCATTCTCATGAAGAAACATGGTGGCTTGGTGCAGTTCTGCAGCATCACGGAACATCCTCAAGTTCCTCTGCTGCATGTACTGGGTCACCTATATGGATATGCTCCGGTCATTCAACTTTCAAACGTGTAGTTCATACGAAATGATTTATAATTTTATCTCTATGGCATAGACTCTGTTCTTTTAGATCACATCAGCTGTGTGCTGATATTGGTGGAATAAATACTGGTATTGTATTTATGAATGTATATTGTTTATGATTTACCAAACACGCAACACAAAATTTATCAAATAAATTCGTATTTGTTAATGTATACCGATAGACCGAAAACAAGAAAGCATTTTTTTCCTAGAAAAATAAAGAGGACTGCTCGTTTTTAGTAAATAATTATCTCTTCAGTACCCATTTTATAAAATTTCACAGTATAATAAACCCCTGTCTCCCCTGGAGGCCTACTTTTTCTCCTCACCAGACGCCTGTAGTCCTCCCGCCTCAACACGGGCTCCGCCCTCTCAGCCAGCGCCTGCACGCACTCCTCCAGCGCCAGGTACGTGGCAGGGACACGCTGTTCCAGGAGAGGCTCTTTACTACCTGGAGGGTGGAGAAGCGAAAAACCTTATTTATACATTTATATTTATATGATAGGGCTTAAGATTGTTTTAAGCACTCATCATTTTATTAATTCTAAAATAATTAATAATCTAGTACTTACCTGGAGGCTTGACGCTGAATGCCACAGAGTAAATAATATCGGCCAGTATTTTAATGTTGTGTCGAGAACTGCAAGAAACCTGGAAATATATACATACAGATTAATATTTAACTTAATCCACCACGCCAAATCACTATGCAAGGTTTTTATTAAAACATGTCTGTATGAGTGTGTCTAACCTCTATGGAGTCCATGACCCTCGGCAGCCCCAGTTTGTCAGCGTCGGGCGCCGCCATGATAGCTCCCCGGATGAGGCGCTGGAGGGCCGCAGGGCTCTCGCTGTCGTACGAGCCCTATACACAGTCATTTATAATACAACAACAATATATAAACAAATATATACAACTTATACAATCGATGTGTGTTGTTAACCAAAATAAAATCTTACATTGGATACTTGATCGTAATGCGTCCCCACCATAATGACGGGTGAGCCCGGGGCGCGGGCTTGTATAGACCTGTACATAGAATTGGTATAATCATCATTTTATTAACTTAAAAATATGTCTATCTAGTTTAGAAATTGCACCAATTATATAGAGTAATATATGCCATTAGAAGAATTGTTAATTAAAAGTTATGAAAAGTTTTCTTTACAATTTTTCAATAAATATAGGATCTCTTATATCTGTCACATGTTTAACTACAAAGAAAGAAAAATGAGAATGTATGTGTGTGTTACCGTACACATTATGTGTGCACATACACATTACATGTGTGTTACCGTAGCCACTGCAGGGCGCCCGCCAGCCCGGCGCGGCCGTCAGTGACGCGCCACAGTACTAGGTACAGCGAGCGACGGGACAGGAAGTACTGGTGAGTTGCGTAGTACCTGCACCGTTGGGATTATGACATGTATGAATTATTTATTCACCTGTAATCCAAGTTTAAGTAATAATTGATCCAATGAAACTTATTGTAATTTAAATCTGTAGTGGCAAAAAGGTAATGAATACATTTACAAATATGTACTTTAGATTATATTGATTTAAAAATAGAAATAATTGTATGTACTCCTGTTGTCCCCCGAAGTCCCAAGTACGAAAAGTGAGTGTCCCCCGGGAGCCCCGCTGCGGCTCGTAGACCCACGCTCCAATGTCCACGCCCACGGTGGATACACCACGCCTCGACGACTTGTTGCCCATGCGCTTGGCCCAGTGCTGGACAAATGTACCATCCACTTTAATATACCCAACATTATCAATGTGGAGTGACGTTATAGAGTTCATACACGATTCAATATTTATCATACATGTCTCCATCCGACATCGTATTTGGAACTCATTAAAAGCAAAAAGTGGTACCAGCATAAGTTAGTCTTAGTTATATTGCTATGATATTAATTAATAAAATATATATTAATACCTCAGTCGGTTTTCTCCGATATTGTATTGGAGATTCCTGACGAAGACACTCGAGTAGACTAGTCTTACCAATACCCTGGAACAATCAAACAATATTTTTTTTAATGCTATAGTTAGTTGACTGCAGCTCGTACACGGGGTCACTCGATCTTAGTCGTACCATCCTTCACAGAAGATCTCTAATAGAATCTTCACAGAAGAGTCACATGCTTCAATGGGAGAGCCAGTTACTTTTACCTCCCTAGTCCTCTCTGTGTCCTAGTTCTCAAGGGTCTCAATCTCAAGAGAAACGCTTTTAAAATCCTTCCATATATGCAGATGTCTTCGGCCACGGTACCAGTTACCATTAAGTGGACCGTTAAATTGTTCGGAATTTAAGGAAAAGCAACTATCCTCTATCTATAAAGCTATACCTAATCTATTCTATATATATATATATATATATATATATATTTATATCTATGTATATAAAGAAGGATGTTTGTATATATGAAATCGATGAACTCAGAAACTATTGGACCGATGATTATGAAAATTGGTATGTATATGTATTTTTCCACAGAGAAGGTTTATATGGTATGCCCATTGATGTAACCCGCCACCAGGCGGCACTGTCAAATATAGACTTCCGCCCCGTTCAACCGATTGTCATAAAAGTTGGTATGACCATGTATGTTTCCTCGAAGAAAACGAATATGCTATGCCCATTGATGTAACTCGCCACCAGGTAAAGTAAGGATTAGCCCAGCGAAGCGGGCTGGGTTCGCTAGTATATATATATATATATAAATGCACGCATTCAAACGCACCTGTACGCCCACTACCATCAGCTTCATTCTAGTATACGGTTTGGCTTCCTGTAGAACAGATCTCAGATAGCCCACGACGTCCACACTGCGGCAGCGCCCACCACGCACCACGGAGCGAAGGGGTTCTTGGAGGGAACAGCCCACGGTGTTTAGATTCCAGAGGCGGGTGAGGAGCCCCATCTGCGGGGGCAGGTCGGTGATATCTGGAATAAGGGATTATACATGACACACCACACTCGTGACCCGACGATGATTATGATTGGGGTGATGAAATATTGTAATCCACTCAAGAAAAAACTTAAAGGGGGGAGCGTTGTTACCCTTGACATTGGACAAGACATAAGTTATAGATTAAATCTAAATTATACAGAATTTGTAGAGAATATCCTAAACTTAAAACTTGTACTTTTATACTATATACAGGTATTGCTTTCACTATATCATCGAGCTCCTAACTCTCTTGCTATATCTCTTTTTCTCTTGATACGTCACTCACCCTTGTTCCCGCTGAGGTTGAGTACGGCGAGGTTGGTGAGGAGGTGCAGCGCCGGCGGCACGGCCCGCAGCAGGTTGCAAGACACGTCCAGCATCGACAGCAGCGGGAACAGCAGGCGGGCCTTCACGCTGCCGCTGCGGCTCTGAACACCCACGGGACTTACAACATGTACATGTACGAAATAGTATTTCAGTTCAGTTCAGATATTTTAATGTAAATTGTCTAATTGTAGAGGAATGAGTTAAGCTTCGCATCAGACATAAAATATGTAGGTAGATAAACATTGAACCCAAAGGGGGGGAGGCGTATTCTGACCTCTTTGAAAAAATAGACAACCCATTTGCTAATAATTAAAATATTTTTTCTTCAACTTTGTTATGACAACTGCTGGTGTCTCACCCACTCGTCGTCTTGTTCGTCGGTGGTGTCGGTGGTGACGGTGAGTCCATCGTCGTCGGTGGTGAGCTGGATGCGGGACAGCATGTTGTTGGCCAGGATCTGGTTAACATTTCGTTTAAAATCATAAAACATTCAAGGGCTCCGTCCGTAATATAGATTGTATGACGATTTTTCTATTTCATTATTCGAACGGCTAGTTATGAATGAAACGCTCACTATTAACAAATATTAAAAAATACTAGACAAGCTGACTGTTTTTGATTATATGTTATGTAAGTAATTAAAATATATACTTATATTTTTTTTAATTAACTCTACTGCTATTCTTCAATTCTCGACTACACCCACGGAGACCCATCAAAACAAATTTCATCCAAACAAAAATAGTTTTTTTTTTAATTTATTTTACTGCTATTTTTTAATGTCATGTACATATGTAATGGACAGGGCTGTCTAACAAAGCCCAGAATCAAGTGCTTATGGCAACCCTAGGGGGCGGAATCCTCACCAGCGTGCGGAGTCCCTCGAGACGCAAGTGTCTCCTGGCAGCGCAGGCGGCATTTAGCAGCTGTGAGCGCACGGAGCCCGAGGAGCGCGGCCGGGGACGGGCGCTCCGACTGCCGCAGTAGCACGCCAGGGGATCACCCTCAGAGCTACCGAAGTTCTCCACCTGGGAGTATCGTCACAGTTACCTATAGTTAGTTATACGAACTCACAGATGAGGGCTTCATAAAGATAAGCGATGTGTCTCACTTGCGGAAGGCTGGGCCAGCAGGTGATCTCGTTATGACTGAGGTCCAGCTGTCGAAGGCTAGTGGGGTATGACGTCACGTACGACATTGACCTGCAAAATATTTTAAGTAGTATTAGGTTATATATGACCTTAAACCGTATGTTATCTGATTAGATACGGTCGGATATATTAATTAATTACTTTTGCAGCCGGAAATTGAACCCGGGAACTGATAATCGATTAGCAAGCGTAAGCATTGTTATGCCCGATTTTTAAAACATCCAAAATCAAACATATGAGTTCTGAAACTTTGAACAGCATCGTAACAAATGATCTATCTCGTCTCTCACCTTAGGTTATTATACGCCATGTTGAGTCTGGTGAGTGCGGGGGCCCGGCAGGCGAGGGACGCGGGGACACAAGAGAACTGGTTGTGCGCCAGGTTGAGGGACGCCAGGCAACTGCCGGGGCCGGGGGGAGGCCGAGGGGGGGAGGGGGCCCGAGCCCCGCGCCACACGTGCGCGCGACGGGCCTCCGACACACTGCGAGATGAGATTAGTGATCACATTATTACCCTTATCATCATTCGTTCGTTCGAAATTGTCTATAAACATAATTAGCCATGGTAGGTTTATTAATTTTTTTAAATAAATTAGAATAGAAATTTAATAGATACAACCAGATATCGATACAACCGATTATATTTTATAGAATGCTAAGCCAATAAAAGTAGACAGCAATTCGATAGCTCAAATGCAAGAGAAACGGCACTGTTTTCCAGAGGTATCAGGTACATATACTGGCCGTATCGATAATTTTTTCAATCTATATTTATTTAAAAATTGTTTACTATTATCAGCCCTAGTATACTCACACGGCGTTCCCCGCCCTATTTCCCATCACCGGAATGTCTTCGTCATCCAATGACTCACTCGCGATAGACGGACTGCGGGATGAAGATTTCTGTAAAATGTTATATATAAAAATGATGTATCTATATGCCTCGACAACTGTATATTAATTTAATTTAATAATAATTTAAATATTATATACCTGTTCAAAGCTGCAGGGAGCGGAGTGAGACGAGGGCGAAGCGCCAGGAGACGCCTCCGACGGAGACTGCCGGTTCTCAACAACACCCTATATACAATTAAAGTGTGTAGATTAAAATAATATTTTTATGAAAAATATTCACATATTTTTTAATACATTGCTTCTTACGAGTTCCTCTCTGAAAATTACATCGAAATTGGTTAAGCCGTTTTAAATATCACACCTTACAAAAATTAAAAAAACAAATGTTTGGAATTGTTTCATAAAATTACTTTATAGTTATTATTTCGGTAATAGGTTTGAATGTTACCCTTACATCATCCGTGGGCAGTTCCTTGAGATGGTTGAGTGCAGCGTTGAGGTCCCTGAGTGCTGGCGCTCGCCACATCTGGGGTGGCAACCTCCGGAGCTTGTTGTTGGAAACATCCAAGCTGGAGAGAGTGGGAAGAGAGAACAGTTCTGGAGGGAGCTCCTCTAACCGATTGTCCTGAAATGAACCTTTGGTTTAGAAAAATAATAAATTACTATGAATATATACGAAATATTTTCATTGAATAATCAATCTTTACACAAAGTAATAGGGTATATATTACCTGTAAGTACACTTCCTGTAACACGGGCGCGGTGTACACCTCAGTGTTTCTCTTTCCTCTCTTGCCCTTACGCTGTCTGTTCTCCATCTCTTCTTCAAAGAGATCTTCTCCTGTCGGTAGTCTCTCTAATTTATTTTGAGCTACATTAAGATATCTGTAAAAAAAATATTAAGAATAATATAGTATGTGTACATATCTGTAGCAGCTATTCTGATTATTTATTAGAGTCTATGTATGAATGAGATTTGAAAGAATGTTATTGTGTGAGTGTGCAAATTACTGAATATGTTTTTTATCTGTGTGCACTACTCTGATCATAGGACTCAAGTGTGTGTTACCTCAAGCTGAGCAGACCGAACAGTTCCCGGGGCAGCTCCCGCAGCTCGTTGTTGGCGAGCTCGAGGCGCGTGATGGCGAGGAGGGCAGCGCCCGGCGCACTCACGCGGGGGTTCACCCGCGCCGCCGCGCCACGGAGCCACGACATCCTGCGACACACGACTTAGATGTATATACTTATCAGTGTATGGGAGGGTTTGTATGTATGACAGTGGATATATACTCATTTGGATGGATGTTTGTGAATGGGAATGTGTATGTCAGCGAGTGTGAGTCTGTTGTGTGTCTCTGTATGTGTATGTGTGTATGTCTACGCTTGTGCAAGTGGGTGTATGTGAGTGTGTGTGTGTTCAACTCTGCGTGATCTTATGTAAATTGTGTATGTGTGTGTGCTCACTTAATGTGTGTGAGGTGCGCGCGTAGCTCCCTCCAGTTGACGAGCACGGCGGTGGCGGGACACCGTGCCCGGTACGACAGCCCGGAGTCCACGTCGCGGGAGTTCAGAACGCGCTCGCTTATCAGCGACTTGTTCACTTTGTACTCCGGATCCGGATACGCCTGAAGATCTACACGTATTTAACTGACACACACAAATAAGATAATGGATACACAGACGCACACTCACCCGTGTGGCAAGCAGCGCGGCCAGTAGGTCTGCCAGATTGTGGCGGGCGCACTCCCGGAGCGCTCGCCCCCCAGGGTCCGTGGCTCCGGCCGCTAGTAACATCTCCACCACTTGCACATTCTTAGCGCGCGCCGCTATCGCCAGAGCTGTCCATGGACCCTCGCCTAGGGATGAAACAATAAAATTGACATACATAACTAGCTATTTAAAATTTTCTACAAACATATTAATTATTTAATTAATTAATTACAAAACAAATAAGAAAACATTCTTTTTAAACGCATTGAAATCTACCTTCATTAATACTTGACCCTTTATATATATATAAGCAGGTGTCACAGAAAATGTGGTGTATGTATGTATGTATGTATGTGTACTCACGTTCGTCGTTGTAGTTAGTTGTAGAGGGTGAGGGTGAGTCTCGACTGCGTGCGACGGACGCACTGCGCGAGCGACGCCGGGGGTCGCGACCCTCTACTGTCAGCTCCTGTTACAAACAACACTTTACTATGTGTGTGTATAGATAGTATTAGAAGACGCAAATCAGAAACTTTGTTAACACGCTTTTATTAGTTTCACGTGTGTGTTTGCTTGTTTATTTGTTTGCTTGTAACCGATTTTTTTGAACTCGATTTAGTCTCATTTCCCACGAACCGATTTTGTGCAAACTTTAAATAAATAAATTTAAGTAAATTAATAATTCTGTGAGATTATCTCATCATCCTGATTAGGATCTCCAGGATTAATAATTATCTTAAGCAGATTTGGCGCGTTTTTTTATTTTTTCAAAGTATATTTATATTTTTTTTTTCAAAAAAAAGTTAGTTGAGAAAAAAAACGTAATTCTATTAATTGTGTTAGATGTCGAGGCCTCTTTTTCTTTTTCTGCGTACATACGTGTGTATTTCTCACTCTCTCTCTTTGTGTATATTTATGTCTTTCTCTGGATGTCTTTTTCTCTCTGTAGGTGTTTTCGGTATACATACCTGTGGCGGCATGGCACTGGTGTCAGGTCGCGCGCCCGCCTCCAGTAGCTTCTTCAAGACGCGCGCGTGTCCGAGGCGCGCGGCGCACGACACGCAGCTGTCCGCGCCCCGCGACGCCTCCACGCGCACTGCACGCACGCGCTGTACTGCCGCCTCCGGGGGGGACTGAGGGGGGTTTAGAAAAGATGAAAAATATTTTTCTATCAGATTGAATATTAGAAGGAATTTCCACAAAAAAAACTATGAGAAAAGTAATAACTCTTACTGCCTTGGTGGTAGATGTCAATTTGCTGACGATGGCGTGTATCCCGAGCGAGATGCCGCTGCGTTGTGGACTCACCACCGAGGGGGTGGGTGTAGGGGGCGAAGGGGGGGAAGGCTCCCCTTCTTTCTGTTGGGATTATTGGTAGTCTAATCAGTACGAGTATCTGTATCGAATATTTTAGTATAAAAAATAATCATGCTCTATAAAATTATTGTAATGTAATGGGGTATCAGAGTACAATTGGTCTTTTTGCTCGCTTTTGCATTAAAGAGATTTTGACGTATAGTAGGAGTTACGGTAATCTTGTTTACAATTACAAAATATTTATTGTGTTATGTTGTACATATAACTGTATATGTTACGTGTGTGTTGTTTTGTGTGTGTGTGTGTATACACGTACATACAAACACACACATGTTTGTGTGTTGTACGTGCGTGTATACGAGTGTGTTTGTATATGTATATATGTGTATCTGTGCTTTCGAATGCATCTGTGTGTGTGCGTGTTACTGACGCGGTAGACGGTGGCTTTGTGTGCCAGCAGCGCGTGCACGACGGCCGCGTTGCCGAGCGTGCAGGCCACGTACAGCGCGGTCTGTCCGCTCGCGTCGCGCGCGTTTACGTCGAACGCGAAACGGTACTGCCATTTTCCGGATGAGTCTCTGTTTTGATATTATATTTATTTTAAGTGTGCTGTTAATTTTAATACTTTATTATATTGAATATGTTAAATTAAATAGTCTTATTTGTATTTATTTTCCGAAAACATATTTCAGTATAAGCATAGCGTAACTTAAAGCTTACATTATAAAATAAAAGAAAGCCTAAAATTTAGAAGTCAGTATATTTCTCTATCTTGATAACTTAAACTCTAATACAGTGACCGTCAAATATTCCTGTCATTACCATCTTGTTTCCTGGTGTGATAAGACATCCTTAGTCAATGAGTCATCACATCACCGATAACAAGAGTTGTGTTTCAATATTATAATATTTCTTAATAGTTAGACGTTAATGCTTACTCGGTTACAAAATTAGGGAATGCAAAATAATTTAATTTAGTAAACTTTAAAATAATGTTAGAGATCTATCTAAAATATTTTCTTGTTGTTTATGTAGTTATTGTTTATGTAGTTTTATTTCATATATTTTTTAAATAGCTTACTATTAGATTAAATCGGTTTCAAAAGTATTTTTTTAGTAAAAAATTAAAGGGTATTAAAATATTTTTAATTAGCATTTAAGCAAAAAAATAGCTCATGCATTACCATTGAAGATAAACTCACGTATACGTAGACAGCAGGTGTTCAGGGTAGGGGTACTCCAGCAAAAGCGTCACCATCGCTGGATGGCCGCCGAT
This sequence comes from Napeogenes sylphis, assembly GCA_959347405.1. Classification (NCBI taxonomy): domain Eukaryota; kingdom Metazoa; phylum Arthropoda; class Insecta; order Lepidoptera; family Nymphalidae; genus Napeogenes; species Napeogenes sylphis. The sequence continues at coordinate 5,903,070 of OY365788.1, forward strand.
ACACGCTGCGTGGAGAGGGAGCCACTTCTCTACTGTCTCTTGCTGCCTCAGAAGAAGAAGGTAGAGAGAGACAAAAATGAAATAATTATACAATCTATTATGATTAGACAGCTTTTAAATAGTGTGAAAGCGGGTTCTGTATTCATATTTTTTTGAAAGAAATAGATAGTAAAATAAAAAGCGTAAGAATAATGTATTTACAAAAAAAAAAGAAAAAGATATAGCATTAATAATATCAATAGTTAAAACACAATTACAAACATTAATTTTGGTAGTTACAAACATTAATTCTATCGATGCTGTTCTATTTTACAAGATTAGAAAGAAGAAAACAAAAAGTTCCAAAATGAAATTTGTATTAAAGTGACCCAAAATCTCCACCTGCACAGCTTCAGGAAAGTGCTGGAGAAGTAGCTTCGCGATGTCCAGGTGTCCGTGGTAGCAGGCTATGTACAGAGGTCCGTAGCGAGTGACGGGGTGCGCGCGCCCATCAGCACCCGCTGCTACCAGGGCAGCAGCTGCTGATGCCGCACCTAATTCTGATGCTCTGTAAGGTGACCTTTTATGATGTCTTTGTGATGATGAATGTACCAGGCATTTAATAGATCGGGTACAGTTTGCAGGGCGAATTGAGAGAACCCTACAAAAGATAAGGTAAAAAAGAAAGGAATAAAACAAAATCACATGTTTTTTTTTTAAATATCGTAATAATAAAATAAATATAAAATTTAAATAGATTGACTAATTCGTAACAAAATATTAAATTTTAAGTTATTTAATAATGAATAGATACTACATTAATAGACAAATAAGAATTTTTCAGAAAGAATTTTTATTCTTTAAATATAGATTAAAGTAATGAACACATGATATTTAATTTGTTCCCAAAAAAATAATTATTTTGTGCTGCTTTAGAGATTAAATTTCTTCAAAAATCATTGGCTGATATTTAAATAGTTATAAAAACTACTTATAAGTTAATTCCAACTATATGAAAAAAATACTAAATTTAATAGAAGGTAAAAGCGGTACTTAATTATAACAATTTATCTTGTTGCGCTTATGAAACTATTGCCTTTAGATCCGGATATACGCCTCGGTTGGTATGATACCCTAGTACTATAAGCACTATTCAACTTTTTAAGATCAATGACCTCGGTTAAAAATAATGTTAAAATACATAAAATAAGTGTTATAAATTAATAAAGTATATGACATATTTCGGTAATTTTTCATCGTTTATGGAATCAAACGAACAGCTGATCCTCTTAAAGAAAAGATCTTCCTAAAAGAATTATTTAAGTATGTATAAAATATGAAATGTTGCAAATGTTGGAGAAAAGAAAGATAAGGAGAAGGAGAAGCATATGGGATTGGAGATTCTGTCATAGGATGAGTGGGCAGTACTGAACCAGTTGTTCAGATCAGTTTTACTTACACATATAGTAAAGTGTTGGCTCCACCAGGGGTAAGATTGGCAACAATACCACCAGCCGATCCTAGGGTTGCCAGTCTAGTCTTCAGCGCAGAGGCATCCCCACGCACCACCAGCTCTCGCAGCTGAGCATGCTGGGACACACGCTCGCGGTCTAGGGCATCTGTAGAATATAGTTCATTATAGAACTTACTGCAGTCAATAATTTCCAAGAAACCATGGGACACTATCCTAACAATGCTGTTTAAGTTATGTGAGTACCTACTTAGTTACATTAGCGAAGTAGGTTCTTGTTTTACGATAGTTAAAAGTAACCATCAGTGTATATAAACTCTCCCTAAAATCTCATCCCATCGCATACTGGCGTAATCCCTCGATATGACCCGGACTAATATGAAATAACATGCAAGGTACGAATATAAATATTTTTAAACATAAAAACACACATTTTAACTTCGAGCAACCAACCTTCCCATTTGGTCGAATGGTTAGCGCAGACGCGTAATGCATTACGGCACAAAGGGACTCGAGTTCGATACCCGACACGGACAGGCATGTATGTGCATAGATGTATGTATTTCTGAGTTTGATGATTATTAAATATATTCGCAATATTTATAATTTAAATTCTTAGTAATTGTATCGTTTCCTAACACCAAATACTTTGCACCCAAATACTTTGCACGCAAATAATTTGCTTACTTCAGGGTTAGATCAATGTGTGTAATTTGTTCTGTGATATTATTATATAGTTAGTTAATATGGTTTGTAAACCACACCTTCATTCCAAGGGTCCTTAACATCATCAACGAAGTACTGTGCAGCATCATAAGCGTCGTCAGGTTCTTGGAATATCCTCTCCAACGCACCATCTACAGGGCTGTAGGCGACTGAGCGCAATTGAAGCATCATAACTCAGATCCACCAATCGGAGCACTGTTTTTAAAATGTCGCTTTTGATTGGTTGGTTTTAATTCACTTTTGTCCACAAAACATTTATTTTGTTTTTCGTTTTGTACTTCTAATAATATTATCATTTATAGAGTTAGTTTTTTAAATATATTGAATAAACAATACATAACCTTTTGAAACTCACGAGTTTAATTAAAGCAGCTTTTTAGAGATGAAACTTAGATGGAAATAAATTAGTCGAATATCCTAGAATATTAAAAGACGAATCAATGTTTCGAAAAAAGTCAATAATGACATCCTAACGAAATCTTGAACGAAACTTCTATAAGAATTATTTTATATATTAACATACATTTTTGTATATACAAGAATCTGTATTTATATTTATTTGTAAAGTTAAAACAAAAATTAAAACTATTACATTTTTGAAATTTTGTTGACTTTCCCAAATATTTCCGGTTTCATCTTATAAATCATATTAAACTAACAGATCGTTCAAATGTGATCCTAAATTTAAATCTCTCTCAAATGGTTGTGGAGTAAATTGTTAAACCCAATAAACTTTAGCGACAACAAAGAAATATAAAATCATTTTTTATAATAAACCTAATAAAAAGTCTTGAATAAGCGATGAATAAAATAAATCCTATTAAAACAAATACATAATGTAAAAAATTTCACAACCTTTGGTTGTACAAATCATCGTATGTGTATTTATGTGTATATGTGTGTGTGAAGCCAAATAGAAAAACATATCCAACTATTTAACAAACGTCATTTTAATGATTTTACCTATTAAGCCTTCAACTACAAATGTTTATATTATTAAAGACAAATTTATGAATCCTCAGATAACTATTAATTATGGAATAAATTTATTATTTGATTTTATTTAAGCAGCCTTTTGATTATCCAATTTATTAAGCGCTAAGTCAACTAGTGTACTATATATCATATTGTATAAGATTGTTGGTGGGTCAAATAGTGTACTGTAGATTGGACAATAAAATGTATCCAATATACAAAAAAAAACAGTAAAAAAATATTCAGTAACAGTAATATGTTAAAAATTTAAAAATAAATTATTATCAAAATGCAACAAGCATAATTGTTATATTTTATTCCACATTAATACAACTTCCAGAGAAGGCGAATCTTGCTACAAATAATCTTATTTACTTAACTTTTCTTAAACTTCAAGAGTATATGTCATTTATATATCAATTGAATGGCTGTAACTCCAAGGTACAAAGTGTCTCCGATGTTTATTGATTAGTTCCGGTGAGGTCTTAATTGACGATGGTACGGTCAACTTGAGAACAATTTGTTTTCTTTACATATCAATGAATAGTCATATTTTCAATGACTTCTCTATAAGGCTTTAAAAGATATATAAAAATTTAGGTATCTATATCGACCTTTTTGAACCAAACATTTATCCACTATTTAAATAAACATTAAAAATTGCCGATTCATTTCTGCTAATAGGTTTGTCTGTCCTATAAAAGTCACCTCTAAAACTGCATACGTAATATGTAATTAAAAGAAGACCGGTTTCATTTAATTTGCTTGACAACAATTTTAGAATTTTAATAAAATATAACTAATACTGTTACCATAGTTCATATTACTTTTGAATTATTATAAATTCGAAAACGTATCTAAAAATAATAATTTAATGGTTGTGTTACTAATAACTAAATCTTTTAACTTTTGTATAACTTATTTTATATAACTGATAATTTCTTTTATAGACTCTTAATAATATTTGCCAGATATATATGCAATATATATAACATCCCTCTGTACTTATGTCTGTGTGTTCGGAAACTTAGGAACTTTAAAAAGCAAGATCACAGATTAAAATAAATCTTTTATAAAACTCTTAGTCTCTTCAAAACTAAATCTCCATTCAATAAAACGTACATAAACAAAATTACTTCGAGATTTATTAAAATTATGAAAATCGCTCATCCCAAAAATCCTCGCAAGGATAACAGGACTAACTATTTAAATTATTGCTGTCAGCGGTTTTGGATAAGTATGCAAAATTTCAAATCTATTTAAAGTAGGTCAAAATCATGTACAAAGTTTCCATTACATAACATACTAAGATACATACCAAACTAATAAATACATATCAAACTAATAAATACTTTTTTTACAGTATAAGTTAATGCTTGACTTCATTACATCTGATGGAAAGTGGAAATTTAGTCATAGGTATAGGTAGGTATAGGTGGGTATAGGTAGGTATAGGTAGGTATAGGTAGGTATAGGTAGGTATAGGTAGGTAGACACCCACATTGTATTCGGAACATGACTGCAAGCATGTTAAAATACAGGTACAACCTTCAAAATCTTTCGTAACAAGCCACCCACAGTTATTAATAGAAAGAGCACGTATCTTTAACTATAATCTAATTATCGAGTCACTAATCCAGCTTAGGATTTAAAACATAATATAGGCTGAATATAACTTTACTACACTTCGGTGCTGAAAAATATAATCTACAAATTTGCAATTTAATTTCCTATCTACAAAAATTTCAAGTTAACTTTCCAATGATTGAAAATATCTATAAACATGTATAGCCATGTTAAGCTTATTTATATGATATGATATGATATTCTTTATTGTACAAATACATAACAAAACATGAACAAAAAGATAAACACAAATAAAAATAAACAGCAAAAGTACAATAGGCGGCCTTATTGCTAAAGAGCAATCTCTTCCAGGCAACCTTTGGGTAGGTACAGGACAAGTAGTGGAATACAATATTTATACAAATATAGAATAAAAAATAAACCGACACGGGCAGGGATTCGAACCCGCCACTACTGGGAAACGGGACGAAACGGTTTCCCAGTAGTCGCGGGTTCGAATCCCTGCCCGTATCGGTTTATTTTTCATTCTATATTTGTAAATTTTAATTTTCCATTTACAAAAAATTGTCCAAGATTATTTAAGTTTGATTTCATGGAAAATTTCCACTCATAAAAATTTTATTGCTATAAATGTTTGTTATTTTAACAAATTTAGCATATTTTATAACTGTTTCCAACCAAAACACGAATCATTTAAGCTCTACACCTTTCATTTTTAATTAAAAATTATTATTTCGAGTCAAAGAATTAATTTTTTTTTATTCTATTACCATATACTAGTCGTTGCCCGGAGACCGAACGAAAAGGGGGAGAGGGGAGATAGGGAGTGCTTATAACAAAAGATACTTAATACTTTTTTCAATAGTTTTGCCCGTATTAGAATTTTTCACATAATATTGAGTTTTGGAAATCTTACGTGGGCTCTATGTTGCTTTTTATAGCGCCAACACAGCGCGGACAATCATAGAACACGAATTCAAAGTTTCATCAAAATTGGATCTCTGCGCTAGTACGTATACAGGGTTAATTGTAATTAATTGGCCACCTCTTGCAGGCGGCCTCTATACATCAATCCCAACAACATTTGTTCTACTACTTACAAATCGTGATAAACAACAAAAAAACGTAACAAAAAAATTTTTGCTTTCCCCTTTACTTATTACTCTGTTTTTCGTAAGACGTTACGACTTTTTACAAATTTTAGTAAACAATACAAAAAAACGAAACAAAAAAAAATATGCTCCTTCCTTTAGGTACTTATTACTCTGTATTTCGTAAGACGTTACGACTTTACTTTACAAATTTTAATAAAACAAAACAAAAACGAAACAAAAAAATTTTGCTCCCTCTTTTACCTATTACTCTGTCTTTTGAAAGACGTTACGACTTTTTACAAATTTTGATAAACAACACAAAAAAAAAACGAAACAAAAAATGTTTGTTCCCTCGTTTACTTATTAGTCTGTATTTTGTAAGACGTTACGACTTTTTACAAATCTTAATAAACAACACAAAATAAAAACGAAACAAATTTTTTTGCTCCCTCTTTTACTTATTACTCTGCACTTGTAAGACGTTATGCAAATAATATTGTATATATAGAAAGTACGGGTTTTGTACTTGTACATAGGTAGTTTCTATAAAAGCTTTTTCGCCTAGTTTCAAAGCAATCTTTTTTCGCTCGTTTCGCTCCATAGTACAATGTAATACAATGCACATATTATTTTTTATTAATCATAAAGATGTTTAAAAACGGATATCTTTAGAATTAAATTGGCACAAACCCTAACATCCTAAACTCTACTATGTAATGTTGCCATATATAAATAAACATACCTAATATATTTTATGTGAAATAAAATACATTAAATGTAACATTTTATGTGAAATGGAAGAAAAAAACTATGCAAAGTCAAGCGCATAGAAACAATTTGCATTCAATTTGGCATATAATTGTTTTTTTTTTATTACATATACTAACATATATAACCTTGAAACCTTGAAATTATTGAATGGATTTTGATAAAACTTTTTGTAACGAGTTACGGCCGCGATTAATAATCGATTTAAAATCTGAGATAAATGTATATGCCGGGATTTTTAAAGTAACTAAAGAAACAGTTCAATCTTTAGTAGAAGAAATGTTATAAATTAGATTTTTAAAAAACTTAATTGAATTTATAGAAATATATTTTATTGAAATTTAACATTCGATTCTTAAGTAGGGGATTAAAAACGAGTTATTTTAGATTTACACAGTATCCTGGTAATAAGTACTTATTGGTAGGTTAATAATGTATAGAAAGAAAAGATTTCTTAAATTAAAAACAGGACAATTTTGTATTATTCACTTCATCTTTTTGATACCATTTACCAAAAATTATATATTTCTAAATATCATTAATTATTGTCTATCTATGGGGTATTAAAGTACCCCATAATCCTAAACGTAAATCCAGTTACCAGTATACAAAAGCCTATTATATTAAAGATGGTTAAACTCTTGACTAGATCATTAAATAAAACCTAAAATCAATTTATACCAATAGTTACATATCTTGTTAAACACTACACAACGCGATCACTAAATTCAAAAATAATGCACACAAAAATGACACTTATCCATTAAACTATAGGTTCCGGTTTTGTTTACTTATTTATTTAGAAGATTTACGCGTTTTCTATAACGGTACAGCGACGTCCGTCTCTCACGACTCCGAGAATCAACTAGACGTAGGCAGTAGACTATAGAATCTAAATGAACATATAAGAATGTTATTAAATAATTATTAAATATGTATTTTGTATGAAACATATTTTAGAATTTTTATTCCTGGAACGCTCCAAAATTAATGTTAAATTACGACATATTTTGATTAAACTTAAAAAAGATTAAGATAAACCAATTAAACACTGCTGAAAATTGGTTACTGTTTTAGGAACTACGACACCACACACAAGATACACATAATATTAAATTAATATACATATATATATATATACATATAAATTTTCAGACCTTCCGTTTTTGCGTCAATAATAAAAAAAATGCACATGGCTCGAAATATCACAATAAATCACATATTATATACCAATAATTACTCAACGACAGACTTATTGCATTCAAATAAATTATAAACTAGGAATTATTGATAGTGGAGGAACTCCACTGTTAATTAACTGCACGCACTCATATTGAATAATAATACAAAGAACATAATTTAATAACGGATGAGAAAATATTTTTAGTCCTTAGATAACTTTTATCCATGGAATAACTTTTTATTCTGATAGTTATTCCTTGGATAAATTACCGAGATTATATGATGAATTAAATTTGTTGGAATAAAGGTAACAGTTTTATGTACCTATGTATATTTTTATTTTTTAATAACTTTGTACTTTGATTCTTAACGGTTCTTTACGATATATGTTTAAAATAACTCAAATATTTTAAAGAAAGAAATTTTTAAAGAATTTTACCTATAAAAGGAACAACCTTATCGTTATTATAATACCATCAGAATATGAATATTTTTAAATATACAGAGGTCAATAACCTGCAATATGATCGCGGTGACCGCGCAACTGGAGTCTAGCATTTCATAAGTGTTACAAATATATACGTATATTAAAATATATATATATATATATATATATATATGTATATTTTATCGGTTCGAAACAAGTTTTAATATTACGACTTACATAAAAACTGTTAAAAACAAAAAATCGAACAAAAATTTTAAATCCAGACGTAGTAAGTTATAAATATATTCATTGATATAATTGAATATCCAAATAATGGAGAGAAATATGACATGTATATTTGTTAGTTTATTATTTAATCTAATGCTTATAACACCTAAACTATTTAGTATTATTAGTTCTGCTTATGTATTGCAATATGTGCGTTATTATAACATCAAAACTAGAGGTGATTCTAGTAGGTGTAAGAAACCTGTTAGCGAATTACCAAGGCCGGGTACTGTCAGTGATTAGACAGGGTTGTCGCTTTATTTGCGATATACTATATTATACTATATTATATTTTATTTTTCTTTAAATTACTTTTGAAATACTGTTATTATAATTCTATAAAGATATGACTTTTCAATCGAGATTTGCTTATTCCATTTAACAAAAATATTATCGAATGGTTATATAACTATATGTGCTTGTCGCATTTAAAATATTTATAAAAATCTTGGGATTGACAACCCTAGCGACCATGTGACAGTAGTACACTTGATCCCACTTATAGTAATTTCATTATTACATATTACAAATGAGTTTAGAATGAGTTATACAAATAATTACACTGACTTATCTTTCTTTAAGGCAATATTCGTTTACAAGACTAGAATATTTCAGCCCTGACATATTGTATCTGAATATTGATATGTGTGTTGGTTTTAGTGAAGGCTTAAGCAAGATAAATTGATATATTGAGGTCACCATAGTTCAAAATAATATAAATATATTCTAAGATATTGTCTTGCAAACCCAATCAGGCTTAGATGAGGATTTTGAGAGGTCATTGACACTAATAGCACCAAGACAGTCTGAACAATTCATCAAAATTAGAATATAAGATCCAAACTCACCCTTAGCTTCTCGAAGAGCAAGTGAGGCATGCCTGTGTCTCCCTCTCTCAGCCAGCACCAGGGCGGAGTCACCTTCAGCCGTCACCAGGGTGAGGTCAGCACCAGCACTCAATAAAGCCTTCACGTTCTCCACATGACCCCGTTCTGATGCTATGTGGAGTGCTGTCTGTAGTTCAGAAGTTCAAATTCTTGATTAAAAACATTTATTATTTTTATAGAGTATGTTTACATTTTTAGATGTTTTGGAGTACCTTGACAAACAAAGATTTTTTTGAATTAATATAATTCTTGAGGAGATGATATACTTAAAAATAAATTAATACTAAATATATATAATTGATAGCAATTACTGAACAATTGCAAAAATTAATAACATTGAAAACCAAAACTAAATTATTAATTCAATAATTATAAAAACAACATATACTTTGCAGTCATGTAAATCTGACTTTTTAGTCAATTTACCTTGCCTCCAGTTTCCTGGTCAGATTTAGCATCCACGTCAGCACCAGCAGCACACAGAGCAGCCAGGCAGGTACTCCTCTCAGCCAGGGCAGTGGCATGTAGGGCACTTCTCAGGTGAGCATCCCTTGCATCCACTTCCGCACCACTTGCCAACAGCTCTTGTAAGAGCTCAAGATTGTCCCATAATGCAGCCTGTTATATTAGTTTAATTTTAATTATTTTTTTATGTGTGTGTGAGTTTGTGTAATTTGTGTAATTGAACATATTAAACATGATTAACAGTATTATATGCTGCCCACCCAAAGCATTTTACATCTGTCATCACATTAAAATTTTAACAAAATACATGCATGCTTCTAGTTTTACTGTAATAAAATTCCCAATCAGATTTTGTTTTTTCTGTTGATTAACTTCTGCAATAATGCAATAATAAAGTAATAATTCAACAATTATCCATTTCCTGCAACTATTACTGAAAATAATTTAATTGAAATCAGTGTATCACTGTCCTTGTAATTTCAAATTGGAATCAAACAATGTCAAACTAAATTAAAATTATAAGCTCTATATAATTAGTAAAATATATAGAGTCTTAAAAGGAATACAAAATAAAAATAAATTTCTATGGTTATTATTGAACTAGTAAAATTCAAGTTTATTTTAGTACTTATATTTCTTTAGTTATAATTACTTATTAATGTTAAGAAAACTATTTAAACAGACAATCAATATTTTATATAGTCAATCAATACATGTATAGGTTTTAAATAGTTTTATTTAATATTTATTGTTACGTCTAAAAAGTGTCTCGTAATAATTATATAAATAAATTGTAAAATCCATGATAATATTATTTGTATGTCATTGAAGATGAGATTAATTAAATTATTCTAAGAGACTAAATACCAAACAATAAGTAGACCAATTACTGTTGCAAAATAAATTGTGTCGGCTTCAGGCAACGCGAGAGTTGCAACATATGTAACTTTTAAGAACCGGAGAAATATTTTGTGTATTCATACATATTTTAAATAAATATAACCTACCTGGTGCAGTAGCCGACCGTGAAAGTTCTCTTCATCCGGAGAAAGGTCCATGGTTGTAATTTAACACAAAGTTTCTGCTTTATTTTAACATTTCCGCATCATAAGTTCGTTCAAGCGTTGCCGAACTATTGTATGTAAGTATAACTCGAAAATAAAGCAACTTAATAAGGGATATTGTTCTCCAAATTATAGAGAAAGTTTAGCCGATATCATAAAAAATAATACTCATTAAAAATTAAGAACTACGGGATAAAAAATATAAATCTTCTTAAATTTGTTAAACATATCGATTTTAAATGATTGTCATTTTGATTTTAAAGTTATAATATTATTTGACAGCTAACAGATGACTGTGATGTGATCGGATAATTGCTTAGAAGATATACAATGTATTTCTCATTGTTTCAAATAGTTATAAATATATTTATAATAAGTTGGTTTAGTTTTATATCTTTCAAATCAAAAATATTTATTACATATATATAATGAACTCCTTTATGGTCATAATAAAACGAAACAAAAAAATATACTACCCTCATAGGAACAGGAAAAAAGTATTTAATTTTTTTATTATTATTTCATAGGCGAAAGAGACTTTAAAATGTGGAGATCACGTTCTCTTGAAGAATGGGAGACAAAAAAGAGTTACTTAATTAGAAGTCTATTTGAAGATTTATCCAGTAAGTAATTTGTTATTATATTAAATTTATAAAATCTTTTCAAATGTTTGATATCGTATCTTCAATTGATGAATTGATGCTTGAGAACGATTGTCTTCAAGTCCAAGTCACCGAAATTCATTCATTTTTTGACCAATATCTTATGTGAAAATTCGATTTACTGATTATGGTTATTTTTCCTGTTAAGGTTGAACAATAACTAAAGCAGCAGTAGAACAGGGTTTTTTATAAAACATATTGATTAATAAAATGAAGAAATTTCGGTAATAATCATAATAATTGTGTATGTGTTATTTTTGAACCGGTCATATGAAAAACATTTGTTTTTAAATTTCATTTATAGTCTCTTCGACAATTTTTGAGGGAAATGAATCAGCATCTCTATCGTTCCCGAGTAACTACGTTCACAGAGCTGAGAGCCCATTACCTGAATTAATAATAGAGCTAGAACCAAAGAAACCTAACCTCCATGACGACCCTGAAGAGCTATACGATGCGCTAGCAAAAGAAATGAGACGTCTTTATAGAAAAGACTTTATAGATATTAAATTCAGCACTAATAGTTCTGAAAATTCTAATTCAGAAATTTTCAATCGTAGAAAAATATATGATAATGTTACGTCTGATGAACCCGACAGTGATGAGGCATTAGGTGAATATGGTTTCAAAGAAAAATGTCAAATAGACTACGATGCCACTGAACATCAAATAGACAGTGACACAGATTCTACGATACAAACAGACAGACGTAATTCTAAGGAAAGTTCTGAAACTACAAATGTTGCATCTGAATCATTAATATTACAAGTGCACGTACATTCACAAGCATATGAATTTCAAGAAAAACTTTCACGTGAACAACAGGAATTTACAGAAAGTAAACGATATAGACTATCTGGAGAGGATTCGCCAAATGTGTTGAAAACAGCCAATGAAATTGAATCAATTCAATGTGAAGATGATGATACCGAAGATATATCTGATTCAGAAAATTTTGCAAAAGACACAAGTAAGAATCCTTATGTAACAAATACAATAGTCTTTTATTTATAGAAGACCCAATATTTGCCTTTTGCAAATGCCTTGAGATATTTTTAATATATTATCTAGCCTTTAAATTAATAATAATTAAACAGTTAGAAACCTCGAAGTTCTATTTGGTTTTCGATATTTGTAGACATTTATCGAACTATAAGACATTTGACTTATGATTTACTATTTTTATGTTTTCAGATGCAAGTAGTACTGATAGCAGCATCAATTCTTCACGTGCTTCACCAGAAATAATGAGACAACGACAACCTTTTGTGTCGTCTGAAACACCTCCACATCCAGTCTATACCCGGACGGATGTTTCCCTGTCAAATAATAACGTTATTAAAACAATACATTTAAGCATGGAGGTCGACTCGAAAGAATTTTCCGAAGATGTTCTTACATCTAACCATGAAATAAAAATAGCTGAAGGTTCTGACAATGAAACTATTTTATTTGTAACTTCGACACCTACACGAAAAAGATCATCTAGATTTTCAATGCAAAGGGGACAAAAAAGACGTTTAGTATCATATTCGTCATCATCGTTATTCGCAAGTGTTGCAAATGCAGCTTCACAAACATCTTTTTCTGATTGTGAGATAGATTGGTGTAACTTTTGGAGCAATTTTTTTGTAGGCATGCCTACAGTTTATAATGTTTGTTCATGTAATGAACATGTATGTAGCACCTAAGTTGTTTATAAACTTTTGTATAATTATAGAACTGATTAGATAAAAAGTTTAAAATTATATATATTGTTTTTGAATAAAAAGATTTATGATTGGTAGAATATTGTTTAGAATATTTTATATTCTTGTTTATTTATTAAGTGGGTTACAATTTAACCTTTAGGCTTAGAAATCTCTACGTCATGTTAAGTTGTCAAGTAGCTGTCAATTGTCATAACAAAATAGTTAAGGTTATAAATTATACCTTGGAAATAGATTTCATATTTCTTCCTTATTCTTTCATAAGTTGTGAAATATTTTCAATCTAAAATGGGCCCGCTGGAAGGTAATAAGGAATTAGATGACAAAAGTATGGATAGTATTGTAAAATTTGTAGCAGACGTGCGTATGGGGTAAGCAAAAGTTACACCTATTACTTTAAAAATAATAATATTCTTTTTAATATTTTGTATGGTTCTTACCATAAACTGTAATAATTATTTAAACAAAACATATTCAACCAATACAGCTATGCATTAAAATTCAATAACTTGCATCATTACTCATACGATTAATTATTTTATTTTAATTTTCGATTATCATAATTATAGTCAACTCTCAACTTTCTGTTTATCAAAATAGGACATTATGAAATTTTCCTTATATATTTGTATTACAGGAAGGTTCAGGGATCAGAAAACATAGCATTGGCTACTGTAAATCTTTTGGAGCAGATTATAACTGACTTAGAAATTTCGACAGCATTGTGAGTATGTTTTATATTACATATTTAAAAAATTATTACTTTAATAAAATCTGTATTATAAACTTGAATCCTAATTATAAACTACTAGGCTACAGGCTAGAACTAAAGAGTTTAGCTAGGAGTTATTAAAAACTATTTTCAAAAAAAATTGTCAAGTTGTATAGCAAAATATTTTAAACAGATCCCTTATAAATGCGGTGCGAGCCGCGGGACGTCATCTAGCGCATGCGCTTCCAGCAGAGCACTCGGCCGCGAATATGGTACGCCGTGTGCTGCGGGCTATCCGAGACGAGCAGAGGGCACATGCCAACCAGGTGACCGACTTTGTGTTATGGATTTCTCCAGGACATGTTTTCTTAAATTGTTAGCCATGTTATGCTTATTTATAATATAAATTCAGACAGACAGACAGTTCCCTTGCTTTCAGGTTGTAGTGCAAATTTTCTAAATAGCTGATGAAATTTTCTGTTAATACTTAAATGAATGATGGAGTAAACAATTTATTTAATTTGAATACTTTTTATTGTTTAATTTAAGTCTATTATAATCTATTATCTATTCAAATAGCTCATGCAATGGTAATTTGTTTATTGTTGGTCATTGTTGGGCCACGGCTCTTTCACTCACTCTTTTGTAAAAGATTTTTTTAAATGAATTAATCCAAATCCAGGTTCATTCTAAAGGTTATCCAAAACCATGTGAGTTAGGGTCTTATTTTTACTTTATTACTTCTATTTATACAGAGATGTTCTGTTATCGGTTTTCAGAGTGTGGAGGGTGCGGGCGAGTCCCTGGCACGGCTGGTGCTGGCGGCGCCGTTGCGGCGCGGGACACTGGGCAGCGCTAGGGACCTCCGGGAACCACTCAGAGACCATATAGCTGAGGTGAGCATACTCACAAAATTATATAATGCATTTGCATTCAAAATTTATTAGGATGAACTTACCTATGACTGCATTAATTTGATTTCCCTGGTACTCATTAATAAATTCTTCCACCAGCTCCGTGCAGAGCTGGACTCCAGCACCTCCTCAATCTGCTCTCAAGCCAAGGAGCACATCCACGGAGAAGAGTTGGTGCTGACATATGGAGCAAGCACTCTCGTGGAGAAATTCCTGCGAGCTTCCAGCACCAAACGATTCAAGGTGTTGCTGGCTGAGGGTCCGGATGTGACTGAGGTGAGGACATAGAATCACTACTCTTCAAGATTTAGATCTTCCTATAAATCTTCTAATATTATAGATAGCACCAATTACACCTGGTTTGTCTAGTCATTTAATAATACATAACCTTACATTTAAATCCCATCAATATCTTTGTTTAGTTGCTCTTCAAAAGACAAATACAACTTCTGTTTGTTGCTGTAAAATCACCTTTTAATTAATTGACCTAAAACAGGCTTTTAGGTTATTTACTGATGTTGAACCTATACTGTTTAGCTGAAAAGATTTCAAAGCATTACAATATATATATTTATCAAATATTCCTTGAATTTCTCTGGGGATTTTATATACATATATATATGAGACACTTCAGTTTGAAGATCAAAAAATAAATTTAATAATTTAATAAAAAAAAAAAACAGTAAATTTAAAGACAAGGTTGTTACAGAGTCACCTGATGGCGGCTCGTCTGTCTGCGGCGGGAGTGTCCGTCACCGTCACGAGCGCAGCCGCCGTCGGAGCACTCATGTCCAGGGTCAACAAGGTATATTTATTTATTTTAATATTCGCAATTCATTAATATACTCGAATAATCTATTTTCAAAAAATGTTTTCCTCATCCCCAAGTAAATGACAGAAGTTGAAATCCATGGATTTAAATTAGTACCGAGTTTCGTTGGTGTTTGTCCGTATTATTTTTTTATATGATGAAAATATTCTGTATGCTAATTCACTAATAGGTTAATACTATTCAAATTTTCCTTATAAACTGTGTGTATGTCCGAACCGTTTGTCCTTATCACTATTTTATTAATGTTAAACAGTTATGTCCCTCCTCCTCTTTCAGGTGGTGTTGAGTGCAGCGGGTGCATTATCA
This sequence comes from Napeogenes sylphis, assembly GCA_959347405.1. NCBI lineage: Eukaryota > Metazoa > Arthropoda > Insecta > Lepidoptera > Nymphalidae > Napeogenes > Napeogenes sylphis. The sequence goes on from OY365788.1 coordinate 5,919,118, forward strand.
GGAGGTTCCGCCCTGGCAGCGGCCGGAGCCTTGGCCGTCACTACCGCCGCCGCACATCGCGCCGTGCCGGTCAGAAAAAACATACACATAGCTATCCAGCCGTGCACATATACATACATACATTTATATTAATACATGGAAAGGATACTTCATACAATTACCAGCGCGCATACATATACAGAAATATATAAACAATTAAAAATATAAAACAATGTTACAATAAATGATAATGTAATTTGTCATTAACCTACATAAACATGTAGGTGTTGGTGCTGTGTCCGCTGCACGCGCTGTGTGCACTGCACGCGTGCGAACCGCGCCTGCTGGCTGCGCGCGCCCCGCCCGCGGGGGGACTGCACTACCGGTACGGGATTGTAGAGCTATATTATACATATAGTAGGGGAGCCAACCTAAAATATGTCCATAGAAAAAAAAGAAAGCAAATTACACTCACTACCTATCTCTCTCTTTTTTTTTCGGTTTCTCATCTTCATTTTTATAATCTGTCAGAGACTGGCACTCACAGGCCTGCCTATGGCTCTCCTTATGGCCTTAAGGTATGGGTAACCACAGTTACTATTACCACTAGTTACTATTAGTAATATTATAAATTTGAGTCTTTGTATATTGATGAACTGATACATAAGAAATTTGGTACTTGGATACTTTCAATCTGGAATAACACAAAGAATACACAAAATTGTCAAACAGATTTTTATATGATTAAAGACTGTGTTTTCTACATGAACTTTATTAAGGCCTGCAAATAATCAAATGCTTTGTATATTTCCGAAAAATACGATCATGGATATGTTTTGTCCAGGTGTAATGTAACTTGTATTTGATACTATACTAAAGTACAAGAACATTGAGACAGGAAGTTATTTTCAATATATAATTAAGATAAACTAATAAGCAGAAACAGATAAGCAGTGGTGGCAAGACAGTACATTATTAGCTTCCAATAAATAATCACTTATACTATTAGCTTCCAGTTAATAATTGCCCAACCATTTGTGAAAAAATAAATGGCTGGAATTAGAACATTTAATCTGACTAAATAATCATTATTCTTGTTATGTAAAGTACTTTGAAACAATTATAAATAATATTAATTGTTTCAATTATAAATGCCATAATGCAACATTACATTTATTTTAATTATTGCCAACAAACCAAAATGTATATAAAGCAGGACTTTTTCTCCAACAATGTTACTTGTCATCTCTGAATCTATTTTCTTTTTTATCTTTACCTTATGCTACATTAAAAAAAGTATATATAATAGTAATTGTTTTGAAAATTTCAGTTGAAACTATTCTATACTATTGATATAATATGTGTAGGAGTGCAGAGAGTGCTGTGTCTCGCGTGGTGTCTCCGAAGTACGACGTGCTGCCCCCGGATCATATATCTCTTTTCATCACTAATCTGTGTGTATTTTTTTTTTTTTTTTTTTTTTTTATATGATCTAGGGCAATGCTTGACTACATTCCACCTGATGGTAAGTGGAATGTAGTCTTAGATGGTAAGTCGCATTGCCCTAGCAACCTATTCACTCTTCTCTTGAAGACACCCACATTATATTTGGCCGGAAATACCGACGCAGGCAAATTGTTCCAGTCCTTTGCTGTACGCACTAAAAATGAGGAAGCAAAGCGCTTCGTTCGGACAGGTGGAATGTCCACAACAAAAGGATGGATACCTGCCGTGCGTCGGGACGTCCGTTTAGAACGAACGTTTTTAACGTTCTATTTATTATAAACAATAATAAATAGAACATTATCAATACAATGATAAACATAATATCCACTAACCTCATAATATGATATACTGAAGTAGTAGTGCCTGCTACAAAATATATAAATGTTATTTCTTTCGTGGCTTCGTTGCAGGTTTTGAAATCTGAACTAATATTCTAATCGATTTCTAATCTGCATATATCACTTAAAATTACATGAAAGTATTGTAATTGTTTGTTTCAGTGGAGGAAGCTCACCATCTTATATCTACCGTCTGCTGTCAGAAATATACGATCCTAACGATTATAATATTTTTTAAATTTATACATTTTATGTTATTAATTATCCAATAAAGTAAAGAGCGTTTTATTTTCACTTGTTATGCATACTCTCAAGCCCGGCAGACGTTATCCTGTCACAAAATTTTAATAATTTTCGATGTGTTTGTCGCTCGTACCAAATCTCGCAAACAAAGCTCGTGCAAAAACAAAGCTCGTGCAAAAATTGTTTAATATTCTACCCCGTTGGGAATTTAAAGAAAAATACTGCTTACATGTTTTGAAGATGAAAGATAATAGAAAGAAGAAATCTTGATAAATAATTTTAATATAAAATATTCTGAAAAGAAATAATTGTTTTAAAGTAATCTTATCGCAAAATGTTATAAGTTAATATTCAAATGAACTATAAATAGTAATAAATAATTATAACTACAAATCAATGTGAAAGTGCTCTCCCGCCGAAGTTATCGCAATACACAAAAATAACTCTGACTGCCGAGTGCTGACATAGCGAAGACGCCATGTTGTAATTTTTTTGATGTAGTACATTTGTAAAATTGTAAATTTGATAAAGTCTGGTTTTCTTTTTGATTATTATACTCTTCATATATATTATGTGTATTTCATTTGAATGAGTGTTAATCATATACATAAAACATTTGTCCTAAAAATTCATTTTTTTTATTTATTCAACTGATGTATTGAGTATTTCTTCAAGCTAATGTGCTCAAAATCTAAAATCATCATCATCTATTTTAAAAATTAAAATCATGATAATACAGTCCAGATCCAGTTATTTTTAATAAGTCATATTATTCTTAACGTCTTGCAGCATGGTGATCTACTACAAAAAACGAATGTTGCTATCCTCTTCATATTCATTAGTTAAAAAGAGATATTTCCAACATGGCGTTTGTATTCCAGCTAACTTCACACAGTACTTCGTTCGTCATGTTGGCTGCATTATAATAACAATGGGCGGGGCATATTGTTGATACCGCGCTGAAGCGCTGTGGAATTAGACGACCATTTTCCATATTTTTTTTGTGCACTTGGCTTCAAGCCAGTTAAGCGCGACATGACTAAGTGAAGACAAGTTGTGTAAAGTTTTTTTTTAAAGCTTACGTATTATATAGTCCGATTAAGGAAGAGCGTTGGTTTTCTTTATCCTCAATATTTCACAGTTTCTGTTGTGTAAAAAATTGCCTGCAGACTATTTGTATATTTAGAAAGCTGTAGTCATCTTAGCAGTGAAATCGAAGTGAAATGGAAATGTTCGTTAGTGCGTAACAACCGCAACGAGATAATCGTCTGATTCACATTAATTATGTGAACACTTGAAGTGCGCGATAACACGCCCTGCCTTGTGCTTTCCATCATCGTATATATTTGTTGGTGCCAAGTAGTGAAAAATAAACGTGACTATGTGTTTCTTAAATATAAAATCAATACTTAGTTCCATCTAATTTCTAAGTCGTTTTTCTTACGGTAGCATTAGCTGCTTATTTGTTAAACGTTTTTTTACCGCATGTAACTTATTAATTGCAAAGACATTTAGATAATAGTAAAATAATTGACATTATAATTTCATGTGCTATTGGCGGCCGTTTTCAAATTGAGTACCAAATAGTTCCGCTAGAGCGCGCACCTTGCATAATCCGTTCGTGACGTTGGCGCGCTTGCGTGCGCTCAGTTCGTGCGAGCTTCGCTCCATTGTAGTTGTCTCCAAACAACACGCAGGGCTCCGTTGTAGTCCCAAAACTCTTTTTTGAAAAATCATCGTGGCGTGACAGTGACATTGTGCAGTGTAATTGTGGTTTGGTGGTGTCCAGGTGATATTGAAAAGCGGGCGTACCAGCCCGCGGCGGCGCCGATCGATACGGTGTGGTATGGCGCAGGAGACATGAGCCAAGGGGGCTCAAGACGGCCCTACTCGCGCGGGGGCCCGCGCTGGCACCCGCGTTACAAGGACTACTGGGACTACGAACAGAACTACAGGTTGGTTTCTATTGTTTCAGCAGTAATCATCTCGCATATTTTTGAGATGACGCATCCATACGTGACTTCCTTTTTGATAAACCCAGCTAATTATCATCTATTTATTCGAGCCAGTTGTGCGCAGCATCGTTTGTACTGTATATTTATGAGCAGGCGGGGTGCACACGTGTTATTTATGCTTAGCACAAGTTGTCCGTATGTCTGGAATATACATTGCATTCGCTTCTGGTTTTGTTGTAATGATAGTGGGCAGAACAGACGTGTGTTATCTCGTGTTTCACGCCTACCGACACTATCTCAATATAAATAGCTCACAATGGAAGAGCTTCTAAATATTTACCCTCATTTACATTACATATTAGTAAGTTAAATCATTTTAAACTATTGTAGGTATTTAAAGTTTAATAAATTAAATTTAAAGTTTAATAAACTATCTTTTTATCAGTGACTTTAAACAAATTTAACAACTCCTTTGTAAATGAATAATAATTAGGCTCAATAGGTAGGCTTTGATATGAAAATAATCTGTTTTAATTGCAAATAAGAGGCAGGAACAATTTTAAATGTTACAATTATATAGGTATTATTATAATATTATAACTCTTATTTCCTTTTTTATTTACCTTGATATGATATGGTATTGTTATCTAGCACACTTTGGATGCTGGTAGTGGTGAGGATTCTGTAACATAATTTGCCATACCCTTTTTTTAAAATTCTGTATCAGTACAGTCCAAGGGAGGCCTTATTTTACATTAAATATTATCAACTCATAAATTATAATGTCTGGAACAGAACAATTATCATAAAATATTTAGCTTTTTTGTTTACATGATCTTTTATCTACCGAAGATAACTGATATTATGTTGCAAAAATTGTTTAATATTCATCTCAAGTTAGCAATTAAATCTTGTGGCAATCAAATCCACTGATTTAAAAAACAGAAAAATCTTGATATACAGAATAAATACACTAAATGCCCAAGTTTTACATGACTATAAATATAATAAATATTAATACATTTAATAACATAATAAAATTAAAACTTTATGTGACTTTACATTAATTTTATGAAATCACATTACATTTTAATCCGTCAAACATGTTTGTGAGGATACTTTTTATACTAATATCTGAATTGTTAGAGTCCAGCTATGAATATGTTTTAAATGAACTTCCTGTCAAAATTATTCAAAAATATAACCAATAAATGAATTACAACTATCTAAAATGTAACTTGGTGATGGTTCCACACTTAGAATGTCTGTTAGGTAAAAAATCTTAAGACTCAGGTAGTTATCGGGTGCGCCGGCGCAGGTACTGGCGACCTTTGGGTTCAACGCCCCACCTAAATATAGTGCGGGGTGAAGCCACGCGGATGTGCGACGGACGTCGGGCCCTTGACTGGCTTTTATTTATTCTTGTAAATGACTCATAAATGTTCTTTTTTAATACATAATTAATTTTGGTTCTAAAAAAACTATAAAAATTGAATAAATAATGTACATATGCATATATGAGTTATATTTATTAAAAAGCTTAAGTTTGTTGAATGTAGTTGGTTTCTTCCTTTTGATTCTTATAGCAATAAAAAAAGAATATTAACAAGCAGCTTGAACCCCTATGATAAAATCTTCTTTTTTTTACATTATTATTCACATTAAAAAACATGCATAAATTGCCACAGCTAAGCGCCAGGTGTTCGCTCCGGTAAATAGCTGAGGGTCTGGAAGTAAACATCAGGGCAAGGACCTACATGGACAAATGTCATTTAAATAAGAGTTTGCATTTTTTTTTACAATTTACGCTTAAACAGCTCTAGATTCTTGTCAAGGATTTTGGTCTAGACCTTAATAAATTAATAAATTGCTATAATGTTTAAAAAAAAATTAAACATATATAGCTATGTTAAGCTTATTTAACCGTCCCAGAGGATGATTTCCCAGAGGTCGCGGCTTCGAATCTCTGCCAGTATCGGGTTACATTTCATTCTATATTTATTAAAACTTGCTATAAGGTCTGCATCCTACAGATATTTATTTAATAACCTTAAGCCTTATGAAACTATGGACACTTTTTAAAATCAAATTGTATTTATGTTCTTAAAATATATTTCTACAAACACTAAGTAAACCTAGATCAGATAACAATCTGTGCATCTCATAAAGAAATGTTTCGTATGAATCGAACCCACCATCTTTGGCTAAGCAGATAGGGCCACTAACCACTCGACTAACAGATCTACAAAATCTAGCTAAAGAATCTCTCGTTTACGTATTGTAATTCTAATGTAAATTTTTGTTAATTTTATTATAATGTTTATATTGCTTAGGTTTTCGAAATCTAGCAATACAGCAGTTTTTAGATGGTTACGTAACTGAAAACTGCTGAATTTTATAAGGAAAACTCCCCTAATGGAATCGCAAAATGTTTACCCCTCAGTAGTTGAATGACCCAAGCTTAGTTTGCGTTCAAAGTCCTGCAAACGAGTTTATATGATTAAATTAATGACAAGGTATCATGGAGTGGTGGTCACCACTCACCACCTGTGCTATTACCAGGTGGTGGTTAAAGCACCCCATTTATGGTATTGCGATCGTAACGAGCATCTGTGCTTAGATTCCTATGGATCTAAAGAAGAATGCTATATAAATCCATAGTTTGTGTTTTTTCATAAGTTTTCGTTCCACAATTTTTTTATTTTATTTTTTAATTTTTTATTGTGAGTTGTATGTACCCTTCTATAATGATCTTGATGAAAATTAATAAGTGACTAGAACATTGAATAATGTTTAAAATTATTTAGAAACATGTTTGGCCATGTTCAGGTTATTTTAAATGAATGTTGAATAAAATATGAACCGTAACGGACAGGATACAATAGCTCAATCTGTAGAGCTATGGGTCGGTCTCCCAAAGGTCGTGACAAGAGCTAGTATTTAAATAAAGCTAAAGAAGATATAGTGTGTATTCTTAAGGGCCGCAAAGACCCGGTTTAGGCTTCCTTAGGGATGATCGCAAAGCATTCGTGACATTAAAAAAAATCGTTTTAAATCCGTTTGAATATTTTAGATTTAGTTTATATATTTTACATGTGATAATTTACACATTACCAGAGGCGGTTAGCACTTTAATTTAAGATATAATAAAAAAAATATGTTTTTTTGACTGATAAATTGTTTTGTATTTCATCGTTCATTTATTGCGAAAGACTAATAGATACATACACTTAGGCCAACAATTACAACGAATAAAAAAGTGATAAAAAAAAATAATTGTTTCGTTCAAGAGTTAGTTTTCTGATATGTGTCTTAATGTGGAACGCCTATCTGTAGTCGCGGTAAACTGTCAGCCTGCATATTAACAAATAATATGATTTATTTTTGGATATTTTTACAATAATTTTAGATTTTACCTGTATAAATATTAAAAACTAGGGCTCGCTCGCGACTTCGTCCGCGCCGTTTTTAGTGTTGCCGCTGAGTTTCATACAAAATTGCAAAATCCATCTATCTATCTATTTAATCCCCTTTATAGCCTTCCTTAATAAACGGACTATTCAACACAAAAAGAATTTTTCAATTCGGGCCAGTAGTTCCAGAGATTTGTGCGTTCAAACAAACAAACTCTTGTATTAATTGGCCACCTCTTGCAGGCAGTCTCTCTACATCAATCTCTAAAACATTTGTTGACAAGGAACGTCCTCTGGATATTATATAATATAAAAAATAAATAAAATATTCGAATCCTAATTTAGACATTTTTATAGATTCGTATTATGTACTTAACAATTATTATTTTTATTATACATATAGATATCTGTGCAGTCATGACTTACAATAGACTCGATTTCTGCCTTGGGGTTTCATAAGAGTTAAGGACAAAATAATAAGTGTATACCATCCCACACCACTTATTCCAAGGATGAACAAAATGTCACCCAGACACTTTCCCAAGGATGTTTGATGTTAGACCGCAGCCGATCCTAAAACTTGCCAAATCTCTTGCAATATGTTAAAATATCGGTCCAAAAGTCAGCGCGATATTTTATCTGTGTTTGATTTAAAGATACATAGATGATAAAGATGTTAAAATTATTAATAAATATCTGTGACGTAATAGTTTTGTAAAACAATTCATATAACAATTATTAAAATAGGATTTATTTATTGAGGTATGTTTCATGAGTCTTAAAGTGGTAAGACTTTTGTAACTTGTATTCTCTGAAACAGTAATAATAATATTAGGTTAGATCATAAACTATGAAAGTAAATTCAAAAGAATGTCTATGTACCTGTTAAAAATATGTTTGTCTCTTTTAGACCTTTCTTACAATTGTAGAACTTTACCATTTGTATCATGGCCCAAGAACAACAAAAAATGCCATAGTAACTATACGTATGGTAAGATAATTAATTATTCATTATAATTTCACCTTTACTGCTAAGAAAATAGAGATTTATTTGTTGTAATGTCTATTCTCTCTGCAATATGACAAAAACTTGAAGAAACACAGCAAAAACCAGACCCACTGCTGTGCTGCCTCAGCTAAAGTTTGTTTTTAATGCAAATTGGATCCTAAGTTCTTAGTTATAGGGTGTATATTTGTTGAGGCGTTATTCTGCTTACAAAAACAGAGAAGTTTGTACTGTTATCTCGCTCGCACAGCAGGTACAGCTTTCACACTTGGGTCCCAAAATTCAGAGGAATTAAGGAAGTTTTTGTCTGAGATAACTTGGATGATGATTATTGTTGGCTTACAAAGCTTTATTATGGGCTCTGTTTGAGAAGCAAGAGTATTTTTTTTAACTGATACTTTTTGAAAGGTTCCAAATATATTAAATTATATGGAGAAGAATCAAAAAATTACGTGTTTAAACTCAAACAATGAACGCAGACATCATCTGTGTTATTCGTTTTATATAGAATAAATCTAGCTTTTTTTTTTGGTATCAAAAAATTATAAGATATCTAGAGACTGCTAAAAAAATTGTACTAAATATTTTATGAAATAAGTTTGAGTATGAAAATTAATAGTTTATGAGTAAATGGAGCTAGACTGACATACGTTTAGCCTGTTAATGAGTAAAACAAGTTGGTATTATTAGCACTTGGTCTCACGATCTATTCGCTAGCTCAGTTCAACGAACTCTTAACATGTTTATTTAAATTTAGTTGTCATTTAAAAAAAATACAAATATTGTGTATGTTCGCAACGTTTCTTGTATCTTAATAAAGGATATTTCTATAAACAAGAATGATATACAAAAGACAGGAATGTCCTTTTACAAACCTTTTGGTTCTGATTCTAACCAAGCAGGTTCGAAACGCAGACGTAAATAAAAGAAAACATTTTTTTTCGATCAGTCCTAACTGTTACCTGCGTCAGATAATTCGCAGAATTGGAGTTGAGTTCAGTGTTGAACTGGTTTGAGACTTGCCTAAGTTGATTCCGGAAATATCTTAAGAACTGGCTTTCAAGAGTATAAATATATATGATACTTCTTTTTATGACCAATTTACTTTAATGTGAAATTATACATTTATAGAAATATTTGTGAGGTCTGGAAATCGAATACATGACTTTTGATGAAATGTCGAAAACGCAGCCACTGATCTTACATTCCGTGTATACTTTTATTATTTTGTTTAGTTATTTGACGGCCTGTCGGCCTAGTAGTTAATGGTTCTGCTGCTGAGCCAAAGGTCGTATGTTCGATTCCTATTCCGAATTTGGGTGTTCTTTGTGTCCGTTATCTCCATGTTTGTTTGTAAAAGCCCTTGTAACTGATTATTTCTATAATACGGGAGTTGATTTAAAAACAAAAACAAACTGAACTAGTAAATTACTAGACCATGTTAAAATAGAAATATCATAGTAAATTCATTAATTATTCATAAATGTATTTTGACATAGTGAAAGTATCTAACCTACTATATTAAAGTATAAAACGGCGATTTTATTAATTTATAAATATTAAAACCTAATAGCTACGTAAATAAAAAAAAAAAAAGAGGAAAAAACTCGTCGCCATAATAACAAACTTGCTTCCCTAGTGCGAGGCATGTCTCAACTCTTTCGAAACCTGCCAATGAAGCCCTGCGAATGGTAGTTAGCCAACATTGCACGTGGAAAGTCTTTAAAAACACACCTTCCTCTCAACACACTAACCTTTTGGCCGTGGCGCTGGTAACTAAAAATAAATAAATAGTTATTGTTTAAAAAACGTGATGATTTCTTTGTACTCTACATACTTTTTGGCCGCCTATTTGATTATTTGTAAAAAACGAGGAATTCGATTTTTAAAAAAGTCATTCCCGTATTCCGAAGTATTAAGATATTAATATTTTTGGTATAATTTTGTAATTATATTATTTGGTACTTCATTTTGCGCTAATCATTAATTTTAAAATTAATATCAAGAATAACATTTTGAACCAAGGATTACCTGATAACTGTTATTTCTAAGGATATTAGTTCAGAATTACGAATATGTAGTACTCTTGAAGGAAACTATTGAACTTAATATCATTATTTTGCTATAAGTCACTTAACATTATATACAGCTCTACACATATAGATAACCTATCAAAACCAAACAGATTGCTTCATAGATTATGTACAAACAGAAAGAAACTTTTATTATATTAGGTATAGTCTCAATTTTTATTATAATTTTCAACAACTTCTATAAACTATTAGCATCATATCACCACAACAAAGTAAACGATTTACCTTGCGGAAGTTAAAGCGAGGTCGGCGCCTGCGCAAGTTTCGAATTGTTATAACAATTTTAACTGACCCTGACATATGCTAAACTAGAATCTTCATTTAATTTGCTATTCGAGATAATAAACGTTCTTTAATTAATAAAATCCAGTTATTGATTGAACGTCTATAAAATCTTGGTGTAAAAATGAAGTTTCCTGGTAATAATCATTATATAGTATAAGATATTCGTCACCGTGACACGGCGTGTGCGCCGGTGACACAGATCAATCGGCCTTGTAACACTTGCGGCAGCTACCTGCGCTGTACCGAGTACCCGCAACACCGATTTGATCAACTGCACATTTTGGTATCAATAATATATATATATAAATAATAATTACAAGGGACAATACTAAATTTTAAAATATCGCGTTTCATTATATATTTTTATTTAAGAAATTGGGAATTAGCGCGTAAGAATAGGTATCACATACCTTTTGTTTGCCTGACCTTTTGACCAGGGTGCACCGGCTGTGGTCACAGGCTGACTGTCTTAGCGGTGCAGGCTCTCCGTCGTCGAATCCGTGGGGAAGAAATTTCTTCATCTACCCGCACATCTTCATTATTATTAATATTGTCTGTCTGCCATGTACCGTCACAAACTACACTCACAGTATCCCTATCCAGGTGTTTAACCGAATGCGCAAAAAAGCGAGGTGTTATGGTGTTTATCACTGGGTTCCACGATGCCGATAACATGGGATACAAGAGACAAATCTGCACTATAAATGGAAATAAAGTCAATTAGTTATGTTGTTAAATTGTAAGCAATATGTGATGGCTTAATACTTGAGACGGATCCAGGAGATGAAGTCGTTTGCAACAACTAGTCTTGTAATAAATTGTATTTCTATTCTTTTTCCTTTGTTATTAAATAGTATTTTAGTCTCACAGTATTTAAGTTGTCGCAATTCAGAAAGGGGGCCTTTGTTACAATTATTACAATCGACAGTAACCTTAGGTTTTGTTGTACACACTTGAACAATTATTGTCTCTGTAATAGTATGTGGGTAGGTGTTAACTAATCTGTCTGTGCGTCACTTGGGATATGGGGGCCTTAATAAATTATTATTACTTGTCATACAATATAGAAAATTCATTTTATCTACGTGTTCAAAAATATTTAATGAAATAATATGATAAAGTTTATTTTAAGCGAGGATAGGTTCAACTTGATGTTTTGCGTTATTTTCCTGTGATGTTATTACAGTACATAATACGAGAGGTTATTAATAGTTTGAAAAACGTTGGAATCTTTTGTTAAATCAGCGGAACTTCCCGCTGTATCAATGCTAACAAAGGTATTATATTTGCAAAAAATAACAACATTGAAGTCGACTGTGAAAACAGCCTTCACCGAGTTTGGAATCCTTGACCGTGGTTTCCTAATTTTGGGTAATGAGAGATAAGAATAATAACATTGTCCTCAATTAGATATTTCTAGGTCAAAACAAATTTCACACTTTCGCTAACTTTCAATGTATCAAGATGTTTTCTCACTCGATCTGTTTATTTTATTACTGTAATAATTCGCTTCCTCTCTAAGTATATTCCTCGGCTTTTCTCAATTAATTTAATTTCCTGTACGCCAACTCAAACACTATTAGTATGTATCATGATTTATATAACTTGAACCTTTGGATTTTGAGATATTTATATATAGCGAAATATCTTGAGCTTTTAAGACGTTTACCATATCATGTTTTTTATTTGTAAATATATTTTTATTATTCTCTGTCATTATAAATTGTCTTAAATCTCTTATCAGTTTCGTAGGTCATGCAATAATATGACGAAGTTTACGATGTTATGTATAAATATGAAGAGATAAAATAATCATAATTTTAGAACTAATACTGTTAATAAAAACAATAATAGAAGTTAATAGCTATATTGTCTAATATTTACATATTATGTCTGAGAATCTTTAATTGTATGTCTATTTGAAATAAAAACGATTTTTAACACAATTACGTGGAATACATAGAAACGGTGCAAAATTAGTAGAATTTTCAGGAGCCCTTGCCCTTTTGAACGGCGCTGAACTCTACAAGGGTGTCTTGGTGACACGAGGGATTATTAATATCAAATATTTAGTATAACGAATATGTCATAAATTTTTTCATAGTCGAAAGTCATTTTATTATTACAAATAGACAGACATACATTGCACTTAATAATGTAACTGATACATCAAAACTATTACTTCATTTATATTGTCCAATGTTTTTTTAACTTCAATAAAGCAGCCATTTGCAAATCCGTTTCCATTATCCAATTTATCGGGCGCTAGATCAACTAGGGTGCTAATATCGCATAGTGAAAGAGTTTTTAGTAGTACCTAATGATGACATCTAACTGGTTGACACTATTTTTTATATTTTTTGGGATCAAGTAGTGCTCTGTAAATTGTATAATTAAACAGTAGCACAAGTCTGCGAGACTAAATTAAAATATGTAAAATAGCAGACGTATCTTTACCTCGGACACAATACCGATCAATATATTTACTTTATATTTTTAATTAAATTGTTTGCACTATGTTGCTTATTTAGGTTTTTTTTTTTTCTTATTTGAATATAATAAATATTTTGTTTAAAGAAATGTCGTGTATATTGTTAATAAGACAAAGAAACAAGAGAATGTATACATATTATAGAAAACTCGTTCAATATTTTTTTTGTAATGGCCTTATTTACTGTCTAGGTAGATCGATTTTTTTGTGTCATGTATGTGACAGACGTACCTCACAATATACAGTTCTGTAGTATATGTTCATCTGACGATATGGATAATTACAAATGCGTTGCCACCCTTCAGGAATTCGGAGGGATGAAGAAGATTAGGATTGGGTAGGGCTGAGTTTCGAATTGCCGGTTCCCTCATTCACTGTACAAAACAGCTTTTTAATAGCTATTTCACGCCGATTTCCTGTGAGAATATAATGTGCCCTCGAACCTACAGCCCTCATACATTTGCTATGACTAGTTTCCACCACCTACTATTCGTGGTACCCTCAATATCTGATCTAAATGTGGGCGAAATTTGCAATTGCATACATCCTACTCGATGGCAATCATGGCTATTGTTTCACAATTGTATGATTCATTGTTTATTTGATATCTTTTAGTTTATCTTATGATGAAATTTATAATGATAATACAACGTCATTTCTGTTGTCAGAGTGATTTTTTGTCTTTTTTTTTCCTCGTCTATGCAGCTTTATCACTGCAGTGTCTCCATCCCTTAATGCGAAAGGGGGGGCTTAGCGCCATTTTGGAAATAAATATAGAAGAATATCACCTGTTTCAGTGCATATACATATGCCCGAATACGCGATTTCGTGAATGTTATAATACTTCTTTATGTAGTTCATGGTATTTAGCTTCGTTATAGAGAAATATAATCTTAATATCATTACGTGTACATAGGTATACTTTAAACTTGAAGAATGTCACGGGTAGTTAAGAATTATTATCTCTCTACTTTCCCATGTTAAATTACTTGTGCAAGGAATTCCATAGCTTTTTTTTCTAAACAGTAGAAGCATTAGAAACTGCTAAGAGCTACCGAAAACAAGCTTTCTTGAATATTAATATTTCGTGTTCCAAGCACAATGGTTGAGGTAGAAAACAATCGCACAATTCCGTACCCAGACAAAGCGTTCTTCAATGTCGGCGCTGTTTCTCCGCGTGGTATTGTTTGAGTCTACCCGCATATAAAAAGGAAACCCAGAAGTCTGGGGACAAAGAATACCTGGGTATGAAAATATAATACATATATATTTATTTATACAAGTTTCTTTCAGCAAATCCTAGATGAATAACGTGATTTGAGAAAAAAAAAATCTTTAAAAAAATCCAAATCAAACTCTTTCTTCCTAAAGTTTAGATCTCTTTATCCTAGGTATATTGTATTGTGTCGGTATCAACTGACACCAGTATCAAGCTAGGAAACAAGAAGCATTGTTTACTTGGACACCTGAGTTCTTTGTAGTTTTGCATCGTTGATTACAGGCTATGAAACGTGTCATTTAAATATGAACTCTGACTGCATATTAATAAGGTCTGATATTTTAATATTTAATTCAAAACCTTTGTTACCGACATAACGTTGTATTTATAGATTATTAGGATTTTGAACCTTATTTTCCATTGTTAGATATAACTTTCCTATTCCAACCAAAACGATATTCCCTTGCGGTCGTTACATTGTTCGGATTAAAAATATGTTGCCAAGAAAATGAACTTTATTTCAACTCAGCTTAAGGGCCAAATTTCTGTAAGAGTAACTAGGTTGTGAGGGCGTTCGGTTTACAAACAACGTGACGTCACACACACACACGTGCGATCTTAAACACGTTGCATAGATTAGCTAAGGCGAGAGCGAGTTTTGGTAATATACTGTGAGTGGTTGGTTTGTAACTTTTGCTTCTTATCTAAGATATATAAGCTATGAATAATTCAAGCTTTACTCTGTATTTCTGTCAGATAATATTCTAGCAACATTTACTTGGTTATTTGGCAATAATTTTAGCTTGCTTCGCAAAAGTCGCCATTTTGTAGTACATGTATTCTCCGTCTCTCTCTCTCTCTCTCTCTCTCTCTCTCTATCTGTCTCTGTCACTCTCGAGGCATTATGATCATTTTAATGTTTAAAATAATAAATTCAAATAAATTAATGAAGAAAGAAGATCATTTCTTTTTCTTATCTTACATTATAGCATATGAAAAATTTTGATAATTTTTAATATAACACTGACTTACAAAATGCATAAGAAGTGTTATATGGACAGTGGTTTTACTTTCAAAAACAGTATAACGTAAGTTACAAAACAAACGTAGAACGGCTGCAGTGTTACGTCACCCACCTTCTGTGACGTCACGGTTGCACGTGCCTCAAATAATTATTACGGAGCAATTATGTCACAGACCTAGTTTGAACGTCTATATGTATTTACACTGTGGAAATGGTTTTAAAGATGTATGTTTAACAGCATTTTTTTACTTAGAATTTTGTATTTAAATATGTTTGAGAGATAGACATAGTTTAATAATAAAAAAAGTTTAAAACTGTAAACAGAGACTTGTTTCTTCAATGTTTTGGGTAAATCACAGCACGCTAGAGTAGGAAACGCGAGCAGCCTCGTTCCGAACCTATTTAACTTTTCGTCAAACAAAATGCTATCTTATTACTATATTATAAAGTTCACATTTGTATATTTTATTACAATTCCAATTTAGTATAATTATATTTTGTCTCTTTTCGGCATGGCAAGTTAGAAAGAGATGCTAAATTTGTGTTATCGTTCTCGTTTTGCGTTATCACGTTTATGCAGTAACCTTTCTGTTAAGGCAATTTGTTCTGTAAGTACATTAGCTAGGTTCCGTTTTCGTTTGTAAAATTTCCTCTAATTTATTCTAGTTTTTACGATTTCGAAGTTACAACTGTAAGGCTTGGTTGTTAAAGTTTATTTTTGCGTGTCACGGTTCCTTTATTTGTTTTGGATTCCATGGATTTTTGGAATGACAATAGTTCAGTAGTTAAAGTCATTGTTATTCTATTTTGGACCTAATCTTCAGTTCGTAAAGTGAAATATAGCTTGGATGAATGATAATAAATATTTATATGCCCTTCATGAAACACTTTGAACTCTATTTCCCTAATGATATAGTTCATTTTGTTCTGTAACTAATTAGACTTGTACCCCAATTGGTGGGGTTCGTTGACCGCATCCCCTAACATGGTCCCTAGTGTCGGAGGCTGTGTGAAGGGATGCTAGTTTTTCTGACTCGTAGGTATGTCTTGTTAGAGGAAGCTTTTTTTTTCGAAAGCTTCGGAGTACTTTTTGTTAGTATATTTGAATAGTTTAGTAGTATTTTTTAATAGTTAGTTTTTTTATAATGTAGATAATAATAAATGTTTCCTCTGACTGTTCATTGTAATGGCAGTTATTTTTATGTTATGTAGTATAGTCACTACTCATATCTCATCTAACCAACTAACTAACAGATGCACCTTTAAGATTTTAAATATAAAACTAATATGTATGGATATTGCTATTGAATTGCAAAACAAAACACGAACACGTAAAAATAAAACATTTTATTTTTTTTCTTTAATCATATTATTTATTTTAAACTTTGAAGCATATTATAGATTTTTTTGCACTAAAGTATGATATCGCTTATAATTGGAATCTTAAAACAAAATGACAATTACTAGTATTAAAATTAAACACGAAGTCGCCTCGGATGCACCGGTGTGAGGTAACGACCTCGCGTGCGATTGTTAACCTTGTGTCCAGTGTCCAAGGTTGTTTTTGTATTGCTATCAAATAAGCCACTAAACTCTGTATTCTCTTTACGCCCATATTCACTGACAGATGAGAGTTTTATTTTAACATTTCCGGAAGGTTTGGATGATCTTGAGCCTAACGCTTCTGATATCTACCAAATTAACATGCGAATCAGATTTCACTATAATTTGTTTCTTTAGATATACATACAAATGTCTGTAAGTAAGTAGGTTTAAGCTTGATTTCAATTTCTTACAGTCATACTTAAATTAAATTTGATTAAATAAGTATATACTTTAGATACTTTAATAATAATAAGTGTACACATTGAGGTGGGTAGCAACTGAAGTTACAAACAAACCCAAATCTCATAAGGCGTCATGGCTTTCACCATCGGTTCCTTTCATCACGGTCCATTCTCTACGCTCTCGTGTCTCATAAGCAGTCAAGCATTTTCATCTTTATTATTATTACATATTCAAAGTAATTTAATAAACTCCTCCCATTCTTCTCCTCCAATCTCTCTCTATTCCTCAATAGTGACACACAACGTTTCAAACGTACGATGGCCACAAAAGAACCAACCAATCACCATCAGATGGACCGCTCGCTCGTTACAAACACAAAAAACGACGAATGTTATCTTATTGATTTCTGACCAGTTGTTACAGACAATACTGTGTTACAAAACAACGAACCAGAATACACTGTATACATGATTATCGTTAGTTAATAGGTTTATTCGTAACACGAACTTAACATACGTACAGACTAAGCCATTTAGTAATAGGTATTGTATTATCTCGTAGCTGGTTTCCGGCTTGATATGATTTCTATTGTATTTACTAGAAGCACTCTAGATTAGTAAGTAATCTTCTATTCGGAATATATAGTCATGTCATTATGTTTATTTAGATTTGCTTTCTTTGAAATGAAATGAAAAATGTGTTATGTATGTGTATGTATATAAAAGCATAATACCACCTATCAGTTCTACGATAAATGTAAAGCTACATTCTGGGATGTAGGTATTCGATAATTTTATATATATACTAGCTGTCTGCGACTTTGTACACGTAGATTTAGACCTTTGTTACCTTTGTACTTACCAATGTATGTAGAAACTATAAACCTTCAAACTGGTAAGCAGCAATAGTACAGCAATAAGTGATTATTAGCTTCTATATTTGTTAACCGATTGTTAAAAAAAAATACAAAACGTAAAGTGAATCCCATGACAATATATTCCCGAAAACTGCATCCCAATCGATTAATCCGTTTCTGAGATTAGCGTGCACAAACATACAGACATACAAACAGACAATATGAAAAAACATTATTTTTGAGCTCTCTTGCTTATATAATGGTCGCTCTGTATGATATTTTGAAAATATTTTTTTTTTTGTGTGCACAACTAAAAAACAATCAGATAAACAAACAAAGACTTTAAAAATGCTGAAAATGGATTCTGTTAGTTGTCACTTCACATCCTGGTATTTTTTTTTAATATTTTCAATGTGCAAAGACTACTCCTCTACAGATTTATTACATGTGTAGAATAAGATTTGCATGGTAGGTACCCATTACGTGATTGAAATAAATTGACATAACTTTTTTATTACTTAACCCATTTTGATGAAATAAAGACTTAATGTTAAGTGAAGACTGTGATAATATATTCCTAAAAACCGCATTCAAATTGGTTAAGCCGTTTCTGAGATTAGCGTGCACAAACATATAGACATGCATACATACAGACAACCATTGTTTTGGGTTCTCTTGCTCATATAAAGGCCCCCTTATGATGTTTTTTTTTTAATATTTTCCATGTACAGAAATGGATCAGTGACAATTTTATTATATGTATAGATAAGAAATTTAACTCTGTAATATGTTTACATGGCGATCAAAATTTGTCTCGTGGTTTATCATTATTAAAATACAACATAGATTTTGTATCTAGAATAGTTAGCTTGCAAGGAAATTTTTGTCAGTACTGATACAAATTTATGTTTTAAAAGCGGACGGAGTCGTTGGTTAACAGCTAGTATAAAAATAAAATATATATATATCAAGTCTAAGCGTCTGTTAGTGATCATGTAACTCCTGAAGGCCCGATCGATCACACAATATATCATATCTCACTCTGTCTTTCTCTTTTTGTCGCTGTCTATTTCTCTCTCCCTCCACTCATACAATGATACATCCGATGTATTTCGTTGATGTCGGAGTAATAATTGCCTTCCTCACTAGCAAGGCAATATTTTTGATAAAAATATGTATAATTAAGATATTAATAATAAATTGTATAAATTATAAATTTATCTATACACTTAAAAGCTTTCACTGACTTGGGGCAAGCGTGAGGTCACGGAACAGGTCTCCAAGCAGGCGACTCTCACTCAGTCCTTTCGGATTTGTTTCCTTCATTTATTTAAATGTAAATGTTATATGTATCCTGTTAAACGTTTTAATATTAGGTTTCCTACTCACGAGTTATTTGTATGTAATATTGCATACTACGCTTTCCCCGGCAGATTATTCTATGTGTGTCATTTTTCATAGTAATTGGTTGAACTGTATCAAAGAGTACAGAGTACATTAAAGAGTAAATGTAGTCACAGCTGCAGCAAATGATGGGAAAATGATTTTGTAAGTATCGTCGTACTTATTTTGATGATGACTTTAACGGCCATACAGTAGGACTGTCAAACTGAATGTCACATTTATTTCATTATATATATACAAGAATACCATCACCAGTTTGTGTACTTTCCAAAAAATATTCTTTCATTTAAATTTCGTCCTGAATATAAGAAACCAAAAAATTATACCATCTATCTAAGTCTAAATCTATGATTTGTGGATAAAATGATGGCAATTATTATATCTATGGATTCAATTGCTTCTGATATTTGGAAAGTGTTAAGCGTTTGACCTTTCTCAACAGTTAATCGAATCGGGGCCTCGAGGTGGAGTGACGTAAGTGTGACGTCACTCTGCCCCTTTGTTAGTGAAGGAAACCTTGTTAGGCTTCATCCACAATACGTTTCTTAGCTATTGAAATGTATGGGTGAAAGTCCTTATAAGAGTTCTTTTGAACAAATAAGATTTGTACATAGAACAATGTTTTTTGTTGTCATAATTAAAATACAGTCAAACTTTGTAAAGATGGTTTTGTTTTGGTCGAGCTATTAACAACGGAAATTAACGTTATTTAACGGTTTCTCTTGTTTTGGTACAAGTATTTTGGATTAAAAATATATAGGATATGACCGATAAGCAGGTAGTTAAGCTATAGATTATATGCTTTTATATTGTAAAAAAAATACTAAATCACATAAAATAAAACGTAACATAACTATCTGTTCCTTTGTGTGTTTATAACTTAAGAACCATTTTTTGTTTTAAAAGCTATCTGGCCGTGTCTAAGTACATATATGATTATGATGAATAAAATATAGCAAGTAAGAATTGTTAGTTATATGTAGTTATTGCTGAAAGATTAAAACCTATCAGGCGGATATATGTACGAAGCCAGTGGGGAAAGGCTTATTGTTCACGCAGCTAAAGCGAGAGGAGCCACAAGAACAGCTTGTTTCCTATATATATATATATATATATATATATTAACAATACCGCAATGACCGATAACAGTGTATACATATTGTTTCTTGTACTCACGAGTTTGTGTGGCAAAGACTATCTGTTGTGACACGCCTGGAATCATTTCAAACACATCTCATCTTTATCTTCAACTTAACAATAGTTAGTCTAAATACGTCTTATACTTTTGATGATAAAACTAAAGATTTTTCTTAAACATGCTTATATCTGGAACTACGTGTTAAGGCTATGTACATAACACAACACAATTTGAAAGTGTTTATAATTCTCTATCTTTGCCAGTAGTTCATAACAAATTCTGATTGGAACGTACATACAGTAAATCTTCTGTAGTTATCTTCTTCTTCTGGAGTGTGTAGTGTAGTGTGTGTAGTATAGTTATCTTCTTCTTCTGTATTCTTCTGTAGTTGCATTAAATATCTAGTCAAATATGAAATCAAAAACCTGCTAATACGCTCACTATAAGACTGCTCCATAGCTATGTTTTTTTTTATCTACGTCACCTCAAAATTACTAGAACTAAAATTAAATACATGTAAAGTTTAAAATGGAAAGTATTTGTACACTCAACGGTTTTTTTTTCTTATTGGCTTTATTTAAACAAGAGGTCGTTTTAATATCGTTACATATATCTCGGTGGGGTGATTTTCTCCTCAAATGGTGTTCTGGCAGTTTGACAGGGTCTGCATTTTGGCAAGCAGTGCGCATCACTGCAATGCACGTAACACGGACGACAAGCGATATCTTATGTATTAATTAAATATATCGATGTTATATATTGTTATATCGAGTGGCACTGTTTTTAATGTTAGTTAACTGTCGTTTTATTTTTGACGTTACGTTACCTGTGACACATGATGAAATACATTTAAGTTAGATTAACCTTGTTAAATTTTTATTAAACGATGGTTATGAATGTGGTAGAGTCCATCTTCAAAATAATGACTTCTGATTGACGGTACCACTTCATCAGCGATGTTGCTAATATTCTGTATGTATCTGAAAGTAG
This sequence comes from Napeogenes sylphis, assembly GCA_959347405.1. Taxonomy (NCBI): domain Eukaryota; kingdom Metazoa; phylum Arthropoda; class Insecta; order Lepidoptera; family Nymphalidae; genus Napeogenes; species Napeogenes sylphis. Next base: position 5,940,846 of record OY365788.1, read on the forward strand.
AAGTAAGATAAATCCCTTGACATTACCCTGGTTTTTGCGGAATGTGTGCAAGAAAATAATCAAATCATATTCTTTCAGCGATGGCAGCAGTGCCGGCAGTCCAAAGGAAGCCTGCGTCGCTCAATCCCCACCGCCAGTGGCCGCAAAGCGTCACCCCCATCATCATGAACAGCGGCGCCTGAGTGTTGGTCAGTAACCAGTATTATATATCATAATAACTTTTATTGGGTTCTTATGTCGGTTTAGAAGTGAGTGCATGGATGTCACCAATGTAAATTTCACTGCTTTGTGTTACTGTATTTTAATTTGAAATTATGTAAGTGTTGTTACGTATACTTTTATATTATTATAAGCACTTTATTATTCAGCTAGTTTCTCGGAAAAATCTCCATTTTATATTACCGTCTCTTACTAAGCTCTAATTTAATTAAAATGTAACATTAATTACGGTTTGTTGAATTTTGCGTTATAATAATATTAACAGGAACACAATGATAAAGTAAGCCTGTCAAGGTTTGACCGATAATGTTCAATGTAACCGCACTTCTGTTTAACTTTGATAGAGAACAACTAAATATGTCCTTAGACAATATCGAGTTGAATACTCGTTTATTATTTTATACATTATATTTATTATACATACATCATATTATATATACAGCCTATTATACATACGTCATCATCATCACCATACGTCATGTTCTACTTGCGGTCATTCTGCCTTCTTATTTCATAAACGAGTATGGCTCATTATTCTAAGAAATCTAACAAACATATAAGGATATAAGACAAGTGAGAAGAAAAATATAATAATCTAGCCGCGATCTCTGAAACATTTCCTAGTCGGACTATATATTTATTTATTGATATTAAAGGAAAACAAACAATCAGACAAAGCTTATAAATAAGTGAAGTTTCCAAAATATAAAAATACTAAAAACATCACGTTAATACCCATTCAACATCTATTATCAACTCTCTAGTTCTGAAATTATGTTCTGAATATGTAAATATATTTCTTTATTCCGGACTCAGACAAGGTCGGAAGGAACCACTAGTAAACCAGAATAATAGTAGAATAGATATTGAACAAATACGCTATAAAGACGTGCAGTCTCAAGGTAATCTGCACCCGGAAAATATATTAATTTGATGAAATATTATATTAACCTTGTGTTAATTGCCGTTCTGTCAATCATTAACTATTTTAATATACAGTTTTGCAGTTGATGCCATTGTTACTCTGACGCGGAAGAACTAAGTTAAGATAACCGCTGAGTAGATAAATTCATTACTATATGGCATCCGTAAAGATAACTAACCAAATTTATAGACTTGGTCTTTAGTGTGGTTCTTATCTTTAAATTTAAATTTAAATAAAACGAAGTGCATGTTGAATATCATCCAACTGTTTATTCGTTTGAAAGGTCTATCCATTTTATATGTAATATATTCGCTGGTTCGCAATAATTTCAAGCTTTTCAAGAGTGTGTACAAATCAAGCTGATTTTGACCAATGGCGTTAGTTATGATGACTTATAGGGTACTGTTGCCGTATATGCAACAGTGGAAGTAGACGGACCTGCGCAGGAAAATTCCACAAGACAAGTCTAATAGAATCGTACGATCTCGGTGGCCAGTTCCTATCATCTCCAACTAAGACCTTAACCTTAATGACTCTCATATGTTACCAATTGCTCCAGATCCAACATAGCGAACACACGTCGTTGTCTATGGCCATCCATTTTTAGGTCCTGGGTCAGTTGTATTTTATACTGGTGTAGGCCCAACCACTCTCTTTAGTTCCTGGGTCAGTATGTATGTATCTATATTTTGTACGGGTGCAGGCCCATCCCCTCCTCAACTCCACGGTTGTTTTCGGAAGATTTTTAAAATTTCATTGTTGTATGAGTATTGGTCCAGTGATTATGGAGCCTGTGGATTGAAATTTATATCACCAAACAGCGAATAGTTTGGTAGGTCGATTATGGCGAACGTAGAATTTTAAAAGCGCTCGGAAACATTTTCGAACAGCGTTGTCTAGCCCAATGCCTTGTTATTATACCCTTTGCCCTACATGACTGCAATTCAACAATATAGCCGCTACCAATTGTCAAAGTTAGGAAGTCCTTATTGGAAAACCAGTTACTTAATATATATGTAATTAAAAACTTGTTGCTTAGTTTTTGACAAACAAAAACCTAAGCATAAAAAATAAATAAATATCAGGAAATGAGGGTAGTTTGAAAAATTAAATCACCAGAAACCAAAGATTACCTTCTAGAATATATGTTAAAAGAGTTTAGGCTTAAATTATATTTCTAGTTATAGGACTCCTTAGTATTCTTAAGGATTTTTATAACAGATGATAAAATTGGTTAACCGAATTTAGGCCACTTCTCAAACGTAGTCTATCCAGTGGGTCATTAGATAACGATACACTATCGCCTCTTTAATATTTCAGCGGTGATGATATCAACCTAAATTGGTAATATTTTTATGGTTTCTTTCAACTACATATTAAGCCCATAAGCATTCGGGGCCATTTGAGGAAGTTGTGCCCATTGTAAATAATTAAACCGTACTTATTAGTGTTAATGTTACTAAATTAACGTTCTGTTAATTAAATTTAAAACAAGTTAAACCTAGTAAATATATATATAAACCAATAAACCTTTATCTTTATAAAAGCCTGTTTTTTATTATGTTTAGCGCTGGGTAATGTTTTGACCAATTTTGTATTTTATGTATTTTTAATCAATCTTTATTAAGACCATACTTTTCTTCAGCTTCATTAGTAGATTGTTGGTATTGTTCTCATACTGTTTTGGTGTGGTTACGATTATCTTTGACGACATTTAGTCTTATTGGGTCTGTTATGTCCATCATGTAGGTATGGCTTTAATAATATAGTTTGATACTGAATATCTAAGTACGTCTGCAGGCGGTGGTGCGGGAGGCTCGCGTCGAGCCGAGCGCCGTGCTGCCGGCCCTTCAAACTTCCGAACAGGTATCACCTTGGACTATCTAGCTACAGTTATTCGCAAAATTCCCTCTTTAAGTCTCCTATCGATATTGCCTGCCAGTGTTTGAATTATTTACGTTAAGTTACACAATTATGTATTTAAGATATATCTATCTACATAAAAATCTATAATTTTTTTGCCGGTTTCCTGTAGAAATAATCATAATTAGAACTGTGATTAATATATCATGATAACGTTTTTAGTAAGCTTTCTTTATGTATTTAACGACATTACGTAGTTAATAGTTGATAATTGAATATATATACTTTTTTGTTCTGTCCCCTTTAGTCGTTTTGTCTCGTTCTCGCAAAATATTTAAACATTATCTATAATTAATGTCAAAAATAGAAAACAAACGCTCGAGGTCGTCTCAAGTTTATCTTTATGAGTTTGCAGCTCTGTGTCATTAGGTTGTGACCTAACTAGTTAAAAATGACCTCCTAAATCGATACGACGTTATGACTCAGAGGCTCTGCTAAGCTGGACAAGATTGCCAAACTGGTCACGCCTTGGTTACTATTAAATATCTCAGTAGGCGTGGCTCCATCGTTTATATCGAAGTTTTCTGTTTATTACTTTTAAGAAAATAAATTAAAATCTTTTTTAAATTCTGTTTTGCTTTCATATTTTATATAAGGTATAGTTTTTCAATTGCTCTATTTTTAAATTTTGACTATTTTTTATTTAGAATTTCAACAATATTGTTATATATACAATAAAAATATATAAAAAAAGTAATAACCTATTTTACTTTATTATATAGAAGCGTTATGTAATACTGCATACTACATTTAGTTGGAAGGAATCAATACATCTAAACGACGCTAAGCTTAAAACTTACTGAGAGTTCTCTGCCAAAATTCAACATATTGACATATTTATCTTGATACGTCTATGAAAATGAAGAGAATAATAATAATTAATCTAAATAAAAAAATATATACAGAGGATAAAGTAATTAAAAATACTATAATCTGTCACAATGTAAAAGCCTGTTAAAGTTTGTAACTGGACTATTTTCGAGAGGAAGCGAGAGTTAGCATCTAATGATGTGTATGAAATAAAGAACATTGCTGTGAAGAGTTGAGGTGAATGATAATCATAAAAGTTGGGTGTTGAATATGAAAGAGGCATGCGAGGAATAGCGTTTTTAATGAGTCTCGTATATTTTTATAAATATGGATGAAACTATTATGTTAGCTAATAATTTCTTATAGCATCATAAACTACTACTAATAACATGAATTCGCTGATTGGCTGTAGTGGACATTTTAAATTTTCTTTGCAATAATTGTCCAATTAAAACAAAAATTGTTGTGAAAATCCAGAGTATAATAAGTTAGAGTGAAAGAAATGAAGTATAATTCAAAAAGAAGTCTGATCACATCTATGGTGTGGGAGCAACTTTCACGTTACAACTTACAGTTGCGTAACGCATGCTAAACTGAGCTGGTTTCTTTCGCGAGAAATGAGGCTCCACTGTCGTTATGACCGCCTGGTGCCTGACCTCCTTTTTTTGGACATATTTTTGTATTCTGTTGACTGACTATTGGATGTTAAGAAGAAAAAAATACTTAATAATTTTACAAAGTTTTTGTATAGGCTACCGATCTTTATTATATTGATGTTTGTCAACAGAAATGCGTGTGAGTCCGGGCGCTGGGGCGGGGCCCTCCGCAGAGTCGCCGCACCTCCACCACACTGCACACCATCATCATATGGTATAACTTACAAGATCGATAATTTAATTGTCTGTGTGTATCGGCGGGTGTACCTCAGGGTAACATACTTAATACACTTTTATTTTCAATATATGACATACGTAAATCTAAGTGGTTTATATTTATTTATAGATTTATCAAGGTCAAATGCGTCCTTATAAGCCTTATTAAAATGTACATGAATTAATAAGAAAATAGATTCCTTTGAAATAATGACAAAAAATTATACTATTATTATTTTTCAAAATTTTTATGAAATATCTTCCAGGACACAAATCCGTTGGAGGGGGCCGCGCCATTGGAGACGGTCGTGGGAGCTAGCGCGGGATCATCGGATGAACTGTCCAGCAAGCCCGGAGACAGCCCCACTAGAAAACGGCGACGTATATCCAGACACCTCTCCTCCGGTAAGATTCTTAGACCTTCAGATTCATACTATAACAGCGTTCCAAGTCCTTAATCATTAATAATATATTTAATTATTTCTATACTTTTTTAAATTGATACTTACCTAAACTCTAAATTTACTATTCTAAAGATGTTGTACAAGTATTTTAATTCTAAAAGCGTACATATTAGCATTTACGATAAGACATTTATAAATATGCACCTCTGTTTCGTACAAAAATAACATGACCTCTGCTTTGGTAACGACATTTGAATGAATATAATTTGACTCATGTATAAAATATATTTTATACGAAACAATGTCTATTACAATGGATTTATTGTATCACTCTTGTCGAATTTTGTCAATTCTGTATTTATAATGTTTTTTTCTAAACCTTCGTATTTGCCTCCGATTTTTTCGACTTTTTTTCGATTTTTTCCTTTGTTACTAAAAATTTGAAATTTAGAAAGTATCATAATGATCATTCTAATCGCATCTACATTGTAGTGACTTTATCCAAATTATTTGAATGGTTTTGTTTTAAGATTTATACATTTTATTTAACCACAGCCAGTTTCTATTCCCTAAGAACAAATCATTGCACCTTTATATTACATTATTATTTTTCTTACACATTCAAATCATTTGTTATTTTTATCAGTAGTGAATGAATTGTCAGTTGCTATAATTCGGACTATTAGTATCTTTCATATCAATTAAATATAAACATTAATCTTAAATAACATAATTTGCAGGAGAGAGTAACGTGTCGGTGGCTGCGCCGCCAGTCGAGAGGCGGACTCCACGCCACCACTACCAGCCACCGTGAGTATGCACATACACACACAGGCACAAACAAATTGTTCAATGAATTAAAGCAACCAATTGTGCTGTTAACAAAATGTTCCAAATAAATATTTAATATTGATTAACCTTACGAATTGTCTAATTGGAGGCGTCGCGTGCGTTACGTGAGCGGCAACGGCGCGGGGGTGTGGCACGAGCGCCTGCTGGACCAGCTCGCAGCGCACCCGTCGCACCCCGCGCATCCTCACCCTGCGCACCCTCCACACCCACACCCCGCGCACCCTGCGCACCCCGCGCACCTCTCGCACGCGCACCACACGCCGCTGCTGCTGGACATCAACCAGGTATGAGCTGACTTATTATATTCTAGTCATTATTTATAATGAACTACAAACTTTTTCAATCGTTCTAAGTCATGATGCCCTGGTACTTACTTATTTGTAATTTAGTCATGTGTAATCATATCACGATGATTTATTTATTACTAACGAGTTACTTAATCTAGTAGATAATTCAATTTAATCGATTTTATTTTATACCATGACTCTTTTGTCCAGTGGTTTAAATTAAGTGTACTAGCCCAAAGACATTGTAAGTTAGACAGTCAATCAGAATTGTCAAACTAAAACCTAACCCTTTTTTAATTGAGATTTTCGTACAAAATAGCAAAAAGCAGTCCAAATCTTGTCCTGACCATTAGCAGCTATTTTTTTTAAATATTTTTTTATCTATATTCTATATCATACCTGCGACAATGGTTTTTATAGTTATGATGTCCTGGTAGTTATTTATATCAGATTTCGCCATTTATATCATTCTTTATTATCGTTAACTTGTAATGATGACCCGATACCGGAAAATGATTCTGAAGATTTATGATGTCCTGGGAATTTGTTGATTAAACACCGCTAAGCTCTAGCTCATCCATGTTCTTTGGCCTTACCAGCAAATAATTTGAAAGCAAATTCAAAGCACTAACAAAATAAATTGTTTTTTAATCTGTGTCAAATGTTTGTTATTAACTTTGGATTTAATATAGTTTTCAAGGTGTCATTACAAAAGTACACGAGAAATATCATTATTAACGATAATAACATTATCGCTACGTTAACTAGATGTCGCTACGGGGCGCCCGGCTTAGTGCGTTGGGAGGAGGTGTGGGGTGGCCGCATCACGCGCCGCACCCTCATCCACATCCTCACCCGCACCCGCACCCACACCAGCACCCTCACCAGCATCATCGGGAACACCCTACGCGGACGCAGGTATGTAATGACATGTGTTATACGAAATAGTATATTGAAAACTTTTATTACAATAAATGGTTTTATTGCAATTTGTTTGCATATTATTGGAGATACGTCTAAATTATATAATCGCTGTCAATTAGAAATTACCATTGAATATCTGTTCAAACATGACCCTTGACCTTTATTTTTGGACATGAAATATGAACAACATACATTTCTTTTATTTTCCGTGAAATATTTAGTTTTAAAACACTGGACATCGAAATTCACATACATATTTATAAGGAATTGTAATTATCCGTGTTAGTTGTTAAGTTATTATATAAAACGATCAAAATTAAAATGCAAGTATTAAATATATTTTTAATTTTGATCCATGATGTTTTAGTTGATGCGTTATAATGCGAGATTGTCAATCTGGGCATAGCATAAACTGAAGATTTAGGCACGTACTGTAAAGATATCAGGTGATCTATAAATAGGTATCTGGACATTATAGTTTATAAATATCTAGAACGAACATAGCGTGATATATATCGATATAAATTAAATAGAGAAATTAATATAATAAAAAATCACCCTACGTACGTCTAAGAAAACGATTCGTGCGAAACGTAAAACGTAAAACAACCGACCAATGAGATCACACTAAGATGTAATACCGACGAATGAAAAGACGGTATCGTATTACGTTTCGCCGCGCGGTGTCGTACAAGCGTGGCGCTGCAGGTGGCGGGCGTGGCGGCGGGCGAGCTGTGGCCGGCCGTGCTGCCCGCGCTGCCGCACGCGCACTTGCGCTACCAGGTACCGCACACACTCCTACAGACACACAGACAACATCAGACAACAAGCATTATAATATAAATTCAAAATTAATGCTTTCATCCTCTTCTCTCCTCAAATTATACGTAAAGGTTTCATATTGATAATATTCCCTTTATGGATCCCACTCGCTCAAATCATTCCCCAAAAAACATTCTGAAATACAATCAGAATTTTAGTCTGAATATTAAGATTGATGCGTCTTTCCTTATCTACCTACCAGAAGAAAGGTTCTCATGTCTAAGTTGGACTTTGATAACTTATAGATTAATTTAATAAAATTTTTCTTGGCTTCTAAACTATCTTTGAGTTTTATTTTTATATTTGAAATTATTATAATTTTCCGGACTATGTCTAAATTTTCAATTTTTAAAACGTACCAAATTAATACTCAGTACTTCCAAATTACTCAAAGAAACGGGTATTAGCGTTTCTTTTCATTGGGTTTTATCCCCGTTGGTTATTTTATTGCCTTTCCAAAAACGAGGAAAACTCCATTTTATTGTCCGGAATTTCCCAGGAGACATCTAAAAGAAATAGTAACACAACACCACAAATTACATTTTAGTCCCAGCGTGCATGCACAATAACGTTGATTTAGAATCTCTATAAACTTCCAATGCCCCTTAGCGTAGCTCTCTTTAATAAAACACATTTACGTCTATCAAAATCTATATAATAATCAATTAGAATTTCTTTTGCATTATTACTATTGATCGAATAAAATTTAAAACCCCTAAATAGTATAAATTCTTTAAAAACAAGAGATTTTAGATCAATGCACTATAACTCACATTGCACTGCTACATCGTCTAAATACGTATAGACATTTCCGCTACAGCTTCCTGCCCTGGTTCGGGTTTTCGTTTAGTTAATACAATTTTAGATAGAATACAACTCTAATATAGTATAAATAAGGTCTTTGTAATTAATTTTGTGCGTGGCTGGACCTGTGGCTTGTTGGAATTTGTATTTGATGATATCCCCTTTGTGAATCGATCTTGTCGTGAGTTTTTTATTATATACTATTTGTATTCGAATCAACTCACGTCAAATCGTTATCGTCTCTCGTCCCGATTAAAGCTTCAGGTGTCTGGTTCGTTTGTATGCTTAGATCATTCTTCGAGATGCCTGCTATAGGTTAGATTTACATCTGCGCTGGAAAAACCGCTGTCTTTAGTGTTTTTAATTATCAATTAAGTATGTTAAATGTTTTTTTGGAAGTCAACGCGCCTGGCTACATAATACGCTTTCTATATTACACTAATAATTTATTATTTAATTCACAAATTGCATAACACTATCCAGGCGTTTTGACATACAATAAGTGCCTTAAAGTTTTGTGGCTAATGAAAATCTTCCAATAGTTCTAATGTACATTATTATTTCATTTACATTTTCATGTAATCCGATTCCCATTTTTGTTGATTGAAACTAAACAAGAGGGGGTTCGGATAAAACAGTTCTATCTATTTGTACTTTTAGTAATGTACTGTTTAGTTTGTTTTTCCTTGAGCTGAAATACACGGCACGCGTTTACGTTTTTGATATTAATAATGGTGATATCAGTGAGCAACCCACCCGAGCTTTCATTTATAATAATAGTTGGTTAATCAGTGTCTCGATAGCAAACTATATGTACACACGTCAACTCGAGCACGGACTGATATGCATGCCCAGATTATTATTATTCTGTGATATTGGTAACTTGCAGTGAGGAGGGTACTAGTATTAATATTGTGATAATTGTAAATGTCGCTTTTTATAATGTAAGCTTGCGGCGATCGCCGTTACGGTGGGCAACTATGTTATCTACATCGTCGCCCGCCGTACTTCGCATTCTACGCTCATTCTTTGTAAGAATTCTTTATAATGTACCGGACGCTGTTTGACAATGTTGTTGTTTGTATGTCATGCAGCGTTCGAATGTTTTAAGGCGAGATGGCGTGCGGGAGCGGGATCACTAATACTTACTCACTGTTTGTGTTTATGTATGTACGTCCGCACACTCGCTTCCCGTGTATCTATCTACTGTCTACCCTTCCCATCCGTCACTTTTGACGTTTATATTTTTTTATCAACCGACTCACGCTTGGCATATTATTTTTGCTTCCTTTTATAATTTTGTATTTAATACCCGGAAATGTTGAATTTCTTTTAATGCTTGGATTATAACCTCTGAAGTTATAGAATTTTACATAGATGACTTAGTTAGTAGATAGATATACCTAAGCAAGTCTGCTGAGAACGGTTCACATAAAACGTTATATATATATCCGTGAGCTGTCTGATACGGCACGTCCGCTACTCTACAAGCACCTGTCATGTTAGTTATTACAAGCTTGGCTCATGTGAAAGTGGCCTCGGGCTTTGCAATCTGAATTATACCTTATAAGTACAGCATAGAACTTACTTTCCAACAAAGGTATAATTGGTTGTGATTGCGATTGGTATTTAATAAGCCAGGCGTTTTGATTGTGTTAACAGCTGCTGCTAGATGCAGTGTGAATTAGTGGTGGCGGTAGGCTGCATAGCCGTGTGCATCACGATTACCTTATGTCTTACTGTGTGTAAAACATACATTCCGTGTGCACTATGCTTGGTGACATAGGTATTGTGTCGGCTATAAACGTTTTTAATTGGCTGATGTTATCATATTACTTTTTAATTGGAAGGTAGGACCACACTTTAACAATGCAAGCTGATTGGTTAATACCAGATACACCAATCAGAATCAGTTAGTTATATACATCAGCGGTTAAATTTAAACGTTTAGAGCCGGCGCCGCCATTGAGTTGTCGATGTTTTCTTCATGTTACACTTCAGAACCGATCGTTTATTTTATTATTATTATTATTATTTTAACACTATAACGACTGTACCGAAATCCGTCGCCATTTTACCTGAAACGTCCTATGGCGTCGGAATTAGGTGTTACAGCATGCAACACTCCAGCTCATTATATTTGGTTGTACCGGCAACATAATAATTTGGACATTTTGTACTTTGGAAACTAAATATATCATGCTCTTGCAGCTTGATTTGTTTTTTCTTTCTTAAAAAGTTATCAAGATGCCCGCAGTTTATGTAATTTAATCTAGATTGCTGGGATGAAATATGTCTAGTGTTATTTGCCACAAATTATGCATTATTTTTTTTGTTTAAGAATACAGTGCTATGGCATATAATGTAAAGTCACTTAGAACCTCGATTGCGATCTCCCAAATATTTTTTGTCGACTAACTCTCACGTTTAAATATTATAAATATATATATTTATTATCCGTGTACCGCATGCATCGATTTTTATTTACGTTACCCTGTGAATGTGCTCCGTGTTTTAAATGTACAATAATTTCTTGCGTTTGAAATTTTCCACCTGTGTGGGATATCCCTTGTAAGATTTGCTAGCCAATGGAATCGCAATATTGCGTAACATGGTCATTCAATCCTATTAGTGATGGTCCACACTAGTTGATATTTAAAACGCCTCCACATAATTTATTTACCATTTTTGGCGCTAGCAACTCAAGCTTTGGTATTATGTAGATTACGATTACATTAAAAAATATACAATAAACGAAATATTTGGCTGGTCGCTTTCATTATTAGACTTGGCTGTTTCCTACAATATGCTCTGTTTATGTGGAAATAAATAACATCTTTAATTGGTTTAATCTATCGTGTTGTTAAGGGTGAGGTTATTAACACGGGCGCAGATCTAATATAACGAGATATGAGCTGTAGATTTTTATCTCGTTCTTCAATATCTTTTATTTTTTTTTCATTATTTTGAGTGCATTACTTTGTTTTATAAACTTCTCATTCAATTTACTTATTGAATTATGACAATATAGTTTGTTATATCTTTAAATTTTTCTTTATTATTCACACATATTTCTTGATCGTTATTATTTTCAAAATATACCTAAGAATTACATAGTGTTCATCTTTTTTTTAATTTATTTTTTTACAAATATATCTAAAAACCATATTTTAATCATCCCCGCTTTATAAAATACGTAGGAACGAGACGATAATCTTGTAAGCTTAAATAATCGAGCGCCTTTATCAGCTATTTTGTGTACTGGTTTACGGTCAACGAAAGCGAGAGATTTTATTACATGTAAAGATTTAAATAAATTTTCATCTCTTTATAGACTCGTAATTAAATCTCTCGTATTTTTTCCGAATGACGATTGAGGCAATGGATGCGATGACTATAATACTATTGAAAGTAATAATAATTATCTTACACGATTCGCATTCCTCGCCCCAATCCTATACAGAGTTGATATTAAATACGACTGTGGGTACAGATGGGCGGCGTGTACGCGGGGCTCCAGTATCACGGCAGCTTTGCACCGCCGCCTCCTCCCCGCGGGCCCTTCGCCTCGCCTCCCCACCCGCACACACACTACATCACCAACTCTCAGGTACTACAATAATGACGTTATGTACCTCTCTTTACAATTTTGGAAAACAATTGTCTTAACATATTTGTTTGTTCAGCGTGCGGAAGGTGGACGTCTAGAAATGCTGGGGAGCGGTGATGGTGGTTTGTCGCCTCTTCAGCCAACAGCTGATATACATCACGCACCCTTGTTACTCGCCACTGAAGTAAGCAATTTTATTTTCACATTTCTATGTATTATAAATGTTTGAGGGCCCGAGTTGAATCCTTGAGGTACTCCTAAACTCTTACTAAGGTGAAACGTTTGTTAGTCCAGATTTTAAACAATAATTGAACATTACAGGCGCGGGGAACACCACTGGAGCTGATGGCGCCTCATCACGCGAGACACGCATTATCACATCATCATCACGTAAGATAATCGGAAAGAAACCATATTTATTAAATTTATCAAATCCTATATAACATTTATTCAATCAAACTTAAACACAGCGTCGTAGCGGCGGTGGCGTGGGCGTAGGTGGCGGTGTGGGAGTGGGCGTGGGGGTGGTGGGTGCTGGCTCGCGAGCCGCGCGGCCCTATGTACGAGCCTCGCCGCGCTGGGCCCCGCACCCGCACACCGTGCACCACATACACCAGGTACACTTCCACTTACATCTATAACGACGGAATAAATTATTTGCATCTACAGTACAAGTGTCCGCCTATAGCTCTGACCATTCATATAAAATAATCAATTTGCTAAGACCTACGCGGTAACTTAAAATGTATTTTCATTACTCAAATATGATTGGCACCAGTACATGTTCTTCACGACTAAGTGCTTATGTGCAGGGAGGTGGCGGGCTGGTGCAGGCGACGTTGCCGGCCCAGCTGCACGTGGCGTCACCGCTGACTCTGCCGCCGCCGCCGCCCACCTACCAGGTACTACTGACTCCTTGATACCAGCTCTAGAGAACATACCACTGACCGTTATAAATTGGACTGTTTACTGCTATTCCTGATAAAGACCTTTGATAACTATTGTGGCTCATTTTATTCTGGTCTTTTTATACTTCTCTACCTATAATAGTCACGTTTAAGATGTTAATAATTTTGATAAGATCTTCACGTCCCGACATTTTGTTTTATGTGTACATATCTAATTTTTTTAAAACTAAAATCTACCCTCAGGTGTTCCTAAATCTTCTCGCAATGTTCCCCCTGTCCCCTTACGCCGAGGCCCGTGACGAGGCCGGCGACTCCCCAGAGACAGAGAACTACGAAGCTCTGCTGTCGTTGGCTGAGCGCCTGGGGGAGGCGAAGCCCCGCGGATTGGCCCGTCACGAGATAGACCTGCTGCCGTCGTATAAATACTCCGAGCAGACGCACCAGGGTAAGAAATACAATGTATCATATATGTGTATCTTAATAAGTGTTATTGGAATTGCAACCAATTAGATTTAAACCTTATGTTTGATATACTAAATATTGTAATTATATTCTCAGGCGAGCAAACCTCATGCGTGGTGTGCATGTGTGAGTTTGAGGCGCGACAGACGCTGCGCGTGTTGCCATGCGCTCATGAGTTCCACGCCAAATGCGTTGACAAGTGGCTACGGGTACGTAAATACACAACACATACGCACCCAAAAAAAACCAAACACGTGCCCACATGCGCTCTTATACACACGCATTTGAACTAACACACGTCTCTCATTATAAAATTTTATATTTCAGTCAAACCGAACCTGCCCTATCTGCCGCGGAAACGCCTCGGAGTATTTCACCAACTCTGAGTGACTCTGCCAAACGCGTCCTTATTTCGGACGCGATAAAGGCGATAGTCGCTTGTGACAACTTCACTACGGGCTGCTGTATTGATTCTGTTTTTATTATTTTATCTCATCAACTATGTCAAGGTAGCCCAAATGAAAGTAGCTCCTATATTAATGCGGTAAAGTCGACAGTGCAGTGGATCACGGTGCGATCGAACTTTTGACACTTCGCTACATCTTCGACTCTATTGCTTTCGTTATAAGTTCTATATGGTACATCTCGCCGATTGAACTATAATTTTCAGTTTCCCTTACACAAAGCCTTATATATTTTTCTATTAACAAATGAGTTCGTAAACTGCTTGTAGCGAAGTGTGGAACTACCAATGGTCAATAATAATATTATTTTTGTATAATTTCAAAGTTACCCGTAACAACGCCTGTAATATGGTTAGTATTAAGTGTATATGTTAGCTGGCGGCCTTAGTTGTGTGAGTGCCCTTCGTGTACACGTGTGAGTATGTATAAATACGGGAGTGGCGGCGTGGCGGTCAGTGCCACAGAGTACTATAAAGTCAGTGCGTCTCACGACGCCGCGTCGAATGGACGTTCCTGGGGTTAATTTTAAATTAGATTTAGTTGCGTGTGCGGTCAATTTTTACGATATGTTTTTTAGATTACGGTCATATATAATGGGTGATTTTTGTAAATGGCCGTGTTATTGTAAAACAGCATGCATTTTTTTATTGTTTCGCTTCTTAACCGACTTCGGAGTATGTTTTTGTTGACTTTTCTGTTTGTTATGTGGTCGCGATGTGCAATGTGTATTTGGTTGGGAGAGGTTGGTATGTAATTGATACTTATCACTAACGTTATAAGATTTAGAGCACCACTTAATAATTTCCAGTGGTAATTTTGATATTTCTAAATAATGTACTAATGAAATGTTTTTTTTTAATTATACTCTCATTTGCCTCTCCCAGATAAAGCAATAATCGTCGGCGTGCAATATGTATGTTTGTATGTTAGAATAATGTTTGTTTGCTTGCTTTGATGGTCCAATACAAAATTTTATGCGTAAATCTAGCTGTTATCAAATTTATCTTTAACAGTTAATGGTACATGTTATTTTGATCCCATTCAAATGTATTCACAAATAATATTAGTTAGTCTTTGGCTTCATTTTGCACTTTTAATATAAAAAATATGAAGATATTAATACATCCGTTAATAAAGTCGATGTTTGTACGCACTTTTCAATATTTTTCTAAAAGTTGCTTTCATATATTGTAAATAGATTGAAGGGATATTTATCCTTATTTAGCCTTTTGTTATTTTTAATTGTGAGGGAAGAAAAATGGCTTCCATTATTTAGTTAAACTTGTTTTTATATGTGTTACTTAGATATGTCTAGATGACTTGTATAAACTTGAGTGGAAAGATCTTATATTTAATTAAAAATAACAAAAAAAAACTTATATATAAGTCTCCAAGCTCATTCGGGTTCAGTGCCATTACAAATTATTATATATTTTATTTTATAATATTGACAATTAATTATCAAAGTTTCAGTAGTGTCCAAAGTTACAGCATACATTCAACCTTTCTTTACAATTCATTAAGTTATACATAGTTTATAATATTATTTTACATATGTTCTCATTTCAATTATTCTTTTTGTTTCTCATACATCCCGCTTATGTATATTTTTTCAATTATATATTAACATTTGGCCATTTTATTTAAATACAGAATGATAAAATTGTACAAAGCAACCAGGAATCAAACCTGTTACACCTGGAATTCAAACACGTTTATGCGTAACTCATTCTATGTTATTTCAAAGTTTCTTATTTTTTATATACTTTACAATACTTATTACAAATAAATTCATTTCATCTAGTATACAAAAGGAAATACAATAATGTCTATATTAATACATTGCTTATAACCTGTAGTTATAATTTGATCATATTACTTAGTTTATTAAATAGGATGGGGCTTAATTATTCATTTCTATTGTCATAGTAAACTACTAACCATCTACAATCTTCACTTAAATGTAGATAAAAGTTGTCAGATCAAATTTATGTTGAATGTTTCTTTATTAAATCCATCTCTTATTGCTATTCCATCAAAGCTCAAACAGTCTAGCAACAATGCCTGTAGTTTCTTAGAAATGGTTAATTTTGTGTGTATGTCGGTATTTTATTTGTTATGTAAACTTATATTCATTCGGAAGATTTTCTATTATATAATTTTCTTTTTTTAGATTTAATTAACTCTCCTAACGATACATTGTTTGTCGTTGTATTAGTTCAATTTGTTCATTGAAATTTGTGCCTTATTGCATATACGTTAAGTTTTAATTTGAATTGATTTATTCACGTATTTTTAAATTTTAGTATATTAGGAACAAAATTATGTAACGAGCTTGTTTTTTTTCTAATTTGTTAATCGCATCCCGTGGAGTCAACTGTGATTGTCAGTTTCAGTGGCTGTCATATGTCAGGTTTGTACACCTGATCCATGACAGGAGACAGCATCAGTTGTCACCTGTCTTGATGACAGCTGTCATAGCTTACGCCAGAGACCAAAGGACTGTGTGATTGTAATGTGTATAGAGCGCCCGGGGAGCGTTGAGCGTTGTAACACATGTGACTAACACGGGTCAAGTCTCAGCGGGCGCGCTACATCCGCCTCATTATGCTCAGTCGTTTTTATTTTATTAAATGCACTGCTAATTTATGTTTTTTTCTTTTATTTTGTATCCTTTCGTTTGCTAATTTTACTTTTTCTTCATCGCTTAATTTAATGGTTATGGTTTTACAATATATGCCAGCATTGGCTAAATATTTTGTTTTTAACTGGATTACATTTTGAGGAGTAGGTTTGTGTCAATTTTAAGTATTGTGAGTCTAATGGCTCTTATAGCACTGTATAATTGTATAATATTAAATAGCGACTATATAATGCTTTTGTAAAGTCCTGTAAATTAATGTATAGCGAAAACGATGTAAGATTATATACGAATGGTCATTGCCAGAATCATGCCTCTAAAATCTACCATAAAGTCTCGATGAATTATTGCCAGCTGTCAATTAGTCGTAATAGCACCGCGTTATTTACTACGTGTCACACAATTTCGTGCTTAGATAGTGTTGCCAAATTGTGGAATGACAGCTGTCAGTGGTAGGTGTCATTGCTTTTAAAGTTTAGCACTGTCCAGAGTAGCTTAGAGCGGTGTAAATAGCTCGTGTATTTATGTATAGTGGATAAAACGTATTTTTGCATGACTATAATATTGTAATTGTTCAGCGAGTTGTGTTATTTACTTATTTTTTAGAAACCTGTTCGCTTCGTCCAATCTCAGTCCCCCGTCCTCAAGCGACGTTTTATTTCCCGTGAAACTAGTAATTGAAAAAGTAAGTAAATTACACAGCGAGCGTACTCCATGCAATAACTTTTCTATACGAATTAATTATTATAATTGAAGGATATATTGCGTAGTGTAGTGTGTTGGACTGCGCTCATTGTCCGGTGTGAACGACCCAGGCTTTTTTGCTTTGAAATCCGTTTATTTAGTAATCGCTGTTTAGTGACACTTAGCCGTTTATTAATGTAGCACTAGATTTTTTATATTTCCATAGACTTCCACTAATTTTGAACTGTGTGCTGTGTTTCGTAGGTTCGACGTTACGTGTTAAGCGATGGGTCGGTAGGAATAGGGGATGCTGCGTGTGTGGGCCTTTAACTCTAGGATATACTAAATTTATAAAATCTTATAATTCAAAGAGCGTTAGCACTTGCTCAAAGTTGGTTAATTCGTTGAAATTCTTGTATAAATAGAACGGTTGGATTAGACCATAGATTACGCGACCGGAGGCAACGGAAACTACCATGTTTCTAACAATACCCTGAAACCAATTCACGTCTCCGGTCGGATCCTAAAGTATTATATTAAAAAGCTACCTCCTCGCATCTGCGGTAAAACACCAAGATTGAATTTAATAAATAGTAATATTGACATGTTTTATATTGCTTCAGAAATTATTATCGAGTGTATTTAACAGCGCACGTTGGTCATGTAGAAAGTGAGGGCGGTCGCACGATAGACACGTGTGACAATTGGCTGCGAAAGGTAGACCGAACAAATATTGACAACTTACGTTGAAGGTGACAAAAATTTAAAGTGTTCGGTGGCAACATATTCACTAAGCACGTTTTAGTTCTTATGAACTCCATATTATATTAGTCGTGCTTTATTTAATTGTAAAAGCACTGCCCATAGATATCTCGTGCAAAAGTTATACGAAGAATGCCTTAAATATTTATCCAAAATAAAGAAGAATTCAATAAATTCAAGATGTTTAAAGTGTATTCAAGCTTTAGCTAACTTTGGAACCGCAAAGGTAAAAGGCTTTGCTTTATAAAAGAAAAACAATCAGTACTCAAATACATATCTTAAGCTAAAAGTGCTTTATTAAAGCGATTTCAAAGTAGGCTAAAGCGGTAGAACTCTTCCACAAATCATAGGACCAAGTTTGTAAATTTTACACACAGGTTTTACCTTTGTACGAGCCTGTTATATAAAGGTATAGATGTTTATAGATTTGCAGATATAATTTTGGGATATTTTCGGTATATTTTCATAGTTTAAGGCTTTAATGTAGTGTTTTGTTGAATTTGTTAATACTAACATTTATATTTCTATTTCGAGTTTCATTTATGATTAATCAATCAATATTTTAATAATTTGACAATGACAGATCATTAATGTTGCCAGAGGAAAAATACAACTACGTAATGGTAGTTTTTGAATTATTAAGAATCATCCGTTTTAATAATCTCCAATAGTTGAAGAATGTTTCATCAATGATTGTCAGAGGTCGAGCTCTCGTGTGACCCCTCAACGCAACACTACTGCAAATAAAGTAACTTTGAATAGCAATTTTGTTTTATTTATTTCAAAATACTTAAAAAGTTTTATGTGTATTAGCAACGATGAAATGAAAGTTTTATAACCCTTAACCCTTATATATGTGTTGTTAACTTAAAATCTGGGTTCTAGGTTATGAAATTTATATGACACTTGACGTAGATAATAATAAGATAATAAGCACACACTATTTAATAAAAATTATTTCAGTAATTTTGTGGGCGAATAATAATAACCCAAAAAATATGTTATATAAAAAAAAAAAAAACATCCATTTTATACGTTGTCAAAAACATTTTATACTTTACGTAACAAACAAAATTTTAATTCTTTACGTAATTCTGTTTTTTGTTTGAATTTATGCTTGAACAAATAAACAGGCATGCATGAAGATAAACGAAAGTTTTGTTTTTTGTACGAGAAATTACGACAAGAAGGCCACTAAGAAGACATTAAGGGCAAAGCCCTTTGTCAGATGCATATTCGCCATATATTATTAGTTAATATATTAACAATTAGTTTTGGCGCGCTCTCAATTATTATAATTAGCAATTGCGTAAATAACACGATAACATCTTTGTTCTTATTATTTATATGTTGTTTTATATTACCTACTACTGTTGTGCCCGCGGCTTCAACTACTTTTTAAATAAGTTTACTTAGTCTAAGGTAGATCGTTGTTAGACTACTATGGCTATAACTATGGATACGACACCACCTATCATCAGGAAGATCATTTGCTCATATCCATCCTTTCCATTATAAAAAATTTGGTGATTTATTTATTGTTATATTACCTCTATTATTAGTAGCTAAAGAGCGTTACGATATAAGGGTTCGTAAAAAGTAATAAGAAAGAAAACTCTGAGATGTCTTCGTTGTCAGTCTCTGTTGTCATGACTACAAACTGTCTCTCTTTTTCTGTCTAGGGAACGTGTTTCCATGGGTGTAAATACATATAAGTTACAATTTATTAACCAAGTTACATCTAACGTTCCCAGTTCCTTTGTACTATAACATTACCAACCATTTATACCACATATTTTGTTAAAACAAGACATGAAAAATATTATAATGTTTTGTTTTAAAAATACGCTTTAGTGACAAGTGTCAATGATATGTTAATGAAAGTTAATGTTACGTTATCGTGAATAAGATTTGAGTGTAAAGATATTGAAAGTAGTTACATACGTTTTGCTAAAATATAGACATTTGATAGTAATATTAAACCACAAAAATAATAAAGTAACCATTTATTTAATTATTTTTCTTATTAATTGTGTATGTATGTATGGTGCAGCGTTGATCTCATTTTAAGAATAGAATGCACTCTCGGAACTTAGAACAAGAATGGCGTTGAGACATTATGTATAAAAAATATTTAACTAAATTAGTTTATTCAAATTGAGCTATTTGTGTTTTTTTTTTCTATTAGTAAATCTAAATTTACTAATACACATAGAAAGACAGATAAAAATTTTAAAAAATAAATAAAGTGTTAAAATCTGTTTCGAGTTTGTCTGCTCTCGCCTTCTCAGGTTCCATAAAAAAACCATGTACTACTTGTCTCAATGTCTCAAAAATGTTATAAATATCCTATATCTACCTACCTATATCTTTTAAACTTATTTCAATCAGTTCACAGTTTTGTGTTTTCCTTCTAAAAACGTGAGAACTATTCATCGATTTTCGAAAGAAGACTAATAGATGTCGCCTCCGTCGTGATAAAAAAGATCACATTTAGAATATTATGGTAAATCAACTGGCAGAGCGATAGGACCGTCCTAGATGTTGCAAATTCGAATCCTGCTCTAATTAATATTTGATTCCATATTTATTTAAAAGTATATCATGTAAACAAGGAAAATAACAAATTATAAATCATTTGAAACGTCAGGTTAGGTCAGGTCAGGTTAAATAAAAACAGTATCAAATAGCTTAACACCACTCCAACTTCCGGTTACTAATAACAGCTCTATGTAATCTATGTTCTTCCTGGTCAACCTAGAGCCAATAAATAGTACCAGTGTGTGTCTGAACGTTTAAACACCAACGCGCTAAAAGCGTGTAACAAATTAAAAAAGTGTAAAAACGAAAGGCAAAAAGTTTAAATTTGAATTTAAAGTTATTGTGTGCGTGTAATGATTACTGAGTTTAATGTTTATTTGATAGTGTTCGTCTTAAGTGTTGTCATTTTATAAAAGTACATATTTTTACGGAAATATACTTTAATGGTTTGATAATTTTCACAAATTACTTGAGGATATGTATCGTAAACTTACATTTTATGCCATAAAACATTGAACAGTTTTTTTTAATATTCGCGAAGATTTACCATTATAACTTGATTAAGTCTATTTATAACTCATTTTTATCAGGTATAATTATTACTGTTAATAAATATAGTAGTCTTGTGGTGTCATTCCATTAATACATTATTTTACCAGCATCTTGTAGAGTTATCTCACATTTTTTTTTCTGAAAACATAAATGGTATTCAATAATTTCTCATTATAAAAAGACCAATGTCATAGTAGATAATCCTTTTAACATTGACAAATCTGTGTCAAATAATTTTGCGTACATTTTGTCTTAAGATATGAGATTGTATTTGATATAATGCCAATTGTAACGGCTGTTGAAGATGCGAAGACAGACAACACGGGGACAAACAATTATAGGTTACTAGTTACTTAATACCAGAGAATTCATGGTCGGGGAAAATATTTGGGTCTTTGGTACGCTAATTCGTCAAATGCTTTAAGAAATATAATAGGAATGATAGGTATATTTATTATTGATTTTAGTCACAAAGGTTGATCTACCAAAACTTTGATCGATCAATTCAATATTTATAAAGCATGTATTTGCTAGATAGAAATATTTACTTCCTTGTCTTGTTTATAGGTATATAAAACATTTAGTTGTTTATAGTCAGGTTTGTTTCATTAGAATACAACAGATTATTAATATACCTACCTTTTGTTATCGTGTTCGAGTGGTCAATAATTTTTATCTAAATAACAAATAGTTACACTACAAAGTAATATAACATAAAAATGTAATTATCTTTAACATAATAATGTTTATGAAGTTGGGTTCTGATTATAAGTATATACCTAAATCTTTGTGTAACTTTTTATTCAAGGCACATTATTATTAATTATAATATTTATCGTTGCTCCAAATTCATAATATTACCGATTGACATCAGACATTTTAACTTGAACGTTTAAAAACCTTCTCCACTTATTAGAAAACAGCAACCTAACGATTTTAAAACGGCGGAATAAATTTCTCGAATATTTTTTCAGAAAGACCTAAACTAATTGTTTTAATAACATAACTCACTACTTTTTAACAATATATAAACTATAAAACAAATTCTTACACAAAATCAAAACTTTATCCCAAAAACTAAACGATACAGATACATACTTACATCCAAAATAGGAATATTTTATACAATTATTGCAACATCATTGATCAATTGAAGGTATATCAAGTCAAGAACTTATAATAAGAGATTATGACTGACAGTAAGAATTAATAATAAGAGATTATTATTGACAGTTCTATTGTGAAATTAATACCATTATGTGATTATCTCATCCTCTGGCAGCGACACTATCACGTGACATTTTCCACCTCACCCAAGCCAAGAACTGAGTGCTCACTATTTATAATGACACAGTATTACACGAATCTGGGACAATCAATCGCTTCCTGGTTCAAAAGTACCTTTGAGTTCATTGGTTTCATTTAATTGAAGTGAGTAAAAAAATGTATCAACATCATATCTATCCATTGTTTGGGTAAAGGAATGTATGTACAAACTTTTTATTACATTTGAAGATAAAAATACATATAAAAAAACTAAATCTCTTTTACGTAAATCGTGTGAATCTGTCAATTGATTATCAAACTAATTGGCTATTTTTCATCGTTCAAATTAATTAAAACTATTTTTGTATTCATACTTTTATTTTAGAACATTAACAAACTTAATGGTTAATTAAAATAATAAAGTGACAACACTAAACTAATGTCAAGAGTTTAACGGCGGGAATTGAAACAAGTAAAATAAAGTGAAATATAATTATAAATACGATGAGCTGTGACCGCTCAGAGTGTGACAGCGAAAACACCAGCGAAGAAGACGTGGATTCCGGAATAGCGGAAGAGTTGGGAAGAAAGGACGTAGATTGTATGGATCTCTCAGAGTTTTTCAATTATTGGTGAGTTTAATTATCGAACTGTTCAGTAGTTTACAAATATAAGCCACAGTTATACTACCTTATTAAATTCTGAATTATCTGAAATTCTATGCTTAAGATTGAAAAATTATAGGACTTATAAGAATGCTTTCGTAATAACATCTATGTACTATATATTAATTGGATCAATACTCTATGTATTTGAAATTATTAACCTACAGCTTTTTGTATGTTGTGTAAATAACATCATTGCTATTATAAAATTGCAGGCACTTATTATTTCAAATAATTTCACTTATTAATTAATTTATATTATAATATATTTATAGTTACTGCAGTGAGTACAAAAGTTTGCAGAATGATTAGAGTTTGCTTTATATGTAAAATACATTTAATATAAATAAAAGTTAAAGTTTTATAAATTTAAAATATATTTTTCACTAGCGTTCACTATCTGAAAAAAATAAAATATTATTTCCATTAATTAATATATTTACTTAGGACCCCATACACTTTAATAATATATAAAAATATAAAAATTACGATACCTTAACTACGTCAACTGACAACAATTGGGACACCCATCATCGTCTCCCCCTCCTTGATTCTCCACAACATGAACTCCGCCACTGAAACCATCGTTATCAACAACGTTCACCCCTCCGCCATAACCAGTGTTATCAACGACGTTTACCCCCCCGCCATAACCATCGTTATCAACAACATTCACCCCACCTCCATAACCGGTGTTATCAACGACGTTTACCCCCCCGCCATAACCATCGTTATCAACAACATTCACCCCACCTCCATAACCAGTGTTGTCAACGACGTTTACCCCCCCTCCATAACCATCATTGTCCACAACATTAACCCCACCTGAGTTATCTGATACTTGTACGCCTGACTGGAAAACAAAGAAAATCCATTTAACTTTTGTAATAATAACTAATCAACAAACAAACTACTTTAGATGGTTTATTGATGATAGAAGAAATAATGTTGATAGTAAGTTATCACACATTAACTTCAGTACGTAAACTGACATCTTTGGAAGAGGAAGAGGATTGAGAAGAATAATAGTTATAAGAGGAAGTAGGATTGATGGAATGAAATTAGAAATTCCAGTTCCCACAAAACTAACGCACGCTACAAGCACTACTCATCAAACAAAACAAAATAAAAAGGTATTAAATAAAATAATTACTGGACAATACCATGTTACATAATCAAAAAAACTAATTTAACTTATGAATATTAATAATAAATTAAACATACCGGGTCGTACATGTCTGTTTGTTAGATCACTTAACATAGAAATATTTAATCTTATCGATTCTTGTTATATATAAGAGTTGATTATGAAGAGTTACTGCGATTGCAATTTATATATCCCATATTATATTGTATTGATTTATGTTTCTCGAAAATATTTAGCGATGAACCAATTTCTCTCGTTTTTATGTTCTTTAAAACAAACATAGGGCCCCTCGCCTCGCTCTAAACACTATGCCAACGACAATATAATAAAAAAAAAAAATACTTAAATGGTCATGTGAATTTCATCAATCCTCATCTTTTCGTGAAAATGATAATATTTACTTTAAAATTAATTTATCGAAATCAGTTTAGTTGTCAATAAAAGTAACAGACAGAGAGAGACTTTTTATTTAATAATATTATATTTCTGTGGCTTATTCTTATTCAGTTGGGATAGTTTAAACTAAGGAAAAGGATGTCGCGAATTTGTTTCTCTGAAAATGAAAGCAGCACCGGGCTTTTAGGGTATCTCTTTAAAAGTGTCTAAAAAGTTTCAAAAGCTTCTTATGTGCCCTTTGACACATATCTTGCAATTAATAATTTTTAGTGAGCTTTTTCTATTTATTATAAAAAACACTAAAATATTGCCTTTCAACCCAGACTTTTTGAAAGCTTCCGATACAGTTTAAACTTAAATTTTATGTTAATTCAAGGAGTGCCAGAAAGATTATTTTCTTTTTTTAGGAATTGCCTAAGCGAAATAATTCAATCTGTTGAGGTTAGTGAACCTATATATAGAGACCAGAAACTCTGCTTCCGTGTATCTCAAGGCAATGTGCTAGGCTCGAACCCCTTTTTAACTTTTATAAATGATTTTTGTGACTTTTGCCGGTAAAATTGCTTTTGCCGAACATATTTTTCTACTCTTCACATTTGGAGTAATCTTCAGTATGGATTAAACATAGCTTGCGCACGGATCAAAAATAATTAAATGTCATAAAACTGCGGATAACAATAAAATATAATCTAACCGTCACCTTCTTACCTACTTGGAAATCGTCTAGTACTTTATTTAGTAATTATTTCCTAACTCAACATAATTTCCCAAATAGTGCTTCCTTATGTTATTGTGGGACAGTGAAGTCTTCTGAATGCATTAAATAACCTGATCATGATATCATTAATACCAATACGTTGTGTCCCTAGACCAATATAATATGCTTAGAAATTTGGATTCGGAAAGTAGAGTATATTTTCAAACAATAGAAATAGCTTTTTATGCTAATTGCCATCCGCTTTTAAAATAGATACTTGTACTTGGGATGGTCCTGTAACATCATTTACATCTGATTAATGGAGCAATGGAAAGAGGTTCTTAAAATAGCGTTTGAACCTTTTCAATTACCCACCAAATAAAATTTCAACGTCAAATTTCAACTTTTCATGTCATTTTTCAAGAACACAGGTTTACTTACCATCCAGATTAGACTTATAATCCACAACACAAACCGCAACCGCCTGGTCTAAAATCTCCAAGAGCTACATTAATAAGAGGTTTTCAAGAACATCATTTTTTCTCAATTTATACATCACATACATTTTCATGCAAAAATGTTACTTTTAGATGTTTTGAATAGTTTCAAACTTTAACGTAACTATTGTGCTATAATAATACTATATTTTTATATTGTGTTGTTATTATCTCTGATATAATATTATTATACAGGGTTATTTGTAATTAGTTGACCACCTATACATTAGTCCCAACATAATTTGTTTAACATCTTTTTAAAATTAATAGTTTTTGAAATTAAAGTTTTTAGAAATCGTTGGTATGGCGTCCGGGCGTTGACCTTTTAAGTACATCTTACAAGATACAGAGTAATAAGTAAAAGAGGGAACATATTTTTTTTTATTCGTTTTTTTTGTGTTGATTATCAAGATTTGTAAAAAGTCGTAGAACAAATGTTGTTGGTATTGATATAGAAAGGCTGCTTGCAAGAGGTGGCTAACAAATAAAACTAATAACAAATAACTCTGTATATATATTTTTCTCGATCTAGATTCTGTCAAACTTTCTTTAACCAAAATTGTGATGGGCGTAATCTTTGACAAGTTTGTTCGATACGGGCACCAGTCTACCATTGATATTTTTCTTATCTATCTATCTTAACTGAAATACTGTAAAAAATTTTTGTGTTTAGAGAAATAATTAAATTGCTGAAGCTGCATAATATTCTATTCGTTCTTACTAACACTATAAATGTTGTTTTAGAAATTACTGACCTAAAAAAACATCATTGCTATTATTAAGTTGTAGGCACTTGGAAAGACTTTTGAATAATCTCTCTTATTTCTCTATTTAAGCGATAATGTATTTGTCATTGGGACTCATATTAAAAGATAATAAAAAAATAAACAGTTTTATAATATATTTATTATAGATAAAATTATAAGTAATACAATTTTAAACATAATAATAAAATAGTTTACACTAACGTTTAAAAAAATTAAAAAAGATACAAAATAAAAATGATTATTTTATAACTGTAAAATTTAAACAGTTCAAACAATGCATAAAAAAAACTACAGTAAAACCTTAATTATAAACCACGTTAATGCCACCGTTGTCTTGGACATAGACTCCTCCTCCTCCATTGTCCACAACCTGAACCCCTCCGCCGTAGCCACCGTTGTCCACAACCTGAACCCCTCCGCCATAACCACCGTTGTCAACAACAGTAACCCCTCCGCCGTAACCACCGCTGTCAACGACGGTCACCCCTCCTCCTCCATTGTCCACAACCTGAACCCCTCCGCCGTAACCATCGCTGTCAACTACAGTCACCCCTCCTCCATAACCACCGTTGTCAACAACCTGAACCCCTCCACCGTAACCATTGTTGTCCACGACTTCGACCCCACCTGAGTTATCTGATACTTGAACACCTGACTGGAGAACAAAAAAATATGTTTAAGTTTTTGTAACAATAATAAATAAACAAACAACTGTAGATGGTTTAATGGTGATAAAGGAAATAATGTTGATGGCAAGTTGGCACACATTGACCTCAGTACATAAGACTTGAGGGTAAGAGGAGATTTGAGAAGAACAAGGATTATGAGAGAGAGAGCAGAACTGATGGGATAGAAATAGCAAATCCGGCCCTCAGTAACACTAACGCACATATCACTTAACATCAATCACATTCAAATAAAAATAGTTACTCATATACTGTTAACTTGTCAGCTAACTTAATTTATAAAATAAGCTTATTATATAAATAAAACATACCGGGTGGTACATGTTGTCTGTTCGTTAAGTCACTCAATATGGAACTGTATAATCTTATCGTTCCTTGTTTTATCTAGAGATAAAAGGCGATTGTATTTTTTATATGTTATATTATTATCGTATTAATGGTTCGTATTTGTAGCAATTAGTCAGCGATAACCTTATTTCTGATTTCCCTTTTTTGGGGAAAACATACGGAACAGAAATCTAGTCGCAGTTTCGTCATTGATATTTAAAACGGGCCTGGTTTATTCACGAGGTTTTGACCCCTCTGTAGATTATAAAAAGTATTAGGTAAAAGAAGTAGCAGTAGTAGTAGTAGTAGTTGTTGTTGTTGTTGTTAAACTCTTTATTGTACACAATAACACAATGTAAATTACAATTTATACAAAATACAAAAATAAAAAATAGTAATAGCAGTAGTGGCTTAAAAGTAGATTTTATCCAAAAAATATCAATTCTTTAGATACGACATTAGCAGAGTTATTTATAATGTCTATGGGGTTTATTTCTATTGTGTTTAGTTTATAACTTATCCATTTTCTATCATACACCTAAAATCTTAGCAAAATTTTTTAAACAAGAGAAAAACTATAAACGACCTCGACATAATTAAGTAAACCGATCTTTTTTTTAATACTGGAAAATGAAGAAAAATATGTTTATTCATTCTGATGTAGTAGCGGGCAGGTATTTTTGAGGGTGCTCTAAGTTGCCTGGGGCACCGTCATTTAGGGGGTACTATAGACAGAGACTTGAAACCTCCTTGTGGGTACCCCAAGGCAGTGTGCCAGGTCCTACCTTCTTCTTAACGTTTATAAATGACTATTTTATAACCGTATTCTTCTTGCCGGCAATATTCCTCTGACAATTCAATTCTTTTAATTTACTACAATCATTATAACTTAATTTTAAGCATAAAATCAGAGCATCCTATAGCTCCTGGTAGGGTTATAGGTTCCGTAGGGGCAGAGCATATATTCCTTGGCTAAATTCAAATTGACTTTGTTTAATTATAATAGCTTCTTGTACTATCACTATCTAAAATGTATTCATATTGTGCAACATGAGCTTTATTCTTAATGATTGAACAAACTTTTACATCACCCTATTGTTTGTTTGTTTAAAGATCAGCGAACCACCAACACCAGCACCGCCACCACCACCAACACCAGCGAACTGTGCCACCACTCATAAGATTGCTTCTTCTTTCACCTTCCACAGAACCCTTTGAAACTGTTCTTTCCACTTTATCGTATCCCTATCTGTTTTACAATTACCTTTTTATTGTCTTTAAATCTTGCGCTCCGCTTCCCATAGAAAGCACCATTTCATTCCATAATTCGTTTACAGACCTTTTATTTCTACTATTTCATTAAATTACTTTTTTAATCCACGTACTCAACTATCTCCACCGTACATTACTGAGTTATGTATTTGGTAATGAAATTGTCGTTACGACACAGACACTAAGAGAATAAATACACAGAGTTTGTTTTGTAGATAAATAAATTTATTATAAATAAAGTTATAACGCTATAAATTAAAAAAAAAATTTTCGCTAGCGTGCACCATCTGAAAAAAACATCCATCTTTAATACATCGTATATCTATTTGATATCTGTAAGGTCTATAAATATTAAAAGATTACAAACTTTAAGGATACCTCAATTATAATTTACGCTAATTCCACTGTCATCAGCTCCTCCATTGTCAACCTGAACCCCAGCACCGCAACCGTCGTTGTCATTGACGCTCACGCCCCCACCATAATCTTCACTGTCATTTACACTAATCCCCCCACCACACCCATCGTTCTCATTGACACTAACCCCCCCTGAGTTATCTGATACTTGTACGCCTGACTGGAATAAAAAATACAAACATTCAAACAATGTAATCATGGATATAATTTGTCTTGTTTTTTGGTGGTAGAGAAAATTGTTTTGATGATTCCTGAATCATCAGGGTAAATTATTTTATATAAGAGGGGTGGAGTTATTACTTTTAGGAATATAATATTTGATAGGCTATATTTGTGAAGAACGAGGATTATGAGAAGAACAATAGACTGATGGAATGGAATTAGTGCTTTAGGTTCACAACACTAACGTACCGAACTTCTCTTTAATCGAACTTCAATAAAAACTATATTTTATTCACAGGACATTTTTCTACTTTTACTAATTCTTCAAATAAATTAAAGTTATAACATACCATGATGTCCGTAGATTACGACACTCGATTTTAGACTGTTAAATTTTATCTGTCCTCGCTATCGAAGATAAATAAAACGTTTGTGATTTCTACGCATTGATTGGTGATACATTTTATTATCGTAATGTTGATTTATTTGTTACTATTAGTCACCGACGATCTAATTTCTGAGGTCCTTATAATATTGTTTGGGGAAAATATACACAAATAAACTTTAACACAGAGTACAGAAACTGTGGATTTCTAATTGTTCAGACTTTCCTATTTTCAATGCTAACCAAGACACGTGGTTCCTTCTCAGTACATGCTGATATCAAGATAATCTACCACTCCTCGTCTATTCTGTGACTGATAGGAATAGGTACCTCAAAAACTATAATCCACTTAGCACATTATATCGTGTAATTGAAAGATGGTAATAAAAAAGTTATTCGCGAACATTACAAATATAGAAAAATACAAACCTCCTTTTTCGAAGATATGACACGCTACTGTTAATAACAAACACACACATATACACAAGCTTTTGCTAGCGACTTTGTCTGCTCTTTTCTATATTATTGTTCCTATTTAGTCTATATTATTGTTCCTATTTAGATTTTAGATATTCCCCTAGTACCTAAACTTCAATAATAAACTAACTAATATCACAAAATGTATAGAAATCGAGTGTGCAATAAAAATATTATCGTATATTCTAACTTGAACGTCTCTTAATATTTAATTTAAGTGAAAGTAGACATTTAGTTACTGTTATATCTTGCGGTCTCGTAAGGGTCAAGTGTTATTGGATATACATTCAAATTGGTGATTACTGGTTTGAAATGTTATTTAACCGGTTTAAAGTGGAACATGATGAGCCATATGTTATTATTATTATGAAGTTTATTATTACCATTATATTATATATATAATTAATAATAATCGAGTATTAATCCTTTCTTGAAGGAATTTAGATAAGATAAAGTTTTAGATATGCTTAATGACAGGTACCAAATAGGGTTGCATATATTTCCGCATTTGCATATTTTCATATTAATAAGAACTATTATATATTATAATTTAGAAAATTAAAATTCGATTACACAAAACTTATTAATAAATAGTTTGTAACTTTTTATTGATTTTTAAAGAATACTAAAATGAAATGTACCTACTAGAACCATCATCAAAACGTCTTCATATTCTTAGAAGATGTAAAAAAACTATTGGATTGAATTTAATGAAATTTAGTATGGTGGAGGTTATTGACCTGGTGAAAAATGAGATTCTCTTTCCTTGAAATTCTCAATTTTTCATTTGAAAATATAACAACTGATTCCGATTATAGTTATAATTTATAATGTAAGAAAACTATTTGAAGATTTTTTATGAGTTTTTGTGTGGTGTTAATTTATTATCATTTTTATTTATTACTAAGTCAACTGAGATGCTTTTCACCGCCAAAAATTCTTGATGTTTTCTGCTGCCTTTGACGATAAAGGTATTTTGTGAAGAACTATACAATTATATTTTTTGTATAAATATTACTTATCTAAGCTGGACTCAAAATATTGGTAAATTTATAAACTGTTTTTTTTCTGATTTTGATTTTGGATTACAATATGTATACCTATATGGGTATGGAGCCGTTGGAACAATGTATGTCAGGAACTAAAAAAAGGGTACGCAGGTCCCGAGAGGGGGGCATAACTAGCCCCTAGTCGCAGGCATGGTTAATCTGGCCCTGAAGGCTGGGTGTAACACTACTACATTATAATAAAAAAAAAACGGTAAACCTCTGTTGTAAATATATTAGGAGGTTTTAGAACTATGTCACATCATTCCTCCTCAGTAATTTTATAGCACAATTCTGTAGACGAATGAAAATAACCTCTTTGGAAATGCAACCAAAACAAAACTAAAGAGTTTGCACTCAGTTTAAATTCGAATCGAGTTAATGCAAAACGTAAAAACAGAACAGCACACATAAGTTTTCTATTTACAATCTGTAACTCGAACCAGTCTCACAGACGCCGACTAACGAACGGACGCGGACAAAAATACGGGCTGGAATAGTTTAAAAAAAAAAGTGTCCAAAAGTGTCAGTGTCAGTGGAAAAGAAAATGGCGTAGCTGTCAGTTTTCGCGCGTTTCGCGTGACGCGGTAAATATTGTGTGGAAAATAACGTGTTTTCTAAAATTGCGTTGGTTTTGCGTATCAAAATAAAAATGAGTCAACCAATCGAATGTTTTGTAAAGATTTTTTAATAATTTTAATATTTCATTAAAAACTGTCGAACACTTTTTAAAGACCAACCGGAACTTTTCAAACAATAAACATATACCTTGTTATCATATAATACCTATTTCAAAACATTATTAACAAAATACAGCGTAATATAAAGTTTTGGCTAATACGTAGTTTGTATTTTTATTTATTTAATGAGTATATTTATTAGGTATTTAGTATTTTGCGATAAAAACCAGGAATGTAACTTATAAAATTAAATATATTTTTTAAAACTAAATAAGTGTACAAAGGTTGGATTTAACTTAAATGCATTTATTTTATGAGTCAGTCTGTGAAAGAAAAGTCGTGTTAAGAAGGCGTGAAATAAACACTAAATATTGCTAACTTTCATTTCATTTTCTTTCATTAGTTCTAAAAATATAATCAGTGAAGTAAGGCAAGCGCCATTTTAAAAAATAACTAAAATTTATTTTATTTTAACATGACTAAAAAGATGATAGGTAGGTATATAAGGATTGCGACCATTAAAATTCTAAACTTTTAAAATAAAACATAAAACAGTTTATTCGACTTAAATCGAAAGAGGTATACGTTTTTTTTAATTAATTAAAGGTATATTGATAGCTTTTGCTATATTAACAAGACTCTCGGGACAAAAGTATTTCAAAGTTGTGTTTCCGTCGATGTTGGTTCCGTTCCATCAAAAAAGAAAAAAATGTAAAATTAATAATTGTTTATTCGAGTAAATGACCCGTGGCGAATTTCCCGATATATCTTACGTCAAAATCAATTTTAATGGAAATAAATAAATATAATACAGAAATTGCAAATACATATCCTTTGTAAAAAATTGGGCTCTTAAAAGGGTATTTAAAATAAATTTTCGCTTACATTCCTAAATAAACCAATGTTCTAAAGATCAGTTTTAAAACTGAATAGTTTTGACTGTATCTCGACAGTTAGTGACAGACAAACAATCTTGAAAGTACATTATTATCATTTTTAATAAATATACAATGAAAAGTAAACTAATACAGACAGGGGTGCTAACTCGAGACCTCTGGGAAACCATCCCGTTGCACTTTTCAGTTCCCACAGATTTCCCAGAGGTCGCGGGTTCAAAACCCTGCCTGTATCTCTTTATTTTTAATTCAATATGTTTTTAAAATTCAATAATCTTAACATGGTTGCACATAGGTATTATTATAGTTATATATTATTATCAGTTAATAAAAGTCGTTTCGCTCCACTCGTTAAAGAAACCAAGAGTTAATTTATTCATATATCACTAACTATTAATGATAATCGAGAGAAATTTTTAACGGTCTCGTGAATTGACAACATACTTCGATTTATTGAATATTTTAATAAATAAGTTAAAATTATTCGTGTTGTTTCTTGCTGGTTTTTGTCCATGGACTTATTTGGTGCCGTTCAAGTACCAGCTATAATAAAAAAATATTTTTAAATTTATGTTGTATCTGTCAAATATAAATAATTATCAATAATTAAACTCAGATGTGGAATAATAATTTGTGAATCATATAAATAATTGGTATTTTAGGTTTTCACAAGTACCTACCTACATGCGCATATAAATAAAATTCGCGTATAATTAAGTGAATTAAACTTTTATATAATTTTTAAATTTAACCAGAAATTTCGGATGATTTGAAAAAAATGTTTTACATACAAAGAAATATCCTGAGCGGGAATCAAACTCACCACCAGAGCTCAAATTTACTAACAGACCATGAAATTGTTTAAAATTTTTAATATTGTGTTATACTTTGAAGTGATCTACACCTATTAATATTAAAATCTAAATGTTTTGATTTTTTTTCTGTTTAATTGTGTGTCTGTCCCACATAACAAGAAAATTTAAGTTTAATGAAAATTTTAGTTTTATTTCATTAAAATCAGACCACCCAAAAAGAAAACATTAAATTAATGTAACTATGTCGATATTTTAACTTTTGCATATTTTATATATATAACATGATTTTGAAATATCGAATAAATATTAATATATATTTAATTATACGGAAGAAAATCTAAATTACGTAACAAAAGTGTAACCCAATTCTAAAAATAGAATTAATTAGTTAATAGATATCACTGTGTCTTATAAAATTTAGTCGTAATAATACATAATATTAAAATAGTACAAAACTGATGGATTTTAATGAAAATTTACGTTGATGAAATTTATCTGAGTTAACGAAAATTGTTACAATATCATGAATTGATTTATAATATTAGATTAAATAAAATTTAGATGGATTTTCGTACATTTTATTAGAAATATTATAAAAACAAAAGTTATTTTAGATAATTATAAAGATGTATTGTATGTATGCTTTTGTTGTGTGTATTATTCCTTATAAAGTAATTTTATATAATAATAATAATAATATCGGGACAAATTACACACATTGATCTAACCCCTAAGTAAGCAAATTATTTGCTTGTGTTAAGGGTGTTAGACAACGATACAAATACATAGAAATACACATATAAATACCGAGAATATATATAATAAACGACCAAACCCAGAAACACAGACATCTATGCTCATCACATACATGCCTGTCTCCGCCGGGAATCGAACCCGAGCCCCATTGCGCCGTGACACGTTAGGCGTCTGCGCTAACCACTCGACCAATGGGGCGGTATATAAGTTTGTATTTAGTTTATTAATATAGAGATCTGTTAACCCAAACTTTTGTCAAGAATAGTTGAATACGTAGAAAGAAAGATTAAATTTAAAAATCATTTCCGGTTTCTAAGACTACATATCCGTTATATTTATAAAGCAAAGACATTTATTGACTAGCACGTGGCCACGATACATTGACAACCGAGATTAATAATCAATCTTGATCCAATTATTACTGCTTTAATTGATATAACATTAAGTGATAGTTTGTGGGAAGTTTATTTTAAGGTTAATTTCAATTTAAATCTTTACGTAAACTAATAAATATATTAAAATCCGTTAATACGGAAATTGAGGATTACATAAAAATGATAATTTTAGATTTATCCGATTTGGTGAATGTAAGTTGACGGAAGTCTTAGATAATAGTTTAGTAGTTTTGAGTGATATAACAAACATAATGTTTAGACTTCAGAGAAATCTGCATATTTTAAATAAATCAATTAATCAACTTTAAAGAAATATTAAAACGAATAGACACAAATTAATACAAATGTAAAAGTTTGTTTGTCAAAATGGTATTTAGCATTCAGATAAACGAATGCGCCCATTTCATTATCCAATACACAGAACACTATTTGATTTCAAATAAATAGCGAAAATGAGTCCACCAATCAGATGAGAGCACTAGCTAACAGCCTATGAAAATGATAGTACCTACTCTAATTAAGACCTAGAAAAGGACAGGCTGTCTTTTATCTCAGAAATGATAAGATTCCAGCTATTAGTTCCTTCGCTAGGTGCTATTAGGCTACTACTTTAGGTACTAGCTTTCTTAGGTATTTTTGGTATTGGTAGATTTTTGTGAATCTAAACCGATTTTGATGATACTAAGAGAAGTTATCAAAGATGCGTATAAAAATGTATCTCCAATGTGAGCTATGCTCCCAAGCTAATTTGTATTACCCCAAAATTAGATTTTTTTGATGGTTTCCGTTCGGTATATTCTCTTTGATGTCAACTTCCTTCAAGATGGCGTCCGTTTTTGATTAAGGATGTGGTTAATTTAAAATAAGATAAATTAACAATCATTAAATTATTTATTAGTTAAATAAGTAAGTTATTTGATTTACGTGTCAAATCCAGATCAGGATAGTTAACTATATAAGTCATTCTGGATTGCGAAATGATTCGGTATATGGTTTTTGTTTATGAACTATAATTTATGTAGCAAACTAAAACTTTGGTTTAGATTCAATTTAGGATGACATTTATAAATCACTAGTTTACAATAATCTTTCTCTTCACAAGAACAAACTTCAAGGAGTATACAAAAAAGGTCTAAAAAAGTCCTGTCATTTTAAAGCTATGACGTAAGGCAGGGAATTAAATAGGGATTTACTAATATATGTATATCTCATTAATTTAGTAATATATCAAACAAACAGACATTATGAATAGCAACTCTATGATTTGTGGGAACATTAATTAACTTATTAAATTAATACTAAATAAGATTCAGTTTTGGAAATGAGCCTTGGAAATAAAATAATTTATCGAATTATTAATAATAGGTGGTAATCCCAGCAGTGGACATTGGACTCCAGCTCTTACTGGCTCGTCTGGTGGTACCACAGTAACTTAAAGTTGCAAGCACATAGAGTAGGTACCTATCATAGCTACGTTTAGTGCCACCAGTGAGAGAGCTTAAACAATCTTTTTTTTTTTTTTTTTTTTTTTTAAACAAATCTAGGTTATTGCTTGACTACATTCCACCTGATGGAAAGTGAAATGTAGTCTTAGGTGGTAAAGCGCATTAACCTAGCAGCCTATTCACTCTCCTCTTGAAGACACCCACATTATATTTTGCCGGAAATACCGACGCAGGCAGATTGTTCCAGTCCTTCGCTGTACCCACTAAAAAAGATGAAGCATAGCGCTTCGTTCGGACAGGTGGAGTGTCCACAACGTAGGGATGGATACCTGCCGTGCGTCGGGACGTCCGGCAAAGGAACGGGGATGGGGGAATTAGGTCGTGCAATTCCTGCGCACACTCACCAAAATGTATCCTATAGAATACTGAGAGGCTAGCAATTCTACGCCTGTGTTCAAGGCTGTGGAGTTTGGCGTCAACCAATTTAGGGTCGCCAATAAGCCTCTTTGCTCGCCTCTCAATTGAGTCCAGAACCGCAAGATGAGTCTTTGCGGCACCAGCAAATATGTGGCCACAGTACTCTACACACGACCGGATCTGTGCTTTGTATAATACAAGAAGCTGTCCCGGTGTAAAGTACTGTCGCACCTTCGCAAGTACGGCAAGCTTTCCTGCAGCTGCCCTTGCTCTGGACTCAATGTACCGACTAAAGTTGAGGTTCGAGGAGATCTCTAAGCCTAACAACTGAAGCCAGTCACTGTATTCCAAGGATACATTCTGGAAAGTAGGAGCCAAGGTGAAGGGGCTCCTTTTGGCGGTGAACAAACACGTCTGCGTTTTGGTGGCGTTGAATTTGACAAGATTGGCATTGCCCCATGCGGAGACTGCCTGAAGTTTGTCATTCAAACGTTGCACCATGGCTTCTCTTTCAGATTGTACTTCATCTCTACTAGCCCGAGAACTTGGCAGATATCTTTCCACAACTGTGCTGTCGTCTGCATACCCATAGATACCGGGCTTCAGCAGATCGTTAATCTTCTTCTTCTTTACTAGCTTCTCCTTCTCCATTTCTCAAGGAAGAGTTTCTCATATATGCATACGCATATATTGCATGCTATATATGCGTATGCATATATGCCAGATATTTGAAACGTCCACGAACGACAGAACCACTTTCCATCAGGTAGATTATCTGTTTGTTTGTCACCATGTCCAATAATAAATAATGTACCGAATTATATTTTTGTAAAAACACTTCTAACTATTTCTATATATTCAAATCTTGCTATATTTATCTAAATCAGAACTGTCAGAACATTTTAGCCGCCTTCAATCACAAATATCAAAATTGATGTTTTGCCAAACGATAAAATATTTCGAACCTAAATATAAATTCTCCAGATTTATTACGCACTTGATAATTCCACGCCTCAAATAATACAATGATGATTCAAATATTATTTAATTTTTTGGATTATTTAATCTGAATATAAACTGAAGCCTTCGATGTATGTGGGCCTCGTCAGTCGATTAACCAATCGACTGACGAGGCTCAGACAGCACAGACGCCTAACGTATCGGGCGCAGAGGGTTCGATTCCCTACAGGGACATCTGTAATTCTGGGTTTGGTTGTTTATATGTTGGCAGTATTTATAATGTGTATTTCTATGTATTTGTATTATTATCTAACACTGTTAACACAAGTAAATAATTTGCTTACTTAGGGGTTAGATCAATGTGTGTAATTTTTCTTGTGATATTATTATGCATTTTTTTAAATATCCGTTATGAGTTTGTATTGGTTTCAGACACAATGATATACGTAATAAAAAATGAATTCGAACATTTTATAACGCTTGCCGAATAACTAGACCACATGTTACCAACGGGATTGTCTGCCTCAACCAAACCCCTCCCCCCCTTCTTTATCGACTTGTTATCAAAATATTGCAAATTTTTCCTCGTTACTATTGTGATATATGTATAGATGTACTCTTGTTGTAATCAGAGAGAGAAATCAAATACATATCTCAATTCATTTGCGTAAATTGTTCGTGACCAGCTGTTTTAGTATTTTATACTTGTTATAATATACATGTACAAAATATAAAAAATATCATGGCTATGGAAAAAGAGTTTAAGAAGAATCTTTAATAAAATATTAGATCTTGTCTACGACTTGGTTTAGGGACTCCAAATTATCATGGCGTTAAGAGCAAGCTGTACTCCCTAAAACTGACCATAAATCATAATCCAGCGGATTAAGGTACTTAACTACATTCTCAAGACTGGTATCTTGATACACTTGTACCTTTATCACAAAAATATGTACCTTTATCACAAATATATATATCAGTCACTCCTTCATAGCTAACCCACCAAACCATCACAGAAGTCGGATAATGCCCACGTTGCACTCTGTCGACTAATTGGGAAGCTTCCTTAGAGCTTTGAGCATAAATACGTTCATTTTGTTTGTTAAAGTGTTGCTCAATTATAAAAGTTTTCTTATCCGTAAACAAAGTTTTCTGTGATCTTCCCTTGTGTACCGCTTCAGTAGTTGTTTCGATTTTACCACCCTACTCATATTTAATTTATCACTTAAGAAATGACCAGTGTGTCTCTTATAGGCTGCAAGTCCTAAGTCATCTCTTAAAATACGCGACATGGTTCTAGGTGCGATCTTCATTTCCTGAGATAAAATCTTTTGCTTTCGGACAGGATTTCTTCGAATTCCTTTCTTTACTGCTTTGATCACCTTTTTCGTACGAACACTACGTGAACGGCCAGATTTCTCTGTCACAAACAGAGGAAGTCTCATTATACCTATATATAACCCGGTATACAAACATTTGACTAATACCAAGTGTATGGAGAGTTTTAAAAATTGCATTTGGCTCCATACCTACTTTGTGTAAAGCAATCACAGCATTCTATTCTCTTTATCACCCCATTCCATTTTAATACCGCAAAATATTGACCAATGTATTGGCGACAAAATGATAAAGGACAATTAAATAATCGTATAAAAAAGACAGATTCCAAATTCAAATATAATATTTTTTTATTTTTAATTGTAACTAAATTAAGACTAAATATATACAGTACATTTACCATTGTATCGATGTTTGGGATCAAATAATTTCAACTATAGTTTTTATTATCAAAATCCTGAAAATTTCAGGCTCGTCTTAACATTTTATGACGCGGCTAAGTGTTCCTTAAAAATTAATAATCAAAATAATAAATATGCAAATGTTTGTCAGTCATATTGCATCACATTATACGTGAGAATTAACTTAATTGCGTAAATATGTACATACCTATATGATTTAAAATTGAATACATTTTAATTTATTAGAACGTTGGAGTCGGAAGTTGAAATTAATGGATTATACATAATTATTATAATAATATTCGAATATAATTTATAATTAAGACTAAAATATTACCAGAGAAATATTATGTACGACTATTAATATAATTTACGTATAATTTTTAAGTGTTTGATTTGTCACGCGCCATTATAATGACATTCACTTCAATAAATAAGGGCGGGACAATGTAAGTTTAATATACGCATCATATTTACATTATTCACAATATAAGTAATTGTTAAATAAAGCACAACGAGAAAGCACAAAGCAGAAGCTAGCAAGGAAATAAGATAAGTTGCTCCAAAGGTCTTTGCCTTTCCTAAAATTAAACTTGTAGAGAAAGTTT
This sequence comes from Napeogenes sylphis, assembly GCA_959347405.1. Lineage (NCBI taxonomy): Eukaryota > Metazoa > Arthropoda > Insecta > Lepidoptera > Nymphalidae > Napeogenes > Napeogenes sylphis. The sequence goes on from OY365788.1 coordinate 5,981,230, forward strand.
AGTGATGCGGCTTCGTGTATCGATAAAATGCAGTATGCTAAAACTGTTTACTTATTTTACAATTAATCGTAATTAATTCTAAAAAAGGAAAAGTTAAAATAGTAATGTAAATGTTTATCTATACTAGTTGTTTCCCTTGGACTCTTTCAGGTGGATTATAAAAGTGCATTATTCAATAGATGGTATGGTACATTTGCTTAATTTTATTGAAGGTACAATGGCGTAGTAGCCAACTTTCAAAAAGTGCACAAAATCAAGAGATCACATTAAAATAAAGTTTCATATAACATTAATATAAATATAGATCCATCTGTCGACACAATTCATTTCTATTCACAGTACGACATCGTAAATAAAATTACTACAATACAAGGCCTATAGTGACACGTGATTAAGCACGAAAATATTCTGAACAATAAATCCGTCGGCGGCTTACAATATACGCCTCGGATAAATTCAGTGCCAATTAATAGATATACGCTTTCATTAATTGTATACACGTGGGGACATGTAACGCAAAAGTTTTTTATAGTTTACTAGCACACGCAAATACGCATATAAATCTCTTAGACGAATAACGAAACACTAACCAGCCCTTTAAGGCTGTAGTTTGAAAAAAGAACACCTTAATACATGGCTATATTTCTTTCTTTGGCAATTATTGGTTCTGATTACAAGAGTGATATTATTGTTACATTTAATTAATTTAATAATGTTTAATAGTATGCTGTAATTCAATATCTTTAAATTTCTTCTCGATAACAGTCATATTTTAACAACACTTAGATGTTTGGTTAATGTACTCGCATAACTATGATTAAAAATCGTATGATACAAACATAGAAACAAATTTGTCGATGAATAGTAATATCAACGAAGTACATCACTACAGGCGATCGAAAACGGATGCATTCAAGTTAACTATTTATAGATAAAGCGGTCAAGAGCGAGCGCTTACTGATAATAAACGGGATAGTATTAAGGTTAGCAGATCTCTAAAACATTCCTTCAATCGAATTATATCTGTAAATCTTATTATAAATAACATTAAATGGAGTTGAAAAGCGATTAAAGGATGAATATAATTTTAGATTTCATTTATTCTTTGTTCAAATTTTACTTTCTAACGGATCTAAGTATTTTTCTTTATATTTTTCAAGTACACAGTTACTTTCAGCTAACGTTTTCACGGAAAAGGATTTTTTTTTAATATGGAGATTAGAGGTTTATTGTATGAATGAAAGTACAAATACTATACTTTCTCTGGGATTATATTTTTGACTCAAATAATCTATCCAAAGAACTTTTTATTCTCAATTTAATTATCAAATGGAAACCGAGGACTTAACCACAAGGCTATAAAAGTTGAAAGCAATTTTATTTCACCGAAACTTTACGATTAATATTTCATCATCAAACATTAGAATTTGGAACATAACAGCGCATTAAACTATTTTCTTATATTAATAGTATTAGAAATATTTCTTTAAAATAGAGTAAATACTTCATATCTTATCGTTTTAAATTAGTTACAGTTAATAATGACTAATACGCAAAAACAACGCAGTCGTGGTTTACTACGCAAAACGTGTATTTAATAAATGCTTTATACAGATCATAATTCAGAAGCGATGTGATTACTGAACGTTTTCGTCAGCCATGTTTAACTTTTTCAAACGAAAAGGCGGGAAGGCCTCTCCCGAGACCACCCGGAGACAAACGAACGGCGCGAACACATCTTCAGTCGAATCGCAAGCGTCGCGGCACGATAATGAACTAACGAACGAAAAATCGGGAACAATAAGAAAGGATGTAGTTAATCTGCTCATACCTCAAACAGATTACAACCAGAAGTCCGGTGTAGGCGCTCTGTTACAAATAATGGCGGGTAAACGAAAAAGGAATAGAAAAAAACGGGACTCGTTTAGATCGGAGACCGATGTTCAAGCGAAACAGAGCAGTGATGCCGCTGACGCAACGCCTACGCCTGCCAAAAATACTCGAGACTCTACAGAGCCGTCAGATGATCCGGCGGACTTTGTTAAAGCGCTCGTTCTGCAGAAATACGCCAAACCCGATCCCAAACAACAACACGTGTCCCTTGTGTACGTGTCGAATGAACCAGATTTGGAGGACAAAAAACATGCGGAGGCATTACTTCGGGAAATCGCAAAAAGCATTGATTGTACTATCGACCAATTAAATGAGAAACAAATGGGAACTGCAGACAGCAAACACGTCAGTAAGAACGAACCCGTATACGAGATTGTAGAGAATAAAACAATTGATGCATACAAGAATGATCTCAAGGGCGAGTTGGATAAGTTACTGCAAGATGAATCAAAGGAAGGGGAGAATAAGAACGAGTTAGAAGTACCAGAATCACCCGCAACAAGAAAGTCTAATTTAAAACCGCCCCGTTCAGACACAGAAGGCTGTTCAGATGATGATCGCTCTGACAACGGAAAGAAACGAGTTACTTTTAGAAAACATATAATATTCGACGATGGAGATCAGCAGACAGATGAAGAAGTTGGTTCATCATTTGAATCACTTACTTCTGAAGAAGCTGACTATCTGGATGATCTTCCAGATAATGATGAATTACTGGGTGGTTACGTTGTATCCAAAAATGATAACAAAACAGTGATAAATGTAAACGAACCCATAATTAAAGTGGAGTGTGTTGATGATTTACGAAGAATAACGAATGACAATAGTGACAGTGGTTTTATTGAATGTGATAAGGAATCCGGCGATGAAACTAATATAAAGAGTATGGAAGAAGAGAGTGGGAATGAAAGTGAGTCAGAGGAGGAGATGATAGAAGAGATTATTGAGGAAATAGAGGTAGAAGAAAGTGACTCAGAGATAGTAGAAGTAGAAGAAGATGAAGAAGAAGAAGACGGTGATAATGCGTAAGTAATATATATTTTATAGATAATACCTATTTTTGGGGTTAGATCTCACTAGTGCAAAAGTATTTCAACAGTGGAACTTGTGAGTTTTATTGAAAGAAGGTGTGAGTTTTTCCAGTAATTCAACGACTTCTTCTTACTCATTGATTCATTTTGTTCTTCCTTATCAAATTTCCTTACTACTCATACTTCAGGAATATGAAAAAATCACTAGATATATATCTATAAAAAAAAAACATTGCGCTTAATTATATATATATACTTTTTAAATGATAGAAATAATTCCTTATGTGTACATCAATTACGAAAATAAAAACAAAATACAACAGACACAAAATAGATATTATAAGCATTCAAATGACAATAAAAATAGAGTTTTGACGTACTACTTCCATCAAAAAATCTTTTTTTAAAACTACCTGTTAACCATTACTCACTAGACTACAGAAGGGAATAATCAAACGGTTCCTAAAAAAATGCTACAATGTTGGGATTTACTATAAGCATAACCTTTGAAGATCTAAATATTGGTAATTGTTCTAAAAAATTATAATCTAGACTGAACTAAAAAATATTATCTTCTACAAAGTAATTAACATTTATTCTAGACTTTCCCAAAAAAAACATTACATGTCCGAAAATTCCACAAAAACGCGCGTTTCCACCCAAGGACACCTGACGTGTATGTTTTAATTACACGCCGTATAAACTTTATTGACGTCCTGCCTTATCTATTTTTGTTTCCATTGACCCTGAAAACAGAAAACTGAGAAAGAAAAGGAGAAGAGAACATTGCCCCTAGTACAAGTTTTTATCTTACGAAAATGATAACAGTTTACCAAGTTCATTTTAAATATGTCAATAGGATTTGATTCATAGAGTGTCCAACAATTCTTTGTTATGATTTTACGATTTGGTAAGCCATCATAACGTCAAAGTAATGTTATTAGTAAATAGTTTTCTCATTCATCTTGCAGTCGAAATGACTGTTTCTAAAATCCGTTGAAATGAAAGGTGCAATTTCTACAAAAATGTGTAATATGAATATACAGATAATAAATGAATATCGAATCATTCCAATACGTCATTGCATAGTTTGAACTAAAATAAACAGGACTAGCAAATATGTTTATATTATAATAGCATATATAATATAATACAATAAATTCAATCAATAAAATATGGAATAAGATTCTTAAAAAAATTAATCAGTAGTTTTTTCTTTATTATAATTTTTAACTATCTTAAAATATTAATTGGAAAAAAAAACATTTTAAGTAAATGAAAATAATTTCTAATTTCAATATATAATAATAACATAAGGTTGATAAATATATTATTTGTTATTGAAACGTGACTTTGTCCAATGAACAGCGGAAACTATTTCAAATTATTCTAAATAATATTATATTCTAAATAATATTTAGTAAAATGTTCAACACCTCGGCGAGGAGCCAAGGTACCAGCGTACAAGAAGTCGTTGCGAGTGTACAGCCGAGTTGTTTGTTTTGGCGTAACATAGTTCATACAAACATCTGATTTTCAAGTAGATATTCGAGAAAATAATTGTAAATCGCACTGCCATTACATAAATTACGAATTTAATTTTATTATGGAAGTTAAAAATAATCTTAGTTTTAATTTGTGAATAAATACAACAGGTAAAAGATTATTTTTTTCCCTGTGGTGTGCAGTTTTTTACATTTAAATGTATAATTTACTGTACGTTAGTCGAATCACGAGGGGTTAGCGCAGATGTAATACGTTAACGTATAGTGCAATGAGGCTCGGGTTCGATTCCCGGCAGGGACAGGTATGTATGTGATGGGCATAGAATGTCTGTGTTTCGGGGTTTAGTCGTTTATTAAATATATTCGCAGTTGTCTACCACCCTTAACACAAGCTAATAGTTTCCTTACCTGATATTATTATTATTATTCATCTCGTTGTGTCGCGAGTGATTTCTAACTCTTTTATTTGCAAATGAAAGACAAACTGATAACAGAGATATTAAAAATAGAATGTATTAGTTTTGCTGAAAGGTTCTAGTAAAAAGAAAAATACTAATGCAAGTATTCTGCTCTATTTTATTTATGCTCCAATCTAACAATCTTTTATATGCACTCTGTGGTATTTGTTGCACGAATGTCGACACTAAGGGCACTTACACACTGTATCCGAGCCTAATTCCAGGAATCAAATATCGTTTGCAAATTCAGTTTACAAAACTAGGATTCAGTACCTAAGAGAACAAATACTAGGGCTTCTTCAGACCATCACTTCTCCGAAAAAATTAAGTTAATTGAATTTTTGTCGCCAACTCTTTTTAGGTTTTTGAGTGTAACTAATCTTCTTCCTAGCTGGTATTAGCTTTGAATGGCGATTCTGATTTTGAATAACAATTCGTCTGCTACTTTAAACAATCGAAGATAATTGATAGTAAATAGATATTGCTACTAAAATCAGAAGGTCTACTCGATTTATCTATACTAATAAATCAATAAAGTTATCATTAACAATACACAGACATTGGCTCACTTCACAAAAGATCATACTGTTTCGTTCCCTTTCTTATCTTCATATTTGGATGTCATTAAAACAAATTTACATTTTTTGATGTATAAATTAAACAATTCTTACAAACTAACGGAACTATTTCAAGTGAATTACGAGGCGTAGGCGATGTTATGCATGGCCCAATTCCTGTTATATAAATATAAGATGTCTTAATTACATCTTACATTTAAATAGTTTACAGCATGTTGGTCTAGTGACTAGTTTTTAGTGGTCCAGATTATTGGCCAAAGGTCGTGAATTCGATTTTCACAAAGAACAAGAAAGTTTGGGTTTCACAAATTGTTGTTTCGAGTCTGGACGTTTGTTATGTCCGTTATGTATATGTTTGTCAATCCTACGCGACAGAGGTGATTTCTCTTATGTGTTATTTTCATAAAAAGTTTTAAGTTTATACATTCTTTTTATTCATTGCGATGAAACTTTTAGTTTTATTTAGTGACGTGTATGAATTCTTTCCTTGTAAGAAACCTTGTCTAGAATTATCAAAAACAAACAGATTTGTGGCCATTCGAATCTAAACTATTTATCTAAACAAATATATATAATTATATTTATCTTAATATAAATTTGCTTCTCTCAAAGATTATAGTTCTTTAAACTAGAATTGCATTTTTAAGCCACGAATTGATAGCAACCAAAACGATAGGTCTCATAGAAATTAGAAGTTGTAATATTAATAATTATTAATTAATAAGATATAATTATATAGAAGAAAATTCACTTCACATTTGGCGTTCGTAAAATATGTTTGTTTGTTTGGATCATTCAATTTATCCACAAATTCATAAGATATCTGTAAGCTATATGTTGTAAAATTTCTAAAACTATAAGTTCTGTTCTTCATCAGAAATATTACTAATTTATTTATAAAATCTTTATGGTACAAAGAAATTTATACAATTGGCAGACTTAGTGCTTTAACACTGTGTACAATAGAGATTAAAAATAATAATAATAATAATAAAAAAAAAACGATGAATATCATTCTGTCCAGTATAGAAATAGACGAGCTAATATGTGGTACTAAGCACAGAGTCAATATGTGGTATTGATCTAAGTACATAACATATTGTAGTTTATACGAGTTAAAAAAAAGAAACTGCAGATAGAATTATGGATGGAAAATGCGCACGTCTGTTGTATTCCAGTTGGCGAAAGTAATTAATAACTAAAATAAAAGAAAACAAAAAAAAATTGTTTACACCTGGGTCGTTGCACGCGTCTGTTTTCGAATGTTTGTTTTGTTTGAATTAGAAAAATAGGAATTTATTTTACCTCTGGAATTCGTGAACATTTAATTTCAAACAATTTGCTTCTTTATTATTCTCCTCTTTTTTATTTCTTTCATTATTTATTATTGCACCTTAAAATATTAATAGTAACATAGTATTGACAATTTTCACAAAGGATGACTTATCTCTTACAAGAGATCTCTGCCAGAAACCCTACAGGTACATAGTACACGGTATTAACAATCTTACCTAAAAATTAAAATAATAATGTACACACACATATAAGTATACATAAATACACAAAAATACGTACACGATACACGAAAATATATACATACACCCACCCATACATACATATGTAATATCTTGTATTTTGATAAATAATGCTGATTATTCTATAGATAGTGTACGCAAGTATCTCTTTAGTCTTCATTGTATCTGCTCCATAAGATTTAGTTTACCAACTACTTTCTGCATACATTATTTTTATAATCATGGACGAGGTTTTTAAATAATTCAAAAGATGGTAGAATAAAACTTCTGAAATAGAATAAAACTTCTGCGATATTTTATAGTCATGAATCAAAATATTGATTGCAATAACGAAAATATATTTGTTTGTATATATTATTGTACTATTTTAAGAAATGAGTTCAATGCTAATACATTTATTTTAATCCACTATAATACTAGTAATAAATAATTTACCTTGATGACTCCGACTTTGTCTCGCAAAAGTCCTATATTAAGCCAATTCGTCTAGCATATAAAACTACAACTCTTGTATATGCAAGGTCTTTTTAATGAAAAACAAATATTGTTTTCTCTTCAGGAAGAGCCTAGTGAACCAAGAGAGCCAGTTCCAGTCACAAGTAGCAGCCTTAACCGAGCTCGCAGACAAGAGATGCAATGAAGCAGAACACGCCAGAGAGCTGATAGTTTCCTACAGAAAAGAGATTGAAGCAAAGGACAAGGAAATTGAACGTACGTATTTAAATATTTCGATTTCGAAACTTTTGATCAATATTCAAATTTGACGGCCTAGTCCACTAGATATCGCTGAAGAGTGGCCCTAACTGCTGAGCCAAAGGTAGGTTCACATGATGGATAATTCTTTGTGTTCCACCAATTCTTGGGTTCCATCAATTCTTGTGTTCGTTAATTTAATAATTACTACCCCCGCGAAACATTTATGTCTCTAATTAGAAAGGTTTTTATAAAAAAATGTCATATAAATCTTGTCGTTAAATAACGGAGAAAAATCTAGTTCAAACCAAAAGCTAAGTTCTTTGATGGAGAAATTTGCCAGGCAGTCAAAGTCTTAAATGGATTAATTATAGGTTGAGTAAGACAATTTGGTTTTCATTATGGAAGTTTTAAATATCATCAAGGGACACTTAAAATCTTAAGGTTACCTTACTGATTTGTATGGACATTTTAAGTCGTGGTAAAATCGGGAGTGTTGCGTTGGCATTTGATAGATTAAGAATAGTTCGTCAGAGTTTTATTAAGAAATAATGATAAACTGTGAAAACATTAAGGAATGCAATTCGTTATTGAGGAACTTTGTATATTTTTTTATTTACACTACGAAAATAAGTTTATCCACTTAAGTAGACGTCATTGTTTATATTGTGGTCATATGAAAGTATTAATGCGTAAAATGTTATTCGAAAATAACCGGAAGCGTTCATTGACTGAAGGTCAACAATCTTTAGAAGTCGTATTTTAATCAAGAAGTGTGTACAATGAAACTAATGATAAATTCAGTAAAGTGCAAACAAAAGAAAGGTTGAATGAAAATTTTTATTTATTGACGCGATATTCTACTTTATACCTTTCAAAATACAGTGTAAAATGTCTCGAATAATTATCCGGTAAGTTGACCGGTCCTTGGCGCTCTTCCAAAATACCGAGAACCAGATAAAATTTGTTATATATCATTTGATTTACACGAATAATATGCTTCTAAGAAAGCTTTTAGACTTGAAATTGGCATTTGATTGTCGATACATTGATTATATCAGACTCAAACCGAAAACTGATTTCTATACAAACTCTGGTCTTCTGGTCTTCTCATCCATATTCTCTAATATTTTTAGTTTGGTATTTTTTGCAAAGACTGGTAATAAATTATTAGAAATATTGGAGAATTTCATGTCTGTAACCGAAACAACTAAAGTTACTGTTAATGCTTCCTGTTTGTGTCATAAAGTCTACGAAGGGTCATGTCAGCGGTAAGCAGACATAGAACCTGGAAGGTACAGAAATGACCTTGACCAATTTTCACTAATTGTTTATTGTAAGATGATAAAGAAAGCATTAAAGGGGGTAGCAATTGAAGTTGGCATCGGATGAATAGGCTAGTTACGACACTACTGGTAAGCCGTTGGACCAAGATGACTAATTTACTGACACCTACTTCTCGTCGACCACAGTGGCAATGATTACAAAACGTACAGCTAATATTAAAATGAAAGCTTCAATATACTCCGCAATGCCTATGAGAGTTAAATCCGTTAAAATAAATTTTATATGAAAATCATGTCAATTTTTGCAAATATCTACTACTATTTACTTGCTTTACTACTAGTATACATATTTTTGTTATTTATTTATTGGTTAACCAAGGATTTAATGAGGGCCAAAACACATTCGCAAATTATATCGTAGCGTCGCTTTCGTTCCATCCTCTATTGTACCATGATGTGACGTAGTTCTATGTACAGTCAGTTTTATTTTACCGATAGTTTCAAAAGTTTTATCTTACCGAGCTATTTAAACGTAGCTAATATTCCTATTAACTACGTCTAACTGATTGTTAGATTCTGACCAAACCTTTTTGTAATGATTATTAGCATAAGTACCTATTATTTGTTTTATCGAAGTTTTAGCTATGGTTTTTATTTAATTATTCGCGCATCATAATGACTACTATATATAAATATATTTATTTACTCGGCTGTATTCACCTTATTAAAATTAATTCATGGCGGACTCACACCGCAAATACACGTACGCAATGTTTCGAGCGCATGAATAAAACCTTGCTGAAGTAAATTCCGATTTAACTAACGTGAATACAGCAGGGTAAATAAATATATATAATAGATGTATTAGTCATTATTGCGAACAGTTTTTTTCCATTTTAATGAAACTTTAGTTATACCCTAGAAACCCTAGGGATGCTCTTAAACTGTTAGGGCATTAGGGCTGTTAAGGCTGTTTTCACAACCTCATTGTAGTAGATATTTGTAGATCTGTAAAAGTTTATCCGAATCCTAAAAAGTTGGTTTTTTAAACCATTTAGATAAATAAAAAGTCCAGAAAAGAAGAAAAATACGGTAGTATCTAAAATAGAAAAGAAGTCAAGTCGTAGAGAAGTCTCTAGAAATTACGATTATTTTCTAATAGAGTTTCACTATAGTGAGTGATGGTCTTACAAGACAAGATTGACGAGCTCATGATGTAGCAAGCTGCATCACAAAGCGTTACCTTGAACAATCCCTCGAAATAAATCTGTAAATCACTGTGACGCTCGACAAAGGATATATTTTTAGACCTAAATACCTACACACTAATGACACATAAACGAGAAAGCAATTCCCAAAATAAATTGCCTTGGTACGGGTAGCTTCCTTATGTTTTTAACAATATATGAGGTTTGCAAGTTTTTTATATTAAACGTATTGGCGATATAAAAGGATTCGGAAAGAAATCTTTATCCTATTGGATAAAGATTCAATATTTTTTTTTAAATCTTTTTCAGAACTTATGGAAAGTTTCTTGAAGACTGATCTTGATCTTTTCTTCTCTTCGGATAGTACAAAGGAAATTTTATAATAATATTAATAACGATACAAATATCTTGCAAAACCTGGCACTTAAAAACTTCTGCACAAATGACTTAGTTGAAACCATGCGGTCAAATACATCTAACTGACATTATAAATGTTGGTATGTTTTGATGTTTATCAGTCAAAAACGTAAAAGTAACTGGATAGATTTGTACAGAAGTTTGACAAACAGACCTAGACTTGGACAAGGATATAGACAACTTTATATCCCAAAAATAATAATATTCCTCCACAAAATCCAATCTGAAAAAAAATTGTATAGTCTAATATTGTTATTTTGGCCTATGCTGCGTCACAATTTGTTCTTATTTTCACAATTTCAATTCCAAATTTTAATTTCACAAGTTTTTGTTTGTTTTCCTACATCTTTTTTATATAAATGTTTTCCTATATTTTATACATATCATAACGTTTATACCATTGCATAGGTCGATTAGAATTCACACACTATGAAAGATACCATTTTCAGCAATAACATTTAACCACAGTTTTTAAGACAAAATGTGGTGGTTATTTTTTGCTACGCATGCTAGCATTAGTCATGTTTTGCATTTAGTATTTATTAGATAAATAGTTAGATCTGGATCTAATTGAATGTTGAACTTGGCTGTATACCAAAGTCCTATATCATCATATAAAATTAAAACTTCACCTTTTCAAAACATGAATAAAATTAAAATTTTTATTTTGTATAGGTACTCAAAGATTTATTACAAATTTATTTTGTTTTTCCGAGTTGTTTATATGTAATCCCAATATAAAAGTTTAAGGGATTATTTATTTCATTAGATTTAATGACCTTTTAATATAACGCTATATATGTTATTTTATAAATGGAAAAAATCTTAGATATTTAGAAGAATATTTTGATTTCAGAACTAAAATGCGATATAGCAGCAGCTTACAAAGAGTCCGAGCTGGTGCGCCAGCGCAGTCGCTCGATAGAGGAAGATTTATATGCAGCCAAGAGATGTACTTCAGAAATCGCAGACGAGATGCAGCAAAAGATAGGTAAATAATCAAATAATCGACTCTCATGCAAAAACTATTTCAAATGCTTCAGTTTCGTGAAAGAACTAACAAATACATTATGTACTTAACAAGTCTTCATTGTAACAATATTGTAATATCAAACCACAGCTTCTCGAGTTATAAAATTAGATGTGGTCGAAGATAGTAACTTCAAATTAATGAATTACACAATTTTTGAACTTAAATTTTGCCAATCTTGACAATTCCAGACGAAGCAGTGCGTCAGCTTCGATCAGATCTAGATGACGCTGCATCAAGGCGGGCCGAGCTCGAGTCTCGTGTGACCGCGCTAGAAAGAGACAAAGAGAGGATAGAACAAGAGAAACTGCTAGAAGCACAGAATGCTAAAGAGGTAGAAAAAGTGTAGAAAATTAAGCAATTTAAGTTTAACTCAAAGGATATAGGATTATAAAACTTGAGACACGTTTCGTTAGTATCAAAGTCGTTATTTTTTGTGTATATAGGCTTTAGAAGCTTCAGAAGCGAACACAACAAAATGGCGCGCGGCGCACGAAGCGGCCCGCTCGCAGGCAGCTGCCCGGGCCGAGAGGATATTGGCAGACTGCGAGTGGAAGATGAGGGAGCTGGAAAAGAGGGCACGGGAAGCGGAGAAGGAGAAGAAGGAGGTAAAAATTGAGTTTTAGTTAAATTGGGACCCAATTTGGAATCATATTGACTTAATCATCATCATCAAGCATTTCCTAAACTATTTTTATGTTTCTCCATTCTAAAATGTCTTATAAAATCTTGCAGTTATCAGAAACTGTGGAAAAAATGAAATCAGCTCCACCGACTCCCTCCCATATCGCAGAACTGCAGCAACTTCGTGGTCTGGCTTCAGAACAGCAAAGATCTGTGCAGTCTCTAGCGTTACAGCTTCAGAAAGTCGAGACCAGGGAGGAGGAGCTGAAGTTGGAGGTACATAGATTAAAGGATCTCTTGGAGAGAGAGGCGAGGAGCCAGAAGGAGAAGGGAGAGTTGCATTTACAGGTACGATATTAAGTTGTTATTGGTACAAAGTTCCATCTCCGACAACCTCGGACTGTGTTTGGCAGCTTTAAAATAGGTTATGAATAACCTATTTTTATTTTTTATATGGTTATGAATAACCTATTTTCCACCAATACTTATGTAATATGGTTGCTATACTGTTACAATTTTAATCCTCCAGAGCTAAGCACAATGTGCATAATTTCTCAAGGATATGCATGTTATAACCTTATATATAATCTTATCCAAAATGTAAAATAATATGATTATCACTATAATTATCAATATCAGGAAATAGCCCGTTTGGACGAGCAGCACAATGAGAAGATAAAATCGTTGAAAGCCGAGCACAGTCAGGCGTTATCATGTGCCGCGGTGGCTCGAGCCGCGCTGGAACGAACACACGCCGAGCGGATTCGAGCCGCACTCGGACAATTGCGAGAGGAGGCCGAGCGGGACGCGAAGAACGCAGAGAGGAAGCTGAGGGAACTCAATACTAGGGTGAGTGAGATCGTTGTTTTATTGGAGGAACGCTAAGAAAAGTTGACGGAGCTTAATACTAGAGCTCAATACTCAGTGTTCTCATCGAGTATTTATTAGTAGTAACCTTAAACAATACTAAGATCAGTGCGGTGATTGAGGAAATGGACTGATAAGAAACGATTAAATACAATAATGTAATCTTTTTTTACTTGTACATATATTTTTTATTATACTGTTTCCATATTTCAGTTTGAAAACCTTAAAGAGGTACTAGCATCTAAAGAATCTCAATTTGAAAGCGCCATCGCTGAAGCTAACAGCAAAGCTGATTGGGACATACTACAGCTGCGACATCTACTGGATAAAGCGGACATCACGTACGCTAATAACATAGATGGCATGAACGAGAGATTTGAGAGTGAGAAAGGTAAAATACTTAAAATGTCAAAATTAAATTAGTTCCTTGGAGGTTCAATTTCGAGGTGAAAATCTTTATTAAAAAAAAAAAACTTGATTGTATTTATGTAAGCAATATATTAAATTTATGTAAGCATTATTAACTTGAAAATAACTTAAGAAATACATTAAAAGATACTGTAATTTATACATTTTATTTGATTTATTGCATAGCTACACTAATTCAAGAATGGTCAGAAAAACTGAAAGAAGTGGAAGAAGAAGCGGCAACAAGTGCTGAAGAATCAAAGAAACTTCTTCAGACAACCAGATTAACTCTCATTGCTGAGAAGAATGACCAAGTTAATAAATTGAAAGAAAAACATCGATTGGAAATGGGTGAGGAGCATATATATCTACATTAGAAGAAGAGGTAGCGGATGTGATTATTAATGTTAACGGTTTTTTAAGGACTTACATGTTTGTAGTATCTCATGAAATACGACAGTAAGACATACATAGATAGTTGTTGTTTCGAAACCTTCATTAAGTCAACTCGTGTTTAGAAAAAAAAACATTATTATAGTAATAATATACAAATTACTTTTATATTTAATTAATAACAAAACCAATTAATTTGTAAGAAATAATTATAACAAAAGGTTAACAAGAAACTATGTTTTTTTTGTAATTTAATCCACAGAAGAGCAATGGGAGCATTTTATGACAGACAAAGAGATGTGTCTGGAGCGAATGAAGCTAGAGTGTCGACAAGAAGGAGAGGAGGAGAGAGAGAAGAGGGAGCGAGAGTTGGTGGAGGAAGTTGCAGGTTAGTGGGAATGCAGAGACGCGATTCTTTAATCAATGTGAATACGACTATGCTTACAGTTAACAAAAAATGTATTAATTTTAGACTTAGTATAAGAATTTTACCAAATTCCCACAGAATTAAAATCTCATATCCGGTCACAAGAAAGTGATTATGACGAATTATCTCTCAAAGCGGCTGCATGTGGACGAACATTAGCGGTCACAGAACAAGAACTAAGGTAAGATTTTATTTATAAAAGCATTAAACTAAAACATTCGTTTACATAGATGAGTTATTAACAAGCATGAATTTTCATGAAAAAATATTTTTCGTAACATCTCTAACTTCCAAATAAAATTGGTAGCGAAATTGAGTTCCTTTGTTATAATTGAATAATACATTAATATTTTATTAGGTATGTTTTTAACTAATAGTAATAAAAATATTGTCTTTTGGATAAAATTTGGCTACCAATGTCCATTTCAAAATTATTCATTCATTGTTTGTTCTAACAATAATTTATTACTTCAATATATATGTTGTCTCTGCCAAATAATTGACTTTAATCATTGTATACAGTGTCACTTTCAAATTTTATATATAAAGACAGAGACAACCTATATTTATAACAAGCTTTGCCTGCTTGTAACATTGCATCAAAAAACACATCCAACTCATTCCTACAAATATTCACACTCAAAACATGAATATGTCCAAAAGGCAGTATTTACATTTCAAGTAATTTTAAAAGACGAGGTTTTTTTTTTATTTTAAGAGCAGCCTAATAAGAAAAGACATTAAATTCCATAAAGCAATAAATAATATTTTGGTACAATTATTGACACACTATGTACCAACTTAATCTTGATCAGTTTGTTTGCCTAAAATAAAATAAAATTAAATATGAAGTTCTAAATTCATGTCCACACGCCGATTATAACGGGGGGGTCTTATAAATTGGGCTTAATCGGTTTTCACATCGGATTGGTTTCCGGATTATTTATATTTTTTTTTATAGCATACATAACAAATTTTACAAGTTTTTATCTAAATGGTATTTAAACAGTATGTTAGTTATTTAGTTTATAGTTATACCGTTACCTGTACCCTATAGTTGAAATTGAATAGAAAAAACTCTGAATCCGTAGTTATATGACAAAAAATGTTAACAAACATTCAAGACTTTTTCACTTTTCCTCATTGGCGATTTGGTGTCATCAGAAAGTAAAAGCATAAAAAAAATTCAAAAAATTCAAAATTCAAAATATCTTTATTCAAGTAGGCATTTACACGCACTTTTGAATCGTCAATTACATTAAATTGGTCAGTATAGTCAGTCTGTGAGTAAGCTACCACCAGCTCGGAATGCTGTTCTGCTGAGAAGAGCTGGCCAGAAACTCAACAGTTGCTCTTTTTAAATAAAATTTAACAATGTTTGACTTATAAATTATAACATCAACCCTGCAAATGAGTCAATTTTATTTATTTTATAAACTTAAATGCAATTTTGGAACAACTAGAACCGTCGCAATCAATCGGAAAAGAAGCCCAATGATTTCAGGCAACGAAAATTAAATAATAATAACAGTAAATATATATATATATATATATAGATATATATACATATATACATACAAATCTTCGGCCTGCCACACAACCAGTCACCGCAAGCAGCACCCGTTCACGAGCATAACACAAGAGCCAGCCATCACCCCCTTCGCACATATTTGAGGGAGGGAGGCAACCCGACTCCCGATGCTACCGCAAGTAGTGACTTCTAAGGAATCGGTGTGATGCAGAAGGTCGATAAAGCAAAAATTAATTTACAACAAAAAACAAATTGCGGAGATTACTAGCTATTCGCAATACAATACAGATTTAAGACCCAAGATTTATGATACAATGACCCAAGTTCCACACATTTCGATCAACCAAAAACTCTTGAATGTTATAGTAAGATTTATTTAATAATATACTTTTAATTTTAGATTTGAAACCAAGAAAAGGAAGATCTAAGATATCTTGTGGAACCTTATTATATATGCGTATACTCAAGCCCATGAAGGATTTCTTAACTTTTTGAAGTCTAAATTTAGGCGTTACAAGCCTATTTTTATTTCTTGTATTGATAGTATGTCTGTCGCTGTTTTTTTTATAGTCATTTAAATTTTGGCGTATATATAGTAAGTTATTAAAAATGTATTGAGAAGCGACCGTAAGAATACCGGTCGTACCGGTACATAAATAAATAAATAAATCTTACAGCATAAGTTTTTTCACATAGCAACCCTGATTACCGATAAAATAATTGCACTAAAATAAAATAGATGGATCTAAGAGCACACATAAAAGAATACCAACAATAACTAGGTCTTGTCGACAGTTGCGGGTGGGTGATCCTGGCCGCGCCATGCGCATGCGCAATCATCGGTTCGCTACGTCTCGCTCTAGCCACCTTCCTTCTCTCTCTAGCGATTATGTTTTATATAAAATATAGGAAACGTTAAAACAGTTTTCATAACGAAATTATGTTAAAATAACAAATAATAGCCTACTACTAAAAATATAGAATACATTTTCGATACAGCTAAAAGTTTCGCCTTTTTAAAGAGCACACAGATCCCGATAAAAGGTGTCATTATTTCTTATATGTTCTTGTATATATTTGAAATGTAACTGCCACTGGACTGAAACTTTACAATCATTATGTATTTCATGAAGAGATCTATAAAAATGATTTTATAATATACATATTTATATTATTATAACCATTAATTATGTATACATTCTAGGATTAATTTCATATATGTGTAAATAAAATCAAATGCTTACATTATTTTAGTTCTAAGCTTCATATTTGCTCAATTTAACGCTTCATTTGTAAGTATTTTTTATTTTTTTAGTTTTTTAATAAATTATTTGTTCTATTCGGTGTTTGTTATTGCCCTTTATAAGAATTATGATCAGTATAAACTGTTTAAAAACTTCAATATAGATTTAAACTTTACAATATTATACATACACTATACAAGCCCTGTGTGCACAGTCCTTAATCAGTTTTTCCCTGAAACTAACATAGAGAAGCACTAAACCGCGAGAAAGAGTTAAGGGAGAAGAGGGGGGAGGATGCTGAGAATCTGAAAGAAGTAAAGAAGAAATCAACAGCACAGATAGAACACTTGACGAGGAAATGCGCCTGTTTGAGGAAGCTGTAAGTAATAATAATCAAATTGAATAAAGTGTTTAATTACGAATTTTAAATAAGTCAATGTCATTATGTCGTAATGGCTCAGTTAGAGTCCGAGTGGAAAGAAACGCTGGCGTTCACTGTTTCAAGTACTGCTAAAAAGATTTTATATTATAACTTATTTTTCTTTCTAGTAGATTAAATTACATGTGGTAAAATATACAAAATACTGATGAAGCATTTAGTAAATTTGTAGACTTAGGTAACAGACGAAATAGAGAACAGTAACAAAGCTATGATTCTCATATTTTTTAAAATACAGTTTCGATGATCTCCGCACGCGCTTGGCGGCACGAGAACGCGTGTCAGAGCAAGAGGCGCGTGCGAAAGAGAAGGAAATAACCCAGCTGAAGGTGGAAGTCGCACGACTAACGAAGCTATTAATGGAGCAGAAGTGAGATATAAAAATGCTTTTTACCCATCTTCAGTTTATGTTTTGACTAGAAAGAAAATAATAATTTAACAAAGTCGTTATTTTATTTAATTTTAAATCAAATACTTCGATCATTTTGTTTTTATTCTGTAATCTGTTAGTTTTGTTTGTCACGGTTTATTTTTGTTTTTTTTTAATTGACAAACTTTTATGTTTATAATCTTGTAGTCATTTTATTTTTTGTTATTAGCTCAAAACATGATTTGATGATGAACACTACAGTGTTATGTATATGTAATGTTTGAAATTATCTATAAACATATTCACAATTGTTGTGAATAAACATATTCATAATTGTTGAAACAACAACGTTAAGCTTATTTAAGAACTCTTTGAAATCGTCCCGTCGTTCCGCCAATTACCTGAGGTTAAAGTGTCAATGCATTTTTCTTTTATCTATACATTTCTTTAAAAATGTAATAAATAAAATGTAATTAAACTTAACATGGCTATACATTTTAATAGACATTTTCTAAACTGCAAAATTAGAAACATTGATTAGAATTTTCGAAAGAAATCTAATGAATGTAGCTTCCGTCTTGATAATACAGTTTATATATAGCATGAAGCATAATTATAGTTGAACTTGGAGATCGTCGGAACGACTAATTCGCAGTAGTCGAAGGTTGAAGTTACCCGTTTATTTAATATTTATTGTACAATTGCTAGTATAATATTGCAGCAGTCCCACGCTGGGCGCCAGGACGCGCGCGGACGGCTGCGAGTCTTTTTTATGTCCGGGCGCGCGCGCTCGGTGTGACGAGACAAACGACGCGCCAAGAAGGAAAGGTTGTTGTATTGGTTAATTGTCATCCCTAAAATTCATAGTTTCAGATTTTGCGTCACATTTTCACGATTTACAGTCCAAACTTCTATTTTCGTTTTACAGGCGGTACTCTCAAAACACCGGAAATGGCTCGAAAACGTCCAACACTTCCCGATCTACGACCACTTCCACCAGAATCACGTCGGAATGGCTTAGATGTACAAAATGGTCGCCGACGAGCCAAGAGCGTTGACCTCCCGGCTGTACAAGTTCCCATCAGAATAAAGCAGTTGGAAGAACGAACGCAACATTAACTTTATTAAATTAAATAATACTTTCTAAAAATATTTTTTTCTATTTTTTTACTTCACTATATCTAACAAATATATGAGTTTTATCAACAAATAAATGTGTACTTTGATCTACCGTACTACTGTGTACTCGATCTACCGTAGCTAAACTGATAGTAGTTTTGAGTTAGATTATAATAATATACTCTACTACAGACTATAAAAAACAATTAATAATTAAATTGCAGTCTCTTAACTGCTTTGTACTCTTTATTATTCAAATTGTGTTACAACGAAGAGGAAAGAGAACTGAAAGCAGAATTTGAAAAAAAAATACATTAAAGGTACCGCCATTTTATATTACAACTAAAATTGGTGTCGTGGCTTGTGTCTTATTATTTTTAATCTATTTTAACAGAGACTTGCTACATTATTATTGTTTTTCTATTCTGTATAATATTAATAGTATGAAGTTTATTGATGTGTAATTTTGTGCAATATTCTCTAATCATAAGTAAAGAGTAAAATAAGTTGTATTTATTTCGTAAATTGTGGTGTAAATATTATATATTTTTTTACAATAAACTCCTAAACTAAAACTCTTAATTATTATTTATTTCCTTAAACAGTTAACGCTATACACGCATGGCTAGCTTACCCATTAGAAAAAGAGCATTTATTGTGGGAGGCGTTACCTTCTTGAAAAAAGGACACTAATTTAAATAATTCAATTCAAGATGAGTATTAAAAACATTTCTTAATAACAAATTCATTTTTGTTTGTATGACCTAAAAGAATTGTTTTGAGAAAAAAAAATAGTTGCACATAAATTCCCAAAGCACAAAACGACACAAAAAAATATTTGGTTTATTTTATTTTATTTTCTCTTGAATTATAAAATATATTTATGGGCTTTCTATTACAAATATCCACTGCATTTGATATTGTGTAAATAGCGTATTTTATGGACGAAATACACTTAAGAAATAGATTTTTTTTTACTTCGAAATAAAAAACCTATTTTACATATGATACTGTAAAATGGATGATATTTCACCGTATTAACTAGATTATTATTATCGCAATAACTAGAGGAGATATATGAAATATGATTACTTTTACATTTTTGGCAGCTCTTGAACAAATCTAATAGTCATAGTTATTATTACTCTATGAATTAAATAATAGGCAACTTGACAAGTGACATTGACTATTGACATTTTATATGTCAAGTGTCAACTGTCGGAATTCTTTGAACTAAATGTCCAATTCTAACCTGTTATATTTAAGAAATTAAGATAATTATACTATTTTATCTAAAGAATGTCTAACAAAAATCTGTTTCTGAAATCTGGATTTGTACGGGCACCATTGCAAAACGGTGTAGGTCGCTATGTTTGTCAATTGCAAAGAATTGTACTGAAATTCTGTAAAAGTCACGGTGCAAGCCGTGGATTAAGGTAATAAACAAATAATATATATAATTATTACTTTACCCAAAAATTATTTGTATTCAATATCGAATTCCTACTATTTCAGAGATTTTATTGAGCAAGATTTAGTAGACTTTGCGAAAGAAAATCCAGGCGTAGTGGTATACTTAAAACCTCGGAGACATAGAGGCCCTGTTGTAGTGGCGGAATATTGTATGTTATTATCGTATTACAATATTTAAAATCTGAAAAAAAACTTAGTAACAATTTTTAAAATTTCAGTGAATGGTGAAAGAGCTTGGATGAACATGCAGAACAAAAGCCACTCTGAAGTAACTAAGTGGATTGAAAATCTTAGAACTCAGCAAGGAGATATATCTGCATGCCGGCTCAGAAAACATCAATACACAGACCATCCTTCAATCCAGGGACCATGGACGCCATGGACATTCAAAAACCCTGAGCTTAATATTGCAGAATTACCTGACAGCAAATTTGGTGCTAATAATAGGCTACCAATGTCTGCAACTGAACATTTGAGGATATTGTTTGAGAAACAGAAACTTGGTGATGATGACATTAAGACTACAGAATGAAAGAGCAGGAATGGAAGATGATAGCCTAGGACTTATGTACATTACTTAAAAGAATTATGTTGTAATATACTATTAGTTATAGTATTTGTTATTTTATTTAGAAAAATTTGACCCAGATATTTTTTTATTAGTTAATATGTTTATTTGCACTATTATTATAATATTAAATAAAAGTATTCACATTACTGTGACATTCCCCAATCTATATTCTAAAAAGAACTCTTGATGATCATTATTGTCTAAACTTATAGAACAAGAGACATGTAAATAAAACTGCATTACTAACTGAAAATACGAAATAAAATGTGAAAATAATGAAAAATAATAATAATAAATAAAATACTGACCTTTACAACCCTCCCGGATTACCATTCAAGTAATTATTGTAACTACATATAGATAATGATAATACTTACATGTATTAAACAAATTAGAAGTAATCAAACAACATTTTCTAATTTAACAAATTTATAACAATTTACAATAGTAACAAATAACATCTTATATTTTACTATTTATACTTTACACAGCCAACTTTTAAATATTTTTTATGTACTTTCTAAGATTTCTTCTTGCATTTAGGCACATGTACATTTCTTTTATGGATTTGCAAATATCTCGGTGATCGAAATGATTTCTTGCATATTTCACAATTATATTTTTTACCATCATTATAGTGAACTCTTTTCATATGTGTTTGTAAGTATGGCTTACTCTTAAGTTTAGATTTACAGACCTCACACTCATAAGTTCGGTCACTATGACAGTTACGAAGATGAATTGGTAAACAAAACTTATTTGTAAATATTAATGGACATTTAGGACACTTGACTTGCTCAGTTTTTATATGATGGTATCTCCAGCTTGGACGAACCCCTTTGTGTAAAAATAAAATGTGTCTTTTTAAATAACTAGAGCCTTTAAATATCTTATTACATTCCTTGCACTTCAATTCTAGATTATTATGAACTTTTTTCATATGTGAAACCCACTGTCTGAATGGAAATTTTGTCTTACAAATTTCACATTTCAGATGTAATTTTAATGTGCCGGCATACTGTTTTGATGGATGTCTTAATAAAATGTGGCTCTGAAGATCATTTTTTCCTTTGTAGAAGGCTGGACAGGAATCACACATAAACAATTTATGTTGGATCAGCGGCACTTTTAAATGATTTAGATTATGCTGAAGGATGGAGTAGCTGAAATAAAATTTTTGTTTTTTTTTATATTTGTATTGTTTTATCATAAGAGACCTATTTAGTTCCAGGTAATATTATAGCTGCTTATAGAAACCTTATTATTATCTGCATTAATATGTATTTTGTTGTTTATTATATTTTTTATAATAAATTGTATATAAAGATTATTTAAAAACCAAAATACTGACCTATCAGAAAATAATTTAAAACATACTAAACATGTTTGAAGGCACTTTCGCTTCAATAGCTCGTAACTTATAGTCTCCTGGTACTTATCAAGCACTTGTACAGACCAATCATCTTCAAAGCTGATCTCATTTTCGATCTTCACCTTCACGTCAAATAATTGTAGGTAATTTTCGTGTTTATCTTCAAAAACATCCTTTTCTTCTTTTATGGTAATGTCAAAGGGGTATTCCATTTGTACAAAAACTAAAAAGAGTTTCAAACCCTAAAAGAAACAAAGGTCTATAAGTAACAATGTGCCTTTTATAAAATGTAAAGAATTAAATACATACCTTGTATAAGGGGTACGCAAAATTTATTTTCGGCAATTGCCGAACAAACAGCAAAATAGATTTTAATTTTGCACAATTTGACAATGACAATATACATGAATGTTGACACTGACAGGTTCTATGTTCCGTTCTAGGCATGATGAAAGTGGGATAACTTAAAACAGAAAATTATATAGAAACATTATATATATTTGTCTGACAACTTTAACGCCTAAATCGATTTGTGAGTTTAAAGAAACATTATTTAACACTTTAATCACCGTAAACTTGTCATAAAAAATAGTATTTCAAACTGTACTAGAGAATATTTAACTATTTTTTTATGATCGAAGTTATTCAAACCGGCTTGCATATTTGTATGTTCTTCGTGCAAGGCGCAAGTATAGAGCATGCTTCAAACCAATGAGTTGTGTGATAAGGAAATAATAATCTTATATTGCGAAAAAATATTTATTAACTTATACATACATAACATAACATGTACAATATAGATTAAAATAAAGTATTCCTATTAACAATTAAATGCATTTTAGTTTATGAATAAATAAAAAAAACAACTAATTTAAACATCCACTGAATACGAATAATACCTATTTGGTTTTCCAATTTACAATGCACTATTTGATTCCAAAATATTTTTTGCTAATTATAATACAGAAAGTAACAGTTTCCACCAATCAAATGAGAGTACTAGTTCACTAACAGCCTTTTCACATTGCTTTGTTCTTACGCTAGTTGACCTAGTGCTTAGTAAATTGGATAATGAAATGACATTAACATATGTATTTGTTTTATTTGAGGCGTTTCAAAAATTGTAATTGTATCAACTTCTCCATGTCCACAGACCATATAGACCGGACAATAAGACTTTGTATAAAGCCTTATGATGAAAGACGATTTTTGATTTTATAATCTGGTTGGTTTTATGATAGTACATATTTATTTTAAAATGTTAAATTATATATTTTCTAAATGTGCGTATTATCGCCTTTAAATTAACATAATAAATAAAATAATAGGAATTAAACAATTATTTTACCATTTGAATTGTTTTAATTTAAAAGAATAACATACATTCTAGGAATTAAAATTTATAACAATTGCTTCATTTACGAGTGTTTTTTTAAATTTTCGTATTCTTATCATCTACTTCTAACCAAAATATTGGCACAACTACTGAAAAATTTCCACTTTTAAAAGTCTTTTGTTAAGTATGTAATGATATTTTATTTCACAGCATTAGAATTACCTCTATCTACAATTAGAATTGACAAATATTTTTATTTGTTAATATGATCCTATTAATATATTTTACAATAAATTCAAATCAACATTATTTGCTTTTTTTTTACTGATTTGCAAAAAGATTAGCATCAAACATTGTTATCAAATGTTGGCATTAAACATCGTAATCAAATGTAGGCATCAAACATTGTAATCAAATGTTGACATCAAACATTTTAACCAAATGTTGGCATCAAACATTTTAACCAAATGTAGGCATCAAACATTTTAATCAAATGTAGGCATCAAACATTTTAACCAAATGTAGGCATCAAACATTTTAATCAAATGTAGGCATCAAACATTTTAACCAAATGTTGGTATCAAACATTGTAATCAAATGTTGGCATCAAACATTAGAAAGCAAAACATACATATTATGTACAAATGTCTGTTTTCTATGTTGGGAGAATGTAACATACATTGCGGAGCAAAAAGCATTAGTAGGATTTGTACGTACTTATATAAACACAGACAGACCACAACCTAGAATAGTGCACAAGGTATTTTATATCCCAGGTATATACAAGATTCAAACAAGCTGCCATCTTATGATACCTTTGTACTTACCGAAGTCTCAAATAGTTAAAATTATTAAAACAAAGAAATCATCACAACAAATTGTTTACTTAGAAATTGTCATCAAACATATTAGCCATGTTGAATATTTTGATTTCCAAGTTTATTTTTGGTGGAGGCATCTTTTCAATGTTATTCTATATTGCAAAGTTAGAACCAGAAGTTAAGGATGTTTAAAAGAAACTTAATACATGTCGCCTTCGTCTTTATCGGGTAAAGACACAGATGAAATGCTAAATTTATCAAAACGGGTAGCGACACGATAGCTCAGTTATGAGAACGACGGGGACAGTATTCCAGAGGTCAGAGGTTCTGCTTTGGTGGATGAATTTAGAATATCCATAGAATATCAATAACATCCATAAGGATTTTTGCTTTGATTCCTAAGAGTGTTTCTCAAAATAAATAATTTTTCGTATATGTCACAGTTACAAGAAGCACTGGTTTCTTTAATCTAAACTCACTTTTATACAATATTGATTGACGACTCTTTTTATTTCTATGAACATTTCGTAAGTCAATTTCTACATCTGTTTAAGCAATTATCTACAGAGTGATTATTTTTATCTAGGTATAAAATTTGAAACCTTTATTAAGTCTATAACTAAGAAAAGTCTTATTTATTTATATTTATATAAATTCATTTCTACATTTTGCTAAATACTAACTAGATGACATACTGGATTGTTTACTGAAATTAAATTGTATCAACATAGTACATACAGGGTGTATATATAATGTATATACAGAGTGGAAAAAACAATGTTATATTAATTGAAGAGAGGGATAACACTATTTATTAGAAGGTATTTTCATTTACCAAATAGCTCATATTAATTAATTTACAAATTGTTATTTTACTTATCATGAACTAACTCCTCGGATTCATTTCATTCATTTAAGTTTTGATGTGTTCTAAATATATTATTGGAAATTCAAGGTTATATTTATTGTAACTTGTTTTCTCCACCCTATATTTATATATTATTTAAATGTTAAAATTATATTTTGCAGGAATCGTGTTATATAGGAACAAAACACAAGTAAAAATCTTAGTTGGAATTATAATTATACGGAATAGCATCTAAATAACCAGGAAACTTGTGATAATTTTTGAATTACAACAATTTTTTAAGTAATTAAGAATAGTATTCATTGAAAATTCATTGATCAAATTAAATTACATAATTAATAAGACATACTATTTAAATCTAGTTTAATCATAAGTTTATATATAATGTAAACAATACCTAGGTCATTCTAACCCACACTAGACCTAAGCTACAGTAAGTATCAAATAATTATCAATTACTGTTTCCCACATAAGCACCTGTATTTAAAAAATGTCTTAAATAAGTGTATTTTGTGTTGTATAAAAATACTACCTGATAAAACAAACATAGTAATGAACTTTATTAATCATAACTGTTTTGCACAGCCCCAACTATATACAAGTACATAATTTGTATATACATATACAATATTGTGTTAACATAAACAGTAATGTCTTTTTTATATATAATCACCACAATAACTGTCATTATGTCCATTTCCATACCCACAAGAACCCACTCATTTTTGACTCAGCACAT
The DNA here is from genome assembly GCA_959347405.1 of Napeogenes sylphis. NCBI lineage: Eukaryota > Metazoa > Arthropoda > Insecta > Lepidoptera > Nymphalidae > Napeogenes > Napeogenes sylphis. The sequence continues at coordinate 6,007,466 of OY365788.1, forward strand.
CAGGATGCGGCACCCCTCACAATATCCAAACCTAATATATACTCATACCTGAATAACCGTCAGCTGTCTTTAGCCATACCATCAAGATTATATACACAACACCACAATGTCCAGCCACAAACCCTTTAAAACCTCAACACCTAGTACTCGTCAGCCATCATCAGCACGAACAGCCCCGTCCAGCCAGTGAAGGGTTTGCATCCGCTACCTCGTCCGTCCTCTCCAGAGTACTGTTCCCACAGGTAACCTGTGCGCTTGTACTCAGATAATATGTTACCTGAAATTGGGTGTTTATAAGTGTTACCTGCTGAAATATATGATAAAAGTGGTCTTTAACCTGTTCAAATAAGATGTAGTGAGATAATAAAAAAAATACAGAATGGAAATGAATAATGTTACAAAAAAAATCGAATTTGTAATTATAGTTATTCATATCAAAATACTAAAAAGTATTATTTACATTCAGCATATCCCTGAAGCGTATTTCAAGTTAGTAGTACTATCTGTACTATCTGAGTCACAAAATATAAAAAAATATGCAATTTTTGTAATGAACCAAATTCAATTATTTCCACCATTGATAATATTGCAATATGGTTAATATTATAAAATAAAAATTCTACACCTATTTGCTCAGATACCCGATATCAAAACCTTCGCCTGAGTCAGTCATTAGATAGGCCGAAAAAAAAGAGGCGGTCCACTCACCCACGACATTGTCCCTTAGCCTTTCGTGCAGGGACTTCGCCCTGGGGGCATGCGGGCCCCCCGAGGAGGCGTAGTGGTGCAACGAGGATATTGCCAGATAGTTAATATTGATCCACACTTGACCTCTCCAGTATGGAGGGTCGTGTTCTGTATTGCGCTTCATGTATAGAGGCGAGAGCTTCGACAGTGATCTGGAAGATGACTCTGATGTAGACACGCAGAGGCATATGCACATATAATGGATGTGGTAAAAAGATATGGACAGAGAAAGAGAGAAAGGAATAAGTGAGAACAGATGCATAAACATTACAAAAAATATTAAATTTATTTACACAACAACACTAGAAAGAGCGAGAGAAAAAAATAAAAAACAGAGAGTGAGAAATACACAGAAAGAGAGAAAACATAGAATGAAAGAGGAAGAAAGCGAAAACTTAGCATGAAAGAGGGAGAGAGAGAAATAGCGACACAATTTATGTATGACAAGCACGTCATTAGAAAAACAGGCAAGAACTGACCTCAAACCATACGGAGACCACAGGAGTTCAGGCTTGTCCAACATCTCCAGTATCTTGCCAAGTTTATCACTCTCAGGCTTCAGCACCTTCATCAGCATTGGGAACAGTGACACATAACCTGCAATGTTTTATTAAATAAATAATGATACATACATACAAAAAAAATCACACACAGAAATGCATGTAAAAAGCAGGTATGTATGTATGTATAAATAATAATTTGCATGACAATTGTTGTGCCAAAAGTACCAGGATATCAGAAAATATAAGGATGTATGTAATGTAATTTAATATCATGAAGATTTTGGTTTTTTAATAATCTTTATCAAATTATCAAAGATTTTATTTTACTTATTCTTAAGTTCCAAAAAAGATTTTATTTAACACAAGTATGTGTGTATGTATATAGAGTAATCTGATAACCAACCACCCAAGCAATTCGTTGACTGAATCCTGAAATTTACAAAGTAAACGTAGCATGGCAACCATAATAGCTGATATAAGAAAGTACTAGGGTATAATAACATATGAAGTACCAAAAGCGGATGTGACGAGTCGTGGTTGAGGCGCGATGGTGACGCTCCGGACCATCTTGTTCCTGTCCTGCTGGTTCCCGCCTTGTTGACGGATTAACCTCACTCCGTCTGTATGAAGACCTGGAACATACAAATGGTATAAAGTATTATGTTTATTACTTCAGAATTAATTTAGTCCCTATTCAGCTTAAAAATGATATTGGCGAATATGCTGTGTTCGTTCAATGAGTTGCAAAATAGATAAGCTTTTATATCAATTTCATAATTGAACATTTTCATCAAAATCAGTCAAGCCTTTTGTGAGTCATAGGAGAAAATTAGGATCAGTGTGTATGAAAGCAATACTTATAACAAAATTAAAGTTTTTTTTTTTAAACGGTACCTACAGATTTATATATGTATTAATATGATTTTTAGAGAGGTTTTAGATAATTTAGTTAAGAATAATGTTGGGTAGACTACAGATAGAACTACAGATAATAAGTATATAATAAAATACCATAATCTGCGTATGTCTGTGTGTGTGGCGACCAGTGCAGCTCGTTGAGGAGGTCCTCGTCTCCCAGCTGTTCCTTGGTGTCTTTGAACCTGTGATAAATGTATCAGGTATATGTGGGCATATGTATATATATGTGTCGTCCATACCCTTGTATATAGCACTTTGAAAATACAGTGCTCTTCAAACAAAAGTGCGTGTGTACCCTTTTTGATACTGACTGTTAAGATTGAAGTAATATATATTTAAACATAACAATATATGTGATAAATAAAAACTGATGTTTTTTTAAATCCGACTTCATAGTTCCAGATGTGCTCAATAAAAAAACAAACTCTTTAGTAGCATTATATTAATATATACTAACTTCTCTGTGTTTCTGTGCAGTGCTCGTGCGATGACCGCCATGGCGTCTGCAGCAGCGTACATCCAGCAGCGGAGGTCCACGTGGCGCTCCAAGGAGCTGGGATGAGAAGCCCTAGAGGCATGGAAAGGAGAACAAAGTTACGTCAAACTGTCTTAGATCAAAAGATACTTTGTCCAGTCCTGAATAATAATAACTAGAACTCAACCATCCACCAGCCAGGTCTAAGAGAATCTAAACCTTCTAAACCATTTATAACTTAAACAGAATCAAAATCGATCCAGCCATTTAAAAAAAGTTTAAACAGACTCATACAGACACATAAATTGTATGTTCAAAGATATGCAAAAATATTTAAATGAACCGAAATGTTATTAATAGTAATAATAACCTAGGATAGTCATCAATTCCTGAGCTGAGAGTTTTTGGGTTAAGCTGTAACCCGTCGTCTTCCCTGCCACGCCATCTGTAGCTGGTGGGTTCCTCACCCTTCTGGGTGCTCTGGAACCACTGGTACCATACCTGGGAGGAGTAGGGTTGGTAAATCTTTTAGATTATGAAATGAAATATTTAGTTAAATGTACTTTTTCTTAGTTATTATTAGATTTTTTATATATATTAATTTGTAATAGATTGTTTGTTGAAAATATATTTTTTTTACAAACCACCGAATCAGGTAGTTATTTGCCTAAACCTGAGAAGAGGTATTGCTATTAATACCTGTAATCTAGGGAACATGCGGTCCAGGGTCTGTCTGTGTGGTGACTCCTGGAACATCTGGGGTCGTGCCCTCACGAGGCGAGCGAGACTCAGCAGCAGCATGGGAGGGTTGGCCGCCGCGTTGTTCTGAACCACGAACTCCTTTGGAACTCTTGCTAACGCCTCCGCTCCTAGAATTTTTTTTTATATAATAACAAAGAATTTTTAAATATTTATGTTTATCTATTTTATTATGTACCTTTAAAGTTTTTTAAGGGGATATTTTATTTTAATAAGACAAAAATAAATTGTTTAAAGATATTATATGTAAAAAAAAAATTTAAAGTAATATGAAAGATACATACCCTTCCTTAATTTTGTACAATAAATTGTTTTTTTTTTTTAATATATTTAAGTAAACGAGCAAATTGGTGATATGTGGATATGGAAAAAATAATTTTCACCATTCAGAGCTTAGTTATGGTATTTGAAGTCTCACCGAGAATCTGTTCCCTTGGTATCCATCCCTCCACGTTGATGAGGTCAAACCAGTGAGCCGCGATGTCCAGGGCCAGCACGGGCTCCCAGCGACCCACCAGCAGACCATGGAAACCTTCATCCCACAGGAACCCACGAGGGAAGAATGACCTGTATTGAATAACCTCTTCAATATCAATAACCATTTACAAAATTTTATTTTTTTATTATCTATACATATATTAAAACTGTCACTGATTGCTGTCTGTACAATGAAAATATTTTCAAAAAATCATAATAGGGTTTTATATGAGGAAGAGAACCCAAAACAATGGGTTTCAATTTTATCTGTTCTTCTGTATGTCTGTATGTTTGTGCACGCTAATCTCAGAAACGGGTTAATCGATTTGGATGTAATTTTCGGGAATATATTGTTTGTTATTGATAAACTAATAACAAATAATTACAATTTTTAACCTTTAGAAATATGTATATAAACTATCAACGAGTAACAAGTATACTAAAAATGAAAATCGAATATTATAAAAAAGATAGGTGACGCTGTGGTGTTAGTAGAATCTTTTATCAGCAGACGGAGTCGCGGGTAAAAGACAGTTATTAATACATAATTGTTTTATTTTGTGTAAAGACGATGTTGTAACATGATGAATAGTAAAGCATTATGATTTTGAAACATTACTAGATTTTAAAGTAAATTAAATAACTTTATATAAATCAGTCTATGTTATGCAAAAACGAACCTTATGACTGTGCAATAAAGTACAATCACTTCTATCAAAGTTATAAAATTCATTTACCATTCAATAACAACTCTTATAGCTATGTAATAAGGAACAATTACTTTTTTTAAATTGATAAAATTCCTCTGCCACTCAATAACAAGTCTTACAGTTATGTAATAAGGTTCAATCTCACCTGCTAGGTACAGCGGTGTAGAGCGCAGCCCGCCAGTACGGGACCGGCTCGCGGGTGTATTCTGATTGAACACGACTGGCTCCATAGAAATAACCAATACCACCCACCATGTTGGACAAAGTGGCCATTGCTATCGATGTGTCCTCTTCACTATACCTGTATACAGAGTGTAAAAAACAAACTCACTATGAATAACACCTCCAAGTGCTAATAATGTTTCTTACTTACAAATATATAAATTTACAAAGTCACAACATAACTTTTATAAATTTTCAAAATTAAACACAGCATTAAAGCGATATTTACTAGATCTGAAACTGCTTTATTTAAAAATAAATTAAAAACCAAATTCTATGAACAGTACCCACCCCTTCTGTTTCAACTTGAAGGTCTTCTCAAATCTCTCATCAAACTCCGTCTTCAGTGTTTGCAGGGCTTTGGTGTAGTCCTCTCCCCTCACCGGGGGGGTTGCTAGATCTTCAGTAGTGTATACTATATCTAAAACGAACGGAGTCTCCACTAACATCTGGATTGGAATGAAGTTTACTTCTTTCTCCTGAAATTAAAATAATAAAAGCTGAAATTATCAGTGTTGTGAAAGTTATATATAGTTAAATTTAATATACTATCTAAAATAAATAACTATATAATAATATGATTATTGTACACAAAAGAGAAATAAAATAATAAGGATTTATATTCTAATTCAATACAATAATAGATTATATTAAAATGGATCAAAACTTGGTACATTCATTTCAATCCATCTAGGAGGTTTAGTAGCCTCTATCATTTAGTGTACATTCAGGGTCAATCCAACATGTATAAACATAACAATTTTATCAAATTTAACAAATCAAGTCTAAAAGCAACTCATTTCACAATATGATTATTTTATACATGTTTATGCTAATATGCATAATAATTATGATAATATGCATTTGCATACATCAACATATGCATATAATGCATCGGTTATTAATAATAAAAATAATCCTTATTTCTGAGGACATGGTACAAAGAGGCTTACAGTGTTTAATTCAGAAATTTCAAAATTCATAAAAACCTTATCAGCCAGTTCTTCATCTGGCCCTAGAACAGCTAAGCGTCCTAGATTTGGTGGATTTTCTATCCTCAATAAAGAATAGAATTTCTCCTTCAGAAGGTTAAGTCCTCCAAGATGTGCCTCAGAGTGGGAGGAATGTATGAGTTTACCTGAAAATTTTAATTATTAATTATAAAAGTAACTTCGGTCATTTTCCAAATATAATTAATTGCAGGCAAAAATTTGTATGTTATAAATCCAAACGATTTTTGTGTTTTACAGAACATATACTTTATTAATATACATATGTTGATTTTGTATAAACATTATTATTGTTTTATAATTTATATCAAATATCAAATTGATATTGAAAAAGGTACCAGGGCAGCTTAAATTATCAAGATAATAAACATTTCTCACCAGCATGAGGTACTAAATGTACTCTAAAGTTTCCCAATGCTGGGGTGTGTCCCAGCAGAGTGCCACGCTCCATCCATAGCCGGGAATGAGATCCCGCTCCCAAAGACTCATCTAATGCAACATACCAGACAAGTACAAATGGTGTATTAGTTTTACCCTGAAAAAAAAATACAAAGACTTATTTATTTTATTAAAGTTTTTTTAATTTAGTAATTTCAATTTAGAGACTACAAATATATTTTTTTAATAAAGCAACAAATAGAAATGCAAATCTTTAATGATTAGAAGATATGCAGTTTCACAAAACCTATATCAATAAATTATCGGTTTTAACCAAGATAGGAAAGGTTCTATCAATTGAATAAGAGAGAGATTAATATTGAAAAACAAATTAAAAAAAAAAATTCCACCTAAATTTGGATAGAACTTACCGTAGCTGTAATATTAATACGGGCAGTCCAGTGTCCTCCATTCTCACCACCCGGGGTCTTTATAAATGACGTGTATATATTGTGAGGAGGATCTGAAATCAGCTGTTCACCAAACTTGATCCCGTCATGACGAAGCCAGCCATATGTTGGCAGGTTATCATTTTGTTCACATAAATGCCTGCAATATATAGAAGAAGATTTTTTTTTTATTATTAACAACTAACTGTTTCCTGTAATTATATTTTATTTCAAGGCAATACATGTGATAAGAGAGTACAGAGCAATACATGTGATAAGAGAGTACAGAGCAATACAGGTGATAAGAGTGAGAGAGATAGTATAATGTTATACACAGCCTATTTACTGCAACTATAAATTGACAATCAAATGCAATTATATTGTTGTTTTGCAACTGGTTTTTGAGCCAATTCAATTTCAAACTATCTTTATTCACACACACACATACACACACTTTAGAACAGTCAATGTTTACATTCCATTGGTCAGTATAATCAGTCTGTAATTAAGCTACCACCAGCTCGGAAGGCTGAGAAGAGCTGGCTAGCAGAAACTCAACAGCTGCTCCTCTTTTTAAATTAAATTTAACAATATTTGACTACAAATGAATCAATGACCCAAGTCAACAACTGACATCTAATACTGACTGGTAATACCGACTCTTATTAAATATATATATATATCTATATAATATATAATATATATTAGCACAGATATTGTTGTAATGATAACATTCCATACCAGTATCATCTGATAAAATTGAATGTTATCAAACTGTGTCATACACATTATCCATAAACATATTTAATAAAGTTAATAAAAAATCTAACTATGCAACAAGTAACATAAAAAAAACAAAAATTATTGAGGATTTGAAAATTATTGAAGTGTATAGACTGGGATGCTTAATAGTTAGTTGGCTTGTAGATTGTGATATATGTATGTTTGTATAAAACTAAGATAATGCCAACAGAATCTAAAGCAAAGTACTAATTAGAATATGTAAATGTCTGAATGACTGAAAACAAATGTAATTATTACCTTATTCCTTTATGAGCTGCAGCAGCAAGCTCATACCACATGATGCCAAACACTGGAGACCGTGGCTCTCTACTCTTGAGGCCAAAGTACACTCCGGGCCTGTATGAACCCCAGTAGCGTTCTGGGACTAACAGCCCTGTTTCTTCAACAACCTGTTTTAGATAATTTAAGTGGTGAACATTTAATCAATTGAATTATGCTATTTGAGCCAAGCTATAGGATTTTTTTTAATGTAATTTTATTAAGACCCATTAATTAAAATATAAGTAAATGAATATAAAGTGCTTTCACTGTAGGAACATTGTGAATCCACTGATATTGTAATCCAAGAAATGCCGGTATAAACATCTGTTCAATTACTATTACTAACCTTTTCTTCATTTAGCGGAGTGTTGACTCTCGTCTCTAAATATCCCAAAGTCCCTATATAAACAGCTATTGCAAAACACGCTATACCTGCAGCGGTTTTCCATATAGATAAGAGGTGAAACGCTCGACCAGCAAAGGAAGGCTCGCTAACTCCGGAACTACTACTAGACTCGTTATTTCCATGTTTATACTGCACGGTCTTTCTGTGCTTAACCATAATTACAAACCATTAAAATGGAACACTTATTAATTTAGACAAGTCTGTAATTTAGTTATTATTAGAATTTTCGATTTCAGTGGCTAATTTCTGCGACAATTTACATTGCCGATTGCACTTGGTGGGGTAGTTGGTATTTGCCAATTTGGCATATAAAAATATCACACGTCAATAAACATATCAAATTTGACATTTAGATGACAGTAGGTATGCGTTTAGAAATTGAAAAACAGTTTTCGAAAAATATATTTTTGAACAATTGCTAAAATATATTTTAGTTAATTTTTCTACATTGGAGATAATTAATTTAATAAAAATTAATACAAATTCATATCAGTATTTGGTAGTACCGTTATATGACTACCTAATTACTAAGGTGCGAACGATATTATTAAAGAATATTATTTAATAAGAATAATGTTGTAAATATATTTTTACGGTTAATATTTTTTTAAAACTGAAAATAGCTCTAATCTTAATTTTTTTATCTAATTGATTTTTAAGTTTCGTATTTCAATATTTTAATATATTATTTAAGTTTCATAATAGGACTTAACACCTGGTTCACAATTCGTTAGGGTTTCTTACTCATGCTCGAAGCATGGTGGACTTGTGGCGTCAACCTAATTTAATTCTTAATTCGGAGTTGAAATCCAAGGACCCCGTCGTTTAGGTCGTTGAGGTCGTTTCCCCTCCTATCCCATAGAAACCCGCCAAGAGCCAGTTGGATGTGGCTAGTCCGATTACTATTAAACTTATAACTTATTTCGTGGTCGATAACAACACAAAACTACATAACATACTCAGTGTTTATAATAGATACTATAGTGGTTTGTTTAATACATTGTTAAAGGCAGAAAATCAGTAAAAATAAACTGTAGGTTTGACGGTTTAGACGATTAAAATGTCATATTTTCCCCAATATTATATGATAAATAAAACTTAGAATTTCTTTACAAGGACCTAAATAAGAATACCAAAAGGTACGAACCTAACACTATGTATGCAGACCAATAAAAAAAACTAATAGCAATTCGTTTTCGTTACAACTTTATATTAGTTAAATACCTACTCCGAAAGCTGGCTAATAACTATTAGCCAGTAAATCGCTGGCAAATAAAAATCACACCGAGACATTAATATTTTGATGTAGGTTATATTAGATATATTGATATAATAATGTTTTAAAGAAAAAACTAGATAAATATTATAACAGTTATATATCATTATTTTTATCTTATGTAGTATGTAAATAATTTATATAATAATATTGTATAATACATAATGATTCATACTAATGATATACATACATAAGGATTCTGACAGAAAAACATAATCATAAGTTTATTCATATAGTTTTATTGTAAGATTATTATAATCTATTTAATAATTATAATTGCACCATATTCAATGCGAATCCGAGAAAATAAACATGAAGTCAACTCAGAAAAATTCCGATGAAGCTCAGATTCCTAAAGCACGGAATCTGTTCATTCATATGTACAAACATATTCTTTCGGATTTCCATCCTATGGGATGGTTAGGAGTCAATGACATTTATTTCTAGGTAGGTAACTATACATTCACATACATACAATATAATAAAATTATATAGGGTGTCGAAATAGATTCCAAATCTCTTCGAGGGATGTTAGTAGATAAAAAGTTTAGAAAATCGATTTATTATATACCTATGTTGACTTTCTATATAACAAGCTTTTAAAAAGAACCTTTAGTTTTTTATTACTGAACTAAGTCAGTAAGGATTATAAAATATCAAGAAAAATAAGATTGAAATTATGGTAGAGGATTCCGGATGCCCTGAGACAGCTAGTGAACTTAGTTTGACCGTGCTCTCAGGTTTGTCTCACTCCTCACCCAAACAAGTTTTGAGTTTGTGCAGTAATGATATCGATTCAAAATAAAGCGCCAGGAGCGCCATCTTTGTATCCAGTTTTAATCACCAAATCGTCAAGAGATGGCAGTAGTTGTCCTCAATTTATTTTATTAAACATTAGTGTATTTCGCCTTCTAAAGCAAAAACTATTAATAATCTTTATTTTAAGTCATAGGCAAAATTTTAGCTATTTCTTATATGAATTAAACAAATTAAAATAAGAACAATATGTTATAACAATATGTTAAAATAATAATGGTTTTCACGAAATTTATAAAGGCAACCACGCCACCTATCTTGTTTACTGGTATGACAGTGTAATGCCGTCGGTAAAACAGCAAACAGCCCCCCGCCGCGCATCGCCCCGCCCGACGCTCCAGCCAGTAAGATCGAGCGAGACGTGCCGTGCGTACCTATCGTAATACTTGCAATGCGCGACGCTACGCGACTGTCATGAGACGAACGCTACGTTTTCAACAAAAAATCTGTGAAATAATGTAAAACATTTAAAAAACAAACTCTCGGACCTGCCACGACGGCAGCTACCTGCGTCCGCGAGTTTCTCTTCCCGCCGGCCGGCGACGCGGCACGCGACAACGCTTCCAAAAAAAAAGAACTCGAAATCTCGATGTCAGTGAGCGTGAGGATTGTAGTGTCAGTGTAGTGTAGTTTAAAATAGTTAAATGTATAAACGGCGTGCAATGTTCGTATGAGGAAGAAAGGCAACCGGAACATTGTAAGTGCAGAGCGTGTGCTCAGTGTTATTTGTTAGCAGATATGCGGGGTGTTCCGCCCTGCCCGCAGGTTTTATACTTGTGGGGCGGCCGCTGATCGAACCACGGAGGTACGGAGGTCTATCCCTCGTATTCTCGCTTTTTTTCTATCCGAGCAGGTCTCTAACCCCTTTTTTATGCGTCGCGTTTTTTTGGAGGGAATGTTTACGAATCGATCTCTTGTAGGTTATGGCAGCCTAGTAACTTAGTGTTTGTTTTTAACATATACGATTTATATTAACAATAAAATTCAGTAAAATAACAAAATGTTAATAACAAAGTGGATGGTGACCGATCGTACGTTCAGGTATAGAAAAAAAAGCTCTGTACACTCGTTTAGCTAACTCCGAAACCTGTTTGCCTCCTACCGACCGTAGAACAGTTATTGTTATATACAATTTGATAAAAATAAAATCCCTCGGATTGAAGTCTTCATTATTTTAATGTTTATTTTTTGTACGTTTGATAAACTAAGTATTTTTTAAATATGAAACTTATATTTAAACAGACGTGTTATCACTTTCTCGGTCGTACTCAGAAACGTAGGTATAATATCTAAGTCATTTATTTAAATATCGAATCCCGTAATCAGTGTACTATATTTGTACAAAATACCAACATAAAAAAACAAATATTTAATCAAATATTGAGTAGCCTGCATTATTTTACCTGGGTATGGGTCAAAATTTATATTTCCCGATAGCTCGAAATAGATCGTTTTTAGAGGTTGAATAACGTAAACAAACGAACGGTAGCTTTGTACATCATATTAATAATAAATAATTATTATTTTATCATAATATTACTATTAGATACCTATTAATAATAAAAATAAGCTTTTTATTGCTCACCAATAAACAGATGACGATTGGAATTGAAACTTTAGCTTTAAATAAAGGCATTAAATAAAAAAAAATAGTTTTAAACAAAGATATTTAAAATTACAGAAAATAACATATGCATATGTATATTCAAATGAATTGTTTATTTTTAATAAACACGTAAATATTGTATCGAAGTCAATAAAAGGTGAAACAAAATATTACGTGATGTAATACATACGTTATTTTTAACCGTTATTTCTTAATAACATCTTTATAATCTAGAAAAATATGTATAAAGTAAAACATAATATTCTTAGCTAGTAAGCTATTTTTAATCATCTTATAATTAGGCACGGACATAACTATTCTGAGATTTATCCTTCAAATAAATTTAGATACAAGATTTAAAAATGTCTCAATTATATTGGGAAAAAACTATGGTGCAATTTAAGGTATGTTTTACCATGGTATCTCAAATGCCATGTATCGTCAGGATGCGTCAGATCTTCCTCAATAAGAACGCAGTTGTAATATTGGTGTTTTTATTATTAAAAAAATGCTTATTTTTTTTATTATTTATACAATAACAAAATCGCCGTAACTAACGTAAGCTAATTAAACTAACTTACGTAACGTAACTAGGGTCACCTGATTTCCGGATTTAGCTGGACATGTTTGGCTTTTTACGGTCATGTCCGGGCGAGTATTTACGTGTCCCGTTTGTCCGATATTTGTCACTGTATAAAAAAAATAGAATATGCAGATACGCATCAAATGCGTATGTTTAAAAAACGTTCGACTATTTAAAAACATGTCCGGCTTTTCAGAGAACATCCGGCTTGTATAGCACTGAGTCCGGCTTTAGTGGTTTTATGGCCTTGCAGCCATGCATACTATAAACTATGCTATAATATATAGCTTCACTAAAAACTAGCATACTGCTGTAGCAAGCTTTATAGAATTTACAAATATTCATTTAAAATGATTAATACAACAACAATCTTTTAATTACATATTGCTGTAAGATATTAAAAATTAAATGAGTTGTTTTATATATGGAAGCATCGAAATAACTTAGTAACGATAGATAATATGTAAAAGGGCGATATTCTGAACAGCGATATAATTCCCTTAGCTAATCCAACTCCTAGTTAGTCACACTCGCCCAATTTATTTCTATAATTCGCGGTTTGAACCGAAGTAAGACACGACGATGGTCGATGCCTAAGCTACTCGAGTTAAGCTATATTTAGCTTGCTGTGTGACTGGCGCCTTACTCTAATACGAATTAATATTCAAAATCAATCTATCTTTCTGTATTAAATATTCATTATAATTCACCAATCTGATTTTAACTTACTAACTTTTTTATACAAGTTTAGCAAACAATTGCTACTGTTAAAATATTTTTTTTCGAATCCCTCATTGAGAAAAGAATACTGCACTATTTCTTAGTATTTTTACCTGTCTCAATACATCCTAAAAAAAACTAACCCTTCGATAAGGATGGCGAGTAAACATTCTTGTTTCGTCTGTTTAAAGAATTGCTAAATTTGTTAGGTTCTGTATCTTTTTGAATAAAAAAACAAATGTTTTTGTTCCTCTGTATATATAAATATGTATTTTACAACTGTTTTCCTGTTAGATACTATGTAAATAATTATGTTTTTACCAGTACTAAAGGTTAAGTATATTATTAATTCTATCAAATGTAACGACTGCTCTAAAATATGTTATTAATATAAAATATACTTTCTTTTGTAAGATATTACACATATGTATTACACACACAACACACACATATTCAAATACACACACACATACCTGTTAATCAAAAATGAAAAGCTTAAACCTCAAGTGTAAATCTCCAATTCCATTCTCATAAGGTTAAACTAATGATATTCTAATATACTTTGGTACTGAGAAGTCATTTCATTAATCATTACGATATGATCATTAACGGTCAAGCATTTTTCAATATTATACACAATAATAAAAATTATTTCTTTTAACTAATATTAAATTTAAAAGTAACGAAATTTGTTTGTTGATCTATAGTCGATTAACTTATCAAATAATTTTTAAATAAAAATAAAATTAAAAATAAATAAATACGGGAAGGAATTCGAACCCGCGATCTCTGAAAACCTTAATTCTATATTTATTTAAAAATATAAGTAAGCTTAACATGGCTGTTTATTAAAGATACTTTCAAATATTAAACACTTGATTATTAAAACAGCTAGGTACAGCTGAGTTCATAATATAAGTAACATCGCATGGTAAAGTTCAAATCAATCCTATGTGTAACCCGGTCCAAGGCACGGCTCTAAAATACTAGCCTAATTCAATAAGGTCATGGTAATATGGCTTTACCACCACGCCATGCAATGTTAAGAATTATAGTGGTATAAATTTAAATAATAACCACCGTCCCGAAAAAGACGATCACATATAGAATGCTTAATTCACCGAGGCGGACAGCGACACGGTAGCTCAGTTGTTAGAGCGCCGGGACGGTTTACCAGTAGTCTCGGGTTCGAATCCCTACCTGTATCGGTTTATTTTCCATTCTATATTTATATATATTTAGATAAGCTTAACATGGCTATACATGTTTATAGATATTTTCAAACTGGTATACATTGTATATGTATATATATTTATACTGAATTATAGATATATAAGTTATGTAAATAACGAGATCAAATCTATATATAAATTTTTTTTGGATAACAGTTATGTATACTTGATATAGATATTTAATCATAATATATTGAACTTTTTGTCTGTTCCTCTGTCCATCTGATTGTTAGATATCGTTTCAAAACTATTAATCAGGTACAGGATATAACTACAAATATATGAATTTTGTATAATTGTAGTGATTCATAGATGACTTATTTATGACATGAGAAGGGAAGATGAAGTCACTGGCATAAAATACCATACATTATTACTGATTAATTCTACCCCATATATTCTACATTACGATATTACGATAATAATACTTTATGATAATAAATATGGAAGTTGTCTTAATATATATATAATTTAAGTAAAGTTCTCTCCAGTTCAACCAAGCTTGTTAATAATGTTACTAATGTTATGTGTTTAGTTTGTTTGTCTGTACATCATGTAAAAACTACTAAACTGAATAGTAATTGACATAACAAATGTCTCTAGGTTAGGTACAGAAAAAATTTCCATTATAGAAAGTAGAGGTTGAACCACAATGCTATCTTACTGCGGGTTGGTGAGTCGCAAACCGTATAATTTCCTCACTGATCAGCAGGTTTCCTCTAGGTCTGACCTGAGACGGGCAAATATAATGTATCTTGTCACTGTCAAGGATTCGGGATTCCTCAACCGTTACATACGGTCATCACTAAAAACCGAAATTAATTATTAATTACGCTAAAAATGTTTATACTAAATATTAAAAGACTAATCTGTTCTTTAATCTTTAGGTACCAGTGCTAATAACTGACCTGTGGATTGAATTTGGAAGCAGTCTAATATCTGTTCTTTTAATCCGAGTTTTGACGTTACGAAAATTATGACAGTTTACCAAATAGTAAAAACAAAACATTTTTATACACTCTAAGAATTAAAATCGTGCTGATCAATCTGTAGTGGACATTCACTGCAGCACGCATACTTCACGTTTACTAGCTTTCCATACGATATTGTATCGTATACGATAACCTGGAGTGACCCGACCTTGCATGGAACATCGCCTTTTAGTAAGACCTTTTACATTATGATGTTTCTATAAACTTCTTGTACAAACCAGTAAAAATAACCTAAAAGCTTGGTATCTAAAAAAATCTAACTGTTGGTTATTTTTTTTTGGCGTAAATTTACCTGATTGTCTATTAACATAACATAAGCCCTGCTAAGGGTCGATTCAAGAGTAAATTCTACTGGTTGTCATTTTCACGCTGGTACAAAAACCCAAATAATATTTTTCGCGTATATTATTTGGAATATATTTTAATTAGTTATATATCAAAGTTATTATAATTTTTAATGATGTGATTATCACGAATTACTTAGTATCTAATAATTGAAAAATTTGTAAAATGTTTTTTAAATAACGAAAGCCTACGCTTTTTATAAGGATTTTCAGGATATATACTATATATATGTACTCATTCTAAATTATATCGGAGTTGTGTCCGACTAGTCTGGAACCCTGTCGGAGATAGATTCATGAGCTCAAGCCTCCGAAGTGCGCCGGTCTCACGCACACCCGGGTAAATAACCTAAATAAGTTAAATCTCTATAACGATAACCTCTGTAATTTCAAAAAAAAAAACCTGTTACCTTTTCCCTCAGACCCAAAAACCTCTATAAGTTACATTAATAATTTCAGTGTTAACCCTCTATAACTTATGAAATATAAATATATAATAATATGACTTAATATATGAGAAATGTTTCGACACACTCTATAACCTAATCTATTATTTATAACGGTCATTATTGATCACAGAAGTTTATACAAAAACAATGGTTGAATATATCTATAAACCTACCTAGTCTAGCCATAAGTTCTATCAGAAAGAAAATATCCGATAATTTCTAAAAAAAAAAAAAATTTAAAGTTTTATCTGTGATTATGTAGAGTGAAAAAAATATGTGAATATACTAAACGAGGTATTCAAAGTGTCCACTCTTAGCTTTAACACATGTTTTTAAACGATCGGTCCATTCGTCCATGGATTTACGAACGCTTTCCATTGGATACTTGGTCACTGCTGCCTACAAAGATTTCTTGAGCGACTCAATATTTGGGTTACGCTTAGAGCAGGTCATATCCTCTAGCCCAGACCACAATTTATAATCCAAAGGATTTTAGTCCTGACCAGCCTTTATGAAGTCTGAAATATTTTGCTTAAGCAAAACAAAATTTGGGTAGTACTTTATCACCCGGGGCTGAATCCTGTTGGAATGTCCACACTTCGTTTTTGAATAGTGTAGTTGAGAGGTTTAATTCCCGCTTCTAACAAGGTATCTTAATACAATTTAGCTAAAGTTTTTACTCCTTTTTTCGCAAAAATGAAGTTTCGTAACCCCTTAGTAGGAGACACCCCACCAAACCATGACGTATGCTAGATGATGGCCTCGCTGAACTTTGGCCACTATCTCGGAAGCTTTTTTAGATCTGTATGCATACACTGAATCATTTTGTTTGTTTTAATGCTCCTCGATTTTTTTTTTTCATCGGCAAAGATAGTTTTTCTGTGTTTTTCGTCTACGTATCGAACAGCTGTTTTGTTCTTCCGACTCAATTTGGTTTTAATGCCTCATTAAAGGTATGTCCTGTGTATCTCCGGTAAGCCCCTAGACTTAAGTATTGTTTGATAATCCTAGAAAGTGTCCTCGGTAGGATTCTCATTTTTCTAGATTTTTCGATGTATATTTCGGCTGGCTCCTTACCTAATTACTGCAATCTCATTAACTTTAGTGCCTCACTCCCTTTTCAAAACAAACAATTTCTAAACAAAAAACATATAATAATGGCTGGATAGAAATCTATTTTTTTACGTAGAAGCTAATGTTCAAAATTAAAATTTATGTTTTTTTTTTTAATATATGTAAACAGCCAGAAACAGAATTTATGACTAGATTTGTTATGACCATGTTAATAGTATATATTTAGAATAAATAAATAATTGATACAGGCAGGAATTCGAAACTGCGACCTGTCGTAAGCTTTCCCATCGCTCTACTAATTGAGCTATCTAACCGTTTCGTTAAATTTAACGTTCTATATATAGCTTTATATAATCGTCTTTATCAGGAGGGTGGTGACATCTATAGGGCATCTTTTGGAAATCCTAACCAATGTTTCTAATTTTACTAGATTAATATTAAAAATATTGTACAACGGATATTAATCTTAAAAATATTTGAATTAATATAGAATGAAAAAAATCAACACGGGATTCGAATCCTGTTTCATTAAGTAATAGATTCCTAAAAACGTAAAAATATATATGAACTATGTAAATATCAAATGAACATTTTAAAAATCTTTCTTATCTAACCTTTAGCATTGATAATGTTATCGCTGTGTTCTGACCCGTTTTTAAAATATTAACATGGGTTGCAATTAATTAACGACATTAAAACAAAAATACTAAATAATATATTTTTGATAATAGTTTAATATTAATAAACATTACATTGGTTTTTAGAATAATGGCTGTTGAGAAAAAGTGAAACGACCTACGAGTTGAACAAAATATATCTGAATGACCGCATATTTTGTAATTTCGTTTAAAATTTAAAATAAAAAGTATATACCTATATAATAAACCCACATTTGTGGTTCACGAGCTCAATTCCCGTTGATCCGTGGTCTCGCTGGTGCGTGAAGAACATACAGACTACAGTAATATTTATAATTAGCAGTTTACAGACTTTCTGTCTGTGTATTACAGATGAGAGGAATATTATTTAAAATATACTGGTCGGTATCGGGTGACAAATGGTTGCCATGGTTACTGTTTTTATTCATTTGATTGTAATTATTTTGGTAGGTATATTATATTTTCATGATATATGAGCTATAAAATACAAAATATTTTTGTCAAATACAATTTAATTTCATACAACAATGTAAAAAGTATTCAAATGTATTATAGTATATTATATATTATATAATGCCTCGGTAAAGATATTGCCTTTAGGAGGTTCTATCAGGACCTGTGTTTCGTTCATCAAAGCTTTTACGAGCTTATGAATATATATTTTTTTATTTGTATTAAAATTATTTTAAAAACTAACTGCAATTATTAATACATAATAAATTGAATAAATAATAAACTGTTATAAGAAAAATTAATATATTTTTTTTAAGTACTATTACCATTTTATATACCTATATTTATACTAAGTAAGTAAGTAGTATCTTATATAAAAATATAATTATATTATATATTATCTATTTACATGTATACTTTTTAAAAATATATAAATAGAAATTATTATCAACACAAGTGGGACTCGAACCTGCTCCTCGTTGTTTGAGCTATCGTGTCATTACTCGCCTTATGGAGAAAAAACCAAAAAAAATGTTACTTATCAAAAATGATCGGGTTTTCAAAAATTCAAGTAAAACTAATATTTTTATTCTGAAAAAACATTGTTTATACCATTCTTATATAAGTATACATTTCCTATATTTAACATTTCGTTTCGTATAAGAATTTGATTTAAAATATTAAAAATTAAACACCATATTTAAAGACATTATTATTAAAATTTAATGATAAACTTTCGATATCCCAATTTTTTAAATTTTTGGCACACGAAATTGTAAATTTAAATTTTTATATTTAATGTATAAAAAACTAAATTAACAAACATAAATCTCACTGTAAAACATTCTAATAGTTTTAGAGATATCATCAAAAAAGACGTACCAGCCAAGTGAATCATCACAAACTCAGGGTCACTGACCCGTGGAATGCTACTTCGAGTCCCGGGTCGGGCAGTTTTTGTTGTTCAGTGATGCAATATTCATGTGTTATTATGTTTATATAACTATTATTATTTCTCTGTTTAATTATTTTTTTCCAATTACATGTGTAATATAAATTTCGGCAAGTTCATCCCTATATATTATATCCTGATTTTAAGTTCTTCCTGGATTGTAAAATTAATTCATCCAAATTCTATTAAAGAAACATTTAATATCCATACAATATTATTTTCTCATTTTATTTTTCTTGTTACGTTAGTTGGATAAGCTTAAAAGATTACCTACTGTTTGAGTGACAGCATTCATAACATTGGTACTTCATAAGTATAATAATAAATAATCATTATTAATTATTATAATGTTGGTACTATAACAAATTCCTAGTTCACCTTAGTTTAAATTTAGAATTAGTAGCATAATTTCCAGTACATTAGAACGAGAGCTTTAGGTAGGTAGTATGTATGTTTGGTTCAACTGGTTCCTAAGAATATACCTACAATAGGAAGTTTTTTTTTTTTTTTTCAAAATGATATATAGTTTAGAATAAATAATCCCTAGATTTTATAGACACATACGCTTCTTTACTTGCTCGAACCACCGCTTATTATTAATATTAAGTTGACCACATATCCTGGATCTAGATTTTCTGATATCTGTGTTTTATTATCATAATTGACATATTTTTTTTAATGAACTCATTATAAATATGAGTATTTTATAGGTATCTCTCATAGCTAGGAATCCTGTTGACGTATCAAACATTGAATACATTTTTATATTTAAACATGTTTAGCCATGTTAAGCTATTTATTTTTGATGGTGCCATATTTTTAATCTGCAAAATTTATAAGATTGGTTAAGGATTTCGTAAGAAAACTAGTAGATGCCACCTCAATAGATGTACTATAAAGACAACGAGGAAGACGATATTATATAGAGTAAGTATAGGACTAAATTCATCAAAGCAGATCGCGATATAGTAATTTTTTTTAATTGGCAAAGCAATAGGAAGGTTTACAAGAGGATTCCGTTTTAAAATTTGTCAGTATTGATTTATTCAATATCGTGTGATTAATACCCACGACCGGTTTCTAGATGAATGATTTAAATAAAGACAAGGAAACACAAACAAACATACACATTAAATTAATAAATTCGTGTTAAAAATTATCATCATTCTTAAGAGATGTGATAGCCTATCACAAAATCAACCAATTAAAAACAAAACGATAACCCGGGATTTAACAATTACTTAATTTTAATATAAATCAGACATCGAGAAACCGGATATCAATCGGTCAAATCATTCGGATCTTTCAGATTATATAATAAATAATATTTCAATAATCGGGGTATATCATGAATGGGCCATATCATATATACCCTACCTGAAAATATAACCATTATGTCAATAATAAGGAAATATTACATTTTATTGATATTATTATACGTAATAGTATTCTAATATGACTTAATTTTCTTTACATAATTTCAGTTGATTATTCACATTAAATAAATCTCCCGTTGGACAAAGATCTCCACACATAAGATAATATAGTTTATCTTTTGTTTCATTGCAACTTAAAGATTTCTAAATATCTTCTCAAAGTTAGTTGTTGACTTTGAAAAGATGTGGCACGAAACATTTTTAATCCTTTCTTACCATTAGTTTAGAACCACTGATCTAACCAAACCTGAATATCGTTATTCATATTTGACATATTTGTGTATAATACCTTGTTACCTATTTTATTTATGTACTTTCTAATACTAGATATTATCTAAAATAATTATTTATTGAGGGCAGAAAGGTTGCGAAGCTCATGTAGTTGGCTTAAATGCGATCTCCCTGATGCTTCTTCTCCTGAACTACTGAACCAGCATTAGCAACATTATCAGAGATGGTTTATCAACAAAAAACAGTAATTGGTCATGTACTTGAGAAATAATCATTGATAAACAAACCTTCGCAAAATGTACGTATAAAATCATTGAATCTGCGCTCAACTAACATACAGAATGTCTGTCAATCTAGTATATTTATTATTTTATGACGAAAATATATTGTCTGCAATATGGTAAATTGTAAAGTTGAGTCTCTACATATAATATATCTTCTACATATAATAAATATATAAATAACTACTTCAAGCTGATCTTCTGTGGGTAGTTCTGTGCACTACTCCGGTCAATTCAGACTGTAAGAGAGCAGTGGCTGCAGAGCTACTATCAATTATTGAATAATTGGAACCCATAATGTGGTTCCACTGATGGTGTGTGGGTTGATAACATGTAGTTCAGTTTTCTTCATAATTAGTATTTCATTATATATTTCTTAAGACCTATGTTCGAACCTAATATACCAAATACCACCGAAAAACAGTAAAACTAACGTACCACACTGTAAGTAAAGCCTATTACTACAGGGTAAATATAAAAACTTTTAAATAATCCACTGTGTGTAAATAGTTAACCACAGTGTAAATAAAAATACTAACTTTTACCGTATAACAAGTTAGAGTAAGGTTGTTCTCTGTAGAGTCTAAATTGTTAATTTTTTTCCTGCTTCGAATAATTTTTTCAATTATAGTTTCGAACTTATAATTCATATTATCTTCGCTACAATTCGCTATGGACTCAAGTTAATAATCTATCTATAACCTGAGTTTTAAATTATATTCAGATTTATTGATCTTTCAACGGAAATTAATAAACTATCCTCAATCTGACATGGAATACAACCTTACATTGATTCTCAGAAACTCAATAAGGTGATTACATGAAGAAATTAAAAGTAATTGCAATCTATATTAAAAATGGGATCAAGATTGATTATTAGTTTCGCCTGTAATTGATAAAAGCAATGTTATATTTATATATGAATATATGTATATATAATTTTACTAATTGTATAATTGTTTTTCTTTCTAAGACAACAGTGAGGCAATAAGACGTTTCATCATAGTATGTATGAAAAGATTGATTGATTGATTGATTGATTCATACTTCATTTTAATCAAAATAATAATTATATCATAAACTTTATTATATCTCATGTAATATCTGATTTTAAGAATTAACAAATTAGTCTCCCCTACTATTTACGAACTATGACATTCCAAGGTCATATTTGTTCAACTTTACATATTTTTTATTATTTTGTAAAGATTTTTAACGAGTGTTCTATTATTAAGAGATTTAAATACTCTAGTCATTAATATATTATCTAAAATTTGGTATCGAAATAGGTACCTACTCCTGACATTTCCATTTGACGTACCTACACAAGTTATCACTGATATGGATTCAAAGTGGAAAAGATAAATAAAATAAATAAATAAAATAAATTTAAACGAATTATCCATATCATCAATCAATATACGCAATGAATGATTCGTAAGGACTCGAACCTATGACCACGTTCAAAGATACATGTATGCTGCTCTTAAAATTTAAGACTTTAAACACACGCACTAGCTGAACTTTTTGATTATATTTTTTTATATGTTTGAAGTTTAAACAATATGTTCTGTCAACAATTCCTCAAGGTGTGTCTTCACAATTCAATACTAGCTTTGCTTGCGACTTTACTGAGTCGGGATTGTACTGTTATTTTCCTTTCCCTCGGGAACAACACTAATTTCAGAATAAAATATATTGTAAGCCCTTCCCTGGTAACGTGTGTGTGAAGTTTCATGATGATCTGTTGAGTAGTTGAGACGTAAGCGCGTAACAAACAAACAAACTCACATTCTTATTTATAATATTTGACATTTTTTTTTTTTTAAGTATATAAAGTTTATTTATATCCTAATAGAATCCTTAGTTTTATTATTCGAACCAAAATGCGTCTTCTCGGTTTGTTAACCGCAGACAAGGTCTCGGTTCAACGGTTTTTTTCCAACTTCCTACAAAAATATGTTTAATTAATTTTGAAGGTATATTCATTTTCTTTCCTTAAAAATACACGAAGTTATACATTGTTTGAATGAAACAATAATATTCATATTATAACAACTTTGTCTATTTTATTAATTTCTTCCAGAGACGAAAACTTGAAAATGTCAAATATTAACTTTTATTATAACTTTAGCTATATAACTAATATTATATTGCACTTTAATACCACAATTAAAATATTATTTTTTGCATTAAAAACTTGTTTATTCGTCAGTTCCATTGATAGGGTTAATTTACGAAACATATACTACTGTCTAATACAACAACTCAGAATTTTAATAACATATTTATTTTGTCGAATATAATGTCAACATTACTGATTGGTTAGAGATAGATCACAAATTTTGACAGTGCTGTCAAATCATGTAGTGCTCTTAAAGAAAACCGGTCTTCATGGTCAGGTAGATAACTACTAAAAAACTTCGAAAATTTTATCCCAGTATTAAACATTCTGTGACTGAAAATTTTAACAGCAATTATTGATTAAACGAATTTGGAATTACCACATAGGATCCCACTAAAAGATATATCCTAGTTCGGTCAATCTTTTATGATATCTTTTAAGAAATAATAATAATATCAGGACAAATTACACACATTGATCTAACCCCTAAGTAAGCGAATTATTTGCTTGTGTTAAGGGTGTTATACAACGATACAATTACATATAAATACTGAGAATATATATTTTAATAAAGGACCAAACCCAGAAACACAGACATCTATGCTCATCACATAAATGCCTGTCTCTGCCGGGAAGCGAACCCGAGCCCCATTGCGCTGTGACACGTTAGGCGTTTGCGCTAACCACTCGACCAACGGGGCGGACGGGCGGGGCGGAAAGACCCTATTCCCTATAGATTAGTCAAATATTTATTAACTATAGTTTAGTTATTTGTTGCAATCAAAATTATTACAGCAAAAGATTTCATGGATCCTACTAAAAGGTATACCCTAGTATATAGTCAGTCTATTATGATGTCTTTTAAGAAAAACCCAATACCATAAATAGATTAGTCAAATAGTGTGTACATCCGAAGGGTAAGTACACACTGAGAGTTTGTTCTGCGATTATTTGACTGCTTATGGCAGAATAGTAGTAGTAGTAGAATGTAGTCAAGCATTGCCCTAGATCATATAAAAAAAAAAAAAAAAAAATAGAAATTACGCGTTTGGTTCTGATCTACGGAATTTATTAGAGTATCAAAAGTGACTAAGAATATTACAAAAAGGCCCTTATATTATAACTAACGGTTGTCCGCGACTAATTCAATTTGGACTGTAAAAATAATATTTATATGGCTTGTACACCTGACTACGACGTTTATTTTACGACGTTTGGAACGCGCGTTCGAAACGACCAATATGCAATTGCTGAAATTAACATTAACACATTGAAATGGACCTAAGTCTTAGATAGCATACAGATTTGTGTTTGTATCCTGACCGATTATATTGCATTTCGGTTCGGTTAATATTGTTCGGTGTTTGTAGTCATGTTCGGTTGTTCGGTTTGCCAGGTCATGGGATATCTGTTGCTTCTATAACTATGAAAGGATGTTTTATCCATAGTCTGTCTTTTGGTTCAGTTGTTAGTTTGACGGCTGTGCCAAGGGTTGTGGATTCAGTCATGGGAGAATTCTTTGTCAAACTGATTCCAGGTCTGGGTGTATCTTTTTTGTAACAAAAGGGTTACTTACTTTCGAATGAGTTGTAAGACCTACAATGTAGTCAGCTACAGAACAAAACAGAAAAGTAGTATATATCGCCCCTGGCGTAGATGTCTGGTACCAATGCAATGATTGGTGATACAAAAAGTCTGCATCGAGGGTGACAGGGTTAGATTTCAAATATGTATTATATATAAAAATACATTTCGCTTAAAAATATCGCTTATACCAAATATTCCTGCAACCCTCGATATGTGGTTGTTCTGGTCTGAGCGATAAGTGAAGAATCTAGAGAGAAAGAAGTGAGCCAATCAGCATAGGAGTGACGTGATGGGATAAACCATTTTTTTAATTGAAAGTTATAAGCATAGGTTGGATACTTCAAGGTCATTAACCTTTGTTTATTGTCATATGAAATTAATATTACTTATTGTGTTTAGAACATCTGATACCAAAATTTTGATATGTATACAAGTATTTAGTTTGGATTTTTTTTTTGTATTGTACGGTGAGTCCACGGGAATGAAAGTTCGGGCTACAGTTACAGAAATTTTAAATAAAAATATAATATTTCGCCGTTCCAGATGTCGGTGGGCCTTCAACGGCGTGTGCCGGCGCTGGACGAGGCGGGGGGCGGCGTGCCGGCCGCGTGGAAGTCTAGCGAGCCCCCGTTCCCGGCGTTCGCGCCCCCCGCGGGCTCCCCCGCCGGCCCGGCCTTCGCCGCCTCGCCGGCCCCCTCCACGCCGGGCCCCGGGCCGGGCTTCTCGGGGCCCTACGCGGCGGCGGGGCCCTTCGGAAGCCCGTCGGCGAGGCCCGGCTCCGGAGGAGGCTTCCCCCCTGGCCCGCAGCAACACTTCGCGCCGGGGTTCGCGCCGCCCGGCTCGCCTTTTCACCCTCATCCGCCGCATCCAATGCCGCCTCATCCACACATGATGGCTCCCTTACCGCCACCTGTTGACAGGTTAGTGAAGACCATGTTATCTTGGTGGGAACCATCAGTAGGTAAATTAAGAAGTATAAGACAAACTTCCCACAAATTACAAAACAATATAAAATAACATAATTAGGTAGTATTTTGTTATATATCATTAAAACTAATGAGATAACATGTAGCCAAGGATCAGTAGCTTTACGAGTTCTAATAATCAATTATATTGAAGAAAACCGAAAATAATACGATCTCTCGAAATAATTGCTGATTAGAAAAATAAACAATAAATATAACATTAAAAACAATAACAATATATATATTTAATTTCAATAATAATAAATAGAACCTTAATTTCAAATTTGAATTAATTAAAAAGTTTTTGATATACACAGTAACAGAACACATTCATACATACATACATGAGAGTTCATACAATTAAGAACTAATGAGATCTCGTGTTGTCATCAAATTAATGACACAATGAATTAAAAAAAACCGTCTCAGTATTTAGATCTCATAGTGAGGTTGGAGTTACTTGAGATGTACAATCTTAGTTATATCGTTTTAAGGTTCCGTAGGGAACATCACTATTATTATTATTTCTGTCAAAGAATTTAATATAATATAATGATTGGTAAATTAACCAGTGATCTTTAATTTCTTTATATCGAGCTTTAAGAAATTTGAAATATTTTTTTTATATTTATATATAATACAGTTAATTGAAATTGCAAAAATACTTACGTAACGATTTTTTATTATAAGAAATTGTTATCATAATTATAACCAAATTAAAATACAAAATTAAATCTATAGAATAAACGAGATTGAATAGAATTTCAAATATCGAACGTATTTTATATTATCTGTAAGAAAAAAAAAGCAACGTTGCACGACGGTAAAAATCGCAAAATTATCCTCCGAGTAAAATAAAACCTGCATGTGTGCGTGGCGAAGCTCGTTTGGCGCTTGTGTGTGTGAGCTATAAAGCTGCGCCTGTGTGAGTGTACAAATAAATGTAGGTGAACGTTGTGTAGGTATATATTTTGTGAAGCGGCGGTACAGGCGCGTGAGAAAGTGGTAATTAAAATTTAATTCATTGTTCACCGTTTTTTTTGCATACGAATGTACTTATTTTAAATGTTCGTTTGAGCGGTGAAATGTAATACTAAAAAAACATGGTAATTAAAATAGTTTAACCTAAATAGTAAATTTGATATTTAATTTTTTTAACAGATACAGCAATTGCTATTAATAAAATATTATTAAACCATTTTTTTTTAAATATTTAGTTCTTATTAAAATGTATAGAAACAAAAGAATAATCCTTGTGTCCCGAGAGGTTTCTCAGACGTAGAAAGTAGAGAAGCAAGTCAATTCGGAATATTATTTGGATCACACGAAGTATGAGAATCAAACCCGTGACCTTAGTTAGACTCAGCATATTATTAAAATATAGTCTTATTTCTGTCTTCAAAAGGTTTTTCTTTTCTTCTTCTATAGAACGAACCTTCAGTACCTTCATTTTAAAGACTTCTCGATTCTACGTAATACCTACTTTATACTTCTTAAAATCTGTTAAATAATACAGTACTAGTAAGAATAAGGGTAAACAATAATTTGAATAATTGACCACAAACAACTCCTTTACTTCAAAAAATAAATTCACGAAACTCAAGTCGGTGGCTTTATTTACTTACGTGAATCTATTTACTAAAGTGTAAAAAAACAAAGATCGTATATCAGTCCACATCCGTATTGATTGACGTGATATTTAAAGAAGCATAAAAAATATATTAATTAGTCACACTTTTTAAAATGTTGGTGAAATAAATTAATAAAAACATTGAAAAAATGTTTTCAGCAATTAAGTATTATAGCACCTGTTCCTAAGACAGGTGCAAAAAACAAATAATATACCAAACATTGTGTCATCGACTGTACTCGCCCACCCCGAGTACCACCTACCTATCTATCGCTATACAGTGGTACCGCTTCGCCCATGATACCATGAGCTCCCTCTCCGCTCGCGCGGGTAATATTCACAGAGTTCCAACGGTAACGGGTGACGTTACAGGGCTCAACGCAAACTGGCCGTTGTGTACATAAGTAAAGACTATAGACTCGGTCGCTCGAGTGTCGTCTGCCCGCGCTCCGATCAAAATCATTCGAAATACGAAATGGTTTGACGTTTTCTTGGTATTTTTTTTATAATGACGTTCTATTTTAAATTCATAATGTTTCGTTATGTATTTTATTGATAATTTTATTATTAAATATATTAAAAATATTTACGTGTCAAGTATGTATACGGTTGAATTCCTAACAAATACATTACATTTACTATTGTGGTTCGTTACGAGAGGAATTTGAGATATTTTACTTTAGAAAAAAATGAGTTTGTAGTATTTTTTCCCAGAATACATATGTAAAAACATTACAATTGGGAACAATTTTTATGGTTATAAAATTGCTTCGTAAATCAAATATTGTATAATATAAAACATATTAATATTTAATATAA
The DNA here is from genome assembly GCA_959347405.1 of Napeogenes sylphis. NCBI lineage: Eukaryota > Metazoa > Arthropoda > Insecta > Lepidoptera > Nymphalidae > Napeogenes > Napeogenes sylphis. The sequence continues at coordinate 6,035,815 of OY365788.1, forward strand.
TAAATATCTGTTTATATAAATAATAAATATTTTATTATGTTTGTGTCATTCAGATAATTAAAAAAGATTTTGATTACATTGTGATCTAGAAAAAAAAAGTTTGTTCAGCTTTTTTTATATAAAAAAAATATTACATAGGTAATATTTTTTTTATATAAAAAATATGACCTATGTAAATATAAAATAAATCGTCTCTATCAGTTTGTACTCATGTATTGAACCTTAATTATATTGTTCATATAAGTTTACAAAAACCTTATAACTAATAAAATATAATAAAAATCAAACAACATCGGGAACCAAACCGCGACTATTGTAGATTAAAATAACATGTTAATTATTTTAACACTAACTCTTTAATTATATATATGTATATATATATATGTGTGTGTGTATATATATATATATATATACATACATAGATACATATATTTTGACCTACATACAAACAAAATAATATATTTTTATATATAAAATGAACCGCAAACGCCGTGGGTGTACCAGGAGCGCATAACGCTTAGGGGGTGGCCCTCGCCACGTGCTCCCTCTTTAAGTATTCATACCTAAATATAGGTTAGTGTCGGTATGTAAGCATTGTAAGAAAATATTACATTTATAAGTATTAAAAATAATGAAAACTTATTATATTTTTGATCAAATTTAGACATATTTTAAAAATATATTATTGCGAAATGTATCCACTAGGACGGTTTATCGCATGGCGTGTTACATACCAATAACTTTAAAACTGAATATTTAATATAATCAGGTGAAAACTAAACTAAAACGAATTTAGTAAGTAGTAAGTAAAATAGTTCGTTATTTAAAAATATAATTAAATATAATATTATTTTTGTTTGTTTGTCAAAAGTCAAACAATATTATTCCAAGTAAAAAAATAAAGTTAGTTGCTTAATAAATATAAATAATAAACTCTCGAAGTTTTATTTCTAAATAGTTGTTAACTTTATTCAACGCCACACGCACCCCTGTTAATAATAAATTCTTCCTCTCCCTCGCACACGTACATAATTGTGTACCCGTCTCGCTCTCCATGCAAATGAAAAATCAATGGATGTCTCCTTCTGGCATTCTTGACAGATTAAAAATATAGATTATGAAATTATTTTCTTATATATTACTGTTACAATTATATATTTTTTACTATAGTAAATGTAGGTATGTTGGTAGTGTTGTTCTTTAATTACTCTTAACAGATTTTCAAGTATCTATATAGAGTTTGTTATGCTAAATTGAACTATAAATAATATATTGTATGAAAATTTGACCAACAAGAATCGAACCTACTAATCCAGTTCTGCCATTTTAATGTCTGTGGTATTTAATAATCTCATTAAATTTCTTGACCCTAACGTGATTAGTTTTCTACAATAATTTAAAATAGTATTTTTATAATACCTATTATATTATTTACCAGTGAATTTATTAAAAAAAAATAGAGAAAAGATTTAGGACTTAATTTTGAGCCAATAATTTGTAAGAAACAGTAATTGTTATTGTAGGTAAGTAATTATTATCGAAGGAATATGGTATTGATTGAAGAAATTCACTTGTTTGGTATTTCCACCTCCAAGGCAGTGAAATAAAGCATAAGTTTGTATGGAATTTTGTCAGTTTTATTTTATATTTCAGCTATAAATTAAGCATAAACGAAACCTCATTGACACTATTGTCAAAGTCTATACTTTTTAACAACTATTTCTATGTTAAGAAATAATCAGTATAGTAGAAAGACTTCAGCCTGATCTTTGGGAATTAAAAAAACAAAATATCAAATTTGTTTTCAAAGGTAAAGACGTTATGTTAAGAAATAATCAGTATAGTAGAAAGACTTCAGCCTGATCTTTGGGAATTAAAAAAAACAAATAAAAAGCACATAAGTGTGTGTGTGTGTGTGTTTTTTTTATTATATTAAAGACAAAAATCACGTAAAATATAACAATAAGATTTATACTAAAGAAAACATAATTATAACCAATAATATATTGAATATTATTGACGACCCAGTATCGAAGTTTTCCCGCGCTTTTGTTTCCTCATTTTTTAAACGATAAAGGATGTAAATATAACAGCCTAATGACATTTACATACATGCATATTCATTAAATGAGTTCATATTAATATTGTTTTTTATTGCTATCAATTTTTCAACTACAAACAAGTAATGACTTGTTGTAATGAATTGATCTATTGCTTTGAGACGCGTAATTATGGTATTTTTAAAAAACATTGTATTATATATAACTTCTTTTAAAGTTTCTAATTAAAATGTAATTTTGTATTCAAAAATAAATAATTAAATCAATAACTTTTCTTTTTTTTCTCTCGGTAAAAATATCTACATTTTTGTAACATAGAATTTAAATATGGATTTAAAAAAAAGTTAAAATTTAAACTTGGCATTTCGTAAGGTCGTCAGTACACAAATAATTATTGTTTCAATCGTACAGTCCGTGTAGTGAGATCTGTTTTTATGGATGTGTGCAGTTAGATACTGCGATGAGATCGTTTTGAGTTATTATCCGTAATGTACAAAATTATGATTGGTATTTCTGTCACAGTTCTTATGACTTTGGAAAAAGTTTATTATACATATATGTACATACATATTTTTTAATAATTGCAATATGATTTCCACATAAAAAATAATGTATAAGAAATAGGAATATTCAAATGTTTGACGTATATAGTATTATTTTTTAGCATTATTAAAACATTACCAAAGATCAAGGCAGTGCAGCCACGCTATAATATAATATCTAGCTTAATGCTACTCACACTTGCACGTTTTATTGTCTTCACACACACATGCACAGTACGTTAGTGTGGGTGAGTTCAACACGCTTGTCCGCTTCACCGGTAGAAGGTGATAGCTGAGTTCTATTGTAAAATATATTTTTTTATAATTTTCATATGTTTATTAATAAAACCATATTTACTTATAGATTTCCAATTTTGTGCATTATATAGATTAATAATTTTACAATAGCTTTAATGACTTGTAATGAATCTGTTATATACATGATAAATATATTGAAAAATAGATATGTTAATGTTAGTATGATTATTAATATTATTCTGAAATATTGACATTGAGCATAGTGTTGATTGTACATTTTAATTCAAAAAAATAAAAATAATATATTACCCACATTCTACAGCACCACCTATATTGCTAAACTAGGAACAATCGTCTTGACAACTCAATATACAAACCGTCAATTTGTTCCCAAACCATACATACTATAATTGGTGATCTACTAAACCAAACACAACTAAAGGTTTATACGTGTACGTATTAAAATACCCGATCTATTAATTAAATCTTTTATCTACAAATAGCAGATTTTATTTTTTTTTTTACTTACAATAAGAGATTAATAATGTTAGTAAAACTAATATTATTAATGTAATTATTAAAAATTATATATATTATTTGTAGTTGTCACCATGTCAATGTATCCCGTGTGTGTACTAATAATAATATTCGCCGTGGTGTGCGTATGATTGTGTGTGTGCGTGCTGCCTCGTTTGCATCGTGCTAGTGCTCCATAGTCGAGTGAAATCTTACCGAGAAAAAGTCATTGACTATACAAAACTTATTTCTTTTTAATTTTTATCTATGTTAATATACGTTAAAGTAATAATTCACCTATGGTAAAATTATTAAATGAATTTGCTTCAACACGTCTAGTAAAGAAGTAATTATTTGACTTTTTGCAGCATCGTATTAAGAGTTACTTAGTCATACCATTAGAAGTTGCTTTCGCATCGTATATTGCCCAAAATTAATAAAGTCTGTATTAAAATTAATAAATTGAATAGTTTTTTTTTATTATGTGATATCTATTACTATACTCTTAACCATTATAATACCTATGAAGGCAGGAATTGGAGGGACAGTGAAAACTAAAATTATTCCATAATTATATGGTTTTAGTTAATAATACTCGTAAGTCAATACTTTCCTGAAGCCATACCACGGTAAAGCACTCGCCCGAAGTGAATGCACTCGAAACTGCTGATAGCCCCTTATCTCATCTACTACTACGTCAACAGACCGCAACTGTCCTGCTCTTACTATGTTATATTCTATATGCATTGTCCCGCTCTAACGCCGGTCGTGTCGTCTCAGTCGCGCTAATGAATTAAATCAACAAGCTCTCGCTCGCTCTCGATAAAGAGATGATCAGCGTTCTCCATTTGAATTTATTTTAAATTTGGAATTTGATTTTAGTAAACTAAGATGTCGATGTTTTAAAATCGATTTCGTATTTAATTTAATTGTATTCTTTAACTGTGTTTTTTATGCAGTATGTAGTCATTTAATATATTTTTTTTATTAATATTCACTTATAATTAAACTATGCATGTGTAATCTATTATTGTTATGGAGATAGAACTTGTTGATTTGCAAAAATCTCGATCGATGTAAATAATTTTAAAAAATGATTTTGTTTAAATGTGGTTTGCTCATTTCTTGTAAAGAATTAATTTTTATATACTTTAGATTTTTATACATTCTGAATATATTTATTTTATATTAGTATGTATTTCAATGTTAATATTTTATTTTTGTATGTCATTCATATCAATATAAAATGAGTTTTAACTTTTAAGTGCTTGCTGAAAATACTAGAAACCAATTTTGTTCAGAAATTCTCATAACGTAGTATATCATATTCCTTATATATTTAGAAAGATATTTAAAATGATATTTATATATTCTATTCTATTTGTATTATATTTTAATTAATTAAATCTTCGCTATGTCCATTAAAAATACTAATAAAACTATATTTTCGATATTTACTTTCTATTGTATTATACTCAAATAGCATTTCCTGTTGCATAACTAAAAAAGAGGAATACATTTAAAATAATAGTAAAAAGCAAATTTAGAAAGTTAGTGAAAGTAGCGTTGACTGAATGAGAACGAATGACTGAAGAGTGAAACATTCGTTTAGGTCGGATTACTTCAGAATCTAGAAAAGTTTTAACATACCTACTATAAAATTAATTTTTTTAGGTATTGTTAGAGAAAAGTATATTTGATACAGTCAGTTTTTACTATAATCTGGTAAGGCTCTTATACAACTGCCGACTCTAGCTACATAGTTGCGAGTTCCATAAGCAGAGAGTAAGAATTTCTTCAAAAAAATATATTTTATATATATATATATATTGTGAAGGTAATATAAACATACACGTCTTCGCATTCTATGTAAAGATTAGATATAATTTTTTACATTACAAGATCAACGTTATGTGCGTCCGTAATCGATCTACAATCTGAGGAAAGATCCTAATTGTCTTCCTACATCTCAATCCATATCTTGGTTATTTGCACTGATAACTCAAAAAAAAGTAAAAACTTAGTAGCAATATATGATCCAGATCAATTATTAATATCAACCAAAAACAATAATTCTGATATAGCTCATATAAATTTTGTTCATTACTCTATTTATTTTGTTGATTGTAATTTTCCTCCTCAATATTTACATCGACATGTATATTTTAAAATCCATGATCGATTTGTTTTGACTTATATTATAATACGTTTACGGAACTCTAAAAATCACCTGCCGATTTTGACATTAGATGCTTGACCCTCGCGGGCTCTATTAATCAATGTGACATAATCTAATCATATTAAAGTTGCCGCCATTATTCTCCGAACGCTGCCGACGAGAACCGAACGCGCCTATGTTATGGTGGTGACACACATGGCGGGATATATATTTTTTAAATGAAAATAATGGGTTCTCATTTATTTTTGCTGTAATTTAATGTTAATATATATTTTTTTATAAATAAAGGTATATTTCATACACATTATGTATTAGCATTGTTATATTATTTGTATTGGATTGTGGTATATAATAACGTAACTTTATACCACAAGTTCAAACCATAATCCCAGTTTAGCAAACGGAAGCTACAACTGATATTATTAATCTTTAGCTTTTTTATTAGGATTAGAAATATAGTACATATTTAAAAAAAATAATTACATCGTCTTTATACCATGGTAATATTGACAATTACTCGTTACCTAGTACTTGACTGATAATCGAACCCACGACCCGACGCAAGGGTGGAAATTTTTGTACCTGGTATGAAGTTGATGTAAACGTTTGTGATATATGACGTTTTCTAACAAACATTTTGGAATGTATAGTATCGATCTATTTGTTTCTAATGGCTGAATGTCGGTCACGCTTCGAGCTAGTGTGTCGCGGGTCTAACCCGATTGAAGCCGAGCGCGACCGAGTACACCCGAGCGGCTGACAGCTCGTCACTCGTCCGTCACAACTCGGCACACTTCTATGTACTTACATAGGTGTACGTGGCTCTCACTGCACTCTAAAATTCGGAATCGATTTATTTACAGTTGCATTTAATCGATTCTACTTTTATCTATTATTGCACAGTTATTGCGGTCTCGTTGTCGTGCGGACGTACGATTATCGCTTCATACGTTATATACTTAAGATATATTATAGTGTAGTGTTTCAGGATTTTCGCGTTATTTTTCCCGCACGTGTGGTTCGCTGTTTACTTGTTAGAGTCATTGACATGAGTGACATACATTTGGTGACTGACGGCTTGCCAGGTCGGTTTTTTCGCGAGTGCTTCTGATGTCTTATCAAATACCGTGTTTATTATCGTTGTATCTGTGATAACGGTCTCCTTGGGTCCGATAATGGGATATCCTTAGTGCAGATGCAATAACTTCAGTATTTTTAACGTATTAGTGACATCGGTTTGTGGTATTTATTATTTATTTTAGGAAATCATTTAGAATTTTTCCTTATTTTAAAAGTATTTTTTTTAACATTACTCTATTTTCATATTTGTCAATATGGTAGTAACAATTTGAAATATTTGAAAAACCTAACTTCCAAAAATTCGACAGTGCGTCGCTTCAATGACGATTTCGTATCGATTATTTTTTTTGCGCGTCACTAATGACGTTAATCGAGAACCCCCTTTCACTTTTTATACCATTTGGTAATATGTATTTTTTTAAAGTACCAGGCACTCTTAAATATATGAAATATATAGATTAATATTACTACTACAATATTTAACGCCCAAGCTAGGCATATTGACGCGTGAAATTTTCACGGACACATCTGCCCGTTTATTTATAGACGTTGTGTTTGATTTGTGTCCGTAGCTCACCTACATACCTATACATAGCTTGTACATCTTGCACTATGTCCGCTTAACAATATATAATATAGATGTGTGCGTAGATGTTACAATATAGGCGTAGATGTGTGTGTGCGTGTAATGAGCGCTCTATGTGCTAAGAAACAGTAAAAAGTATGGCGCGAGCGCACAGAGCGGCAACCTCGCTTTCCGAGACCGTCGGTGAAAACAATGCCTTTTATTACTTTATATTTTTTCTTGAATAAATAATTTCATGAAAGTTTGGAAAGTTTAATTATAATTTATTCATATATTTGATGTTAATTACTGTCTGAAATTCATGATATTTTGTTTTCTGGTTAAGTTCCATATATTTTTTCCGTTCTCATACCTATGAGAAATTTGATTGAATAAACGTGTGGATTATTTCATTGTATTAAATAAACAAACGTTCGAAAATAGTTTAATAAAAAAATAGTAACCGATGTTGACCTTTTTGAACGCTTACTAGCGCGGCCAGCTGACGCGATGTTGCCGCTCATCCGTTGTAGAAGCTTAGTTACGATCTTATCGCCTCTATGACCGTGCAATAGAGCATATATTCCCATAACAACCTTAAGTATATAATATACTTTTCTTCACGCTAGACGACACTTCCCGCGCGAAAAATTCGAAATGCTTTTTATCAGTTCTGTTTGTACGTGAAACCGGGTGTGATTCATTCTAGAAATATTTAGTTTACACTCCTGATAACACGGGAATTTTAATTTATATCTATTTCTACTTAGTTCTATAGATTTATTTAAAAAGTGCGATATAATAACCAAAGTGAGTAAAGAGTATTTATTGTAAATATAAAGTGCAACCAAATAGTATTTATTAAAAAGTTTTAGAAAATTCAAATAAAAAACAATAAAGTGTCCAAGAAGAATAAATAAAAAGTACCAGGCGATCATAGATAGACAATAGTTCGCGAGGTTCGCGCTAGATGGCGCGGTGACAAAGTGGCCTACATGCCAGTGGCGCTGGGCTCGCTGGGCGAGGGCGAGTACCGGGAATACCACCACCTCTCGCCGCACCACCACCAGTACCATGAGTACGCACCGCTGTACCATCCCATACCGGATCCCTATTATAGGTATATTGCGTGTTATCTGTTCAGTATTTTTCTAATGAAATAGGAAACTCATTTCATCTAGAAACGTAAGTTTTGTGAAAATTTCTATCCTCATTTTGTCACACTTGGGATACGTCGTATAAACTTTTATCATAAAGTTATTATACATAGAGTAAGGAAGCCGGTCTTAAATGTCTGTCTATCGAAAAAAAAAGAAAGCAAATAAGGACTACCTATATGTCTCTCTTTCTTGTATGTATGATTAGACAACGATAAGTATCGGTTATCTTTCCTCTTTTATTATTTGTCAGACACTGACACTTTTAGGCCTCCCTCTTCTATTCTATGTATCTATAATCATTCTATTATACTAGCGGACCCGGCAGACGCTGTCTTGTACACGCGTCTTTAATTTAAAAAATAAACTTTAAAAAAAATATATATTCAAAAGTTATCACAATGTCTAACGTCATTACATGTACATTTATCATAATTCGACCAATCGATAAAGTATGAATATGTAAATAAAGATTTTTTGTTTGAATAAATGAATTTGGGCCAATATTTTTTTTTAAATTTCACATTTTACGTAGCGAAGCACGTATCGAGCCACTAGTACTAAAATATTTTTCTTATTTCTATCGCAACGCCAACTGTTAGGGGAGACTATAATTAAAATATAATATTATTTAATATTTAACATTGCCATGGTAACGCAGTCCGTCGGAACCAATGTGAAACATTCCAAAATCGCCACCTACTTACACATTAAAAATTAATCAAAAAACCATTTTCCAGTTTTCCAAATTGTGAATCTAAACAATTCTCAAGTCCCCTTGAACACACACAAAGAATTTCATAAAAATCGGTCCAGTCGTTTAGGAGGAGTTCAGTGACATACACACGCACACAAGAAATATATATGTAAAGATATAAAATATTTTAACATAAAATTATTGCAATGTGTGGCTCATGCTCTATAAGTATTTTTCTACAATTTACTTATATTTATTAATTATCGTTAATTTTCATGTTTCTGCTAATGCGTATGTATTATTATACCATTTCTCATAAAAACAAAAATTATAAAACGCAAAAAAAAATAGATTTTTTGCTTGAAAAATGACAGTTTTGAGAAATTTATGTATTTCCCATAGTAGTGGTCTTTCAAAATATATTAAAGGTACAGGGTTGTTTTTATAACTATTTTTAACCCCCGACTCAAAAAGAGAGGTGTTATAAGTTTGACCTGTCGATCTGTATCTATGTGTCTGTCTGTGGCAATGTAGCAGCCACACTCGTATACAGATTTGATTGCGGTTTTTTTTAATCGAAGGCCTGGTTCGTCGAGATGGTTCTTAGCTATGTTAAGTCGTAATATGAACCGTGGTAACCAAGGTATTGAGGTTTTATTGGTGCGGGTGAAAGGTTCTTATACCTAAAAAATACCTACTTAAGCATGTGAAAATGTGTGTATCCGTAGGATCATTTAGTACAATAATGAAACAAGTAATATAACTTTAAAAAACAGAAAGAACTTTAACTTTAAAAAACAAAAATTTAATCAAAAATTTAAAAACCCGCGATACAAAAAGACCTCTAAAAAGAATAAAAATAATACTATTAAGTACTTATCGAAGTCGTTGCGTCAAGGGACCGCTTAATAAAGAAATTGAAACGCAAGTAAGTTACCAAGGCAAATAAACTACGATGTCAATCGTATAGTCCAAGCCCTCGTAAGTTCGTAAAATAGACACCATCAACCAACATACGTACAACGGTTACAATGGTAAAGTAAAAAAAAAATCTTTAAATTAATGAAATATAAATTAATTAATTATTTACGAGTTTGTGTTGTATTTTATACTCTACTATAAACCCGGAAAATTCCTAACAACTATTAATTAAATTAAAATAACCAGCAACTATTTATAAAAATTATTATTTTATTCAAATCCTGAAAAAAAGTAATAATGATGCTACCCAAAAAAAATAATTTTTTTTTTAAATATATTTCTTTATTGTTTTTTTTTTTGTTTTCAGGAGGCACGCGCCCTACTTCGGGCAGCCAGACTACAGAGTATATGAACTTAATAAAAGATTACAACAGAGGACAGAGGTAAATAATATTTATAATAATATAATTACATTAATATTATTATCAATCAAGGAAAAAATATATGAATGTCATTCCATATTTTTTGTAGTTAACTGCGTATAAAGATTGCGGTGCTAGAACTATACAATTTTAACAGAATTGTTTTTTGTTTAAATATTTCGTATCTTATTCCTTTGTGCCAGTGGTCGTGGGTTCGATCCCCACACTAGAAAAATATTTGTAATAAAAATATGTATCTTTCCAGGTTCTTTGTGTTATTTGTTAATATGTATGTATTCACGTAAAAATAGTTTATGAATTGTTTATTAATTGTCTAGTACTCATAGTACAAGCTTTACCTAGTTTGGGGCCAGATTGCGTTGTGTAGAAATGTCTGAAATTTATCTATTTATTACTAGGTTTTGAATAATAATAAAAAAACAAATAGCACAAATATGAATAAAACCTATTTTTTAAGTATTGACTCGAGTATACGTTTCGCGTTGCTTGTAATCTAGTTCACGCTAAAACATGTAGGTGAAATAAAGAAACTAGATAGGTATGTACTTAAAAAAAAATAAACTTTAAAATTTTAATCCTATTAAAAATAGGATTATTCCTACCATATTTGTTTTGTTATTATGCCTATATATATCCAGCGATACTAGAATTTACTAATATTTTCATACGTTTTGTTTTATGTTTTATACATAATATGTAACTGACTGTAAAATATATTACAAATATTTCAACGCCATCTGTTGAGCGATCACAAAGACATTTACAACTTCAATAATAATTCATAATTGTATTTTTTATAACTTGTATCTATTGAAATACATTTAATAATATTATTATACTTAAAATTATTTATCACTATAATTATTTGTGGTGACGTTCACCGCCATCTATTGGTATTTTTCAGAAGCACATTACGTAAATTTTTATAATATTATTAATACTATACTAGCTTTTGTTATAATATGTCCATCCGATTATCAACGTATTTTATTATTTAAATGAGGATAAAACACCAAATAAATTAAATTTTCATATTTTTAATGGAAAAAAATATTTATATGAAACATACACTTTTCTTATTTTTTTTTATTAATAACTTTTACAACTTTAAGAAGAATTTATTAAACTATAAAATGTAATTTAAAATATTTGTGTATATATTATAATAATTCTAAATTTTATTTCTTAAAACTAATTAACGCCATCTATTATCAATAACAGCAACTAAACTCATTACAAACATTTTATTTTTACAACACTTTATTGCAAACAAATTGATATGTATATAACAAAAACAACATGTTAGTGGAAAAATGAAAAATATTTGGTACATGGGCGACCTTATCACTAAAAGTAATCTCTTACAGACAACCTACAAGTCATAGGACAATTTTATTATAATGATTTGTTGAAAATGTTAGTGTTTGAAAATTTTGCACCTGTTTCTAGAAAGATTATTGATCTAAATATTATTATATAGAATAGTTTAAAATTGGTTCTGTCTATCACATCAACCAGTTAGAAATAGCACTGTTTTGGATAAAAGATTTAAATTATATTTTTACATGGTTATTTTTAATTAGTTGACAACCTCTTGCAGGCAGCCTTTCTACATCAATCCTAACAACATTTGTTCTACAACTTTTTAAAATTCATAGTTTTTAAAATTTGAGTTTTCTCATACAAAATTTATTTTTTGCTTCTGAACTGACATTAACTCTGTCACTATCTTGGCGTAGGTATGGCGCTCGGGCGTTGACCTTTTAAGCACTTTTAACAAAATACAGAGTAATAAATAAAAGAGGGAGTAAAAAATTTTTTGTTTCGTGTTTATTGTGTTGTTTATCAAGATTTTTAAAAAATGTGGTTGGGATTGATGCAGAGAGGCTGCCTGCAAGAGGTGGTCAACTAATTAAAAATAACCATGTATAATATAATTTTTTTATCCAATACAGTGCTATTTCTAACTGTTTGATGTGATAGACAGACAGAACCAAATTTAAAATATTCTATATAATAATATTTAATTGGTCAACTAATTACAAACAACCCTGTATTAATTTATATTATTATTTACTACAGAATCCCGGTGGTAATAGAAAAAAGACATAGTAGTCTGTATATATATCAATAGTGTTCTAATATTGTTTGTTTATGGTTCCAGGACTCTGATAATTTATGGTGGGACGCGTTCGCGACAGAGTTCTTCGAGGACGACGCCACGCTCACACTCACATTCTGTTTAGAAGATGGACCTAAGAGATACAGTTAGTATACATGCATACACACACACATACATACATACACATACATACACACACATACATACCTTCATACATATACATACATACACACATTCTAAGCAGGGTTGTGGATGTATGTGTAATGCTAAAAATATATGATGTTAATAAATTCGTTATTAATTTAAATACCTATAATAATTTTGATTATATTTCTATAAATCATGATAAATAATTAGTTACAGTAGTTTAAGGACTAGCATAAAAAAATATATCTTTTGCATATTATATATTACGTACATAATTATAACAATCAAGTTAGGTGTACATTATTTTTTTTGAAGACCTTAATGTTTATTTTTCTCCATATATTATTTATATTATTTATTTAATATTAAAATATTTATTTACAGCAATAGGAAGGACGTTGATACCACGTTACTTCCGGAGTATATACGAGGGTGGCGTCTCAGAGCTGTACTACACAATGCGTCAACCCAAGGAGTCCTTCCACAACACTAGCATCACGCTGGACTGTGACCACTGCACCATGGTCACTCACCACGGGAAGCCCATGTTCACTAAAGTAAGCTCCTATTATCTCATACTCTCCTGGTACTTTGATTTTAAAAGCTGAGAGAAATTAATTTATTTTAGTTATTTTTTCTAAAAAGATTTTTTATTTTATTATTAATTTATACATAATTTATATATACAGAAATAGTTGTCTGTTATTCTGAGTATAGCACGAAATAGTGATTGATAATTTATTCAGTAAAATTATAATTAACTAATGTAAAAAATAAATTATTGGTAATTTCAGAGATTACGTAAAACAAAGAAAAACAAATTCACGGGACGGGACGGTTTCCCAGAGGTCGCGGGTTCGAATCCCTGCCTGTGTCGGTTTATATTTCTATATATATTTAAATTTAAACAAGGTTAACTAACATGACTATACGTGTTTAAAAAAACAAACTCATCAAATATCATTTTTAATATATTTATTATTCAATATATTCTATATCTAAAGTACCAGGGCCCCATATCATTGCAGGTGTGTACGGAAGGGCGCCTGATCCTGGAGTTCACGTTCGACGACCTGATGCGGATCAAGTCGTGGCACATGGCGGTTCGGGCTCACCGGGAGCTCATCCCGCGGCAGGCCGTGCACCCACCAGACCACGCCGCCCTCGATCAGCTCGCCAAGAACATCACCCGCCAGGGCATCACCAACTCCACGCTCAACTATCTACGGGTCAGTCTCAATACTCTGAACCTATATGTATATGTAGCCTGCTTGTGTGTATGGAAGATATTTTATTATGATGAAAGAAACATTAAAATTTATATTTTGATTGGAATATTAAAACAAGTCAAAATCACTTATAGATTCCATAAAGAAAACATTAAGTAGCTAATGAATATAATAAGCTGTAGTAGACTGAGGAATACTATTCCATAGGTATTTTTACTTTTTAAATATTTGATTAATCTGCATATTTTTGTTAATATCGTGTGTATGTCTGGATATAAGAAAATGTTTTTTTTTCGAATCTATTAAATAAAACTACCTTTCCTATTATTCCAATTTAGTTTTCATTATTATGAACATCGGATTTTTAATGACTTTTAGAGACTGGCTATTTATATCTATCGTTTTATAAGAGGTGATTATAAGAGCCTAAATATGTGTGTCTATTTGTGTATGTATATGTACGTGCATTTGACTTTGACAGACACTGGACTGTGTATACGCGTGTATGCGTGTATGTTTTAAAATAGTTTCATATTGCATCCCACATACAAACATATGAACTGGTTTATATATATTTTATTTTATATATGTAACTATATTCCCAGCTGTGCGTGATCCTGGAGCCGATGCAAGAGCTGATGTCCCGACACAAGGCGTACGCGCTCTCGCCCCGGGACTGCCTCAAGACCACGCTGTTCCAGAAGTGGCAGCGCATGGTGGCGCCACCTGGTAATAACACTTGATCTAAACCTTGGTCTAAGAATGAAGATACACATTATCTGCTATAGTTAACGGACTTGCAATCAAGTTTGATTGATTAAATAATGCGTATCTGCAAAGGTGTAATAAATATAAAGATGTAAATCCTTCTGGTTATAAACTAGCTAACTAGAATTTTTTTTTTTTATTCTCGATTTAAATTATTATTAATTATCCTCAGAGTCCCAGCGGCCGGCCAGTAAGCGCCGCAAGCGCAAAGGCAGCGCCGGCGCAAACGCGGCGCCTCCCGCACCCGCCAAGAAACGATCACCCGGACCCAACTTCAGCCTCGCCTCGCAGGTATACACTCAGAGAAAGACAGAGATACGTCGTAGACACAGACACACAAAAATACACGATCATACATATACACACACAGAGACAAGCAATTGAAGAATTTTTAAGAAACAATTAGTTTTTGTATTATCTTTAGAATTAAAACAAAATAGTTACGCGTTAAACATTTATACATTATCGAAACAAAAATATACTTACATGTTTATAGATATTTCGAACAAAAATAACATAACATAAAAAATAGTACACTCCTCTGTACAACTAAATCTATCCCCAGGACGTGATGGTGGTGGGCGAGCCGTCGCTGATGGGCGGCGAGTTCGGCGACGAGGACGAGCGACTTATAACACGGCTCGAAAACACGCAGTACGAGGGCGACGAGTGGCCCGCGCCGCCGCCCGCCTCGCCCGCCAAGACGCCGCCCGCCAACCACTGATAATATACTTAATATAGGACCGACGCCTTTCATTCAAACCCCACCAACCCCGTAGTGGAGTGGCGTGATGCTCCCTTGGCTTTAACGTGATAGTGGAGTTGCGTGATGACCTGTGACTATACAGGGTGATGGTGGATTAGTGATACCCCTGTTATGATTGTGAAGGATAAAAGAGCTGCTTGAAGCCCCTGTGACTAGGGTTAATAGTGGAGTGGTGAAATGCCGTTGTAAGTGTAGAATGATAGTGGAGTGGCGTCAGTCCCCTGTGATTGTAGAAGAATAGTGGAGTGCCGTGTTGCCCCGGTGAATGTAGAATGATAGTGGAGTGCGTGATGCCCCTGCGACTAGTATGATAGTGGAATTGTGTGATGACCCTGCAATTATAGGGTTATCGGCTAGTGCGCTTACCGTAATCAGAGAATGCCTATATGGCTATTTTAAATTAATTATTTATTTCAATAATTTCCAGATATACGTTCTTTGATCGTATTAAATAATAAACTTAATTGAAGGATTTTTTTTTACGATATTTACCTCTAAAGAATTGGCAAAAAACATCGTTTTTTTTTAAACGAACAGCCAACTGCTACCAACGACCTCGCATGGAAACCAGTGGACACATGAAAATAAAAGCATATAACAAAACTCATGTATGTACAACATAGTAAAAATTAAGTTGACTGGAGGTAATCATAAGACAGGACGATATGAAATCAATTACAATAAATACTTTAATAGTTTTCTTTGTACAATGCAGCAATATTTGACGTTGTTAAGAGTTATTTTGAAATACTTGTGGTTCCCTTAAGCAGTTCGAAGTTGGTTAAAAGATGTTTCAATACTCAATATATGTATTTCAATAGTAGAATATATAAACAGTCTATTGTAAGAGATTATTCTTTGGGGGTGACTGTATGGGATGGCTCTTTGTAAATTATTTTATATATATAAGATATTACCAAGTAAGGAAAACTCGAAAAAACACCAGTAAGGGGAAACAATATTTTTGGCTAGTTATTAATTTAAGATTTTTATTAATGTTTTAGAAATAAAATTGTAAATATGAAATGTAAGACTCGTATGTACAAAATTAAAATAAAAGACAAATCATACATTTTGCTTTTTCTATCTATCTGTGGTTAATAAACTACCAAATTTAATTCGGTTCATATCATAGTTGTTTTTGTAAGTTTTAGATGATTATTCATTGACATGGCAAACATGATTTTAAAAGAAAAAAAGAAGTTGTTATGACTACGAAGCTGTTACAATTTTGCAATATGATTTTGACAAAAGTGTCCGCAATTATAAATAAAACTCAACAGTTTTAATTTTTTTCAATAATATAATCATTAGGACATCACTGGGTGATTAATTTCGATAACTAAAATGTTAAGAAAATACTTTATATCTACCTAAAATATATGTATTATTATAAGAAACAAAATATCCTACAAAAGGACCTTCTCCGTAAAGTGGCAGTCCAAATTTAACTGAAAGCTTTACAGATGTAATTAAAAGAGTGGTGGGGATATAGTATGAATGTCGCACCGATGACTTAACCAGAAAAATGTATTATTATGTGCACCCGACACAGTTTTTTTCTTGTTCTATAGTATGCTGATTGGGTATGATAGAGCCAAACTTGAAAAGTCTAGCCTAAGACGTTCCAGCATCAAGTTCTAAAATGTAGAGTCTTACCGCCTATATGCCGTAGTATTAGTAGTTATCGACATTGACGAAAAGCTCCTGAGCGAAATTTAGTGGGGATTACTGCGCATCTGTACTGTTGCGCACATGATACTTTTGTAACAATTTTTTTATTTATTTTAAATAGTAGGTTATGTAATAATTACCTAAAAGTCGTATTGTATTCAACTTTTAATTTAAAATATTTAAAATTTATATTGTAATTTTGTTTTAATAATTGTTGCCTAACTATGGTTTTTATTGAATCTAAGAAATGATTTATTAAAGTATATGAGTGTTTATGTAATAACACTATAAAAATTCATTATTGATCAAAGACACAAACAAACTTAACAATAATAAAAAAGCAAAAATAGAAACGCATTTAAATATAACTATAAAATATTAATAGCGATAACAATTGCATGGGCGACTGAACACTGGAAGTGAGCGAGTATCGGTGGGGGAGGGGGGGGTGGGGGCGTAACGCGACTGGAGACCTGGGAGACTTACGCCGTCCTTCATCCCTCGCAATCGCATGAGTTAACGGAAGTACCATACCTAGGGTATAATGCGGATTTTGCGGCATAAACGACTATCTTTTGATTGCATTGACTTAGAAGTTTGATTTTTTCACAGCTCTAAGGAACTGGAGACCAGAGTATTTGATGTAAATTTCACCTTGATACTTTCACGAGTTCCTGAGAAAAAGGCTTTTCGTAGACCTTGTTAGTCTTTTTTCCTTTCGAGGTACGAAACCCTAAAAATGAACATTCGTTTTGAATTTTGGTTTGGCGTTAAAGATGCTAAGAATTGAACCAAATTCTGAGATTTTTACCTTATTCTAACTTAATCGATTCCCTACCCGTATCGATTTGTTTTACGTTCTATATTGTTATAAATTTACACAGTTGATATCATTATTATCTTGCTAAAATAAAACTACAAAAAAGGTTTATTGTGAACGTATCTCTTTTAATTTTTTGACATTTTGGACACACGTCACTGCTGATGTTCTCAATTACGTTCGGAATAACAAATTCTTAAATCTTAAACAATACTATTGTTTGACGTTTTAACCTTAAAAAAATATAATAATTCACTAGAATGTATACATAAGTTTAATCTATCACTAAATAAACACTATTTATAGTGCATTAACTGTAACAAGTATTAATTTCAAAATATTTGTTCAGGTTATTCAACAGTTGACATAATAATTGACATGACAAATTTCGAACGCACCTTTCACTTTTCGATTGCATACGAAACGATACGTGGACCGACAGTAGAAAATTCATTATTTAAAATCTAGATAGTTTTAAGTGAAACTTCGAACAGAAGACTGCAAAATGGTCACAAAATACTTTTTAACTTTTCTCGCTATTGCTGTTGGTGGCTCCTTCGCACAGAGTTGTCAGAATCCTCAAGTTGAGGCTGCATCTTTCACAAGTTTAGACGCTACTGTAGTTACACAAATAGCTTATATTACTGAATTTACTCTAAAATGTGATAATCCTCTTCCTGAAAACTACGCCTTGTACGCTGAAGTAGAAGGAAAATCTTTATCTGCAGCCCACATTGGAGAAAACAGATACCAGGTAAGAAACGGCTATTTTTTAACCTATTTTAAATAAACCACCAATATTATAATGTAAAATCCTAAATTTCTTTTCTACTGTTTTTTAACCAATATGCAGTTTAAAAACAAATGAGGGATATATGAAAGTGTAGTTTTACTTTTTAGTCTGCTTAGTCTCCAATAAATTAAATCTATTGTAAATATTATTAAATAAATCTGTTGTGTAATGTGATAGTATACAAACAAATAAATGCTTTTTCTTGTTAGAATATTTCAAGCCCAGAAACTAAAGTATTTGTTTGAGAAATAAATAACTAATTTATAATTCCACCACTCAGGTATCCTGGACAGAAGAACCATCTAAAGCTCGCTCTGGAGTTCATGAGATCCACATTCTAGATGAAGAAGGCTGGGCGTCACTTCGCAGAGCTCGTCGTAACGACCCTGCCGCTTCTGTTGCTCCTTTACTGGCTATTCAATTACAACACCCAGGAAGTAAGTGAAGGGACAGTCAAATTTAAACATTTATATGTATGCCTTACATTACTACAAATTTCAATGTTATAAATCTTTTCAGGCTATTCTGGTCCATGGGTGAACTCTGAAGTCCTGGCTACACTCCTCTCCATACTTGTTGCTTACACTGCACTCAGAAACAAGAGCAACATCCTAGCCTAAATTGTTAATAATATTAATTTTATTTTTATTAAATTAAATTAAATTTTTAATATATATTTAGTGTAATTTTTTGGAAATCCATATTTTGAGAAACTGATTTATAGATGATGTCTTCTAAGTTTTTTAAATATTTTTTTTTGAGATTTTCAATATCATTTTAATAAAAATGGATCTAGCAACCTTCACGAATTATATGAGCTGATAAAATTCATCAACTTTCATATAATTAGTTACTTGAGGGTAACCATACATACTTTTTTAATTGCATCAGTTTTTTAACTATTCTAATTTAATTTACAAGATTGACTACTATTTAGTACTATTTGAAAATAGTACTATTTAGAACATCTCTTATTAACTGGGGGACATTCAAAATTTCAGATTTGGGAAAGATTTCACATACCTACCTTCATAATTTGAAATGGTTCAAATATTTAAAAGTTAATCAGGATAGGATCTAAAATAACTTTATAATTATATCATTAATTAGTAATCATTTCTTCTATCCAAAAATAGCAAGAAAAAATTGTGGTAATGTGACTAACTTCAGTTATTCGTGAATAGCCTAATATCATATACGACACATCTGATTTTATTGCTTTCGCAAATAAATAAAGAGTATAATGTCATACATTGAATAATTAATAATGTTAGTAAATGTATTTAGATACATTAATTACATACAAAGTTATTCAAGATTATTTTCTTATTATAAAAAAAAACTTTTTCTTTGTCTTTCACAGACTGCTCACGAGTGACAAAAATTGGGGATTATCCAAATTCAGTTACATTTGACAGATGTAGACGTAGTTGAGTGTTATTTTTGTCTTTCACAGACTGCTCACGAGTGACAAAAATTGGGGATTATCCAAATTCAGTTACATTTGACAGATGTAGACGTAGTTGAGTGTTATTTTTGTCTTTCACAGACTGCTCACGAGTGACAAAAATTGGGGATTATCCAAATTCAGTGACATTTGACAGATGTAGACGTAGTTGAGTGTTGACATTTAATACTTAGTTTTAGGTTAAAAAAACAATTTAATTTATCTCTAGTTTTCGTACTTATAAATATTTTACAAAATGACGATAAAACCAAGGGTAACAGACGGTGACGATGATCCAGTGGAGTCTATGCTTAAAAAGGCTGGGTGCCTCGAATTGCATTATAAAGTGATGGTTTGTTATTAATAATCAAAACACCGCATTTATTAAGACTTTTGTATTAAAACAACAATGTTCTTTATACAGTGATCTTAAAATAAGTAATCTTTATCTAAAATATTCTTAGTCTTCTCGTGTTTTCAATGTACAAGAATAATCTATATGTAATAAGAAATTAAGCCTCAAATGTTTCAGATTGAGATTTTAGAGATTTACAAGTAATATTCACATTGAATATGACAAATTTAAAAGTGACAAATAATATAAATAAGGCAATATAGATTATTCATCCGGTATTGTGCTTGTAATAGTGCTGAAATGTTCAAAAACATTCTGTAATAGTTGTTAATAACTATAGTTTAAATTACTTTAATTACCATTTGAATAAATATTTCTGCTTCCAGGAGTGCATAAATACTACTAAGGATTGGAGAAAATGTCAAGATGAAGTAAACAACTTTAAAAATTGTGTTAATAAACATAAAGAATCAACTCAGTTAAAGAGTTAATAAATAGACTAATTACCTAGCTATTTATTTTACAAATGTGATGTTAACTAGTTATATGTATTAGTAATATGTAATTGTAAATGTTCTGCTACTTTTGTGTAATGGTTTTGAGTGAATTTAAAAAATTTTGAATAGGTAATTAAAAATTACTTTGTTAAAAAGTTGTCCAGTTTATTTATAAATTATACATTACCTATTTATGTATATTTATAACTGTATATAAGACAAAGCTTCTTCGCATTCCATGGATTCACCGTGCGGGTGAATCCATTCCATTCCATGGATTCACTGTGCAGGTACCGGGCTCATTGTGTTGCAAGGAGAGGAGTGCAAACAGCACCTGTGACTTGCAACCCAGGAGTAAGTTTAAGGGGTCCCTTTAGTATGCGCAAAAACGCTCGCCTCCACCCTCCACACTCCTCTCCCTACCTAACCAAATTTGAAAAGAACCTACTAATGCCGCCTTCGAAATACGTTCTAGAAATGAACCGGTGCTTGTTCTAGAGATTTTGCTGTTATACCTCTCGCTCCCACTTCTACTGCGTACAAACTAACTATAAATTTATTCCTAGTTTGTTAGTCAGTTCGTAATACTTATTAAGCTAGAATGTGCGATCCCTGGGGATGTTTGTTTCCCAGGGAACAGTAAGCTTCCCCCGTGATTTTTTAATGCTTTTCATACGTGTTCATCATGAGAGTCCAATCAGGAGCCGCGCTTAAAATTGAATAAGGCTTCGCTTTTGATTTTTTGGAGGAGCCTTCTTTTATAAATTCTACAGATCGTTTGGTGGTTGTTATACCCTTCCGCGCTTTTGCTACTGAAAGACTTACCGCTTCTCGTATAATTTCTAATACCTTATCGTGGCGACGCGAGTATTGACCTTTATCTAGAAGTACTCTACCAATAAGTGTTTCGCGGTTCCTACTGCCTCCCCACAGATGTTTCAAGACTTTTCGGTGGCTTTGACCCATCTTACAGTTACGAAATTACTTTGATCTGGAAGAGTTTGGAATGCATTAAGATAGAATTTTAATAATGCTGGGGATTAATCATAAATTAAGGCGCCACTTCAAAGCTAGTGGAATACAAAAATCAGCTATGGTCACCCATTCGTTTTGAATTTCTAGCCTTATCGCTTGGAGTCGGTAGTTATCGTTTTCGTCTTGTCGAATAAAAAAAAATGTAATATCTATGTAATATTGCACCATGTAACAACATTTGACTAGGACTTATAATTTTTCAGAACAACAGTTATCTATATAAATTATTGAGCAATTAAATGTTCAAATAAAAGCTACGTAATAATACACATTGTTAATAATTTTTGTTATAAACAATAATCTACTGTACTGTATAAGTCCTAAAGCTGTTTAAAAAAACTGTTAAATCACAGGCTTATAAAAGAAAATTCTTCTAGAAGTAGTTCCTTTGCTACCGAAAATAACATTAAAAATTATAATGTCACTTGTCAGTCACAGCGCTGACAGCTGTTATTCGTCTTTAGTTTAACTTTTTAGGTTATAAGTGTTAAAAACAAACAAAATAATAAATACGAAACTATAGAATTAATCAAAATATTGAAATACAAAATGTTGAGAAGAATAAGACGTTCATATTTAACTTCCATAAGTGTCAACTTTTCCACTCGTCTAGAGATCGATGCTAGTCTTCGAGAAAATTTCGAATTAAATCAATATAAACCCAGAGACCATCCTGGAAGAACTAAAGTAAAAATAGCAAAAATACCAACAGACATACAGAACGCAATAAAGATTATCTTACATGATAACGGAGCTAAAGCATATCACCGGGATAGTGAAAAATTAAACAACTATTTACTCTCTCGACATTTGCCGCCAGAAGACAATGAAATCACTGAAAAGGCCGCCAAAATACACAGCAGTGTCACGAAAAAAGTTAACTCTCAAAATGATAAACCAAAAACACCGGAAGAACAAGAAAATATTGAAAGAAAAATAAAAACAACAGTTTTCAATCTCTTAAAGAAAAATGTTTACCGATGGGGTAACATTGCCTACGATAAACCTACTAGTATGCAATACTTGATGACGAGGGCCGCTCCTGAATATGCAATTATAGTACGTATCCTCGATGAAATAAAGAGACAGCTACCAGAGTATAAGCCAAGAAGTTTTTTTGACTTTGGATCTGGGGTTGGCACGGGTACTTGGGCAGTGAATACATACTGGAAAGGCGAAATATTTGAATACTTCACTGTGGATACATCAACACATATGAATGATCTAGCTCATCTCATTTTATGCCAAGGAAGAGATAACGTTCAAATGCCTTTCAAAGCATATTTCCAAAGACAGTTCCTTCCTGCCTCGGTTGACTCAAAATTTAACATTGTGCTATCAGCATTCTCATTGTTTGAAATGCCAGATATGAAAAGTCGTTTAGAAACAATACAAAAATTATGGAATAAAACTGAAGACTTTCTAATAATAGTTGAACACGGTTCTAACACTGGCTTCCGTGTTGTAAATGAAGCAAGAGAGTTTGTACTAAATTCCACTCAGAAAGACAAAGGTTATGCATTTGCACCATGTCCTAATGACAATGTCTGTCCACGGTACTTAGAACAACAAACTCCTTGCAACTTTTTAATGAAATATGAATCATTATCTTTTCCTTCCAAATCAGAAGTTATGGCAGAGTTGTTTTCATATGTTATTTTAAGGAAAGGTGAACGACCGCTTGATGACCCACAGTGGCCAAGAATAGTTAGAGCTCCAATAGTGAGATCTGGTCATACTATATGCAGGCTATGTACTTCTCATGGGGATCTTAAAGAAGTTATATTTTCAAAGGGCAAATATGACCCAAAAACCTACAGATGTGCTAGATCTAGTAATTGGGGTGACCTACTGCCCGTTAAATAAAATAATCAATCAAATATTTTCTTGTTATTAATTTATTTCATTTATATATTATATTTATTAATTTATTTTTAGTGCTAAAAATTCGCTTTGCTGTATTATTATATAGTAAATCATATTGTGTTAGTCTTCTTATAAGACAAATAGAATTTAACAACTTATGGCATACATAAGCTGATTGAAGTGTTCTATTAAGGTATTTGTGGTTTTCTTGGCCATGATCTTCATCCTGCTTCAACAGTAGGTAGAATATAAAACATCCACTGCTGGGTATAGCAACCACCTCTTATCCAAATATTATGGACCAAATTTTGAATCAAGTATTTATTCTTAACCGTTTGGGAATAAATTTTTTGAGGCAACATCACAGGAAAACCACTTGACCAATTTTAAACAAAATTTGCACGCATGTCAAGGACGTGACTGGGCTTGTTGGCAAAAACTGAATCTTCCATAGACTTACGCTAACAGTTTCTAGATCTCAACAGAGGTCGCTGTGCATGTCCATCGTATTTCTGAATCGCGGTATCACATACAAAATTGTTGTTATCATAGTAAATTGGCTTGTTATAAAAATATCTTTTAAATGTATAGCACAGTTCTGTCCCGGAATCGAAATAAAAATCATCTGACGCCATTTTGTTCAAGTTCATTTCGTCGTTTTAATATAAATGTTTATAATACATAACTGTTCAGAATTAATTCAGCTGAGCGTAAGCTTGGGAATCAATTTTTTGAGGGAACATCATAGGAAAACCACTGAGCGCACTCGTTAATCGTTACTTTTAACCTTGCCGGTGCCAGCAATTTCATCGGGAGTCCTTGGGCGCGGTATGGACCAACTTTAGTAGAATAAAAAAGGGGGAAGAGGGCGCTCAGCTCAACTCCCGCAGCGCATTGTGGCGGATACTAGTTTTCTGAGGTTTCCCTAGAATTTGTGACCGGGAAGTTGTCACAGAAATAGAACCCGGTACCGGACATCGAAGCTCTGAGTCACACAGACAGTTGATGACATAATTATTATTTTTTTAATTTATGTGTACAGTTTTCTTCCGATCGGCACAGCAATCGGTTTTTCCACATTTAGCTGCTACTGTGTTTGACATGTGTCTGCTAGTGTCTTTTGAAACTGTGATGATGGACCATTAATCTCTGGATGGTTGGGATAGTTGGGTTCCTCCTTAGTCTTGATAAAAGGACACTGCTAGTTCCTCTCAGGTTTGCAGCCAAGATGTTGACATGGTTAGATTCAAGACTTCTTATTGATATTTCCTGCTTTACAGTTGGTAGATTTAGGTTTTGTAGCAGTGGTTTTCTTGTTCTTTGATTACTTTTTCCAGTCTTTCTGTATGTCTATTAAAGTCTGTTTTATCAAAGGTTATGTACCATTGTTCTCTCAAGGTACGCCGCTCTTGGAAATTTTTCATGATGTTCACTGGAGTTGATTCTATGTCTGTGGAGCTGAAATTTCAAATGTCAAGTTCTATATCCTCTTCAGTTTTTTATTTAATATTTAAGTATAAGTTACAGTTTGTGTAGATTAAGTATAAACAGATTTGGAATAAATTAAGTATATGTAGATCTGGTATCCCCATGCGATACCCATTCTACTCCCCTATAAATATCCCCCCAATCCCCCCCCCCCCCCTTATATTGCCGAGCTCTTGGGTGACAGTATACTGCAGCAATTGTTGTCTCTGAATTTTCGTGGTGAATTTTAACCATGGTCGCTTGAATTTTGTTTGTTTCAAAGGGTTATGTTTAATGTTTTTCTTTATTCTATTGCAGTTCCACCATGGGCTTTCCCTCAGGGGTGGTGCGTGCGAAAGATAGTACGAATGATTATGTTTATAGTAGCTTAATCCCACCAACCTTCTCGGTTATAAAAGTGGAGCCGCTATACTTGTGGCGAGGTTTACCTATGGCACAAGGACCTTTGAGCGGCAGGTCTGACTTCCGAACTCGTCCGACAACGACACTATAAGACTAATAAGCTTGCAAATCGCAAAGCTATTGATCACAGACAAGTCCGGTAGATTACAAAACCGGTAATCCGACAATTTACACACGCAAGCGCATGCATCGCTGCCGGAGGGCTCACGTACCGGCGTTATTAAAAAATTGGATCCTTATTAAAAAAATTAAGTTTAAAGTTAGCTTAATTACTAAAATTGTGCCGTCCGAGTTGGATAGTCTGGCCCAGGTAGATATATTTCTGAACAACCTCAAGAAGAACACCACCTACGTCATACGTGAACCGGTCAAGGTATGACATGATCATTGAACATGACCTTGGTCAATTGTGAAGATACATGCCAAGATCCACCCGTCTGGAGGACTCATTAAGGCCATTCAGCATTCCAACAAGTTCTTCCGGAGACACTGCCGATAGTGTTAAAATGGTTATTGCCTCGATCAATGTAGGATACCAATTATTTTGTAAAGTTCGCCAAAACAATTGTTTGACAACAGCTACTTTTGAAATAATAGTTTCTATTGGGTGTCCCTACTGGAGGTGCCATATCAATTACTATCTACAATCTTGCGTAAATCAGAAACAGATACTTAGGCACTAAGTAATTAAACACAAGATTTTCAAAGTGACATAATGACATGAGTCCGTTTCATGTAGGTAGCTACAGTTAGATTGTAGGCCCAGTGGTAGGTAATTAATTGAATTATCTCTAATCTTTGTTAACTATAATACAAACACTTGTTTATAGGTGTATATCTAGATCTTTATACTTGTTTGTAGACCTAGATACTTTGAAATATTATCGTTAATAATCCCAATGTCTTAATAATGTAAATGTCTTAATATACGTATACTTAAAGATACGTTAAAGAGAGCGGGCAGTTATTACCTATATTAGGTACGAATCGTTATCATTTTACTCGTTATTAAGTCTTAATGTCTTAATAATGTGTCTTAATAAGCCACTTACATTATTAAAACATTAAGACATTGGGATTATTAACTAAATGTCTTAATAAGCAGTAAAATGATAACGATTCGTACCTAATATAGGTAATAACTGCCCGCTCTCTTTAACGTATCTTTAAATATAGGCAGATGGCACAAACTAGGATAAAATTGAAAAACGTTTTTATATCCCCGTATAGTCTTTGGTCTCAAAACCATCGAAATGAAACCATAAAGCGAAAAATAATGATCGAAAATTTACTCGTTGGTCAAGAGAAACTTACCTCTTTCATTTTTGAAAATGTTTTTTGAGTATTTAAAAGGATTATTGTCAAAGAGTCATGTTTTGTTCGGTCAAATCTATCACGATATTTTGTTATTTGATTTCTTATGTCCTGGATTTGTTTAAGAATTGAACTCAATGCCCTAGATAGTTGGTGACTAAGTTGATTATCGCCTACGGCTTTGGCTCTACGAATTTCCTTTAAAAGACCTCCTTTTTTCTTCTTAAAACCATTTTATTTATTTTTGTGAGCATAACGTTCTATATTCGTAGGTGGTTAGGGTACATCAAAGTAGTCGTACCTAAATAGTATTTTGGAATATTTCTACTTGCGCATCAAGTACCTGATTTGAGCCCGGGTCCTCTAACGGGGCCGCTATTTTTTGGTCATGTACTTTCCAGGTCGATTGTTTAATATTGGGAATGCTATGAAACGTCCAGATGGTAATGAAATCCTGGTTTTCAGGACGTAGGGTTCCAAGCATTTCAGTGCCGATATTTTGCCGTTTTTTATTGCGTTATTATCAACCGGTGGTCAGTTCTTCCGCTCTCCCGGACTGCCCCAATTGAACTTTTTTTTTTGGACAATTAGCTTTGACGACGTTCTTCTCCCTTCGACTTTCTCCCTAGGCTCTCTTTCCAGCAGTCTACTGTCTCCCCAGCGGCCAGCTCTATTTCCAGCGTCATTCCATGTCTCCGGGCTGTCAATTAAAATGAGATGAAACTTCTTAGCATTCTATGGATTCACCGTATGGGTGCCGGGCCCACCGCGGTGCATGAAAAGAAGTGCAAATAATGAACCTACTAATGCCGCCTTTGAAATACTTTCTATAAATTAACCGATGCTAGTTCTTTAAGTAAGTTATACCGAGATTAATAAAACTAGATAACAAAGAAATGAAAATAAAAGAGTGTTACCCCTACTAAGGTAATTTTAATTAAATAATAAATGCAATATAAAAAGTGTATTGTGTGTTTGGGAATTTACTGAAACAAGAGGATAAACCCGATTTCTAACCAGAAACTGTAATGTGTTAACAATTTTATAAACATTTCCCTATTAAGGTTTCAATAAGAATAATAATGTTTATATTATTATTATTGAAACCTTACAGACTTCGAACCTTGAATTTTGATCACACTTCCCAAATACAAAAGAAAGTTTTTTTATTATTGTTCACAGTGTTTTCTATAAAAAGCTACAATACTTTTTGTTACAAAACATAACGTTAAGAAAAGTATATATCGTTATAAAACTGAATTGTACCTTTTTGTACTTTATTATTTGTATAAGCTTATCGAGTTATCGAAACCGTTATCTTTATTGATTGACCACCTCTTGCAGGTAGCCTCTCTACACCAAACCCAACAGCATTTGTTTTACGACTTTTTACAAATCTTGATAAACAACACAAATAAAATACGAAACAAAAGATGTTGCCTCCTTTTTTTTTTACTTATTACCCTGTATTTCTTAACAAGTAGGTACGCCAAAAGTCTAAAATTAAAAATTCCTCTACCAATTGAATCAGAAATTTGTAAAGATATAGTTTAAATGTTGTTGATACATAGAAAACTTTTTTAAATATCATGTGTTGTCAATGAGAAACACTGTGTCATAAAGAAGAGTAGGAGGGTTAGAGGAGAGATTTGACTCTAAGTTTCAATGGTATTACCTAATCAGATAATTCCCGGTGATGTCAGATTTTTTTGGTTTGCAAGATACTTTTTGACAACTTTATAATCTGTGATCTAAACTAACTATGTGTTAATAATGACTGTCTAATATCTTACTATGTTAATGAGGCATGTGCCGGTGATTGAGGTCATTAGGGCCTTCTCTTATCAAAACAACATTAAAAACTACGAACCTATTGATAAGATAAAGATTGGACAGGCTTTGCAATCAAACCTCGTTTCAAATGATTCATTTTTTTTCAAAACAGTTAATCTTATTTCATATCTTTTCTGGCGTATAAAAGACTTAGTGTTTTAATTTACGAAATTAACGACATCTTTATGTATATTAATTATGCAAATATGTTTTGTCGGTCAATAGACGGATATCAAATCACAGATAGTGTTGCGTGTATCAGATATTGATTTTCCGCACATTCACTCCCCACATAAGTGTTCCGGAGTATCAAACTATTTCGCTTTATAAAACTCTGCCTTTAAAAAAAAATAAGTTAATGATTTAAAACAACTCGATAGCACTTCTATTCGACCTAAATAAACTTCGAGAACCATTAGTAGGGAACGCACCGTTATAAGCCAGTTTTTCGCATTTTGTGTTTAATACGTACCGAGACGATCACAATGAACGTAGTCAAAGAGAGTGTTATATTGATATTATTTGTTTTGAAAATTTGTAACGAGGTCGACGGCGGTAAGTTTATTGTTTATTTGTTTCCATAGTGACGTCATTGGTATATTTTTGAAATAGAAGATTAATACTTAATTTTCTATAACATAACCGTAATATATTATTTAAATTAATTGTTAATTAATTGCTATAAATTATTGAGCATGACTGTTTTCATATAATTATTGCAACGGGAAAAAATTCTTACGGTTTATGTTTATGGTATTCTTAAAATGTTATTTAGAGGAAAATTGACGAGTCTTCTAAAGTAATTATCATAATTGTTCTAATGTTTATAATAACCTTGCAAGGTTTTGCACTCAATATTTGTTTGTAAGTTGTATTGTGTATATTTTACACGCAATATTTAGGAATGTTTTTATTAACGTTTCATACTTTTGCTGGAAGTCCGTAGATGGCGCTATAGTCAATAAATCATTTGTTTTTTTAAAGTGCTTTCTGGCTGGGTTTCAGGGCCTGAACGTATCTTAAGTTTTACAATGAAATGAAACTTATAAATGATGTATATATATATTCTTAGTTTATATAGAAAAAAAATTATATTGTCCTTGGTAGTTGGTTGTTTTCTAATGTTTAATAAGTTCTGAGAAATGTGAAATGTCATTACACCAATTATGAGCGAGTTTGAAATAATTCATACTAAGTATAAAACCCGGGTTCTACTTCTAAACATGTGTACGATGTGCACTATAAAGCTTTGGTGAAATCAAACATAATTCTAAATTGTACCTGGAATATTTGTTATAATTATTTTTCTTAGTTGAGGTTTCATATAAAAATAAAATGATAGGATTTTATGAATCTGATATGTCATAACTTTTGGAAGTAATTTTTACATATAATTATTGTACATAACTCTATGTATTTGCACAATACAAGTATTACTCGTGGTATTTTCGTTAAACCCTGAGCGAAATTTGGATTGGATACACTGCAAAGTAAAAAATAAAAATATAACAAAAACAACAATAAAATATTAATAGCGATAAGATTCAGTACTCGAATGTCGTATAGGTGCGGGAGGCGTAACGCGACTGGAGAGTCAATCAGGGCTACGTACGACCGCCCTTCATGCCTCTAAGTCCCTTCAAATACCTTAATTTAGACTTCTGCGCAGAAAATTCCCTCGAAGATAGGGTTGCCAACTTTTTTTGACAAAAAAAGTATTTAAGAAAAATAGTGTTTTAAAATTTTATGCCCTTATTGCCTTAAAAACGTATTTTTATGTGCTTTTAGCACAAGGTATTTTTTTTTTACTATTTTTATATGTTTCAAAGTATGTTTGACAATCAACATTGAAATTTAAATAAATAAACAATTCGTTTCTAATTAAATTTATTACTATTTCGAAATAAGTAAAGCTTTGAAATAAAGTATTTTTACATAATTTATTTGCATCCAAAATATGGTTGGCAACCCTACTCGGAGATATTCGTGCTGCTAGTTATATCCCTAGTACGAATTTTGATGTTACGAAAACCATGACAGTTTTCGAAATTCTTAAATAAGAATACAAACGAATGTGACGATATTAAACACAGGAAAACCATCATATTTTTACTTTCAATTACTGGTATTAAATTTAATATTGTTTATCAATTGTACTTTCCAGGTTCTGACCTGAGACTTAACACGTATGACCCGACACATTATCTGACAATTGTTTTTTTTTCAGTTTGCAATTTATCTTTGAAAAATGATTTCCCAAAATCACCGGTGGTGTACATACATAATGGCGAATATTTGGCGCCAAATGCAAAATCAGGTGACATTTTGCTGCGTCGTTCAGAAACAGTCCAGATAGCCTGTCCAGGAGATAAAAGATATATAGTTCTGAGCAATGAAACTACGGAGTTTAACGTTCTCGTAAGATTATGGCGTGCTTATACATATAAAAATAAAAAATATTACCAAATTAAATGGTAGTAAAATTAAATTTACCAGAGGAGCTGGACATTTTTACAATGAATTATGTATATCATATATTAAACCGCCCCGTTGGTCGAGTGGTTAGCGCAGACGCCTAACGTGTCACGGCGCAATGCGGCTCGGGTTCGATTCCCGGCGGAGACAGGCATTTATGTGATGAACATAGATGTCTGTGTTTCTGGATTTGGTCGTTTATTAAATATATTCTCAGTAATTTTATGTGTATTTCTATGTATTTGTATCGTTGTCTAACACTCTTAACACAAGCAAATAATTTGCTTACTTAGGGGTTAGATCAATGTGTGTAATTGGTCCTGATATTATTATTATTATTATATATATTATACGATATCATGTATATTTATATATATTTATATTAACAATCTTTAGTATATAAGAATATGTTTAACAGTAATATAAATTGGTTATATTTAATTAATAAATTTACCAGAGGAACTCGACATTTTTACAATGAATTATGTATGTATATTATACAATATCATGTATATTTATATATATTTATATGAACAATCTTTAGTATATAAGAATATGTTTAACAGTAATATAAATTGGTTGTATTTAATTCTGCAGGATATTAAATGCGTGTCGAACACAATATTTCGTGCCAGCAAATTATCGTGGGTGGGCAACTTCAGCGAGATCAAGTGCAATGGACAGCCCTGGTTCACTACTGAGGAGGTTGGCAAGTGTTCAGGACACCATACATTACATAGGTATTGTAATCATAGAGATATTACTTTCACAGTTTTTTTAATTAGAATAACATTTTTATAGCCTTTAAGTTTTTTCTTGTCAAAGATTTTTGTTTATTAAATGAAATTAAATAATAAAAAACTGTATACACATTTATAGGGTGGGCTATAAAGTATCAAACAAATTCCTCTCTCTTTACGAGACATGTTTTGACAAACACCTTCTGAACGCTATTTACGTTAAGTCAGAGCTGGGTCCGGGGGGTACAGCGATTCAACAGGGATCCAGACCAAATTTTCTCGGTAAGTATTATATCTCTGTTTTCGTTATGTTTATATATCATTCATATATCAATATCCATTGTACAATGCAATTATGACCGCAAAAACAGCGAGAAGTGTCTACCAATCAGATGGGAGCACTAACTAGCCCATCAACAGTCTTTTTTCAATGCGATGTTACTACCCCAACTGACCTAGTGTATCAATAATGTGTACACGTGTTGATGATTAATCTTTAATATTGCAGAGCTAGATTTTTATGGGAAAATAAAAATGTCCAAAATTTATCAAATAACTCATCAAAAGGAGAGATTCAGAGAGATTCTTGGAAGTGGGAAAGAAGACGAGTACATTACAAAGAAGCAAGTATGTAAATAATTGTTATCTAAAAAATTGCTCGATCTTGATTTAAAATTAAGAATAATTTATATTGCTTTATAAGTATCTACACCAAAAGTTCACGATTAAATCTTCTTTGTGGATTATTTATCATATTATAATTAATATTTATCAAAAAAACGTTGTGATCTATTTGACACATACATAGACAGCTACATCACGCTAATTTGGAGGTCTAAGAAAACTGATAGATATACAGGGTTATTTGTAATTAATTGGCCGACTCTTGAAGGCTCTCTACATCAATCCCAACAATATTTCGTCTACGACTTTTTAAAATACACATACACACACTGTCTATACCGGTATAGACGAGGTACCAACTGAGGAAGTGCTCCGTTGCTCCGGCGTTCTGCCGTCGGAGGACGCTAGTGTCCAAAATCCCGTAGCTTCCCTCCTGACTAAGGACGCCCGGAGCCGTGATCCAGAAAAAGAAGCCTAATAGATGTCACCACCCCGTCTCGATAAAGACAATCACATATAGAATGCTTAATTCACCGAGACGGACAGTTATACGGTAACTCAATTGTTAGAGCGACGGGACGGTTACCCAGAGGTCGCGGTTTCGAATCCCTGCTCGTATCGGTTTATTATTCATTCTATATTTATATGAAAAAAAAAATTATAAGCTTAACATGGCTATACATTTTTATAGATATTTCCAAACTTAAATAAATAAAAAAGAGCGAGCAAAAAATATTTTTGTTTTGTATTTTTTGTGTTGTTTATCAAGATTTGTAAAAAGTTGTAGAACAAATGTTGTTGGGATTGATGAAGAGTCTGCCTGCAAGAGGTAGTCAATTAATTACAAATAACCCTGTATAATATAGGAGGAAATTCTATAAAGATCAGTAAAGATCTGGTGTAGTGGTTGGTGATCCTGACTGCTGCCTCTCTCTGACTGATCTCCAGTGATCTGCGGGTCATTATTCCCAATCTGAGTGTACTTTGTGTAGGTTGTTGATAGTCGTGAAGTTCATAGCAATACAGTTATACGATACTTTAAAAAATTAAAAAAAAAAGGTAAAAAAAAGGATATGCCTATTAAATACTTTAAAAAGCTTCAGCCTTTGCTTCTTATTCTAGGGACATAAAATAACTATATGTTTTAGTTTTTGAGCCGGGGACACCTGTCTCCTCGCGCTGATTATCCCCTCCTAAGCGCTCAGCGCGCGACCTTCCTTTACGCCAACGTAGCACCGCAGTGGCAACGAGGGAACGCCGGGGACTGGGCCGCGCTTGAAGAGGTACGGAGTAGGAGTCGACTAATACTATTATTTACTTTATATAAATGCTATTTAAATATTACCAATTTAAAAACATCTGGTTTTTGTCTTCTTTTGTATTTAGTGAAAATGCGATTTATCGCTTACTACAGATATTATGCACATAATTTCTATTTTTGTGCCCCAGGCTTTACGTCGCAGAGTTAACAGTTTTGGCAGACCGGTGACTGTCTATACGGGAACGCATGGCGTTTTAACACTCGAAGATAAGTCGTCCAGACAACAGGAGATGTACCTTGATGTGGACGCGAATAATAACGGCATTGTACCCATACCTTTATATTATTATAAGGTTAGTAGACAAATTTATTTATGTTATCTGGCTCGAAGGACCGAAAAAATACTTATTATAATGCACCATTTGTTTTAAATTTTTTTTTTGTTTAAGGTTGTTTACGATGCACAAAATCATACTGCCGTTGCATTTATATCGATTAACTCGTCCTACTACAACAGCACTATGGTTGAGAAGTTGACGTTTTGTGACGACATATGCGAGAATAATCCAAAGTTTTCGTGGTTAAAATGGCGGTCCAATGATGGAACTTACAGCTTCTGTTGTGAATATAAAGACTTTGCGGCAACAGTTACTAATTTACCAAAATTGAATGTAAAGGGGTTATTTTACTAAAAAAAATATATTGTCACGACCCAATATGTTAAAACTAAATAAAATTAATCGCACATTGTACATATATTTATTTGAATAATTATTTAATGTTAAATAAAATATTTCACCTTATTTTAATGTCTTTTTTACATTTGAGATTACTTGATTTGTCCCTGTACATAACACACTACTTCAATATACATATTTTAAATTTTATACAATATTATGAATACACCGATATATATAGGTACCGATACTGTGACAGGTGGCTGGATTAGTAACCCAACAAGTTTACCATTTCTTACTATAGATAAAGTAAATTAATAACTTTTGTATATCAGTAACATTACAATTTGATAAAATTATTACTAATAACATGATGATACATTTTAAAACGAAATTAAAAAAAAATATTAAAAATAGAACATTGACAGTTAACATGAAATATAAATAAACGACAGCAAGAAACAAATTTGTCAGGAGATTTTAGGTTTTTAAAAACAAAGTTATTATATATAGAGAAGGGAATCCAGCCTAAACTGTGTAGATCCACAAAAAGAGAAAGCAAATGAGGCAACCTATCTGTCTCTCCTTCTTTTGATTAGACAAAGATAAGTATCGTTCTCTCATCTCGTCTCTTATTATTTGTCAAACACTGACACTTATAGGCCTGCCTATGACTCCCCTATTCTAGGTATGTTATTCTATGCATGTTAAAAACAATACAAATCTTACATATTAAGGATTTGCCTTTTGAGGGTAAGAGTATTCATCCGAAAAGGTGTACAAAATATATGAAATAATGTCGCTAGTGTAGCTAATGGGTATCAATATACAGGAAAAAATAAAAATAAACTAATTAAATCTCTAATATATGCTGTGATTGTGCAGATTAGTCGTTTTTTTTTTATTCAAAATTAAAGAGATGCTGTAGATTAACCAATATTCACTGGAAATAATAGACAAGTCATACGCTGTCAATAAGACTTTAACCAATGCGTATGAAGATATATAATTATTTTAATTACAGTACAATTACAGTAAATAACTTAAAACTAAACCTTAAATAAAATAACTTACTTGTTGCTTGTTACTTTATTTAAGGTTTTTTCAACCCTGTATTCAGTTAAAACAGCACTTATCATGTCTGAAGTTTTTTACTCTGTTGATGCTCAATCATACAAGAATTCACGAAATTCAATCGTATAAAGTTGTTGATAGATGAATAATACCTTTATTTAATGATACAAACTTGAATAATATTTAATAATTTGGTGAGAATTTAGAGGACAAAAAAAAGGATTTTGTGTCGCAAATAAATGTTTGTTTTAACTGGAATTCAAACTAATATAATAGGTTGTTTAAAAGTGGTTTTCTATTAATAACCGTACCCTATACCAGCGCCATCTTCATTTCAAACGTTTTGAATGACTATATGATAATACTCTTTACCTCTATGGTTGAAACAAAAAACTCAAGTTAGCTCATACCCAAATTCATGGTCAAATTACTTACAACTTAGATAATACAAAAATATTGCACTAAATAAAGAGATTATTACACATTTCCACAATTTTATATATATATTTATATATGTCGATGGTTGTGCGTTTGTTTGAATCAATCTAATATAGGTTATAGGAACTCCACAGATAACACTTATTGAATATAATATCTTTATAAGATGTAATATTACTGATGGATTAAATTAATATTCGATCCTTATATGAAATGGTATTGTTTCTGAAATTTTCATTGCCAATAACTGGGCTCTAGTGGAATGTTATCATCTAAGGAAGTCAATCTCAGATTGTAGACAGATTACTAATTATTACCGTGAGATAAAATTTTCCGCCTAAAAGCAAGTTCTAAGATATATATATCTGCTAAATTAATAAGCGTAACTAATTAAGTAAATAGTTGTTATCTAATAAAGAGATATGGTTAAAAAAATATTTGTCAATTCTTCTCTAATTTGATTCTCTATTTTCAATAACAGCTGTCAACGCCTGTCTATCTCTTTTGTTCTCACACGAGCAACTAACCAAAGATAAGAGATGCTTGATGGAATATTCTGTTCTCTCTCTAACAAAAACCTCCAATTCGTTTCTCGGTAAATAATACGCTTTGACATATCTATCGACATATTCTTGGTATGGAATTGGTTTGAGCCCTGATATTTTTTCCAATTTTACAAATAACTGTCTATAATCTAGTTGCATCAAGCCTCTACCGCCGTTAGAACATTTGGTAGCGTTTGAGAAGCCCTCTACCAAGAGGTGGACTACAAATTTTGATACCATGGCCCAAACAGAGTTCAGCACTTCACAGTTTAAGGTCACTCTGACGGAAACGTTTTCTAAACGCAACGCGAATACTTGAATTTTCCTAATTATCATATCCACGTATGGACTATGTTCCACTGCGACATCTTTAACGTCCCAGCGTACTTGCGACATGGCTATTAAGGCGGATTTAGCGTCAACTGCCTTACTTGCAGAACACATATAAACTGGCAAACGTAAATCAGCAACCACGGCTAAGGTATTGTCCCTAAAGTGCTCTAAAATCATACGCTGGTGCGGCGCTACGATCGACTCCAAATACGGTTGAAGAAGTCCGAACTGCTTTGCAAGGAATATCACACTTTCTACTCCGACAACTCTCTCGCTGCAGCCATGTAAGTTTTCATCTGACGTCATGTCCAAATGGTTGGGAACACATGGACTGTCAAAACATGGACCGTTTTCTGTTTTCGTATTAAGACTGTTGGTTATTCTCTTTAAAACTAAATTCAATTTTGTACTATACAGTGTTGCAGATGCCACCTCCAGATCCGAAGTGAAGAAGAGATGGACTGCGTAAAAATAATAATCGAAAAGCTGATTCATTAACATCACGACCTCTAATGAGATTTGGGGTAAGTATCTGCTGATTTGGAGATACTGTCCACAATTTCTTAGCACCGATAACGTTGTATTGGTTACTATAACACTTTCTTTAACTTTAGACGGACTTATGGGTATGTTTTCATCGTTGTATTCGTTTCGATCCGAATCTTCGACGAAATCTCGTCTTAATTCGTCTGGTTCGTCATCGGAATCATCACTCGCTTCTGATTCAGGTTCGATACCGAAAATATCATCGTTTGTTATATTATCATTTCTAAATATTTCGAAAGGAGTGCGAGATGTTTTTTCAGTAAAATATTTGGAAATATAAACACTATCGTCTTGAGATGGCACTGATGATGTAGTGTCGGATAGCGCACTTTTTATCACCGATGCATCGGATTTAACTGGATTCAGATACTTTTTGAACTGCTTAAACTCTTGTAAGTTTAAAAGATTAAACGTTGTTTTAACCGGACATTGCTCCCATCCTTCGTTTTCCAAGAACAGCTTCAACTCTTCCATCCTTCCCCTGTGATAATTTTTGATGTAAGAAACACTTTGCGTCTTTATAAAATCTGTCAACAAATCGGACGTGTCTCCACAAAATATTTCGGCTACTTGTGTCAGTTTCCTCAATATTCCAAGCATTTGTATGAATTTTTCAAACGGAAATTCTTCCAATCCTGAACTTTTTAAGAACGACGACACTTTAGCTTGGACGTCGTGCCAAATTCTAATAAGACCTGCTTTTAATTTCTGCTTAATATATTCACGACTAACATTCCTTTCTATATCGAAAACATTACTTGAACTAGGAACTGTTTCCTCATTCTTCAAATGCCAGCTAACTAATAGATAATAACTCCTCATCACCAGAAATAGATTTTCACATAAGTTCAGTAAACACACAGGAGCCTTTGTGGTTGGTACCGCCTGACACATTTCTTGGAACTTCATTTCTATTGATATTTCAGTCAAAAATGGTTTTATGGCCTCCAATGCAGACTCATTCACAGCAGAGGAATAATGCATATGCAGTTGCTCCATAGCAGCTTGTGTTTTACCAAGGAGGTCGTATGCCTTTTTTAACTTTTTAAAAACAGCTGCATCAAAGTTGTAACAAATACTAGCCAGTACTGAGTCAAGTTTTTCTTCGGTCATGTCTAAAGTATCTTGGAGTCTGGTGGCTAGATCTGCTATGCAAGTATACTCCTTATGAGCTGCTGCTGCTTTCTTGCTTTTCAATATAAGTTCAATAGCCTCATAATACTCTTTTTTGTTTAGCAACTCAGCCACATCATTCTCAACACTTCTTAGACTCCTCAATAGTTCTAGAGATTTGAGGACACATTTTATTATCTGTCTCTTTCTAACATTAGCGAGTATGACGAAGGTGGATATAGTAAG
Source organism: Napeogenes sylphis (assembly GCA_959347405.1). Classification (NCBI taxonomy): domain Eukaryota; kingdom Metazoa; phylum Arthropoda; class Insecta; order Lepidoptera; family Nymphalidae; genus Napeogenes; species Napeogenes sylphis. The sequence continues at coordinate 6,074,861 of OY365788.1, forward strand.
GTGATCTGAGGCTGTTTTTAGTCGTTCCCTAGCTTTCCTGCATGTTTCAAGTGTGTCTGATAGTTGTGCTCTTATTATCTGTATTTCAGAGAATTCTCTATCACAATTGTCGCGCTGCTGAGATATTAGATGAAGAGCTTTGCCTGAGACTACCTGAATAGTAAAAAAATACATACTATTTCATAAATGGTTTTTTTTTGTATACATATATATATAATATGTATAATATAATATAATGATAATCACATTGTCCATTAATTTAATTAAATTAGTTTCCTAATACATACATAAAGACCCCCCGCTTCCTCTCCCCAAATCTAACTTGTGTACATACCTGTTGTTGTCTCTTCAGTTTAGTAAACATTCTCTCAACAGCATCACAGTCTGGTGGAGAGGGAGCAGTCTCCAATGCATGACGGGCTGCATCAAACTCCGAGGGAGGAGAGAAGTATATATGTTCTATCTCTCTCAGCACCTGTCACAGGGTGTTGATATTGTTGCAAATTTGTTGGTTTATTAGTAATTTTTTTTCGGCTATATAATTTTTTTGTATATTTTTTTCTGCCAAAGATTCCTAAATATTGTATTATACTTCTATAATCTAAATGCATTAACAAATATATATATTTCTCTATCTTAACATTAAACTAAACCAATTAAATCTTTAGTCAGCAGGTAGGAAGTATCTTACGTATTTGTAATTATTGTTTTATATTATCTGATTGTCATGGAGCTAACTTAATAATTATTTTGTAAATAACTATAAATATTTATAGCCATGCTAAGCCTAATAAAATTTTAAATAAATATAGAATGAAAAATAAACCAGAGAACCTGTTAATAACTTTCTAACATTAATTATAAATTTAATTAATTATAATTTGTAAGTACCATACAAATAGTTCATATCACAGCATGTATATGTTATTGTGGTACGAGGCAGCAGTGAGTTTGCAAGCATTTTGGTTTGTATTTAATGACTTGGAAGTTTCTTCAAGATGGGTATTTCCTACATCCTTATTTCTACAGAATTTTTAGTCACTTTCCACCACCTTATAGGCATTTTTATAATCATATTATAAAGAATGGTCAATTTCTCAGAGGTAGTGGGTTTGAATCCCTGCCTGTGTTGTTTTATTTTTCATTGTATATTTAATTAAATGGTTTTACATATTTATAGATACTTCAAACACATTTTTTCTGGTATTATTATTGACTATTATCACTAACTATGAAGACATGGATTGTCCTTTTGCCTTTGTTGAATAAAGTTCTCAAAGAACATGGGCACCTTGTTCTAGATAAGTTGGAAAAAGAATTTACAATTTAGATTTTGACTTACTTCAAGATCTGCTGCAGACTGTGCCACCGTCTCAGAACGAGAGTTTATCCCTGGAGGTGCATGACGATTCTCCATTTTGTTCTATTTATTGCACAAAAGCCATACCTGTAAAATATCATCATTTGTAGGATTACTTCACTTGACTTTGAACAATGTTTTTAAGGGGAATAGAAATTATAAACTTTCTAATTTTGATAGATAAGTAATGTAAATCTATTTGAATGTATCATAATCGGGAAAATCTAAGAATAATACTAAAAATACGAGTTGGATAACAAGAAATCATTACTGAAGTGTTATATAAAACATTTACATTTGTATTTCAGTTAAATAATTACAATTAAACGCAAAACAAATATATCTTTAATTAAAAATACAGGTAAATAGTTTTGTTGTCTTTTTATAATTATTCAGAAAAGTAAGTACACACCAATTATTAAAATTATAATTATATTTATTTAGTCCACCACTGTTTCTTTACACATAATTTCAATATATATTTCATACGTTTATACCATCTTCTCAATAACACATCTTTCATAAGTCGTGATTGCTAATTCGTTATATTTAGCGAATAGACATTATACATACTTGCAAAATACAAATATCAACACCCAAGTTTGGCATTTATTTAACCAAAAAAGTCAAATAATAATGTCATTTTCTGCTTTACGTAGTAGTTCCGATACTCGTACCAAACTCAATATTTACATCTATATGAACATTAACAAAATATGAAATTAAAAAAAATATGAATATTATATATTTAAACCATTGTATATTTTATTTTACATATACTGTTTGTATTGAATATTCAGAATATTGTAGAAAGTAAAAAAAATATATTCTTTTATCACTTGCGACATGTCACTTATAACATTTTTACTAAATTTGTAATAATAATTACTACTTTTTTATTTTATAAAATTATACTATATTACCTTATTTTAATTAAATAAGTATTGAATATTATAGTACGATTATCTTTTTCAAAGGACTAAAGTACACGTATCCAGTGCCAATAATAAAATGTACCCTTTCATGTTGAAAAAAAATATTAGTGCTTGACGTCATGCGAGCTACGAATATTTAGCATTCGTGAATTAATTATTTGTGGCGTTTTGTGTGGACATTTATTAATGTATTTAGTGAAATTACTAAAATGGAAACTGATTGGATGATAGAAGATTCGACGACACCAAAGGTATTTCTCAAAAGTAGAAAATAGGCCACAGTAGTAATGTCATGGCAAAACTTTTCCGCCATCTTTGCCTCTCTAGAACTTAGCATAGTATATTTCTTCAGTTTTACTAATATTACGACAATTGCCTCGGCAATTTTTAACTCATTCTAACTTAGTAGCGTAATATCATTTCCTTTTTTAATTTTTAATTTGCATTTCTGTATCAGCCTACACTTCTGCAATGCAGACATTTCCTTGCAGTTTTAACCCCATTTCTATTTTCTTGCCATGATATTCTCTATCCGTTTTATAATCTGAAGATAATACATCCTTTTAGTTGTAAATCACTTCCCAACAATAGCTAACCACTAATAAACATACCTAATTCACCATGGATACAATAAAAAATAACAAAAGACCTTTTCTATATCTTATAAAAGATCGTAATAAAATAAATAACCTAATAGCTAGTTACTTATCATTTCCAGTACAAAATTGCAAATTCGTTTCAAAGAAAATAACTGTTACATGTTCCACTTTCTTAACTATTTCGCAAGTTTGACAATGTATCGTGAGTCGCGAGCTGACGAGGTTTCCTTACATGTTATGGAATCACAATCTCATATAAAATTAGGTTTTTCATACTCCCTACTGCATTATCATCTGATATTTCATTTGTAAAGAAGCCAAAAAAAACTAAATAAAAAAAAAAATAATTTGGATATTTTAATTATTTTCTTTTATAATTTTAAATTCAAATTATTATATAATACTATTTAATTAATGCCAATTTAGTCTTAATACAAAACTGCAGCACAGTTTATTCAATAGCTTTATTTTATTACAGAAATTGGATGCAGTATTTGTTTTGTTGATTAAATATTTCAATATTCATTAATATTGATATTAATAAGTTCATTTTTTATCTTGTACTTTTCTATATAATATATTTTATTTTTTCTATATAACATTCTATATAATAAATATTTATCAAAAATATAATAAATAATAACTAAATATAAGGATCTTCCAAATATTTCTAATTATCTTATTATCTATAATAAATTCAATTCAAATAGAAAATAAAAAAACAATGAATGGACAGACAATAAAGTGTAAAAATTATCTAAGCATGTAAACAAATAAATGGTAGACATTACTAGTGATAGTATGAAAAGATAGTTTATATCTGGACAGTACATTTTTCTTAGAAAAAGTAGTATTAATTTTAGATATAAATGAAAAGTCATCATAGTGACAAAAAAATCTGTATTCAACTACTGAGAATTTTATAAGGATATTTTTTTTTTAGAAGTTCATGCTCTGGATGTAGTTTTCTGCTGACTCATGATTTGATTGATTTAAAATTGGTTTGGACCTAACTTGAACAACTTTTTGTTATTTATTATTCATAGCTAAGATATATTTTTTCTTTTATCAATCTACAGTGGAATTTAAAAATACTTAAGACAAGATTTTCACTAAAGCCTAGGTATTTAAGAAAATATTTTGCTAAAAATAATGATTCAAATAATGCAAATAATAGCAAGGTTATAAAATACTATTTATATATATATCTTTTAAAAAACAGGATATTATTAATTAATTAATTAATTATTTTTTATATGGAATGTGTGGTTTTGTATTGAAGTTATAGTTAAATGTTTTTAAAATTAGATTATTAATTTCAATTAAATATAAACATACGCTTTTAAGAAATTTTTAAGTAATCAAATATTCAGAAAAAATAGACAAATAAGTTCTGTATGGTTTAGATCTTAAACCTGTTTTTTATGTTGAGAAAAAATAACATAATAATTGTTTTATTTCAATAAGACTAAACATTCCAGGTGACGTCACTAACCTCTTTGGACTCTGGAGTCCGTCCAGCGCCTAGTGGGGCCGCATACGTAGGTGAGAGGAACACATGTCTCAACTTGTTCTCAAGATGGAACGAGACAGATCAGGTTGGTATCTTATTTTTTTCCAATGTCTAAGTTAAAATGTATGTTTGTGTATAATTGTTTTTATTTGTGATTTTTATGTTACTGACAATTTAAAATTTAAGTTTAACATGTTACACACTGTTCACTGTAATGTGTTCACTTATATTTATAATTTAAATTTGTATTATTTTTAAATTAAATTCTGTATTTTCCGTTTGTTAATAATTACAATGTGGTTCACCGTTCAACAAGAAAGCAACTTATTCACTTATATATACATAGTAGTTAAAAGTATTTAATAATAAACAAACAAACATTTACCATAATTTATATGTTATTTATCTATAAACATTACCAAAATTATGTTTAGAATTTACTTACATTTTTAATTTAATTAAATGTTATCAGCTGTTTGTTATTAGTTTGATAATATTACCAAGAGGTTGTAAGTTCAGATCCGCTTGTGATGGTGATTCCATTTTTTTATGTATTTAAAAATAAAATAGTTTTTAATTTCAATGTTTATACTCAAGGGTCAAAATTTAAAGCAAGGAGATCAAGTTAATATATAATGGATATTGCAGTGATTGTTTAACCACAAAAGCTATCTCAAAGTTAAATTATTTGAGGCCCAAAGTAAATATTTAAAAATATTCAAAATTTGGTTCCTATTTGATCTCCTTCTTCTTATATGTATGTATGTATTCCTTCAGTTTTAAAATATTGATGAAATTCGAAACTGCTTTATATGTATTTATGAAAAAAAAATATTGTATGTTAGTTTAACAGTTGTCTGAAATTGTCGTCAGAATATTATTAACTTATATATATATTTCTTTATATCTGATAGTTTTATAACAGTCTTGATAGAAAGTTTATAAATATTTTGTGTCATTATTAATATTTAATATAATAAAAGTTATAACAAATATGAAATCTAAGTATAAAGTAGTAGAAACATATATTATTGCATAAATAACAAACTAGATGGTCTAGACAAGCGGTTGGTCAAGTGAATTGACAAATGTACCTGATTTATGTAAAGTTACATTATACATTTAAATTGAACTGACAATGGGCAATTATATTTCGACTCTCCATACTGTCTATCTCTATAATATAGGTTGAACTCAGGCCTAAACTATACTGGATACTACACCCTTATTGTAGGCCTCACTTGATTTATATTATACTATATGAAAAAAAACAATGTTATAAAAACTATTTCTATTTTTACCTTCTTAATATATATGCTGACAAATTGATATAGTGGGTTAGCTAAAATTATATTTATTTTCTAAAATTAAGGCCATGCTTTAAATGTGTATTAGAACTAGGTAATTCAACATGGACATATGACAACACACTGAAGCTTATGAAGGTGTATATGTATTTTGTTATTTTTGATATTTAACTTGTGTATTTAAAATATCACAGGACCAATTAAACAAATTGATCTAACCTCTAAGCAAATTATTTGCTTTTGTGAAGTTAGACAACAATACATAGAAATACACATTATAAATGCTTCGAATATATTTAATAAACGTCCAAACCCAAAAATTCAGACATCTATGCTCATCACATACATGTCCCGGTCGGGATCGAACCCGATGCCCTTTGCACTCACGATTCTATTTATGTTATTTTTAGTATGTTTCCACTTGATAAATAACAACAAAAACAAAGTTTTATTTCATAAATGAAAATACCTTTAGAACAGAATACTACTATTTATCTTTAGATTTAATGCTATATTGATTTCCATCCTGTATTAGTATGTATTAGTAACTGGTTTATTTTTTAAGGTGGAGTTTGTGGAGCAGTTGTTGGCTCGTATGTGTCATTACCAACATGGTCACATCAATGCATACCTCAAGCCTATGCTGCAGAGGGACTTCATCAGTATGCTTCCAAGTATGTACAAACACTCATATATTATCTGTATTATTACATAAACGTCTATATAGTTCTGATTTTGTCTTTTTTTGTTAATTGATGTGACAAATGTATTTATGACTATGTATCTAGTTTTATGATTCAAAAGTATTTATGAGTATCTTGTTTTATGATTCGGCTTTACCTATTTTGATGAAATTTAGTATATAGTAAGAACTTGATTGCGCAAATGATAGGCTGTATATAATATTTTAAACCTTATGTTAACTATAAAGATGAATTGCGATAAAAAGCTACATAGATATATTTTTATAAAAATTAGCACAAAAATACAGTTACTAGAGTTTGATGCGTGTCATTCATGCTATAAATAACATGTTAATATATTTTTTTGCATACATAAGAAATATAATCGCAATAAACTATCTGGATTCAAATTGTATGATATAAATACCTACATGTGTAGTAAATAAAATATATTTTATAGGTTCATAAAATGGATTATATGTTATTTCTCTATTATATATTTATTTAAAACTGCTTAAGCTCCTCCAATAGGGTCTGCAAAGATCCTTAGTGAAAACATATTTTTTTGTCTTGTTAAATTTTTAGAATTACCAGTTGAATAGGAAAAGTAGTTTTTTGTATTTGATATTCTTTTTTACGAAGGTTGTAGGGTACAACCCCTATTTCAAGATAGCAATAAAACACATAATAAAAATGTTCTCTACAAATGTTTCAAACATGTTTCTAGCATACAAAGTAGGACATAGTTCAAATAAATATTTTTTAATATTACAGAGAAGGGTCTAGACCATGTAGCCGAAAACATTCTCTCATACCTGGATGCGAGCTCGCTGTGTGCAGCCGAGCTGGTCTGCAGGGAGTGGCAGAGGGTCATCTCCGAGGGTATGCTGTGGAAGAAGCTGGTTGAGAGGAAAGTCAGGACAGATTCGCTGTGGAGGGGTCTCGCTGATAGGAGAGGATGGTTAGTATATATTATATACATGTTATATTTATTTTTTTAATTGCATGTAGGATAATTGTTTTGGTGTAAGTGAGGTCTTTAAACATGTTAAATTTTGATTTATGTACTTGGCAACTTGTTTCCTGTCTAATATAATTAAAAATTGCCTTCCCAGTAAGAAAATTAAAGTTAAGTTGACTTCATATTATAATAATTATTGTGGTGACTACATAAATGTAGTACATAGACACATACAATGGTGTTTCTAAATCATTGTTGATCTGTTCTCGAAAGTGAACAATTGTTCTTGTATTTTTTTTTATTGTAATATAATTTTAATAGTAAGGACATTGTAAATTACAATATAATATTAAAACTTAAATAAAGACAATAATTAAAAGTGTACCAAGGGAGATTTATCCCTTAAATATCTCTTCTAATCTACCTTTGAATTGTTGTAAAAGAGTAACATATCACCGAAGTCATTTTTAATTGTAGATATATGAGTTGTAGGCTGTACGTTTTACTAAGTATGGTAAATTTTCAGGATCATGTACCTATTCAAACCGAAGCCCGGCTGTCAGCATCCCTCGCACTCATTCTACCGTCAGCTCTACCCTAAGATCATACAGGACATACAATCCATTGAAGACAACTGGAGGATGGGAAGACATAACTTACAGGTTTGTTCCAGAAAAATATATAATAATAAAACAATGAATGTAATAACGCCTTTGAACCAACGACTGTTCGTTTTTAGAACTAATTTATTGCAAAAGTTGCGACGTTTCGACCGTCAATTTCGGTCATTTTCAAGCTACAAAAGATAATATACATTGATAAGTTTCCTTTCTTTACATTACACAATAATAATAATAATACAGGACAAGTTACACATATTGATCTAACCCCTAAGTAAGCAATATATTATTTTTATATATTTTTTAAACAATTGTCTTAGAGTTAATCTCTGTGTAAAATATTGGTCACTAGGACAAAAAACTTTTATAAAATATAATACTTTATTTAAATTGGTATATAAAACATTCTACACAGACAACAACAAAAAATATTTGATTTCATTATTTATGCTTCTATTTAATAATTCCTCTAATTTACTAAAATGTAATTTAATGAATACTAATAATGTTATAATGTTCATGCAAATCTGTATTGACCTAATTGTCATGCAATTGATTTGTGTGATGATCCTTAAACTGTATGGAAAATATGTGATTGTAATATTTTTAGCTTAGGCTATAGTTACACCTCACTTAGAAAACTAAAAGTAGAATAATAAATAAAAGATCTAATTAATAATATATCATGATAAAATAAAAGATCTAATTAATAATATATCCTAATCCAAATTTTGTAACAACATATAAATCGAAAAGTCTATCCCTTTCTTGAGTTTTTGGTGCAAATAATCTTAGTCTTTTATATGCCTAGATCTATACCATGCCTAAGCTACACTTCCATCTTTTACACATCAATAATTAATATATTTATATTATGTTGTTCAATATATGACTAAAATATAATTTTAAACTTCAGTAATAGAGAAATACCAGAGATAATTTTTCTTCTTGAATCCCCAAAAAATAGAATTATATATATATATATAGCAAATAAAGCAGTCTTTATTGAAAATAATTTTATAATGTAATTTTTATGAATTTAAGTTTATATTTTCCAGAGGATAAACTGTCGGTCTGAGAATTCGAAAGGTGTTTACTGTTTACAATACGACGACAACAAGATAGTATCCGGTTTAAGAGATAACACCATTAAAATATGGGACAGAAAAACATTACAATGTGTTAAGGTCAGTATATGTTACCATAACAACCAAATTAATCAGCAGTATTCAAATCTGCGACTTCCAGGCCTCTGTCGCCGTCACTTTGTCATTTGATCCACTGCCTTGTTAAAAGTTTTGATAAAAATAGTTATAGAGATAAAAATTCTATATAGTGTTTAAAGAGATAAAAATTAATTGCATATTTGTTATAGTTTACATGTTTTAGATATTGTTCGATATTACATACTTATAGATAAATAAATGTTCCAGGAACTCCAAGGTCACACAGGCTCAGTCCTCTGCCTACAGTACGATGAGAGAGCCATCATCTCTGGTTCTTCGGACAGTACAGTTAGAGTCTGGGATGTCAACACCGGGGCCATGCTGAATACACTCATACACCATTGCGAGGCTGTTCTTCATCTGAGATTCTGTAACGGAATGATGGTTACCTGTAGCAAGGTATGATACTGTGTTGTGATATTAAAATACTCTTAAATTATATTACATTTGTAGTTGGGTACAAATATATAATATATATTACATACATCTATATATTTTTTATTAATTTATTAATAACTATTTGGCACAGTCAAGAATTTTCATTATGTATCACACTCTCCAATCAGATCAACTCGACTTGACAGAAAATATTATTCTTTATTGTATAAAAGGATATAATAGACGAACTTATTGCTAGAAAATATTATCAGTCAATCCTGTAAAGAAACAGTAAAAGCACAATAAAGATAACTAGTTATTTTCACGTAATTATTTTAAATGGGTATACTTGCGATAACTGTGTAGAAGATAAGTAATGGTTATTATTTACCTTGTATAATCTCGAAGTTTCGACTCGCATTTCTAGGGGGCATTAAAAAAAACAATAAATTAATGTACAAAATAATAATTTATATATTAAAATATATATATTTATATTTCAGGACAGATCGATAGCGGTGTGGGATATGACATCGACAACTGAGATCATGCTGCGACGCGTGCTTGTGGGCCACAGGGCGGCCGTCAATGTGGTGGACTTCGATGAGAAGTACATTGTCAGTGCCAGCGGTGATAGGACTATCAAGGTGAGCTTCATACAATATTCTATCCTAGATGTTATTAGAATTGATCTGCTGAAACTCAAGTTATTAAGTTCATTGCTACCTGCAGTGGGATGCTTGCTTCACTTTTACTTTATATTCATTTTAATTAATACACATTATATTTCTATGTAGCATGTAAATGTCTCGTATCTTTTCTTAATAAATGGACTATCAAAGGTAACTATAAAAAAAAAATACTGTTTTTTGAGGAATTAACCCATTTATACATAATTTTATGAAAGGTATGGAACACATCGTCGTGTGAATTCGTCCGCACTCTCAACGGTCACAAGCGCGGAATAGCGTGCCTGCAGTACAGAGACCGGCTGGTGGTGTCCGGCTCATCGGACAACACCATCCGTCTGTGGGACATTGAGTGCGGACAGTGCATCCGTGTACTGGAAGGACACGAGGAGCTCGTGCGGTGTATACGGTAGGTGGATATTTATCGTGATTAATCTAGGTCTATAAATTTAAGATTATGTGTAAATATATTGATTTTTTTAAACACACTAAGTAACTGTTAGAGCATTAAGAGCACAATTATTAAAATATTGCGTTCTCTAATTTTAACAACTATTATATACTTTAAAATAAATGAAAGTTATGATATGAACGAATTTATATATTACACATGTTATGTTTTAGGTTCGACAACAAGCGGATAGTGAGTGGCGCGTACGACGGCAAGATCAAGGTGTGGGACCTGCGAGCCGCGCTCGACGTGCGCACGCCGCACCAGGACCTGTGTCTGCGCACGCTAGTGGTCATACGCCTTACTCTTCTTGTTTTACACGGGTTCATTTCCAACGACGTTCATAGAACTTTATATTATCTATGAACATTTATTTATTCTATTCATACGTTTCCACTATCTTCTAGTAGCACTTCTATCTGTACACTTCTATCTAGTAGCTTCAGATTCTGCTAGTGTTGCTGACTTTCTTATTTTATATATATTTTTTAATATGTGTAATATGGTTGACATGTTATAGATATTTATTTACTATGTGGAAATCAACCCGTGTAAATACCATATTGTAGTGGTGTACTGGATGGAGACAGCAATGCTACTTTATATAAAATATTGATTTTATGAAATTGATCCTAGTACAAATACAAAGTTTCTATGACGTTTCTTGTACTTAAATTAATACAATTCGTATCATATAATGTGATTAGCTGTCTTAGCCTTGTATTTAGTTATTTTAGTTAATCAAGTTTAATTGATTGAAAGTCACTTAGCATGGAACATTTGTACATGAATAAAAAATGATCAAAAAATAATAGTTATTAAAACAGTATATATTATTGAATGATAGTATAAAAGATTAAAAACTAATAATGACCTAACCTCACTAGGAGCACACGGGTAGAGTGTTCCGGCTGCAGTTCGACGAATTCCAGATAGTGTCTTCCTCTCATGACGACACAATCCTAGTGTGGGACTTTTTGAACTATGGCGGAGCATCACCCGCCGCGCCGCCACCGCGCAGGGCCTCGCCGGACAACGACCGAGCCTTTTATGACTAGGTGTGTTATGGGCAGAAAGAAAAAAATAGCTTTGTATTTTCTTAAATCCGAGTGAACTACATATTGATAGACTGCTGGAGTATTGCCCACATGGTATTGATTTTTTTTAAAACACTTCTGGTCGAAAGTGTCGTACTACATAATTCATTTAATATAACTCCATATCATACAGGGTGGAGCGCGGTAATTTGCTTTTTTGCACAGCATGCTGTGGCGACACTGTCGGTCGAAGAGAGGGGAGAGTGGGCGTGGCTTAAAGTGGCTGAGGGGAGATTTGTATTCCTCCGCCTTTCAGTTGCCGTCATACAGTGGACACGGGAGGAGAGGTCATTTTGTGTTGAAGCGTATTCTTACAATTCGCTGTTCCTCCACGCAGACGTGTTCCTGGACGGCAATCGGTTGTAAATTGGGTGAATGCATTCAGAACAGCAGGAAATGTGTCATGTGTACGAAGGGGACATGAGAGAAGGATTACAATACCACAAAACATCGATAGAGAGCAGCAGTACTGCAATCTCCGAAACGCTCTGCTCGGTCGGAAGCAATCATTTGCTCTTGGCATTTCAAGACGTTCTCTTCACCGGATTCTTCATGATGAACTGAATTTTAACCCATATAAAATGTACGTGATCCAACTATTATCAGCACGGACCTATTTGACACGGCGGACCTCTTGTGAAGACATGTTAGCAACGATTCCCCGTGACGCAATTGTGTTTTTGTCTGATGTGGCACATTTTCACCTCAGTGGGTGTGTAAACAAACAAAATATGCGTTACTGAAGTGAAACAAACCCCAGAGAAGTTCACGAGAGACCCCTGCATTCGAACCGCGTCACTGCGTGGTGCTCCATATCACGAGTAGGCATCATTGACCCTTACTTTTTTCAGGATAACTGTCGTGCCATAACTGTGAACTCCGAACGGTATATGTCTATGATATAGGATTATTTTCAGCCGGCTCTTGGGGCAATGGAACTAGAGGATACATGGTTCCAACAGGATGGTGCCACCGCACACACAGCGAGGGTTACCATGAATTGTTTGAAGCAAATGTTTCCTGGACGGCTTATCTCTTTGAGGGGAGTTGTTAACTGGCCAGCACGCTCACCAGATTTAGCCCCATGTGATTTTTTCCTTTAGGGTTATCTGAAGTCTAAGGTGTATATCAACAGTCCAAACACCTTGGAAGACCTAAGGAACAATATTGAAGCTGAAATTGGCAGTATACCAGTGGACATAATTGTTAGAGTTCATGAAAACTTCAAAAAACGTATGCAGCAATGTGTGGATAGCGAAGGTCGATATTTGCCAGATACACTTTTTAAAACCATGTAATTCAAAAATTTCATTACTGTTCAGTATAATTAAAATATATAATATTTTTTTCTAATGATCATAATTTTTTTATTTCATTCCCAAATCAGCAAATTACCGCGCTTCACCCTGTATAACTTCTAAATAAACACATTCTTCAACTATATTTTTAAGTATATATAATATTCTTCTTTTAATTTCAGGTTCTGCTAAAGACTGCTTGGACGTTATTGGAATAATAACGTATGAACAGAACGCGGTCACAGTGAAGTGAAACTGAAGTGAAAGTGTTTAAGTGAAGTGTAAAGATTAAAAAAAGATACTTCTCTAGTATCACGGGCCAACCGATCTCATATAACCTTATCAGAGCCTATTATTACCTACTGGGACTATAACCGCCACACTCTTCCTTTATTGGATGGTGGGTGATATTTCAAATATTGGAAAATCTTTTTTTTTATCAACATTTATGTCGTGTATATTTTGCCACCTATCAGAGATATACAGTAATCAAAATCAGTTCAGCATTTGCAATCTGTCTAAGTAATCTTGTTTAATATGTACTTAATTCTGTAAAGCAATAAAAATTTGGAAAGATGTAGTTATTAAATATATCTTTTCTTATACTTATAGATTAATAATAACTTCACTATTCAAAGTTGCTGGCGATTTAAGAATAGATTACATAGAAATGTCACATTTGGAGTTAATAGGGGATAATTAAAAACTATAATAATCAATATCAGAAGTATAAATGCAAACTTTTAAAAAGTACTTTAGGATGAAAAATGTAATAAAATCCCCTTACTCAAGACTATGATACAATTTGAGGAATCTCTAACAATAGGCTATGTGATATGTGAAGTCTATAGAAAATAAATATTTGCAAGACATAATATAAACAACATATGGTGCATTTTGCAAATACTAATAATATAAAAAAAATGTTTTTTATATCAAATAAATATCGTGATTTTGACTGATGAGAGGATCAATAGTAAGGAATACTGCCCGTTGCTGTAATTATAGTTGTGTAAAATATTTGTTGTGGGTATATTGTTAGAAGAGTATTGTAATGGGCGCGACGTCAGCTGAATGTTGAAAATTGACTGTATCAAAAATGTTGAGATTGTCAACTGGCAACTAAAATATCATTTAAATCACAAGTTAATATTGATTTATATTAAGATTTTAACAAGACCTAAATAAAGCTATATATATATACATATTGTCCCGTGCAAATTGGGTTATATTTTTATTCTAAGCTGTACTCAAATATTGAATAAAAATGTCAACTAGTATTTGGGAGTCAAATCTATTAAATTATGATAGATAGCATAAAATAACTTGCATAGTAATTTAGTTTTGTAGATTGCATTATTTATTTTTTAAAGGCTTTATATCGACAGGATCACTGAAGACAGTAATTTTTTTTATCACTAAATTTCATTTTACGCTGAGGCAAGTCATTTATGATGTTGTCGATTAAATTTAGCTGAATAATATAACTTATTGTTATTGTACATATGAACTGATAATGCGGTCTGGGTTATAAAAATTCTACTTGCCACAAATTATAAAATTGTTAGAATCCTAGTAATAAAAATAGGTACAACGAAAATTATAAAAAAAAATGTATAATCTCCCCTGACCGCATTTAAATTGTAAAATAATCGTTTAGAGACCGTTAGAGTTGCGTTATTATTGCTAGATAGAAAAAGATGTGTCACTGACAGCCTGTTCAAAGCAATGGTTACCTGTTAAGATGAAACTATTTTGATGGTAATTTTGTTTAAGTTTATGTAATGATATAAACATTTTCTAATATGGTATCTATTTAATGCTTTGACAAAGGTCCTATAGAGTATCTTCATGACTGTAAATATTAGTAATTATTATTTTAAATAGCCATTGAAATAGTTTTCTTTTAATGTATATAATTGAAATGTGTTGTTGAGTGTGTTAAGTATTCCATGTGTTGGTTTCCAAAGAATCACTTCTTGGACGAGTTTGAAACTAATCTGTCTTATAACTAGAAAATGGCAGTCGATAATTGGTAAATTTGTTCAAGTTTAAGTTAATTTATAAATGTTATTGGAAACCAAATGAAAAATTAACATGACATTATTTAGTTTTGAACTGCGACAATTATGTTGTATGAGTATCAATATCAGATATATATTAATATCATAAAAAAATTGCTTGTAAATGTAAAAATTGTTCTACAAATAACTAACTTTTACATAAAACAGTATTAATTGTTTAAAATCAAGTTCGGCTACAGTTGGCAAGTTCCCGCTAGTGTATATTGTAAGTTAAGATATTTTTAAGTGGGATGATTGAACACATATATAAATATTATCTCTGCTGTGTCACGAGGTATCTGTGTGATGTGATTAGTTAAATATACTATTATAAATGTGAAAAGTATGTTAAGTCAGGTGAAGACAGTTTTTATGATTTACCAATCACAGCCTTTTTGTAATTAATGTTCAAAATATAGTTTAGATCATACTTATGTTACACACGTTTTATACTGATTCAACTGAACTATAAGTTTGATTGTTATTAAAAAAAATACTTAAATACTATAAGGTTGGGAAATTTTCCTCAGTTCATTAGAGTACTAGTTGTACTACACATCTTATCAAGAAATCTTCTGTCTTAACGTCTAGTAATTAACAAATGCTAGATTATAATAATTATGTTCTTATTGGGATATGTATCTAAATTCTTTGACTATAGATACCTTCTTGTGACATGGTCGAGAATTTTATTGTGTAATATATATTATTTTGTAAGTAAATGAATAAATTTCGATTGATTTTGCTTAAACTTTTGTTTTGTATTTTACCTTACTTATACTTAATAATAACTTAGAATTTTGGGGATATACCATTGGGATGACGTGAGGATGTACCATTTAAATATGTGGTTGATTATAAATCACAATATAGCATTTGGTAGAGTATTTTTAATGCCAAGTTAGTTTTATAAATTAAAATCTTTACTAAAGTAAAACTTTAATTATTTTCTGTGATATGTAATTTTACAGTAATTATAAAACCAAATTATTATAACAATATAATACTATTTATTAATTAGGGAGAATATGAAACTTGTATATTTAATGTAGAAGATATGCGTGATTCGTGATTGATATAAAATGACGTAACTTTTTTATTTCCTAACCGTTTTAAATGAAAAAAAGACCATTACAATATAATACCTGAAAACTGCATAAAAATTGGTTAGGCCGTTTCTGAGATTGGCATACACAAATAGACATACAGACAAAATTAAAAACTCTTGTTTTGGGTTCTCTTGCTCTTTTTATAAAGGTCATATCATGATATTTAGATGTAGTTTTTTTTTTTAATTTACGGTGTACCGGTAACCCAGACCCTCTGTGAAGCCTAGTGATCGGCTCAATGAATGGGAAATAGCTATAATGGTGATGTACTTAAAACTAGAAGTCTGTACTTAAAGGTAGAAATAGAAGAAGTGCTAATAAGCATAAAAGTAATTTTCTAATTATTTCATAAGAGTACAATTTAAGTGGCATAGTTATTTTGACAAGCATAAACAATTCGGGCTTTTATTAATATTACCTATTAAATATATTAGTTAACCTTTGCAAACTTATAATTTGGCATTGATTATCTAAAACAAGAATGGGTTCTGAGCGTATTTATCTGAGCTTTTATAAGAACGGAAAAAGTGTTATTTTACTTAGAATTATAGAATTCATATTTTAATTGAGTTTAGCTTATCAATAAGTGCGAGCTTAATAATGTCCATTTAATTATTATTATGAGTTAATTGTTTAATATATGGATTTGTTGCATTTTAAGGGTTTCAGTTAAAATGTTTAAATTTTGCACGTTATTTTTTGCTTTTGGAATAATAGTTATGTTCGAAAATATTAAAAATATATTGTAAAAAGAGTTAATTGTAATATTATAATATTGAAATTATATAAAAGTTGCCCAGAAGTAGCCCTGCTAGGCACACGCCTCCTTTTAAAATATAGATCGGTCAGAAAGCTCCAACGAGATATTATGGGTTGGTGGTGTACGTATATATAATTTTAGAAACTACACAAGTTTCCTTAAAATGTTATTCTTAGCAAAAAAACAATAGTTTAAAAAACTAAAAAAACACGCTTTTATTGCTAACCGAACTAAAAACTAGAAAATAATTTTTAATGACAAAGAGTATAAAATTACAGTAGTAGAAGATCGAACAATTAATCATAGTGAATCGCCTTAATAGAAAAATATAATAAAATTTAAGTTATTAACAGAATAATTCAATTCTGAGTAAAAATCGTGGGGTGCATTTTACTGTGATTCATAACTATCCTCTCATAGATAGTTGCTAATAGAATGATTGTAATACCTTAAATATCGATACGTGTGCAAAGTTTCAATTTAATCGGATCGCTGGAACCTGGTGAAAATGAAGCTCGAAGATTCCGTTACATTCATACATACATACATACATACAACCCAAGCTAATAAAAGCGTGTTAAAAAAACATAATAAACGAGAAACAAGAAGTATTAGTTACTTTTTTCCAGTCGGTGCAAGAAGCTGGAACTTTGATTTGAATTTTCTTATCTTGACCCAAAAAGAGGGGTATTATAAGTTAATATGTATCGGTGTATATGTGTGTCTGTCTGTGGCCTGGTAACAGCTAAACAAGTTGACGGATTTGTCTGTAGTTTTTTTTTAGACTAAAGTTTGTTTCGTCGAGATGGTTCTTAGTTATGTTTGGACGAAATTAAAGCAGTCCTCCAGTCTCTAAGATATTGACCTTTTATTTATTTATTTATTTATTAAAAAGGATAAAAATAATATTATTATTTCCTTATTGAAGTCTTTGCGACCGCTAAATAATAGAAATCAAAATGCAAGTAAAGCAAAGTACATAATGCAATAACATAGCCTTAGCCGTCATTTATTAACTCCGAAAACTTCGTAAAATAACTAATAAATAGTCGATCGACTACAATAAGTTCATAACAATATTATTTTTATCCTTGTAAGAAGTCGTTTTGTAGCGGGGGTTTTTTTAATTCTTTTTTTCTACTTTTTAAAGTTTTTTGAATCAAAGGCTTTTAATATTTTTAATTTAATTTTTAAATGCAATTGTCTGGCGTAGATCTACCAAACTTCATAATTGTTACTATTACTAAGGGTCGTCCTAATTTATGATGATTTTAATATATTTCCCTCTTTGATTAAAAATTCATTAGTGAGCTTACAAATTATTAAAGTTTCTGCTTCAAAGTTTAAGCAATAAGTTTATGAGCGTCGTGGAAATAAAGCCCTTTTCTCACCGTATAATAGTAATAATTATAATAATAATAGCCTTTATTTCTGATAAGAACAGCAAAACTTTATATTTTTTTATTATTATTTTTTTAATTTTTTGATCACTATCAGATTGCCTTGCGGCATAGCCTTTTTATCACCCTATAACCAATAACAAATCTATAACGTCACTGTCAGTTGTGAAAAGTTGAAATTGAAGTGAGAATTCAGCATTGTCAATAATATCAATAATTTGATTATTCCCAAAAACTACAGCAGATTAGTCTTGTATGAATTACCAGTAGCTTGTTTAAAATAAGTAATAGAAAAAATTTAGTATTATATTTTATTGTTTAGTTATAAAACACTATTTCTGTTCAGAATGTCTGAACTTGAAGAGCCATCGGCAAAAGTTTCGAAGTTAGAGGTTAGTGTATAAAATGATTACTAGTATTTAACTTACTTTTCTAATTAAAAGTACTATGAATTTTTGTATTTATGGCCTGATAATGATTTTCATACCTGTTACATGTACACCTCTATATGATAGATAACATTTTTAATTTAAAAAATTATATAAAACATGTAAGTTACTTAGGATATTGCAATATTACTATAATATATATTAACTATAATATTGTTTATATTAACTATAATATTGTTTATATCTCTCTCCAGATATCATCAAAGGATCAGGATGACGAGTTAGATGAAGGTCAAGAAGAGTGGTTAAGTGAGGGCATTCTCACTGATGATGATTATAATCAAAATGTATGATGTGCTGTTAGAAATCTCTTTAATATTGAATTATTATGTTAAAACATTACTGTTATCTAATTGTTAATAAACCCATCCCCAGGGTTAGTTTGAACTAAATAAACTAAACCAAATAACTAAAAGTTTAAAACCAAGAAATTATATGAACCGCAATTTTAAACTTCTATAAGATTAAAGTATTTAATTTGGTTGGACATTTTAGTAAACACTTCAAGATGTACCAGAAACAAATATGGCCTACATTAATTATTTCTAGCACCTCACATGTTCAGTGGTAGACAATATGTTGACATGTAGGCCATATATATTTAAAATATAGTGATAAATAATAACAGACAAACAGTAACATAATATGTTTTAAATCTTTATAAGATTCATCTGTATTACAGGCAGATGTAGACCAAAATGAATCAAATCTAAACTTCAGTCAGGATCAAACAATGAATAATGTGGACCAGGAGACTGAAAATATTGAAAGGACATTGGACCACTTTGAGAATTCTAATGTGGTATGTAAATATTATATATTCTTCATCTAGTGTATTATATATCCTTTATCTAGTGTATTATATATCCTTTATCTAGTGTATTATATATCCTTCATCTAGTGTATTATAATGATTATTTAAATTCAATATTCAGAAATATTTCAATATTCAATATTATTTTTTGAATATTTTAATTTAAAAGAAGTCCTTTAATTAGCAAAAAACAGGACAACTGTGATGATAAATAAAGAATGTCTGAAAAAAAAAGTAAAAAGATAAAATGTAAATTAATACAAACCTTAAAAATAAAATAAATTATGTTGTAATAAAATTTGATATGATACAAGTTTTTTGACTGAAATGCTATTTCTAGACAGACCTCCCAGGTGACCTCAGCACATTCCTGATTCGCAAAACAGATGGCAGAGTCTTAGCAACACATGATGACAAGCAAGAGAGTGAGCTGGATGAGTCTGTAAGACAGTCCGAGGATGATGGTCATGATACAGATGAATTGCTGGTAGCTATTGTTTGGAGTTTGTATACTTGAAAACAGCGAAAATACCACCACAATTAGATTATAAACAGTAGGCTATACAAATTGCAAGTGGTACCATTGACTCGTGGAAAATTGTAAAACATAGGGAGTTGCTTGACAGAAGTTGTCAGGCTTATAAAGGGACATGAACAAGCGTTTTAAAGATTTTTTTTTATATCACTAAAAAGACAAAGCAGCCCAGTCGCCTAATGTTCAGTGATTAATGCCGCCCACTATCTCTTGCAATATTAAAAATTTAACAATTTCCGGTCTTTAAGGAAAAAGTAGACGTTCTTTTTGAAGCCACCAGAACCTGGAACATTAACATTCACGAGCCTGGGTTCCGAGCAGAATCCGCCGATAACAACCTCTATGCAAATACAATATCTATTTTTGCATATTTAAGACCCATGAATATATTTACAGCGGATGCTTGGTGATGACAATATCAACTCAAAGAAAGTAGAAAAGCCAGAAGCCAAGGCCCATGCGGAGTCCAGTGATGATGATGATGATTATATATTTGAGGTGAGGATGCTTTGATGTGGTATTTTACCGCACTGTTCAGTTTTTACTGATATTATTTTTATTAGAATGATGTACACAGTAATAAATGTTATGAGAGAGATAGAGAGATAGTATATGATACTCTTTTTTCCTTAAATGTTGTTAATAAAAACTAACCAAACTAATTTACATTATATATATAATTTTTAAAGATATTCCATAATATTGCTGTTTATAAAAATATTATTTGAATATAATTTATTTTTCAGGGAGCCAAAATATCCCGATTACAGGTAGCAAGGAACGCCATCATGAAAAAGTTTCCTAGCCGAGCTGTACCTGAAGAGAGTGACAGAGACAGTGATATGGTAAGAGAGAGATAGGATCACAGGACAATAATAAAAAGTATCTATGGATTATCTTCTTTTTTCTTCTCTATTCATCTACTTTGGAAATGGACAACTTTCTTAAAATAAAAATTTTAGATAAAAATTTATTTTTAATTGATTGCTTGCTTTGAAAGTCATTCAAACAATTCATAAGCAATTGTTCAAACTACATTTTTTTTACTGTTACTTTAGTGACTAATAAATAACTATGAATATGTAAGGGCTGATTTTGTATTATAATTTCAAGGAGATCCAATTTTTATTGTTTTTAATTTCTGTTTGTCTGTCTGTGTGTATGTTCTTCTGTGTGATTTTATTTAATGAAATCTCATTGCATTAACATTTATCTTAAGATCACTTTGTATGTATGTATTGTACTTAAAAAAAAGACCCAGATGGCCTATACAAAAGTAATAAGAATATATAAACTATCCTTCATGTAATAGTGATCTTTTAAATGAATAGATAAAATTGGTACCTATATTGGTGAAACTTTACATAGAGTAAAAAAATGTGATTGCACAATTAATAGTTTGTAAATGTTTAATAAGTCTAAATAGTATAAAATGATTACTAAATGGCCGATGATCATTTAATAACTCTTTAATATATATTCCCAGTCATCAGACGAGCGTCTTACAGTCAAGAAGATGTTTGGAGTTACCAAGAGAACGAACATTGCGTCTAAGAGTACAGCCAAGTCCAGCGTCAGTGCTATGAAGAGTAACAGGAAGACCAAGAGTCATAAATCTGGTGAGACCATATTGAGGGTTCCAGGGCTATTTGGTGGATTGGATTAAAAATTTTGTGAAATGGAGTTATATACATGTTTGGTATCATCAATTATTTTCTGACTCTAAATATCTATGCAACTTACTTTCGCTAAATATGTTAGACCAAAATAGCACTGGAATTGTCGTTGTATACATATGAGTGTTTAAATATATTTAATATGATATCCAAATGTATGTGTATTAGTCACAAATTCTTAAACGTCTGGACCGATTTTGATAACATTTTTGTGTGTTTGATTAGATAATAATGTATGTTTGAGGTAGTGCTGCAATCATATTCTAAAAGGCATTTTAGTATTATAATTTTAAACTGAAATACCAATTCTGGATATCTTAAAATAAAAATAAAAACTATAATTCTGAAACTTTTATAATGTAGGCAGGTGCTGCTATAAAGAAAAAGACATGAAATAAATAAAAAAAGTAGTTAAATATTAAATTGACCATATTTAAAAAAAAAAATTGCAAAACATCTTTAATGTCTTATTAATACTAATTTTATAATGACTAATAACTTGCAGCACCTAAACCAGTGACCACACCGCCCAAGGTTGTCAAGACGGTTCCTGAGATTATTGATGAAGAAGAGTACTTGGATGAGGAACAGTTTGATTTGGATGATGTAAGGAACATATATATTTAAGTATATTATATTATATGTGTAAGGTTTACCGTGTAGGTAGCTATTACTATGATTATCGGATTATATATGTATATATATATTTTTTTTCGAAAATGTATTTTAGTGAGTTTTTACCATTTTATTAACTAGATAACGTATATGTGATCACAATCAACTATGCGACTTTGGGCCAACTAAGCCCTTGTTTGGCCAACATTGGCCAATATTGTCAAATTATTGTAAGATATTCTCCAGCTTAGTTTGTATTTCTAGTACTCACTTGGCCAGGGCCTGGAGTCAGAGGGAGCCAAGCAACGTATTATGAGGCCGGAGCAGATGGACGAGGAGGTACCTACGGATGGAGATTCACATTCCGACGACGAAAGCTTATATGACGTGAGTTCATTTCTTTAATCTCATAACCGAATAATTTACGTGAATAGAGCCAGGTAAAATATTTAATTAATAGTATTTAAAAAAAAATGCGCTATTTATTTTATATTTGTATATGTACTTATAATTTTAAATGTAGTTAGATGATGGTAACTTACTTGTGTCCAGGAGCTGCCCTCGTCTGATTCCGAGGACCAGACGGAGTGGTTCACCCTCGACCTCAGAGCAGAGCGCGCCGGGGAATATCTACCATTACTTGGTTTGTATGAGATTATGTATCTGTAAATATAAAGGGGCCACGGTTGTATGTTAAGAGTGATGTTAGAAACTACTGGTTCGATTTGCAAAATTCTTTCAGCAATAAAAAAGTATTATTATTAGGTGACATAGACTATGTTTTTTATTAATGCGCTGGACCGTTTGAGGATTACCAGCTTTTACATTTAAAAACGGGAAGCCAGGGCGAGTAGCTAGTAATAATATATTTTATTCATATATAAAATGTGATGTCACGAAATTCAGGATCCTTCCCCACCATAACACACTTCGTCTTAAATTGGTCTTAATGTTTGAATAATTTTGAATCAAATATTAAAAAGTCTTAATTTTGTGAAAAGATACAATACGAAAACGGAATATGTAGTAAAACAAAAATATTCACACATTAATAGAAACACTTAATAGATATTGGCTTACATAAAACTTATGATATTAAAGCAAATTAACAAAAAAATATACAAAATACCTTGTTAAATTATAATACTTACACAATGACATGTAACATGAAATTAAATTCACTCTTATTTTAGCGCGCATTTCTTTAACTTTTTTTGTGTCAACGGCTTACAAGCGTTCTGCTTACTAATGTTGGCATATAATATACATCCACGGTAATTTAAATAATAAAAAATGACTAGATAAAGGTTTAAGATATTTATATAAATCCAATCGTCGTAGGCAGTGTACACCTAATCCACATACATTAATAAAAGGTCGCCACAAACTGAACGAGAGTATAATGTCATTCACCAGCAGTAATAAGAAACCAATTAGATTAAAAGTATTATAAGGCCACCTCTAGACGACAACATAAACCCTATTATAGTTAATTGTAGGTATTAGTCCACCTACAGCTTTATCAAACCAAGAACCAATTAGTCAATATAAAGCCGACTACAGACAGCAGTAGGAGCTATCTTTAGGCCGTCCGTAGAAGGCAGCAAAAGCGTTGATAATGTATTGTTGGAATGCAGGTGGAGGTGCGAGGCGGCTGCTGGCGGCCGAGAAGACACGCGTGGCAGCTCGACTCACCGCACTCAAACAGAGCACCGCAGCGCTTAGCGAGAGCAGCGCCGGGCAGGCCTCCGCGCTGAGGAGGGCCGCGCTACAGCTGCAGGAACTAGACGCCGCGCTCAAGGCGTAGCCGATAGACAGACTTCTAGACTATTACTTCTGGGATTGACACAGACTATTACTGCTAGGATCTATTGTTCAGTTCGGTCATTATTGTTCGCTAGGTTATTTTAGATCGGTAGCTTTTATTTTAATTAATGTTAGAGTATGAAGACCGAAAGTGTGGCATATAATATATTATATCCAAAGCTGGGCACCGTTAATCAAATAATTAACTTCGTTAATCGCTAATCCGTTACTAAAAACATTAACTTCGTTATACGTTAAAGCGTTACATTCCGAAAGATTTAACGCAAGTTAACGTTAATCGTTAATCCGTTAACACATGACGAAAATTTCATTTTTTATCATGATATCATCGTCATGATAATGATATAATACTCATAAGAACTGTTGGTTTGCGTTCTGAAAATTAACAGATTAATAACAAAACACAAGGTGTATTATTCAAGTGTGTAATTTAGACATCTGGCATAATATGAGTATTGCCCTTCATAAACATTAATTTGTTGAAGTTCTCATCTGAAAGCGAGGCTCTTTTCGGCGTTAAAATATCTTTGCCCGTGGAAAAAAGACGTTCAACTGCAGCGCTTGAGGGAATAGCACTATTATATTTGACAAACAGATTTATAAAAATCTGTTCTCCAAGGAATGCTGCATCGTTGAAAGCGTCGATTGATCTCATGTCAAGCCATATTTTGACGAGATTCTGAGCTTTACTTTTTAAAGATCTGTGACACTTAGGTTTTTCTTTACACTGAGTGACAGAATTAAAAAAGTCTTCTTCCTCATCATCGTCGTTGTTACTCGCGTTGCTGCTTCCGCCGTCTAAACTGTCTCTGCCCTTTGAATTTTCCGCAGCTTCTTGTCGTAACGCCTCTTCTTCTTTTTTTTCCATGCATTTTTTTACTGCATCCACCCGACTACTGTCATACGTTTCCAACCATATTAATCGGAACTTTGGATGAAAAGCCGCGGCAAGTTGGCACTGTTCGTCGTTCAGAAGTGGTCCAAATCTTGTCTCTATGCCATTTAATAAGGCATTAGCTAAAGCTGTGCAATTCACTAGGCCCTTAGACTTTATATTTTTTAATTTAAAGACAGTTGCTGCAATTGTCGGTAGCAGTGACCCGAGGTATGTTTGAGCTTCTCCTTGAATACGATCAAGGGCATTAGCGACAGGTGCCATAACCTATAAATAAGTATTCAAAATATTAACACGATATGAAGTAAACAGATTTTAATTAAAAATAAAATATGTAATGAAATAATTATTTTGTGTTTTTGTTTATTTATATCATTATTTTATTTCATTGAATTAATTAAAATTTGATTATAGACATAAAAATAATTTACCTTAGCATACTCCTTCATTACACTCACATCTTGGTCATTGAAGGTCGGAATTTTTAGCTGAGACATAATCCTGTGAAGAGAAGACCTTTTTTTTTCTAATATTTCATTGAGAACGACAATAGAATCATACATAGAGTTCCATCTCGTTGTATTTGGAAGGACGAGTCGTCTGCCTAATTCCTCGTGAATACTATCTGCTGCTACCGTACTCCGTGATTGCTGATTCCAGAGCGAACGGGCTTTGGCTATGGCACTTCTGTAGGGAGTTTTAAATACAGCTATTTGCAAAGCGGCATCTGCATCTTTGCTAGCGACCAAATTAAGTGTATGGGCTGCACATCTCATATGAACTGGCAAAGTACTGAAGTTTTCTAATATGTCTTCAATGTTTTTATGGCGCTGGTTACGATCAGGCGTATTAAGTATGCATTCTACTGGAATAAATTCCACATCTTCTTCTGAATTTGAATTTAAAAAACTGGCAATATCATCATGAGATTCTGATTCTAAACCACATGATGGCAGATCTAGGAGTATGTCGGTCTCTGTGCCAAATTGCACAAATGCCTTAACAAAGTTACTGCCATTATCCGTAGTAGTCCTGACAAAAAAAAACATAAGTAAGTATTATCAAAAAAATATATTGTACATCAATCTAGGCACCTACAAAGTTTTTTTTATATACGAAAATAAACAAAAATAGACTTCAAAAAGCAAATGAAGTTACCTACTTGTATTACTAATTTATATTAGGTTAGATTTGGAAGTACGCGCCTAGAAAGGCTCATACCGTTCGTAATATAGATTGTTTTTACTTGGCGCCAACTTCAAAACCATAAAACAATTAATTATTATAACTAAGTCAAACTTAACTAACCTTGTAATTTTTTTATCTATGTGAAATTCATAGTGAATATCGATCATTGTCTGCGCCAGGACGTCGTATGTATGAGAACCTTTTAGTCGTTTACACGCTAATACTGCTTGCATTCTGCCTCTTGTAACTGGATCTAACCAGTGCACTGTCATGCCCAAGTAACTTTTGTTATGAGCGGACCAACAGTCAGCTGTAGTTGCCACCCAATCAATTTTTCCAAGTAAACTGAAACAAACATTATAAAAAACAATCATACACTACGTAAAAAACAGTCACATATGTTCACATAAAAAAAAGTATTTTTTTTTGTGGCAGTCATGTAAAATCCTTTACTTTACTTACTTGAAAAAAAAATCATATTGAAACGCCAGTGAGACGCGGTGAGCACTTACTTGACGACAAAATTTTATAAACGTCAAAAACGCCGTGCCGGCGTTCAGCCGCTGCCGTTTCAATGTGAAATTGAGCATAGGTCTGTTACACAAAATACCTACTTAGGTACTTAGTACTTACCTAATCAACTGTTGCTTCAATCTAATATATTCATCACTAATACGTCTGCCCAAAGTTCTTCTTGAAATTGAAGTTTTGCTGGGGTTTAATGTTTTAACTAACGTTTCAAATGACTTGCTCTCAACAACATGTAAAGGAATCATGTTTGAAACAAAAAATAATACAATACATTGGTCCACTCTGGCTTGAGGTACACCACTGCCAGTAGCTGCAATACCGAAAGATTCTCCAATGCTCAATTGTCGTATCTGTCGTATTTTTTTAGCCGGACTACTGCTCTCGGTACCACCGCTATCATAATTATTATCGGAATGTGAGATGCTCCTCTCTGGCTTACCCCGCTTAGACCCTGCCTTGACCGTCTCTTCAAATTGTAGGTATAGGGACTCATGCAGTCTTTTCATGTGTTGTTTAAGATTATTGAGACTCGATTTATGAGCTTTTATTTTTATTTGTTTAGGTAAGCATCGTTTACACTCGAAAATTATTTGTTCTCCCGATCTGCTTACAAAATTAACATAGTCACTCAAATGTGGCCACGGATTTTCGTCCGTAGTGGCACTGGAATCCAATTCCATAATACACTGCACAGATTGAAACTATAACAGCACAACAAATCCAAAAAATACGTAGTGTTATAATAAATTCAACAAAAAACACACAAATCACTCGTCACTCTAAGCGTCGGCGCTAAGTAATGAAAAACATTTAATTAAATTAAATTTCCCGCACCGCACTTGTCAGTCGGCCCAAACTTGTCCGAACATGTTTTTCTCGGCAGCGCGGCCGGTAAGATGCTAGGTAAATTGTAGGTACTGGCTTAACGATTAACGGACTTAGAGTAATTTAACGGAAGTTAAAGAGTCCGTTAACATTTTTTAAAGTTAACTTAAAAGTTAATCCGTTGGTAAAAATGTTAACTTCGTTAATTAACGATTAACGGATTAACGAGTTAATGCCCAGCTATGATTATATCCTAACTATTTACACATAAAATATAATAATTAAAATTATAATAATTAATTGAGAAACACCATAAGCTTTGATTTGATACTCAAAAGAATTGTTAAAGCACAGTTTTTTTGCTTCACTCTTAAATAATATGTAATAAATATAAACTTTATATCAACAATTAATTATGGAAATGTCCTCTTGCTTTGTGTGAGTGTATGTTAGTGTGCACGAACGAATGTATTATATCATGATACTGCAATATAATATAATAAACTTACGTTATATTCCTACATGGTTTGATTAAAAAAAAAACAATTATTACAAACGCTTTCACATATTACTATACAACACTAGACCTACACTGATCACATATGTTATATGGTACGTCGGCGACAACTCACCATAGGTCAATAATAAAAGCAACTAGAAAACTTATCAACCAGGAGTTTTAACATTATTTTATTTATAAGCCTGTCTTTTGCAAGAATTGTTGTAAACATTTTATATTTTGGCGCGCATTCCACCAACCATTTTTTTAAATTTTAAAGACCAACACACGCGCAGCCTAGTAATATAGGTTCAGTCAGCCACAAGAATATATTAAATATTAAAAAATAAGTATAGAATGGACGTATATCCATTAAAAAAGGGGTTTATTTATGTTTATATAGTTATTTGGAAAAAAAATGAAACGACTACTAAATATATTCATGTATTCTTACATTTCATTAAATAAAATAACATTTTCTCGTTAAATTAATAAAATAATTACTTAAGTAAAATAAAATAGCTATTTGATGGTATTATTTAAAACATTAAAATATAGATCCAACGGCATGTTCAGTTCTAGTGTGATGGGTCCAGGCGTCAATGTTCTGAAATAGCTGAAATATTTTAAATCATTACTTATCAAATATAACCGAGTATTTTTATAACAACTCAAAAAAAAACAGGCATAAAAACTAGATATTTTGGTCAAGTATGACATTAATCCACATGTTTGTGTAAGTACACTGTGTATAGCGCACATGTATCCTTGTGTGGCTTATTGTTTGTGTCTGTGTGTGTGTGTGTGTTTGTGTGTGTGTGTTTGTGTGTGTGTGTGTGTTTGTGTCTCTCTGTGTGTTTGTGTGTCTGTGTGTGGGAGTGTGTGTGTTTGTGTGTCTGTGTGTGGGTGTGTGTGTGTTTGTGTCTGTGTGTGTTTGTGTGTCTGTGTGTGTTGTGTGTCTGTGTGTGTTTGAGTGTCTGTGTGTTTGAGTGTCTGTGTGTTTGAGTGTCTGTGTGTTTGAGTGTCTGTGTGTTTGAGTGTCTGTGTGTTTGAGTGTCTGTGTGTTTGAGTGTCTGTGTGTTTGAGTGTCTGTGTGTTTGAGTGTCTGTGTGTTTGAGTGTCTGTGTGTTTGAGTGTCTGTGTGTTTGAGTGTCTGTGTGTTTGAGTGTCTGTGTGTTTGAGTGTCTGTGTGTTTGAGTGTCTGTGTGTTTGAGTGTCTGTGTGTTTGAGTGTCTGTGTGTTTGAGTGTCTGTGTGTTTGAGTGTCTGTGTGTTTGAGTGTCTGTGTGTTTGAGTGTCTGTGTGTTTGAGTGTCTGTGTGTTTGAGTGTCTGTGTGTTTGAGTGTCTGTGTGTTTGAGTGTCTGTGTGTTTGAGTGTCTGTGTGTTTGAGTGTCTGTGTGTTTGAGTGTCTGCGTGTGTGTAAGTGCAGGTGTGTCTGTCTGTGTGCGTACCTGCGAGCAGTAGTCGCAGGGGAACAAGTGCAGTCCGTGGGCAGCGACGTGCGCCCGCAGCCGTGCCGCGGCAACGCGAGCGCCGCACGTGTCGCACACCAGCGACTGCTCGTCCTGCTTGGAGCGCTTCGTATCGCGCGGCTCATAGTACGGACACGCTACGTGGGATAGTTGGACGAGGAGAGATGGGTTGGGTGAGATAGAACATGATTTTAGTGAGAATCAATTATGAGGAAAAGGAAAGGAATGGATAGATGTCCGATTTCGGTACCTGATGAATGACCCGAGAGAGTTACAAGGTATATGTATGTAAGTGATTATACTTAGTGAAACTTAAACTTCGGTATTGATGATGTTATGAATAATTTCAGAAGATACAATTAATTATATTTTATTCATTAAGAGCTGGACAAACTAGGATATTCTATGAATATATCCTGGATAAATTGGATAGAATGGCAAAATTCCAAACACACACACACAAAGAGACTAACACACAACTACTAACTGCCGTGTCCGACGTGTGTCTTGTAGAAGGTGACGAGAACTACGTCGAGGGTCTCCGTCACTATCATATGAGCGGGACAGGCCTTCCCCGTCTTGTAGATCTGACGCTCCGGGGCTGGACGCTTCCCTTTGCCCTGGACGTGGTACACATCAAATATATACCTAATAAACTACATATTTACAAGTGTGCTATAAACAGTAAATACTACGGGCCCCGCGTGTTGGTGGACCCTGCCTCTGTACTATACAAACTACAAACAGTGACCCTAGTACGAGTTTTGATGTTACGAAAACTATGACAATTATAACGGAATTATTATTTACTATACACTCTATGATTAAAAATCTATTGAAATATGTAAAAAACTGTTATAAAATATATTTATATTTACCTAGTTATTTAGAATCATTCTATATATCATCCTAAATAATAAAAATTTTAATAGATTTTAACTCAAAACTCTTACTAGGGGTGTACTGGTAAAACAAAACCACGAAAACGACTATTTTTTTTATATCTTATATTTTTATAGGCAATACGTTTAATGTTTGTCCCTGGTCCACATTATCTAAGGGCTCCGCACCAGTAAGCTTTGATAACAAAAAAAAAAAACATTTTCGAAAAGTCTTCGCTAGTTATCCTACGTATAACTAGGTCAATACTATACCTGATACACATAAATCCCAGACTGGCTGCACATGTAGTGCGACCTGACTCCTTCTATCGTCTGCTTACTTGCTGTTGTTTTGCGAAAACGAAACTTCGTCTCTTCCTGTATTGCGCTCTTGTATAGCATGAAGTCTAGGATAATTCCCAAAATATGAATAAACAGTTTTTAAAATGTCGGCGAAAATCCAATACTACTAAATTTTTCTACCACCCTTGAACATTTAAATCATCCAAACACCAAAACCAAATACTACACCCAATCACCCGAGATATACACTATAACGCGGCTCAAAAAAAAAAAATACACAAAACTTGTCAAAAATTAGTGCCAAAAAATGTATTGCCCAAGTTCTGACATAGAGATCATTCAACTAAGGATTAGATTTTTTTTTGGAAAACTAGAGAAACAAATGTAGTGTCTTATAGGTCCAGCCTCTCACCATCCATGGAGCTGAACTCCAGCTGTTCCACTTCCTCTGTGACGTCATGACGCTGTGTGAGGTGAGCGCTGAAGTTGGCTCCGTAACTCACGCGTTCAGAACACAGAGGACAGAAGAACGCTTTGCGTTTCTCTACCTGGTATTATAAATAAATATTTTTATGGCGCAATTGTTCAACCAGCTATATGTACAGCTCGCGAATATTATAGATCTAATATATCAATTTAAAGACCATAGCTCAATTGATAGAGCGACGGGACAGTTTACCAGAGGTCGCGGATTCAAATACCTGCCCATATCAGTTTATTTTTCATTCTATATTTATTTAATTTTAAATAAGATGTTTATTTTCAAATATTATTTAAATAAAATTATTATTATAGAAGAAATTTTAATTTTAACCTGACTTTAAAATTTCTGCTTTCGAGTTAGCGTAATTATATGATACTTAGATATACGTATCTGAAAATCGAAGATATATAGATATAGGACTTCTTATGATGCGTGTTGACATTTTAATTTAAAAAAAACATATTTGCATAATAAAAAAAAATATTCCGATTAGATGAAAAGCGTCCCAAAAATTCGTGTTGCGGTACATATATCATTCATGGAAAGAGAATGTCTTTTCATAACCAACATGTAATTACAATAAAAAATTACCAATATAATTCCACTTACTTCAAAACCATGAGCCTTCCACAAATGATTATTGAGTATTTGCTTCTGGCTGAAGTCGCGGCCACAGATGTGACACTTCTTTCGGTCTCGAGACGAATATTTTGGAGTGTGGTCGTTACAGAGTTTCACTAGAGATACCAATGTATTTTGGTATTAAACCAACTAGTTGGTATAGTAAAATCACTATTACTCTCCATATAAAGTCTATGAAATGCCACCATTTGGCCAATCATTTGACCAGTATGGTGGATGCTTTCCAAATTTGGAACATGTATAAGATGTTTAATTGGCCAACACTTGCCCAACGTGGGAACTTGTTGCCAAATTTGTAAAAGATACTTTATCTTTAGGAATCTATTTTAACGATATAAAGGGAAAAAGCGGTCACGTCCAAGATATAATATGTGAATATTTATTTCTTTCTTACTAAGAAAAGCTAAATTAATATTAGACATTTTTATAGTAGATTTAAAAGACAAGAACATTGCAAGTAGCGAAACTTCGTTTTCATGACATCTTGAATTTAATATATATATATATATATATCTATCTGAAGTTAGTTTTTTGTTTAAGCGAACTTAACTCTGGAGCTATTAGTTAAATTTGTTTTGTTTTGCATTTAATAATACCCTTACGAGTAGTAGAAACTGTTTAAAAACTTAATATAATGAAGAAGAACTATTAATATAAACTATTAATACAAAAGATATACAGGGTTATTCGTTATTAATTGGCCACATCTTGCAAGGAGCCTTTTTACATCAATCCCAACAACATATGTTAAAAAAAAATTAAAATTAATAGTTTTTAAAATTTAAGTTTTCCCATACACGATTTCTTTGTTGCCTCTGAACTTTCATTAACTCTGAGCGTCGGTATGGCGCCCGGACGTTGAGCTTTTAAGTATATCTTCAAAATGCAGAGTAATATGTAAAAAAAAAGCAATTTTTTTTTGTTTCGTTTTTTTTGTGTTGTTTATCAAGATTTGTAAAACTCGTAGAACAAATGTTGTAGTTATTGATTTAGAGAGGCTGCCTGCAAGAGGTGGTCAACTAACTAAAAATAACCCTGTTTAGATATATT
The DNA here is from genome assembly GCA_959347405.1 of Napeogenes sylphis. Lineage (NCBI taxonomy): Eukaryota > Metazoa > Arthropoda > Insecta > Lepidoptera > Nymphalidae > Napeogenes > Napeogenes sylphis. The sequence goes on from OY365788.1 coordinate 6,107,996, forward strand.
CTTACATCCATGTTTCATCCTCAAATGTGTAAAACAGGCCTTCTTACTGTTATACACATTGTCACAGAAATGACACGCGTACTGTCTCTCCGTCTCGAGGTTGCTGTGGCATCTATTGGAGCAAATAATTATTGTAACACCCTAGATGTTAACGTACCTCTATTAAACTAACATCTGATGTTAAAGTACTTCAATGGTAAAACTATAGAATCTGTAAATAGCATTTGAGAGTTTTTAGATTTAAAAACAAAAACTGAAAGTTCAATTCTTTTAATTTTATTTACGTATATTATTCGTTCAAAATTAATAAACGATCTTGATCTAAAGTTTGGAATTAACGATCGTAATTACAATTCGTGTCTTGATATATCAGTGAAACTTAGCTACTTGTAGGTTGAGTATGTATCATGAAACCAGTTAATATGACTCTTGGATTGTAGACCAATCAGATTGGATTTAGTCCAATAGACTATGAAATGTCAAATAGAACTATATATTAGGTAGAAATCTTAAAATCTAATTTTATTTAGAACATTTTCATTAAGAGAATAATATAATTGTCTATATTTAAAATGTTGCTTGTAACATATGGCACTATTCATATTGTTTACGTTCTTGTGACTTAAGAGTTAAAAGAATAAAAATTATTTTGGAAGTCTTTCTGAACCATTCTGGTTAATTTTTTTATTAAAAATATGAAAAAAAAAAATATCTGATATAACTTTCCCCTATCTCACCTGTTGATATGATCGGCCAGGTCCCTCAGCGAAGCCCCGCAGAGATGGCACTGTGTGACTCTCCGGCCAGTGCGGGGCTCTAAGCCGTGTCGGAGGCGCACGTGGTGCTGCACCTCCTCCGATGAGCCCAGCTGCAGGTCGCAGTAGATGCACCGGGTCTCATCCAGAGCCTCTATTTCGTGTTCCTCATCTGTTGTTTACAAGACAAGTTTTTTTTTGGTGTTACTGGCTTTGACAACTGGAAATACACCAGCCAAGGTGTTCTCTAGACGGAGCTGACATAAGAGTACAGAACTACCGCTCTAGGCACCAAAGTCATAGTGAGCTCCTCAGAGAGCAAACAAAAAATTATAATAATAATAATTCTTTATTTCGAGCAACATAGGCACATTTTGTTTACATTTATGTCAAATTATAAATAAAAATTAATCACAATAAAAATAAAATATAAAAAATATTGGGGATGTTTTAATTTCTTTTGCTCATTTAGACCTGGGCGCGAGATTGACCCTGGGGCCTAGAAGAAGTTCTTTCTTATCTATGGTCCTGTATGATCAGACAGCTTCTAATAATTTTATAATTGCTATGATGCTCTACATGAGAACTTAAAAAAAACAAGCAGTCTTAGAAGTTAGAGCAGACAGGCTGTCAGCCAGTTGGCTTTTGTCATACTGCTAACAGCACCAATATAATATTTTAAATAATTAAAGATACAAATTCAAAGATCTAAATTCTAGATGGACTAGTATTGGAACAGCTCTGAATTTACAACTATAAAATACAAAATATTTTGTACATATACAAGCCACAATAACAGAATGATAGCAAGAAACAATTATTTATAATAACTCAACTGGCTCTGATATAAATATACAACTATATAAAAAAGCTAATTGCTGTTTCATGTAGGTTGTCTGTTTGTTTGTAGGAAAGAATAATAATAAAAAAGAAAATAAAAACCTTATAAGAAATTTGGTGAGGTCATAACTATACAACCATTATAACATACATGACAATAAAGAGTCTGAATCCTTTAAATATATATGTATATTAAAAAATATATACCATCATCTCCATTCAAATCAGATTTTCCCGACTTATCCTTGGCATCAGTGTCTTCAAAAATTGCCTCATCTAGATATTCTTCCTCTATAAGGAAACATTGGTTTAATATGATCAAAGTATATGGAACAAGGATAAGAGTGCATACCTTCATTTTCTTAAGACTAGTTTTTAATGATGTATTCTTATATTATTTGGTCCTATTTGGTTAATAGAAAAATTATAAACACATCTTAAAATAAAATCTATGATAGTCAGTCACTAGTCAGTCTTTCAGCAAGACATTTATAATATTACAGTCCAGTAGATGTTTATTCTTGCGATTTTGAAAGAAATTTATTACAACAAATGTATATGATTTACCTTTTATAGTCTGAAGCATGTCGATACTTTTCACGGTTTGATCCTTAAATTCGTATGACTTCTCCAACTTTTCAACACAATTTGCACATATGTATTTAAAATCATTTGTAACCTATATAATTTGAACAATATTAAAACAACGGTATTAAAATAAAACGCCATTTGAATTTAATGAAACTATCTAGAAGTAATATTTTGTTTATCAGTAATTAAAAATGTAACCTTAATTTCAAAACAGGTTTCAAGCATTTGCGCGTAAGTTTCTTCATTATTTGCGTATGTAACAAATAGGTCGCATAAATCATTTGTAGACATGCAAGTAATACAACCTACAATGTCCTCTTCCTCCTCCATATTTAGCCTCTTCATGATATTTTTCTAGTGAAAAAAATTCAAAAGCTCGTTTTAAAATTCGAATATTTCCGCCGTTGTTTGACATAAGACGATCGAATTTACGTTTCATTTTGTACTTAATTATAGAAAAAAAAAGTTTCTAGGTAAAAATATTAAAAAATATACATTTTAATTAATTTTAATTGCAGTTTTTAAATGCAATAAACTATAGATACAATTATTTTTAATGTATTTAAAGCAAGCGTAAGTGTTATCTGGGGATTCTTTGTAAGCTATGTTAGTTATTACCTATTGTTACAATTTTCCCAAAGTTAGTGGTAGTTTGTCTAACTATTGTAGTATATAAATATCATAAATAATGGTAGCTCCCACAATTATTTTTCCCTAATTATATTTAAACGATATGACAATATTGTATTTGGGTAAAGTAAACATCATTAAATAAAATTATATGTTATAAATTATAAAATTAAATATTATTCTACGCCACTTGAGAATACATATAATAAATTTGTCATAAAAAATAACCATGGTCGAATATTAGGAAAAATAAAAATAGTACATATAATATTGGAAACAAAATATTTGAACGTAGCAACACAGATCCTTACTGTCTGTCATCATTATCACTTATCAAATTGACAATAGAGTCGTAAATAAACACAATTTAACAATAACAGCGCAAATTAATCTTGTGGATACATTTATGTACATTGTATTATTATGATGATTACAACGTGGGAATACAGTTCTGTGTTGTCGTTTAGTAACATGTTTAATCAATAATGTTTTATTATAATAATTCGTGCTAAACAACAGTTATTAATAATTTTACTATATTTTGAAACAATGAAGTTCAAAATCGACAAAGGTCTTTTGCCTGTGAAGATTCATTTCTTCTTTTTCTTTGCAGGTGAGTAAGTTAAGACAATTTATTTTATTATTATGTAGCTTAACAAAGAGCTTTATTATATTAAATTATGGCTACGTCATTTTTATTATCAGACGACTCGTAGCTTTCTAGAAAAAAACCAGTTGTGTTTATTAGTTGTAAATCTGCATTACAAGTTATGAAACCAGTATCTTTCATTTAAATTAATCTAGCATACTTGATATTTTTAAATACCTCTTAAGATGGTATAGAATCTGAGATATAATATTGATTTTTTATATATATTGTTCAGTTTATGTATATTTTACTTTAGAAAATAATTTTAAAACATTAATTAAATTAAATTATTATTGTGGAAAAAGGTCCTTGTGATATTTTTTTACAAATTTCTTAAAACTTGCTAAATAAATTTCATAAAATACTTGAATAGTATCATTGACCTCTTATCATTCAGTTATCAATACAAATATTGTATAAATAGATTTTAGGTATGCTATTAATTACCTTGCATTTGGTGTAATAATACCACTACTTTTCCTTTAGGTTAAAGATTTAAGCGCCACACATTATATGGGAATATTCAAGATTTTGAACCTATTATATTAGGTTTTTGAAAATATTAATTTTATTGAAACCCACTTCACATACATATGTATGTACTCTTTTTTTTTTTTTTTTTTTTTATACAAAACTAGGTTAATGCTTGACTACATTCAACCTGATGGTAAGTGAAATGTAGTCTTAGGTGGTAACGCGTATTAACCTAGCGACCTATTCACTCTCCTCTTAAAGACACCCACATTATATTTGCCCAGAAATACCGTCGCAGACAAATTGTTCCAGTCCTTCGCTGTATGCACTAAAAAAGTCGAAGCATAGCGTTTCGTTCGGACAGGTTGAGTGTCCACAATGTAGGGATGGATACCTGCCGTGCGTCGGGACGTCCGGTAATGGAACGGGGATGGGGGAATTAAATCGTGTAATTTCACACTCACCAAAATGTATCCTGTAGAATACTGAGAGGCTAGCCTACGCCTGTGTTCAAGGCTGTGGAGGTTGGGGTCAACCAATTTAGGATCGCCAATAAGCCTCTTTGCTCACCTCTCAATTGAGTCTAGAACCGCAAGATGAGTCTTTGCGGCACCAGGAAATATGTGGCCACAGTACTCTACACAAGTCCGAATCTTTGTATAGTACAAGTAGCGGTCCCGGTGTAAAGTACTGTCGAACCTTCGCCAGAACGGCAAGCTTTCCTGCAGCTGCTCTTGCTCTGGACTCAATGTACCGACCAAAGTTGAAGTTCGAGTTCGAGATCTCAAAGCCTAACAACTGAAGCCAGTCACTGTATGTCAAGGATGCATTCTGGAAAGTAGGAGCCAAGGTGAAAAAGCTCCTTTTGGCGGTGAACAAACACGTCTGCGTTTTGGTGGCGTTGAATTTGACAAGATTGACATTGCCCCATGCGGAGACTGCCTGAAGTTTGTCATTCAAACGTTGCACCATGGCTTCTCTTTCAGATTGTACTTCATCTCTACTAACCCGAGAACTTGGCAAATATCTTTCAGATTGTACTTCATCTCTACTAACCAGAGAACTTGGCAGATATCTTTCTACAACTGTACTGTCGTCTGCATACCCATAGATACCGGGCTTCAGCAGATCGTTAATGTGCAGCAGAAAGAACGGACCCCTGAGGTACTCCGGCATTTATTGTCAAGGGTTCCGAAGAACACCCGTCGACAACTACACGGAGAGATCTCTGGCTCAGAAAGTCCGTTATCCAGCCAACCAGACCAGGAGATATACCGTACGCTGAAAGCTTGCTTAAAAGGCTCGCATGCCAGACCCTGTCTAAAGCCTTCGAGACGTCCAGAGAGACGGCGACCGCTTCTCCGTTCCTCTCGATGGCCTCGCCTAAAATGTGTGTAGCGCACGCTAGAAGGTCCCCAGTAGACCTATTTCGGCGAAACCCGTACTGTCGGTCACTGAGGAGATCGTTACCTTCTAGGTACGCTAGAAGCCGCGAGTTCAATACACGCTCCATAATCTTGCAGAGTATGGAGGTGATTGAAATGGGCCTATAATTGGCAGGATCGGCACGGCTGCCTTTTTTAGACACGGGTTACACGTTGGAAAGCTTCCAGGATTCCGGCACTATTCCAGTCTTGAAAGAGAGGCGATACAGACGTGTCAATACAGGAGACAACTCACTAGCGCATGTCTTGAGTAGAATGGCTGGTATACCATCAGGACCACTTGCTTTATTCACATCTAAACGACATAATGTTCTCCATACCTCTTTGTTCGTGATGCGGATTTCAGGCATCAAAATACCGCAGTGAGGAAGATGTGCTGGAGAAGCATTGCCAGTTTCTAGATGCGAATTCTCAGCAAACAGAGAAGCAAATACATTCGCTTTCTCTGTTGCTGTGTGGGCCAGGGACCCATCCGGCTTCAGCTGAGCAGGCAGTGAGAGTTTGCAGAAGTTCGACTCGATCGCTTTGGCAAGAGACCAGAAAGCTCAACTGCCAGTTGGTCTGACAGAGACCTTTTCGCCATTTTTAGCGATAGCGATCGAGACGAGACGACTTGGTAGCTTGGTTAAAGGCTCTCTTCTTTGTACAAGTACATCCGGAGTTTTGAGGCTTCGAGCATTAGCTCAAATGAGGTATGCCGAAAGTTTTCGGTCTTGAGCACGACCACATTCGGTATTAAACCACGGGCGAGATTTGCCACCGAGTAGTACGTCAGCAAAAAGAATTAAATTTTATAGAATTTGTTGTACTACTTCCCTTTATGATAATGAGTTTTTTGTTATAATTTTTTAATAAAAATTAGGGAGCTTTTAAAACAATGATCTATTTAACAATCACCTTTATATATTTTTATAATAAAAGGTTAATTGTTTAAGATCTTTTGTTCATTGTAGATAATTATAGGGAGGGACTAACACACAAAGTTTTGGCATTGGAATCCTGTGATTTTTTGAGATATTTTATAAGGTTTTGCTGTATCATGTATGTATGTATGTTTTGAACTCATAAAAAATATTTACATTTAGTAATTCATAGAAATACCTTTTCAATGGTTTAGTAACACACTAAACCTGGTAATACTATTCAAGCTTTAACTTGTAATACATTGCACAAGAATTGTTTCTGGATAAATTGTTTATTTCTGCCATATGCATGCAATAAATCTGCCATCTGTCTTTGACTATAATCCGAGTTTCAGAAATACTTTTGTTATAAACTGCTGCGTACATAACTCTTGTGAATAAACTATATTTTTTTTTATTTACCATGATGACTCTAAAAATATATTTACCCGGCTATTTTCGGGTCAATTACAATATAGCATGGCGGACTCTTACGTTATGAGTACGAAACTCGAAACTAGTTAGGCAAATTCCGATATTATTGTCATGAGTACAGCTGGTCCATAATAAATATATAATACTCCAGCTAGTGTCGTCACTTTATTTGTAGCACTTGTTAGAAGTGTTTTAGAGTATGCTTCGGTTATATGGTCTCCTTTATTTAAGAAACATATTGAGAGAATTGAATCTATTCAGAAGCGCTTTCTTAGATATGTTTGCTTTAGGTTCAATTTAACCCGTAAACTACCGACGTATGAGGCCCGTCTTAAATACTTCGGTTTAACATCTCTTGTCACTAGGCGTAGAACTCAAGATTTTGCTACACTTCACAAAATTATAAATAACAAATGGGATACTAGCGAACTACTAAGCCACTTTTCACTAAAGACTGGTAGCACTCGCACTCAATTATTTTTTCATATACCTGTGTGTCGAAATAATTTAGCATTTAACAACCCAGTGTTCAGAATGTGTAGAGCTCACAATGAACTGTGTAAAAGTTTGGACATCAATGCACAAAGTCTGCCTGTTTATTTAAGAAAATGCAATATTAATTGAGGAATATATGTTTAATAAATGTAGTATAAGTATTAGTTTTATAGTAACTTTTATAGATGTATTTAGTTTGTAGTTTGAAAGATAGGACCTTATTTTATATTCTAGTTTATTGTTATTTTTATTTTTGTTTTTGTTTTTGAATCCAGATGGGCTTATGTCTAAGCCAGCGATACACCTCTAGCTAAAATATTATTATTATTTTTAGTTACATGTTGCGCGTAGCTATTATCGGGATTCAAACTTATCCTGTTTCTTGTTGATAATGTATAATTCTACTTCTTATTTTTAGTTTTTACTCTGTAGTTATGCCTTATAATAAATAAATAAATAAATAAATAAATAATATAAAGGTCTACTTATAAATTTATCGTCAACGTGATTTGAACACCATAATTAGAATCTGTCACACCTTTTTGTACTATCTTTCAACGTTTTAACCAACTTTATTAAACTGTTTTTCAATTCGATCATTTTAACTATATATTTTTATTTAACGATTTTATTATGGTTTTGTTGTTTGAAAATGGAAATTCCTAGACTGCTCCCATATTCATTTGGTGAAGATTTAATCGTTAGTTTCGGAGACAGACAACGGTACTCTTAAAAGAATTACAACAGATGCCGCACGATTGCGGCAATCGCTCGAGTATTCGTCTTTTCTATCGTTTTATAACATAACATTTAGCTTGCATAATGGACCTACTATAAAGGAAAAAAATAAAAACTGGAAAAAATAAAATAAAACCTTCTTTAAAGAGAATAAAATAATTTGATGAGGAAAACTGTAGAGGAAGTCGGTGCCAGTTTCTTTAATTGGTCTATTTCAAAGGTACCTACTTCATAAAAAGTATCACTCAACAAATTATTTTATTCTGATTGAAGGGGGTTTTTTTCACTAAAAGTTGTTTATTGTAAAATAATACAGTCTCTTTTTTGCAGTTCATTTTTTTTTTCGTGCATTTATAACTTAAAAATTAAAAATCTACGCAAGCAAAGCCATTAAATGATTATTGTTTTATAATACTCGAGTGTAATCCATTCTATTTCTCAAAGGAATGACTTGTTTTGTAACTTGTAATCATTGCTTCTTTGTTAATATCTATTTCTATAACTAAAGTTAAAATAATAAAATATACTGTTGTTGTTGTAAACAAGCAAGCAAAATTGAGCATATTATATGTTGTTTGTACCCAACAAAGTACAATTTACCCAATACTGTCTGAAACATTGATGGGGAGAAGTGGCGTGGAAGATAAAAAGTCCTATCTCAAACATTTTTTTTAGTGTTGGAGATATTCTGATTTAAGCTTTGCAAGAGCCCTTTATATTTTAAGTCATTACGACTTCTCTGAAGTCTCCGGCGCTTGAGGAAGGGCAGCCTCTACAACTTTCCTTAACATTGTACTGAATCCCAAGGTCGCATTTTTTTAAGTAATCAGGTTAATAAAATGATAGTCACGAATGTAACTTCTTTAAGGATTAATACATTTCCTAGATTTTAAATAATATTTAAATATTTTGATGTACTAAAACTGCTGTTAAAAAAAAATATGCCATGTTACTAGGGCTCAAATAAATAAAATAAAACTGAGCATTACGGCAGACTGGTAGTATTAGTAGTAGTATTAATAGAAAGTAGAGACTATTGGCAAAAAAAGGCATTAAAGTGAAGCCAACCTATAAGGTTTGCAAAAGTTTCAAATATTCGAGTATAGCGTTAAGTACAAATAAATCTCTAAACATTTCTTTGTTTTTTCTTTTATCTGTTTGTTTCTTCGCACATCAGGCAAACAATAGCAGATGGATTTCTATTTCATTTACTTTGATGACATATTCTTGAAAATATAATCCTATTTTGAGCGATAATTACTTACAAACTAGGAATTGAACGGTGATATTTGAATATACCTCTGGATAATTCATAATTGTGACAGTTCACATGTCATGTTTGACAGATATCAAATGTCAACACTCATTTTAACCTGTTAGCCCAAGTTGAAGGTTATCAAATTGTCTCTTCCGTCCTCAATTTATGTTTATTAAATAAGCACACCTCCATTTAGTTATACAAAATTGCATTCAGTTAGATATATACAATTGAATTTGGTTTTAGATTACAAATATACTCGAAACCAATGATGTCTTATTTCATAAGAATGTTTGGACTTCACTATAGTTTTTTTGAAAACTAAATTGTTAAGTTTCTCTCGCTTATAAGCTAAAACTTCTTAAAAACTACAACTCGCTAAATTCAGCCAGTTCTTTTTTACATATATGTACAAATTACATAATAATAACTATTGTTTCTGTGTCATTATCTAATCGTCTTACATCACAAAAGATAAGACATTAATCCGGTCTGTAAAACAATCAGGTTGCATCTGTAAAATAATGTAACAAGTTTTTTTGGTCGAGATATGAGAAACATTTTATTTATCTATGTTTGAATGAATAAAATTAAATAAAGTAAATATACACTCATGGACATATTTAGGGGAACGCAAAAAAAAGGTCGAATAACGGAAAATATTTTCATATTTTCGTACTGGCCACTATACCAATATTATGTATTAAAAAAAAAGATGATTTTAAAAATAATTTTATTTTAAATTTCATTTGTTTTTTTTGTTTATCTGCTAATTTCTGAGACACGTAGTGTATGGAATTTTCGTCGGCTTTTGTTGTTTTTAACAAAAACTTTATTTCTGTTGTTTTTTTGACGAAAAATTGTCATTATTGAGTGAAGTGAACTTAAATCGATAAATTTAGGCGATAATGCCGGATCTCAGCGTTGCTCTGGTTTCTAAAGCTGTAACTTTAATTGAAAATGGTTACACTTGCAATGAAGTGGCTCAAACATTACATGTTTCCAAGTCTGTGATTTTCCGCAATGTTAAACGATACCGGCAGACTGGAGAGTATACCAGGCGTAAAGAACAAGGTCGCAAAAGAGTAACAGGAGAGAGAGACGATAGATTTAGTGTCAGCAGTGTTCTCAGAAACCGTACCTTGACTTCTTCTGAGGTACGAAACCAGCTGCAGGAAGTTCGACAAGTGATAATTAGTACCAAAACCGTCAGAAGAAGAATCAAGGCAGCTGGTATAGGGGCGTACTTGCCTGCCAGAGGTCCACAGCTCACCGCAGGTCATCGAGTGGCTCGGGCCAGCTTTGCTCGTTTCCACCTAAATTGGAATAATGACGCTTGGGGAAAAGTTCTTTTTAGTGATGAGTCCAGATTTTGTCTCAAACCAGATGATGGAAGGACCAAAGTATGGCGACGACCCGGAGAAAGATACGCTCAGTGTAACATAATTGGGAGAGAGCCGTATGGTGGAGGGTCAGTAATGGTATGGGGCGGTATTTGCTTAGGAGCACGCACGGAGCTACACATCGTAGAAAACGGCTCCCTGACTGCGGCAAGATACGTAACCGACATTTTAGAGCAGATTGTGATGCCTTTTGCCCCTTTCATTGGAGACAATTTTCTTCTAATGCATGACAACGCTCGACCTCACATTGCGGCATTAGTTTCGGAATATCTTAATGAGGTCGGAATCCAGGTTTTGGGTTGGCCGGCACGCTCGCCAGACCTAAATCCAATAGAACACGTTTGGGACAAACTGGGAAGACAAATTAAACAAAGAAATCCATCACCTGTCAACGTAAGAGACCTCAAAACCGCATTGGTTAAAGAATGGAACTCAATGCCGCAAAGTTTTATTGACAATTTAATAGAGAACATGCCCAGACGCATGCAGGCAGTTTTAACAGCAAGAGGTGGCAACACTAAATACTGATTGTATCACCCATCGCGAAAAAACCAGTCATTTGGACAATATTAACTTTTCTTTAGTTTTCATTGTGTTAGGTCAAAACTCTTCAGAATTAAGTCACTGACCTTATTGTCTTTAATTTCGTTTCTTTCGCTTTAATTTTGTGATTTTTTATGTTCAAAAATGTTAATTTAATTAATTCAGAATAATAATCAAATGTATTGTACAACAAAAATGTGTTTTCATATGATCTTGCAGTCTGTTTTTTGCGTTCCGCTAAATATGTCCACCGGTTTATAATAACACGGTCAGAGATTAGAATCAGGATCCTGAAAAGAAAATGTTCAAATATCCTTGTTATAAATTACATAAAAAAATGTTGAGTGGGGCACAAAGGGGGTAATCTTTTAAAAATATGGGGAAAAAGGTATGTTGACAGCTTGTCATTGCCACGTCAACCTCAAATCTGTCAATGTATTTGTTATTCGTATAAATTGCGATCTAGATTCAAAGTTGTCAACTCAATTAGAAATATGTCAGGTTCATATTATTGCAATAAATAATTAAAAGTATGTGAATACTGACTCAGGAATGTGTCTTTGTAACTGCTAGTTAGATATATTGTATTGAAATAATTAAAAAATATACATAATTGTATGAGATATGGAGTTTTAAATGACGGATTGAATTGAATTTGAAATGATGACAGGAAGGAGGGTAGAACGAACGACAGAAACATATTTTTTCTCGCAGGTTCATTGCATTATAGTACTTTTTTTAATACCTATAGGTACTTGTATTTTGTAAAAATATGATATTTCCACTTTAGATATACTTAACTCAAGTCGATTAAAAATTACTACAATTTAAAAAACAATTGCAACTAAAATTATAGATATTTTATCAATTACTACCGTGATTATTTCCATCCACAGTGATATATATATTTACCAATGACCCATTACCATTAAACTATACACGACGCATTTCTTATACGCAGCCAAAGATTAAAAAGTAAAACTTTCCACCAATCAGAGGGGAGCACTGGCTCACTAACAGCCTTTGCACGATGCGATATTAGTATTTTAGTTGACCTAGTGCATAATAAATTTCATAACGAAATAGCTCCCTAAGCCATTGAGATTTGAGATTAATACAATAATGTAAATGTGGTAACTTCCTAAGTGGGAATAGGTAGTTACTGTACTTCATAAGTGGGAATGGGTTATAAGTTTATTTTTCTGGCACTTTGTTATTGGTAGATGCGTTTGTAGTCACAAAATTTTATTCAGCTAAATATATAAAAGTGTGCAAATATTAAAAATCTTCTTTTCCGAATGGTAGGCCATTGTTTTATAAATAAAGACACTGCTTTGGTAAAGAAAATTTATATAGATTATTTTAAACTTTATCTACATTACAATATAAAGCACGTCTCTTTTTACACTTTCCAGCACTAGGTCCACTTCTTCCACAGATGAACGTCTTCGGCAGACAGCTGGGGGTATCTCCAGCTGTCATGGGATTGGTCACAGCCGTGCTGCCCTTATTGTGGGCAGCCGCTAAACCTTTGTTTGGATACGTCGTTGACTATTGGCCTGTAAGTATAAATTTAGTTTTCAATCTCGGCAGCTCATATCCACTTCTCTTATTTTGTAAAGATAGTAAAGAATTTTCCTTACTTTCAGAGACAAAGAAAACTCGTGTTCATGTTATTAATACTCGTTATGACTGGTTCATACTGTGGATTGTGGTTTTTGCCTGCATCCGAAGAACCTGACGTCAGTGAACCTTTTATAGAATCAGTTTACCAACTTAATGATACTGTCTACCTAAAACCTTACGAAAGCAATGCTGAAAATATGCTTGAAAAGTATTCTTGTCACTGGAACTGCTCCAACGAAAATAATTTTAAAGTTTATTTGTCAAATACGACGTATGTGAACACTGTTTATACAGATAGTAAAAATATATCTTGCTCGCTCTTACATATGACAATAGATGAAGTGCGAGAAGGAGAAACAATATGCATACCGAAAAAAGATTGCAATTTGATTTGTTTTGAAGAATCTCTAGAAATGAATAGGAGTAAAAGAGAAGTGAAAAATTCTGACGTTAATGCTTCAGATGTATTAGAAAAGGATAAAATATCCGAGCCGGTAAATGAAGAAGAGGGTAGTTTTTATACGACTGTGACGTTTTGGGCATTCGTAGTGCTGATGTGTTTGGGGACGGTCGCATTTAACGTCGCAAATTGTATTGGAGATGCGGTCTGCTTTGATGTATTAGGTAAGATTATGTTATATATGGATATTCCTGCAGACAATTTAATAATTAGAGTATATTCTTGAGAGTAATTTTCAGTAACATAGGACTAATACATTCAAGGTCCCGAGCGGGGATCAAAGTATGGGGCACAACGGGCATGGGGCACGGCGGGATACGGGATAACAGCGTTGCTCGGGGGCTGGTTGATAGATGTCATGTCCGGTTCTTACAAGGACTTCACACCGGCGTTTATTATTGCGATTATAGCAACAATTATAGATCTCACGGCTTGTAGGAAACTTAATGTGAGTATAATTAATAATTATTGTGGTATTTATATAATTGTTATTTTATCTACATTATTGTCATAAAATACATCGAGTTAATGTCAAATTTAAATAGCTTTGCTAAACATGTTTGTAAACAATTTTAAACATGGCAATACTTGTCTAGCTACCATCACTATCAAGTCCTGATGACTCCGGCAAAGCACTTCGCGACGTACTGAAGATACCTCGAGTGCTCTTGTTCATCACCTTCGCGGTGGTGGCTGGGACTTTCGATAGCTTCATCATTTATTATATGTTCTGGTAGAGTATCAGACTATACATGTCCAGCTCATACACGCAGTATTACTTAATTATATACAGGGTTATTGTCTATTAGTTGGCCAGCTCTTGCAGGCAACCTCTCTACATCAATCCTAACAACATTTGTTCTACGACTTATAAAAATAAATAGTTATTAAAATTTAAGTTTTGCACTACAAAATTTATTTATTGCCTTTGAACTGACATTAACTCTGAGCGTAAGTATGACGCCCGGGAGTTGACCTTTTAAGCACTTCTTACAAAATACAGAGTAATAAGTAAAAGAGGGAGCAAAAATTGTATTGTTTCGTGTTTTTTGTGCTGTTTATCAAGATTTTTAAAAAGTCGTAGAACAAATGTAGTTGGGATCGATGTAGAGAAGCTGCCTACAAGAGCTGGCCAACTAATTACAAATATCTCTGTATATTTTTATCTATGATGTGATGATTACTTCAGGGTAGCTCAACAGGTTTGAATGAGTTATCACTAGTAAATTTATAATATTAAAATAAATGAATAAATTTTGATCTTAGGCTCATTGCAAATAACCATTTATATTCATCATCCAAAAATCCAAAGTCTTCATCATAAGCCCCTACCATAGGTTCCTAGAGGAGCTCGCAGAACAAACTCACTCGATGGCTCAGATCAAACTTATAGAAGGCGTGGTGGTCGCGGCCCAGAGCTTTGTAGGGGAACTTTTATTTTTCTATTTTTCTGGTGAGTTTTTGATAATTGATAATGGAAGTTCAAATACTAATGTATTTTTGTAAATGGATTAAATAATCTCTTATACAGAGTTATTTTTGATTAGTGGACCACGTCTTGCAGGCAGCCTCTGTACATCAATTGTTCTACAACTTTTTAGAAATCCTTAACAACAAAAAAACGCGAAACAAAAAAATGTTGCTCCCTCTTTTACTTATTACTCTGTATTTTGTAAGAAGTACTTAAAAGGTCAACGCCCGGGCGCCATACCTACGCTCAGAGTTAATGCCAGTTCAGTGACAAAAAAATAAATTTTGTATAGGAAAATTTTAAATTTAAAAACTATTTATTTGAAAAAGTCGTTTTTTTGTTGTTGTTGTGATTGATGTAAAGAGGCTGCCTGCAAGATGTGATCCATTAATTACAAATGACCCTGTATATCTTAATAATAATTGACAAAAAAGAAACATTCTGTTTAGAAATGCATTAATTCAGTTACGAGTATTAATAAGCAATATTTTTCCATTGTTTTAGGTAAAATAATAAAACGATGGGGCTACGGAACCACGTTGACGTTCTCTCTATTCTGTTACGGTGTCAGAATGGTTCTTATCTCGTTAATAAAGCATCCCTGGCATCTCGTCTTTATTGAGGTAAATAAATTGATACATATTATGTATGTTATTTCTATCATAAATAATACATTAATTATTTATTAAAAACAATTATAAAGTTTATGTATTTATATAAAATAAAGAACCCTATTACATTATGTTTTGATACTGAGACAAATTTTGGGGCACAAACACACGACGCGGGGCAGATTGTGTTAAAGTGAGCCTAGACATGTCCTACATAATTGGCACCAACCATTTTATCTGCTCATATAATAACATATATCGGAATATCACTAAGTAATCTAGCATCTTCACTATTTTTCGCACATATAAAATAATGTTAAAAAAAATATATCTGTGAACGTTATCGAACCCGGGACTCATCATGTCCCTCCTTGCAGGGCATAATGCAAGGTCCGACGTATGCGCTTTGTTACTCCACGATCGTGGGCTACGCGGCGGCCGTGGCGCCCGAGGGGTACTCCGCCACCGTACAGGGCATCGTGGCCGGCATGGACGATGGCGTCGGTGAGAAACTGACACACTCACTAAAGTCTAAACCATTACTCATACTCTGAAACACTTATTTGTCATTTAACCAATCATTATTTTATTTGTCATTTAACCAATCATTAATGATCTAATGATGATCTAATCACCCACTTGATCATTCAATCATTCATTCAGAAAATAAACTTAATGGTAAAGTAATGATTTAATTACAATTTAAAAAAATCGCTCAGAGTCAACTTGCATTCATTTATTAATTAAGTACCATTAATTAGTTCATTCACTTTCAGAATATATTCTCACTCATGCACTCAAAGCATTATAATACAGAACTCGTGTAATAAATCTCTACAGAACTGGAATTCACAAAAAAAATATATACTGAAATAAATCGCCAATGGTTAAATTTCCAAAATGGCGGGCGTATTCCCCCTCCCTCCCACCAATAGTCAAGAGGTGGTAGTTTGATAATTCACCCCCCCGCAGGTTTTGCGCTAGGTTCCCTAGTGGGTGGTCAGCTGTATAGCTCCATGGGTGGTCGAGGTTCGTTCCGTGTGCTGGCGGGCGTCGCTCTAATCGCGTCCGTAATACACGCTTTGATGTTTGGTTTTGCCACTAGAAGAGATGCAGGTAAATTGTAAAAGAAAAATAATTGTATTATATAAATAACACTATTTATTAATATTTTCCCTACTCTTTCTATTAAATATCATTGAAACGACAGCATTTATTAAAATTAAATCTTAGATATATTTGTTTCTTGTTTTTAAAATAAACTAATAATAATATAAAACCATAAGGATGGATATCAATTAAAACAAAAATGTTTCTTATGTAAACAAGACATTTTTCTAGCTAAAAGACAAGAAGTGACGTCACAGGAAGGAGAAAAGATGTTAGACAACGCCATCTACCGGGACACAGTTATACCACTTACGAACAAACAAACAGACAAAAATGAGGATAGATAACTATCATAATAAACTGTTGCTCCTGACTCCACATGGACTATAGAAGTCATATTTTTTTTTTATTTATTTTACAAAACCGATATAATTTTGTGAAGTACACAGCTACGTTGATTACAAATATACCAACTTACAAATTTTATATCTATATAATATTAATATACTAGGTTTTTGTATAAATAGAAAAGTGACCAAAACGTGTAAGATTGTATGCTTGTGTGTAAATGTGTGACAATGAGTAATATTAAATTTTTTAATTATTATATTGTTTAAATTTTATTTTTAATTATTATATTATGTATATATACACACATATATGTATATATGTTATGAGAAAAGTATTTTGAGGCTTAGGCTTTTGAGGCTTTTATAAAATTATTATACGATATTATAATGATACATGATAGTTTAGTTCGGAGCGGTGTTTTGATATTCCCAGGTTCAAATAATTGAACTGGTTATACGTTTTAATCATTTTATTATTTTTGTACATATTTTTTATGACAATGTCTTTAACGCTTTTCGAGAGACAAACGAACACACAAGTAATATTAGTAATAAATGTGCCAATAATTGTACCAAATATTAAGTACAATGTTTTATGTAATTCTTGATCTCTGTATTCCTTATTTTATTTCACATTTTAATTATTTTATACTAAAGTTATATTAAATTTTACTTTAAATATACATATTTTTGAATAATATTTGTAATTAAATATATTCAGTACTGAAAGTGCCATTGTAAGAAAATGAGTCTTATTGTTTAAGATATATTTACAGTACTTTTTGCGAGAGCAATCATGAGGTTGTATGGATGAGCGAGAAAGCATACCGTATTTTTTGTCGTGAGAGCGAGATAGTATGAAGAAAAATATATAATATGCTATCTCGTTCTATCACTTGCAAAGGAGCGGGACAAATTAACTATATGGTATCTTTTATATAAATGATATTTTGTATTATTGGAATGAAATAAATAATATTGTTGGTATTCATTTTTTTTAATGTCTAATCTTTCCTCTTATATATAAATAAGAAACACTTTTTTAATTATATGTCGTATATATTTGTAATTTATTGGCCACCTTTAGCAGGCAGCCTTTCTACATCAATTCCGACAACATTTGTTCTATACTTTTAAAAATTTATAGTTTTTAAAATTTAAGTTTACCTATACAAAATTTATTTGTTGCCTCTGAACTGGCATTAACTCTAAGCAGGTATAGCAGTAAAGTACTTCTTACGAAGTTAATATAAAAATTAAAAAAACACCAATACAAACAGACCTCTAAAAATAATAAAAATAATATTATTATGTACTTATTGAAGTCGTTGCGTGGGGCACTGCATAATAAAGAAAGAAATTAAAATTCTAGTAAGTTACCACGGCAAATAAAGAAGTTACGATACCGAATCGTATAGTCTAAGCCCTCGCAACTTCGTAAAATAGACATCATTATCAATGTACGTACAACGGTCCCCCGACGCAACGACTTTTCTGATTTTTAAAATTATGTTACCGGTTTCATTATTGTATTAAAGAAACAACGGACACACAAATTTTCACTTGTTTAAGTATTTCTATCAAAACCTTTCCCAATAAAACCGAGACAAACATGGATAATAACCATCTCGACGAACATAGCTTTCGATTAAAAAAACCGCATTAAATTCGGCCAGGTGTTTGACTGCTACATTCCCACAGACAAATAAACAGATTGACAGGTCAGACATCCCTCTTTTAGAGTCGGGGGTTAAAAATACAGAGTAATAAGTAAAAAGGGGGAGCAAAATATTTTTTGTTCCATTTTTTTTTGTGTTGTTTATCAAGATTTGTAAAGTCGTAGAATAAATGTTGTTGGGATTGATGTAGAGGGTGCCTGTAAGAAGAGGTGGTCAATTAATTAAAAATAACCCTGTATATATCAAATGCCTGATATCTATCAGTATTTAAGAATATTCTTGCCTTTTTTAATGCATTTTTATTTTAACGAGGTATTTTTCTGCAATACGTTGATGCTGACCAATTTAAATGAAGTTTTCCCTTCATATTTACAAAAAAAAACACTGATATCTTCTACAAATTTAATTCTGTTGAGCTCTTAATCTAGCGACATAATCCAGGGCGCGTTGTATCTGAGGGGGAATGGGGGGCGGAGTGGGGATGTGCGAGCCGGAGGGGTGGAAGCCGTTCTCGTCAGCTGTGTACAGCATGTGGATTACCTGAAAACATTTTTTTTTTGTTTAATTTTATTATGCTACTTTTTGTTCTATATATTTTAAATAAGAGCGTACTACTTGTTTGCTAACTATCAATCTGAATGAAATGTTAAGTTTAGGTTTGAAATCTCATATCAATGCAATCCTTCGCAAAAAATGTATTTATCTTTATTGGTCTCCATTGAGAATGTAGTTCAATGTGAAACTAATTAATAATTAGATGGTATCGATTACCATTGTACAAAATTGGATCGTGGGAAATTATTCTCTTGACATAGACAAAAAACCTTCAATTCCTCGTAGTTCTTTCTTTATTTTTTAAGGTACTAATGTTCACTTGGTACATATAACTGTACCTGCCCATCGGGAGCGATGTACTGATACTGTCCCTCCACCAGCGCGCTTTGTGCCCTTGGAGTCCTGCGCTGCTCGTGATAGATACCATCCTCTGTTGGCGATAAATTTGAAATCATATATTAGTCATTATTATCTGTTTTCAGCGACTCTGTACTAGGGAAACAGATCACAGAAAGGTTATTAATTCAAAGTAACAAATCGATAAAAGAGATCAACTTATTTAGACTACTACTTGGTAAGAGGATCGTAGTGTTGTTATAGATACATACATGCTACTAACTACACCACCCTGAATTTGATCTAGTGAGGTTTCTAATATATCTGTTTAGTAAAATTTCCAAATATCCCGTCTATTGATTTTTTTTAATACGATTATAATTGATGCCTTAAACATACAATACAATACGCTTACATTAGAGTTATATTTACATTTCCGAACTTAGGGTTAGCATTACTTAAACTTCTTTGATTTTTTTTTTAATTTAATATTTAAGTAGATTCTAGTTAGAAATCTCTTAAAACAAGGAAGTCGGATTAACTTTTTTTTAAGTTATGGTTGAGTTTATAAATATAAAAAAATAGTAATAAGTCGAAATCTGGATGTTGAATATTTGTTTTAAAAGTAATTGCTAGGTCTTTTATATGTAGTTACATATAGAAGTTCTTTGTTAGTGATGTTCACGTGTTGTGGACATTTGTGTTCTTATTATTTATTAGATAACCACGCAAGACTTTCCTTCTGGCGAAGCGATTGTAAGAAATCTTTATTAATTCGTATTTATTGTGCAATTTTTTGTTGGCATATTTGCCATCAAAAAATTCAATCATCAATCAATCATATATAATCATCAGCTAGTGTGTTATTGAATTACCTGCTTAAGCTTGGATATATCTTAATCTATAAAAATAAATTTTTTATTTTTTTTTAAATCTATATATTACACGACTTATTAGTATCAAAACATATACAATGTATATTTTATAACTATATTTAATTGTTTCTCTCACATACCAGTCTGTATGGCCCACTTGTAGGACCCGTCTTCATGAGGTCCGTCGAAGTCATTTCTCAAAATGGCGTCCGATTGACATAACGCGGTACCCAGCGTGAGCTGAAAAATAATAACAAATAGAATAAATTGTTAGTTAAATTGTTTCAGGAAAGTGGTGTTTAAAATGGTTGGTGCTATGGTATTTTTAGACTTTTTATTCTCTTATGTATTCTGTCAGTATAAGTTTAATATATAATAAGTTTTGAGTTCTGTGCAAAAACATCATAACTTGGTTACGTTTGACTAACGAAAAATATCTTAAACTAGCAGTTGTTAGCTTCGTCCTTTCCCTATTCAAATAATTAATTAGCCATCTGTCATTATTCAATATTATGAATCTATAAATATCTTAAAACTATTTTTTGGGTTTTCTGGTAAGTAATTTTTAGGATTTTCTGGCATCAAAAACAGCCTAAAATTATACTAAATCATGATAACTAGAACTCTTTTCGTAGTACTTCAACATACAACAAAGAGAACGCGCGCGCAGGTTCAGTTAAGCTTAAGTCTATGGGAGATTCAGTTTTTGGCCATATCTTTAAAACGAAACATTATTTTTTATTCTGTTTTTTGGAGTAGAAGCCTAATCACGTCCTTGACATGCTTGTCAATTTTGGTTAAAATTGGTCAAGTGGTTTTCCTGTGATGGTGCCTCAAAAAATTGATTACCAAACGGTTAAGAGCTTCACTTACGTTCAACTCAATTATTACAATCGCTGTAAACAATCTTAAATTTTGTATGCTATAATACAATAACATGTTGGGACTTGTGTCATAATTTTGACCTTGTCAACCTTATTTACCACATCATAAACTAATCTACGCCTACAGGTTCCAGATCCAAGTGATTTAAGATAGTTGCACAACTCTTACCAAACTATTGCTACAATGTGTATGTTATTTAGACCTTCAGATAGGACTAATGTGTAATTTGGCGAAATAATATTTTCAAACATGACTTCACCACCTACCTTGAATGAATCAGTTTTGGGTAAAAATAAATCATCTTATACAATATATGAATTAACTTCATTTGGTTTTATAAATCACAAATGCAAAAGCAAGGCTTAGATAGCGTACATTACTAGAAATAATGTTCAAAAACAATCTTATTCATTAATTTTGACATAGGATCAACAAAGTCAGAGAACGCTAGGATATTCAAAAAAACATGTCATGGCTATAAAGGATGGGTATTGCTTAGTCCATTTAAGTCCTGTTGGTCTAGTGAGTAGTGATCCTGACTGCTTAACCGAAAGATGTGGGTTCGATTGTCTCACGGGACAACTGTTGTTTGTGATATCCAAAGATTGGTAGTAACACAAAGCACATTTAGGTGAACTTTGTGTTATTAATAGGATTGCAAAACACCCCACATCACACTTTATTTAATGTCTAATTTATCTACACAAATATGAGTTCAGAACGTCTTTAGGTCCTCGAGAACACCATTCATAAAGAAGGTCTATCATAGGTTCATCTCTCTTCCTAAGCACTAAGTACGGGTTAAAAAACCTAACAGAAGAAATGTAGTTGAAGTTCAACTTTTGTTATTTAAAATCATCACGAAAATTTCGATAATTCAATAAAATGGTCATGTCTTCTTAGACTCATGACAACTCATGTCAAAACATATCAATATAAGTATGTATCTACTTATATGATGAGGATGAGTGTTTATAGATATTCCAATGGCTTCTTAATAATATTAACACACTTCTTCGTTAAACGAGGATATAAAATACAAACATTGTTATGTCGTTAAAGAATCCAATAAAAATATATTTTTTTTAAATATGTGTTAATATTTTTTTTATAATCTCTTTAAATATTAAAACAACATGAACATTGTTTGTCTTTATGAATATGTATGGCTGCAGATTTAAATATTATTATAAAGCTGTATTTACACTGTCATATATATTATTCTTATACATATTTTAAATAAAAGGTTTAAAAAATTATATATAAAAACGTGTTCGTAATAATCTAATCGATTGAATAATAAAGTCTTCATTATTTTTAAAAATAAATATTTACCTAATTAAACAATTTAATTACGGATTCATAATGTATAGCTACCTACCTTTTATATTCAAAACATTATATGTATACAAGCCTTAACACAGACTAAACAAATCCCAATGTCATTACGAAATTTTATTAATTCTAATCTTCATTCTTATCACGATGGCCCAATGATACCGGCAGGTAAATAAAATAATAAAAATATCTTCAAATGGTGTAGAATGTAGATGTTTACTTTTTATACGAGGAGGCATCTTGATTAGAACTAAGATCTTTTTACCGACAAATCTCTGTGGAATCTTATTTATTTTCTGGAATTATAGTAGTATACGTCGTAGTATACGTCCTACGACATTGGCATGTTTGTGATGAACATATGTATATCAAACTCGGAAATACAGGCATATTCCTGAGTTTGATCGTTTATTAAATATATTCTCAGTATAATGTGTATTTATGTATTTGTACCGTTGTCTAACACCCTTAACACAAGCAAATAATTTGCTTACTTAGGGGTTAGATCAATGTGTGTAATTTGTCCTGAAATATTATTATTATCATTATAATTATCATTGCACTTATGAATCAGACTTTACTTGCACACCAAAAGGTAGGTTTGTAAAATACAACCGGCAAGAACCTTCATGCATATTCTTTATTTATTTATCTTATTGACTATTGAGCCTAGCCATAATGTGAGAACAAATTACAATTTAAGTAAAACGTAGTAGGTAGGTAGGTAGATAGGTAGGTAGGTAGGTAGGTGGGAAGGAAGTAGGTAGGAAGCCTAGAAAAACTAACCCCGTCAGTATCTCTTGCCATCATGTTTTCACATAAGAATTAAGAGCATTCTTACTTAAAACATTAGAAATAATAGTAATTATATAATATCTTGAAGTGGTAAAAGTCAAGCAACATGAGTAGAAATGTCCACAAGTGGGTTATTGAAAAACCTATTATCACATAGTCTTTAATATTATAACTTTTGAATATAATAACGTGTTTAATATATTATAATTATTAATTTATTGCAGCATAACAAAAACAATTTTAGATATAAAAATATCAGGTTCTTGTCGCTATTAATAATAAAGTAATGGATTATCAAATGAATAAAAAGTTATTAAGGGGATTACAAACGAAGCATAATTTATTTTTATTTAAACGACGTTGCAATTACATTTTTATGAAAGTCACACTCCTGCCCATATCTCACATAATAGTAAGCGTAGTATTTTCAGTTTATAGCAAGAGATTTGAGAGCCGATGCTGACCGAGGTCTACCTTTCTCATGCATTTCGGTGGTATTTTCACCACCTTTCAGGTACGTGGTGAAGGATGGTATTTACTTGTATTTTTGTCCTTAGCTGGCTCTCAGGGCACATGAGGCATTTTAAAAGGTTACACCAAAGGAACGGAATATTATTCTGAATGTTATTATTTAAATAAACGCCTTTTCAATTCACAGAACATATAACATTGTTTATTTGAAGATGAAGATGTTAATTAAGGAATATTCTAAATGTCGTTTCTAGATACAAACTAAACAAGTTAAACTCAAAACTTTAATTATGTTTAATAATAGGATAAAAATACGATGTGTAGATACTAAAGGCGTTTTTGTTTTTTTCCCAGCGGTTAAAACACTCCGCTACAAATCAAGACAGGTTTGTAAGCAGCTTTCTATTGCGTATGACATTTGTTGATAAATTGATTATTACTCATCTATTAACATAATAATATATTCATTTTTTATTTGATGATAGAAGTCATCATAAATACTTAATGCATAGCAACAACATTAATTAAAACCCACATATTACTTTTATGAAAACATAATTATTTGACCTAATCTAAAATTAATTAACCACTGTAAATAATAGTGGTTATTGTTATGAGCACTTTTCATTATCCAATTTTTAGAGCACTACAAAAATAACTACAAAAATGTAAAAGTGGCCATCAATCAGATGGGCGCACTAGCTCGCTAACAGCCTTTACACCATGCGATATTAGTACACTATCTGATCTAGTGCTTAGTAAATTGTATAATGAAATGGCTGCTAAAGACTATTATAGATTATTTGAAAACACTCGTCCACGTAAACTATAAAAGGTTCGAAGAACTGTTGGAACTCGAGGAAGAAATAGCGTTATCAACAGATATCGTAAATTTTGTTTTGTTGAAGGAGGACACACTTAACAGGTTATTACCCACTTTCTCCCCTCATTCAAAAAGCTCTTGATTTTGTCCAATAAAAACATATATATACGTCGTATCGTTTTTAATACTTTTACATATATGTTTTTCTACAAGAAAAATATAAAATTTACCTCTCCCTGGTGCAAAGAACGCCTCCCCTTTAAAAAACCTTGTATCCTCCCAAGGTTACATTTTACTTATTTGAATACAAGATACTCTCTTAAACTGTTTCTAAAGGTAGCAGTTTGATGTTTAGTACATAGGTATTGGTTACAAAATGCAAAACGAACTTTAATATTATGGAAAAACGACGAGAGAAAATAACGCGTTCAAACTACGACCTTTGTTTCTATTTACAATCTACTTAATGAAACTAACAGAAAAAAAAAACAAAACTATCTTTCATTTCTATAAAGTCAGCAATTACTATTTCCTATACCGTATATATTTATTATATACATCTGATTTCGTTATTATTTTTTTAAATGTCTTTTAATTTTTTTTAAACCTATCTTATGTTATGAATATGTTAATGTAAGAAAAAAGTAATAGAATTATAATTTTTATACATCGTATAATAACCATAAATTGGTAAAAGTAAATATAATTTTATAATCATAAAGCGCGCTTTACGGTTAAATATCAAATTAACATAACAAGAATATAGTTTTAAATTTTTTTTATCAACAATAAAATATTTTCTTAATGGGTTTCGTGACTAGTTTAAAAAAAATTGACATTATAACTAAGTATATGTAATATAAAATAAATATATAAGTAAATCAGATAAATATATAAGTAAATATTATTATTATTATTATTATTATTATTATTTCTGTCGGGGACGTCCACTGCCGGACGGACGATCCACCCGCGTTGAGTGCTGGTCACTTCATCCATTTCCCCATAATGATATGGATATACCAGCGGTCACGGTTCCCCTTTGAATCTTTTGGTTTCTTTGCAAAATCTTATGATGTTTTCTACTTTCAGTTGTCCTAGGTATAATATGTCTAATATGTCCGATCCCATTATCTCCCATCTCGACATCGAGTACATTGGGCACTGAGCGAGTAGGTGGAAACTGGTTTCTTTGCTATCCATGCACTCAGGACATATTGGATCTCTTGTCGCTCCTATCACCGTCAGATGTTTATTAAGTCGACAGTGTCCTGTGATTACCTCTGTGATAAGCCTCATGTTCGCTCTGGATAGTCTCATTAGTTGACTTGTCTTTTTCTTGTCCATACCTTTGATGAAGATCTTGGACTGTTTCATGCCCTTTGAGGATTTCCATCTTCGGTTGGTCTTCATCATCTTAATGCTTTGATTGATTACTCCTTTTGTGATTCTGTGTGGGATCGGTAACCTTGGTTCCGGTCCCACCAGGTTCACATTCGCTCCATCTCTGGCTAGTTTGTCCGCTATTTCGTTGCCCGTGTGGCCCTTGTGTCCGGGAACCCAGGCTAGCGTGACATCGGCTTTCCTGGTCGTTTCCTTCAATGTGTTCTTGCATTCTTTGACAATTGCCGAGGTTGTCTCTGCTTTGTTGAGTGCTTTCAGCGCTGCCTGGCTATCGCTGTAGATGGTAATCTTACCTGTTTCTGTAAGTTTGTTTACCATGTCAGCGCATTCCATAATGGCATATATTTCCGCTTGAAAGACGCTAGCGAGTCTTCCTAGCTCTATTGATCTGTTGATTTCTACCCCGTCCGCACATTTTATATGCACTCCGGCTCCAGATAGCATCGTTTGTTCTATTCTAGAGCCTTCTGTGTAGCATATAGTGCCCTTAGACTCTATCATCCAGTTTTCTCTTTGTCCTATATGTATCTTGTACTTTTTGTCAAATGAGATCATTGTTGAAGAGGATCATTGATATTTTGCTTTCATATTGTCTATTTATACTGGCATGACCCTCATCGGTGTTTTTAATGGTCCATTGTCCAGTGCTCTTTAGCTTAAACCACTGTTCAGCTGCTCTCCTTTTAATTTCATTATATCCAGTGGGTTTAGTCCCATCATGATTTCTAGTGCAGCTGTGGGTGTTGTCCTCATCGCACCGGTCGTCATGAGGGCCGCTAGCCTTTGGACTTTGTCTAGTTCTTGTTTATTTCTGCCTAAGGCGGTCCTGTGCCACCAAACCAGGGCACCATGTAGGATTCTTGGCAATATTATTGCTTTGTATATCCATAGTACCGTCGCTGGTTTGATACCCCAGGTTTTGCCTATTGCTCTTTTACACTGCATCATAGCTATTTTTGCTTTTGAGCATGTTTTGCTTATAGGCTCGTTGAAGTTTAATTTGCTATCCAGTATAACTCCTAGATATTTTATTTCCTTTACCATTTCTAAATTTTGGCGGTCTAGTCTTACTGGTGCTATGTGTCCTATTTTCCTTTTGTTGGTGAACAGGACTACTTTGGTTTTGTCCGGGTTTAGGTTGAGACCCTTGATATAAGTAAATAAAGGAAATCTTAAAATGTAGGTACGGATTTAAAAAATAACACGATATCTAGTTTGCATTTGCGAAACTGCTGCCAACCTGTTTAAAACAATAGAGAATAACCTAAAATAAGATAACCTAAAATAAGTTACAAAACACTAACAAAAAACAAATTGATTTTTATTATTTACAATCTATTACATATTCACGTATATTTTATATCTTACACACATCTATATATATCTTAAATAATACTAAAAACATCACTTTATCAAAGTCTGTAAAAACGTGTTAAGATCTTGCAAAAAAACTTAATTATTTAAATTGATTAATCATTATATATTTCATTTCATGCAAATCAATAACAATTTATTTATCTACATATGTTTTAAAATAATTTATTTATCTACCTAAGAAACACAAGCATGTTTTAATGACATAACTTTTTTTTTATTTGGCTACACTTGGCTACGATTGAATTATTTACAAGTAATTTTAAAAACAATATTTTTACATTTTTAAGAACATTTTCATAATTAATACAATATTTTTGTTAACCTAGATCTAAAAATTCTGGAAATATTTCTTGACACACCTAATATTTATAAATGAATAATAATAATAACTTTATTATTATTCTTATCAGTAATATTACGTCAAGAAATATTTTCCCCAAGATTATAATCTAGGATACGCCTAGTCCTAAGTAAAAAAAAAATACTGAATTTATAAAGCGTTGTTTAGACATGTGTGATTTAACTCTAAAGCTAAGAAATCGTTGGGATGAGGTAAACGAATGTGTTACGCCATTTATAAAAGGTCTATGATAAAAAAATCCATAAATATTCTGTCAAATTTGTTATGTTGTTAATGTACCTATTGTATAACTACTTCGAAATCAACATTTCATTAACTGTCAGTTAAAATCAATCAAACCTGATCTAATTATTGCTACTAAAGATTGAAATTCAATACATACCTATATCAAATATCAGTACGAATATCTAACTTGTAAATTGATTTTGTCAGAATTTTTGGGGTGCATTCAACCGTGTATTGTAAGGTTGTGGATTAAAAATTTCAACTGTATATACCTACATGGCCTACTACCTATTACGTAGTTTTAAAAGTTATCTTAAAATACAATAAATTAAAATACTAATTGAGTTTTTAATTCACAAAAAACATGCATATTTTGTTTAAATTTATAATTAAATCTTTGGAAATAAATATTTACATAAATTATAATAATTGTTTTAAATCACATATTTTGTTGCCTCTGTTGGCCATGACCAAATACAAATAGACACTCTTTTGCCTACAATATTTCTTTATACCTTTGCTTGTAAATCACATCAGAAAAGAATATATATATTGAGTAAGTTTGAATATTGATGTTGGTAGTTGCTATACAGTCGTTTTCAGTAAAATGTTCAAAACTATGGATTCTAGAACTATAACTTACTTAAACTATAATATTTTGTTGAGCGACATATGCCATGCCTTTAATGTGAAGGGTTGTAATAAAAAGTAAAAAATGAAGACAGTGAATGATACTAAATGGCTAAAAACACCAACCTTCCTTCGTCATCGAGGATGATGTACTGACTAAAAAAGATAATTCGATTTTTATTTTTTTTTTATTTAGGAAGAAAACAGTTGTATACAAATAAAGAAAAAATACATGCATGTTAATAATTACAAACCTATAGTTCCCTCAATTTAAAAACAAAAAATAAAGAAAAATATAAATTCAGAAAAAAAATCGAACTCTTACAATTTCAGTTTCAGATTTTCTAGAGGCTATAATTCCTAAATTGTGAATTAGCTATTACACTTATTACAATTAGCTATTTACTCTTTTTATTTCTGCACTATAATCAACTCAATCTGGTGAGAAACAAAAAATCCAACAGCTGTTCTATTCCTATTCTGTGGCAGTTTTCAATTATAATAAATTTATGATGACATAATGAAAAAAGACTATAAAAGTCAACCGGTCAGAGGTTAATCGTATCTGCGGGCGCAGGTATATGATTTTAGCAAGTTTATTTATGTGGAAATAAAGTAAGCTTAAATTTAAATTAAAATAATCAACATGTTTTACCAATTTTGAATATATGAGTAGATGCAGAATTTTTTATGCAAATACAATGACAGTTATTAATAATTTTAGGCGTATCCTCGTACCTCCCAACTTTCGTGAAAAACTTATTATATAGTTCATACGTGAATTGTAACCTATGTGAATAAATCCTAATTCCTTAACGTGATTTGTCAGTTGGCGACATTGAGTGGCGTACCGCGAATACACACTGTTACTCTGTTTGTCTGACAGTTCTTCAAAATAACAACAAAAGCTAATCATCACATCAGGCATCTGATAATGCCTAGGATAAAGATAACAAATCATTTTAAAGCGATCATTCATTCACTTTTTATTAGATATTTACAAACTTTGGCCAATAACTTGGCCGCTTTACTATAAACATTAGTCTTTACTTTTTTATTATTTTTGATTGAACATGTAATATTCACTCTAAAATTGAAATGTATGTTTATATGTGACGTTTTCTGTCTTCAAATATATAGATTCAAATCAGGTTTGATTTTGCCTTTCTCTAAGTATTACGTATTACTTGATAATTGTATCTTGGCATTAATTTCAAAACCTAGTAAACAAGTAAAATATTTCCTGTGTTTGATCTTACATTGATTATCCAATTATCTCTTATTATATATGGATATAAATTGATGACATTTGACACCTTTATTTATTTGGCAGATACATTAATTGACGAATATTGGATTTAGGTTTTTAATTTAACCCGATATTTGAAATGTTATTTGTGATTTTTTGTATCTTTTAAATATTAAATTAATCTTTTCGGGCTTTAGGCATGGTGATGTAAAAGTGCTAAAATATTTTAAGACATCATACAGTTTTATATTATATATTACTAACTGAGCTACTTCTGTTCCCCCTCGTTTGAAAAAAAGGCATACTATACAAAATCGTACGTTTTAGTTTTTTTTTTGTGTCGCTAGGAAATGAGAAGAGAATATATTTTAGTCAAAATGAATAAGTATACATTAATAATAATAATATAATATAATAACATCAGGACAAATTACATACATCGATCTAACCCTAAGTAAGCAAATTATTTGCTTGTGTAATAAGGGTGTTAGACTATGATACAAATACATAGAGATACACATATAAATACTGAGAATATATTTAATAAACGACCAAACCCAGAAACACAGACATCTATGCTCATCACATAAATGCCTGTCTCCGCCGGGAATCGAACCCGAGCCCCATTGCGTTGTGACACGTTAGGCGTCTGCGCTAACCACTCGACCAACGGGGCCGTAATTTTTTGATATTATATATGTTATAGAAGATATATAATAATATTATTATCACAATAAATATCAATAAAATCCGTTCAGTAATTTTTAGGTGACGAACAAACAATCAGAAATAAAAATATTATAGAGGTCTGTTTCCGCTCGTTACTATTATATTATTATAGATTGTAAAAGCCTTCATTTCTTTAAAGTAACTCTGTCAAGTGCTGAGTAATGGCGTCATGATTTGACTTTTAATATTTTAAAAGGTATACCTAATCACTTAACAAATATGAAGTGTGCAAATTTAAATAAACACATTATGTACAAGGACATGTACTCGCTTAAATTATTATATAAAAATAACCTACTCTTATATACACATATACCTAGATATATTTTTGTGTGTTTATATTTATCTAGTGTCATTATCTAAAACAAATGTGGTATCATAGAGACATCGCTATGCCGCGTGGCTTTTACAAACACATAAATAACATACATTAAACAAAGACTTAAAAAAATTGTGGATCACACAAAAAATTTCCCGGGTAGAAATCGAACCCACTACTTATGTCTCATCAGTCCAAGTCTCTTATCATCCCGATAGCAATAAATCATGGGATGAGGAAATGAAACCTTTAATTGACCTTTGCATTCTTGATTCTTTACCTCTATTGCATTCTTGAAGATGTAATAATATATTAGTAAATACAATACAGTTTAAAAAAAATGTAATCGAATTATGATCACAGTTTATATGTCATGTTATAAAATATAAATATTAATATATAAATTCTAAATTCATTAAGACGAGTATCGACACGGCAGAGGGACGGAGACGGATTTTCAAAAGTCCCAATTCCGAGTCCTGCTCGTGGTAAGGGGATTTTCATACGATCATTAATACAAATTTCGTTGTACGGCTACGTTGTTAGAATATGATTTTTTTGAATGAACATAAATATGAATTTTACAGGTGGTAGATCATAATATAGGGTCCCCGGCAAAGTTACCACCCATCGGGCAAAGTCGTACCGCAAAGCGACCTAGTCGTGTTCTGGCACGTTGCTTGATATGCTGTTTATGGGAAATGGTTCTTAACAGCTGCGTTGCGTTGGCGAATCGGTTTGACGTCGAGTTGGCGTTTGTTTTGTCGGGTGTCTAGTCGAGGAGGGTAGCGGGATTCGAAGCGACCGCTTTCCGCTGACCGCCCGCAGATAGTTGGGTCCCCAATTAGTGGGTTCGCCACCCACGAAAGGCTGCCCCGCCAGCTGTGAAAAATCACAGGGTGGCTCCAGCGTGCTAGTTGGCGACCAGTCGATCCCCGCAGTCTCCAGACTAGCCTCCCAGTGGCAAGACATCACCAATTTCGACGTCGGGTTCGATACGTACCGCATCGTTTAACTGCCATTTTCCATCTCTATTCACTTTTATTTATTATTTATGAAAAATGTTTTTACAGCGGTTACACTCCTCCTCATTTAAAGTGCACCTCACTAATATCAGTAGTTTGCACTGTAATATCTTAGCTGTCTATCACCACCTGCAGACAGAGCAGCCGCACTTCTTCTTTTTGACGGAGCCGCAGATACAATGTCCTTTGAGCGCTGCGCACCTGGATTATCCCGGATACACGTTACAGCACAATTTTAGATCACGTGCCGAAGTCTGTGTGTACGCGCGGAACGACCTCTGTTTCCAGCGTCTCCGTCACCTTGTAGGCCCCACTTTTTCTTCTCTATGGGTTTTAGTAGACACAGGAAACGAAAAAATCCTGTATTCCTGTGTCTACAGTTCACACAGCGGTGATCAGGAGACAACTAGATTGAGTATCTCTGTGAGGCTGCTGATGTGGCTTGCATCAGTATCCTTCAGCGCAGCTAGTCTTTCTGGGGTTGTCATCAGAAATGACTGTTAAAGTACCAGAAAACCGACCATGCTGGAAGAGATACGCGGAACTTTGCTTTGTCCTTGAACCTCTTTCAGCTGGTGAGCCAAGCGATAAGGGTACCAGATGGGGTTGACCATACAGCCGATTGCCTGGACCTTCTACTGACAACTGATCCGGACAGGTATCGTGTAGAGGTCACCTCCCCCTTGGGAACCTCCGATCACTGCCTGATGAAATCTGTGTTAACATATTCCCCACCAGCTCTCGAACCACATGGTGTTAGGCGAGTATGGAAATACAAGTCAGCAGTAGAGATCAAGTACAGTCTGAAAGAGAAGCCATAGAGCAGCGTTTGAGTGACAGACCTCAGGCAGTCTCCGCATGGAGCAATGCCAATCTTGTTAAATTCAACGCCACCAAAACGTAAAGCACAGGATTGGAACAGCTTGCCTGCGTCGGTATTTCCGGCCGAATACAATGTGGATACATTCAAAAGAAGAGTGAATAGGTTGCTAGGGTAATGCGCCTTACCACCTAAGACTACATTCCACTTACCATCAGGTGGAATGTAGTCAAGCATTGCCCTAGATTATATAATAAAGAAAATATATATATGAATATGACAAAAACGGATAAGGGACAAAATGTTTGTGGTTTTGATACAATGTTACACCACTTATCTGTAAGTTGGCGGAAATACTACCAACAAGCTTTTTCAAAGAAGGTTGACAGCACTAAAACTTTTGCACAATGTCATGCAATATGCTAGATATATAACTCCGATTACAAATAATAGGGATAAGAGCAGGAGGATGATGAGTTACTTACATAATGTAATAAAGCATAGCGCAAGTAACATATTTATAAAAAATATTAATTAGGTATAAATTTAAAAATATACCATTTACAAGACGTATAAATTATTTAACATTCGAAATTGTATAAGAAAGATATCTATGGGTTTGTAAGTTATAGTGAATATTGATATATAATATTATATATAATGTATATACATATATATATTTATACTATTTTTGTTTTATTAGGTGTAAGGTATATTCTTTTTTTTAATATCTTTTCTTTTTTATTGTTTTTTTTTTCAATTATATATTGTACACGATGTCTTCCAATATTCGATCACAATATCATATTTTTTGGGTTGGCTGGAAGAAATCTCTGCACCTAGAGATAATCTCACCTTTTGTGCATTTTTATGTATTTCTTTTTCTTTTTTTAATGTTTTGTGTGCAATAAAGTATTAAATAAATAAAGTTTATTCAAATATAAGTATGTATTTCTAAATGTCCATGATTCGTTTCAACCTTAGACACACTTTAGTCTTTACAATCAGGAACTTTACATTCAGGAACTAATCGAAATTGATTACTTTGCAATTAATTGTGCAAATTAATAAATCATCAATATAATTGTGCAATTATAACGCAATAATAAAAATTTTAAATAAACTGCTAAGAAGATTCTTGTAATTATCCTGGTTTAACAAATTATTACACTTTACCGCCACATGTTGTCAGGGCTAACATAGCTTGTAAGTAACATTCGAAAAAGTAAAGAAATATTGGATTTGTTTTTACGTTATTCTGAACATTTTTTAAAACATTTTCTCCTTTTAAGAACCCTTCTTGAATTCCTAAAAATATATAAAAATCCGAAATGATCCAGTTGTTCTAATTCACTATTCCTTTATATATACATATTAAAATATAATAAGCAATTTTGTTTTTTTAGCTCAACTGTATGACAGATTTAATTATTGGTTATATTGGTTTGACGTTCCGCATCACGCAAATAGTAGACGAAGTTTGATGGTAATAGGTAGACGAATTTGATTAAATTTAGTGATATACTTTTTATTGCGAAACGTTTTATTATAGCAAATTCTATTATTTTCAGCGTGATGTTATCTTGCATATTTACACTTGGGATGGTTTTCAGCGTTATTGGTGACACAATGCGACTAGGTCTTCAGCTTATATAGCTTATATATAGGTTCATGAAGTAGTGAGGCAGTATGAAAGATGTAGATATGCATAGTTTGATTAGGTAAACATTTATAATAAAATCATCTTCCATTGTTAAGGTCTTAGTTTCCTTTAAATTCAAATTTAAAATCTTAAATGCCCAGTACCTAGTGTTAAATTTAATACGCAAACAAAGTACTACAAATAAATTAGCACATTCACGCACTTACCACAACTATTCCAATAATGCACCTCATTTTAACAATCAGTCTATAGTAAAAAAAAGATTAAATACTAGAACATAACACCTCCTTGCTCGAGGTTTGAACTTCAAATATAGTCTATATCACACGCTATTTACCGCGCAAATATTGAAAGCTCCCGCGCACAATTGAGTATTGACAGCTCATTACGAGGTATCACACAAAATGACAAAAATAATATTGAATAGTCAATAACGGGAAAACGGTAATGTGTTGTCGTAATGAAATCTTTACATTCACTAAGTTACAGTGAACGATGGTGGCTTATGACCTTACCCGTCCTCTGGTGAATTATGTAGCAATTATATGAACAGAACATTGTGTTTATTTAGATTTACGTAAAAAAAATTATCGATCTGGTAATGAATGAAATGTGCAATGCTTTGCGTAAGTCCTTTCAATGTACAAATCCTGTTATTATAGAAAGTTTTTAGATATTATTTACTTAGTTTGTTATGTATTATTTTTCGTAATTTATATTCTTATGTATTCTTTTTTCCAGACTCAGTAATTCAATATATTTTTTTTGTTTTTAGATAGGTATTCAAAAATTATTTATAAGAAAGAAACAATACAGAAAACAATGAAATGGTAATATTCATAGTATTATGTATAAATCATAGTTAGGTATATATTCATTATCGAATTACATTTTTATCACAGCAATTAAATTAAAATTGTCATATACCTACCTAAGTCCTTAGAATCAATAATTTCAAAACAACCATAATAAATCATGATTGAATATTAAATTGTTTGTTTCTTGAACACTGTTGTAACTATTCTATAATAGCGAAGTTAAGAATAATTCCGGAATATAAAAACATCTAATAAATAAATGATATAGGCACCGAGTATATACCTGCAGCTTAGAGGTCAAAAGGTAGACGATCCTTTGAAACAGGTGTTACTAGATGTTCTCAAATATTGATGAAAAAACAATATTATATATTATTAGTTATACAACTATAAAATAATTGTTCACGCTCACTGTATTCTGAACATTTTATATATTTTTTAATTATTTATTCTTTGTATTTGTGTGGCCACAATATTAGCGAGATTCATAAGCAGTTTGTGACAGCGTCATGGGCGTACCTAGATTCTGTGCTAGGGGAGGGGGCAAACCAGATTTCTTTAATATATTTTTGTAATTTTGGAGCTTTAAAAAACCCCCGATACAAAAAAACCTCTAAAAAGAATAAAAATAATATTATTATGTACTTATTGAAGTGCATAAGAACTTCTACCCCGCATATAACGTCAATATCTTGGAGACGACTATTTGATTGGGATGGTTTAGACGACAAAAATTGGATTGGGATGGTTTATACTTAATTAATTTCTATAGCAAGACTAAGGTTAGGTATACCTTATAAGATTGCTTGTTCTACACGTGTAGGTACTTTTAACATACGAGGGTGGGTCAAAAAGTTCGCGGAATGAGGGGTATGGAGGGGGAAAAGGCAACTTTTTACTACCTGCACTAGTTGTGACACTCATTAAGAGTATAAATACTAAGTTTCAAAACAATTAGGTCATAATTCACTGAGCTACACGTCAATCAACAAGTCAATCCGGAAGAATGCTCTTCTGGTGGAGCAGAAGCAGCGGCGAGTTGAGTGTTGTCGCGAGTTTTTGGCGCTCTGTGGTGATCAAAAGGATGAAGTTTTGAACCGAATTGTGACTGGCGATGAAATTTGGGTTCATCATTATGAGCCTGAGTCTAAACAAGACTCCATGCAGTGGCACAAAAAGGGCACACCACCCCCGAAGAAATTTAAAGTGTCTCCGTCGGCTGGAAAACTCATGGCTTCTGTTTTCTGGAATTCAGAAAGAATCCTCCTTATTGATTATAAAGAAAAGGGTGTTTCTATAACTGGGAAGTACTACGCTAGATTATTAGAACGTCTGCGAGTTGCTGTGAGGGAGAAAAGACGGGGAAAATTGACCCAAGGTGTGCTCGTTTTGCACGACAATGCACCTGTGCACAAGGCGCAAGTTGCGATGGCTGCTGTTCAAAGAATGGGCTTCGAAATCTTAGAACATTCTCCCTATAGCCCAGATCTAGACCCTAGTGATTTTTATTTGTTCCCAAAAATGAAAAAAGAGCTGCGAGGGAACAAATTTTCCATTGATGAAGAAGTGAAGAGCGCTATTTCGGCCTATTTTGACGACAAAGAGAAATCATTTTTTTTTCAATGGTATTAATAAATTAATTGATAGGTCTAATAAATGTATTAGAGTTAAGGGGGATAAATTGAGAAGGAAAAATAATTTTGTGTTTTATTTCTTACTTTTTACCCTTCATTCCGCGAACTTTTTGACCCACCTGCGTATATAAGAATATGACAAATATTGCAACGTATCTGCAAACATGATTAATCTTATTGCTAATAATGTTCGGAATTATATAAAAAGAACCTTTTACTTTTTTCTGTTTCCAATTTCTAGGCTGTTCATTAGTCTTTTGAATGACACAATCTATGCATATATACCATACATTTCTAAGACGGACAATTATTTTTGTTCAATTCATCTACGAAATAAAGCCATCCTTTTTTTCTATTAAAACTTTAAACTATAATCCGTTTGTTAAGTTATTCAGATGCTAAATTCATCGAAGCGGATAAGGATACGGTAGTTCAATTGGCAAAGCGACGGGATGGTTTCCGATAGGTCGCATGTTCGAATCCTTCCCGTGTAAATAGATTTTTTTATTCTATAGTTATTAAAAAAACATTTTTATGTTTCTAGGAAGCCGTCTAAGCTTATTCCCTCTGGAATATCATTTCGAATGATATTGTGAAAGTACTCACGAAGTGAATTGTAGAATAAATCCGTTATGTAAAATGAACAAGTGTAAATTAAAAGTAACGCAATGTTGTATTGAATTTGATAACGCAAACGACATATTGCAACAAGCTTAAGTCAATAGAACTCAAGTCAATTATATAATTCGTAGTGCAACTCCCAAGTATATTTTAGCACTCACAAGTGACAGGACTGAAGACGCTCGCTGAAAAGGATGTAGGGGAACATGGGGGAATGGGAGCTAGCGGGTAATGAGAGCTATTAAAATTTAAAGAGACAGGAACGTACAAGTAGCGCGAAACTGAAAGGAATGGCTTCATAAACATTCGGTTACATCACGTGATCGCCGCCGACCAGCTCAATAGCACGCGCATAGCGGTAAGAAGAGAAAATATATTTGAATTGACCACGTTATAAAATAGTACAAAATCTCAAACAAAGTGAGTACCTAAACTTTTATTATTCCGTCGTATTTTGTTTCTATTGTATGCACTATTTAATCAATTTTAAGATAAAATTGAAAACTAAATAAATTTAGCGAAGATTTTTAGGTTGGTGTCGTTATTTTTTAAATAGTTAGTTTACGGGTAATGGGAGCTACTCACGCTCCCATTACCCCGCCATGGCTCTTATTACCCCTTACGAGTTGAAAAACTTAAATAGTCCAAAAAAATATTCTTAAAATGGCTTGAGCATTTCATAAAATTTAGAAGTCCTACTCAGGAACAACAGATTTTGCTTATTATCGACAATCATAATAGTCATGCTACATAGAATGGAGGAGAAGAAGGAGAAAAAAGATATAAGAGAGAAGAAAGGGATAAAACCAAAGAAAATCCAAATAAATAAATGTAAAAATATGATACAGATTAAGAATAAATTATGTTAAAAAAACATAAATAGAGTAACTAGAAATTTGTTTCAAGAGAGCACTACTGACGAATCATCTATTGATGAAAATAATATTTGTGATTATGGTTCTGAATATTCTGATGGATGAATAAAGCATCAACTTCATGAATCCTTTTTAGCCGTTTTGTAACGGTCAAAACTATAGTTCGCACACATACTTCTACAACTACACTAAGTAATCCTTATCTGATAGTAATCACATCTCTAGCAGGCCGTTAAAATATTGGTGTTCCTGGTCCGAAATCTAAAAAGGGAGTAGTTTTCTGATTATAATACATTTTTAACATATATTATATACATTGAAAATGTAAAAAATATGTTTACATTTACATAAATAGTTAAGAGTTAAATTAAAATTGAATTAAGAACTACATAATTAATATACAGAACATTGTAGTTATTCATTATGGTATAAAACACCTACTGCTACAAAACCCATATTTGCAACAACCGCGGCAATTAAAAAGCTATAAATAAAAAATATTAAAAAAGATATTATCAATAATATGCATAATATATAAGATAGTATAAAAAATAATAGATACGTCGAGCAAACAGCCAGAAGATGTCATATTTGTCCAAGAGCCAGAGACAGAAAAACAAAGACTGTCTGCACTTAATATCAAGAAAAAGTTTACAATGACTAAATGATTGTTTTCTGCAGAATTTGCGACACCCAAAAACTTATATTTGGTATATGGTTATTACAAATTTTATAAATCCGCTTCGTTTAATTGAAAAGCATTAAGCATTACACACACTACAATGCGATACGTAACTCACTCTTCTTCATTGTTTATGTTAACACTGTCAATGTCAAAAATGTTTCATGTCTAGGCAACAACGAGTTTATTAAAATTTGTATTGAAATATAAATTTTTATTATTTTCGCTTATTCAATATTTAAATTTTACTTTATAGCTACTGCTTGAAGCTTTATGTTTGATGATTTATCCCAAATAGTTAATGATTCATGCTTAATGCTACATGCTTAGTGCTTATCCATTAATGCTTGAAGATTAATAATTGACGCTTAATAATTGACGCTTGATAATTGACGCTTATTAATTGACGCTTATTAATTGACGCTTATTAATTGACGCTTATTAATTGACGCTTAATGATTGACGCTTAATGATTGGCGCTTAATGATTGGCGCTTAATAATTGACGCTTATTAATTGACGCTTAATAATTGACGCTTAATAATTGACGCTTATTAATTGACGCTTAATAATTGACGCTTGATAATTGACGCTTAATGATTGACGCTTAATGATTGGCGCTTAATGATTGGCGCTTATTAATTGAAGCTTATTAATTGACGCTTAATAATTGACGCTTAATAATTGACGCTTATTAATTAACGCTTAATAATTGACGCTTGATAATTGACGCTTAATGATTGACGCTTAATGATTGACGCTTAATGATTGGCGCTTAATGATTGACGCTTAATAATTGACGCTTTATAATTGGCGATTATTAATTGACACTTAATAATTGACGCTTTATGCTTATACTTTGATGCTTAATGCTTTATTACAAATGCTTTGTGCTTACTGCTTGACACCTATTGCTTAATTCTTAATGCTTAACACTTTATGCTTGACGATTAATTATTGATGCTGGATGCTTAGTACTTAACACTGAACTCTTCATGCGATTCAGCAGTTTTTACGTAAAGGAGTAAAATACAAACAAACGAACATACAAGCTTTAGCATTTATAATATAATAACTTAATACATACATGTAGATAAAGTTGTATTTAATAAAAATGTACTTCTAGAAACTACCTTACTTAGTCTTGGCATCAATCTTAACTACATGCTATTGTATGGTAATAAATTATATTGACTAAAACGTAGTTTTAATTAATATATAAACTTTACTATAATATACGCCAATCACTTTAGTTTCAAATAGAAGTAACGATTATTAAAAAGGTTATGATCAATAATAAGCATAATATATAAGATAGTATAAAAATAATAGATACGTCGAGCAAACAGCCAGAAGATGTCATATTTGTCCAAGAGCCAGAGACAGAAAAACAAAGACTGTCTGCACTTAATATCATGAAAAAGTTTACAATGACTAAATGATTGTTTTCTGCAGAAATTTCACCCAAAAACTTATATTTGGTATATGGTTATTACAAATTTTAAAAAATCCGCTTCGTTTAATTGAAAAGCATTAAGCATTACACACACTACAATGCGATACGTAACTCACTCTTCTTCATTGTTTATGTTAACACTGTAAATGTCAAAAATGTTTCATGTCTAGGCAACAACGAGTTTATTAAAATTTGTATTGAAATATAAATTTTTGTTATTTTCGCTTATTCAATATTAAAATTTTACTTTATAGCTACTGCTTGAAGCTTTATGTTTGATGATTTATCCCAAATAGTTAATGATTCATGCTTAATGCTACATGCTTAGTGCTTATCCATTAATGCTTGAAGATTAATGATTGATGATTGACGCTTAATGATTGATGATTGACGCTTAACGATTGATGATTAATGATTGACGCTTAATGATTGACGCTTATTAATTGACGCTTATTAATTGACGATTAATGATTGACGCTTAATGATTGACGCTTAATGATTGACGCTTAATGATTGACGCTTAATGATTGACGCTTAATGATTGACGCTTTATGATTGACGCTTTATAATTGACGCTTAATGATTGACGCTTTATGATTGACGCTTATTAATTGACGCTTAATAATTGACGCTTTATAATTGACGCTTATTATTTGACGCTTAATGATTGATGCTTAATGATTGACGCTTAATGATTGATGCTTTATGATTGACGCTTATTGATTGATGAAAATCTATGCATGATATGTTGGTAAAAATGGAGAATTATGGTATCGTTGCAGAACTTGTGGCAAATGGGCCCATTCTGAGTGTTCAGGTTGCGATCACCCTAAAGATGATATTTGCAATTTTTGTTTAAATCCCTAATTACCTTTTGTTTTTATTTTATTTTTTGTTAAAAATGATATATTTTATGGTTTGTTGATTACGTTAAAGTTTTGAATTGTTTAAATTTCTGTTAAATAGGTGAAAATAGATTTTATTTTGTTTATTTTTATTTCATGGCTCTCATTTCACATGTTAAAGCTTCTTGGCTCTCATTACCCGATGCGAGGGGTAATGGGGGCGAAAGTAGGATTTTAAAAAAAGGTGATTTTACTTATCTAATGATATATTTTATAAATGGTACTTCTCAATTATTGAAAGCCAGATAACTAAAAGACTGATTAGTGTCTATAAAAGTCTATGATTGTAACCGAAACTGTTTTTTTTTTTCACTTTTCCTTACATAGCTCCAATTCCCCCACTCTCCCCTAAAGCTTGAAGTAGGTACATACGTATGTAGTCTATGCGGTTTCGAAATGCTTTCTCCGGAAGGTTAGTTGGGGACGAGAAAAGTAGCTTTTCAGTTGTTATAGATCTAAGTATTACAAACAAATACAATTATCTAGTAAAACTTTTAGCAAACACTTTTAAGGCTAAAATCTTCATCAGAAGCGAGATTCAGCAAACACAAATCACCAGCGTTTGCTGTTTCATTGTTAAACCATGCTCAGAAAATTTAAATTACAGCTCAAAAATTATGAAAATATATATTAATGAAATCTAGGTACGCCCAAGTATGTAGTTGTATTGTCGAGTTTGGTTATTTGTATGTTTATACCTTTTGTGTTGAAATTCTAATCTCTTACTATTAGGATTTTTTTTAATAAGTCGACTTAAAATATAATCGTCTTGGCCACGACACAATACCTACTGCCGGTTTTACGCTTACATTTTACCAGTTGCTTATTTTTAATATTACTTTTTAAAACTTGTGAAATAGTGACAAAGTTTTAAAATAAAAGTATTTAAATAAAATAATATCTATCTAAATCGGTTATTGGCATTCAAGGGCTATGTTATCCGAAAAGAAAATATTGAAAACGATACCAACTAAAAAAATATACATACAAATCATTTTATGTTTAGCCTCATTTAAATGTATTATTTAACAAAATCAATGCATGTAGCTCCCTAATAAATGAACTGAGACGAGAGGCGATGAGAATGTAATGTACCTAAATACAAGATGGAACTATTTACTTTTTAAATACATTCAATATCGTTGCGTAATATACAATCATGGTATTATATTTTCGTTAAGAAATCATTAATTTAGTAAGCGGTTGGATTTATATTGCAAATATTCCCATGAATTATGTTTCATCACACCAGATCACCGAGTTATGCTAAATAAGTTAAAACGATTGTTTTTGAACGGTTATATACAGACAGGTTAATAGGCTTCTTTCCAAATCGTTTTTGTTTAAAACCTGAATGTCAATATCGCATCACAATTTTGCCTTTTGGCTGACTTTACGTATTTACTGCGATGAATCACTTGTTAATTTTAAATGACATTTAGATTGTTACTTCAGAATTTTAATTACTGTTTGTTCTCGGTCTGGTTAAATATTCTTAAGAATGTGAAACACACTAGAATTTATACATACAAGGATACTTAAAATTGAGGTAAGTATCGCATGGCTCACATATTTTCATTTTAAAAATAGTTAAGTTCGGGTCTAACGGTCCTTAAAATTAAGGTAAGATTAGCATGGGTTACACTTCTTTTTAAATTTATAGTTCCTGTCTACTTCTAATTAGGAAACAGCAATATCAACGTTTTCATGTTTTTGTAAAAAGAACTCTAGTACTTGTTGTTTTTAACCCCCAACTCAAGAAGGGGGTGTTATAAGTTTGACCTGTCGATTTGTGTATCATCTGTCTGTGACTATGTAGCAGCCAAACGCGTGGACGAATTTGATTGCGGTGTTTTTTAATCGAAAGCCTGGTTCGTCGAGATGGTTCTTAGCTATGTTTGGTCAAAATAGAAACAGTCGTCTCCAAGATATTGAGGTTTTATTAGTGCGGGTGAAAGGTTCTTATGAA
The DNA here is from genome assembly GCA_959347405.1 of Napeogenes sylphis. Classification (NCBI taxonomy): domain Eukaryota; kingdom Metazoa; phylum Arthropoda; class Insecta; order Lepidoptera; family Nymphalidae; genus Napeogenes; species Napeogenes sylphis. The sequence continues at coordinate 6,151,300 of OY365788.1, forward strand.
ATATTGATAGAAATACGTAAGCAAGTAATCATTTGTGTGTGTCCGTAGGTTCATTTAATGCAATAATGAATAAAATTTAAAAAGTATAAAAAATTAAAAAAAAATTGTTCAAACCCCCGGTACAAAAAGACTAAATATTAATATGTACTTATTGAAGTCGTTGCATCGGGGGCCTACTTAATAAAGAAAGAAATTAAAATGCAAGTAAGTTACCAAGGGAAATAAAGAAATTACGATAACGTAACTTCGTACAATAGACACCATCGTCAACGTACGTACAACGGTCCCCCGACGCAACGACTTCAATGAGTACATAATAATAATATTGTTTTTATTCTTTTAACCGGTCTTTTTGTATCGGGGGTATTTTAAAATTTAAAATTTTGTGTTAGTTTACTTTGGAGGTCATTTTGATATTACACATAATGTTTCCTAAGAATTAAACTTAAAATAATTTTGGATTCTTATATAATAAGCTGAAGAGTTGGTTTATTTGTTTCTACGTGCTTCTGCAATTTTTTTCGCGTTTAACCCGTCTTCGATAAGTTGAGTCTACATATAATATCAGTAGAAAGTGTAACGTTTTCTCGAAAGAGACGAAGTCCAGAGGGAGGCTAGAAGGAAAAACGAGGGGAGTTGGTAAAAGGGAATAAAAACATAAATTTGTTGGTTTTTTCGCCTGTATATGAAAACAATACAATACATCAAATCAAGTAATTGTTACAATATTATATATAATTTTTTAAATAATAAAAAATATACATACAAATCAGTTTATGTTTAACCTCATTTAAATGTATTATTTAACAAAATCAATGCATTTAGATACATATATAAATTACAGGCGACATGTACAGACAACATTCAAGTATGTATATATATGTTATAGTCACAGACAGGTGTGCCCTGTATAGTTAACATAGACATTTGCCTGTAACTACAACACATATGTATATATAAAGCGTAGTTTGGTGTGCGTCTAATAAAATATAAAGGCACTCGTGACATATTTTTTTATTTTTTTTTACTGCACTTATTAAAAAAATAGTGGAATCTCATTATAACGCGGTTTTCCAGAAGAAAACTAAACCCGCGATATAAAGCAAAGCTTAGTATGGAGTGTTAGTGGCCTGCAGGCTAAACCAACTTAAAAAGATGTGATATATGCATAAACACTATTACTTCATCCCCCTACATAAATTAAAATTAAATCTGTCTTGATGTACATAAGTGCAGTATTTTTTTTGTATTAAAACTAAATTGGCACAGTTATCTAAAATTATAATTAACATACAAATTAACAAAATAAATATCACACAGCAGCATTAATTTTATCAACTACGATTATAACTATTTTACATATTTCTTTAATAATATTGATATAAGCAAGTGTCAACTTTGAAAAACACGCTTAAATTAAAGTAAGTTACGATTAATTTTTATTAAAGTTCAAAAATCATACTTTTTAGTATGTATTATTAAGGTGCGTTCACACTGTAACATTTTATTTTTTTATTTTTTTTTCATCGAGTATATGACACATGATATAACAAAGATTATTATTGAGTATTATAAAAATTAAAAGATATATTTTACATATATACACACAACATTCTTAAGAAATATAATCTGTAATTTAGTTAACATAATAGTTATTTAAAAACTCATTTAATTAAAAAACATGCTATGCCTTAAAATGATATTTACTAAGATAGGCAGTAATCCGTCTCCTCAGGTACAGCACTGAATCAATACATATAAATGGTGTTTTTTTTCTTCTTTTATTATATTTGTTATTAGAATTTACTTGATAAGTGAATGGCATGGCAGTCTTATTGTATTTTTCTTTAATTTTAATGCATTAAAGTAATAAGTTTTATAACAATGTTAGTAAATGTAAACTCACCTTAAGAATATAAAATAACGGAAATATTTTTCTTCCTTCATAACCACAATAATATAGGAAACTTAATATCACATGCAGATTATTAAATCTTTTAATAATTATGCTTATTTTAAAAAATATGAAATAATATTTTTTAAACAAAATACATAAAATATGTTTGTTATTAAATAAGATGTCAACAAAATGATAAAAATACTATTAGGATAATGACAAGTTATTAAATTATTATTATTAGTACGAAAAAATAGTTTTTTTTTTTTCATTTTATACCTATAATTTATACTTTTTTAATCAAACTTGCGATAATCTAATTTTTTTTTTAGTTTTTGTCAAAATGTATTTTTTTTGTTCTACCTAAAGTACAAAATTTTTATAATCTATCTAAATATTTACATAATTTACAATAATGATTATAAAGGTTATTTGTTAAGTAATCCATTCTACACTCATAACTATCCCAAGCTCTTATTTTATGTGATATTTTATGATTAACAATAATCTGAATTCTAGATACTTCCATTTTTTTAAAATCCTAACCTATATCAATATAATTATTTTGTCAATTCTATCTAGACATTTAATACCATATTAACAACTAAATTTAGATTCTTATTATTGATAGACCTAATAATATCATATATGACACGAAAAGCCTAACTACAAATTTCCTATGACAACCCTACAGATATTTATAAATATTGACAACCCTAACTAAATTCGTAAACTACATATTATAACCTCTGAGGTTCTTGAGTCGTCTCTCTAGATCCTGTAAATCGTCCTTGGGCCAGGCCTCCGCCTTCTTCCTCTCACCTCCGGGGGCCATCTGGAAGGATCTAGGCTCGGGGGCCTTTCCTGGACTCTCGGAACTAGAAAAAATGAAATCTTTAATATATAAAACATCAGATTTTGTATATGTTTGCGTTCGCAGAGTAGCCAATGGATTAGAGTTCCATTTATGAACAAAAAAGTTATAATATATATACTTTTCATTTCGAAACTCCATAGAAATAGGTACTTTCAAGTTTTCGACAAATCATAGGCAACAACTAGTACTCATATTTATTTTACTAGCAATTTAACTAAATTAAATTAAAAAAATAGGTAATGTCCCAACCTGCAGTACTCTGTGCTGGAGCCCAGGTCGTCGCTGCTGTTGTAGAGCCACACGCAGGCGCCGGGCCGGTGGTCTCTCACGTGGTAGTCGCCCGTGTACTGAGGTGGGGCTGAGAAGTCAACGTCTAAGGGCTGGCCTAGGGGAGTGGGGATAAGACGAAAGTTTAAGTAATGCAGAAACTTAAGTAAGAGTCATTTAAATGAGCCTTATAATATAGTCCTTACTTTTTTAAGCTTACACAATGTAAGATCCGTTTGCCCAAATCCCCTTCCTCTTAGAATATCTCAGTCTACTAACTCCCAGACCCCCACTGGATTTAACACTTGCAACTTACAATAATTAAAGATTCCTAACAGTGGACCAATTACCATGAAGTGGACTCACAGGTTTTTAACCAATCAATTCCATACAAAATCAATAACTGAGTGATACCACCGCAACTAATATATACAAACTATTAGAAAGAGGGTTAAAGTAGTATTATTAAATATATTTTATACTATAAATATAATATAACTAATAGATGTCTATTTCGTCCCGATAAATACTATTATGAAAACACAATAGCTCAGTCTTCAAAGCGACAGAGACAGTATCCTAGAGGTTGCAGCATTGAGTTCTGATTGTGTTAATTAATTTACCACTAAAACTTGCACTAACATGTTTAAAGATACATAATTTCAAATCTGTCACCATCATACCTGGATGCAGTCTGTTATCTTGTCTCAGCTCAGAATAATTTCTCTTCATATTGTCTATGCTACTGTTGATGGCTGACCAGTCGCTAGCAGACTTCTCAGGGTACCACGGCTGACTGGGTTTGGGGATAGGTTTGGGTTTGGCCTTTGGTGTGACTGCAATAATTCTTTTACATTACTAATCTGTTCTGATATAAAAAGCTGAAGAATATGTGTTTTTGTAATAGTAAATTTGTTTAATATAGTAAGAAAATATGAAAAATAAATTCAATCAATTAAATAAAACTAGTGTTATTACACTAAACTGAAAAACATAGCTTAAATTTTTATGAAATAAATCATGTTTAATTAAAATTTACGATAAAAAGAAAAATAAGTTATTAGCTACAAAATATAGGAAATATTTGTGTTAATGTCCTGGGTCCCATATTTTTCCATGAGAACGCAAATACAATCTATCTGATAATAAATTAAAATCTCACCCTCCCCAACTCCTACAGCCACTATCTCCTTCTCCCTCTCTTTCTTATCTTCTCCGAGTCCTCTTAGGTCTGCCAGCATCCTCTCTTCTCCGTCGAACACGAAGGAGCTTTCTCTCTCCGGCTGCTGTCGCGGAGGTGATGGAAGCGACACTGAGGAAAATGTTATAAATTTAGAGTGTTTGTTTGATTATTTGAAGTCGCTTTTCTCTGGAACTATCAATGGGATTTTATAAATAAAATATGTATAAACCCTTAAAAACCATATTAAAAAAATCTTAAAATTTTAAAATTTAAATATTAAACATAAATAATGTTTTTCTTCCCGTATTTGATCAGCTCACTGTATATGTGATAGTAACTGTAACTATTTTAGGCAGAAGAATATATAAATTGTACATTTTTCTCATTTTCAAAGTCAAGTAGAGTATGTTTTTGTTTCTCACCACTCTCCCCGGTTCCACCGTCTCCTCCCCCCATGAGTTCCCTGAGCTCCTCTTCTAGCTCTTCGTCCTCCAGATCTTCTCCACCACCCAGCGCCTTCTCCACCTCGTTGTAAGACTCCATCACCTGTACATATGTATACTTTGAATCACCAGCTCATATAACCACATGAAGGGAGATTTAGTTAGCAATTATTTTTTCCTTTTAAATTAATTCATTAGTTCAGAATAAGTTTTTAAAATGATGTCTTTGTGTTTCAATTGAAATTATTAATTAAGCTAATATGTTTTTCACATATAAAGGGTTATTTGTAATTAATGGGTCACCTGTTGCTGGCAGTGTCTCTACATCAATCCCAACGACTTTTTACAAATATTGATAAGCAACACAAAAAAAAAACGAAACAAAACAATTTTTGCTCTCCCTGTTACTAAAAGGTCAACGCCCGGGCTCCACCATACCTACGCTCAGAGTTAATGCCAGTTCAGAGGCAACCAATAAATTTTGTAAACTTAAATAAACAAATGTTGTAGGAATTGATGTAGAGAGGCTGCCTGCAAGAGGTGGCCAATTAATTACAAATAACCTTGTATATATTGAATTATTAAAACATTGATAATAATAAATATTACATAATATTATGTATAAGGTATATAAGATGTACAATAAATGTACCATGTATAATAAATATACTAACTTCCTTCAAGTCATCCATGGTGTTAAACACCGACTCCTCATCCAGTTTACCATCTTTCATGGTCTGCTTCATTGCTTGAGTACTTTGTCTGTGAATATTATTTATAATATTATGTTATGTTTCAAATTGTATATAAACATGGTTATGTTAACAATTCCGTCATTTAACATATTTTTTTAAAGCAGTTGATTATTTTTAATTGTAAGTTTCTCCCTAATTTTCATATAAATATTGGATGTAAATTTGTTATTAAAAATAATTCTTGGGTATGGGTTTCATGGGTATGAATGTATTCATGGTATTTACAAATAGTCCTTGCTTGAGATTACACACCTAACAAAGTAACAACAACTATAGTTTTTTCCTACAATCATCAGGAAATTTAGCACACACTTAATCAGGTGTACAAAAAATGGCACAGATGTTTCATACCGAAAAAAGACTATTCCCAAGAAACGGAAAAATAAGTATACAACAGCTGATATAAATATACTGTGTTTTGGTTAAGCTGCACGGATGAAGCCAATAGTTAGTAAATTTATATTAGTAATAAATTACCTGTAAGTATCGACGACAGCACTAGTGACGTCACTGTTACGGGCTTGAAGCATCAACTCCTTGATATTTTCTAGAGCCGACTCATATTGTTGTAACTTGTGTTGAGTTTTCAACTTTCTACGGAGATGGTTCTTGGCCTGAAACATTTATTATTATTTATCAAGCACTTGATGAACAACTAAGACATTAGTTTCATACCTGACTGAATGATTATATGGATTGTTGTTTAAAAAACTTGCATAGTTTCAGATATCTTTCGAATAATCATTGTCAATGTATGAACATATTAACATAATTTTCAATATTGTAAAATTATGTTAAGATGTTCATACATGTAAAATTATATATAAATGATTATTCACAAATTTAAATAAGTAATCTAACATGTTAAAAGTCCAAGACAATTTCGGGAAATTTAAAAAAGGTTAACTTCAGACTTTCAACAAAAATAACTAAATTAATTTAACTCACAGCAAGTTTGTTTCCAAGCTTCATGGCAGCTCTTGCCTCTGACTCTGCGACAGAAACGTCGCGCGACAGTCGCTCCACGTTATCTGTCAGTCGTGTTTCAGATGACATCAACTTTACCATTGCTGAGTCCATTTCCGTAACAGGTTGGACTTTTTTATTTGGTTCGGCTAAAAATATGATAACGTATTTATTATAATTAAAAATTCGAATAAAATATATAAATATTATAAAATCCGCGTGGACTACAGAAGACTACATACTACATTACATTAGTTTAAAACTACTGATTGAACCGGAGAAATAACATGTGTTATATTATTATAGAAGGTAACAATACATCAAGCTACAAAATAAGTCATAAATAAAGTTTGAAAATATCTTAAAACATGTATAGCCATGTTAAGCATATTTAAATTTATATAAATATAGAATATAAAATAAACCGATACGAGCAGAGATTCGAACCCGCGACCTCTGGGAAATCGCCCCGTCGCTCCATGAGCTACTGTATCGCTCAATTGGTAGAACCACGAGACAGTTTCCCAGAGGTCGCGGGTACGAATTCCTTCTCGTGTCAGTTTATTTATTTATTTATTTTTTCATTCCATATTTACATAAAGTCATAAATATATGAATAGCCTGAACAGATTTTCATGGTAATGTAGCAACTATAACTGAGGTAAAAAGATAACTCATAGCTTACCTATTTTAACCACATCACCACTCTTTACAGCCATTCCCTGTGACACCAGGTACCCCAAGAGTACTTCAAACACTTCCCTATTTGTGGCACCTGTAGCCCTCATTAGCTCTTCAATGGTACCAATGCGTTCTGATCCCAGAGGGAATGTGTTTAGCAAATTTGTGGCTTGATCCTAGAAACGTTCTTTACATGAAAATTCTTAATTACTTATACTCTTTTCAATATAATTTATATCACTACAATTTTTTAAATTACTACAATTTTTTAACCGGTTTAAATAATATTTTTAACTTGAAGTAATAAGGCAATTTAAATATTACTAAGCCTGTCAAATTGATTCATATATAACATATTATTAAATTTTATATCTATTACTGTAGTACTTACCTTAACTGCACTTTCTAAAACAAATCTCTGTGTAGAATCTATACTGGCTTTAGGTAACCCATTGTTGTCTATTGCCTGCCGAGCTGGTAATAATGACGTCACGGCTGTGAGGGCGAAGGCGGCAGGTTTGAACGCAAGACGAGCGCCCCAACGAACCCAGCCTTCAGCCCCGTTGTGTAGGATTTGAAGGTACTTTGATATTGGCGATAAATCACCATCGCTGAAAATTTAAAGGATTTTGTACAGTTATAATTTCAAATTTGTATGTAAATATTATGTAACTCTAGATAAATTTAATACATAATTATGATTTTAAACTTTGGTTAATGCAGCCTATAAACAAAATTCAGTTTAAAAATATCTAGTATAAAACATCATATAAATAAATTTTATTGAGAAAAATGTGTATGTCTGATCGGACTAATATATTAGTGCTATTGTTTGGATGGATGGATGGATGTTTGTTACTCAATCACGTCAATACTAATGAACGGATTTTGTTTAAATTTAGCAATATTCGACTGTAGAAATACTAACTTTTGCCCAGGGTTTTGTCTATGATGTTTGTTACTCAATCAAAACTAATGAAAGGATTTTGATGAAACTTAGGAATATTGTTGCTTATGTATCCAAATAACACAGGCTATAGAAATACTAACTTTTGCACGTGGTTTTGTCTGTGACATAACATATATTGTAGCGAGATAACTAATTGCCATAGGTGATCCCGTCTTTAAACATTTGGTTTACTGAACTTTACATAATTATTTGGGAAAATCCTTCTTATTACCCGAGAACTTTAGAATGAGTGTTGTTATTCAAATAATGCTAAATTATGCTATTTTTACGTTCCCTGCTATGTCAAAAATAATCGAAAATAATATTTTTAAGATGTATGTTCCTAGCCATAAAAATATTATTTTTACAGTATATGTGGACAAAGTCACGAGTAGAAGCTAGTTAAATCATATGAGTGACTTATTGCAAATCTTTTGTTTTGAATGATCTTTCTTACTTTAATAATAGAAATTCAATAATATAGTAACATTGATAATATTAATTATTGATTCTCAACCTGATGGATGTATTTTGATTAAATAAGAAAGACACAAAGAATACTTGTTATCTATATATTTATTTTATGCATATTTTTCATCTGCAGGAAAACCAAAAATCTATTATTGCCTATAAAGCTATATGTGTATGTATGGATTTGGTGTATTTTTTGTGATAATAAATTGTTTATCGATTACTGGTGTAACAGGTTATTAAGTAAATATGAGGCATTAAGAATAAACTTTGTAACATAAAAATAGTGTTTAGTAAAAGATTCAAAATTTCAAAATAATTTCAACAGGCTTCTGGTAATATATCTTAGAGCATGAATTTTACATTTAACAACTAAAATAAAGTTATTTTTGTTCTGATATAGTTTTTAAAATATAAAATATATTAAAACTACACTAGTATTTCAATTAAAAGTAAAAAAATCATATCAGTAAAATTTATTTTACCCAATCAAAAATTCTCATTCTTTGTGTTTATTTGTAAATAATGCCTTATTTTGAAATATCAAGATAAAGAGAGATAGATCAAATACTTATTTCTTTAAGAGTAAACAGACTTTAATAATATTGTTTTATTTTAAGAGTTTCCATTAAAATTAATATATGACAAACTTAATATCTACTATCTACTTAAAGTATAGACTTTATAGTTATATTTTTAGAAATAAATAATAGTATTTATTTCTAAAAATATACCCCAATATTAGTTATTAACAACATATTATATATAATATATTAATATAGTAAATTAATATTAAAGAGTATTTATATTACTCCTAATTTAAATACTTGTTACTATTAACTTGTTGTATACTTCTAGAGGTAAATTTATTTTTATTAAAATTGGCAAGACCTTGAGGTGACAACACAAATTAAATTCAAGGAACTGGCTGAATAATTTCAATTCGAATGTGTGAGTGCATATAATGAATGCACACATTCTCACCACAGTTGGTACTTGTAACAAAAAATTTATAAATAAATATCTACTTACCGAAACATCTCTTCTATCACTATATCTATACATGCAGCGGTCCTGCCCCTTCTTTGGAAAGCACACCTCACATCTGCCGCAGACACTATAGGATCCATCTTACACCGACACCACTGACGCACCATGTCCGACCAGAACTTCATTTTCATTTCCCAAGACTCTGGATTCGCAGATTTCAATCGAAATGGCGCAAAAAGTGCATTCATTCGCACATCGTCTGACCAACATGGAGGAAGATCGTCCTCCGATATACCATATTCGGATAGACCCATGGTCGGACAATCGTATTTATGTTTAACACTTTTTAATTCGTTAAAATAAATATTCTTACAAAACGCACACGGTAAAATATACAAAAATGGTTTGATCACCTTGACGTTTAGCACATTGGTGCTTTGTTTAGAAATTCCGAAATTCGTTTACAGATTATGTAACACGAGGAATCATAACAACAATATTATTTAACCATCAATCTCTCGATGAAGAGGACTTGGCAAATGTATCCTAATTAAACTACTATTATTATTTTGTTATTTATCATTTTGAATAATGATTAATGATAAATTAAATTGCTATTCACATTTTTTTATATTTAGAGAAGACATAATATATTCAAAATGGTAAATATTAGTTTATTCCGAAATATAAAAAAAACTGATATCCGAACGTCTTGACATTTGCAAAGAGAAAAAAAAACTTGTCTCTGCTACTATTCATTATTTCATTGAGAGATAAACGTCACGTTTTTATAAATTTTCATTTTCTAGTTTCCAGTTAAAACAATTGTGATTGGGTTACTTTTGAATTCTCAACGATTGATGTTGGTGAGTGTAGATCCTAAATATATTTTTTTCCAACTTATTAGTATTTGTAAGATAACCAACATTTTCACAATAATTTAGTACGTTGGGCGAACGGCACACATATTGTAATCATTAAAGCGTAACGGAGGAGATATTACTAATGCTATGTGATACTAACTAAAGCTAATTACATACGCTTCGTTATACGTATATAACATAATGACTTTAATTAATATTTCAACAGCAATTAGTTTAATTGTGTTCAATTCTCGCGCCAGATAATACTTTCATTTAAGATTTGTTTTAACGGTAAATGTGAGAAACCGGTTTTTAAGTGTTGATTTTGCGTACACGAAGACACCATTCATGATACTTATTTATTATATGATCTCGACTATCTGTCAATAAAATAAACCAGTAGAAACATTGACAAACATAGGTACATAATTTTGGGTTTTTTAAGAATTTCTTATGTTATTAGTTATTTAATTGAGAACACAAATAATCTTTAAAGTAATTATTAATAAAGTATTTTTTTATCATTGTTATCTTGTGAATGAAGGTCAGTTTTAATTATTTGCAGTGACCTACTTATTTAAATTTGTACGTTTATTATTGTTGTCTTGGCTATATTTTGTATAATTCTAACAATATTCTGGTTGGTCAAATTTTTGTTAACTTTCAAGTAATAAACTATAAAGTCAAATATATTTTAAAACTTGACTGCTGTAAATCATAAAAAGTATTTATAGCTTTAATTAGTTGTGTTATTAATATTGAGTGTCCGTTAAATAAAAAATAAATATCTATAAAAATACTGATATTATATAATTATATATTTAATATAATAGTAACAAGTTTGAGTTTTTGCATTGTTCGTTTTTCTGTTCATTCACTGTTTTGAATATTATAAATAGTACTATAATAGTAACAGTAAAATATGTAATTGTAATAGTAACTTTAGATTATAATTTTTTCCTGTTGAGGAATATTGTTTTTTTCACAATGTTTAATTTTAAAAGAGAAGCAAAATATATGTTATTATTTTTATTAAATAATTATAGCTTTAGAAGTTTATTATTGTATTTCTTTTTCAGGTTCTTTAGATTGTTGTAAGAATTATTTTAAGGAATTTTGGAGGAATATTCTGTAAAAATACTTCAGTTTAAGATATTGGTGTTTTTTTGGTATTACTTTATTTGTTAGAATACATGTTATAAACATTGCTTAGTTATCTTCAAGTATTTAAATCTAATCTAAATCTAAAGATATTTAAAGATATTTTTGTAATGACCCCTAAAAAGTTAGAGAAGAAAAAAAATTGTTTTAAGTAACTTATTATATTACATATTATAAAATAACATCTATCTATATGTCTTTCTGTCTCGCTAGCTCAAAAACTACTAGTATTTTTTTCTCTAGCCGGAATTTAGTGTATATTTGAGGGGAAATTATGGGAAAGGGTTTTGGTCCATGTGCCAAGGTATCAAGTAGTATAAAAATATTTATTTAAAATTGTTTACCTTTGATCTAAGATAAAGTGTGTACTATCTGGTGTCGTTTGAAGGTGCTGCTTCTGAGATTTCTGTTGTCATTTATCATGAATAAATCCTTTGTCCCAGAGATAAGGATGGTGACAATAGTTTATTTTAAAAAGTCTACTCATATATTCATAAAGAAACAATTATTTATTATTTGAGCTTCAATATTACTAACAATAGTATTTTTTTTGTATTGACGCGATTGCTCATTTGTCAATTTCTTAAAGTCGCAGGTTCTAAGACGAGTCTTAATTATTTTTTGTGTTATGTCCACCTAAATGTTGCAGTTCAAAGCGTCGTATTAACTACGAAATATATATATTTTTTAATTCGAGAATTGAGTAGTCAGTAAGGTGAAAACCATTTAAAACCTTAAAATTAAGAGCAATTTTTGTGTTAAAGTCACACTCGGACTATGTAATTTAATTTATACGTAACTACAGCATTATCTTTATATTGAAAATACTCTCGAAGGCCGCTACATTAAAAAAACAGTTGTCAAATTGGTAAATTTTCTGATTGGTTAATGTCGTGATGGACAGCCAATCATAACTCTTGACGATTATGTCAAATAATTTTCAACTCCAAAAGCGGCCGTGAGTATCTATAATATTTTTAAGGTCATTATTATAAGTAGTCGGCAATTCTTGATTACGTTAAAGTCAGGTACTTAAATTAATAATGTGTACTCAGTATTAAGTGTTCTTCACATATCACTTAAGACTATAGATTTATGTTAATTGGGATCGAAGACACCGGCTTATTTCAATGACTATTGTCAATTGTTTGCTAAGAAAAATACGATACTGCACTTCATTTAGGGTAGCTTTAAGCAAGCATTTCATTGTAAAGTTTTCTGAGCGCTGGTTCAATTAGCGTACTAATATCTTATAAAAGGCTGTAGTGAGCTAGTGCTCCCATTTGATTTGTGTACAGTTTTTTGGGGTCAAGTAGTACGCTGTAGGTTGGATAATGAAATTGTCGCATTAGAATTACGTAATGAAAGGTTTTTTAACGTGTAATCATCTGTGAGGAATAGGTTTCTGTCTCTCTCATTCATTATAACCTAGCTAGCTACTCCAGGCTGCTATATTTTGATTCAACACCGGTCGAGCCAGCCCGTTTGCGAGTTCCAGTCTAATGACTGCATCTAGATTTGATTACTTATACTATTAACATATAGTACATTGTTTTAATTTCATACAACATGGCGGTTATACTTACGTTTCTCACTATACATGTGTACAGTGTTACAAATACGATACTTTGTATAATATTAGAATAACAAAAGCAAAATAACAAAGAACGTAAATCAGTCATAGTTTTTTTATACTGGAATATTTATAGTATATCTGATATTTCGTAAAGAGTTCTTGAATACACCGTTTAGAATTTAGATAATCTTGTCTCTAATGATTCAAGGATTATTCTATTTGATTCCAAGGATTTGTCTATTGAGACGTCTGTCTGTGAATACGGAAGGTATATTCAAAATATTATTTCAGTAATGAAGACTGAATCCTACAACGTTTAGAATACAGGTTCATATATTTTAATAAGGTACTTCATTGATACCAGTATTATCGTAGTATGTTTTTTTTCTGTGGATTGGCGCACAAAGCTTTATTATATAATTATTATTGATCATATTCTTATTTATGTTTAATATATTACACGAAACCTACGTTGGACTGGATCTTAATTAATTCTCTAAGAAAGGTTGAATTAAGGAAGAAATTGAATAGTTTTCGGTTATTGTTGTACTAAGTAACAATAATTATACAGGGTTATTTGTAATTAGTTGACCACTTCTTGCAGGCATCCTCTTTGAATCAATCCCAACAACATTAGTTCTACAACTTTTTAAAAATCTTGCTAAACAACACAATAAACACGACTCAAAAACATTTATGCTCCCTCTTTTACTTATTACTCTGTTTCTGTAAGAAGTGCTTAAAGGTAAACGCCCGTTCGCCATACCTACATTCAGAGTTAATGTGAGTTCAGAGGCAAATAAATTTTGTATGAGAAAACTCAAACTTTTAAAAAGTTGTAGAAATAAAATTGTTAGGATTGATGTAGAGTCTGCCTGCAAGAATTGGTCAACTAATTAAAAATAACCATATATATTTAAAATTAAATTGTATAACGTGTAAATAAATATACATATCGTTAAAGTTCTATCACCACGTAAGTCATTTTTCCGCGGTTTTGACATTTTGATGCCATTCGAAAGAGAATCGAAAGACGTGTCTTTTCATCCAATCAGAATCAAGCTACGATCAATAGAATTCCTTAAAACTACAAAACAGTAACACCAATTTGACCACAAATTTGGTAAAAAAAATTGACATCATGGCGTAAGTCGTAAGCGTAAGTAAGGTATGATATAAAGGTATATTTATTTTTATACTACTTTACTTCTAAATTTATACTTTTAGTATAAATTTAGAAGCATGGTTTTTTTAGTTGCATGAACTATTTTGAAGTGTACTCAAAGTAGAAAATGGAACTTTAGAATTAATCGGTGTTTTCGTCTTTCCTGAAAAGTTGCTAAAAATGACTTACGTGATGTTAGAACTGAAACGACGATATGAAAAAATCAACACGGGTTTATTTCAAAGGTATAAATCTTAGTATCGTAGGGGAAAGGAAGGCAAAACGGACCCTGTAGGTAAAACGGACCTCGATTATCGTTTGGAAACTTATAACGATATCTATGATCCCGTTTCGTAAAAATGTTGGCCTCAGTGTTCCCGGTCTCGGTCAGTGTACTCAACTCCACCGGCCGCACGAGCACAGTTTATGCAAGGTAAGTTTATTTTTTAAAGTTTTGATGTAAAATTACTGAATTTCAATTAGCCTACAGTTAGGTTTGGTTTGTCGTAATGGATTCTAGTGTTATTTATATGCAAACTGATATTTGATTGATCATTCAACGAAGTATCTCGGTGATATCTCAATTCATAACTTTACAATTTATAGTTGTTGTAATTTATGCCTAAAAGGCAAAACGGACCTAGGCAAAACGGACTGGTGTTCCGTTTTGCCTCTGGGGTACCATTTTGCCTTCATTTGGATCACGTGGGTACAAATATAAATGGAATGAAAGTAACTTAGAGTACCTGCGATAAATGTAATTATTATTATATCTTTTTGTATTTGTTTTAGATGGTTAATAATTATAAAAGAAAATCCAGTTGCAATTCCTGGGATGAATCTAGCATGAAAAATGCCATTGAGAAAGTGCTCACCGGCTAAATGGGGCTCAATAAGACTTCTGTTCAATTTCAGAAAGCAGCAACGATGACAACAGCTTTTAATGGTTTTCGTGCCACCGGAATTTGGCCTTTGAATCGTGATATATTCACAGAGGCTGACTTTTTAGCTGCAGCAGCTACTGATATCGAATTAGCGTGTCCAAGTCCAAATCCATGTTCATCGAGGGATCTAATTTTAAACCGCCAAGATACTCAGCCTTCAACATCAAGAGCCAATGAGGTATCAAATATTAATAAAAATACATCAACATCTACTACACCCACAATAATGGACATTGACGAGCCTCAGTCAAAAGTTTCTTTGCCGTCTATTTTAGATGCTAATCAAATTAATACTGAACCTACTACAATCGCAGCAACAACAATCGATGGCGATTTCATTATGTTTCGTTGTGGACTAAAAGATATATAAATGCCTTTCCCGAAAACTACGAAGACCAAAAGAACAAGTGTCAGATGAGGAAAAACAACAATTATCACCTCTTCTCCATATCGTCTGGAACTTGAATCTTCTCAAAACATACAGGCTCAAAAGATTAAACAAGCCCTTAGTTTCGACAGTAATACGGAATTTGAAAAGAAAGGAAATGCAAAAAAGAATAAGGAAATGAAGAGAATCAAGACAGAGAAAACTGACAAGGGTAAATCGATTTCAAAAAAAGGGAAAGCTAGAAAGAAAAGTGATGTAAAAATATCAAAACCTAAGAAAGATGACAATTCATCTGACGATAATGACGCAGAGTATCTGTACTGCTCTCATCTGTTCTCAGAATCAAGTGGAGGTTGGGTGCAGTATCCAAATTGCTGTTTTTATGGGCACATTGCACTTGCGCAGGATTAGAGGACGAAGACGAAAATACAGTATTTTTATGTGAAAAATGTGTTAATTTTGATTTATTTTATATAAGTCCGTTTTGCCTTCATGCGTGTTCCGTTTTGCCTCACTCATGAAGGTAAAACGGCACAAATTAGGGTATTAGAAATCATCTAATATCTTTATAATCTGTGACTTTATCCAAGTCTGATTAATACTTAACATAGAGTTTACATTGTTGATTAGTTTAAGGTTTGAAGAACTTTAATAAGACGTTTAGTTTTTTTTATTCACTTGCTTTTTCTTAAGAGGTCCGTTTTGCCTTCCTTTCCCCTAATTCTTGGAAAAAAATATCTCAAAACGACTTGAGGTGATGATGTATAGAAATCGTCACTTAAGGCAAAAGGAGGATGATATCATGGGGCACTAGGACTTTTCTTCTCTTTTTCTCTCTTTCTGCAATAATTGTCATAGAGCTATTGTGCATAGAGTAGGGGAGCCATAGGCAGTGGTGTGAGTGCGAATGTCTAACAAATAATGAAAGAGGGAAGATAAGTGACTCATACTTATCTTTGTCTAATCACACATGCAAGTAAGAGAGACAGTTATTTGCTTTTTTTTTTGATGGACACATTACTGGCTTCCCTATTGAATGTATAGTAACTCTAGGGTAATTATTAAAGGAGCCTCCAACTCTACAGATAGGAAATTACATAATCTGTTACTCATAGACCTTTTTTTTTAAGAACTTAAATGTGATTTCAGCTAAGAATGGATCGGTGACGCTCTCGTGATATGAACATCATCACTGATACCACTCAGTGGTACCAAGCGGGGATGCTGTTAGGTAAGTTTTTATTTATTATTTTTTTTTAAAGTTTTTATTGCACACAGCTTGTATTCGTCATAATAGCTTTTAATATATCTAGTCGCACTTTATTATTTTTTTTTTGTATTTGATTTATGATTTTACGTATAATAATAAAATGTATAAGATAGGCTGTTTAGTTAAGAGGCAGCATATATTACAAACCAAGTTTTTTTGTACATGATGTACTTTTTTATACAGAGATGTGTAAATAAACATATTTTGTTCGCATGAATATGATAATCTTAATTGTTTTTATTTATGAATGATTTATAAAGTTTTATATATTCCTAGTTTTTTTTCTAACCTTCATTTTTTTAAACAATAGCATACATGTTACAAGAAATATGAATAAATAATATATTATTATAGGAAAAAAGTAAAATGTATTGTAGGTTTTTATGGTTATTTTAACACTAGGTGATAACTGCTACTTTGTACGAGTTACTGTTTACAATACTAAAATAACAAAAAATATATAATGATACTAAAGTTTATTTTTAACTATTTGTAATAAAACGCAAGGTACGTTTATGTTATTTTACTAATTATCCTATTTAGGTTTAAACGTTATTTTATATTTGTCTATTTTATTGTGACTATAGAAACATTAAATTAATTTCAATATTTTATATGCAGGCCTGTTATTTATGAATCAATAATAAGTACTTGATATGACTATGAAGATTTAAATCTTTTTGAGGTTATCCATATTGAACAATATGAAATGTTCTAAAATCAAGCGTTTGTACATTCCTCTTACATAACATACACAAAATTGTTGTTTAAGACAAGTTAAAACATTACATGGGATAAGATATTAAAAACCATATTTTTTTGTTCATTTTCTTTAAGAATACCATAGTGTATTTTGTTTATGACTCACGTCATTAGTTTTTGATAAACGTCAATGTCCATACAACGTTTGTGACATTGACGTTTATCAAAATTATGAATAACTTGGTGTTATTCATTAATAAGTAATTAATTAAATTAATAATGACATTAACTAAATGGTATCATTTATTTATGACTTATATCTGACCGACCCTGACTTTGTTCTGACAGAGTTTTAGAAAATCTATTGCAATTTTTAATAACCTTGCATTATAAACATAAACCGCCCGGTTAGTCGAGTGGTTAGCGCAGACGCCTAACGTATAACGGCGCAACGGGGCTTGGGTTTGATTTCCGATAGGGACAGTATGTATGTGATGAGAATAGATGTCTGTATTTCTGGGTTTGGTCGTTTATTAAATATATTCGCAGTATTTATATGTGTATTTCTATGTATTTGTATCGTTAACATACACCTTTAACATAAGCAAATAATTTGCTTACTTAGGGGTTAGATCGATATATATTATTATATATTTATTTTCTTTTTAACTAAGTGTTTATATAGGTTATATTATCAAAATAATTTGTTACTTAATTGAAAGTCAAAGAAATCTAAATATTCATATATATTTTATAATTCATTGTTTTAACGGACATGTGTATAAAGATCAAAATATTATAATAAGTTAATAATATATATAATATTATATAAAACTAACAATAATATTAAAATAGAAAACATTAAAATGAGATTGTAATTTTACTTTATTTAGTATTATTAAATATTTATCAAAATAAATGTGAAATATTTTTGCAAATCAAAATGTCGTGATATCTGTCAATGATATTAAAATAATAACTTCTAACTTCCTTCATTCGCATTCAACACTCTGTTCCCTATTTCTATATTGTTAGTATATATCACTCCTTTCCTCATTTCCCTATCTCAAAGTCATTATCACTCCTTTCCCTATTTCCAGGTATCCCAGCAAATTCACATCGTAACAAATATATCGTCACCTGCCTCCTCCTGAAGTGTGTATGTTTATTTATTTAATATTATAACTTTCTTATATTTCAATATATATTCAATATTTATAATGTGTATTTCTAAGTATTTGTATCGTTATCTAACATTACTAACACAAGCATATAATTTGCTTACTTAGGGGTTAGATCAATTTGTGTAATTTGTCCTGATATTATTAATATTTTGATTTCGAAAACTGTCAGTTTTCGTAACGTCAAAACTCGTAGGTACAGGAGTAAGTACTGGTAGTAGGACTATTTCACGATGCGATATTAGTACACTTGTTGAAATAGTGCTTAGTAAATTGGACACTGAAATGGCTGCCCATGGGTTTGACGGTTAAGCTATTCTATCGCTTTCCATTTCGCTGTAAGATTGATTTCTAATTGACGTACGTATTTAAACTAAGACCTATTACATATCTAATAATTTTCCACCTACATTGCACTGATAATAATAATTGTACAACCTTTGACATGTGCGAATTTATCTTTGCTTAAGTCCTTAATACGTATATAATGAAAAACAAACCGATACGAGGTGGGTTTCAACAGGGAATAGGTCGCAAATTCGAATCTCTGCTAGTATCGGTTTATATTTCATGCATTACATATAAAAAAAAAATAAATAAACTTACCATGTTAATAGATATTATATTAATATCCACTTGTTATTTATTTTATGTATATATATTTAATTAAAAGTTTTTTCATCGCGTTTATGAAACCACGTGCAGATACACGGTTGATAAAAACTACATGAATAAAATTATATTTAAATAAAAACACGGTTCATTATTATTACCTTGCTGTTATTATTAATATATTAACTTTAGTTTTAATCTCCGACTCTGTCTGCGTTTACAGAAGGACATTACATTTACTGAACTACTACTAACCTGAGCTTAGGTCGGTATTTTGTTTTTGGCAGGACGTGTTTTTTTTTGACAATTATATTCAGATATCTGAAACTATTATTGATCTGATTATTGTCAAAAACTACTTGATTTAACTACTGAACTAATTGATTTTGAGATTTGGTTGAAGATTGTGAGCGAGATCTTGTTTTTAACCTTTTCGTTTGTAAATATTGAATGGAAAAAAATAAAAAAAAAACTTTTTTTATCGGAAACAAAAAGAATGGAATTCCACTAAAACTCTAGAACCAAGGGAGTGCGTTGGTTTTTCGCAGATTAGAGTTAAATTAATGCAATGCCTAGGTTTTAATAAAATTATAATCTTTTCTAGACCAAAGAAGTGACTTCTTAGTTCATTTTCTTACCTTAACTTTAAACGATATTTCCTGTTATATTTTCTACTTCTACAAATTATGGCAATTATTTCAAGGATAATAATGATTATATTAACTTGTAAGTTTCTGTTACGGTTTTCTTAGTTATTTTATTTCAGTCAATACATTGTA
Organism: Napeogenes sylphis; assembly: GCA_959347405.1. Taxonomy (NCBI): domain Eukaryota; kingdom Metazoa; phylum Arthropoda; class Insecta; order Lepidoptera; family Nymphalidae; genus Napeogenes; species Napeogenes sylphis. The sequence continues at coordinate 6,171,420 of OY365788.1, forward strand.
TGATTTGTCAATTATTATGTTATTTCCCAGTTTATTTTTATATTATTTACAATCAAGTATTGTCATATAATATGTATTCTACTTATAAAGGTGCAATGACATTGGAAAACCACAGTACAAACAAATCAAGAAGTAGGGCGCCATAGATATATGTATTATGCTTAGTTTATTATACATACAGAAGAATAAAAACAAACAAAAACAGCAAAAATGGAATAAAGGTAGGATATCAACAATCAAACTTCTGTACCTGCTAACAGGCTGTCTTTGCTAAATATCAATTCAAAGGCGTTTGTAATCCAGCCAAAACATAAATACCCAAAAAAAGGTTGACGTCAGGCTAGCCACTGGTCCTTAAAGCTTTTGCTAACTCTATCAATATGTTAGATCAGGAGTCGGCAACCTTTTGCAACCCAAAGTGTTTTTTTTTTTTCTTAAAATAAATAATTGTTGTAAAAATGCACGAATTCCAAATAATAAGTATAAGGTGAAAGATTTAAATTTGCCCACATTCCCTTCAGGTGTAGATCTCCATTGGTGACAACCATTAACCACCAGACTATCCCCTATTGGGCTTTACACTATTACCTATCTTTTTATAATGGACTTCCCAATACGGTTTCTACGAGGGCTATTCTAAATAAAGTTCATTTTAGATAAATATATCTTTCTAGCAATGTTTTCTAAAATTCTGAATAAATTTCCACAAATCCAAAGACTCAACAAACTCCAGCTTAATAGCTAACCTCAAAATGTTTATTCCTTTCTCTTGATTTGTAAGATACCAAGATCAAGGTCAAAGTTATTTTTATGTGAAATAGTCATTAAAAAAATTTAGGTGATGCTCTCATGACTAGATACTGTAAAAATTCGAAACTTCTAGATTGTCATAACATTAAAAAAGGTCAGTTTGTTAAAGCTATTCTCTCTGGCAGCGGTATCCAAAAAAAAAACAATCAAGTTCATAATGATTATGTCAATGTCATTTTTATGTCAAATAGACATACATAGGACATATGTAACGTCAAACTATAGGTGCTTGTAAGGTGACATGAATCCAATGTCATGACACACCCTCTCTAACATGTATGTGTTAATTTTTACGTCATGACGTTTGTTTTGATGTAATCTTATTAGTAAATAAAAATCGGATGATCTGTTTTGTTTTCATACTATATTTAGAATGAGGTTGGCTAGGACAGAATATATTTGTCTAAGGGTGTTGTCCATCAGTGTGTATTTTTTTTTATGTGATAAGCATACTTTTTTTTACTATAATTTCGTATTTGATTACTTGTTCTATTACTGACAGATAACATCTCCTACCCTACCCTACGCTTAACAAATATAAAATTTAAAAATTCTTATGTTTTTCAGATGATTCTGATAGAAAATTTTATGGAAAATAATAATGGCTTCAAAATAATAAAACTGATTACCAAAAAACTAAAGCAATATTCATTTCACAATCCCCTAAGGTGTGATGGGATAGTTGGGGGGGAGGGGGGTCTGGCGAAAATAATCTAATCAGTATTTTAATAATTTATGACAAGTGATAACACCCACCGGTCAAAGATGATGTGCTAATAATAATTGAAATGTTTGTGTGTTTTTTCGTCACCAAATTCAAACCCAATACCATTTCTTTATGTGTTATGTGTATTTCTTAATGTATCTTATTCCTACTATGTGATAATGTGTGCTATTTTATGTGATGGTAATAAATTATTTTCGATTTAAGACTAATGTTTTGAAGGTTTCAATTCGCCCTAAACTTAAAAGTACTTACAACAAAATTTGGCGGGTATTATCGTTTTAAATACATTTTTCCATGCACACAGATGTTACGTTAATTATTATTACTTATTTTCAAAATGAAGTTGACAGCAATTCTCAATGAAGTCTATTTAAGAAGATAATAAAATATATGTAAAACTTAAATACTTACCCAAATAAGTCCAAAAAAAATATCCAAGTAAGAGATAAAATATATATTATTAAATATCGTTTTTTTATCCGTATCTATTATCAAAAAAGTAATTAATCGTTATTAAGCATATGTTAAGATGTAGGTATTAACAATTCAATATTCTATTTAAACATATGTATCATGCGTATATATTTTTAAATATATATTTTCTAGTAAAATCATATTGCATTATAAAATATTCTATAGTATATTTACCTTTATTAAAGACATTTAGTTATTACAAAATATATAAAATAAAAGTGGCGGAAATTGATAAAAATTATCGAAAACTCGCACACAGAGATTACGATGTATAGTTATCTGCGCAAGCGCATATCTAACTTAAAAACTTTCATTCGTGCCGCGGTCGTCCTCGCGCGCGGACGTCTTAAATGTTTAATGTTGATTTACGTTTCATAATTGAAATATCGGCTGTGATAATATATTATAATTTATTCTTACATAAAGTTTTCGATTATATTCTTGTTAATATATTTGACATTGGACGGTTAATGATTTTGGACGTCGATGACGATTAAAATGTTTTAATTATTTGTTATAAATTATTTATTCAAACTGTGATATTGTAATAAATATAATAAAATAAAATGGAGGAAAAGACTGGTGTTATAACTATACATCATGTGAGTATTATACAAAATTGTATTAAAAATTCATTGAAATGTGTTTGTGTTATTACAATTTTATCAGAGAATTTGTATGGATGGCGTTTAAAAGTTGATAAATTTCGAGTATATAAATAATTGTTATAAAATGTATAAAAAAGTAAATCTAAAGAATCGGTGATTTGTTACTTTTAATTTAGTGAATTTATTTCTTGAGTTGAAAATAAAACAAATAAGTTTATTTATTTTTTTCAAAACTATTAATAGATTTTTAAAAATTATATTATAGATATATAATTAATAGCAAGTGCTTAAAATAAAGTACTTAAAATTTCAGTCACACTGGCAGTTACATGAAATTTGAAACTAATCAGTTACACTTCAATAGACGTTTACATTGTTTATGAGAAATATAAAGAATTTTTTGAACATTTATTGTATGTAATGTAAAAATTGGAATAAGTGTTTTATGATAACACTGTTGCCATGGCAACGGTGTTACATCTTTCTACTATGATAAACCATCTGGAAAAACTCACCGGGTCTTTAGGAAAAATAAGTAAAATTTTTCATAACATTTAAGTGATAAACATGTTATTTTATAAACATTCAAGGTTGTCTTATCATTATTTATGATAATAAGATTATAGATATTTAAGATTTTTTTTTATTATTACATCAGATTACAAGTACATATATTATTATCTATATTTATATAATTTTAAGACTTTATTATATGTGATCGCAGTTATGTATGAAACTTTAATTGTGAAAAATGATCAGTAAATGTATTTGAAATATATTATAATTTTATTATTATTATTATAAATCTTATTTGTAATAGTCTAGTCTAACGAAGTAATTATTATTTATAGATGGCAATAATTATATAAATATTTTTTCGTGTACTGTTAAAAATAATATTTGATCTACAAACCGAAATTGTAATCTTTGTACCTTAAAAAATCGAACCTTCAACCTCTGGGATGTAAATAATATCTCCAAAAGTGGCGGGTACAATTCCCAAGTTGATGATTTTTAAAATTTATTCAAAATTTCAACTACGTTGATAGTTTTTCATTTCATAATATATTTATAAGTATACAGGGTTATTTGTAATTAATTGGCCATCTCTTGCAGACAGCCTCTGTACATCAATCTCAACATTTGTTCTATGACTTTTTTAAATTAAAAGTTTTTATACTGTAAGTTTTCCCATACCACATTTATTTTGTTGCCTCTGAACTGGCATAAACTCTGAGCGTAGGTATGGCAGCCGGGCGTTTACTTTTTAAATACTTCTTACAAAATACAGTGTAATAAGTAAAAGAGGGAGTAAAAATTATTTTGTTTCGGATTTTTTGTGTTGTTCAACAATATTTGTAAAAAAGTCGTAGAACAAATTTTGAGATTGATGTAACGAGGCTGTCTGCAATAGGTGGCCAATTAATTAATAATTGGCCAAATAGCTCTGTATAATGGAATATTTCCAATTGAATACATATATCATAGTGTATATTAACTTAATATTTTATTTATATATGACTCAAGTTATACTATTATTATTTTATAATATATATTTTTTTATTTATTTTTTATTTATTTTCCAGTATTACAGGATATTTTGTATATTTTTTTTTATTACAGATGTACTATTCCTATATGTGAATAAATTAATAGTTTCTTTTTGTATTTCTATATTATTCTAGTGTACATAATAATTCAGATTTATTGTAATTAAATATGTACATAAATTCCAATTATGGCAGTGATATAATAGTCAGTAAATAAAATAATATTTATTATGTCTATACTAGTAATATTATAAAGAGGAAAGATTTTATTGTTTGCTTGTTTGAATTAAATAGGCTCTGAATTCCGAAACTACTGAACCGATTAAAAAAAATATTTTACCATTAGAATCCTACATTATCCCAGATGAACATAGGCTATATTTAATACGAGAAAAAATAAGGATCCGCGTGAAAATTTCGACAATGTAATAAATTATAAATGTATTAAGTAACATGATTTAAAACTTTGTCATATATATACGAATATTATTAAATATAAACATTTAGAGTTAAAATCATTTACAATCACTAATAACACTATGATGAAGGGATTTATATTATCACTAGCTGTTGCCCGTGACTCTTTATGACTACGATCATAAGCCATATAAATATATTTTTTACAGTCTACGTGGACGCAGTCACGGGCAACAGCTATCCCTAATAAAGTACTTTACCTGAGTACGTAAATGTAAAAACCTTTTGGCCTTCATAACAAGGCTTTTTTTTATATAGCGCGGGTGAAGTCGCTAGGAATATCTAGTATTATATAAATATAATATAAACTGACAGTATTATATAGCCAGTTATTACCTAATTATTTAATAATATTTAATAAAAATTCCTGAATTATTTTCTTTACATTTTTTCCATCCATCTGTCCGTCACAGACTCCTCATATATCTGTTGACTGATTCTTATGATTCTTCGTATAAAGATTTTATAAGCCTTCATAATATAAAGTAACAATTAAGAAGAAAGTAAAGATACTGAAAAAAAAAAAGCTCTCAATATAATATATTATATTAATCATCATTTTAAGATTTTTTTGCATTTAACATGAAGACTAAAAATTTTTAATTTATATTAAATTATACGGAACCCATCATGTCCCACTCACACTTGGTTAGTTATATTTATCAAAGAGATATATAAAAAATATAAATTCTAATGTATTTATTTATCTATAGCCATATTTGAAGATATCCTTATTGTATATAGACTGATTGGTATTTATTATTTTTTATTATTGATGTAGGTACAATACACGAGTATTAATACGATACGAGGGAATGGACGGACCGAAAAACAATTATGTATAATTGTTTTTAAACAATAAAATATAATTTGTATAATATTTATAATAATAATATGTAATTTCAATAATTAATTCCAAAATGTATCATGTAGATTGAATTTTAAATAATATATAGAATGAAAAATGGATCAAAACGGACCGAATTCGAACCTGAGACCTTTTCGGAAACCGTCCTGAATATTTCGAAATTGTTAAAATTGTAACTTAAAAATCATAGCACGTATCTTTTCGTCACTTAGTATTTGTTTTATTACGCATTTGGAGGTAACTTCTATGTGAAAGTTTGTTTGCTGTTTTTGATGGTTTATTCATTATTGTGGAAGAGACAGACAGACACCGATAAAATAAAACGACAGCTCTTAGTCTAAGGTCTGAAAAATTACAACTGTTGACAATTGAACTTTTTCTGCTTTGAAACAGTACCAAAGATCACTTGTGTACTTTACACGCAAGAAACGTCCTTGTAATCAATCGAATATTCATAAGTTTATTTCGTAGATTAGTTTTATGTTTTATTTATTCCTTACCAAACAATATAACTTAAATACCTACCACGCTAGGTGGATCTGAATTTATCTAAAAATTATAGTCCTGAAAAGTGTAATTTGTACATAATGATACATTTTATATTTATATGTATAATTTTATAATAAACTACTTAATTAATATTAAACTTACAAGATTTTTCGTTTAATTAATGTTTGAAAATATTTATAAACGTGTATAGCCATGTTAAGCTTAATGAAATTTATATAAATATAGAATAAACTATAAACCGATACGGGCAGGGATTCGAACCCGCCACCTCAGGGAAACCGTCCCGTCGCTCTACTAATTGAGCTACCGTATCGTTGTCCGTTCGGTGAATTGAGCATTGTATAGGTGATCGTCTTTTTCGGGAAGGTAAAGACCACCGTCGTAAAGAGGTCACGGGTTCGAATCCCCGCCCGTGTCGGTTTAATTTTTATTCTATATTTATATAAATTTTAGTCATCTAATTGTTAAATTTCATTTACTGTAATAATAATAAGTTGTTTCACAATCTGATTGTGTGTACCCAGATCGAGCTGTTACAGCCAATCAGAAGCGACTAATTTTAATGCCTTCTAAATAGGTTAAGTCTTACTTATCTTAGTTTCTTTATTTCATTGATAGTTAAATTTTAAGGTGTGTTAGATAATGTGTTTCCTGCTCCTATTTAGAATGTGTCAATAATATTAATACTAGTACTGACGACAATGAAAATTCATTGAACTCTAAGAATTTATAATTAATCTATATTTAAAATTCATAGATGCATTTATTTTGGTCATTACCCCTAATATTATTAATATTTATTAATAAACAAACAATGTAAATTGAACTGTCATAGTACGAACGGTTTAGCGTAGCAGAGGTCATTTTAGATATATTTTTTTGGGAATTATATAAAATAACTTAATTACGTAATTCTATCATGCCAACAAATATTCTAAAATAAAATTAAATCTTCCCCTTATTGTTGAATAATACTAATTATTGTTAAATCATTATATTTGAGTAAATAATAAGCTTATCCAATCTATAAGTAAGTCAACCCAACAGTTATCATGTATATTTGTTGAAAGCAAAGAAACAATAGTGTATTCATGTATCCATATAACAAGCTATATATATGTATATATTTTTTATATTTATTCATTAATACTGATTTAGTTTTATATGAAGTACTTCCTCTTTTTACCTTATCCGCCCCTTTTTTAATTCTAATTGTGAATGAACAAAACCATTCTAACTGGTTATATAAGTAAATACAATGTAGTTAAAATAATACATTCGTTTATGTAAATATATAAATGTATTCTGATGTCAAAGGTCAATATGTTAGTCTGCTTACTTCTTGTGTAACGTAATAATGACCTAATCGTTATTAATAGTCTTTAACTGAATATTTTTGAACAAACAGACGAACAATTTAAGGACTGTAGGTGATTTATGTAATGTTCTTAAGTAACTAAATAAATTTATCTTTTAACTATTATTTTAAATACTATTGTATACATCTATCTATATAAATAAAATTGGATTATCTGTTTGTAATATTGAAATAACCGCTTTTTAGTAACTGCATATCGATGTCTACACGGTACATATATCAAAATATCATTTTTTTACAATTTTTGTCTGACTCTGTCTGTCTGATTATACACACTAATTTCTGAAACAGCTGAACCGATTTTAACGGGACTTTGTCTTGCAGGTAGCTGATGTAAAAAGGAGTAAGTTAGGCTACTTTTATTAAATGATTTATTATTTCCTATATATAGAATATTTATATGGCTGAGTACGTAAGTCCTAAACCTAAATATTATTTTTACAGTCTACGTGGACGCAGTCACGGGCAACAGCTAGTTTTAAATATGTCAATAGATTTTGATTTATAGAATATAAGATTGTTTTTACGTTTTCGCAAACTGTCATAGTTTTCGTAACGTGAAAACTCCTAGTAGTGGCACTGATTTTTTTTTAGTCCTTTTTGAGTACGGAATATCTTCCGTTTATTTATATGCTGGGTATTTGGATGTTTATCTTATTGTATTAACTAGGATCCTCCACTATACGCTGAGGGAGTTGAGCTGATCCCCCTCCCCTTTTTTATAAATGCTACTATAATGCTACTAAATTAAGCAAAAATTTTTTATTGAACACTGATGCAATTGCGTGACGATAACGTGGGAAGCACCATAGACAAATTTCTTTTTGCTATAACTTTTTTCTAGTTGAGATTTTCAAGTTCTGTTTTTTAGGAACCATCTCTAATAAAAGTTCTAAGTCCCTTGTGATAATCATGAATCTGTTCAGAGGTTTCGAAGCTAGCGCGGTTTTAAAACAGCGAAATGAACGGTTAAGTGCTTTTCTTACTCTCAGCTCAATTATAAATTGTAACAATTAAAGTAGTTTTCTTTCCCAAATGAGCAGTTCGGCTTTAGAGCCAACCATTCATGTTCCCATCAGGTGCAACGCCTCACGGAGCACATACTGATAGGGGCCACTGTGAGGGCCAAGAAGCATAGGACAGGAGCGCTCTTCCTCGATGTAGCTAAGGCGTTCGACAGGGTCTGGCACAATGGACTGGTGTACAAGTTATACCAGTTCAAGGTGTCGGACAGACTCGTACTCATCATACGGGACTACCTGACGAATCGCTCCTTTCGCTACAGAGTGGAAGGCGTCTTGTCAACCCCCCGCCCCATCAGGGCGGGTGTTCCCCAGGGTTCAGTTCTCTCGCCCATCCTCTATTCCATCTACGCTAGCGATATTCCTAGACCGCGATCTAAAGTGCACCTTGCCATGTACGCGGACGATACCGCGCTTTACACGTCCTCTAAGGATCACTGGGAGATATACCAACGTCTCCAATCCGCAGTCGACTCCCTTGAGAGTTGGCTGCGGAAATGGCGGATCGAGGTAAACCCTGAGAAGAGCGTTTCGGTGCTCTTCGAACGGGGCCCCCCAAGGATCCTCCCGCGAATCAAACTCTTTGATAAACCGATACCTTGGAAAGACGAGGCAAAATACCTAGGAGTAACGTTAGATAGAAAGTTAGTTTTCACTGCGCATATTAGGACCGTTCGTAGCAGAGCGGCCTACATATTAGGTCGTTTATATCCGCTGTTAGGCAAGCGGAGTAAAATGTCCCTTCGCAATAAGGTGACACTTTACAAAGCTTGCATACGTTCCGTCATGTCCTATGCGAGTCCCGCTTTTGCGCACGCTAATCTGAAACCCCTTCAGGTGATTCAGAACAGGTTTACACGGATTGCAACCGGGGCGCCGTGGTTCGTACGCAACATCGATCTCCATAGAGACTTGAACCTTCCGACCATCGCTCAGTACTTCAAGGGGCTTTCCCAAAAGTACTTTGAACGTGCTGAGCGACACCCGAACCCACTGGTGGCTGACGCCGCAGAGTATAGACCACGTAAGACTACTTTAGTCAGAAAAAGAAGACCCAAGTCGGTACTCGTTGACCCCGACGACGCGTTCACAGTAGGTAATAACGTGTACGCGTAGGCATAATTGACACCACACAACATACAGACACACACCGTCTGTACCGGTACAGACGAGGTCCCAACTGAGTAAGTGCTCCGTTGCTCCGGCGTTCTGCCTTCGGAGGACGCTAGTGTCCAAATTTCCTTAGCTTCCCTCCTGACTAACGACGCCCCGAGCCGAGGTCCGTGTCTCAATCTGAGACGCCCTCGGGACGTCGTTCCCCATGGGGGCCCATCTGGCCCCCCCTTTTTAAGGATGGGTCTCCTGACCCACCCATTCCCCCGGTGACGCTGTAATAGCCAACAGGGCTAACAGCATAGACAGACAAAAAAAAAAAAAAAAAAAAAAAAAAAAAAAAAAAAAAAAAAAATTTTGATTACTAAAAAAAAACATTTTCAACGTCATTACATAATCCAAGCGATTACGAAAAAAAAATGGAATTTTCTTTTATCTTATCTTTACAACCGTTCGTAATACGGACATATATTATCATCTGTTATTTGCAAGAGCTGTATCTAATCTGATTTTAGTAAAGATATTCTTTAATAAAAATGGCCTTTGCTGAACCAACCGAACTTTGCATAGAATTGTAGATTTGTTTTGTTGCAAATACGCAAAAAGATATTTTAAAAAGAAACAATAGAATAACTTGACCAGAAGGCCACCTTTCAGTTTCAGGTTTTATTTTTTTACACAATTTAAAATTTAGTCTGAATATGCTAAACTCTTATTTTTCTTTGTGTGTAAGCTATTCCCCTGCATTTTCCCCCACTTCCAAGGGTGGCAACCTTATCTACTTACTACATATATAATTTCCACTTGATGATAAGTAGTGTCTTTGATCACTTAATATCAGGTAAGCTGCTTGATCCATCCCATCGAATAAATATTAATATTATGCTACTGTTGAAGACATTTTTCAAATCAATTCTACATAATATTATCAACGATTCCGCCAAATTTATACAATACTTCAGTGATAACCTAAATTAATGACAGTTAATGCCTCATTCACGAGTCAGGTAAAATTCTAACCAATAGGATTTCGTAGACTACTTCGAAGCTACAAATCAAAATGCTACATTGTTTGTAACATCTAAATAATATTATGAACCTTCGAGTATCATTAAAAGTAACTTAGATTTTTATAGTTAAATATTAAATCTATTCGTAATTTAATTAAAACTATTTTTTACTGATCTAACTTGATTGAATTTACATGTTTAGTCAAAATATGTATGGTCTCCTTGAGCAGAACAAAATACATACAACATACATACAAAATTGTCATTCTTATAATTTATTGGATCTTAATGTAAGGTCTAATGAAGTGGATTATCTTGAAACACTCATTAAAAGATACAAGTAACAGTATAAGATAACTGACCATCTGATTAGAATTGATTTTAAACTTTATTGTAATTCTATAAGGTCTATTTTAAATTAATATTGACATTATAACATATAGATATTTGACCTCCCGGAGTATAAAGTATTAATTTATATATAAAAATGTGTTTGTCTGTTCAGAATTTCCAATAATACAATGGGGACATAATTATTATTTAACCGGCTGTGGGCAAAAAAACTCTATCAAAATCAATTCAGCAATGACATAAATCAATAAACCAACAAATAAACTGAAAGAAATAGTAATAGTATATAGTGAGTTATTGTATACAAAACACTTCAAAAGTTGGTCGCATTAGCTGTCATTGAACGTGGCGTGCGCAAGCGCATGTTGTTTACGTAACTCGTTACGAACTACATAGTACTCGAAATGTTTAGTTATTTAATGATAATACATTGCTTTCTTTCTTTTCTTATCTATATTTTTATTCTTTTTATGGGAAGGTTTTCCTTTTTCTTCAAAAATAAGAAACAAATATTTCTTATAGGTAATGTTTTAGATAAGTTATTTGTATGCGTACTAAAGTCTTATTTTTAGTTTCTAAGGTAATGATAAAGATTGTGTCTGTATATATGACACGATTAAATAAATAATACGTAGTTTAGTTTACTTATCAACTTCTGAGATGAAAATATATAGATCTTAGTCAATTAATAAATTGACCTACTGATCTCTCTGACATTGATAAGACACGGTGTTATTTACTAATTAATAAAGATTTATTATATGATTCTTTTAATAATTTATTTATTACTTGATTTTTGGTCTCAATAATAGTTTATATGGCTATATGTGTATGATTTCGCTTGAGTTACAATCTTAATATTAAGGCGATGAGAAGTATCTTTAAAATACTATCTGAAAAATTCTAATTTTGCCCATAGAAGTTACATGAAAATCTGTTCAGTTATTTTTATTAGCTATGATGCGCCGACAAAAAATAAAATAAAATATTGCAAGATTTAGCTTAGGATTTGCCTGCTAATAGTATTAAATAAAATAATTTAATTCTCTGTATTTTTTAAGAAGTATTTAAAAGATCAACGGTGCCATAACTACGCTCAGAATTAATGCCAGCCAGTTCTCTCTGAACTGGCTGGTAACAAAAAAAAAATTGTATGAGAAAACTTAAATTTTAAAAACTATAAATTTTAAATGCTGCCTGCAAGAGGTGACCAAGTAATTACAAATAACCCTATATAATATAAATATTTTTGTCAACAGATGCGCCTACATCGTTGTGAAGGCTGCCTCGCGGCCTGTAGGCCCGAGCGCGGCGCTGACTGTTCAGTGCGAAGTATTACCAGGTATTTTAAATTTTCATGACCCACTGTGTAGTACCGAGTCACATAAATGACCTCCTGATTTTGAGCTTAATGATCCTGACTGCGGAGTAGAAAGTCAGTGGTTCGATTCCCACATTGGACAATTCTTCGTATGACCTACAGGTTCTTGTTCCAATTCTGGGAATACACCCACCCATTGTTGAGGGTTCTGTGTGTATTATGTGTCTGTTACAAATATGTATTTTAAAATTACTAACATAAAAACGAACATCGAACCTACGGTCTATTATAAGATTTTTTAACATACAAATTCGGGTTCTGAAGTCACTTCGCCTATAATGAAAGACTTAAATCTAAATCTGGAGTCGAGTTCTGCTTTAAAAACGTTGTTTAATCGAATTTTATCCATTCCAGAACTAACCAAATAAAACGTTCGAGGCGTTCTCCATACACACCTCCAATCAAGAAGGATTTCAAAATGGCAGCCATAACCCCCCCCACTCCTCCCGACAACAACGCACCTGGTGAGATTTAAGTTTATATATAATATAGTCTGTATGTTTACCGATTTTTCACATATAAATATACTAGTAATAGAACATTATTTATATTATCAATTAATAATAATAATAATAAATTGAAATATCCATAGGGTTGGGGCAATTATCGATTTTGTATCGAAAAAGCAGTTCGATCGATCGATCGATTTCAGCAGTATCGATAAAGTATAATACTCCAAAAATTCTAATTTAAAATAAGTTATTTTTTCGTATGTATAAAAGTGTATATTTAAGTTATACAAGTTATATAAATACATATCTATTAGAGAATATAACATCGTAACGCATCATTATATTAATATGTAATAATTGCACGTAAGAAATAATTACGCAAAATTCAACAATTCTTTCGACATTTGGATTAAGTAATCTTATAAGGAGGTACAGTATATTAAATTATTTTGTATAGGATAAAATTTTTCCAGACGCCGTTACAATGTTATCTCTTCAACTTTGTAGGAACATAAATATATTTATTATATTTATATAGCTTATAAACTGTAAATGTAACCTATGTATCCATGTTTCCCACTTCCCCTCTAGAACAAAATGTTGTATAGTAGGTATAATTAGGGGTTTTTTAAAAACAGTTGCATTTTATAAATTGCTTTACTGATAATCTATGTAATGTAAAACGCATTCATGAAATTGATGATTTAACCATTTTCTTATACTTTACCTCTTCCCCTTCTAAATCGTATAAAATTTTCACAGATTTCTTAAAAATGAGAAAGTGACCAAAAGTAACCTATTTAAAAATCATGTGCAAATTATAATAAAAATCATAAACAAAACACGTTTTAACGAACAATTTTAAATATAGAAGCTAATTAACTGATAACTATTCGAATGGTGACGATACAACTGACGTCACAAAAAACATAAAATATAATTAAACGCACAAATGTCCTTAAGTGTTATCTCTTATATAACACGTACTAACTTAGTTACCATTGCAAATAGTTACTATAACATTAAATTATATCTTCAATGAAACATTAGTTTTGTGTTAAGTTATATTAAGTAAATATCAATAATGATGGTACCATTTATAATAACATACTGTCTGCGTATTTGAGAGTGTCACCATATTGGTGGTTTATTTGCAAATATGATAATTAGTGAATTTATACAGAATAGGATATTAAATTTATTGAATTGTGTATTTCAACCACCCATTAGATGAGAATGGTTCTGCACTAAATAAATGAAAAAAAAGGTTTAATAGTTTAGTGATAAACACATAAACATTAAAAATAAATTGTGATGTATATTTGTTGTCAGCGATGCCATGGTTCGGCATGGACATAGGGGGCACCCTGACAAAGCTGGTCTACTTCGAGCCCAGAGAGAATAATCGGAGGGAACTTGATAAGGAGACGGAGATCCTCAAGAATATCAGACGGTATCTCACCAGGAACTCGGCTTATGGAAAGACCGGGAGACGGGATGGACACTTACAGGTGAGGAGTTGGTTAGGTCTTCTGTCAGAAGTATACTATATGAATATTGTTCTCCATTATTACCTATCATTGATTAAAATTAATAATTGATCTGTAATATGAGATTAAAATTTACGGTTGGCTCCAACATTTTAATTAGTTGACCACAACACAAAAAAAAACTAAACAAAAAGTGTTTGCTCCCTCTTTTACTTATTACTCTGTATTTTGTAAGAAGTGCTTAAAAGGCGCCCGAGCGTTGACGCTCGGGCGCTATACCGACGCTCAGAATTAATCTTAGTTCAGAGACAAAAAATAAATTTTGTTTGGGAAAATTAAAATTTTAAACTACCATAACTTTTCATCCAAACCATCCAGATGGATAACGTAACCATCCGTGGTCGTCGTGGGACGCTACACTTCATCCGGTTCCCGACCAGTGAGGTGGGCGCCTTCCTGCAGCTGGCTCGCTCCAAGGGGATGGCCACCCTCGTTAACACCATCTACGCGACTGGTGGAGGCGCTTACAAGTTTGAGGAGGACTTTATTAAGGTGAGCTGGATATGGCTTCTTTGGACTTAAAAAAAAATTGTTTAAAAGATGGTGTAAAAACCTCTGGCACAAAGAAAGCCTTTATAACTACCAAAATAACATGACTAGGGTGAGTTTGTATTTTTTTTATCTTAACGAATAGCTTTTTAAGATCAGGTTAGATGCTTGAGAGCGAGATGATATTTTTTTTTTTGCCGGTTCTTCGAAAAGGATTATCAAAAATCATGATCATAACTTGACAGTTAACTTGTTACTAAACTATACCAGTAATTAAAATAACAGAATTTCTTCTAAAGTGCAAAATTCTTCTACCAAGAACTAGGAGTCTCTTTTAACAACTGGGTTTTATCAAAAATATATATAATATACTTAAACAATATATTATCCATTTAGTAATATAGATTCACAACTTGTCTAGGAAGTGAACATGAGGCTCTCAAAGCTGGATGAACTGGACTCTCTGATAGCTGGAGTGCTGTTCGTGGACGCCATGAACCCTCAGGAGTGTTATTACTGGGCGCCTCCCAACCCTCCGCACGAATCAGAAGAGGTAAGTTGGCATTAGGTATCAGATGGAACAACTCCTTGGTGATAACTCCCAATGGAACAGCTGCCGGGGTTATTTATTAGGAGAACCATCAAAATCCTTATCTTGTATGAGAATTGAGTTTATTGTCTTTAAGAACAGTAATTCTAAGAAAAATTGCTTAAAACAAATTATGTATATATATATATATATATCATTATATTTGTATATCTGCACAAATTCAATCCATAAAACTCGTTATTAGCAATGTTAACTCAAAAATCGATTATAGTTTCAATTATTTGTATGTAATAATCAATGTTTTTCTAACAGCCCCCATATCTAGAGGGTGCGTTAAGTCAGTACGTCCGGAAACCCTTTGACTTCTCGAACCCCTACCCCTTCCTGTTGGTGAACATTGGCAGTGGGGTGTCCATGTTGGTGGTGAACGCTCCCAACGACTACTACCGCGTCAGTGGAACCAGGTGAAGATTATAACTGATATTGTATAATTAAAATTGTATATAAATGTGTTGGTCAAGTTTTTTTTATTAATATAGAACGAAAAATAAATAAATCTCATACATATGGCCCGATAAATTCAAATATAGAATGCTATATTCATTGAGGGGGGTTAAAGACACGGTAGCTGATTTGTTAGAGGGACGATGCTGGAGAAGTCGCTGGTTCTAGTTTTGATTTTGTTAATGATTTGTTTTTCATCTTACATATTCTTTTGAATTAATAAAAAAGTATGTACCAACTAAAATTGAAAATAACAAAAAATATTATTTTTCAGCTACCTTAAATACCTTGCTTCTTTTTAGCTATACTACTGCAAAAAGATTTTTTTTTTTTAATTCATATAAAATATTTTTATTATCTACAATAGTATCTCAAATAACTTTGTTGCTAACTATCATTATCCTTCCAGTATAGGTGGTGGTACGTTCCTAGGGCTGTGTTGTCTGCTGGCGGGCTGCAGCAGCTTCGAGGAGGCCATCGCGCTGGCGGCCTCCGGAGACAACACCACCGTCGACAAACTGGTGAAGGATATATATGGCGGGGATTATGAACGCTTCGGCCTGAGGGGAGACCTCGTGGCTAGCAGGTGAAATCATTAATAACTTATAATAATTTAGATGTTTCCAGAGTAGAATATCCAAAATAAAACCAAACTAGTCGAAAACTGATTATTACTAACGATAAACATAGTAAACATTTTTTGTTGTACTAGCATATGTAAATGGTACACAATATCCATTTACTGAAAATAGAAAATGTTTTATTAAAAAATATATTTCTAACACGGACATTGAAACCAGGATCACAGCACAATACGTTTTAATTTATATTGACTGTCTGTCGGTCTACAGTTTTTAAAATCTTGGGTTCGATTCCCCGCACGGGTAAGATATCACAAATTACACAAATTGATCTAATCCCTAAGTAAAAAAATATTTGTTCGTGTTAAGATGTTAGATAACGATACATATACATAGAAATGCACATTATAAACATTGGGAATATATTTAATAAACGGTCACACCCAGAAATACAGACATCTATGCTCATCACATACATGCCTGTACATGTCTGGAATTGAACCCGAGCCACTTAGCGCCGGTATACGATAGGCGTCTGCGCTAATCACTCCACCAACGGGGAGGTAAAGACTATGGGATAAACAGATTGTAATTCCGGATCTAGGAATGTACTCTGTGTACGTTTTTTGCATGTTTAGGAAACTAAATGTCGGGATTATTCTCTAGTATGTTAGTTGTTAATTTGTAATATTAAAAAAAATATTTCCGTTGTCTATAATATACACTCGTTACTTGTTCCCAGCTTCGGTCACATGTGTTCGTCGGAGCGACGCGCGAAGGTCTCGAGAGAAGACCTCGCCCGCGCCACGCTCGTCACCATCACCAACAATATAGGATCCATCGCAAGACTGTGCGCCAGCAACGAACGTCTCGAGCGGGTCAGACACATCACTACACACATCACACGTGCTCGCATCATGACATAATACCGCCTATTATACATGTCACAGTACGAGACACACCACAACATGGACCACAAGTTACAAAACACCACAATGGCTTAAATACACACCACAGTCGCTACCAAACATGCCACAACATACGACACACCACAATGGCTTTAATACACACCACAGTCGCTACCAAACATGCCACAACATACGACACACCACAATGGCTTTAATACACACCACAGTCGCTACCAAACATGCCACAACATACGACACACCACAATGGCTTTAATACACACCACAGTCGATACCAAATAAGCCACAACATACGACACACCACATTTTCTAAAATCAGACCATAACGTCTGCAATACATGCCACAACATACGACGCACAACAATAGCTTAATTACACGCCACAACAAGCGATACACCACAATCGCTACAATACATGCCACAATACTCTATACATAACGCCACGATACCACACGTCATAAATAATATCGTAAAATAAGATAAAAATATGAAATAAAGCTATAATAATATATTGTATCCCGCAGGTGGTGTTCTGTGGTAATTTCCTCCGCGTGAACCCGCTGTCCATGAAGCTCCTCTCGTACGCCATGTCGTACTGGTCGCGGGGAGCTCTGAAGGCGCTGTTCCTGGAACACGAGGGGTGAGCCGGGGTTGATTTAGGGCTCCGAGGGGGTTCAGACATTATACTAACACGTTTAGTTGATTTTCACCAAATCCGAATCACTAATAGTATATTAATTTATTTTATATGTATAATTATTTTCAGTTATTTCGGCGCAGTTGGATGTCTCCTTCACTACGACTTAAAGAATCATAGGAAAGAGAACGTCTCGCGGCACGCCACTCCCGACAAACATGCAGACAGCTGAACATATATTTAAATATATATATTCATAGTTGAAGTTATTCCGTTCAGTTCATTTTCAAATATCTCAAGTGTCAAGTTATTAAAAGCTTCGTTTCGAAATCAGTGCAATATAATATTTTTTTATTGTTTTTATATTTGTAACAGGCATGGTGACAAGTGTATTTATGTCCTAAAATAAATAATTCCTGCAATAAATAGTTTTTTATACGATCGTGTCAAAAAGTCGACGCGTTCGCTGACGATGTCGCGACTACGTAACATAGGTCTTCTCTTTAAACATATTTAGCCATGTTAAGCTTATTTACATTTTAGATAAATATAGAATTTAAAAATATTTTTATTTAATTCTGGGCACCCGTTCATACTAGAAGTTGGTGAAGAATTTTTTATTCTATATATATTTTTTTAAATCAAATAACGTTGGTATTACGTGCCTAGTGTCATTTTCATCCAAAATGGCCGACTTGTCTTCATACATTTTATTTTTTCATATTGTCATCGTGCCGTGTGTATACACGTAATAAAGCTTCTGAACTGTTATATAATTTGAAAACGGTTTTCGTTATAAAATTAGGCACAAATTGAGTTAATGAGATATTTTGTTTTATATGACAATTACGGTGGTTCAATAAAAATATCACTGATTTTCAAAATTCTTCTAAATAATAAATTTAATAAAACTATCGTTTGAGTTGAATGGTTTGTATTTTATCAGCGATTCAATAATATCATGTAAATATATTTATTTATTATAAATGTCGATCTTAACATTTGTATTTTCAAGGTTTATTTGTTTATAATATTCGAATCTGGTGACGGATTGCTAAATAGGATAGCTAGTGCCGAAATTAATAAACGATCTTATTTTTGATGCTGCGTTTTGAAATTACAACCATTTTTTTCAGTTATCAATTGTATCCATTTAGTGGAAGGTTGATTTCAATTCCAGATTATAGATCTATTATTAATTTCGGCTGTAAGTTTAAAAAATGTGGGCTACATTGTTTTAGTAATATTGTTTAGACCTTTACCGCGTTCGTAGATCTGTCTCTGTTTCTTTTCTTGTTAAATTATTTTATTACTTATTGCGGGGTTTTTGATTGAACACTCTTTATTTAGTAACAAAATCTAACTTGTTAAGAATGTTTTCTTAACAAGTTAGATTTACAATTTCAATAAACTGAAATTTTAAAAAACAAATTTTTGTGATGAAAACGTAATCGAGTTTGATATTATTTTACTCGTTTTGAAATTATTGTGAATTGATTTATCTTATTTCTGTTTCGTTTGAACTTTGAATGTCAAAAACAATGAAAATGGCGGGTGAAGTATGTTGTTTTATTAAAAGCATCAATTAAGAAAATATATAAGTTTATTAACAGATATATTGTTTTATTTCTACGAAACCTCTCACAGCTGAAGCAAAATAGAATATTAGGAATTCTAATTTTACGAATAGCTCTTTACAAGGATACTCATACCTAACCTAGAAATAAATTTTATTAAACCACTCATCTATTTCATTTTGTGTGGAAGAACTGATTTTTTGTCTTTATAATACAAAATCGCAAATCTTCTAAGACATCATGCAACTAATTCCGTGAAATCATATAATTTGTCTGGGCTACGTCGTTCGAATCGTCTGAGAACATTCAATACAGCATTTCTTATATTTCGCTGTCTCCGCAACTGCCTTTCTTCCTGAATTTTGTGATCAATAATTGAATTCAAAAGTTTGTTAAATTTTCTGTCAATACTGTTTTTAGGTTTCGTCAAATATATTTTATCTTTAAATGTATTATGCATTATATTATTCAATAATTGAGAACGCCTGAAAGCAAAATTTTCTAAGGAGGATGCGTACATTTTTTCACTTTTTATTCGTAATGGAGCATAGTCATTTCTCATAAAATTGATTCTGTTAAGACTGATTTTTGAAGATTTAGGTAGTATTTTGTAATTTTCTGCTAAATTTACTGCAAGAAAGAAAAATTTTATTAAACTACCATAACTGTAACTGAAAATTTCTGCATT
Source organism: Napeogenes sylphis (assembly GCA_959347405.1). Classification (NCBI taxonomy): domain Eukaryota; kingdom Metazoa; phylum Arthropoda; class Insecta; order Lepidoptera; family Nymphalidae; genus Napeogenes; species Napeogenes sylphis. The sequence goes on from OY365788.1 coordinate 6,191,652, forward strand.
TAACTTACAAAAGCATATAAAAACTGTCCATTTCAATATATTCTTCATAGTAACGATTTTAAATTTAACTGCCTAAAGCCAAAATAAACATACTATTCGTCCAGCAATAAAACTATAATCTTTTGATGAGAAATAACATTTTTAATTATTGAAAACCAATTAATCTGTTTGATTTGTATGTCAAAAGGCAGTATGAACACAATTTTAACTACAAACAATTTTAAAACTAAATTCTATCTTAAAAGTGAACTCCAAATAAGAAGTTTTTTTGAATGATTTATCTTATCAAGTAATTTTTTAAATACTAAATTCTACCCTAAAAATAAACTCCAAATACGAAGTTCTTTTGAATTATTTATGTTTTCAATTATTATAAGTGAATTGACTGTTGTTCATTGATGGTTATCCCATTTTATAACATATTTATGAAAAATGTATTGTAACACTGAACTCACAGACCAACGTCCAATAACAATAGGGAACATGCAAAAAATTTAAAATGGTTTCAAATATTTTTTTTTCGATTACTTATGATCATCTTATTATAATAAAAACATTTATTTTTTATTAACTGACCATTTAAGGCTATAAAATAATTTATGAAAAGTGTAAATTTTGGGAGCGAAATTCAAAATTCCAAAACGCGCCACCATTGGTCGAAAGGAAATGTGACGTCATTTGACACGCATTTCAAATAATCGGAGTCGAAGTTCATACTGTGGTATCAGTGTTATTGAGAAAAATAAATAATTTAAATCTATATTTTCGTGCTTAAAGGTTTTATTAAATGATACAATTGTTTAGATAATCCTAAAAACATTGTTTCAATACTCAAACAACTCGTAACAAAACAAATACCTACAAAGTCTTTTTCAATAGCATTTAGCATGCTACTACACATTACATTTTTAAAATGTTTCTTCCTCTGAATCATTTTCTACTTCACTTGACTCAGATAAATAACTTGGTTGATAATCAGCAGATATAGAAGATATAAGATGCTATAGAAGTATTATCAGCTGTGTTTTCAACAAACAATTTTCTTTTTAAAACAGATAGTTTTACTGTTAAAACTGTTGTGTACCATGTTGTGTGTTAAATGAGGAAATGGTGACAATGCTACATTTTGTTTTTTAGCAGGTATATTTACATTGACACCTTTATTTCCATACTTCGGTTTAATATTAACTTGCACAGCTTAGTCACTTGATAATTTATCTTCAATATGCGAAAAGCAAGGCTCTGCCTTATGATCATCACATTCAATAGGAGAGTTACTGAGTCCTGGCTGATTAATATCACAGACATTTGTATGGGCAGTACTAGGACTTAGTATATCACTTCTTTGGGAAGGTCACCATTTTTTAAACACTACTTTTGATAACTAACTCTAAAAAGACTTCATTAACCGAGGTCAATCTTTGCCTTTTGACTATGCACATTCATGAGAATGTTGTCTCAGTTGGTGTTTTTGCCACAAAAAATATATGTGGCACAACTCTTTTCTTCAAACTTAGATTACATTTTTCTCCTTGTTGTTTCGTTATACATATTATATTCAATACAATTGGCTGTATCTTCCTTAACCTGAAATAAATCAACAAACATAAAAAATTCGTAAAACCAAAAAAAGAATACGGTTTTTATAGAAAATTATACTGAACTTTTGTATGCTAGGTTAGGTTAATTTTAAACTTAAATTTTCTAATGTTAAATACTTACTATAAATTTAAACTATTAGATTAAACTTATTATAAATAAAGTATACTTACGTTAAATTGATCATCACAACAATATAAACACCATTTACTACATATATTATCCCTTTTAACTATCATACACCATTGTTTTTATACTTTGTCGGGTGTTTTTCTAATACTATTTTTGCTCTCCGGTACTATACAATATTTGTAAGATAATTTTTATCTTCTTCCATGACTTGTAAAGCAATTAAAACTTAAAATATGTATGAAGTAACTAAAAAGTTCATTGTAAACATTCACTGGATGTGTCACTTGACGTCACGCAAAGCGCGCGCAAAATGACGGTGTTTGAACGGCTCAAATTTACTACATGTTTTAATTTTTAATTTGAAAAAAAACTAGAATCTTTTCAAGCCTATTTATATTTTTTTCTATGATATAGAGAGGTAATTGATTAATTTACGTCAAAAAAAAAATACATGAATGTTCCCTATTGTACAGGAGGCAAGATCACACCGTACCAATAACTTTATTCAAATCATAATAAATCTCGTTTTATTATTTATTTATAAACTTAGGCAATTTTTTATACTTGCATTAAAACCTGTTTTGAAAATGAAACCAAATAAATACAATTTTATTTAGGTAGCATTTATTAAACCATACAATCAACATGAATTACATAAATGTTATTAAATAAATATTGAATTTCATTACTTAAAATAAACACTTTCAATTTATTATAAAAAAAAGTTGGGTGAAGAAGGTATAAAATAAAGAATGAATAGAAAAAAAAAATAGCTTTGGAAGAAATTAGTGTTACACTTCATTTGAAGTTTTTTATTTAATTTTACTCTATAAGCTGAATAAATTTAACATTTCAATAAATATGTCTGATATTAATAACTTCATTATATTTTTGTTTAAAGCTAAAACAGGTCACACTTTAATCACTTATTTTTATCACAACTTGTCAATTTATATAAAAATAGTAACCGTTAAAAACTACATACTAATAAGCATCTTTAGAAAATCACAAAAAAAAACCAAAAAAAAAACTCAAAATTATTTAACTAACATTGCTTTCAGAAAAATATTAACACTACTATTAGTACCTAACAGAGACTTAAGTATAGTTTGACAGAAACCTAAAAATATACTAGATATGTTATTTCCTTGGGATTGATATTTTTAAATTGCTGCCAAATTCGTTAAAAGGTTGTCTAGACTTAGTACCAGCTGAGTCTTACTCTGTTTGAAAAAGGTGAAGAGTTCTGAAAAATAATAGTAAATAGTATTATACAATTGTTATATCACTGCAAAAATAATTATATTTTGTTATTTATGGTGTACAGAAAGAAATATTTTTATTATTATTATTTCATTTATATGTAATTTTTTTTAATAATACTTATTGGTTATTCAGTTAGGACCATGTACAAAATACTTACAACATGTGTTAGTAACTTTATAGAATAGATTTTTTTTTTAATCTTTCGAATTATCCATATACACTGTTATAGATAAATAAATTGGCTTAAAAAAAATATATCTTACTTCAGATAATCAATCAACAGCATTTCGGCAGTTAGGGCAAGTCTGCTGCTCCTGCAGCCACGGTAGAATGCATGATGTGTGGAAAAAATGGGTGCATGGGAGAACCATGGACTCCTGGTCTTGGAGGATTATGTCAAAGCATATTGAGCATTGCTCCAATGTTTTTGAGCGTTCACGGCTGCAAAGTTAAAGATTTCTTAAAATGTTGTTAATTTTTGTCATGTATTCTAACATATCTAGTTACATATGTTACAATGAGTAATTAAAAACTAAGGTAGTATTATATTTGTTAAATATTTCAAACATACATATATAGTATGTATGTATATGTTGTTATATACACACATGCACATATTTTCAGATATTTAAAAAAAATTTGGTTTAAGATGAATATAACAAATGAAAAAACAGTAACTAATGATTCACTCAATTAATTTATGATAAAATATTTTTTAATACACTCCCAATCCTACTACCATGCTCTATAAGAACTACTAGCAAAATATATTTATATCATAAACACCATCTCCAAAATATTTAAAAAATCTACAAAATAAACTTTTCTTACAACACTTGAGCACTGGCTGGGCTTTTGTCATTTCTGGAAAATTATATATTTTATAATGGTTTTCATTACAAAACTGATTTTCAGAATCAACAATTTATATTGAAGTGACTTTAGATGTGAAGTTTTGATAAAATAAGCAATTGAAAATAATCAACTATATATAAATAGCTAACTGATAAACTAACAATCTCACCTGTTTCTTCTTCTAGGAGAGAATAAACTAGTTATTATATTGTTTACTGTATTATTAGGTCTCGGAACAAAGGAAGGTACATCAAGAGTTGATGTAACATCCCATTCCATGAGATCCGTCATGACATTAGACAATGCATTATCCACTATATTGTTCAACGATGATATTAAGTCTTGTGACTCATTATTTGAACCAATAGAGGATGATAATGGATTTGAATCTGAATCGTCTGATGTATAGCTGTTTTCGAAGTCAGTTTCCGAATCAGTTTCGGGGTCAGCGTCAGAATCAGTTTCAGTGTCACTTACACTAATCTCACTCTCAGATTCATTGTTTGATAAAACATTATTACAATTGCAAAAGTTGTCATTATCCTCAACTATACTACTATCAGTTGTGGTGTGCTCTGATAAGGTGATGTATGAATTATCAGAACTGCCACTGTCTTCCAAGCTTTTTGAAATGGAATGAAAAGAACATATCAAAATTATTAAGCATGCAAATAACAAGTGAACTAAATTAAATGATTTAAAAGCAAAATGTTAGAAAGTAAATTTGCTTTACCTCGAAGGTTGAATAATAATTTAAGAGGTTTTACTAAGTTAGGATGATGATGTTGTCAAGTATAAAAAAATTACGTAAAGCATAACTAAGCGATAGTACGATGTGCACTAAAATTCAATTTATTTTGGCGAAGTAGCCATCTTTTTCATGGCAAAACATCTTTTGAAATTCTCTTTCAATATAGGTATATTAAGAATTGTCTACATTATAAGCACAACCTTACCCACGAAAAATTAATATCTAATTAAAATCAAATAAATCATGGAATTATACATACAAGGAGTGTTCCGTTTCGCTATGCCAATCTTGGGTAGTGGAGCCCGACGGTGGAGGATTTTCAGTCCGTTTGCCGAAGAAGTAGTACAGAGCTGCACCAACCCCGACGCCTATCGCCGCAGCGGCCAGGCCGAGACCGCGGCTTGGGCAGTTTTTCTGATTGTCCTCTTCACGAAAACTCATTCTCAATTTTTAATAGTTAAAAAAAAAAAATTTTTCAATAGTTTATTTTCCGTTATTGCGTTCTATCGATCTACGTTTCGATTCCTTAAGCAGTCAAATATGATGTGTCAACTGTCAATACCCAAATGACTTAGTTTGTCAACAATCTACCAGCTGAGCTGATTATACAAATAATTAAAATAAAGCTACAATTTTACAAACAATAAAAAGTAACTGTATTTAAAAAATATTTCTAACTTTTCCGGTCGATTAAGGAAATATTTTATTTTGAAAAACCTTATCCTGACAATTATGAAAAGACAAAAATCAGTTGATTTTCGGTTGTTTTTCTCTTATTATCGTGGATCAACTTCAATATATGCAGCAATTATATTTTATTTATATTGAGAATTTTAGTATTTATAACTCAGCTAATATCTTGTTAAGAGCTAATATTAAATAATATATGCATATCATAAAATGTATCTTGCAGTTTGTTTATGGTAATAAACTTTTGTAGGCGATTGTCTTTGGAAGGGGACGCATACAAAGCGGAAAGTACCGTAATCAGAATATTCTAGAATCTACCATGAAGATTCCAGTAAAATATAATAAACTCACGTAGTGACACGTAGTTCTTAATCTGTGGTGCTCACATTGAGTTGTGTGAAATCATTATTCATTTGCTTGTAAAACTTAGTAAGTACTTACATACTAAGTATTTGTCCATGAATAATAAGTTAAGTTATGCCAAAATAAAAATTTATGTTTTTAAAATTAATGCAATTTCTGAAAAAATAACCGAAGTTAGTATTACATGAAACAGGTCACACACGCTTTGGTGGATTTCGTCACCATGACAATTTTAACTTTGTATAATTGATATGTTAACGAAGTTTTTATATAATAAAGAGCAATCATTGACTAGTAACATTAATTGTGGTAATAATATTGATTTCTTTTTAATATTAATATGTTTTCCTCTATCAAGACAAATACATAATAAAAGCAAAAGCCTAATTTTGGATTATTGTTCCATGATTCTATGGCTACTGAGCCATTCAATCATGAATTAAGTAAAGCAGCCGAGCGTTAGGTTAACTAGAGTGCTAATATCACCGTACCACGTTGTGAAAAGGCTGAAAGAGAGAAAGGTGTTACTTTTATGTGGTAAAGTAGAGCGCTGTACATTTGATAATGAACCGTTTCATAAAAATAAATGACTTTGTCAAGCTTAAGTAGGAAATGTTTTATCAAGCAGCTTGGATAACTTACCTTATTCTGAACATAAACAGAATACTTTCCATATTGTTTATATTTAAATTCACCAGTTTTATCATACATACTAATCTATGCATTTTCCTCTTCTCTCATCACGGTTGGGTAAAGCGGGAAATAGCTTCAGGGCCTTGCCCTCTTCCTGTGTCTTCCTTATTCCTGAATATATGTTGTTAGTTTGGCAATCTATTCGCTTGCCAGGGTCCTATTTTTATGTTAATACTTAAAGTTGTGTTTGTATTCAGGTAGAACAAGATGGCGTCCGCTTGGGAAGGATTAACACTTGGTATTTGTGTCGCCGTTGGTCTGGTTGTCTTAGCAGTAGACTGGTACAGAGCTAGAAACGTACCGCGGCAGCATAACGCACGAGGTGAACGCCCGAGAAACAATATATAATATCAAAATTTTATTTTTTGGATTAAAATGCATAATATGTTGGTATATGCATAATATATAAGCATATGCATAATGTATTGGAATATGCATAATGTATATATATATATTTATATATAATAAAACATCCGTAAATAACATCTATATTTTGTTAGCTGTTACTATGTTAAGAATATATTGCAGATGCTCATCAAGTTTAGAAAAAGTATCAATGTCATTTCAATTTTCAAGCAATAACAATAGGATAGTTTTGTGATGAAATAAAATGTTACTTAACAATTTATTTATTTTATTTATCTCACTTTCAGTTACTTTATTTTTAAATTGGTCTAAAAACAAATATAAATAAAAAAAAACTAACAGGTAGTAATGTAATTACAATTTAGTAATTTAAAATATCCTGAACATGTTTCCGGTAGTCTTTGGATGGCCATTGGCTAAACATGTTTATAGACAATTTCTGACTATTTTCGGCTGTGCTATCTTTACAATGTTATTTTCTAATAACATTACTAAGATGTGTGGCGGTCTAACATTACTATTACTACTACATTACTATGTCATCTTCCCGAGGGTACTGCAAGATCGGGTAAAGGAACAAAATTATAAGTGGATACTACCATACATCACTAACTTACACTTATTCCCAAGAAGGGTTGGTATCAGGCGTGCTGTTGATCCTAAAAATGCTTGTTTTTTGTCAAATTTGATATAATACGCCAACCCCAAAAAATTGGAATAAAAACTATGAACTGACCTGAGGGGATGAATGTAGATCCTGATAACTGTGTTTTTAAATTCTGTACGTGGGATGAGTGAGACTCTATTTATTATTCATAATTAATTTTATTCTCGTAAAAGACGTTGAAATGGACGGAGATGTGAACATAATGAAAGCAAGATGAGTCGAGTAGCGACAGATCTCTATTAACATGTCCTGTCTGTGTCCGTCAGATCTGTATTAACATGATCCTAAAATCCCTCCAGGCATTAGACTTTCCGTAATGAGTGAGAGAATAGTGCGTGCGAAGGAAAAGAATTGGACGTCGCTATGTAGTGTAACAAGAATAGATAAAGTAAGAAAAAGGAGTATATCTTGATATCTTAGGGGAAGTTTGAAGGATAAGAAGTGCGGCGTTTGCATGGTAAGGATATATAATCCTTGATCATTGAAATTAAGCTAATTATGATGAAAGAAGTGGAGACAACGCTGACAGGAGTGGAAGATTATATCTAGATGGGCGAACCTCATCCAGAGCGAGGAAGGGGTAGGAGAATGGTAATAATTTAATTTGTCTTTAACCCATGCAAGGTCGAGGAGAAATTGAATATACCATAGAGCTAACAGTACAAATAGGTTTCAGTGCAGTGGATTTTTAGTCTAATCTTGAATTTCTCCTGCCATTTTTTCAGTCTGTTCTGAACCCTAATTGCATTCTTTACAAGTATAATGCTATTCACGAACAACCAAGAAGTTTGATTTTAAATTTTACAAGCTATGTATCCATGAGGTGAAATAAGAAATTTGTTTAAAACCCAGCTTATTTCTGCCTATAATTTAGAACCGTTAATGATTACAAAGGATAGAAATTATATATAGATGAGGAATTTTGTTTGGCTTATACTTAGGAGGACACTACTGTGGGTTTAATTTCTATCTATAATAAGAAAATATATATTTATAATAATATAAAAATAAAACACATATTTGTGAACATATTTAATAACTGCCTCAAAGTAATATTTACAAACCTCGATCTCGGAACATAATTAATATTCCTCACACCCCCTCCTTGATAGCAAACTTAAGTTATTCTATTGTATTTATTCAATTATATTTGATGTGGTGACAAATTAACTTAAAAAAAATGTTTACTCTAATAATTAATTTTAAATATTTTATTTAAAAAGTAAACTATTTATAGCAAAAACTTTAGGGATCGTATAATTTTATTTGTTTATATGTATGCCCCCGAAATCGTGGCGTGAACGCGTATAGTGTAAGAGTAAGGAAGATATAAAGCCCTGTTCACACTTGCAGCATTCATTGTACGAGCATTGGCTGCAATACATATATCCTCTACTTCGGCTAACACCACGTGTGTAACGCGAGTGCTCTTCAGATGTTATGTTAAATTTATTCCATTGGCTGTGTTTCGACATGTATAAATTTACAAATATGAAAGTCTGATTCAGTTCACGAATGGATTTCGGAGCCGACATAATCCAAAATGATTTTTAGTTAAGGTTTTCTAAAGAATTTGCTTTGTAATATTAAGTAAAATCTGAATAAACTCCATACTTGATTTAACAGTACAAATAAAATACAACATTGCACATTTCTTGTACGAGGCACCGTGTGGGAGCACCACGGACCTATGTAATAAATGCTCTCATTTTTAAACTGGAACATTCGCCCTATGTAATAAATGCTCTCGACTTGATTATATCGTAATCTTTAAAAGCATTAACATTTTGTTACTTTACATAATATTATGTAATCTAATTGTTCATAGAAGCAGAAATGATCAACGCCTATTGCCTTTATATATAGTAAGAAATAAAAGTACAAAAACTTGACACGAGTGTTACAAATAAGATAAGAAAAAATAAACGACACTAAGTTACTCCATAAAAGTATTTTTAAACAAACTATCTGAAACACTCGTAAAAAAAACTAAAATCTACAATAAATGAATAAACCACTTAGACACGCCATTTTGCGGTAAACAAAAAAATAAAATACTGCAAAATTTTCGCGCCACAACACGCCACAGACTAAACACATTAACTTTGACTTTCAGTAGGATAAATGAAAATATATATATTTTTATAAAACTTCATGAAATTATAGTTTATTCTTAACCATATTAAATGCTCGTCCAGCTATCACATGTACCGCTTACATACTAAGTCTGTGAGCGTGTCTCTTCCAGTTTATTCTCTCAGTTTAAGCGCGTGATCCTTGATGAGGCCGCCGTCGCCCTCCGATACGAAACGCTTGCGTCCTCTGCAATTTAAATATTTTAAATCTATATGAGATATATCTAGAAAAATAACATTAACTTATTTTTTTTTAGTGTTTTGTATTTACCGTCTATCTCAGTACGAGTATTCATTTCATTAGTTTAGTTATGGGATTCAGTGCAGTTAGCACACCAAAATCTAGGCTCTTCAATTTCTTTATATGTGTTTATGCATGAATGTGTGTTTATGTATGAATGTTTGTTTATGTATGTTTGTGTGTTTATGTATGAATGTGTGTTTATGTATGAATGTGTGTTTTTGTATGAATGTTTGTTTATGTATGTTTGTGTGTTTATGTATGAATGTGTTTATGTATGCAAGAGTGTATATGTAGGAGTGCGTGTCCTCACCTTGTAGGCATGCGAGCCAGCACTTGGTCTCCTAGACGGAAGCGCTGCGTGCATCTCTCCACGAAGCGGTCCAGCATGATGTAGGCGAGCGGCACGTCCAGTACTATGTCGGACATGTCCTCTAACACACGCAAGAAGCCCTGACGTACACATTAATATTAATATCTATATTAGTAGTATTGTGTAAATAAAAATATTTTCTACACTTGTAATCCCCAGAACAGAATACAATAAGATATATATTATTACTATGCGAAGAAGCTAACTGGGGTGATATCATTTATCTTTAAAATTTTTCTATCACTACTTAAACATTTAGCTAGAATATTGATACGAGCACCTAATGTACATGTCGTACTACGGACGTGGTTAACTCATCTCACTCACTCTGTCCATCTGGTCGGGTGTGAGCAGGACGCAGCGCCGCAGCTCGGCTAGGAACCGACACAGCTGTTCCTCCACGCTGGAGTTGATCGCCTCCACCGCCAACAGTACAGTCTACCAAAACAAATAATCTTTTTTATTGATTATAACATTATGAACATATAACATCACCAGTTATTATATTTACATAATAGGTTGTATCATATCTATTAATTATTTTACTCAGTGAGTTCTGTAGATGACCCTAAAATTAAAGAACATTCTTAAATTTTAGGTCATTTTATGGTTGTGAATTTAGACCGTTGGGCCACCACTAGTATTTATGAATAGTCAATTAACATTCCTTGAGTAGATCTGTATCCCATACCTCATAAACCAGCTCGTGATGGAAGTGCGGCACTTCCAGCTCTCTCACGCACCGCATGGCCTCCACGAGGTCCCCCGAGGACAGGTACTCCTTCAGAAGCAGCTGGATCTGACGGATCAGGGACTTAACAGGCCTGGAATTAATCAATTAATAATAATTAAAAATATATCTTATGAATATAAATACCCATAAAATATAATATAGATGTAAAATGTCTACAAATGCTTTTAAATTACAAATAACTGCTACTAATAAAAGCTTAACCAAAATTCATAAGTTAAACTAACCTGATGCCACCGCCAACCCCCCATATGTTATCCAGTCTGACTAGACCCTGTTTCATGGACAGAAGTGTCTCTGCCCTGTGTATTGCTTGTCTGTAACAATTATTATCTGTAAAATATATTTGTGAGATCGAAACACGTGAAGAGTGCTGAGCCCTAGAGCCTGGTCTGATTGAAATAAACTCATACATATGGAATTAAAAAATAAAGCTGACATTGATGCTCTTCAATTCGTAAATTGAGCCCAAAAGAAAACTTCGGCACATATCCTGGCCATAAATGATTTGGTTAAAAATTGTACTAGACAAAGTGTCCAGTGGCGCTAGTATTCTCGTGTCCCACTCGAACTACCCACTGGTGGGTCTCACTAACCTGGCGGACGCGTTGTGCTCGGCCGTGCTCTGTGTCTGCACGAACTTAGGCGGCAGACAGTCGTCAGCCACGCAGCGCGCTATGAAGTTGGACATCAGCACCGCCGCGTCCGGAGTGTCTAGAACCAGGTCGGGTAACTTCTCCAGGAGACGTTCGAATGCTGTAACATATAAGAATATTTTAAGCCAACTCTAATTTATTTTAAATTTTATTTTACAACTTGAAAAGACAATATTACAATGTACAGTTGTACATTCATTGTAATATTGTCTTTTCAGTAAATGAACAGTTGAATATTAAACTAAATCAAATCATCTGAGCTGGTTTATCATTAAAATTGTATTGTTAAACATACTTTGAGCAAAGAATTCGTTTTTCAGAAAATTTACTACAGCTTTGTGTTCATTAATTCCGTAAGGGACAATGAGTTCTGTTCGTACCATAGGCGATGTCCTTGGCCGAGAACACTCTGCCATAGAGATCTGATATAAGAACGGAGGCCATCTCGCAGTGAGAAGGCTTGTGCTCCAACGCTATTTCTACAATTGTTTCACACACCTGTAACATAATATTATATCCATATAATATAATATTATTAATTATACATTCATATGTATGTAATATTTTGTATGCTGCTAAATAACAGATGGCATTGTACGATATTAGTTTAAAAGTTATTATTATCATTTTCCTTTAAATATGGTGCTTGTTAGATGACGTATTTATATTTTATATTATACCTACATTTCATACTGAGTGAGAGGACCATAAGCCCATACCTCTCTCATATGTCCTAGTTCCCTTCATCCCCATATTGTCCCATTAATATCCATATTTATGTGGGTCAGTTAACTGTTCTTTTACTCCAATCCCACAAAACAATGATCTCACCAGATGACTCCTCATAGCCGTCACAAACTCCAGGAGGTCTTCAGCCGCTGCATTCGTGTCGCCATGTTCGAAGTACTCCAGGATGACTGGCTCTGACTTGCGCTGGAACAAAGCTCTAGATATATTTGTGGCTTGATTTTAAAGTTAAAAAAATTAAGAAAAACTAAAATCAATACAGGTACTTTCTAATATTAGGTTTTTTATTTTAAAATTATATGTACATAATGCACATATTTGACATTGATTAACATAGCTATAATCTTTTCAAGGCACTATCTAATATTTTTTTGTAAAGAACCCAGATGTGATGTTATACATCCTATAAGCTTTCTCAGTCGACAGGCTAGAAATAAAAAAATACAGACATATTTAGAGTTTGCCAAACAAAAAACTTTTTATATTATATTACTGGTTGGTCGAGTGGTTAGCGCAGACGCCTAACGTGTCACGGCAAAATGGGGCTCGGGTTCGATTCCCGGCGGAGACGGGCATTTATGTGATGAGCATAGATGTCTGTGTTTCTGGGTTTGGTCGTTTATTAAATATATTCTCAGTATTTATATGTGTATTTCTATGTATTTGTATCGTTGTCTAACACCCTTAACACAAGCAAATAATTTGCTTAGGGGTTAGATCAATGTGTGTAATTTGTCCTGATATAATTATTATTATTATTATTACTAACTAACTGGCTTTTGCCCGCGGCTTCGCACGCCTAATGCTTTATACTATGTAATGATGATAAAAATTGTGTTTAGAATTAAAATCAACTATACAAGTGTGTGTGTATTTTTATTGATGTGTATGTATTTTTATTGTTTGTTGTACTTACTATATTTTTGGTATGTTTGTGTTGTAATTTTTATTGTATCTATAAAACTATGTCAGTATGTTGTATGTAGGTAGAATAGCTAACTTCGCTTCGTTTTCAAACCTGTTGACCTATAATAGCTCAAAATAGGTTAACCGGGTGTAAGCTTTTTATAAAAATATAAACAAGTCTCTTATTATAAAAACTATAATATGACTTTAATAAATATATTTTATTATCGTAATAAATATTGATATATATTTCAATAACTGACTAAATATGTATCTATAATTGATTGTATTTTTCAATAAACATCCTAAAAAGGGTACACTTTAAAATATATATAAAGTTTATTTATATTTAATAGATCAAAATACTCACACACAATATATGTGCTAGTTAGAAAACACAAACCCTGCGTACGTTAGGGATGTGCCCTAGTTAGAAGAACATTTAGTTAGTTTTTAGTTCTGGTTGTTTTAAAAATGTTAGTTACCCTGTTTTTAGTTGTTTTAATAGATAGTTACACTAATAATCTGTTCCCATGTAACAAATGCTCAGTTTCTCCTTGAATTCAAACGCGATCCGAATAATTAACTCTAAGGGCAACGACACATGGCAATAACGCAGAATTAAAAATAACTACAAGGTCCTATGTTATGTCGCCCGGGCACGAGCAGTACAGTGTGCCTACAGGGTTTTACACAGTTGAAACTAATATACCCTACCCCTAATACGAGTATTGACTTTACGAAAACTATGAGTTTAACAAAACGTAAAGTCAAAACATAGAATTATTATACACTACATGAATCAAAATTTATTAATTACTAAGCTATTTAATAACTAAATATTAAATATAATTTTTAACAGTTTTTTTATATGGCAATAGATTTTGGTTCAAAAAGTGTATAAAAATTCTATGTTTAGATTTAGGATTTGGGTAAAATATCATAGTTTTCGTACCGAAGAACTCGTACCCTGTAGACACGCGAAGACGTCGGGAACAACTAGTATTCTATATTATATAAAAACTGTTTTTAGGAATAATGTATAAGTACAAATAAAACTTCAAAACAAAAATATATTTATGTCATTATGAAAAAAAATATAGAATTTTTAAATATCAGAATACAATGCAGAAAAGCTTTGACCCTGGAGTGGACATGAGACATATGTTTAGTGAAATCTTTGAAACCATTGCAATCTATAATAATTACATTATTTCAGATATAATAGAACATTCAAAAGTTCCTTTTAGTAAATACCTACAAGACAGCAACCGGAATTGATTTTACACATTTTTTTAATCAGTGAGCCTTACCCGATGTTTATATTTCAGATTTGACACGTATTCAAAGTATCTTCGTGTCCCCGTTAGGAGAGAGGTCGTTGACCTTGCATTGTTTACTATGATAGGCGGTAGCGGAAGAATAAGCGATTTGTTTTAACGCGTATATATTTCCTATTTTTTTTTAATATTAACTATCAGCAGCAACTAAACAATGCTACTTATATAGAATAAAATGTTGGTCTATTAGTACATACAAGCCATAATTGTATTCTTTATAGATAAAAAGAATATACATTGTTTTAAACATTCGTTTTTATCCAGTATAAAGTAATGTTATAATCAAAAACCGCTTTTCGATTCCGCTTATGATATGACTATGGGTTTATGTGTTTTATGTAATCGTGTCGCAACAAAACAGTATATTCTCTATAGTCTATACCCATTCATATTAACAAAGTTATTATTATTTTTAAATATTAAACACACGCTGTAGCTTGCGCGTTCTCTTCTAGTAAGGAGTATTCCGTCTTCGCCTTTAAAAAAGCAGTGTAACTATAGAAATGGTGTTTTATTTTGTTATTATTATTGTAATTTTGATTTATATTCTTCTTTATTTGTTAACCGATTGTTAAAAAAAATAATATATAAAGTGAATCCCGTGACAATATATTCCCGAAAACTGGATCGAAATAGATTAATTCGTTTCTGTGATTAACGTGCACAAACATATAGACATACAGATGAACAGACAAAATGAAAAAACATTGTTTTGGGTTCTCAGGCTTATATAAAGGTGGCCCTGTAGGAATTTTTGGAAAAACTTATTTTTCGTGTTGTGTGCGCTACTAAAAGACAAACAGATAAACAGACAAAGATTTAAAAAATGCTGAAAATGGATTCTGTTAGTTATTACTTAACATCCTGGTATATTTTATTAAATATTTTTTAATGCACTAATACTACCCCTCCATAGATTTATTACATGTATAGAATAAAATTTTGATGGTGGTTATAACGTGATTGACACAAATTGACATAACTTTTTATTTCTTAACCGATTTAGATGAAATAAACACTAAATGTTAAGTGAATACTGTGTTAATATATTTAAAAAAAAACATCAAAGGCATCATCACCCTATGATGTTTTTTTTTTATTTTCAATGTACAGAAATAGATCAGTGACCATTTTATTATATGTAAAGACATGAATTTAATAATATATGCATAGGCTCGAAAGCTTACTCTTTTAAATATGCCTGTGTGTGTATATGACATAATATTGTGAGATATATATATAGTTAGTGAACACAATAGAAGCTACGACACTTCAAACTTAATATATTATCTGTATGTATAGGAACATAGGCATCTAGGTTTTAAAATAAACACTAGCTTGGCTTGTAGCCAGTCACCTGTAAAGTTGGGCTAGGTCGGTTATGTGTATTATGATATAACAAAGAACCGGAAGAATGAACCCATATTAACCATCAACATACTGATATACAGACACTATTTTATTTATATAAGGTATGTTTTGGATATTTAAGTGTTAAGTACTAGGTAAACCTGTGTACCTAACGTTTACTGATAGGTCACACGAAAAAGTTATTGACATTTAATCAAAAGGAACTAACATACAACATTGTAATTAGTAAGAAAATACATATTTACTGAAAATATAAGCATTATCAAAAAGAATAAGTAGACTAGAAACATCTATAATACGATGCATATGGCTTAGTTTCGAATTCACCGATAGTCACAGGTTCATGCACTAAAAAAAATATAAATTACAATTAAACTTACAACAATCTCCATTGGTTCCGCTTCCACGATGACCTGCTTGAACTCTACGTCACCGTTAACGGCTTCAGAGTCGTAGTTGGGATCATTGGCGTCCTCAACGTATTCCTCCAGCAGTTCCGATCCGGGGGCGCCCCAGACACCCTTGCCGCCCGCACCCCCTAGGAAAGAAAGTGTATATTAGTTATGCGCCTGGAGAGAGTATCTAAACATCTGGACAGGTATCTGAAACCTGGAAGAGGTATCTAAACATCTGGAGAGACATTTCTAAATATCTGGAGAGGTGTATCTAAACATCTGGAGAGAGGTATCTAAACATCTGGAGTGGTGTATCTAAACACCCGGAGAGGTGTATCTAAACATTTGAAGAGGTATCTATACATCTGGAGAGAGGTATCCAAACATCCGGAGAGAAGTTGAGATTAATAAGTGCGGAAGAATAGAAGAGATACAATTTTATACTTACAATTTTATATTTGTTTAGTTAATAATAAAAAAATGTACTTTAGCTACGATATATGAATAAAACTGGTTTATCATGAATTTCCTCATATCTGTCAGTGTAGTAAAACATTCTCCTATTTTTGTAAAGAATGAACCACTTTCATAAAACTAGTAGTTTGAAAAATAAATGAAAAAGATTCGTGTATACTTTATTAAGTAAAAGTTTTTCCATCTTTACCAGTAATAGGGAACATTCACATATTTTTTTTTTGACGTAAATTAATCATTTACCTCTCTATATCGTAGAAAAAAATATTAATAGGCTTGAAAAGATTCTAGTTTTTTTTCAAAGTGAAAATTAAAACATTGAGTAAATTTGACCGGTTTAAACACCGCCATTTTGCGCGCGCTTTGCGTGACGTCAAATGATACATCCAGTGAATGTTTACTATGAACTTTTTAGTTATTTCATAGATATTTTAAGTTTTAATTGCTTTACAAGTCATGGAAGAAGATAAAAATCATCTTACGAGTATTGTATAGTACCGTAGTGCAAAAATAGTATTAGAAAAACACCCGACAAAGTGTTTTTTGTATTCCAAGAGATGCGAAAATACAAAAACAATGGTGTACGGTAATTAAAAGGGATAATATATGTCCTAAATCGTGTTTATATGGTTGTGAAGATCAATTTAACGTAAGTATACTTTATTTATAATGAGTTTAATCTAATAGTTTAAATTTATAGTAAGTATTAAACATTAGAAAATTTGAGTTTAAAATTAACCTAACCTATCTTACAAATTTCAGTATAACTTTCTATAAAAACCGTAATCTTTTTTTGTTTTACGCAATTTTTATGGTCTGTCGATTTATTTCAGGTTAAGGAAGATACAGCAAATTGTATTGAATATAATATGTGTAACGAAACAACAAGGAGAAAGATGTAATCTAAGTTTGAAGAAAGGAGTTGTTCCTTATATATTTTTGTGGCAAAAACAACAGCTGATAGAATGAGAATGTGCATAGTCAAAAGGCAAAGATTGACATCGGTTAATGAAGCCTTTTAAGAGTTAGCTATCAAAAGTAGTGTTTAAAAAAATTGGTGACCTTTACGAAGAAGTGATATAGGTAGTAAGTCCTAGTACTGCCCATACAAATGTCTGTGATATTAATCAGCCAAGACTCAGTACTTCTCCTATTGAATGTGATGATCATAAGGCAGAGCCTTGCTTTTTGCATATTAAAGATAAATTACCAAGTGACTAAGCTGTGCAAGTTAATATTAAACCGAAGTATGGAAGTAAAGGTTTCAATGTAAATATACCTACTGAAAAACAAAATGTAGCATTGTCACCATTTCCTCATTTAACACACAACATTGTTACACAACAGTTTTAAAAGTAAAACTATCTGTTTTAAAAAGAAAATTGTTTACCGAAAACACAGCTGATAATACTTCTATAGCATCTTATATCTTCTATATCTGCTGATTATCAACCAAGTTATTTATCTGAGTCAAGTGAAGTGAAAAATGATTCAGAGGCAGAAACATTTTAAAAATGTATTGTGTAGTAGCATGCTAACTGCTATTCAAAAAGAGTTTGTAGGTATTTGTTTTGTTAGAGTTGTTTGAGTATTTAGAAAATGTTTTTAAGATTACCTAAACAATTGTATCATTTAATAAAACCTTTAAGCACGAAAATATAGGTTTAAATTATTTATTTTTCTCAGTCACACTGATACCACAGTATGAACTTAAACGCCGATATATTGAATGGTGTGTCAAATGACGTCACATTTCCTTTCGACCAATGGTGGCGCGTTTTGGAATTTTGAATTTCGCTCCCTAAAGTTACACTTTTCATAAATTATTTTATGGCCTTAAATGATTAGTAAATTAAAAAAAAATGATTTTATTATAATAAGATGATAAAAAGTAATCGAAAAAAAAATATTTGAGACCATTTAAATTTTTTTGCATGTTCCCTATTGTTAAAATTCCTATTATAAAAAAATAGATTGACCAATGAGATTAAATTTCGTTATATTGAGGGTAACTTGATTTTTGACAAAGTTTATGTTGGTAGTTCACGTTTAATTAGATTTTTTTTTTTTTTTTTTTTTTTTTTTAATAAGAATCTCCTATAGAACCCATAGACATAAAGTTAAAATAGTATTAATTGAATTAAAAAATATTTTCATATAGAAATAACTAATAACATTAATGTCTGTCCGTGTTTATATATAAATCTTTGTCTGTTGGTCCGGCATTATTTCGGAAACGCTCAACCTATTTATATAGGAATTTTATTGTCAGATGTAAAACATTTACATTTACTAATTTAAACTATTTTATTTTCAAATATTTAGGGAGCAATGACCTTTGTTCAATGACACAAATAAAAATGATAAACAAAGAGTTAGCACAAAAAAATAAACATATACAAAAATTCTTATACCGTGTAAGGCTACTTTTAATGTCTTGTATAAGTAATAACATCGGAACTGTAATTGAAGCCGTCTGGCGCAGTGGAATGCATGCCCTTTGAATTAATAGTCCCGGGTTCAATGCCGGCTGTGACAATAACATTCGTATGAAATACTTATTTCAAGTATTTACGAATAGCACAAAAGTATGACTGTATAAAAAACATCAAAAATTATACATAACAATATTTAATAAAACGTATAAAATATATCAATAAATATAACAAAAAAATGATTAATGATAATATTTTTTTATTCAAAAAAACAAAACACATACAAAATAGGTAAGAAGTTTATTTTCGTTTCGTTATCAGCACCGGACCGCTACTTATCTAAATGACTCAACGCTACAAACAAACAAAGTAATAATTGAAATGTGGATATATAAATAAACCAGCTTAAGCACGCGGTTTTGCCCGATCTGTATGTACCTACATATAATAGGCTTTTTACGACGTCTTCAAGTTTATATAAATCTTCTTCAAGACAAAGGCTTTACTGTCCGTCTGTAAGCTCGTCTCAACTGAGTTAAGAATTTAATAAAAATCGAACGAGTAGTTCAAGTAGTATAACGAAAAAGAAATTTACTCTCTTACCTATATAGGTATATATCAGTTAGAATACTTAGCAGTTGCAAAATAATTTAATGATTTTGAAAAACAAATACCTATTACTGTTTAATTTATTATGACAATCATTTTAAAAGTAATTTGTCAATAACAAATACATATCATGAGATAAGACAATAAATAAAAATGTAATAACATAGAATGATGTACGAATGTCGAAGTCAATGGATGAGTTTTTAACTGTAAATATTCCTTGCAATGAATGATCCACTTTTTAACCCCCGACTCAAAAAGAAGAGCTTTATAAATTTGACGTGTATCAGTGTATATGTGTCTGTATGTGTGTTTATATGTATCTGTATGTGTGTTTATATGTATCTGTATGTGTGTATATATACCTGTGTATATGTATCTGTTAGTATGTGTATATGTACGTAGCAGCCAAAGAAGTGGACGGATTTGATTGCGGTTTTTTTAATCGAAAACCTGGTTCGTCGAGATCATTCTTAGTTATGTTTGGTCAAACTAAATTTAATCGTCTTCAGGATATTGGGCTTCAGGATATTTTATTGTTGCTTGTGAAAAGTGATTTAAAAGTAAATAATTATAATATT
This sequence comes from Napeogenes sylphis, assembly GCA_959347405.1. Classification (NCBI taxonomy): domain Eukaryota; kingdom Metazoa; phylum Arthropoda; class Insecta; order Lepidoptera; family Nymphalidae; genus Napeogenes; species Napeogenes sylphis. Next base: position 6,212,048 of record OY365788.1, read on the forward strand.
TTTATCCTTTTTAGTGGTCTTTTGTATTTTTTATTTTAAATATGCTAATATAATATATATTTAGATTTAAATAATCGCAATAACCTGTGAAACTTACTAAGTTTGGAAAAAACTACATTTGGAGGTCATTCATTAAGGAAGTTATAAATAACATCACTGCGACTTACAACCGCACCTATTAGGAAAAACTATTAAAATAATATTACATATATTATACGTATAGTTTATTTTCTGGTACTATAGATATGAACAAATTTTTAGATGTATATATCTTATATAGACGAACTTATGTAATTGTATGAAAAACACAAAAGTCTACTCAATAAGTACTTATGTACTAAAATGTTTTGTTATAGTCACAGACAGCGAGACGCCGGCCCGCTCCATCCATTACAGACACAATTCTGAGAATTGTTTTTATGTAGATACAAACAAATTATAGCGATGTTTGGGAAGCTTAGGTTCCTACTTTATCTATAATATGATATATATTTTATATAAACAACAACGGTGTGATATAGACTGGTACAAAAAAACCAATATACCTATTTGTTTTAAATAATCGAACTTACAAATAGCTCGTATTCGGGCTGGCTCGACCGTTGATATACCCCTCTGACAAAAGAACGTGTATACATACAACATTTATAATAGAGTAATTTTCTATCATAATAGAGTATTTACAAATCTCTGTGTTTTTCTTCTTTAGTTTCCTCCCTAATTCCCGAGTATGGAATACATTTACCAGTTCCAAATATATGTAGGTATATATATACAGATGTCTATGTATGACCACCATTTACCACAAAGTTAAAGTGCTCCAGTAAAAAAATAGGTAACTTTAGCCTGCATTAGCTCTAACATTGTTAAAGTGCGTAATAAATCGAAACATTTTAAAAACGCAAAAACTTAAAATTCGTATACACATTGTAAACAAAACGACAAAACACCTGTCCAAATGAATCGAGGCCAATACGTCCTTGTATTATTAAAAGATAATAATTATTGCATTATATAAACAAGGTGAACCCCAGCAGTGGGATGTAATGTGTTCATTTTAAATAAGAAATAAAATAAATAAATAAATTTTATCACCAAACACTGTTTAGTACTTGCTTATCTTTTCTTAAACTAAATGCGCATTTTCCGTTAATACAGCGAGACATAAAATACAAAGTTATTTTACATTAAAACTATATAGGTCATATATTATTGTATTCAAGATTATGTATTTACACACACTAGCTCACATACAGATTTAAGAATAACTGTCACTTAATGCTTTTATTAGTTGGGTCTTATTTTTAGATAAAAAAATATTTTCTACTTCACAAATATATTTGTTTGCTATACTAATTTGGTGTTATGTATTATTTCAAGATTTTTTAGGTTTATCTTATTCATACAAATTGATTACTAGGAGTCGCTCGCGACTTCGTCCGCGTGGTTTTTAGTGTTGCCGCAGAGTTCCATACGAAATTGATATTTAAAACCCTTAAGGGTGGAATTTAAATATATTTTCTTAGTATACCACTACGTAGAAAAACAAATGTATCCTCCAATTTTACTATCTCTACGACCTGCGGTTTAGACTGTATGCTATAACTAAGTCAGTCAGAACCTATTAGATTATATTAAATTTGCAGCATTTTTCATTGCTGCTTAACTTCTATTAGTCACAGCGAGATGATAAATACCCTTCCTCAATGAACGGACTATTCAACACAAAAAGAATTTTTCAATTCGGGCAGTAGTTCCAGAGGTTATTGCGCTCAAACAAACAAACTCTTCAGCTTTATAATATTAATATAGATATAGATTATTTTTTTATAATATATATAACCTTATCTAATAAGAAAACTAATTTAATTAATAGAAATAATCATACTATTACTTGCAGCTGCATTAACTCTCCTTTATTAAAAATCTAAGGTTTACTTAAATTTTGAAGACTAATATTTATTCAATATATCTACTAAAATCCATAATTATGCTATTCCAAGCTCCTTTCAGGATGGGATAGCTTAATTTAATTTGGTCAGTAGTCTCGGGCTATATCACTTTGGAGAATACAAAGGTGTATCCATATGGTCAGCTTAAACAATAGTTTTAATTTAAATGTTATATCTTATATTTTGTTTATTATTAATAGATTAAAGAACATTAAATTAGTATAATTACTTGTGTCTATGTTCTATATAATAATATTATAAAAACAATAATAATGTGGACAACAAAATGTTACATCTTGGGTCAAAACCCGAGAATTGTTTATTCAAAGGCAAGTATTGTTTCTGCTAAACCATTACCACCAATCAAGTCATTATTTTGTACCAATTTAATTGCCAATTTAAAAATAATTTGTTGTATTCTTTTATAATTATCTCAAATTACAAGAATATACTAAAATAATGTCCCACTGAGTTTGTGGTGTGGTTCTTCTCAGACCAGGACATGTTGGAACCCTCATAGTTTTAATTAATTAGGTTTAATTAATTTGGAAAGTGCCATTACAGAAGGGCTTATTTAGATAAATTTGGTATCAAAATAGGTCCTTTTAACACTTCAATTTGATGTACACAAGTGATCACTGATATTGATTCAAAGTGGAAAAGATATAAATAAATTCTTTTTTAAGTTCCGAGGCTAATACTGTTATGTGTAAAATTAATTTTAGTATAATTTTCGTTTATTTATACCGGAACCAGGTCGAAACGAACCGACGACCTTGAACTTAAAAATTCAAAATATCGTTGCCGGAATCGCGGTATGCTAATTAAGTATTTAAAACAATATACAATGAAGAAAATACTTGTTATATCTAGAATTCTAAATAGTATGTGAAATAGCAAAATACCATAATTAAGTTTATTATTAATATGGCGATAGGCACCTAAAATAGCCTTGGTCGTCGAAAGTTGTTTACAAGCTATGATTGTGTAACAAGTCATTCAACTATCATAGACATAGGTAGTTAGATGTGATTTGTTTTGACCTACAGTATCGACGGGAAAAAATATCCAATGAGAGTAAATTGCGCAAAAGCGATTGCGTGACCTTGACGGACTCGAAAATACAATGTACATAACACACCCCATAAATGCCGGTGCGTAGTAAACAAAAGTTATGTAAATAAATACAAAATGCGCCTCTATTCACACCATAGTATCTTTCTAGAACTTTCTGAAGCCATAGCTAAAGTGTATGAAAATAGAACAGCTGGCGGGCATTTATATTCATAAACTTACCTTTCTTCGGTAGTCCCCTGCCATGACCATTGCGGGGCCGTCGGCTATTTTTCCAACTCCGATATTTAGGAAGAGGTGTGGTTCCTGGAGTTGCACTTTCCTTGCTATTACTACGGATGTATTTCTTGCTTTTGCGACGCAGTTTCTCCGAATGAGAAGCGGCGGCGTCTCCGGCTCCCCCATCTGGAACTTGTTTCACAGTTTCATCCACCGCCACGTTTTCCGAATCGGATGCGACGCGATCAACTTCCATCGCGACGACAACAACCGGCTTCGGGTGGGATAGGGAGAAAGAAATTGGTTTTTCTAAACCGGTGATGAATCTACTAGGATTCTACTAGGAAAAATATTTAGAAGCTTTAAATAGATTTCTCATAAACAATAGAGACAAAACTGAGTAGTCAGTACAGCATGCACTCTGCGTATTTGTTTTGAGTTTTAGAACACATTGAGTATTGACTGAAGTTAGCAAAATAACATGGGAAACGAAACACTTCTACCAACCTAAAGATATTTCAAGGTTAAAATTATATCGTAAACATGATAACTGGATGGCTTAGTATTTAGTTTTAAACATAATGTTTATTTAGATTTCCGAGCTCATTTAATAATTGAAATAAATATTAATCATTTTTGAAATTCTCAAAATCACTAAAAAAATGAAAAATATATAAAATGCATCTCAATTACTAACAACACAATATTTTTAAAATTTAATAGTGGCACAACCACAATTTACAGCGCTGACAACTTAACCGACATACATGTATCGGTGCCAACGTATCAAGAAAAAAATATTATTACTTTTATTTGGATTTGAATTTTACTTAATATTGAAATAAGTTGGAGATTCAAATTATAAAAATATAATTATACTTTAAACTTTACTTCCATACTTTAAACTTGTATCTTTAAAGTATGGAATATGCTGTGCTATTATTCTGTCAGCCATGACGTCACATTGTAGGTATTTTGGACATTTGACACCTGACATTTAGGTTACCTGCTTCTATTACTTACAATAATAATAATAAATAATGAAAAAGACGATCGAAATTGGGAAGAACATACGTGTTTGAGTGATCTTGGTGCTTTTTTTCTAATTTTTCATATTGTTTGCCGTGTAAATAGTAGATAATTGTGCGATTAGTGGTTTAAGTAACTTTTTCATTGTAGGTAAGTATTTAGTTGTAATTTTTCTTTAGTTTACAGTAAGTATTTGATCCTAAAATGGATCATGATCGACCTCCTGACCCGCCTGACACGGGTGGTTCTTCTTTCGAAGTCATAAATAATAACTTCTCTTCCTCTCAACAAAATTTGAGAAAACGTGCTGCCTCGGATTATTTTAGCGAATCTTTTCCGAAAAAATCCATCGCTCATCCATCAACAGCTAGTGCATCCATGCAATTACTGTACACCCACCCATCCTTTTCTGAAGGCCCCAAAAGTTATTCCGATGACGACAAAGGCCCATTCATTGTCCATGTCTCCCGTGAAACCCCAGACCTAGCCTCAGGAACTACAATGCACGCATTAAAATTTGGCCAATTTCTTCATTCCCACAAAATCAGCTCAGTCTTAAAGGATGGAGTTAAAAATGCAGGCAGAAACAAAATTTCTGTTGAATTTGTATCAGCTCAAGCTGCTAATAATTTTTTAAATAATCCAATTCTAGGAATGTGTAAATATAATACTGCTATTCCAACTTATAACATTACTCGAATGGGTCTTGTTAAGGGTATACCGGTCGACTGGTCATTAGATGAATTAGTGGAGTCGTTGGATCTTCCAACTGGCTGTGGTGCAATCATGAAGGCACGAAGACTTAACCGCAAAAATGTTCAGGAAGGTTTAATTACTTGGGTTCCAACACAGTCAGTTGTGTTAACTTTTAGGGGTCAAATTCTCCCAAATAGAGTTTATTCTTACCATACTTCCTTACCAGTCGAGACCTACAAATTACCTACCATCCAGTGCCTCAACTGCTGCCGTTTTGGCCACATTAAGACACAATGCAGGTCAAAACCAAGATGCTACAAGTGTTCACAATTGCATACAGGTGATTCATGCAATGTAACAAAAGACAATGCTTCTTGTTTACATTGCTCTGGTAAACATTTCACTACTGAAAAGGACTGTCCGGAATACCTTCGACAAATAAAAATAAAATCTGATATGTCCCAGGATAACATATCCTATTTAGAAGCATCCTCCCGATATCCTCCAGTCCGAAGATCATATGCAGAGATTGCAAAGGAAATGTTTTCTCCCCTTCCTTATATTCCTTCCTCGTCAACACTACCTCCATCCTTTACAAAAGCTCCTTCTTCTCATAATTGGTCCTATCGAAAAACGGTAACAAATTCTCCTCGTCCCAGAGTCAATTCAACCAAAGGGTATGACAAACAAGCTCATCAATCCATTATCAGCAATATTCCTTCTTCCCTTCCTAATGGGTGTGCATTAAACAATCATCATAGTCCCTCATCTCCCTATAATAATAACCTACTTGAAAACCTCGTTGAAATGGCTCTCAATATTGTTACTACATGTAGTGATGTACCCCTACCGTCCCACGTTGCTGAATCACTTTCCCGTCTCTTCCAAATAATTCAAAATGGCCCCACTCAGCTTCCTTCAATGGAACTGTAAGAGTATCCGCCCAAAAAAGCATGAAATTCTATCCTTAATTAACCTGCACAATCCTTCCATTTTTGCCATCTCTGAATCATGGTTGGTCCCTGGCTCTCGCTTTCGAGTTCCGGGTTTTTCCTGTTTGAGAGATGACAGAAGTGATGGGTATGCGGGTAGTGCCGTGTTTATCCGGCACTCTATTCCTTTTTCCCAAATTCCTCTATCCTCCCACAACCAGTTTATTAATGCTGTTGCTGTTCGATCCTGTAACATCTCCTTTTTGTCTCTGTATATATCTCATCCCAATCCTTCTCTTATTCCTGATCTCCGTCTCATCTTTTCTTCCCTTCCTAGCCCTATTCTTGTCATGGGTGATTTTAACTCTCACCACTTTTCCTGGGGATCCCACTCCAATGACAGATTTGGTAACTTGTTGCTGGACCTGTTTGATGATGTTAATCTCTGCATCCTCAATGATGGTTCTCCAACTCGTAGGGTATATCCTGGTCAGAACCCCAAATCTGCTGTAGACCTGTCATTAGCCTCTCCTTCCCTTGCCTCCATATTATCTTGGAACGTTCTCCCATCCACTTTTGGCAGTGATCATTTCCCTATTATTCTATCAATGAATCATCAATCCTTCTCTCCCATTCATTCTAGTTCATTACTGAAATTTAAAATTCGATCCACGTATTACTCCTCTTTTGCTGACTCCGTTGACAACATGATAGATTCTGTCTCTGACTCTCAAGATGATGGAAATATTTTAATTTGTTATGAACTTTTTCTTAAAGCTATTTTAATTTCAGCAAACTCTCATTTTCCTAAAAAGCACAGTTCTAAAACTCATTTGCTTCCCATCCCCTGGTGGGACGAGGATTGTAAACGTCTTGCTGTATTAAGGTTGGAAGCAGAGAAAACATATTCTCTGAGGATGAGCTCTGAAAATTTTAATATGTATCAAAAAGTAAATGCTAAGCTTAAACTTTGATATCAAAAAAGAAAAAATCTGGTTGGATACATTTTTGTGAATCTCTTAGTCCTCGCTCTCCCCCTCGCTTAGTTTGGAACCAATTAAAAAAATTTCGCCGCTCTCTAATTTCTAATAACCCATCCTCTAATGATCCTTTCACTTGGCTTAACGATTTTGCTGACAGACTTGCTCCTCCATTTGTACCTTTCAAAGACAATATCTCTTTTTCCACTGCAGCTTCTTCAATGGATTTAAATGATGATATGAATGCTCCTTTCTCCTTCTCTGAGCTTCAATGCGCTCTGAATGGGTTAAAGGACTCGACCCCTGGAGAAGATGGCATTCCATACTCTCTTATTCAAAATTTAAATGATAAAGCAAAGCATCGTTACCTTCATATAATTAACTCCTTGTTCATGACAGGAATCGTACCGCCATCATGGAAATCTCAAGTAATTATCCCAGTGTTAAAACAAGGTAAAGACCCTCTAGACAGTAATTCCTATCGCCCTATTGCCTTATCGTCTACTTTGGCTAAAATTACTGAGCACCTTCTGAAAAATCGCTTGGAATGGATAGTAGAAAGTAGAAACTTACTCTCTCCCTCCCAATTTGGCTTCCGGAAGGGCTTCAGCACAACTGACAGTTTAAGCTTATTAACAACAGACATTCGATTAGCTTTTGCTAAGGGAGAATATCTTGTAGGTATTTTTCTGGACATAGCTTCTGCATATGATAATGTCCTTCTTCCTATACTCAGGCAGAAAATGCACCAGTTAAGTATTCCATCAAGAATTGTTCGATTCATATGTAGCTTGCTGTCTTGCAGATCAATATCTGTGAGACACCCATTACTTGTACTTCCTCCCAGACTTGTCTGGAAGGGTCTCCCTCAAGGCTCTGTCCTCAGTCCCTTGCTTTATAGTATTTATACAAATGATCTCGATAAGTCTGTTGAAAGTTTTTGTAACATTCTGCAATATGCAGATGATATAGTTTTATATTACAAATCTAAATCCATTGAAAATTTATCCTTTCGACTTAACTCTGCTTTGCACTATCTAGGCCAGTGGTTGTCTGACAATGGTTTATCCTTATCGATAAACAAAAGCCAGGCAGTAACGTTCACTAGAAAAAGACTAGTCCCTGTTTTTGATTTGATTTATGAGGGTGAACATATCAACCTAGTGGACAAGGCAAAATTTCTTGGTATTATTCTCGATTCTAAACTGAACGGATTTTCTCATATAGATTTCATCGCCAAAAAGTGTGAAAAGTCACTAAATGTATTAAGAGCAGTTGCAGGTGTTTGGTGGGGTGCTCATCCCTACTGCTTAAAATTAATTTATAATTCCCTTGTTCGTAGCCATATGGATTATTGTTTGTTTGTTTTAGACCCTATTAGTAAATTCCTATCACAAAAATTAGATAAAATTCAATACAAAAGTCTACGTATTATACTAGGTGCCATGAAATCATCGCCCACTAATGCCCTACAGGTTGAGTGTGTTGACCCTCCTTTGCAAATCAGAAGACAATTTTTAAGCGATCGTTTTGTTATTAAATCGTTGCAACTATCTTCCCATCCTCTCTGGTCTAAGCTCAACAAACTCTCCCAACTTTACAATCCAAATCGTCCACTTCCCTATATTTTAATCAGCTTTAATAAATTCTCCAACCTCCCGAATCCTCTCTTAACCTTCCTTATCAATCCTTTGTACTCAACTCCTTTCAAAGCGCTTACTTATAGTGTTCCCATCATCACAGATTTGGGTCTTATAAAAGGTGATCCTGATACTAAGTTCAAATTTCAAGAAATTATTCATAAAAATTGGTCAAGGCATTATCTCATCTATACGGATGCTTCAAAACTCTCCCCATCAGGCTGTGTTGGTGCTGCTTGCTGGATTCCTAAATTCAAAATTTCTTTACAATATAAATGCCCTCCTGAAACATCTGTGTTTTCTGGTGAGGCTATTGCTATACTGGAAGCTATCCTTTTCGCCTTCTCCCATGACTTAGGTCCGACAGTTATTCTGACTGACTCACTAAGCTGTCTCTTAGCAATTAAGGAAAATCCCTTTCGTAGCAGATTGAAAATTTCCATCGTTTTTAAGATCAGGGAGGCCTTACTCTCGTGTAGTCAAAAAGGCTTGCAAATGGTTCTTGTTTGGATTCCAGGTCACTCTGGAATTGCTGGAAACGAGACAGCGGATTCCTGTGCCAAAGCTGCAATTGAAACTGGTGTCCTTGACTATTTTAAAAACTCCTGTCAAGACCTCCGTTCCCTAGCCAAAATCCACATGGACAAATCCTGGAATTCATTTTGGAGTTCATCAAAATCGGTTAAGGGCAAATTCTATTCAAATGTTCAATCAGACATCCCCAGACGCCCTTGGTTTTTTCTCAATAAGAAAGTTAACCGCTGGGTCACTTCTAGCATCTGTCGCCTGCGTCTTGGCCATGCGTGTACACCTGTTCACCTGGCTAAAATCAGAGTTCGTGATCACTCATTGTGTGAATGTGGCCTTGACGAAGGCTCGACCTCCCACATTCTTTTTTCATGCCCCAATCTCCTCCGTCCTATATATGACATTCTTCCCTCTGAAATCCCTCGTCCTATAAATGTTCAATGTTTGTTAATGTTAGTGTTTAGTCCTTACTGTTCATTTCTGTGTAAATATTTTGAAATTAATAAAATTAAGTTGTAACCATGTGAATGTCCTAGTGTAATTAGTTAATTTTAGTGTAATTGTAAAGTGTAGTTTTTTAATAGTCTAACATTATATATTTGTGTTGTTTTAGATCACGGTGCAACAATGAAAGTCTGACTATTTCGTCTATTTTCCAAATTGAATTGAGACTGTTATCTCATCTTCACCGATCAATCTCTTCCGTGTGTTCTCCACCCTACGTGACATTGGCGGAATCGACCGTGCTTTACTGGCACAACTGAAAGCCATTAAATCAATCTATCTATCTATAATAAATAATAATATTACAAAATCGATTGTGCTGATAATTCAAAATGAAAAATCAATTGAATAATGATTTTGCTACAAAGTTTCATCTACTAAATTCCCAACAGAATAGTGAAGAGATAATATGGTCCTGTAGTGATTCCAGTGACTATGAAACAACACACAAAGAAAATAGCTTAAATATAAGTAATAAAATCTCAAATAGGAAAAGAAAGCGTGCACATAAAAAACTAATGAACACATCTTACCTTGATATTAATTTTACTGACTCTGATGGTAAAATGAAAAGCTCAAAGACATACTCATATTTAGAAAAATGTAACAAATCTAAATCCCCTATAATATGCCAAAGAAGTGTTAAATCGGATATAACAATAAGTCCAATCATTCTTTTGAAACGTGCTTCACCTTCGTCAGCAGTAAAAATTAAAAAAAAGTTATTTGAAAATGAATTACAGGAGTCTGGTAAGAGAAAATCAGAAGTTTGTGGTAATTATTGTACTGAAAACTATACTGAATGTAAATTCAATTTGACCAATATTTTTAAAAGTTCCAATGATCTCAATGATTACTGCAATACTGAAGAAAATAAAAACAAAACTAATCGGGAGCTACCAGAAAAAGTTAAATCATATTTTGACAGCAATTTTAGTTCACAATCGACACAGCATTCAATAAGTGAATATGAGTCGGAAAGTTCTAGAACCAATGAAGTAGAAATAACCAGCTCTTTGACACCAACAATCTTGCCAATAAAACTAGAACCTAAATCTTCCTCAGAGAGCTTAAGAAGCCTAGACCAGGGAACTGGCTGTAAATCAAAAAAGTCTAAGTACAAAAAGAATGGATTGTCACACAGATTAAATTCACTTTTAAAAAAACAAAATGCATCTTTTTCATTGTGGCACCATGAGAAATTTTTAGCGGTAAATTCAAACTTTGTAATTCCAAGGGAAGAATTTATTGTATTTCAAATTAAAACTGTTCATTCAAAGTATGGTTCATTTTTATTAGAAGCTATTGATGGTGATAGCAAAAAATATTTGATTTTGGTAAATAATTTGTACATTAATAATAATGTTTTAGAAGAAAATGCAATTTTCAAACTTTATAAACCTTTTAGAGTTGTTGATTTTGATATTCATTATAAGTTAGTTGTGAATGTTTGTAAATTTGAATGTACAGGCTTTGTAAGTTAAGCTATGTAGTAAACCCGTTTTACTTATGTTTTCACTTATTCATTATCCAATTAAACAATTTATGGCTATATGGTATTATTTCTCTTTCTTAATTTTTGTTTCTCCCGTTCTAAAATATTATTTGCCATTTTGATATTGAAGTGCTTAATTAATTGTATATACTTGGATGGCCTTGAGGGGGGTAGAACCCATCTCTCAACATACCAATCCTGCCACCGAGCACAGAAACAGATCAAATCCCTTAGGAGAAATAGGTATTTTAATGAATAAATTCATGTTTAAAAATATCTATAAAAATGTATAGCCATGTTAAGCTTATTAAATTTATATAAATGTAGAATCAAAAATTAACTAATACGAGCAGGGATTCGAATCTGTGTCCTCTGGAAAACCGTCTCGTCGCTCTAGCAATTTCCCAGAGGTCACGGATTCGAATTTTATTTTGCGTTCTTTGAATCGTTCATTCATTCATCGAATGTTATTTTTCATTCTATATTTATATACATTTTAATAAATTTATGTGGTATTATATTGATAATTTGAATTCATGTTGTCCGATTAGAAAAATCTAGAAGCATCTTAATAGTCCGTCGTAACGATTAAAACAATATTAATCTAGTAAAAGTTATTTTTGGTATGTTTACATAAACAATAAACTGAGTAATGGTCAAACGAAATTACTGGCTTCTAGAAGGAGACAAACTATAAACATCCATTAGATGTCTCTTTTCTATATTATCGAAGACACAATATCGTGATGTGGGCGAATCAGTAATTTAGGAGAAAACTCAACGGTATAAAAAAGAAAGCTCCATGATCTATAATATAACTCCACTTTATACGTTTCTACCCCTCAATCTGAAATCTGAGTCAAATACCTCTCACGGTCCAAAAAACATTTGCTAAAAACTTTATATTAACAAATATAATATTTAAATAATATATCATTTTGAATAGTATAACCATACGTTTTGGCTTTTAAACTATCTATTGAAAAGTGGATATAAAAAACAACAACAAATATTTTGTTCACCTCAATTGCAGGACATGATCATGAAATTAAACCTAGCAACACTGAAGTAAATGGAAAAGGTATAGTAACACACACTATCGCCAATTTAAGCTTTTACTGATTAGCACAGAGTACTATAATTATTATATACTGATTAGTCAATATTTTCCAATAGACGGACTACGTTCCTTGTAGTAATATAATAATAATTTGAAACGTTTTATGTGTGTGGGAATAGATTTGTTGGGAGGTTGTGTTTTGGTGTAGAAAATATCGATCAACCATTGAGGTGAACCTCTGTTTGTGCTCTGATTCTAATATTAATTGCGCACGTTGTTTGTGAGTATGTTTGTTGAATCAATAATTATACCTATTACATTATTTTTCGTAATCTTATTAATAAGATTTCGATTTTTGTAAGCAGCAAATTAAAATTCGATATTTTATGATTATTTAATTAAATATCATAAATCTTGTAATCATTAATATTTTTTATTATTGTATAGGTAGATGATATTTGATAATTAGGAAGATGCTTACTGACCTAATTATACGTATATATTTCCAAAGTAAGGAAAGATGAAAATAGAACAACCTATACATTTCGTCTTCCTTAATACCGGGATTCATTTTATTATTTTCATTTAGAATCCTGGGATCCCGGAACAAATTTAAATTAATAAATACACGGATAACTTATTCTATAATCAAAAATATCTTTTGCCATTATTTTGATATTACTTATTTTTAATTACCAGTTTTGTGGTTATAATTAGGTTTCTCTTCCAGATTCAGAAATGTTACGTCCGTTCAAGAATGTTTATATAGCCTGCATAGTGCTGCTCTGTGTACCAGCTGGTAAATAAACAACGTTATGTAAATATTTAGATAAATTATATATAGAATAAGAAAAGGAATTTAAATCATTCAGCGAACTATAGTCACCGAAGAACGAACTATAGACCTTAGCTTACGATCTCAATACATTAAAACACATTTAAAATTTCCGAAGATAATACATAAGAAGAAACTCACAATTGAAATAAAAATACACTCACAATAATAAAAAAGGAAGAGAATAGTCAGCTAAATCAATAATTCGATAATTAACTGTCTTTGAGAGATAGCATTTCAAAGCTACCGAGAAAATATCCTGATCTTTCTTCCATTCTTTAATAGGTTATTTCATTCTTAGATATCTTATAATAGGTTGACAGCAATTCTGGTTTGGTTGAGCGCATATTTAATATTTTATTAGTACCATTTGCGAAGTTTTGTTTTTCGGTGATTATTCCTCAAGATGATTTTTTTGTTATTAAACCATTGATGATAACAAATAAAAAACCCGGTGACGATCGGTTCAGTAGTTCAGGAGAGAGCTTCAGAGAGATTGCATTGAAGCCAACTACATGATAATTTGCAACTATTGTGGCTGGTTTCAAATACAAGAACTCTTTTAATAATTTAGATTTAGCTTATTTAACAATTCCTGGATAAGATTTTTGCGGGAAATAAAATCTTGATAGTTGTAGTATAGATTATACATTATTCAAAATCGGTTATATTGTAAAACATATCCAACGCTAATTATAAGTTTTGGTAATTGAGCCATCATAGCTGGTCTAACTATAGTCTTTTAACTGCAACTCGTATGCGGGTTGGCTCGACCGGGTTAGATCTACCTTTTTATAGAAGTTCGACGTGAAGTAGCCATTAAAGCAAGGTTTTCAAAATGGGAGATCTTGAAGTTAAAAAACCCTTACTCTTCTTTTACTTGTCCTCTTTATCGCTCCTTATTAATAAGGGTGGCGACGCATTTTAACATGTGAATAGACGATGTCTCTTTTTACCACCCGCTGATTCAACTGCTGCTCATCGCCATCAAAAAGTTAAGGGTTATCTCAGGGCTTAAAAGTCGGCCCAGAAATAATAAGATACTATAGAAAGAAAAGATAACTTATGTCTAATTTAGTCAGTGTGTTTGTTTGTTTAAAACGCCCAACAAAAATACTTTTTATATCTTAATTATTTATAAAATGTAGGTGTAAAATATTACTATTAATAAAACATATACATATTTTTCAGTTTACAGCATAGATTGTTTCAAATGCGTATCAATGAACGGCCAGTTTCCCCCCTGTGATGATCCCTTCCACAACAACCACAGTTTGAACATGTTGGAAGGTCCCTGTATGGGGGGGAGAAAGGGGAGGGATGGTCTCTTCCCCGCCACATCTTGTATTAAGATGGCCGGAGTGTTTGGTGAGTCTAGTAGAACAAGAAATACATATACATATATATTTTGATACAAATCTATTTATAGGTTATGTTTTAATAAACAAAAATATCCGAACTATTTCCTCTCAAAATGTGTTCTTTCTATACAGATGATTTACAAAGTTTTATTTTGACACATTGTTTAGAGTTTTCTTAAACTAGTAGTTGTTACGTGGCCGACATTGGATCTTATTTAATAGTTTTAATGGTTATGAGAGTTTGATAAAAAGTATATCTGTATAGTCTCTGCATATAAATTTAAATTAAAAATATAAATAAAGATATAATTTTCACAGAACATCTGTATCTGTAAGATGTATATGATATTATCTTTTCTCTCTCTGGAATACCCGTTACTAATGGATCAATCATTTTCCAATATTTCTCTTTGAAATTTCCGTCAGTACTAGATTATGGTGCATACACATACAGACACACTAAAAACTTAGTAACGAAACGTAAAGCAATTATTCTTAACGTAAAATTTCGTTTTTCATTGCGACAACAATAATAAATGTTGTATCCTTCATCATCTCTATCTCTAATTTTGATTGTCTTTTGGACATATGCTACATTTATTCATCTTCAACTTAATACATCCGCTAGTTTTTTCCTAAAATATGAATTGTTTATGTTCTCTTTACCAATGGTAAATATATATAGACGTCAGAATCAATAGAATAAAAAACGTACATACATGTATTCAGAATTATATTATACTAGCTTTTGGCCCCGACTTTCCACATGGCCTTCAGTTATCATGAGGAGGAGTACAGTTATTGTATGTTTTAATTAACCCCGGATAGGCAACAGTTTACTACAATACTTCGGTTATAAACAACATGCTTTATCAGCAATAAGAAAAATTGCATCCAATTAATACCCCTCCATTTTACCCCTTTAGGGAAGAATTTTGTCCATTTCACCTAATCAGATCTTTTCTATTTTTAATTATGATCCCTATATACCTACTGTTAGGTCCAGAAATTTGAAATTTTCCCTACAAATTTTACCTCTTTATTTTTGAGGGGGAATTTGTCCAGTTCGTCTACACAGAACATTGTCAATTGTAATCCCAAACCTATATACTTATTTTCATACTTCTAAGTCTAAAAATGAGAAAATTTCATAAAAACCTTACACCCCTATTTTACCCCCTTAGGGGTTGAATTTCTTTCATTGAAATTCTTCCTTAGTGCTCACTTACATCATGAAACCTTACCCACATCTTTGTACCAAATTTCAAGTCGCTAGGTAGAGTAGTTTAAGCGTTGATATATAATTCAGGCAGTTAGTCAGTCAGGTTTGCCTTATATCAATTTGTATATATATAGATTACGTAAATAGTTTTATTCAAAAACTCAAATTATAATTCATAAGGATGTGAATTTGATTATGGACATGTTTCGGCAAATATTCATGTTTAATTATATACATATAGTATATATACTATACATATTAATTCCTTAAGTTATTCAATGCATTTATTAACCTCACCGTAGTGAGGCTTTCAAAAATAGAGTTAGACTCATTTGAGTGTTCCCCTCCACGGAAATCTTTAGTAAAAGGCGAAAGATTTATACGTTTTGAAGGGAAACCAGAGTAACAAAATTATAGGTACCACATAGGGTCATTATTTTTGCTAAAATATCATCATCGCGATTCAGAATCGCTTTGACCTTGTACAGCGACATCTATCGTTAAATGATGTCATCTGATGTAGAGTCAGGCAAACTGTATAGAGTATAGGCACGATAATTTAAAATAAACATTACACAAAGAACTGCTTCGGTTTGTTTGAATTATTTTTTATTATTCTTAATAAAATAAAATTTTGTATTGTTGTTTTTAATTACTTTTGACAAAGACTTATTTTATGTAGAGTATTTGATGTAGTATAAAATGGAAGCAATTAGCAAATAGACAATAGTATGGATCAAATATGACCGGAAAAATTTGTCATATTTGTACCACATCTGAACTTGAATACATATTATAGTTATATCTAACAATATATGAACATTATCAGATTGTCATAAAAATAAAGTCGCATAGATTTCACTATCTACAGTGTTTTCCCAACTTCTAAAATAAGGGAAACTGGTAATAAAATAATCGAAATTCAGAAAATACATAACAGGATTAGCTATTTTAATATAAAATCAAGATGAAGCTATTTTTAACAGCATTTATTAAAAAATCTTATCTTTATTAAGTAGTTCCCGAAAAATCCGCTAGATGTCACTAGTAGTAATTCGCCGTGTATTGAGAATTGGTTGCTAGAATATTCCTTTTTTTTGTTAAATATCACGACCAATTGGAGGAAGGTGTTCATATACTTTCAACTGACCCTTTTTTTTTTAGTAAATGCATTAAACAGCATGATCTCACCTCGAAGCTCTATATTATATCTTCCCGCTAGATGTCGCTGTAAATACAAAGTGTTTTTCTGAATCGCGGTGGTAAGTTTTTTGTTCCGTGAATGACCCTCTCTTGTACATATTATAGAGCTATCGCTTCTCGGCCTTTTGGCTAAGATCAAAGTGTAGTATCTGTTCTTTTCAGCTTAATATCTGAAAGTTCCCGCATGTCGGGACCAGTATATTAATCTGATTTTTGTAATCCGATGGGATGTACGGGGCTCGCTCCACTCCCGTCACGGGTCGGCCCGGCATTGCAGTGCCGCCGGGATCGGCCCACACAAATGCTGTCATTCAATCATTATATCAATAATGTTAATATTTTTGATAGTCATCATAGTCATCAATATTTGATAGTCATCAATCATGACGGTTCATATTATTTTCAAAGACAAAATAAAACAATACTTGCCAGCTTTTACCAACGTCTTTGCCTGCGCTGTATCTGCAAATAAGTCAGGCAGACAGACAGACAGACAAATAGCCTAGGTGGACTGGAGAAATGTTAACTAATTTAAGCCAATTTAGGCAATATCTTTCGAAATTATAGCCTTTGTAAGTGCGATTCACGAACCAAACAAACTATTACCTAAATAAAATACAAGGTCCTTTATTTCATGTTTATTCTTAAGAAAAAAATACTATTTTTTTACCTTAGTTCTTAAATATCTATAAACGAACAAACTAGTAGACTGCCATTTTTGTAAACTTAAACAGTTAGATACTTCTATCTTAGGTAATCAAAGACAGTTGTACTGATTTAGATGTATTGACTTGTATTGATTTAGATAATTAATTATCACTATCTGACATAATATTTACTAAGGAATATTAAACTATACTTAATTTGATACTGTTAATAGCATTTTTATTCTTGTTCCACGAGACTCTTTCCGTGCGGACTACAGAAAGGCGCTACACGTTCTAAACTACGATATTGTTGTTGATGTGTACCTGGGCTGGTTGGTTCCCCTCTCCAATATGTTGCAGGGTATGATGGAAGACCATTGCGTTCTGCTTACTGCTTACGGTGTCTGGTGTTCTTACTTGTTTGGTTTTGTGCAAATTGAATTGACTAAAATCTTAAGGCCTTCCTATCAAATTGATCGTAATGATTCTAGTACTGATATTGCTCACTAAATATTGACGTTTGTGAAACGGTGATCACAATAAAGGAATACCTATCTCTTTGTTGTCTGGTCTTTTCGGACTGGGGCGCGTATGAAAGCCTCGTTGTTTTACGTTAGGGAGTGTCTTTACCGAATTGGCTTATTTCGATAAGTGTAGTATCAAAGAGGCCCTGTGACATTTGACATACACAAAAGATCAGTGGTATGGATTCAAATTCGATGAAAGAACACAACCAATAAATAACATAATATATCGGCAATCTTCACGATGAACTTTTAAAGGAAGTTACTTATTACAATAAGATTAAGACGTTAAAACGTCTTCCATTTTAATATATTAGTAAAGACAAGATTTGCATCATTTGTACAAAATTTAAGACATTGAACTCTGTTTGTTGCTGCAAGTTGGGTGATTACTTATATTATGCGTCTTTAGTTTTAAGTACGGATCATTGTAAACTCACAACGAAGATGATATAGGATAACTTTTCATTCCTTTTCTAGACAAGACCCTCACGTCTCTTCCATTCTATCGATTATGTTCATAGCATCCCAAATCCACCAAACCATTTATGTAAAGGTCGTGACGCTGTGCTTCACCAAAATTGGATTAGTCACAGAGACCCTTATAGGTCAGGTCATACCTCTGAAATCATCCAACAACGATACTAAAAAAGCTGTAAGCTCGCAAGGCTATTGGTCAGAGACTGTTATCTTTTCACCAGGTACTGGTCAATTTCACTTTTCGCTGCTCGCGAACTCCGATAAGCAGCTCAAGCTAGGCCGATAAGCAAGCCCATCCGATTAGGGATAAGCTATAACTTTAGGGACCCAGACGATGTCACTGAATGTCAGCAGCTAACCACATTACCACTGGGAGTCCATCACAAAAACCGGTTCCCAGAGGGTTTACGCACGCAATGCTTCCAAAAACTTCGGAGGTTTAGGAATCGGAGGTTTTAGAGGTCCCGCGGAACCCTGGTTTTGATAGCACTAACATTTTAAACTTTGCGACCAAGTACTCAATTCCTAGTATTCATAAAAGAAACATTGAATTCTACAGACGACACCGGCGAGTCCATCACGGTGCGTGATTGCGGATTGGATTCCGGCACCGCCACCACCGACACTGAGATCATACGTATGTCGCACTGCGGCCGGTTCTACTACAACGACAGGTGAGACATACACTAACATACACAAATCATTTTATAGACTTCACACACACTATCATATAGACTGCACTGACACATATTAGGACACTTAAGGACAGATATTCACTTCTGCACTCCTTCTGCACACAAATACACACGCTCACTTCTACAGGCATACACAGACAAACAAAGACATTTATAGGGAGAGAAACTTATTTAGGCATTCAAAAATTCACGCCTTCAGGGGAATGAATTATAATAGTTAGAAAAATATTATAGAATAGAAAGTATAGTTAAATTTTTTAATTAATCCAAATAAGAAAAACGTAGCATCACAAGAACAGAATATTTCGAATTTAAAGTAACCAATGATGACACGGGCAGGTATAAAAGTGACCAATTATGTTAGATTTGGTTAAAAAGTGACCAATTATGATATGACAGGAATCATGAAAGTCATGAAATACAAAGTATAGATATAACTAAACTCTTTTTAGATACGTCCACGGCTGTCTCCAGAGCTGTAACGATGCAGACGCCTGTAATTCATCAGATAACCCCCAGCTGTCTCTTCTAACACTGATGACATCATCGATGACGTCACTGCTATGTCTGTATGTCTCGAGCTAACAGAGATATATACTTTAATTTAAAAAACTAAGCCTAGATACGAGTATGATTTTTTTTACTTTTTGTATGACTCGATGATAGTTTTTCGGCTTCTGAATTATTTTTGTTTGTGGTAACTTGTGTGTTATAAAAAAATGTATTATGAAAGTCTGGACTTGTCCAATTTAATAAGATAATGAATTATTATAATGTTTTTTGTAATTAATACATTAGTAATAAATTTTATTATATATTTACCGGGCTATATTCACGTAAATTAATCGGAATTTCGCCGGGTAAATATATATTTAATAATCATCATAGGTCACGAAAGTTTAATTACAAAATAATAAAATTAATACAATATTATTTTTACTATAAGGTCCGATTTCAAATTTCCTATAAATTTCAAGCTTGGGACAAGATGGCCAATGAAAAGATTATTTTAAACTTAAAAGAAAACTAAATAATAATTTTACTTCCATCATAAATTATACAATTTCTCACTTAATTTTTATAATCTGTCCAAAATAATAAAATCACGATATTAAAGTATTTTTTATTAATACGCACAAAGTTTTATTATATTATTTATTTTAGTTAGATTACATTAATTATGACCTAAACGTCAGAAAACAATAACAAACATTTTTATATATTTTTTACTAGTACAATATATTTTAATGTTTCTCCCTAATAACAAAAAAATGTAATAAATAATAATATAGATAGGACTTTAATTTAATAATTGTTAAAATAATTTTAGATATAACATGTTGATTTGTTTTTTTTAAGTCCGCGCCAAAGATATGTTTTATAGTTTATTATTAGATAATTTATTAAATAAGAATATCGAAAGCACATTAAATGTCTATATCAAGTTTTAGGAAAATATTATATATTAATATTTATAAATAATTATTGTTATTTAAACACATGTATATATTAGATAATAAAACAAAATTATACACCGAGTGATGTTTTATTTAAGAAAAAACAAATTATCTTTATTAAAAAAAACATTATTTCAAAATAATTAATTTAATAAATAAAATCATTCTCCACCCTCGTACTCCTCTTCCATAACAGTATTACTGTCGTTTGTGTCTGTATATCCAAAGGTCAGTGTGTCTGTAGACATTAAAATAATATAAAGCAAGATACAAAGAAAATAAGAAAACCTATTACCTCAACAGTTGACAACAAAATGGTTAACAAAAAAAATATATTATGTACTCACTATATAATTAAATAAACAAGAATTAGGCTATTAATTAATTTATATATCTATAATAGTATTGTCATAATACATTAAAAAGCACGTCATAATAGTATACACATATATAATATATATTAAATATCATACAGGTAACACTGTAGCATACTCCGTATATCGAAAGCTACAACGTAGCGGTTAGTAACGCTACAACGTAGCAGATAGAAGTTAACGTAGTGGTTAGTACCGCATACGTTGTAGCGGTACTCACCGCTACGTTTTAGCTTTAGGGACGTAGCAAATAAGTTACGCTGCTACTACGCATGACTACAAGCGTCTGTTATGAATAATTTGTATAGTTATATGTTATGCTTCTCTTATGCTTCAACGTAAATGGCTACTAGGCCTATATCAAAATAAACTACAAAAAGTATTGGCATTGATAGCTTAAAGGGAAACAATAACTATGTAATTTATCTTTTACATTCAATATTTTATTTTAATTTTTATTAGGTAAAGTAAATTTGAATTTAATTTCGCGCGATTTAAGTTAAATTAAAAGCAGGCCGCCATGACAGATCATGGCGTGACGTCACGACGACATAGACAGATACAAGTTGAATAGTGTTCTACGTTATAAGTTATTACAATTCTGTCTTTTGAGTTTTTTTTTCCATATCATTTGGTAGCTGTAAAGAATGATGTGAGCTATCTTACATTTGAAAATATAATAAGATAGTAATACCAAATGAAATAAACCATTAAAGAGTTTTCTCATTGGTTTTAGTGGCGGTGTTTAAGTGTTTTTTACCTATTTTTATTTTCTTTTATTACGTAGAAAGGTCTCATTTTCAACAAGGCTTCATTGGTGCATTTAATATTAAAACAGATTCAACATTTTAAAATGCTAACCTTTGCCATTGAAAACAAAGAAAATAAGCTTTTGAAGGTTTCACTTTTTAGTTCTACGTTAGGTAGGTACTATTTTTTTTCTTATCCCTACAAAGTATTTAGGTAGGTCGTGAGGAGGTTCCCAACGAATTTAATATTTCAATTACTCATTGGAAACAACAAAAAATATATTGAAAATTATAGTTGTATAATTTTTATATATTTGATCATGTTTTAACTTCAAAATGGTAATTGGATACAAATAATGTACTACTAAATACGTGTTTTAAAAAATATATAAATATATCAACAATAAATTACTTACATCAAAGTGATATTTATGAAAGTAGGTATATCGTACAGATATTTTATAAAAATTTGGATTTCGTAGTGCTAACTTAATGCATTGTTTTTCGGAACATCTATAAACAGTCTATCGGAATTTTTAAACGTCGTACTGTTGCATATTGGCATATGTTTTATAAGAGAACATTCTTAACAATTTTTAGTATAATAACAGAAAAGACATACATTACTATTGTATTTGTAATGTCGTGACGTCATTGCTCATATAAGTCACGTGACCTTGCGTTTTTGCGCGAAATTTAATTGTCATCGGGAAAAATATATTTTTTTAATAAAATAACAACGTTTTGGGAGAAAACCAATTATTATAGTAGAAAGCAAGATATTTCGCTTGTTTTAAAATATGTGTCATAAAACGTTCAAGTAGCTAAATGCGTGATTAGTATACTCACTGTCGGTATCAGTAGTGGGGCTGCGCGCAGAGCTGGTGTCGCATTTGCATCGACGGAGCTCTTCTAATACTCGGAGTTCTGAGGGAAGGAGTTTGGATTTGTCCTCCGTGTCCACGACGCCTGGTATTAAATAATATATGAATTTACGTTGAGCGTATAAAGACTTATGAATGTATGTGCTTCGATATTATTTACTCAATTTTATTCAATTGCCAGTTTTATTTTTTATATGACTTATCTGTTAGTGTTAGAAAAGTGGATTTCTCTACATCTGAAGAACTTTGGTAATCATTAGCTTAGACATAAAACTATTTTTTATTTAGACCTCAGTTGTACTGTCACTCGATTATTGCATTGCATTATTATCTAATATAATGGATTTTATATTTTGCCATTTTTAAATAGACTTTGCTTATACCATTTATAAATGATGTGATGTTCCTGAATAAAACTGTTCTAAAATCTCATTGTTTTGATGTTACTTCCTTGATAATTTATATTAATTAAATCTGTGTTGCAAGGCTTTTTTTTTATAAATACTTGGCCCGATAAACACGTGATTAAAACTGTCATACATACGTTTTTGAAAAACAAATGACACAAATGCTTAATTTCCTAGATGATAGGCTTCCAGTTCGACTTCAGTTTATATTCAGGAAGTTCTTGCTTCAAAGAAAGAACATATATTTTCTTAACTGTAAACAATTTATACAATTATTAACTCACTGAGTTGGAATTTAACTTTAGTCTTTTCTTCTTCACAGCGACAGCTCGGGTCAGCTAATGCTGCTGCTGCCTCTGCTCTTCTTCTTATTTCTGAAGGTAGTTCTAATTGCCCTGTTCAAAATAAATTTGCTTTTTGTGAATAATAGTTTTTATATTAAAATATATTTAAATAGTTTTTTATCACAAAAAGATGTAGGTACTATTGCCATGTTCTTGGTATGAATAAAAAAAACAGCCTAAAATTTATACTATATTTTTCATAGTCAAAAATATTAAAAACTACATTACTTATGTATTTTTTTTTCATAAGGTGCATATGTATTTAGTTTCAATTAAAACCTAAATATATTTCAAATATCTTGTAAATTATATTGAATAATAAAGTTTGCGTCCCCAGTTCAAAATATAATGAAATAAATACTAACGTTTAGTGACAGATGGCTGGGTTCTCTCGAGCGCGTCCTCACACACACGGGTCATGTAATAATGATAGTCTGGCTTCTTGATTGGAATTATTTCCCCAATCGAAGTCGCGATTGCTGTAAATAAGTAAAATTAGCAATTTTTATTGCGACAACCAAAAATTTTACGAATGTCTTTTATAACGTTTTATAAAAATAATTGATTGGTATTTTTTTTTTTTATTATTTTGGAAGCTATTAGAATTTTAACAGATAATTATTTACAAAACCTGAACTGTGATGTTTCTCAAGGGTCCAACTTAGGTCCTTTATTAATCAACGAGTGAGGAGCGTAGTTCTTTGTTGTTGGGTCAAAGACATTGTATGTCATCGAAACCCTCTTTAATTACTGAACCGATTCAATTTTTTTAATCGATTGCTGTGGTTCTGGTGAGTGTTTATGAGCAAGGAAAAGGTCACGACCTATCACCGTTTTTTTAATTTTTTTTTATCGTTTTAGTTTTCAGGACACGTCATTGAGGAGTAATCAACCGTAAATGATTTCAAATTGTTTTATTACATTTGTTTTTTTATTCGAGCAATAGACTCGATTCGGGAATGAAACTTTATATTATAATGTGTAAACAAAAATCTGATTCGAGAATTAAATTTGTTACCTCACTCGCTTGACAATCAATCAGAATGGCTGTCAACCTAGTACGTATAGATGAGACCCAAAATCAAACAGATAACTTCCTGTACTTACCTTCCTCAATCATTTCTCTTGCATCGATAGTAATTTCAGTTTGTTCTCTCAGTTCTCGGGCGATATATCGTGTTACTTGGTTTTCTTCTTCACGACGGTAACGTGACGTCACGACCGCTGGTAGGTATATGCAATTTTAATTGACAGGTGGTTATTATTTGTTAGGAGGAGTTTAATAACTGTTGAAAAGTAACGTATTCTCGTAATGATAACGTAACTCGACACTCGTTATTCTTGAAAAAATATCTTTATAAAGAATATTTATGCTCATATGATTGGTAAATAAAGAAAAAAGAAATTTATTGGCTTTGAACTATATTCTGTATTTTATGGAAGAGCAATGCTTCCTTAGCAGTGACGTATGTAGAAATAAATATGTTTTTTTTTTATGGAAGAGGAGGGTAAACGAGCTGGCGGGTCACAGATGACTTGTGATCACCGTCGCCCATGAACTCTTGCAACATCCGAGGACTTACAAGAGTGTTGCCGGCCATGTAGGTAGGAGTAAACGCCTTTTTTGAAGGTATCCATGTCGTACCGATCTGGAAATATCACCGAAGGGAGTTCGTTCCACAAGCGAGTGGAACGTGGAAAAAATGTCCTTGAAAACCGCACAGTAGAGGATCGCCACGCATCGAGGTGGTAAGGATGATATTGGAGGCGATGGCGCGCTGTGCGGTGATGAAATTCGGCGGCAGGCATCAGATCGAATAGTTTGATTCTTTATTCTTATGAAATATCCAACAGTTTTATATAAAATAACTTCTCACCTTCATCAACTAGAGCATTCATCATACATCGTATCTCATGGTGTGGTGGGTACCGCTCTTCCAATGTTTTCTGTATTTCCTCATGGCCTGATAATAATAATTAGAATTTTGTGTTATCTTGACTATTTACAACAATGTTTTTTATAATATTTTTAAGAATTTTAGATCATTTATTTTTTGTCTTAACTATTGAATAACGTGCAAGCTTTGATACAGATCTTTTACCAAGACTAATCCTAGATTGTTTTACACAGGATTGTTAAAAGATTTGGAGTGAAGTAAATAAACCAGACAACTTCATAGTATAGACGACTATATCTTTATATTTTCTTAGAATAACATTTAACAGTGAATAGAATACTTACGTCTAGAATACTTCCACCTGACGTCATCTCTCGCGACGGTGGCAGTCACTAGTGTGGTGGGAGCGCACGCACGACATTGACATCGGTCGTCCAGAGGACCACCGCAGCGGGTACAGCTCTCTAGAAAGAGTGGGGGCATGTAAATGCTGATATTTGATATTTGGGTATCGAACAAAGGAAAAATATAACTGAGCTATAACATACTTAAAAAAAAAAAACTGTCAAACTTTTCAAATTCTTGTCAAATCAAACTATAAGAACGCGTTCTCAAAGTAAATTGGTAACAAACCGAAATCAAAATTTTACTTCACAAAGGAAAAATTTTAAAAGTTTGATTTTATTGCTTTCATATGTATTATTTTTAAACATTTCAATTATTTATATATTTCTTTAGTATATATAACTCGTATATACAAGTAATAAAATTAAATATTATTATGCAATACTATTATTTTATACTGTGACCTGAAAATGCACAGTGGCTGTTATTTTATCTTCTAGAAGAACAAAGCAAGGTCATCCTTGTTTACGCCGTTATGTTAAATATATGAGATATTGACTACAGTCATGGTAGAGTTTCCTAAAGGTACACTTCGGTGGCTGCTATTGGATGTACTACTGGTTTTAACTGTATGCGCCGATTTAAAGTTTGTCTTGTAAGTTTGTTGAAGTAAACGAAATAAACTAGATCTATTGGATGCCTCTATCCGTCAGTGTACCTTCATGTCACTGTATCATGTGATCACTTTACTACCTATGGATTCATTTCCACTTAGAATCAGGTGAAATGTAGTCATACATTGACTTCACATAAAAAAAGATAATGAAACGTTCTATCCGTTGCAATTATTGGTATTATTAAATTAAGTTTCATTTTGTAAAAACATGTAACGAAAACTTGATTATAGATATATCTGGACGAGTCCTTAAACAATATAAAAAAAAACAAACAATATATAAAATGCTCACTCTTCGTGATCTCGCCCTTCCGCAGTTCCCCCAGCAGGCTCCCCCGGGCGCCCTCCAACCTGTCCCGCTGCAAGGCTGCGAGGCGTTCTCTAGCGGCCGTCTTGTGAGTCTGCGGGAGCAGGAACTGCTGCACCAATTCCGCCACTATCTCGTTTTGTTCAGCCGTTGACCTTAAGAATGCATTTTTTAAATTTATTTGATTTATTATGCCTTATAGATACGTAAGTAAAAATGTTACAGAGTTTCTAAGGAATTATATTTTTAACACAATCCGATTGATTTTTTAATAAGCATTGTATTTTTTAACACAATAACTAACTAACTACCTTAAAATAAATAGGTTTATGACAAGTCAACATTTCAACTCAACTCACACAGAGCCCCGTTTTGCCATCTCACTCTCCAATCTCTCTGCATGTGAAAGAACCTTCTTCACCGCGTCTTCCTCCGCTGCGAGGGCCACTCCATCTTCTATCACCTCTTGTAGATACGCATCTACCGTCTCTTGTGTTACCCCTAGTACCTGAATTACATGGATAACCGATAGCTCATAATAAAAATATAATATTATAATAAATAAATAATAATTTATAAGACCATAAACGAGAATCCTCGGCAAAGTACTCATCTAGATAAAGTTATATTTATTTTGGTTTAGCAAACATGAAAGAAATATAATTATATCATTTAATAAGCTTTTTGATTAAAACTTGATATAATGACATGGTACTTTAAATATAAAATACATATATACATATTATATATCGAATATGAGGCAAAAATACTAGAATATAATATTTAACACACCCTCTTGAACATTTCATCGTGTTCTCGTCTGCGGTGTTCTTCCTTTTGTCTTCTTCCAGCTTCTGCTGCTTCCCGCATTGATTTCTCTCTAACTATAATATATACATACATGCATTTGAATATATTTTCCTTTGCTGAGCCATAAATAAACACGAAAATAAATATTGAAATAGTTATGTCGGTACACGTTTAAATGAATACTAGTTCACAACCTAATTTATCAGGTTTGGTTATTTAATTGATATTAATACAGAGATATCATCCAGTTGTGACGTTCCACATCAACCACTAACGGAATAAATCCGATAAGACTATTAATTTTCATAAACCTTATCCTACTTTACTAGTTATTGATATCTCTCAGGGAGGGGATTCTTCTACCATCTCAATACACTCACGTGCAATAAGTATAAAGGCGTGATGTCGTCTCTCCTCCCGCAGTCGCCGCAGTTCCTTCTCGAGGAAGTCTAGAGCAGCCGCCACCGCGCCGCCGCATAGCTCCTGCACCAGCGAAGATATCGCTTGCTCCTGGAAATCGTAAGTCTTCTTCGAAATCATCATCCTGATACTGAGATTTCGGGTATTCATTTTAGGGAAACAGATCACATTTATTGTTAAGAGCTTTTGCTCTTTTATAAAAATGGCCAAACCTTCTGGTCGGCCTCAGAGCGCATAGCTTGGTAGTCCCTGGCACGTGCCTCCTCCTTGGCGATCCGGTCCCGATCTTCTTGTTGGAGTCCATGCGTTGTCTTCAACTCTTCAGTCAGTTCTGCTGCCCTGGTACGTCCCTCGAACATCTGGAGATAATTTAATCACTATCTCAAGGTTTTTTATTATCACTACAACAAATATGGAAGTTTTACCATCTACGAAATCCGCTACTCAAAACATAGTAGCAAAAGACACTAACATACCAATATTTGTACAGCTCTCCCCCTGATTATCTTCTGCATCACTAATGCCGCTTGATAAGAAGTTTCTTCTCCTTCTGAAACTCCATCCACATCTGGGGTTGGAGGTCTTGGCGTCACTGGCACAAATCGGGGACGAAGCACTCGGAGTGGACCCGCGGAGGAAGACGCAGCACCCAAACGGGCCTCTGATACACGAGATTATGTTGCTGTAGAACTTTTATGACATAACCGAAATAATATCTATTAGCCCAATTAGACAATTTGTTTGTTGACTGTAAAACATTTTTTTTTAAAGATTTATTCACTTTTAAGATCATTGTGCAGATTCTCGAGAAACTGCTCGCTCCATTTGGTCTCTCTCTCGCACAGCCGTGTAACATCACGCGGCAGGTTATTTCCTGAACACGACTTAGTGAGGTTTTGAGCACACTGCTCCAGCCACGCCGGTGGCTCTGCTACTTTGTTGTGATCTTCTAGAGCTATAGCAATAGATAAAATGTTTAACCTGCATTCATTCTTGTACATTTGTAACTAATTTATTTGTAATGTTAAATATAATCTCAGATCTATTACAAATAAGACGAACTATTTGTTTTCTTCACTTTTTTCTTGATGTTTTTCTTTTATCTTACGACATATCAGTAATAATAATAATAATAATTCCAGGACAAATTACACACATTGATCTAACCCCTAAGTAAGCAAATTATTTGTTTCTGTTAAGAGTGTTAGACAACGATACAAATACATAGAAATACACATTGTAAATACTGCGAATATATTTAATAAACCAAACCAAACCCAGAAATACAGACATCTATGCTCATCACATATATACCTGTCTCTGCCGGGAATCGACCCCGAGACCCAGTGCGCCGCTACACGTTAGGCATCTGCACTAACTCGAACAACGGGGCGGTAAGACTTCCTTCGTGGCCATATATTTTTTTACACACATCATGACAGTATTCAGTAATAACAGTCTCTCACCCAACAACGAGGGATCATATACAATTTCTGCATGTCGTCTGTTGGCTCGATAGCCTTCTCTCGCCAGCGGTGCGTACAAGTCTTCTTTCTTGTCAGCACGACCGTGTACAAAGCTCAACTTGCGAAGTTCTAGAATGGTTGATATATGACCGATATAACACAAATGTAAAATTAAGATAAATATTGAAACGTTATATATTTAATATATGATAGTTAATTTGAATTATTGTGTGTTGTTGTGTATGTGGTGATGGTTTAAATTAAATTTATAATTACAGTGTTGTATATCTAATGTCAATAAAAAACTTTTGACATATGTTTCATTCGATCGCTGTAATGTCGGATACGTTATCAGTTCTAAGTTTCTAAATGTTTTAGTAGTAATGCAAATCCCAAATGTGCTTAAAACTATAATCAAATTTATTGTACAATTCCAACAATATTCTGATTCATCGTTTGTTTTTCTAATATAAACCTTAAAATATTGTTAAAACTAATATTAACATCTGGTACCTCGGTCTCTAGTCCGTCGAATATGCTCAATCTTGTGCTCCATAGCTTCTTTCTTGTTAGCCCACATCTTGGCCAGCTTCTTACTGGTGCGGGTATTGTTTTTACGCTGCTGTTCTGCTTTTAGCTTTTGCAGTAAATAAAGTCTGATATCTTGCAGTTCATCTATCTCCTGCACATTGAGAGAATGAAAGGAAATAATATGATAATGTATTGAAATAGTTGCTGAAAAGTATTCTAAAGCTAAAAATATTGTGATAAGATGAAGATTTTTGATGAAAGAATTCCAAGATCTTTACTAACCGCCTCCCTAAATATCCAGTCCTTGGTTTCAATGTCTGAGATGATGGCGTTCTGCTTCTTCATATAGCGTGGGAACTGACCTTTCTCAACGATCTCCGTCCATTTGCGAGCATGGCGCATCCTAGATAAAAACAAAAGGAATTTAAGATGGCATCAAAATTTTGTTGACATGTATATATCTATAAAGTAATAAGTATGTTAATAAAAATCTATATTTTTGTAAATATGTTGCATTACTTACTTGTTTATTATTTCCGTAGTATGAAAATCAGCAGGAAGATCACCATTCCGATAGGGACATCCTGGACCTAATTACCAAGTACATTACCAGTAAGCAGCAATGGTACGACAATAAGAGATTATTAACTTCTTTATTTGTTAACCGTTTGTTAAAAAAAAAAAACAAAATGTAAAGTGAATCCCATGACAATATATTCCCGATAACTGCATCCAAATCAATTCATCCGTTTCTGAGATTTACGTGCACAAACATAATACAGACACACAGACATACAGACGAACAGACAAAATAAAATTCTGTTAGTTATCACTTCACATCCTGGTATATCTTTTTAAATATTTTCAATGTATAAAGTCTACTCCTCTACAGATTTATTACATTTATAGAGTAACATTTGCTTGGTACGTATTACGTTATTGACATAACTTTTTTATTTCTTATCAGATTTAGATGACATAAACACTAAATGTTAAGTGAAGACTGTGATAATATATTCCTGAAAACCACATTCAAATTGGTTAAGCGGTTTCTGAGATAAGCGTGCACAAACATACAGACATACAGACAAACTGAAAATCCGTTGTTTTGGGTTCTCTTGCTCTTATAAAGGCCCCCCTATGATGTTTATTTTTATATTTTCCATGTACAGAAATGGATCAGTGACAGTTTTATTATATGTATAGATAAAGTTGGCAAGTGGCCATATTGCCAATTGTCGAATTTTGTGGTTCTGGTGTGGTGGCTATATTTAAGTCTTCCCATTTACTAACCCCACTCCAGCGCATCCAGGTACATGACTTCTGGTACAGTCCCTTCGACCGCCGGCTTCTTATCAGGTCCCCAAGGAATTGTCTGAGCTGATGATTCGCTGTATCGAAAGCATAGAAGCTAAACGTTAAATTATCATTATAGGCTTCATAGGGACTACATAAATTGTCCAAAGCTGTAATATTTAAAAATTACAGTATATATTTACAGAAACATTCAATTTTAGAATCAGCATTAGCTACTGCTGTCAAGAAGTATAGATTGTATATGTGTTTTCAAATCTCAGATATAAACAGTATACGATACTTAAGGGTTCGACTTAGCGGTGGTAAAACATAACGTTTCAAATACAAATGGTTAATAATATAAAAAAACAATAAACAGTTTATATTACAATTGTAATTTCTACATACACTTTAAAGATGAATGAAAATATACTTAATTTTTATTGAAATAATAAAAAAAGTAGTGGAGTGGAGAATCATCAAAGAGTTATGTAAATTCCTTACTGAAGTTATGCTATTTTTCATTGTTTAGAATCTCCTTGAAAGTTACCATTCCTATAGTAATATTGAATTCAATATTTGTGTACCTTAATGTAAAGTTTAACGTAATGTTTTTTCATATTAAAACAATATCATTTCCTTACCGGAACAAACTTTGTGTGCCTCTGTTCCTTGGCTTGCTACAAGTGGGTGGAAAATGAGGGGATGTGGGATGAAATTCTAGGGTTGCGCTTTTTAAACCCAGGAGCTTTTTGGGACTGGAAAATAAATGTTCATGATAAGTCTATAAGTATTATTTATGATAAACAGTCCACAATCAATATAATGTTTTAGGCAAATTTGTACCTTCACCTCTACATTAAAGAGGTAATTGTGTGAACTGAGCTATCGTTCCACGCGTCGGTCAATAATTAATTGTTTTTATTTAATATATATAATAATAATAATATATCTTACACAGCAGAGTACTTGAATCTGTCTTTTCCTTCGGGCTGAGGTATTTCACCTTTTCCTCTCTGCGAGCGTTCCAAGTACGCACTATACGAGCGATCCACGTGGCCGGGGAGACGACAATTGGGGTGGTATACTACGGAATGAGAGGGTCTTATGAAACAATTGTTATTACTTAACTAGCTTGGTTTGAGAAATGAAACTGTCATAGAGGAAAGGAAAGTTAAATATAAAAATAAAAGAAAATAGATAAAGGAGAGATATCAATTCTAGAACTAGTTAATATAAAGAGTGAGTTGTATAAGAGATTACCAAATAAAGATATGATGTAGGAATACTTTAAAAGGTTGTTGAATGGAGACAATGAATGGACAGGAAAGACAGACTATGCGAAGCAGAATAAATTA
Source organism: Napeogenes sylphis (assembly GCA_959347405.1). Taxonomy (NCBI): domain Eukaryota; kingdom Metazoa; phylum Arthropoda; class Insecta; order Lepidoptera; family Nymphalidae; genus Napeogenes; species Napeogenes sylphis. The sequence continues at coordinate 6,244,446 of OY365788.1, forward strand.
AATCAGAAAGTATATCAGTAGAAGTATGGGAACTACTTGGAGAGCATGAATGTAACTGACTGACTTTGCTTCTTCAATAAATTGTTGCAAGGGATTGCGATCCCGCTAGTTTAGTGCCTTTTGAGACTAGTGTCCATCTTTAAAAATATGGATAAAAAGTATAAGGTTCCAACAACTATCGCGGGATAAAGTACATGTCACATAATATGGTAGAGTGTGAGTTTATGTCAGGTTAGGAAACCATATATGCTATATTTTACTTCGCCCCAATTGCGTAAACATACAGTTTATTGTAAACAAATGCATGTAAACTTAAATTTTGATCTTGGAAAGGTGATAGCGAAAATAGATCAAATTGTCAAACAGCATCAACATAGAGTAGAGGAAATGTCAGCTGGTACAGGTGCAATAAAATAGTAAAAAGAATTGTATGGATAAAAATGCTAGGCTATGAAAGAAATAGTAATAGATGAAAGACATGCTGCTGAAATGGGAGCAGCATCTTGGTATATCAAAAGGATGTAAGAAAAAGTTTTGACAGTACATACACAGTACAGTACATTAAACTGAGTAATTGGGTTTTTTTTTTGCACACATCCTGCAAAGGCAAGCATAATGCCACAAGCATACTCTTCCAGCACGCCCTCGAATAAACAGAAAATACATGAAGGTGCATAACAAACCCAAAATTAAATAGTAATAATAAACTGGTAAAGTAAAAAATAAAACGAATTTAATAACATAAATTTCTAAAGAATAAAAGGATAAAACAAAATTTTAAATAAGAAATCATTTACAAAGGAATAACCCGAGATATCAAAAGTTTTTTAACAAGACATTTGAAAATATGTCTGTTAGGAGCTTTCCTAATGTCAGTACGTAAAGCATTCCAGAGTTTAATAGCTTATGTAGTAAATAAGTTGAATTGGAAGTCAGTGTGACAAAGAAGAAGAAGCATTCGAAGTGTTAAATTTTCAATGGAGCGAAAATGTCGTCTATGAGTATGACCGAGAAAATGAAAACGGAATTCCACATATTCCGTTTCTCCTATTTGTCTCGTTATTCGTGATAGTGTCATTATCATCTCTCTTAATTTTCTAGACGTCTATTCTGATTTCAGACCTTGGAAATTGTCAGAACTTCAGTATTGATAGTTTTTAAAAGTAGAATATGTGATATGTATTTACCAACTTGCATCCTTGGTAATTGTCGGAGTTCAGAAAACATTGTCTTGTATACCGGCTGGATGACCTGCAATGTTGACTTAATTTATGAAATAATGAATATTTATTTACCTTAAGATAATATAATAATATTCTAATAAGGCAGCTAAAAGACATTTGTATTTAAATTTGATTGAGACGGAGTCAAGACTTTTGATTTTATTTCAATTACATCAGCTATCAAACGAAAAAACGCGTTGGGAAGTAAATATATTTTTCTAAAAAAAAAAAATGTGCTTAGTGCTAATATGTAATTAAAATGTGTCGTACCACTTGTGACGACGCCATCGCGGCCTTGAAGGCAGTTCTGGCGTAATCCCTCGCTCCCGATACTATGAACGCAGAATCTACAACATTGTTACTACGTCACTAGATGTTATTCTCATTATATCCATAATTATTCTTTTCATAAAATACCATTTCACAGTACAGGGTTCAGTAAATAAGAATCCAATATTATCGTAATTAAAAGGGAAGTATACAGAATATTAGATAAAAGAACTCTTACATAAATAAAGGATTTATTTTCCTAGTCATCAACTTTTTTAAGATGACATGGACTTTTATTGGTATAAATTCCTTCAATATTTTTACTTTTCTGGATTTTTAGTATTCAAGTTACTTACCGTATAAATAATCATGAACACGCATTTTTGATACATTGTATTTTCTCGGAGCTTCGTATATCGTTTCGCCGCTCATTTTTCTTTAATAAACGATATTATTCTTTTTAATATCTAATTTATCATTGATTTAACATTACGTACTCATAAGTTATTGACAAACGTGTTATCTAACATGTTGTTAGGCATCACGTTGCTAGGTAAATTGAATAGACAATCATTTTTTCTCTTAGTCTGAGTTTGTTGTCTGAGGGCAGCTTCTCTTATTCTCAAACTATTTTTAAAGCAAAGAATAAATGTTTTGAGAATTATTTTATAAAAAAGGCAAACAATAATTTTTATAACCTTTATAACCGTAAATACCTAAATACAATTCTATGCATTGCATTGTCATAACAAATAAAAATTAGAAAACAATACATAGGAAACAGAAACGATTCGAATAATTATTAATTAGTTGCTTGAATTCCTTTGTAGTATAAGGAAAACTATATGCCTTTGTATATATTTTTAATTATACTTAAATATTTATTCCTATCCTTTCATTTACCAAGTCTTCTAAACTCTTTCATTTCTACTTCAATCTTTCTTTTCTGATTTCGTAAACATGATAGTATTATTAGTAATATTTTTAAATAAATATTTAAAAAAGTTGTTTTAGCTTTTACAATTAGTGACCTCTACCGACAAATAGCAAATGATTTCATTTAAATTTTCAAGTTTTGTTTTTTTCTTCATAGATGGCGATTAGAAAAAAAAAATACAACTTATATTAATGTAATATTTTTTACATAATACATTTCATAAAACGATAATTATATCTTAAGAATATCAACTAATTAGTTTTACTATTAGAGTCAGTTGCTTGCTCGCCCGCAAATGCGCGGCGGCTTCTATCTGTCAAATTGATTGACAGCGAATAAATATTAAGATTACATAACATACATGTTATGTATTATTATGTAATAGAGGGCACTGTACAGTGCACGTGGTCTCAAGTGTAGAATCTCATATTTATATATTTTAAATTTATGTAATAACTTTAAAATAGTGTATTTACATTAACTTAACACTTCAATTTATATTCGGAGTGCATAAGTGTGGTTATAGTGTTGAAATTCATGTTTTGTGACTTGTGTTAAACTACTCGTATTTGTAGTATGTGGTAATTAATAGTGCTCGTTATTAACGAATTTACTTGGTTCACATATGTAAGTGAATATTTAAATAGCAAAAGGATTTCTGAGTGAGTATAATATAATTAATATTATATATAATATAACAATATAGGTACTTGTGTATTGGATAATAAAGTAATGACTTTCCTTGTTCGAAATCTGCCCTTCGTTACCTTGAGTATATTATATTATAATAGCAGAGGCCAATGATTCTAATTGATAAACAGCAGTAATCGACTACCTAATTCGACGTATTTCAGATAGATGGCGCTAGTAGTTGTGTAATTACATTCTCATGACTCATAATTTTTCACATTTTAAACCTCGTCATCCGTGTCTCCGAATTCCGATATAATTAATGTTGTTGTAAATGTTACAAAAGCACAAATATTAAGACGTTATGATGATAACCATCTCCTCGTGAAGTGTGTGTCAAATATAATAAGGAAATTATCGTATATAATACACCACTAATATCAATATCGATACCGAGAAACGGATTTTTCCTACGTGGTCAAAATTAAACCATGTAAATGTAGATGAACTTTTACTTGTTTTTTACAATACGTATTTTAATAGATACTTGGTTCACAGAATGACTTATTAATACAATACGAGATAAAGACAAATAAATACCTACCACACAAAATGGAGGTATGCGTTACAAAATACAACAAGAAACTCCAAAAAACTCCGCGATTGTTTTTCGCTGCTTTGTTTTAGGACTAAGAATTTATTTAATAAATGTTATAATAATAATAATTTATTTAATATATCAGATTTACATCCATGTGTTAGTAACAATTTAAAACTTACAATCTAATGTTAGTACGATATAATATAATTGGGTCTCACATGAAGCCGCACCCAACGACACATCAGTGGCGAGTCCCACTGGTCAACAAATACATTCAGCATTCCGTTGGAGGAGCCGCGAAGGCGGGCTAACATAGAGGCGCTTCGTTTTCTCATAACGGCATAAAAGTCATCCGTGCGGGTCTCTGCGAACATGCCTGAGGCACTGCACTGCCGCGGCAGCCCCATCAGAACCCTGAATGCGTTGTTATACTGCACCCGTAGCTCGCCATATGCCCGCCGCGTATAGTGAGCCCAAAGACTGCAGGTGTAAAATGACTGACAATATGCTTTAAAAAGAGTTATTTTTACTGATTTTGAACACCTCGCGAATCTCCAAGCCAGCATGTTGCACCGGACAGATAGAGACCTACGTTCCCTTTCAATGTCAATGTCATCTTTTAAATTATCAGTGATCCAGTGGCCTAGGTACTTAAATTTATTTACACGGCACAACGGTGTGCCACAGAGCGAGACAACCGGTATCTCTAAATAGGTCTTAGAACCAGACTTAAAGACCATAAGCTCACTTTTAACAGCATTGTACCTAAGCCCATGAACCACCGCATATGATTCACATGTTGCCAAAAGAACAGATGTGATCTCGAAGAGCGCCAATTGATAGGCTCAGTAGCACCATGTCATCTGCATAGCTGATATTGTTCATACAAACTCCATCAACATGACATCCGACTTTGGTGCTAATGAACTCACCGATCAGCCGGTTCATGTAGAGTTTAAAGAGCCGGGGCGAACTAAGACCCCCCTGCCGCACCCCGCACTTCAACCCGTACACGTCCGAGCACGTTCCAGCCCACCTCACACAATGTGTTTGGTTATGATACCAGTATGCAAAAATAGATATTATTTCTGGCGGCAACGTAGTGTCATTAAACAATTTATTCCATAGCACATCGTAGGATACAAGGTCAAATGCCTTTGACAGGTCCAAAAAGCATGCGAAAATAGGCGTTTTTCTAGATGTGTAGTATTGTACAGTTTGCTTGAGGCACAGTATGGCACTTTCCGTAGACAGTCCGGGCTTAAAACCAAACTGAGCGTCATAGGGTTCAAAGTGTTCAGCCAGCTGCTTGTCAAGCAAACTGTCCAGCACCTTAGCAACAACAGTAGCCAAAGAAATAGGCCGATAATTGGATATGTCAGAGGCATCCCCAGTCTTATTCTTAACAATAGGTACAACTACAGTATGCATCAAATCCTGCGGCAGATATCCGTGACAAAGACATAGATTAAAAAGTAATGTCAGGACCCGCGGCAAATGCGGGCCAGCGAAATTATGTTACAGCGGGTTATGTTACATATATTCGTAGTCTGAAAGCAAATATTAAATTCGTTGCTAAATTGTTAATTGAATATTTTACAACTATGATTACATACTAGATTTTTGGAAATTAAACTCTAGTATCTCATCCATCAGGGTCATAGACGGTTAAGTAAAAGTCATTGAAAAAATATAAATATCACAAAGGTTCAGATGGCGTGACCATTTACAATCACATAAGTTTTTTTTTAAAGCAATAAGCTAGTGTCAGACAGCATGGTTGATTGTTTAAGTGTTCCAATCTCTTGATCTATATATGCTTTTCTGAATGAGGGTTTAAATCAGCGTAAATAGATTGAATGCTTATTTACAGATTTCACCAAGCGTTCCATAAAAATGATCTTGATATCTTAATAATCTAAAGTAGGTACGTCGTTTCTGTATACACTTACATATTACATATTATGTACTGACTTAACTTACTCACATATCAATCGTTTAAAAAAAATAAGCATATTTTTTTTTATTTGTTTAAAATTAATTTATATAAATTTAATGAACCAGCTACTGCCGTCACTTTATTTCTAGCAGCACTTGTTAGGAGTGTATTAGAGTACGCTTCGGTTATTTGGTCTCCTTTATTTAAGAAGCATATTAATGGGATTGTGTCTATTGATATTAGTGTTTTTAATTGCATGCTATGCGTATACTGTTATCGGGTTTAAATTGACTGACTATAAACCCGCTACAAAGGTGAAACAACTACTACATTTATCGTACGTTAGTAAATTTAACGTAATTAATAATTTTCTTATCCAACAAATACTACGAAACTTCACATAAATTACATAAATGATTACAGGAATATTGTTATATTATATTCATATATGTTATGATGAATAATAAAGATGGTATTTTAAATGTATTGTAATATTAATAAACAATTTCATTCACCCGTAATCTGGTTTGATTGTCAGACGTCAAATTATGCCCTCATTGTAAAATACGATACTTTTTGCTACCAACCGCTAGATGTCACTAGTAAAGTAAAAAGTCCTGAGAGTGTACGGACTACAGAGGAATGAGGATATTAAATATATATTTGATTGAATACTGCTTTTAATATAAAATTGTTATTTAATGTTGTAGCTCCATTATCATTGCAATTGAATTGAATATAATTATTTTACAGACAAGACGTACTTCTCAAAAGAATAGTTTGGATTTAGATTATTGTTTTCAAAAAACAATATTTTATAATTAGGTCAAGATTATTAAAATACACGTCGCTAAGAGCAATGCACTTCAAACTTCAACAATGCTCTAAGACCACAGACACTTCGGGTGCAAGTTTTATTTATAGACTTTTGTACGAATGCCGCAAAAATGACGTAACATATCGTACGAGGATGGTGATACGTATTCTCATTGGCTGCTTTTCACTCTCGATTTACATTGTATAAATTGACAAAATAAATAAACCTCTTGTATCTTTATAGAATTATTAAACTTAGAATAGGGAAGCCGTAGGAAGGACTGTTTGAGTCTTGAGAGTCTTGAGAGTTGAGAGACCGATATTTGTCTTTGTCTAATTACATATTATGCAAGAAAGAGAGTCCAGGCTTGCTTCCCTACTCTATATATTTTTTAATTACAGATTAATTAATTATTGACAGATATGTAAACATTGAACTTGTGAAACCTCTAGATTCTAGTTCTAAAGAAAGTACATGAAAATTGAACTGAAAGAAATTTTCATTTCTGTAGTATTAACTACTAAATGACGATAGTATAATACTCCAAATAAAGTGACACCTGAAAGAAGGCTACAATAACTAACAACGCCAGTAGTAGTTCTATGATTCCTTCAAATTTAGGAGGTCTTATAAGTATTAAGTAATATATTTTTAACTACGAATGCTAACTGCCCTTGCCATGGAAGTTGTTACAATAATGCTTAATAAATGTGCAGCATTGTTAACTAGTTTGTTAGAGCCGGGCCTCCATGTCCTCATCATAGGCGTTAGTTTTATAATAAGCTTTGGACAAAAACTTACAAATCTGTTGGTTTATTAAGTTGTAATAGATAAATAGTTTCGGTTTACGTAACAAATTTAGTCTTTTGCATTTATGATGTTATATTTCTATATAAGATTCTCTTAGGAATAATAGTTTTTACTTATATGGGTACTGGTTAACATTTACTACATTATAACTAGTCTAGCCATAAATTCTGTTATTAGCTGTTTACATACATTAAAAAAAAACATTACTTTGAATTTCGAACATTAGCTTAGAGATCCGGCCAACCGCGGACTATACGAACAAATTAGGCCGTTAATGCGGTCAAGGCCAAAAGTCGTCGAAATCCCATAAGCAAGCAGAAAATCCTTTCCAGTAAAATGAGAATCCCACCGAAGACACTGTCTCGGTTTATCAAACAAGACTTAGGTCAAGGCGCCGGAGATACACAGGACGTACCTTTAATGAGGTATTAAAACAAAAGTGAGTCGAAAGATCAAAACAGCTGTTACGAGGACGAAACACACAGAAAAATTGTATTTACCGATGAGATTTTTTTTACAATCCAGGAGCACTACAATAAACAAGATGATTGAGTGTATGGCATACAGATCTAAAGAAGCTTCCGAGGTAGTGGCCAAACTGCAACGAGGCCATCATCCATAATACGTCATGGTTTGGTGGGGTGTCTCCTACCAAGGAGTTACGAAACTTCATTTTTGCAAAAAAGGATTGAAAACTTCAGTCAAAGTATATCAAGTGTACCTACCGTATAAGAAGCGATAGTTAAACCTCTCAACAACAAACAACACCTTATTTAAAAACGAAGTGTGGACCCTCCAACCGGGCTTATTCCTGGGTCATAAGGCGCGCACTACCCGAATTTGCTTTGAGCAAAATTTTCCAGACTTCATAAAGGCTAATTGATGATTGGCCTTCTGCTAGTCCAGACTAAGCCCTTTGGACTATAAATTATAGTCTGTGCTAGAGGACTTGGCCTTTTCTAAGCGTCACCCAAGTATTGAGTCGCTCAAGAAATTTTTAGAGGCAGCAGTGACCAACTTTCCATTGGCTCGACCGTTTAAAAGCGTTAAAGCTAAGGGTGGACACTGAATAACTAGTTTAGTAAGTTAACATATTTTGTATAGAAATTATCGGATATTTTCTTTGTAACAGAACTTATGGCTAGACTAGATACATAGATCCCTGGGGCTATTGTAATATAGTCCTTAATATATCCATACTTTTTTTTTTTTTTTAACGTCTGGAATCCTCATGGATACACACCTCCATCCAGGGGAAGATGGAAGCGGTTATGTGAGACTCTTACTCACTAAACCAGACGGTCAACACCTCTCCGTCATAATGGAGCGCCACGGGAACGCTTGCGCACACATCCGCGTTGCTCCGACGGAAGGCCGCGTGAGCGACCACCACCTCCATGGAGTGACGCGCCCGGTTGACTTGAGCGCGTCCCACTCCGGGGCTTGTTGAATAGCGAAGGGCTCCCCTCCCTCCACCCAAGCCGGCCGTGCCAATTCAGGACTCCCTCAACGAAGAAGGTGTCCCGATCCGACTCAACCTCCCGGGGCCGGACCCCGTCCGAAAACGGTCGAGGTCCGAACCCGAAGCCGCCACCAGCGGCTGGTGTGCATCGCAGGCGACCCTCCGAAGAAGACCACCCCGACACACGGGGCCGGAAGAGGTAAACACATCTGCGCCGCAATTTAAACTGCCACCTGCAGACGACGCAGAATATGCGACCTCGACCGTCCCGCCACCACGCCAACGAAGCCCTCCCTAGGAAGAGCTCCGCCGCCACCTCGCCCGGACTAATCATCGTCAAGCGCTTTTGTACCTGACGATGACTATTCCGGGCCATCACCCTATCAGCGCAACGGCCTCCCCCTCAGCAAGAAAGAGACTGCCACGTACCCCCCACCCAACTACGGGACCGCCCCACAGTCCACTCTGCGCACAGAGAAGTACCAGGGGCGACCCCGCTGCTGTCCCCGGTAGAGAGAGCCTGCGCCCTCCCACCCTCAGTGCCCAGGCCAAAAGGCCCGAGCCCACCTCGCAGACAGACCACCCCGAAAGGCAGCCTGCCTGCCAGCCAGCCATGAACCGGGCACAAACCCCCATGGCCGACCCACCCCGCGCCAACGGCTAATGCAAACCCGAAGGATCACATTAACCGTTGTTGCCCAGGGAGCACCGGCCCGTACCGCTTCCGATGCCACCGGACGAATCCGAGCAACAAGGGAAACAGACGGGCACACGAGGAGGTTCCCGGCGACGGCCCCCCTTAATATATCCATACTTAAAACACTTTTTCCGTGCTATTTTTGATTTTAGTAATTCCGGATATCTCTAAGATTTATGTCATTATATTTTGTAGAATTTGTTTTCAGGTCGTTTCTAACAATATTAGTCAGCTTATAAGAATTAATTACTACATTTTATAAAATACATATGTCGTATTGAATTTCCCTTTTTGGTCGGATTTATTTAATACTTATTCAGTACAAGTGGTAAAATGTAAGTAAGGACATAATACTATTTTTGGTAAGGTTACTAAATTTAATTAACAACCGCAACCAATAACTAATTACATTATTTGTGGTTTAGATTATGAGGAGAATATTATTATATTATAACTTTTTTTGTAATGTAAATGTAGATTGTAATATATATGTATTTTTTCACTTACCCACATTCTAGCCTAAGTATAACACGGCTCCACACTGTCTTCGTTGTATGATATTTCAGTGAAAACATATAACTCAGAGCTGAAGGAAAGTTTGAGATTTTTATGAAAGATGTTTTTTACCAATTAATAAATTGATGATTCATAAAACCCTTTGAAAAATTAAAATATTATGTGTATTTCTTTGTAATTATTTTGTTGTATAACACCCTTAACACAAGCAATAATTTGCTTACTTAGGGGTTAGACCAATGTGTGTAATTTGTCCTAATAAAAAAAAAAACACTTAAGCATTTTAACATGTTCGATTTCTAACACAAACATATAAAAATCTTTTACGTTAGTATCTTCATGTTAATTAATACTTAACAAATGGGAGCGCTGCTATTAATTTTGATTTCATCAAAAACATAAATGTGAAATGAGAGCCAAGTTCGATTTTATAATTTATGCGCTGGTTGACTTCAACAAAAGACGTGAGACCTAAATCGGTTCCAAGTTCAATGGTCATTCCTGAAATTTATTTATAAGTGCATAAGTATTTTGTAACAAATTAAAATATTTTTTTTTCTAACTTTGAATAATATATTGGAGTCTAAGGTTCTCATTTACGAAACATTATTAAGTTCCTACTAAAACCATGGAAAAGCCCTATGTTCCAATGCTAGTTTTTACCCGGAAGTTAATTATTTTAAGAATAAGCCGACCTTTTCGGCTTTCCTATAGTGTCGTTGTATTCTTTGTTTGAAAATGGTCTCATTTGAAAAGGGTTGGTTTCTGTTAATACTATTTCTTAGCTTAAAAAGCTAAGAATTTTTTCTAGATTACCGTATTTGCAATAAATTTAGCACGAAAAAAAAATGTTTAAATAATATTTCAGCTCTATGCTATATATTTATCAATTATGTTTATTATTAGATTAGTATTTAATTTTTATTTAATTAGAAAAACACAATTCGTAACAACTTTGTTGTTTTGATGACCTAATGTCAAATGCCCGCAACTTGACCAGCGACATTTATGATTTGAATCGTTCCGTTTCAGTTTCATTAAAATCGGTATATCTCTAACACAAAAAAAATATCAAGATATAAATGGTGTCAGGGGATAAATAATTTGCTTAGAGTTTAGAGTTTTTTCAAAACCGACTCTGTCAATCCCGACGTAAGAGAAGTTCTAATTACTTAAATTTTAGGATTTACTTTTTGCAAAACTTAAAATCGGTATATCTCTAAAACTAAAAATTTGCCCACGACATAAATGGTGTCAGGCGATAGGGTTTAGACACCTCCCACCCCACTCCCTTCCCCCTCTCTTCAAATCTAACGATATTAGAGGAAAGTTTGTTAGAACAAAATAATAACCACTGGCACGCACCAGCAGATCATAAGTATCGTAGATAGTGAGCCATATTACGTGTAAAGGTAAAATTACTTGTTTACTATACAGGGTTAGGTATTTGTATTTAGTTGGCCAACTGTTGCAGGCAGCCTGTCTACATCAACCCTACAACACTTTTTTAGTAATAGCAATAGTTTTAAAAAATTAAGTTTTCCCATACAATATTTATTTGTTGTAACTGAACTAATTACAAATAACCCTGTATATTATACCTGTCACACAATGTTCAAGATACTGGAAGTTTGGTCATCCTAATTCTAGATAGATGTGTATCACAGGTTCTCATAAAAATTGCGAAACAAAGTAATATTGGTAAGTGTGATAACTTTAATGGTGATCACATGCTGAAATAGGACATGCTCTATTCATTTGAGAAAAAAACTAGCTTTTTTCCTCCAATAATTGATGGTAGAGGATAATTGTTCTTATAAAAGAGCAAGCAACTTACATGTGCGACCGGAGTCAATGGACGACCCACACCAAACTATCAAAATATCAATACGTCAAATAGTTGTATAAATCTGCCATATTTTTTTAATATTTTTTTTATGTCTATACTGTTAGCCCTGTTGGCTATTACAGCGTCACCGGGGGAGAAATCTGCCTTGTAATGAAAATACAACTCGTATATACTCCATTTTTACCGCATTGTAAGTGTGTTTATTCCGAAGCGGCCTAAGTTATCGCTAGGTAATAACAATACTAAACGCGATACGAGAAGCAAAATAAATGATTCAGAGTTTTTTACCAGTACGAGTGCGTTAGAGTAAACATCGATTTGTGTGGAGTAAGAACAACGCCATCTAGCGCAAAGAATGTGAAGTTGCAATGCAATTAACCGGACTACAATTCACGATTATCTGATGACCCTGACGCGCATAGTAACATAAACAACCGCAAGGCTCAGTGTAGCAAGTTAATATTGCGATTAAAAGAGCGCCCCGTTGGTCAAGTGGTTAGCGCAGACGCTTAACGTATAGCAGCGCAATGGGTCTCGGGTTCGATCCCCGACAGGGACAGGCATGTATGTGATGAGAATAGATATCTGTATTCCTGACAATAACAAAATGGTAAGACTGAAACTATTGTAATAGAATGAAAAAAGTTTAAGGCCGAAATTAAATGCTTTTGAAAATACTTTCGAGAAGAAAAAATGTATATTATCAGAGACTCGGTTAAAAATAAATAGGTTAGTTTAAAATTTAATGCATATAATATATAAAGACTGGATCGTGATAAATCATACGGTGGAATAGCTGTAGTTATTTATAAATCTATTAAAGCGCAGTGTAATAATATTATTTCACCTAATCATTGCATTACGTATTAAAATATTTAATTGTTGTTACTTAGAAAATGTAATTGCACATAATGTCCACCGAATGTTAGTACAATATTAAAATTAGGAAAATTGGGTTTTCTTAATGGTCTAACTCAATAATGGTCAACTAATATTAGGGGTATACTAATTTCCCTTTTGCGACGTACGCAAAGGATCCTGGCGGTGAGGGTGATCAAGGGGTATCGTACGGTGTCACTGCGGCCACACTCCTGGCGAGCGATTTGACCTGGGAGCTACAGGCGCGGGTGCTCGCCGGAGTGTATTGGCACCGGGCGGAAGCCAGGGTCGGGCGGGTTAGGCTCGAGGCGGATCGGATCAGGGCTCTAGCTCACCGAGCCCTGATCTTCTTCTATGCCGTCTTCTATGCTGCCAGGTAAACCCACTTATCCCCTCGGCCATCACTTACTGCCCGTTGGGATGATGTGTAAAGCATTTTTCCAAAGACATAGAAAAAAAAGGGGTATACAAATGTATGATGCTTCGATTGAATATAATTTGATTTCGCTTAACAATGGAGATTAAACTAGAATTAAATATGTGTTAAATAATTGGTAGAAAAGATATCCTTATGTTACATTCTATTCTCCAGATATCACTTTTCGTTTTGATCGCAATTGAGCAATGTAAAATAAAGGTGGATTTATAAAAAGTAGTCTTATACCTGTACACGTCTTTTAATGAGAATTTATTTACCGCCATAACGATTTCGAAGAAATTATTGATGTCATAGCAATATTTTCTAATTCTCGATATTTGAACTACAACAGAAAATCCTTGCTTTCTGTTTTATACAATAAGTTGTCTGAGGTTATTGTACAATAGTCACAAACTTAGGAACTGCATTCTTCTTCAACCTGGGCTTCAAACGTCGATACAAAGATAAGTTTTTGTCTGTCCATTAACGACGTACCCTAGTCCAAAAGATTTCATAACTCTGACAAATTATTAAAAAAACTTCTTAAAAACTAAACAATTCCCTAGACCCATTTGTATAAAATTTATACAAAAGGGTCTAAGGAATTTGAGGCTTTTTTTTACAATCCACGAGTTAATATATCTGCAAAATTTTAGCAGCATCCATATTAAAATTTGAGCTGTTTCAATATTTGAATATTTATCCTATATTAATTCATGGCAAGGTGATAAATTGGTAGTACTTAGTGAAATTAAATATGCAGCTTATGTTATTTTTTAATTTAGAAATAGGTGTGAGAGTATTGAATTTACATGGATTCATAATCCATTAAATTTCTCATACCAGTGTGGCAGATATGGGTGCAAAAATTGGAATTATAGACAGTATACCTGGTTTACAGGTTTTTTTTTTTTATTTTTATTTTATTTAATGATATTTTCAGAGAAATTAAAATTAGGTGCTTATACAAGTGGAAAGGATATTTTCATAATAGATCAGTTGAAAAAGGTCTATGGCTCAAAATAATAAAGATACGCTGATGGTTTCATAATTCAAATATTAATCGACAAATATTGGTTACTTGGAAACTTCGATCGCAGCATGTTCCATTGAATGTGTTTGGGTTCATGAGGAAAGTTGTACAATCTCCTAATTGTACATTATGCAACACAGGAGAAGACTTATACCACGCTTTATTATATATATTTTTCCATACATGTTGTTGCTGTTAACTTCTACATGTCCGTAGTAAAGTATTTCCTAGACGTGTTTTATTGCTTTTGAGAAAATGCTTCGGCGAAACATTTATAATATTGTGTATATATTTATCTACTTATCTATTTATGTACATAATATGTATTTTAGAAATGACTAACTACTTTCATCGGATACAAGTGGTGAGGACTGAATTATTAAATGATAATATTCTTATATTATTTTTTGTTGGACAATATGGAATCTCTGTGGTATTAGTATTGCGCTGTCAGTCTGGCCTTGTTGCCGGTTTTGCAACAAGTGACTTGCAAACCTTAGAAATTTTTAATGTATTTATGGTTAATGTATTAAAAAAAAAACGAAATAAGACAAAATTATATTCTATGCAAATTATAACTTCTAAAATTCTGTTCATCTTTAGGCCCACCTCTTTACTAGCTTCATTTAGTGAATGAAACATAATCTGTAATTGTGAGCTGGACTCTGATAGAAGCACCAAATCATCCGCAAATCGTATGTGGCTCAGGTGTTTTCCTTCTATATTTATGCCGCAAGTTTTCCAATCTATTCTTCTTATTATGTGCTATTTATGCGTATTTAAAAAGAGGTTGAAAAAAAAATGTAGGTGCTACATTTTTTTTTCATGTCAAAAACTTACTTAATGTTTAATTAATACAATGGTTTTAAGTGTCATAAAGATTAATTATTGTGGTTTTGTTATTATTATAAGGAAATGTCTAATAATGTCCATATTGAAACCAAATACCGCTCCAGTTCAGTTTGATTTAACGCCGAGACACAAGAGTTTTACAGGCTTAGTCTTGTTCTTGCTTAAATCAAGCAGGATTAGTCTTTGTCTTACTAAAATTAGGCAGTCATGTTCTTATTCTTGCTTTTGCATTCTCGCTACAATGCACAACACAGTTGTTTGGGAACACTAATATTTACAAACATTACTAACATATATGAAGTACACACAGATATGGAAAAACAATCATGAATATAATTAACCAAAATGTTTTCGATGAGAGAATCAAACCCTCAAGAAGTCAAACTTGACTATGTCATATATGGCTTAAATAAAAGTTGTCTACAACTACAGAACATGAATATGTTACTAAGTCAAAGTTGCAGTAGTTCAAGTTTTCTATATCCAGCGATGACTGAGCAGTTTTACAACTTGTAGCTTGTTTATTATTAAATGATAAATAAATCCAAGACTAATCTTTTCAAAATAGTTTAAGAAGGTGTTTTTGAATATTATAATTATATAATACTAGCTGTTTTTCGTGATTTCGTCCGTGTAAGCGTTTCTAGTACGACATAAATGCTGCAACACTACCTAAATATATCATTGGTAAGAAATAACGCTACTTGCTATATTCTTTGTATATATGTATATATTAGAGTGCTTCATTTTTTTGCCTATTTATTTGCCTATTTTTTGCCTTTAAGAAGTCAAATGTGTCTATTGGATGTAAAAAATATCCTCACTAAACCTTAGCCCTGTAACCTAATTCCAAGTCGTTATTATCATTTTAGTTTTCCATTTAAGTAAGGACAGAAAAATTACACATATTTTATGTTTTGTTATGTGTAATATTCCGTTCAAAACACATTCATATCTCTAGGAAAAATGGTATTTCTTGGTATTCCATTACTGCATTAATATCATAAAAACTTATAAAAATGCCTGTTCATAAATTTGTTTTACATAAATGTTCTTTCAAGATTCATGCAAACAAGCTTTTGGAATGCGTTTCCTTCACTTACGAAGGTCAACTCTTTGGACGTAATAAAAAATCCGTCAAAGAATTTTATCAATCTGAAATTGACAAGTTGTTTTTTAAAATCACTTTTGCTATTGTATTTTTTTTTTCTTTTATGTATTCTTGTATTTATAAGAGTATATGTGTTATATATATTGATATTTATGTATTATTAGTAAATATTTGTGTGTAATAATAAGTATGTTTATTGTAATCACACCACTAACCTTATATAATCACACCACCTACCTCATTTTTTTTAAAAATTTTTCTAACCTCAAGGTCTGGAAGTAATCGTCTTAAGCGATAGATTAAGATACTTTGCAATGTATTTTCTTTACTTTTAATTATTTTTCCAGAGTATTTTGGTGTGCAATAAAGAGTTTAAATAAATTATATTTAGAACAAAAAAAAAAGAAATATAAACAATGCCAAGCAATAATTTGAAATACAGATAAATTAAATGTAACCTCTTCAGATATATTGTGTACTAGCAATTTTTTGTTCCGAAATGAAACATTATATAATCATTATTATTTTGAAAGTAAACACAAGAACTAGTATTGGCGTGGTTGAATAGTTAGATAGCAAGCCCTTGTACCACGCTTTATTTAGATTTTAATTTGTTCTGAAATATCAATTATGACTGACTGACTGACTTAATGGTATATTACTTTTAACTTGTATATATATGTATAAGTTACAAGAATATCAATGAAGTTTCTTGGCAGTTCTTCTCAATGAACGACTCTGCGAACGGTGCAAGAGTCATATTTTTCACAAATGCATACTATAATTATTTATGTACTAATATGTTTAATATATAACAATCCGTATGTGTTATAAATAAAACTTATCAACTATACCCTGTTTTAAATCTTAGACTCTGATAACCTCTTCAAGGTCGTGGATGAAGGGCTAGCCGTACCCACGACTCCGCCAATAAGGCGAGGAAGGAGCGCCGCGGGGTTTTTAGTGGGTACACCGTTTTCGGGAGTCCCACACACGCCCCTCGCTTCCCCCGCGAGGGGTACGGTGCGCAAAGCATTTTCCCCGCGGAAACGAAACAAAAAAAAAAAAAAAAAAAAAATAAAAAAAAAAAAAATAAAATAAAAAAAAAAATATGATAACCTCTTCAATAAATTTGGTAAAAATTCGAAAAATATTTCAAACCCGACTGGTATTTCCAGAGATGAGTGCGTTCAAACAAATATCACAACTCTTCAAACTCATGATATTATTATTATATTAGTATTTAGTATCATGACTGTTATAAAATAATATTTTGTTAATCCTTTCTAATGAAGTAAAGATTGAGTCATCTTTAATAAGAGTATATATGAAAGCTATGATTCATAAACAATGTTGGTAAATAATTATTTGTTATGTTTTCATAAAAACTATTGATATAAATATAGTTTTTTATTATACTACACTCAAATATATACAGGGTTATTTGTAACTAATTGGCCACCTCTTACAGGCAGCCTCTCTACGCCAATTCTAACAACATTTGTTCTACAACTTTTTACAATTCTTAATGAGCAACACAAAAAAAATATCTGTAAATATTACAGATATTTTCAAACATCAATAAGAATATCAAGAAAAGCTAAAAATGTGACGAAATACAATGTAACTTCACACCTATCTTTGAAATATCTCTAACTGTCTATTTTTTCCTAAACATAATCGTCGGCTGTTAATAATATTCAAGATAATAATAATAATAATATCAGGACAAATTACACACATTGATCTAGCCCCTAAGTAAGCAAATTATTTGCTTGTGTAAAGGTTGTTAGACAACGATACAAATACATAGAAATACACATATAAATACTGAAAATATATTTAATAAACGACCAAACCCAGAAACACAAACATCTATACTCATCACATAAACGCCTGTCTCCCGCCGGGAATCGAACCCGAGTCCCATTGCGCCGTGACACGTTAGGCGTCTGCGCTAACCACTCGACCAACGGGGCGGTAATAATATTGAAGATATAAGTACTAAATCAATATGAAACACAATGAATAAGTATTAATTACTTTAATAATTACATTTTCAAAATTGATATATTTTCAAAATGTCTGAAATAAAATATTAATAAAATGAAAAAATATATATGTATCGAACTTTACTACGCATTTTGTTTATCGTTTGTATAAAATAAAATAGTATGAATAGTTTAATAAAACACTAATACAATTTTGACTACATTGTTGATTTTGTCAAAAAAAAAATATTATAAATAATAATAGTTTGCTTAATGACGTAAGAAATATATTATGAGAATGAAGTTAAGTCTTGATCTCATATAGAGTAGGTAAGTAGGTACAATGGTTACAAAATATTTTAATGCTACCAAATTATTTGTTTTTTGTTGTTTTTCAGATTTAAGATGTGTGGGTGTCACGCCTACTTACATCCTTGTAAGGTGCCGATATAATCAGATGGCTATTACTCGACTTCCGGTGATGAGAATGACGAAAGTTAATTTAGATAGAATCTGAGTTTATTCTATATATTTCTTTGATAACCGTAAATCATGCTATATAGCTTGTTTAAGGAGGAATAATTATATATATTATAGTATAAAGCAAAGTCGCTTCAAACGGTCTGTCTGTATGTATGCTTTGATCTTTAAAAGTACCCCACGGATTTGAATGCGGTTTTTTAATAGATTGAGTGATTCAAGAGGAAGGTTTATATGTATAATAAATAGGTATATATTTTAGTAGTGAAAATCTAGACAATTCAGAGATTTGTAATTTGATGTTGCAAGCAACATATTTCTGTACCCTGATATCGAAAAAGATGACTTAACCTTAAGATATATATCTTATTTGTACATATAGCAAACGTCCATAATGGTTTATTTTTATCTCTAAAGGATAACCCAGAGTAAGCATTTTTTCTATATTACTAAGTAATGTGCTATTATGAAAGCTTTTTATACAATACAGTATTATTTTTTATCCAATTAAATGCATTACGTACATATCGTAATGCATTATTATTACTAACTGATTACTAACCATCGTACTCATAAAGACGGTCACTTATAGAATGTTTATTTCACCGAGGCGGACAGTACAGTAGTAGTACCATACAGTAGCTCAGTTGTTAGAGCGACGGGAGGGTTTCCCAGTAGTCACGGGTTTGAATCCCTGCCCGTAGCGGTTTATTTTTCATTATATATTGAAATAAAAATAAAAATATATAATCACTTCGTAAATGTGGAGTAAACTAAATTATTTATCTGAATCATTAAAGATTTATGTATAGATTGATTTGTGAGAAAATAAATAATATAATTATAATACACAAAATGTATAATGCAGTCAACCAAATTAAAACAATTATTAAAAATGCGGCAATTTTGTATCTCAATCTGTGACCAGCAAGTTATGAAACATAAATTATAATCAATCTTAATTAAATTTATAAAACAATTTGACAATAATTTAATATTTTGAAAAAATAATTCTGACTTTTAGTACACAACACTGAATTGTCACAACATATAGAAAAATTTTGTTATGGCCCTTAGGTTTCTAAACTGTATTTCAGAGTATGGCACACTTGTATTGAATGAAATATTTACAATAACGAAAATGTTTCTACTGTGTACTGCAGCGTATAATAAGGCAAATAATTCAAACCCAACGTCGCGATAAGATATCAACTGTGATGACGTAACATTTGAGGTTTGGAGATGTGTTTGATTAGGAAACGAATAATGCTTAGGACTTTCGAGCAGATTAAAACAGCAATTGTTATAAAATTTACTAAGAACTACGTCAACTAGTGTACTAATAACGCATTGTGTAAAGACCTTTAGTGAGCTAGTGCTGATTTGATTGGTGTAATCTTTTTCTTGTTATTTTTCAGGGTAAATGAAGTAATCGCTATATTTTAGACATTCATAAATACAAGAATGAGAACTCTAGACGTAGGCATTATAAATTATTTTATTTCTCTTACTCCATTGATTGTAAGACTCTGAAAAAGTTAATACATTTATTCGTGTTCGTATTTCAGAAGACTTATTTTCTGGTTTATTTATCCCTTATCAAATATTTCCGGAAAAAAAGTGTAGTTACATCATTATTTTATAAATAGAACCGTGTTTAATTCTATTATTAAGAAAATTTTAGGATTGTTTAATGAAATTTAAACTGAGGGACAAACGAATATATTCTTAACTATTACAATATGGTTCTCTTACTTTGTTTTCGAAAAATTGAGAGCAAATAAGGTGATATCATTAGAAAATTGAGTCACATCGCCGCGCTGGTTAAAAGTCACTTTCATTAAAACCGGTCATCTTAAAATAAAATAACAATAATATATGACTAAAAATGAAAAAACTACACTGTTTAGACCTCCTAAAGGGTGGTTGGCGCAAACGCTTAACGTATAGCGACGCAATGGGGCTCAGGTTCGATTTCCGATAGGGAGAGGTATGTATGTGATGAGCATTAATGTCTGTATTTCTGGATTTGATCGTTTATTAAATATATTCCAGTATTTACAATGTATATTGTATGTATGTATTTGTATCGTTATCTAACATCCTTAACACAAGCAAATAATTTGCTTACTTAGGGGTTAAATCAATTTGTGTAATTTGTCATGATATTATTATTATACTATTATTATTTATTTTAATATAAACAATAATTGTTTCAAATAATGTTGTTCTTTTATCTACTCCCGGAAAATGTAAGTTATTAAGTTATGTAGCCGGAGTTGTTTACGATGTACTGAAAAATAAATTCACAATAAATTATTATGATACCAGCGTACTCAGAAGGATATTTTAATTTAGTCTTAATCGTACAATGTTTACTTACATTTATTTACATAAATAAAAATCTTTTATATAATAATAGTAATAGTAAATGTCGTTATATCATTACAGAATGTTTAATGAAACTCTTGGTTCATGCTCAAGAAATGGCTCTATGTTAAATTTATAGTTCTGATCATTACTTGTAAATATATAAGTTTAAATTCGCTCATACTGATAATAAATTAAGTGTAGAAGCATTAAGTGAATTCACACTTACCTTAAACTTTATTATCCTCATCCTATTAGATTTTAGTAATGCCTTCAACACAGTGGATTTTGATATTTTGCTAGCTGACATGAGCAGTCTTATATATCTTATCTCTCCACCCGTAATTTCCTGGTTCCATACTAAACTGTTTGGACGTCGACAGATTACTTGTTCTGATGATTCATTCTCTGAATGGGCAGAACTTTCTGCTGGCGTCCCACAGGGCGGCGTTCTATCTCCTTTACTTTTCTCCATTTTCATTAATGAAATCACTTAAATCTTTTCTTGCCACTACCATCTCTATGCTGACGATTTGCAACTTTATAGGCATTCATCATTCCAAAATCTTAATAGCACTGTGAATTTTATAAATCATTACTTAATATTACTAAATCTTACTTAAACTTAGTAAATTCCAAAAAATCACAGGCTATTATAATTGGTAGCAGACACTTTCGGAATAAGTTTATTATTAATCAATTTAGCAATATAGTATACGACAAATCTATTATACAATTTTCCGATGAAGTTAAAATTCTAGGATTGACATTTGACAAATATTTATCTTGGTCGGCAAAAATTAATGATGTTAGCAAGCGCATTCATATGTCAGTTCACTCCTTTAAACGTTTGCAGAGTTTAAGTTTAGATATATAAAATATATTGTGTATGCTATATTTATAAAATATAATGTTTATTATTCTCTGCCCTTTATAACCACGTCTCCAACACTCTTGGGTAGCTGGAAGAGAGATAAGTTCATCCTAAGTGTACATCTTTGTCATTATTCTAACTTTTGTAACTGATTATGGTACATAAATAAATAAATAAAATCAATGTTTCTATAAGTGAATATTTGTTTCTTTATGTGGTGTGCAATAAAGAATATTATTATTATTATTGTTATTAAAGAGAACATGAATTATCCAATAATAAAAATTATTTAGCTAAAGCTAATAATCCAATATTTGCTTCTAAAGATTGAAATAACAATTAGCTTCTCTACCAACCTTTAGATTGTAGGAAACAATATAAAGTTGAATTTAACTTAGAATAGTAGATAGACCTATATTGACTTTGGCGGTAATTTTCTTTTATGTTCACTGCTGTTTTATAAAATATTTTTAAAGTAATGTCTTTATAATATTATGATCAATTTTACATCCCAAAAGGTGCAATGAGTAGAGTCAGTTGTGGCGTCATACTCTATATAATAAAGTTCTAGAAGAATCTAACTAATATACAAGAATTATAGGTTTATATTTTTTATTATATAGAAAAACATTAGGGATAAACTAATATGTCTATAAAAAACCATTAGGACGGTTAGTATCATAGTCAGAATTACAGTCAATATCATAGTCAGAAATATTATCAGAATTATAGTCAGTAATATTATCAGAATTGTAGCCAGTACTACAGTCAGAAATAGAGTCAGAGTTATTGTCAGATTTTTAACATTCTAACCCTAGTAGTCAGAGCCCAGATAAGTGATATTGCAGTTGGGACGTTTTCTTACTAGAGTTTTTTATGTGGGGGCCTGTCAACTTCAAAATCTTTTTCGAAAGTACTTTTTAAATAAGTCATTTTTTTATTTTCAAGCTCGGCAAGTTTTCTGCTACAGACTTAAGAAGGTCTGGTGACAGTCATTTATTGAACTTGTGTTATGTTATTTTCATAGCGTTACTTAACGTTTCAGATGTTGGATTTTTTATAAGTATTTTAGTAACCATGGCACTTTACTGTTTTGTTTTAAGAAATAATCATCTGTGAAAAGTTAAATTTAAGTTGTGAGACTGGTTTTTTAAATTCCCTCTCAATGTAAAGGTCATACAATTTTAGTCTACTCTTATTGATTCCTGGGATCATTCATTAAGCTATAGCTAAGTCCTCAGAGTACAAGTCGTAGACTGTAGAGAGAATACGATTTTGATAAAGAATTTATCATCGTGTTTCAATATATTTTTTTGTTTTACTATGTCTAGCCAAAAGATTATGTCTAAGTTGTTCAAAGTTCCTCAGCATTATAGGCACTAATACTATTTTTATATTTTTGTTGCTTCTATTTAATTAGTAATCAAATCATATAACTAAAAATTTCCTTCATCTCGGAGAAATAATTGCCACAGACCTGAGAAGAACTGGGGAAAGAAGGAAACAGAAAGACTGGGCAGGGGATTTACCTAATTTTCAATATTTGATTTAGTACAAAAGTAACAGTATATAATACCGTCACTTAAAACATGAAAAAAATTGATAAAATAAATAAATCTAAACAAAATATAAAAATAAAAAATCGAAAATGTATTTCACATAGCGGGCATAAGCATTTTAGAAGGAAATACGACTTCATCATTCAATTTCTTTTTATTGACTGTTTTTTATAAGGTTTCCGGTGGTTTTCTATGTTTAAAAGTTGTCTTGGTCTACTTATGGTTTACGTATGATGTTTAAAATATCTATATATGTTTCCTGTAAAGTAATTAAAATCATGTGGTATATATATTTTTGAGATTTCATCAGTAAAATCGAAAACAAAATTATTTATTCTTTTAGTAATTTAATAATTTATAGCATCTTATGTCTTGACTTGTATTGCTTAAACATTTTGGCAACCAAATCTCAGTTCTCTACTGATTTTCTTAATGAACATGTGTTATACTAGCTACTTATACTAGTTACTTAGGTACTTTTACCTAACTAGTTACTTATACTAGTTACTTATACTAGGTAATTATACTAGTTACTTATACTATTTATTTATACTAGTTAATTATACTATTTGCTTATATTAGTTATTTATACCAGTTACTTAAGTACTTTTATTAACTAGTTACTTATACTAGTTACTTATACTAGGTAATTATTCTAGTTACTTATACTATTTATTTATACTAGTTAATTATACTATTTGCTTATACTAGTTATTTATACTAGTTATTTATACTAGATTTTTGTAC
The DNA here is from genome assembly GCA_959347405.1 of Napeogenes sylphis. Lineage (NCBI taxonomy): Eukaryota > Metazoa > Arthropoda > Insecta > Lepidoptera > Nymphalidae > Napeogenes > Napeogenes sylphis. Next base: position 6,268,511 of record OY365788.1, read on the forward strand.
TAGTTTTTATACTGGTTATTTATACTAGTTACTCATACTAGTTATTTATACGTAGAATTAAGACATATATTCAAACCTTTTAGGTAACTTGTCACTATTACGAAGATTATGAAAATAATTATCGATAAACTCAAAAGAATACTAATTAGTCAAAACTACTTCACAGTATAGCTACTACATCTGTTTCTATATATTGTGAGTGTAAGTGTGTTTATATTTTTGTGTGTATATGTGTGTGTGTTTATACGTGAGTGTATGTGTATACGTGTCTATGTATGTTGTTATTGTTGTGTGTGTGTGTTCAAATGGCTATATATGTGATTGTGTGTGTATGAACCGATAACAGTTTATTAATATTGCTCTCTATTATATTTATAATTCGTTGTCCCTAACGTCATGGAATATAATGATTCAGCTTTCATATTTTTATCATTTCCAGGAATTCATTTATCTTTTAAAGAAAAGTATGTTTACTCATTTGAAAAAAAAAACTTTCCATAAAATCTATTAGTTTAATGATGATCTCATATTGTTATTAATTAATAATAATATAATGTCTTGTTTTCTTGAATACTCTTTAGAATTGTTAGCTAACTAATTATTACCAGGTCTTCTTATCTAGTTACTACAAAAAGTCAATTGAAATCTTGAATTTAATAAAGATAACGATTTTATTACTAAGTGTTACTGTATTATATAAAGTTTATAATAAAGTAATTGTTAGTATTATATCTTACTTTTTGCCTAAAGCTGAGTACCACAGAGTTAAAAGCTCGATAGACATGCTGAACTCTACGGAAAGATATAGAATGTGTATTTAAATGAATAATCTCTTCTAATCTCCTTTAAACGTCGCTGTGATTTTTTTAATTATTGTACTATATCTATAATTATGTCTAGGTCATCTAGATCATTATATCTGTAGATCTCTGTAGAAGATATATTCTTTCATTTAATAAAGCTAATTAGTATTTTAGTACATATAACTGTGATAAACGTCATTTAAATTAATATCACCAGCGTCAAGCAATCTGTCACACTTACATATTAACTTCCTGTCAATGAATAAACATACTTTTTGTTCAAAAGACAAATGAATGCCCAAAAATTATCTCAGCATTAGGAATATTGTTGAATCATTCAGTGAAAGGCGTTAAGACAACGAATTATGAATTGTACTTAAAATGGGCTCTACAGTTCCAGTTTTAATCTTATTTACATTATATATGAATTAATAAACTTAACTGTAATTAACACTTTAAACGCCGGATCGGACTATCGGACACCTAAACTGTATGAGAGAGGTCCAAAAAATGTCAAATGACTTAAATTTATATTTATTATTTTAAATATAATAAATGTGCAATGAAAAATAACAACGCTCTACCAACTGAGTACCAACAACATACGGTAGCTCAGTTGGTAGAGTGACGGGACGGTTTCCCAGTAGTCGCGGGTTCGAATTCCTGCCCATATCGGTTTATTTTTCATTCTATATTTATATACATTTAAATAAGCTTAACATGACTATACATGTTTATGAATATTTGCAAAAATATTTATCAATTGCATGACTAAATACTCTAATCTTGAACCACTGTAACCATGAAATTACAGAAATCTCCATATATTTATATAATCATTGTGCCTAATACTGTGTGACACGACCCTGCACAAACAATAATATTAAATTCCTTCATTCAAACCACGAGGGTCAAGAAACATCTAAGCTTGTCGGCCGCTCAGAGGCTCGGGAAGGTAAAATATTCGGCATTTTGACGCGTGAAATAACGGCTCACGCACTACCCATTTGTGCCTCTCATATAGAAATACTGCTTAATTCTATTGAGACACTCTTACATCACATTTCATTTTTTCCGTTAAGTGATGGGTAAATCACTATAATATAAGTTTTTTTACCTTAAACTTATTTTTTGGAATGGTAATGTTTTTGCATTAGACTAAGAGGCCAAGCGGGTTTAATAGAAGGCGCTAGAATCTTACACGCTTGAACTTGACAGTTTCACAAAATAACTACATAAATAAGTAAAGAGGTACATAATTGTAGATAATTCATATTGACACATATACACATATATAAACACTGGGGTAATAACTTTACCAAAACTTTAATTATATATATATATTAACTTGAACAGTGAAGTTTGACTGCGAATTGTGTTTGGAACAGAACGGAAATGTGTGGGATCTTATTTAATTGGTAATCGTTTCCGTTTCATTCAAAAATATCTATACATGTAGGTAATAAAATTGTCACTGATCTATTTCTAAATATTAAAAAAAAACATCATAGGGGGCCTTTATAAGAGCAAGAGAACCCCAATGGTTTTTCAGTTTGTCTCTATGTCTGTATGTTTGTGCACGCTAATCTCAGAAGCTGCTTAACCAATTTGAATGCGGTTTTCGGGAATATATTGTAATATTCTTCACTTAACATTTAGAGTTTATTTCATCTAAATCGGTTAACAAACATAGAAGCTAATAATCTCTTATTGCCGTACCAGTGCTGCTTACCAGTTTGAAGGTTTATAGTATATACATACATTGGTAAGTACAAAGGGTACGTTTTATCAAAAGCGAAATCAACGCGTACGAAGTCTCAGATACTATATAATATATTAGCTAGTATATAATATATTACTACTTGATATAACGCTTTTCTTTTAATAATATTTGGAGACCTGAAATTCTCGATGTAAAATTCCATCCTAAGAATTCGTAAAGAATGCCAAGTTAAAATAGCAGAAAATTACTTAACTTTCAATTATATAGGGAAACTAACTATTATGGATTTATAAGAGTAAGTAGAAAAATATTTATAATTGCGTTACTTAGAGTATACTTTAAAATATCTCCGTATATACATTAAGACAACATAAAAAATTATTATGATCGCATTAAAAAAATATTTTTATATTTTGTTTCAATACCTTTACCTTCATTATTCCTCTCTCTGCCTTGCTCTCGACAGCCGAGCTCTAAACGACCTCATTAAGAAATTTTTTTACTAATTAAATAATGTTAAATTTTAGTGCATATGCAGTGTATATCCTGCTTTAAATCCAACCACATTGCGTAATGACTTATTTGGCAAATGCTAATCTATCTGCTTTGACGCATACAAGGTATTCACACACAAATTCTCACACAAGCACACATCTTATATTATCAAAACCGGTTTACCTTATTTGTATTTGTACGAACTACGCCTCACCCATTTATTCCTCAATGGTACTTTTTTAGTTATCAGTGTACCAGAGTGGGTGGGCACATTTTTAGTTACCTTTGCGATGCGAACTTGCCCCTCCATTCCACTGCCTGTTTCCTTACTAGTCCATACAATATAAAGGTATGTGTTATATGGGTTGAGGTCAGCCATGCGGCAACGCGTAAGCCCAACTATGCGGCAATGCGGCCATGCGGCAACGCGCAAGCGCGATGATGATGGATATTTCAATACGACGAAAATACTAATTATGTTAAAATCGCTTAACCATCAACATGAGATAAATATTCAGAATCGTAGAGAACGATGCAGGAAGATATAAAAACTCATACTGAATAATAAACGAGATAACAAATCTGCACAAATTGTGTATCTGTAGAAAGAAGATCGTGTATATTTTGTATTGAAATACGTAAAATTATAAATAAATCAGGAGAGTCTTTAAAGATCTCAAAGATTTTCTAAGAAAGGAAACACTCGGCGTACCTATACAAAAACAATCAATTCTTTCAATAGAAGGATTTCTATTTGACAATTTAGAATATAAAACTTGCAAGTAACTTGATCCCCACGGAGTGTATATATACCAGTGTCTCACGCCTGAATATTTAAAATAATATAGGTATCGTTATTGTTGGTCATCTGGATTCAAAAAATATATTTAAAAAAAATTTAGATATTCTGAGTCTTCACTCAGAATGAACATAATGACCTTAAAAATTTAAGAAGTATATTGACTCGGTTCTAGTGTAGAATTAATGCAGAGTATCAAGTTATTTTATAAGATATATTATTATATAAGTAATATACTGTATTTTCTAAGAATTTTACGAGTACTACACATTGAAATAAAACTATTTTTACGTGTTTAACTTGCGTTTAATTCATTCCGTTCCGAGTGCTTTGCACCAATCGTATTCACGGTAAGACGAGATGGAGGTGTCTGTCAGTAAGTCAGTTAATTAGTCATCTACCTCCAACGGTTACTTAGCTTCCGGCGTACAGTTCAGGATTCACACAAAACGCACTAACAGTATCTTGAAGTCTTACAGTGCGGTCACAGACATGGGATTATTAAATATTTTTCAAGACTGGGTTTAGAAACACGGTCGGTTCCGCCAAAGTCACGTAGGGTGGAGAACACACGGAGAAGGAAACTAATTTAATATAGCTTTTATTTTCTATGTATGACATTTCGATATAAAATAGAGTTCTCGTACAGATATGATGTAAGTTATGTTTGAAACATTTTACAGTTCCAAAAAACTACTGAAATATGAGGCAAGGAGGTTTAATTTATCTTTTAACACATCCCTAACCAAATCTGAACGAAGATACAGTATAATTCTATTTTGCAAAATGTTGTTAGCCAACTCCCTCTTACTATCCCTTCTCGACCAAGCCGACGTATGCTGCTGGATGCTAATGAGAAGCTGCTCAATAAATTAGACCGCCTTCAAAACATGTGCATTCGTTTTATTTTAGGATCGCGCAAGTTTGATCACATTTCAGATTTTAGACGTAATCTTAAGTGGCACCCAATTTCCCTTCGCCGGAATATGCATGTTTTAACTACGCTGTACAACATTCTTGCAAAATTAGCTCCCTCTTACTTGTATGAAAGATTCCATTTGTCATTACCAGGCAGCCGTCCTAAACGTTCTAAAACCTTTAATGCGCCTTACTATAATTATTTTTCATTCTCTAAATCGTTTACGATACATGCAGCGCGTTTATGAAATACTCTACCAAAGCATGTAACAAAATAGCCCATCTACATTATCTCTCAAACGAAGATTAAAGTTTTACTACCTCTCCCAATTATAAACATATCTATTTATATATTCATAAATATATGTCTATATATAGGAATTTGTATTTATATATTTATTTTATGTGTCTTATTGTTATATAAAATCTATATTTGTACACAGTTTTATTATATATGTAGTGTGTACCTATTTTTACCCATTAAAATTAACTGTTTCACTCTCACGGGTAGCTGGTAGAGATCTCCTTTTAGAGATAAATTTATTTCATGTATTTTTAGTTTTCCTTTTGCATCACTTTTATGAATCACTTAACCTGGTACATAAATAAATAAAGGTGGACGATTATGTGGGACTCTCACCCACTAAACCAGACGGTTGCCATAGTGGGACACCACATTGCGCATTCAACTGCGGTGTCCCAACAGACACACCACGGAGAGGGTACCCCATAACGAGAGGCACCCTCAGGCTTCGCGGGCTTATTAGATCGCGAGGGGTTTACTCTGCCCTCCATCCAGGACTAATGCGTCAAGAGGGAACCAAAACCCCCTCATGGCCAGCCCCGCGGCGTCGGATATTAAACCAACGGCTAACGCGAACCCGAAGGATCCCATCAACTGTTGTTGCCCAAGAAGCACCGGCTGGTATTGCTTCCGATGCGACCGGAGGAATCGAATGGCAACGATAGCAAACAGGCACGCGAGAAGGTTCTAGGCGTCTAATACTATTGACCTTATCCAAGCCACATTGATATGTCATCTAACTGTTAGTCTTTGTGCTGTTTCTACTAATTGATTGACACAACTTTGACTAATTGATTATTTAGTTCCATCGAAGGTAATATTCTTAATAATCTTATCTTACGTGTGGAGATAACATAGATAATAGATAGATTAACAATTTTATTAATATTTTTTAACTCATTAACTTTTATTCTGTTTCTTAAGTGTATTTATCAAGTTTTTACATTATTATCTATCTTATATCGTATTCGTCAGCCATCATATTCGTTTTGACATCGATGTTATAATAGTACTTATTTAAATCATATATTATGTACTTAATTACAATTATAAGATTAAACAAACAAATTTGTATCTCGTATAAAAAGCATAGAAACAGTAGAATAATATATGTTTATAATAACGATTTTTCAACAAGGATTAATTATCCTCATAGCTGCATTATTAGTTATCATTGTTTTACGTCATTACCATGACGTAAAACAATCCTACCATCTTCTAACGAACTGGCGTTTAACGTACGATGCGAGTATTCCATCTCAAAATGTTTAAGTGTTCTATTGCAGACACTATTGCGACTGGGTGACTTGCACATTCATATAGTTTGACTCTTCTCAACTGATTCTTTAATGATGTCATGGTAATAGCGTCTTAAAACAAAATTAAAGAAATACTAGAAATTAAAACTAAAAAATAATCATTTTAGCAAATCTTTAACATAACAATGTTTGCAATTTTATATAAAAAAATAAAATAAAAAATTCCATTAAATTAATTGGAAATTACATTATTTTATTATTTTGGAATAATTATTTTCACTATTTCTCAACAATTAATTTATCGAAACATTAATGTTATAACCATTATTACTTCTTTTTACCCATATTTGTAAGTTCTTATGACAAAAGTCTTACTGGCTCAACTAATCTTCGAACTAGAGTCTGACGTTTCATAAATGCAATACTTTTTATGCTTTATAACGTATATAGTACTTTATAACAGAAAGTAGTACTTTATAACATGAAATAGTACTTTGAGATCAAAAATTGTACTTTATTAAATCTTTAGAAAGGGCGAATGTTTTAAGACTAAATCACATTATCAACGCTGATAAGAATATTTATATTAAAAGATATAGTTACAACGATAAAATCATAGCCAGTAAATTATCTGGCGTCAGTGTTTTTGATTGTTAATTAATATCATATTTTAATAATTATGTGAATTAGTAAACGTTTATTGCTTTTTACATTCAAATAATATATACAAATCATTATATATAGAGGCCCCATAGCGTTCTTGGCTATCATTATTCATAGTGGGCGTTGTAACGATAGGAATTAAAAAATACAAGCACACTAGTATTGTCCAAAACGATATTAGTCGATGGTTTAACAGTTTAACAAAATATCACACACAATTAATAAGATTAAACTAGATTGAGAACTAATAGGTTAAGTTCATGTACATCTCATAGCAGCTGTCATCTCAATGACAACCGCCATTACCAGTGACGACACCTACTAAGCTATTTGGGATTACCCGCTCATAATGTAATAATTTTCATAACAAACCACTACAGAATCAAATAAAACTAAAATAAACTAAAATAAATTGAAACTACGACATCATACATATATATTTAAATAAATATGGAAAGAAAAATAAACCAATACGGGCTGGGAAACGAACCCGCGACCTCTGGGAAACCGTCCAGTCGCTCTACTAATTGTGATACCGTATCGCTGTCCGTCTAGGTGAATTAAGCATTCCATATATGATCGTCTATATTGAGACGGTGGTGACATCTATTAGGTTTCTTTTGAAAATCCTTCTAATATTTTTAACTTTGCAGTATAGATAAATAGAAATTGATCAATTTATCAGACATTGACATCCATAGCCCTGCCTCTGGCTCCCCTATTCTGTGTATAATAATTCTATGTGTTATTTCGTTAATAATGATTAAACTGACCATGGAATATGTGTCATACTTATTGTTGTATATTTTAGGATAACTCCTTGAATCTAAACCGTATTTGTCAAAACCTACAGTCATTGTACTATCCTCAAAGTGTCTAAATGAAAACATACTAGTATACGATAAAACCCACAAGGAAAATAAATTATTATTAAAACCTTAAATTAATTGAACTGAAGTAATAAATTGTATAGTTACCAGATAGATGTTATTTCAAATGTAATTAATTATTAATGTTACTTAACTGTAATAAAATATTATTAAATCATTTATTGTATATACCATGCAAATAACATTTAAATTTTCTGTCATATAAGTACATATTAATTCCCTAAATAACATGTATAATTAGAGAATTTAAATTCTATAAAATTTTATAGAATTAAATATTTAATTAGGGATTTAAAATGTATTGAAAAAAGAATACGTAGTATCGGAGAAATATGTATTTTTTTTTTTTAAGGTCTTTTATTAATATTATTTACCAAGCTTCGATCTCATGAACAAGAGCCTTTAATGGTTTCGAAGTTAGTCATGAATACAGTCGGGTAAACATTTATTTATTTAATGCTCATTATAGTTAACCAAAGATACCATACTATAATTTATTTACTAATTTCGATTAAAATTATTTTCATTGTATTGTTAATATAACTCAATCATTATTCAAATACTACGAATTGAGACACACACAGTCTACAGATTCACACACTCATGACACACACACGAGAATCTGAAGGTGTGTGTTTATTCTGCGAAAAGTTTTATTACAAATAAATTATTACTATGAAGTAACTTTTTCTTTGTTATAGGTCTTCCGATCTGCTAAAGAAAAGTCTTCAGCTCTTAACAACTTCGGAGAATTTAGGTATATGTCTCTACTATTACCAAGATAATTCAAATGCTTGAGATAATATGCGAACTTAATATGTATAAAACATATTTTTATAATATTAATGACAAAACCTTATAATACATATGTTCTTATAATGTATCTTAAGTTTGTATATTATTTCAGCAAGCTGTGTTACCTCATGGATACGTCACTATGATTACAATATTGACAAAACCTTTTTATCTTTTACAATCGCTGCTTACGATTCGACTGTTTATGATAAAACTGTCTGTGGGCGAAGATATTATATAGATTATAGTACAAAGTTCTCTAATAATTATGTAAAAGAAATATACACAATAAGCTATGAAAATAACAGCTTTACAGTGTGGAAAAGAAACATTATCTTATCTTACATTTTACCCTGAACTTTAAAGATACAGCACTGACCTTTCCGAAAGGAAACATTACATATGCTGACTGCGAGTTGTTAGTACTTTCATATGAATTAGGTTCAAAACCTTGGTCAATGACCAGGCTGAGGTTTGACTTCGTTCTGAAACGCAAAAGTTCCTTGACCTCCACTTTAAAACACTAACAATATTCCATTTGTTTGAAAATATGTATAAAAATGTATATCAAATTTTAAATAAATATACAATTTTACAATGTTTATCCGTACTGCAAAGTTAAAAAATTGCTAGAACGATTTACGAAAGAAGCCTAATAAGTATCACTATCGTCCCGATAAAGACGATCATATATAGAATGCTTAATTCACAGGGAGTTGTAGCTCAATTGGTAGAGTGACGGGACGGTTTGCCAGAAGTAGCGGGTTCGAATCCCTGCCCGTAAAGATTTATTTTTCATTCTATACTCCTTTTAAAAAAATATTTTATTTAGTATACATTTGCTCGTTGTTGTGCACTATCATGCGGATGTTTGTCTGTAATAATATGCCTATATTATTATGCTATTAATATGCCTATATGAGATACAAAAATTTGAATTTATTGGCTGGTAATTAAGCTAAAAGTAAGGCATACTTCACACAATATGTAGGCGGAGTAGTTCTGTTCTTATTAATTTATAAGGCGACCCGTATATTAAGTGACAGGTGTCAACTTGATAACAGACTGGATGATTTTTTTAATAAAAGTACAGTCGTTCATGTAGGCAATATATCTCCCTTATGCAACCACAGATACTTCAAAATAACTTTGATCAGCAAAATTCAGATAGTAACGCAGTTAATTAGTTAGTTAGTTCGTCCGAATGACTTTTTCTGTTACTCACGACCTCGATCCAGCTTATCTCTTGACGTTGCTAATAATTAATTAAATGAAATACTAATGAAATTCTCATTGAATCTTTCTGGTTAAAATAATATGTTTTTATAGTTTATAATCATTCTGTCAACATTTGTTTCAAAACAAACGTAAAAAAACTACCAACTGCGCGGATCAAAAAACTATAGTTTGTCTCTTTTCTGTATATGATTGAAGCATATGTTTCCTTCATGTGGGAGTGCAACAGAATATATCCAGTGGTCCATAGTTTTTATGAGTCCATAAATTTTATGTGTTAGCGTTCTTGAGTTTTTTTTACAAGTTATCAAATATACTTACATTACTAAGTATAATCGTGAGTCAAAAATTGTATGGACTGGACTATTTCAAGCACTTGAGTTTAGTTCCACGTATTTTTTCTCTATTTTTACGAGTCCATATAACTGTATCTCTTTCTGTTCTTTGTCAGATGAATGAGACAGTAGTAGAGCGAGTCCAACAACACCGCCTACGTAGATTACTATCATGTTTCACATTGTGCTGAGCCACGCCTTTAATATATTATATAATATACCATAAGCAGCCATTTCATTATCCTATTTACTAAGCATTGGGTGGGTAAAGACTGTTAGTGAGCTAGTGCTCCGTTCTGTTCGGTGTAAAGTTGTACTTGCTATTTTTGTCATAAAGTAGTGCGCTGTAAATTGGATAATAGAATGAGTATTATTATTATACAATATTGTTCGCCTTCCTGTTGTTTGGTGAATGTTGTTTAAAAATATCTATAAACATGTATAGACATGTTAAGCTTATTTAAATTTATATATATATAGATGAAAAATAAATCGATACGGGCAGGGATTCGAACCCGCGACCTCTGGGAAACCATCCTGTTTCGTCTGTCACGGGACGGTTATATGATGATGTGTTCTTTCAGTTAATTTTGACATTATAGCAAAAATGTTTACATGTCTTTTGGTTTGGAAGTAAATATCCAATGGCTTCCCTTGCTTAATGGAATTATCTTATAAATATCAGTTAGATTTGACGTCAGATGTAATTCCGGCAATTTCAAGCAGCAGAGCTGCCTTGGTGTTCAGAATTTAAAAGGCAAAGCCTTTTTTTTTTAATTTGTCATATAATTTCCTACGCGAAGATCGCACTTTGCAGGCAATCTGAAAATATTTTAGAATCTTTAAATTAAAAAGGTTAGCGTTAGAATGGGTTAAGGGTCGGAATTGTAACGACCACAAAAACCAAGCTTGACAAAAAAATACTGAAACACACATCACAACAACAATAGAGCGGGAATTCTAAATATGTGGTTTTACAACCATAATAAATAAACACACCCTTTGGAATTTCAAACGCGATACGTCACAGACGTATCCGGTTATCGAAGACAATGCCCCGCCTTCTCGTCTACCTGCAGTTGGCTAAGGTGGGTGGACTACTGAAGGCTATGTTATATTGAATGCTTTTTTGTTGGCTTTGCCAGGGTAAATTTATATACGGACTTACGAGAAACGTTTTTTGAAAACAATTTTACTAGAAACAATTCTGGAAATAGAAATAGACTTCTTAGTTATAAATATGTCCAGGGAAAAGATTGAAACAATGTTTTATGATCAAAAAAATATATAATAATAAGTTCGCAATAATTAGAGTATATACATAGCTTATCGCGGTTTTGACATTTGAAATGTTTTGGCCTTACAAAGAACGTAATTGAAGTACTTAGCTTTTCCTTCTGAGAAACGTTTTGGTCTTACAAAGAACGGACCCAGAAAAATGTTATTACAGTTTTTTTAGTTTCATTCTACAATGCATTTATAATTCATTGCTAGAAAATAAATATATCTATAAATATGTATAACCGTGTTAAGCTATTTAAATTTATATAAATGTAGAACGAAAAATAAACCGATAGGGGAGGGTTCGAACCCGCAACCTCTGAGAAACCGTCCCGTGACGGTTATATAAACTCATTGCTATAATTTTTACGCAATTTTAATTATTACATTCTTATTCATAGATGGTGTTCACGGAATGATCGTTGAGTATCTTAAAAAAGATTATAATATGTTAGTTTTTGTTTAAAAGAAAGAGCTTTCAGATAGTTTATGAGACGTGGATATTTTGATTATTACAGTTCTAGCTCCGAGTTCAACCGATTTATGATATTGGCCTTGCATGGAAATTTGTTCCTTACAAGGTCTTTTGGACGAGTCTTATAAAAGTTAAGTGTAATAAGTAATATATATATATTTACCCAGCTATAATTATGTAGTATTGATCGGATTTTGCCCGACTACTTTCGAACCCATTCGGGGTTTCTATTCATGAGCTCGAAGCATGGCGGACTCGCGGCGTGAACTGATTTCGGGTTTGGCGGCAAATTCCGATTACTTCATATTATCTTACTTCATGATGCTGTCATACATATATATATATATATGACAGCATCATGAAGTAAGAAGTCCGATTGGTTTCAAAATTTCTAAAGAATAAAAATGAATACAATCTGGTGAATGTATATTTAATATCTCTTATTTAGTAAACTATTATTTTGCCTGCCACAAAAATTTTACTATTTTATGTAACTGGTAACAAACATCTTTTAACCTCTTATAATTCAGTTAAATCATTTTACCTCGGGCTATTTTTAAGGTCAAATGAAGTCAATTTTCCTTTTTGCATAGACTTGTTTTGCTGGAAATGTTTCATGTTGGTAAGACTTCGGTGTATGAAACATTTTGCGTCTTATCATATTGAGAGGTTTAGGCGATTGAAACATTCAAATTTATTCATTCTGTATTTGTAATGGCCCTTAAAACTATTAATTTCAAGTAAATTCTGGTTTGATAATATATCAATGCTTAGATGGTCCCCGTTGGTCGAGTGGTTAGCGCAGACGCCTAACGTATAACGGCTCAATGGGGCTCGGATTCGAATCCTGGCAGGGACAGATATGTATGTGATGAACATAGATAGATATCTACATCAGATGTATTTCTATGTATTTGTATCGCTGTCTAACACACTTAACACAAGCAAATAATTTGCTTACTTAGGGCTTAGATCAATTTGTGTAATTCGTCCTGTGATATTATTATTATTAAGCCTAGACGATGAAGAATCTAGATTAGAACTTGTTTTACTTATCATATTACTGACGTTATATCTGAAAGCGAAGGTTTTTATGTATCTGTAATATAATAATAAAAACAGCTTTTGCTGCTACTAAAATGATTTTACGTTTTTTTGTTGATTCGTGGAAATCTATATCAGAACAATGGTTTAGGAATACACTAGTGTCTGAATATTCTTTAGTTGAGTAGGTTTGCAAATCTTAACCTTCGATAGCTCAGTTGGTAGAGCGGTGGACTGTAGATGAATATAAAATGCTGATATCCATAGGTCGCTGGTTCAAATCCGGCTCGAAGGAGTAACTTTTTCCGGGGCGTCACGGTGAGTGCGAAAGCGATCCCGTGGCGCCCCACTAAGGCGAAGAGGTCAACCGTAGCCTTAAAAATGGCAGCGTCGTCTATGCTGCCGGGTAGTCCCACATACCCCCTCGGTCATCACCTTCCTGGCCGCAGGGATGATGCGTAACGCATTTTTCCAACGATAAAAAAAAAAAAAAAAAAATAGGTTTGCAAATCTTCGTCTGTATCGCTTACACTATAATTTGGTTTACTCGTTACATAAGTCTTCGTATTCGTATTTGACCTTTTCAGTCTATGGTCATATGGATGCTGTCATATATATATATATATTTATGACAGCATCATGAGTAAGAAGTCCGATTGGTTTCGAAATTTCTAAAGAATAAAAATGAATACAATCTGGTGAATGTATATTTAATAGTCAATATTCCTCATAGATAACGAAATTTTTAATACAAAATATATTACGAAGCATTGAAAAGGATAAATCACTAGACATGACCGCCATTTCCACTATATATACACTTTACTACTATGTATAACTTTCTCATAACGTCACTTCTGTTTCTTTAGTTATTATACAATAAGTAAATCGATTATTAATATTGGTATAGGCTGTTGGATATACAATTATGTATATTGTTTTTTATTGTTTGAACTTGAGATCAGACTTTGGACTGACATGAGATCGCTTTCGACATCAGACAAGCAAGGTGCAATGACCTCTTAGTGCATTTAGAGGGTGACTCAACTGCATCAGTCGTGAAGTATTTATTTATATCAACTTTGTTACCTGATTTAACAATTCAATTAAATTTATATTCTTCATCGCCAATGAGAATTCATGCTCATAGAATTCATTAAATCATATAATATTATTTATAGATAAGTATTTAAATATATATTTGAACTATAAAACGCTATGTAATCTTACATAAAACCAAACAGAACTATCATTAGGTAGGTACATAGGCAAATATTTTTAATTGTAGTTAGGGTGAACTTTAAAGCCATATTTATAATAATAATAATATCACTTGACAAATTACACACATTGATCTAACCCCTAAGTAAGCAAATTATTTGCTTGTGTTAAGGATGTTAGACCACAATACAAATACTTAGAAATACACATAATAAATACTGCGAATATATTTAATAAACGACCAAACCCAGAAATACATACATCTATGCTCATTACATACATACTGTCCTAGCGGTTCCCCGACGGAACGACTTCAATAAATACATAGAGCATTATTATGTATTAATTGAAGCCGTTGTGTAGTTGCGTTGCTTAATAAAGGAAGAAGTCAAAATGCAAGTAAGTTACCCAGGCCAATAAAGAAATAACGATATCTAATGGTATAGTCTAAATCCTCATTCATTAGCTCCGAAAACTTAGAAAAAAAATCGGTTGTCTGTAAAGTCGGTTTACTGACGATAATTGAACGTGACAGTGCCATAAGAAAATACTGATGGAATGGTTGCAATTTTCAAAAGAAAATTTTAATTTTATTTGTTTGATAGATATTTTGTATGGATATAGAGAAGGAGGTAAATGGAAACCACAATGGAATTGTTCGAGTTACATTTATTTGTACGCATAAAAGTAACTTGATTGTGCCTCTTAGCTTCCCCCGGTGACGCTGTAATAGCCAACAGGGCTAACAGTATAGACATACAAAAAAAAAAAAAAGATTGTGCCTCTTTGTCGCTCGTTCCGCGCTCTCGCTTGCACTTCAAGCCTTACATGGAACGCCTCAGAGCGAGGTAACGCCGCATGGTTTTTTCGGGGGTGCAGCCGGCTCAATCGAATTATAAGACGTTGTCACGTCAAAAAAGACACCAGCGTCAACGTACGTTTACTATAATAATAATAATAATAATTTTATTTCAGAACAAGCCATATGTGTTAGTTACAAAACTTATAAACTATTGTTAGTAGACTTATGCTAAAACTTAAATACTATGACCGACCGTTGCCCGAACACTGTTTACGTCATGTGTAGTCGTATCCAACATCGGTCCGTCCCATCTGTCACACAATACGCCTAACATGCAGTGTAGGCTGTCACGCATTCTGCGTAGCAGAGAAGCACATCGCTTTCGAATGATGGCCTGTAAACCATCTACTCTCGCTGTCGCGAACATGTTTGCTGCGCTATAGAATCGCGGCAACCCAACCAACATCCTGAAAGCGTTATTGAATTGAACACAGAGGGCGTTATATGCCCTCTGCGTATATTTGACCCACAGACTGCACGTATAAAATGACTGACAGAATGATTTGAAAAGCATTATTTTAACGTCCGTGGTACACCGTGAAAACGAATCAACATATTGCAGCGGACAGAGAGCGCCCTACGTTCCCTTTCAATGTCTATATCATCATTTCAATCATCAATTAACCAATGAACCAGATACTTGAACTGAGTTACTCGTGTTAGTGGAGTATTACAAATTGTAACTTGTGGCACGTTAATATAACATTTGGTGGCTGCCTTAAACATAAGTATCACGCTCTTTTTAGCATTGTACTTGAGCCCATGAATAGCTTCATAATTCTCACACATCTTAACAAGCCGCCTGAGACCACTAACCGATGGACAAAGCAACACCATATCATTAGCATAACTAATATTGTTCATAGGGACTCCGTCAATGTGACATTCTATATTAGTGTTGCTGAGCTCATCGATCAGCAGGTTAATGTAAGAGACGGGGCGAGGTTACCCTCCTTGCCTTACTCGACACGTCAATACGTACACATCGGAAAAAGGTCCTGCCCACTTAACACTATTAGTTTGAAATTTATACCAGTACTTTAACAAATATATAACAGAGTGATGAACGGTGCTCTCATTGCGCAGTTTTTCCCGCAACTTGTCATATGACACCAGGTCAAACGCGCTGGACAGCTCAAGAAAACAAGCGTTGACTGGAGTATTTCTATCTGCGTAGTACTGCACCGTCTGCTTGAGGCTTAAAATGGCACTCTCTGTAGATAGACCTGACCTAAAGCTAAATTGAGTATTATGCAATGGAATACGACTTGCTATAGATGAATCAAGCAGACAGTCCGGAACTTTAGCTATAACAGTGGCTAGTAAAATTGGTCGATAGTTGGCAAGATGTGTAGCATCACCGGTTTTCAAAATCGGAACAACAATAGTTTTCATAAGATCACTCGGCAGATAAGAAGGACCGATACATAATGAAAGAAAAATAGCCAAAACCCTAGGCAGGTGTATACCAGCATATCGCAGATGCTCGACGCTGAGATGATCGTGCCCAGGAGATCTTCCCTTAACCATATTTTTCATTACGTTAGAAACTTCACGAGCAGAAACATAACGTTTAGATCAACACGCGTATCCTCATTATCGAGCACAGGCGATAAGGGCGTACGTACGTACGTACTTTTATTATTATGTACTTATCGAAGTCGTTGTGTCGGGGAATCATTGTACGTATGTTGACGATAATGTTTATTTTAAGATGTTTCGGAGCTAATGAATGAGGATTTAGATTATACAATTCGATATTATTATTTCTTTCTTGGCCTTGGTAACTTACTTGCATTTTGACATCTTCCTTTATTAAGCGGCCCCCCGACGGAACGACTTTAATAAGTAGGATTATAAAATTATTTTTATTCTTTATGTATCGGGGGTTTAAAAATTAAAAAAAATATTTTTATTTAGCTTTTAAAGGCATCTTACTGGTTTCTTTATTGTACTAAATGAACCTAAAAATACACTTTTTTCGTACACTTGGAAATAGAATAAAAAGTATAAGCTACGCAATTATTAAATTATGAGCGGGTAATCCCAAATAGCTAAGTAGGTGTCGTCATTGGTAATGGCGGTTGTCATTGAGATGACAGCTGCTATGAGATGTACAAGTGCTTAACCTATTAGTTCTCAATCTAGTTTAATCTTATTAATTGTGTGTGATATTTTGTTAAACTGTTAAATCATCGACTAATATCGTTTTGGACAATACTAGGGTGCTTATATTTTTTTAATTCCTATCGTTACAACGCCACTACGAATAATAACCCATATACGGTTAAAAGTTATGTGTCAAGGTAATTTGCATTTGTACCATGTAATTAATTTTCAGATTTTGAAAGTTATTTTAATGTTGTTCTTTTGTATTGGTTGCGTTTGAAATAAAGTTCTTTCGATCAAAACAAATCAAAATACTGTTCTGCATATGATGCATGTTATGTTTCAATACACTATTTGGTGAACATTTTCCGATTTTCCGATATAACTGGCCGTTTAGAAACCAAAACTGGTGAATAAATTAATGCAAATAATAATAACAAATAAAAAAAAATAATCGATAAGGTTTTAGCCATTTTGACCATTCTGCTATTATTCTTGCAAATACTGCTTTATGATTGTTTGTTCCATGGGTGCAGTGTTTGTGTGGGTGTAATAACTTTATAGCTTTTATATATTGTCTCGTGCTTACGGTTTAGAAGAACATAGATGGTACGAAGAAACGAAAATAGTACCAAAGAATACATTATATTATATGTTAACTCTAGATTTGAACAGATATACGGAACACAGCAGACGGTCTGTGTGTTGTAGTCAGTGTTATTATGATAGTTAGAGCTCTGTTTCATTTTAGGTCGTAGAGTTCAGTAAAGTGGTTTTGATTTGATTACAAAAAGCGAGGGAAAACAATAATTTGAGTCTAATATTCGCTATACTTAGACACTACTATATCGAAGAACATAAGTCGAAACAAAATAACATCTATTTGAAAATATCTATAAACATGTATAGCCATGTTAAGCTTATTTAAATTTATATAAATTATATTTAACATCTGTTATAAACGGTTTAACTTAATAACATATCTTCTAAATATAGCCTCAAGATCTTCATCTAATTTTATTTATTGCACAATTGCATCTGTCTTTCGTCTTGCATAGGTATCGTCTCCTAGAACCCATATATAGTGCCATTCGAAACTGCGTCAAAGTACCTAAACGATATATCTTAAATAAATTTCATGGCGTTCGAGTTCGTTGACATGAAATGTCGCAAGTTTCGCTATAAGTTAATCATCCCACAAAGCTGGTCCCGGCAGCAGTACAATTATAGAGCTTATAATGTACGAGCGAACGAATTTATATAAAGTACAATGAAATATATTTAATCACTAATGCACCAGAAGTTTTAATAACCTTTTAATAATAGCTAGTGATCATCTAGTGTCTGATAGTCAACTCCAATTTTAAGTTTTAATTTATATTCAGACAGCTTGGGAAATCATCTCTAACACACTTTTGAAAGAAAAAAGTTTTGATACGTTAGCTAGGCTACAATTAATTCTTTACGACTTTTTGACAGGACTATTTAAGGACTATTGAGCTAAGCGACCGTTTTTTAAAGATGATGGAGAGATCTTTACAGTTTTTTTTTGTTAAAATTCATTTAAAAAGTATTGTGTAGATTTTTAAACAATCGAGACCGTATTTCCAATACTACATGTTATAGTATCTGAGACAATGTCGTCAATAAAATACGTATTTTCTATAATAAAGGTCTCTTAATTAAAAAAAAAAAAGAAAAAAAGGTGCCGTGCAAAGCATATAGTTAACTTTATGAAGTAAGGCAAATTTCCTGTGATTCATTTTATAGTTGAAAGCGTGTTAGTTGAAGTGATAATATGAATGTAAAATAGAACAAGGAAAATTGATTTATTTTACATGTCTGACCATAGACTGAAAAGGTCAAATACGAATACGAAGACTTATGTAACGAGTAGACCAAATTATAGTGTAAGCGTTTTTTTTTTTTTTTTTTTTTTTTATCGTTGGAAAAATGCGTTACGCATCATCCCTGCGGTCAGGAAGGTGATGACCGAGGGGGTATGTGGGACTACCCGGCAGCATAGAAGACGCTGCCATTTTTAAGGCTACCCACTAAAAAACCAACGGTTGACCTCATCGCCTTAGTGGGGCGCCACGGGATCGCTTTCGCACTCACCGTGACGCCCCGGAAAAAGTTACTCCTTCGAGCCGGATTTGAACAGCGACCTATGGATATCAGTATTTTATATTCAGCTACAGTCCACCGCTCTACCAACTGAGCTATCGAAGGTTAAGATTTGCAAACCTACTCAACTAAAGAATACTCAGACACTAGTGTATTAATAAACCATTGTTTTGATATAGATTTCCACGAATCAACAAAAAAAACGTAAAATCATTTTAGTACCAGAAAAAGCTGTTTTTATTATTATATTACAGATACATAGAAACCTTCGCTTTCAGAGATAACGTCAGTAATATGATAAGTAAAACAAGTTCTAATCTAGATTCTTCATCGTCTAGGCTTAATAATAATAATATCACAGGACGAATTACACAAATTGACCTAAGCCCTAAGTAAGCAAATTATTTGCTTGTGTTAAGTATGTTAGACAGCGATACAAATACATAGAAATACATCTGATGTAGATATCTATCTATGTTCATCACACACATATCTGTCCCTGCCAGGATTCGAATCCGAGCCCCATTGAGCCGTTATACGTTAGGCGTCTGCGCTAACCACTCTACCATCGGTGACCATCTAAGCAACATATCAAACCAGAATTTACTTGAAATTAATAGTTTCAAGGGCCATTACAAATACAGAATGAATAAATTTGAATGTTTCAATCGCCTAAACCTCTCAATATGATAAGACGCAAAATGTTTCATACACCGAAGTCTTACCAACATGAAACATTTCCAGCAAAACAAGTCTATGCAAAAAGGAAAATTGACTTCATTTGACCTTAGAAATAGCCCGAGGTAAAATGATTTAACCGAATTATAAGAGGTTAAAAGATGTTTGTTACCAGTTACATAAAATAGTAAAATTTTTGTGGCAGTCAAAATAATAGTTTACTAAATAAGAGCAAAATAACTTTTCGTTCAAATGCATGCAGAAAGATAAGATAAGATAGAGGTAAGATGCAGAAAAATCACTGATTCCATATATACATAGATACATAAGTAAATTTCTCTAAGAATGCTGCTCAAATCAAATAGCTCCCGGACCATCTATATAAACTTAACATTGATAGTGTCAAAGAAAGCAATTAAGTAGTGTTTTGTAATATTATTTTCATTAATTTAATATACCTATTACTAATGCATTTAAAAAAAATATTACAATTATTATAATTAGCTTTATGCACTTCAGCTTCAAATATACTTTAACTGTCATAAATTTTGTAAAAATGGATTGGTGGTAGGAAGGTTTTACTTTACGTATTAACATAATTAATAATTATATTCTTTATTGCACACCACACATCGCGTTTTATATTTGGATATCGAGATTTTCATAAAAAAAATTGTAACATATATTCAGAAACCGAATGTTCTCGTATTCGTTTTCAAGTTACTTGTCCTTTTAATTTCAAACACAAGAAAAAAGATGTTCTTAAATATAGCGATTAATTTATTTATACAGATGGAAACAAGTGAGTGTGTGACCTATGTTAGGTTCAAGATCATATGGACGCTGCAATGAACGCTTCGATTCCCTGCAAAAGTGTGGTAGAGTCCGTAAGATAGCCTACATACGATCTACAGTCCAGTTTTTAATAAGTTGACCACCTCTTGCAGGCAGCTTCTCTGCATCAATCCCAACAACATTTGTTCTGCGAAAATAAAAATCTTGATAAACAACACACAAAACAAGAAACAAAAAAAATTTGCTCCCTCTTTTACTTATTACTCTGCGTTTTGTAAGAAGCACTTAAAAGGTCAACGCTACGCTCAGAGTTAATGTCAGTTCAGAGCAACAAATTAAATTTTGTATGAAAAT
This sequence comes from Napeogenes sylphis, assembly GCA_959347405.1. Taxonomy (NCBI): domain Eukaryota; kingdom Metazoa; phylum Arthropoda; class Insecta; order Lepidoptera; family Nymphalidae; genus Napeogenes; species Napeogenes sylphis. The sequence continues at coordinate 6,289,677 of OY365788.1, forward strand.
GGAAAACTGTAATTTTAAAAACTATCAATTTGTTTATTGATGTAGAGAAGCTGCTTGCAAGAGGTGGTCAACTTATTAAAAATAACCCTGTATATTAATATAGTCAACTAAATACTCGATTAGTTACGAGTTTTATTTTGTACACAGAGTAAATCTCGAAGACTATAAGAATAGTTCTTAGAAATATTATCCGAAGTGATCGATTTATTATCGACTAAGTCAACCATACACCTCCACCGGACGAAGACAAGTTAATAAATCAGTACTATTTATAATAATAAAGTAAAGTAAAATAAAATGTCTTTATAAACGACCTAAAAAAAAATTTTGACATTCGAACTAGCTTAGACTGACTTGAGAATATCAGCCTCATTTCCTTAAAATATATTTCCTAAAATGTTATAAACAACTTCTCTGTGTATTTATGTACTGTTGATGTGTGTATGTCTGTAGATGTTATTTTACTTTTGTTGCAATAATGGTTTCTCATCGACATAATTAACATTTTTAAACTACGTTAATAAGTTATCTTATTTTTGCTATTTTTATTGTTTTTTTTTTTCATTTATTAGGTTTACCAACAGCTTACATCATTTTTCTTAAACAATAAACATTATAATAGTAAGTACTAAGATAAAATGAGAAGCTAATTATAGGTAAACACCACATGCCCATAAAAAATTACAACTATCCTAAAAAAGGATATCTAAAAAAGAAAGTGAAGTGTTTTCATACTCTCCCATAATTCGACTGTAAAATAATAATGTATATGTAAAAAAGGAACTAATCTGTTAATTTATTTAAAGCCATATGGACTGATTTTCTGAAAGTAGTTAGAAAGTCACCATGCACATCCAAGGAGTTGAATTTATTGTAAAGTTTACTTATTCTAGGAATTGGTGAATTACCACCCATGACGGTTGAACGGCGAGGAAAAGATAAAAGCGAATTTAAATGTTTCCTCGGATACCTGAACGGAACTCTCAACTCAAACCTCTTTAGAAGAGAAGAACATTCAAAGAAAATCCAAAGAATTTATATAAATAAAGAATGAAAAAAAATATATGAAAAATAAACCGATACGGGCAGGGATTCTCTACATCTAGGGATCTAGATACGGGAAGATCCTCACTGTCACTTTCGAACTCTTTCAGACGTCGAATTTTTAAAACATTTTTGACGGCCACTATTACACCAGCACCTTCTTTTTTTTGGCTACTAGAAGAGTTTCTATCTCTTCTGTGAACCGAATACCTATTATCAAACAATTCAGAACTCAAAACACAACCTTTATTACAATCTTTAAGCCAGGTTTCAGTTAGCACAATTTAATTATAATTAGAACTACATAGAGCTCTATAAAAACTTGTTGTTTTGGTGCGTATTCCTCGCACATTTTGATAATAAATACTTAATGATGATATTATGTAATTAAAAGGACCAATACAAACAAAAAAATAATACATTAATAAACTACAATAACTTATTAATACTTTGCAATGAATCAAAGTTACGTATAAGACGGTATTCCGAGGTGGCGTCCTTTCTGACGAAAATACGCCCGTTTCGTATCCACGTGAATGTGTAAGTAACCCTTTTCTTTAGCTTTAAGGCGAGTAGCTGCATGTAGCTCCTTATTAAATGCTGATAGATGTTCCATTATATATATATGGGTTTTTGCACTCCCGAATAGCCTATGTGAGAAGAACTAAGTTTTTCTGATGGTTTCTTACATTTATTAAATATTGACACAGCAGCTAAGACCTTATCACGAGTCAAGGGTGAATCAAATTGGACAATGACGGATCTAGGCCTGTTGCTATTCTTGTTTTTCCTTGCAATTCGAGTATGGTTTAAAATTTGTGCTTCCTTAACATCGGCCCCAATTGTGTTATTTAATGTTAGTACCAATTTCACGAGATTTTCCTTCCTGGCATTTTGTTCCAGAATATTTATCTGCTGTGAAAGCTCAATTAATTTCGATTTCGATTTTACATTTTGCTGCGTCAGGAGGGTAATAGTCTCAGTTGCCGATTTGTATTCTTTAATGTATTCCTCATATTTCTCATTTAAGAATTGCATTGAGTCTTTTAAGGATTGCACTTCGCTCTTTAGCTCCTTCAACTTACTATTTAAAATATTACACATGTCTTTGTTCATACGCGACAAGGACTCCTCTATCATAGTGTTTAATTCCTGACGAATTATCTCACAAATCAATCCACCTGTAACGGCAGATTCATCAGGTTCAGGAGGAGAAGACAAAGCTACGTGTTTTTTAGATCGGCTGGTTATATTTTCGCTTGAATCCGAACGAACTGGAGTGTCATCATTTCTATTTCCTTTTATTTTACCACATAGCGGACATTTCCAGTTTTGACTATTACTTCTTAATATGTCAGGTTCCTTAATATTAGTAGGCTGCAGGCATATTACATGGAAAAATGTCAAACAGATGCGACATTTGACTCGGTCATCATCGTTGGAATCAGTATTACCTTCACAACAACCTCATATCATCGGGTCAAACATTTTGTTATCCAGAAAAGAAATACCAATAAAAGAATACAAAAAAAAAAAATCCATTTACGCGAGTAATGTAATGATCGAAAAATATATATTATATACGAAGTAACATATAAAGTACAATGATTTTGCACACTATAACTCAGATGTTTCTTTTTGAATACCCACTTTAAGTTATTTATGCACACACAAATCACTTCAAAACTTGGTTAAATATACTTAATGCTAACTCTATATATAACTTTCCTTTCATATAATGATAAAAAATGTATAACCTTTAAAGGCTGTACACAAGAAAACGCATAAAAATCACTAATCACATCTTTAAACACATAAAATAGAGGAACAATATTTCCGTGACCATCTGTCGTAACGACGTATATACTTCTGTTAGTTTGTTTAGTTGTTCTTGCAATCAAATGTATTAAATAAACGAGAATCATACTAAAGGATATACTTGTTTCTTTATATAATGAATATAAATACAGGGTATCAAAAAGGTAAGGACTCTAAATTTACTCGTGGGTTTTTAATATGTAATAGGTTTTCCAATCCGAATCCTCAAAAATGTTTATATTTATTGAGAGGTATTAGTGTTGGATTTCTCTGAAACAATATGTATGAAGCCTATACATTCTAAATTTGTATCGCGCCCATCTGTAGTTGTTTTGCTAAAGTTATTTGATTTGTTGGTATTAAGAGAAAAAAGGATATGATCTAGATCCAGTTGTGACTTTAGTCAAATAATTTTCTGTTAGTTTATTTATTAATTCCAAGTAACTATGGAAAAGAAAAACAGTGTCATCATTAACATCATAAGGTCGGGCAGCTTATGTTTGTCAAAGATTATTTATATTTATTAAGAAAAGTGTTGGTCCTAAATTACTACCTTGTGAGACCCCAAAATATCGCACTCTTTGAATAATTTGTATAGTATTTGTATATATACTTTATCAAAAACTGTTTGTATCAAACATAAATTCCTAAGCATTTTTCTTTTTGGTCCATGCATTGACTATTCATTAGTCAAATGTTATTATTATGTGTCAGAAATTTTCTTCCATAAATTAGTTCTCTGAAACCAAATTAGCAGGTGCTCAGCAACTTGTGTTTTTCTTGATATCATACAAGTTGTTTACTGGCAATGTTTTCAATTACTCTAGATACCAAAATAAGTGAAGAGATTGGTATATACATAGTTGCACTTGTTACTTTTATCCCCTGATTTGTATATTGGACAAACTGGCATTTTATATGCTTGTGTAAAATCTAGGTTACAGATGTGTAAATCACAAAGCATTTAATTATTGTGGGAGTAAAAACCTGAACTTACAATAAAAGACAATAAATGTTATAATAAAATAATTGTGAATATCGAATTTGAGTTCGAGATATCGATAACCTTTTTATATTTGTATTAATTACCTAATCTACACATAATTGCAGTGTTTGTTTAAAACTAGATTTGCATGAAATTCAGCTTATTAGAATTGATTACTTAGTAACAAGTCTTCTATTAAAATAGTGTTAAAATTATAATAAATTAAAAGGAACAATACTAATGTTATAACAAACTAATATGATGTTTTAGCAGCGGTATTAGAAATAATATTTATAGAATAAGATATTATATCTTATATATAGTATTTTTAATAGATTCAACAAAAATCTTCATATTTATAATCCGTAGGGAACTTTTTGCTAAATTAGGCGCTAAATTAAGGTTCCTTTTCATAGTACCCTGAAATGCTCGGTGACTAATATCATGCGAGAAGACCTCTAGAAGCAAAAGTGTATGGGAGGAATTCTTATAATTTTTATACCCGACGGACTATTGACTGCAACGACGATTTATATCGATGTAAAGATCGGAGGGACCAATCGGTGGCTTCTATTCATGCTGCCAACGGCCATCGTCATAATATTTATCCAATCAGACAGCACTCCCCACGCCGTCTGACTATAAGCGACGGGCGCCAGCCCGCAGCTGACAGTGTTCTCTAGATAGGGCAGAAACGAGGTACTTGTTTCATGCAGTCAGCCAGTCCATCGGTCATGCGCGCATCAACAGTGTGGTACAAAATAACATAAGCTTTATAAATAGTGGGTTTGTGCGTTACTTGTGTTATTTAAAAAGTTGAATAGTCTTATTGTGGAACGTTTTTTGTTATAACAATGGCGATTTCAATTGACCTGTGTTTTATTATAGTCGGTAAGTGATCTTATATTTTTATCTGTTTGTGGTAGGGAATACCTTTTTGTTTCTATGTTAAGATGAGTGTTATTTGTTTATACGATTGATTGCGTGTATTACATAATGAGTCTTATATATTTATCATTACATAATATTTGTATTATTATTAATAATCATAATTACCATTGACGGTTTAAAGGATATTTAAATATAAACACAAATTTAATCAATTATGAAAATAAAATTGATATCTGTCCTTATTTTCATTCAATGTACAAAAGGACAGATTAGCGATGTGGTTGTGACACACTATATGTGGTCGTAGGTTCGATCCCCACACTATAAAAATTTAAAAACGTATTATACCTATTTATGTCATATAAAAGGTTTATGTATGTCTGTCACTAGTCAAATTTTCGTAGTTGTAGCAGCGCAATTGAATGAGTAAGACTTGTGTCTGGTATCTGTCATAATGAACTTATGTATGTATTACTTATGTATTATTATTTCTTGACAATTGTAAACCGTATTAATAACAAATACGACATATTACAATTACATCATATACCTAATTGTGTGTAAAAAATCCAAAATCCTCTAAAAAACAACCTTGGATTTGAGCATACTTCAGATCCACTCATTGAACTAATACCTATCTTTTCAACATTCCAATGTAATTTAATAAAAAAACAACTCAATTTGCGTCCCAACAAGTTTTGGTTGTTATTTAAATTGCAGGAAAATACGTTGTTTTCTTTGTAAATAACCTTTGAGCTTTTTGATAACGCGAATAAGCTATGCAATGGTTTATGTGATAAAATATTGAAGTGATTTAAAAAGTTATTGAAAATGAGCTTAGATTATAACTTTTAAAATGGTATTTCCTGTTGGTTTTTTTAAGAATTACATAATTTCCATGTATCTCATGCAAGCTTAAATCACTTGTACCCCATTGTTCATCATTTGTAAAACATATTATAATATTTGTCATATTTATCTACAATTTATAAAATTATTTATACTGTATTGTACTAGGAACCTGCTGCGGGGTTCTCGTTATTGTAATTTATTAGTAAAAACGATGTGTTCGATTAAATATGAATGCGTTTTAAAGAAATTTTCCATACATACAAAGTTCCTGTTTAGTTGTGAGTACATTTAGTAAATAGACAGCGTTTTCCAGTGTTCCAATAATAAGGCATTATAAAGTTTCAAAAATTTAAAACTGAGTGAGTGACATTTTTGAACCATAGATGTAATGTTATCTTCAGCTTCACATAAAATTAATGTCATCCGTATTCTAAAACCACTGTGATTCCTCTAGCCATATATCAGGACAAATTACATAAATTGATCTAACCTCTAAGTAAGCAAATTATTTGCTTGTGTTAAGGATTTTATACAACGATACATATAAATAGATATACACATTATAAATACTCAGAATATATTTAATAAACGGCCAAACTCAGAAATACAGACATCTATTGCACATTATATACATGCCTGCTCCTGTCGGGAATCGAACCCGAGTCGCATTGCGCCGTTATACGTTAGGCGTCTGCGCTAACCGCTAACCGCTAACCACGCTAGGCGGTTTAATATCAGGTGATCCATATACTCGCTTTCTTATACGCAACATCAAAAATAAATACCATACATATCCAATCAAATACATTACATACATGTAAAATATTAGCACGTTATTTGTAGCAATTCCCTACAGAAGAACAAATGACATGAGTCATTATTCAGTCGCTATCAGCAGTCCGTCCTCTATACACATTTCCAGAGTAACACACGACAAATAGTTGCGTTGTGTGTTATGTGATATTTAAATATTGAATGTTCTTATTAACCGGTGCTTTTTATTATCAAAATGCCGATTTTTATGTATAAATGTTTTCTTATAATCGGTAAGTACTTTTATTTTTTTAAACGTTTGTTATAGTTAATGTATTATTTTTAAGTTACTTTGGGCTGCTATTATGTTACTAAGATTGTCTGTGTCTTTTATATAACGAATCTTTTAATTTTAGTATCAGTTTAATTTAACTGACATAATATGTACAGTAATAATAATGATTATTAACGGTTCAAGGCATTTTAAAATAATGTTTGAAAACATCAATACACATGTGTAACCATGTTAAGTTTTTTTAATAAATATGGAATAAAAATCAAATAAATAAATATTAAAATATAAATACTAATTTCTACTCTATTTAATTATCTCGTTATTTGTCTTTAGTAATATATATATGATAATGGTATCATTATCAATATCAATTTAATACGGTTTCGGTGTTAATAAAACTTTTACCAGACCCAAACCAGAGAGGTAGTAACAAGATTTAGAGAAATGTTCACAGTTGTAGTCCGAAGGTTATCTATGAAACAAGATTTGACATTGACATTTCATTTATTAAAGTTTCTGTTGAAAATATTGTAGAGGCTGTCAACCCCACTCACTGCCAACTCTATGTTCATGGCGTCTTTTCTGTTCTCAGTCAAACGATGATTGCTTAATAACTGGTGACTTCAACATTTCCGTAATACTTATCTGATAATGACATATCTATCAATTAATCCAGTAGCGGCGCAATAACTGATGCTTAATAATACTGTTTACAGCTAACTTTAGTCAACATAATCATATGCTAATCTCTGTGACAGTCCTTCAGTTACTAAGGACTCCCAACATCCGGTGTAGTTATCACTTTAATAAACACTTAATAAACTGAATATCGTCACGTATTTAATTGGACTCATGATTACCCAGTGGACGAAATTTGATAGTTATATTATTTTTTAATTTTCATGAGGGTTGATTCAATACCTCCATATATTCTATTTATTATTTTATTACATCAAGCGATAATCAACTCTTTGTCATAGAGTAGGAGAGCCATAGGACGGCCGGAGTGAGTGCGACGGTCTAACATATTATAAAAGAGGGAAGATAAGAGACCCTTATCTTTGGCTAATTACACATGCAAGAAAAAGATACAGATAGGTAGCCTCATTTGCTTTCCCTTTTTTTTCGATAGACTTATTTTAGGCTGGCTTTCCTACTTTATGTATAATAGCTCTTGACATCATACTAATACTAATACTAATATATACTTAACATTGACAATGTTAACGTAATCAATTAAGGAGTGCGTGAACTATTTATAGAGTTCGTATACATAGAGTAGGGAGACCAGTCTAAAATATGACCATGGAATTAAAAAGAGAAAGCAAATGAGGCTACCTATCTATGTGTGATTAAATTATTTTGTTGATGAATTGATATTTAAAGCATTAAACTCTTCCTGTAGTTTAAGGCTTCCAAGTTTAATCCAGATTACAAATTGTTCATTAGTTTTAAAGTGATGCGAGAACATACAAACAAAACTTTAAATACAGATCTTTAGTTTAAGTAGTATATTGACAAGAAATTAAAATAATAACCCATATCTTTTAGAATCGCGTAACTAGAATCCGACGTTTCATAAGGACTTAGTAGAATTAAAAAAAAATTAAATGACACTATTTAAATAATAAGTCATATTTTCGGAATAATCATCAGATTTTGTTACATATATATATAGGTATTATTTTGTCAATGGAAATTTTGGTAAAATCTGAACCCTTTGAAAAATAAATGTCGATGTTGTAATGATTCAGTGTGGGGATAAACCACGTGCCCTAGAGTAGCAACAATACATGATAAGGATACACACACATTCAACTGTTACTCGAGAACGCAACACACACATATACCTACGTCATCAAACGTTCGTACAATGAATATTTATAATTCATGTTACCAGGATGTTATAAAGGAAATAAAACGTAGATTATATGTGTTGAAAGTGGATTAAGGTCCAATTTCGTTTAATAATTCAAATATTTTTCTCTACAGGCATATATTGTCCAAATGGAATGCCAGATTCTAGTTTCGTTTATAAGAGAAGTGTACATCTTGGATAGAAACTGACATAAAACTTCATGGATGTGTTTTTATTTTTAATTGAATATTTCTATATTGTTGACGATTGAGTCATAGTTATTATTGGTATGTTTGGTATGTAAGAACCAAAAGAGGCCTACATTGCTTTGATGTTTTTACATTTACAAGGATTTATGATTTTAACTTGCAACGATTAAAATATTAATCTATTTTTGTACTAGATATGTTATCACACATTACTTTCCTTTCTATCTTCTAATCTCATAAGTGGTAACCACTTCAAAAGTGAATCAGATCATTTTAAAGACTTTTGGCACGTCCAAAGGCAAGCGGCATGCTTAAGCCTAACGATCCACCTAGCGAGTAGGTTTATAAAACTAAGGTTCTAAAATGTGTGCGAACGACCGCACTGCTGCCCGGCGCCTAACTTATCGCTTAGCGACAATCGAAGTAAACAACCGTGTTGGTTTTAAGTCACTAGTATCTAGGCGCTAAGCAAGCCACCTGGTTGTGCGGACGTAGCCTGAAAGTGAAAACATCCGTGTCTTCTATCTGCTATGTTATTCTGTAAAAACAGAACACGAATTCGAATCTCATATGACTGGCAAAATTCACTACGAAAGTGAACGCTTCTGTTTACATTCTGGCATTTCTGATCAAGAGATTCGATAATGTCAAAATAATTTGTCCAAGCTTGTTAATAAGTAACAAAATAACTCATTAATCTTACAAATCTTACACTTAAATATCTCCTAATCTCGTTTTCACACCTCAAAATGTGTGCGGTGTCGTGTTTTAGAGAATACAAATTAAATATTTCACCGCGGATTCCGCTTCGAGATTATAAAATGTTCTTACAGAATAACCCTACTGCTGAGAGTTCGCACGACTGAGGTTTGACCTCGATAGACATTCTGAACGCCATGAACGTTGTTTTCATTGAGTAACGTCTTCTTATCTTTGTATATCAATATTACCGTGTATAAGATTACTTACAAATAATTTCATTTATATAATTGCTATCATCATTTACTTTATGATATGTACATTAAAAACAGTTTGGGAAGATTACTATTGTGTTTTTTAAATAATTATTTAATTGTTGCAATATTTAGATTTCAATGTATAATTGTGGCGATATGTATCTGGAAGACATACATTTGAAGATATTTATACCTATCAAGTTAAATTTAAAATGCTGAATCATTATAACTTATGACGTAACAGACAACTTCCCTAATTATGGCTAAAACTTTATGCTCAAGATACAAATATTGTTAGAACTATATTTAAGTTACAAATTTAAAACATTCATCTGAAATGTAATCAATTATTGTGTCAATCCCTATTCTAGTAATAACTTGTACGTTTGAATATTCCTTTATATCATGTATTGAAAACCGGAATAAGTAATCCAAAATGTCCGTTCATATTCTGTCTTTGTAATGACATCTGTTTGTTTGACTTTGTAATGACATCTTTTATTTAGATGTAGGATTTGATTTGGAATAAATATCAGTCTATCTAACTTCATATTATCTAATTTATGGATTTTATTTTATTATTTTATTTATATCTTTCCCACTTTAAATCAATATCAGTGATTACTTGTCGTGTTGAATAAAAGTGTCTTGATATTACTATTTAGATACCAGATTTATCGAAATAATGTATATAGTAATAAATAAGTAACAGCTAACTTTTATCATGTTTTGAGTAACCTCTTATTGTTATATAATGTGGTAATTTTGTAATGAATGAATCATTAATATTTTGCATCTCTCATGTAATGAGTCTAGATTTAATAATGACATCAAATAACAAGATATCAAAATGGCGCGCGGTGAATAGCGCCGCTTGAGTCCAACGACCGACTTGTATCCGTAGTCTTTTATTTGCTTTAATATCATTTGTTTAACATTAGTAAGGTTTGCATGCTTTTATTTATAATTCTGAGTTTGCACAATATAACGTTGACGTGACCTTGACCTAATTTGATTTCAAAGTATTTTTTTTTTTTTATATATTGCTTTTATGAATTAATCTCGTTAGAGACAATATATGTAGATAAAAGACACGACAAAAAACTGAATAAAACACTTTTAATTTTTTTATAATTATGAATTGAAAGGGTTTTGACAACTGCTCCTTTAGGAATTTGCATTTTATAACGTCTTCTAGAGAGAGGCCGGCCGGCGGGGCAGTCGTTAGTCGTTACCTGACAAAGGTATGCACAATTCTTTATAGGTTCGTCAAATTCTTGCTGCGAGTCTGGGTGCACTTTGTGTCCGTAATTTATACATTTATGAAATTGTGATATTATTCTTCGTTTTATTCGACTTATTTGTTTTTAAAATAAAGTATAACAATAAATGTAATAACAAAATATTTAAAATCTTTTGAATGTGGAACTAATTTTCGACAAACTCATTATTTGATTTGGGCTTTAACTGCACTCAGCCGATAAAACTATAATAGATTAATTATCTGTAACTTCAAATAAATCATTATGAATAAATAAATCATTATGAATCACTACTGAATGTATTAGCGATTCAATGACTCTAACAAATATGTACACCATGTAAATATAACGGTCATAAACTATCAAATTCAAATTTTAAACACTATATATAGGTTTACAACACTGAGGCCTGATATTACTATTACTAGTACTAACTACGTATTAGTTATCATAAACAGAGTGTTAGTTTAAACCGCTCCGTCGCGACGGATGGGATTAAACTAACACTCTGTGGGTCGAGTCGTTAGCGTATAGCGACGCAATGGGGCTCGGGTTGGATCACGGCAGGGATAGGCATGTATGTAATTAACATAGTTGTCTGTATTTCTGGGTTTGGTCGTTTATTAAATATATTCTCAGTATTTATATGTGTATTTCTATGTATGTATTTGTATCGTTGTCTAACACCCTTAACATTAGCAAATAATTTGCTTACTTAGGGGTTAGATCAATGTGTGTAATTTGTCTTGATATTATTACTATTATTATTAAATTTTCTTTATAACAACCAAGAGCAATAATATGTCGGTTTTATAAAAAAATGTGATTTTACATTTATAAGTTCTTATTATATATATATCTTGATCTAGAAGATTATGTCTTTCCCTCGGCTACTGGCTTTACTTTCTAACTATAAATGTAAGTAGACCTTTCCATACAATCGTAAGAAAAATACTTATACACTAATACACTTAAAATATATGAATTGACAATTTCAGCCATGCGTTGTCAGATAGGTAGTTAATAAAATATACAACAATATTATTAATTAATAAATTAATTAACAATATAACTTTATAAATTGTAGAGGAAAAAGAGCTTCTCTTTTACATTTAAATGAGTTTTCGGTTTATATTATTAATGCTGCCATATGAGGTACATCGAAATAATTTAAAATTGTCTTAATACTACTAACGGGAAACGCCGCAATGGCAGATCGAAGGTCATACTCTAAGGTCAGTTGGTTTTGAAATATCTCTTTTTATATATTACATATTAATAAAAATGTATAAACTATTTGAGAAATCTCCTAACCTAAATAGTAATAACCAATGATTATATGTTATTACTGGATGGTATTTACATAACAGGATGTAAAGAAGCATAGGAAAAAAAAAGACGTAAAAGGCTATGAAGAAATAATAAATAAAGCAGAATAGAACTGGTAGATGAGAGAGATAGATACAATTATAATGAGAAAAGAAGATGGAGAACCAAAGAGATACATATATAAATTAATAAACAAAATAATATGTTTAAATTTTAACAAATAACTACTTACAACATCTTTAATGTGAAATTCTTGATAATATCTTAACATGATCTTAAAATTTTCATACAATAGAGTTTATTGCTAATGTGCCGAAACTTGATGTATTTAAATTAATTCTTATCCTAATAATAATATTATTCTTATACTAAAATACATCTATAAAATACAATTAATCATATTTTTATATACTAAAATAAAATCCAATATATTCTGTGAAATATCATCTCAGTAGCTTGCTTCTAAGTCACATATTTTTCTACGCACTCCATTCATGTCTTTTTTGGATATTCTCTTTTCTTATAATCCATATTTATACTTAAATCCCTTCTTACATACTTCTCATTTCTTAACATTGCGTGCCCAAACCACGACAAACAATTACCTCTCTTATTTGATATCACCGCTGCTACGTTCAAATTACTAACTACATACAAATTTATTTTTAATATAACATGCCTTTTGCGAATAAGCTTGACATTATTATAACTATCATTGGTATTATTGCTTGAATTAAACTTTAGTTAATGGGTTGCCAGTATTCTTTAACACATTATAATATGATGATATTATTATTTAATTTTGTCTGATATCATCGTCTCTGACCGTAATAAGCTGAACCACGTGGTATGTTATGATGCTTGCCGACGCGATTTTGCAACAAGTCTAAATATAACTTTTGCGATAGTATGTATGCCGAGAGTACAGTGTAGACTGTAGAGTACAGTGTAGAGTTCAGTGGCAGACGATATTTCTTGCAAATAACGCGTGACGTTACAACTCGCTTTAAACTTAATTGCCGGCGATTCATAAACGCGACTTGATGTGGAATTTAATTGTATTCATTTGCTTTTGTTATGAATTGTAATTCAAATTGGTAATAAATAAAATCTTTAAAAATCGTTAGTAGGTACATAATTATCAAGTTACAAAGGAACTCGCATATTTGTTAAAATAATAATAACTATAAAGAAATTAAATTACAATATTATAAAAATAAAAGTTATTTGTAATAACTTTAGTAATACTTTTTAAATTCGATACCTATTAAATTGAATCTCAAAAAAACGTGCCTAAAAGTACTAATGTTATTGTAACCGCGCGAGCTCAAAGTTATTTTGACATTGACATACCATCATAGAATTATTATAGTGTCAGTGTCTGACAAATAATAAAAGAGGCAAGATGAGACACCGATATTTTTCTTTGTCTAATGACGCGTGCAAGAAAGAGAAACAGGTAGCCAAATTTACTTTCTCTTTTTTTCTATTGACACACTTTAGGCTGGCTTCCCTACTCTATGTATAATTACTCTATGAATAACGCGTTTTTTAAATTTGACATTGGCATAGTGAACGGTTCCACGAATTTTTCGGGAGGTTATCGTAACGCGGTATGTATTATGTCCGTCTGGTCATAGCGAATAAATGCCCTTGATATATTTATACCTCTCATTTGTATTGTTTCTTGGAATCGAAATTTTGTTATTGGGTTGAAAGCATTTTCTTATATCATTTCTTATATGATCTTATATCACTTTCATATTATTTCATTTTGTTACATTCATTTGTATTATAACATTTTATTGCATTCATTCATATTATTACATTTTGTTACATTCATTCATATTATTACATTCATTTGTATTATAACATTTTATTGCATTCATTCATATTATTACATTTTGTTACATTCATTCATATTGTTACATTTTGTTACTTTCATTTGTACTATTACATTTTGGTACATTCATTTGTATTATTACATTTCGTTATATTCATTTGTATTATTACATTTTGTTATATTAATTCGTATTATTACATTTTGGTACATTCATTCGTATTATTACATTTTGGTACATTCATTTTATTTTTTATCTAAAATCTAGGTCTTTGACGGTAATCAGAGAGGTCACGGATTGGAATCCCAATAAATAAATGGTTTATAAATATGATTATTATAAAAAATAACTAATTTTTTTTGATTTTACGATTTCTTAAACTGCCATACCTTTCGTGATGTCAAACCTCATACTCAGGGTACAAATCAGAATTTATTAATTTTATAAAGTATTTTTATTCATAATGGTAGAGTTTGGGAAGTTCAGTATGATGGGATAAAAGGTTCAGTAATAAATATATTGTTAGTTGGACAATAATAGTTTACATAGGCAATTGTTTATAGATCTACTCAATTTATTATATTTCACCCAGAAAACACAGTTTTTTTATAACAAAATATTAATCACGGAAAAACTATTAAATTGTAGAACAAATGTTGTTGGGATTAACAAATGAAATGTACAGAGGCTGCCTGCAAGAGGTGGCCAATTAATTACAAATAACCCTGTATATATATTTTTTAAATCTCAATCAATCTCCCTGATTATACTATAAACTTATATAAATCAAATTATAATAGCGTTTACTATTACCTATGGGAAATAAATAGTTTAGCATTTATTATTAATTAATTAGTGTTACTGTTATGGTGGCACATACAATGTAGTATATTATTGTAAAGATTAAGTTAAAATATACGTTTCTTAAGTTTCTTGACTGCTAACTTACGATCGATGTTTGACCTTGATATACTGAACAATGACGTCATTGACGGAACTTTTCTTCATTATTTAAAATCATTTTGCTTGTTGCGTGACATACAAATGATGGAAAATATAATATACATTGTGTTTGACTTTGAACCAGTGGATTTTTTTATCAGTTTTTCTCCATCTAGCGTACCCAGTATTAGATAAGGTCAATATTAGTATTAATAACAAAATAACATTTTTAATCAGTAGTGTATGGCTTAGTAGTTCTCATACTGATTATTAGTTTTATTGAAATAAAAATAATTTTCAATTTATAGGTTACAAATTTATATAAATAAAGAATGAAAAATAAACCGATACGGGCAGGGATTCGAACCCGCGACTACTGGGAAACCGTCCCGTCGCTCTAACAACTGAGCTACCGTATCGCTGTCCGCCTCGGTGAATTAAGCATTCTATATGTGATCGTCTTTATCGGGATCACCGAGGCGGACAGCGATAAGGTTGCTCAGTTGGTAGAGCGATATATTTATATAAATTTAAGATAAGACTTGTTAAACATCGCACTAAAATTTAAGTCAGTCTACGACGTGATATCTCTCTATGACGTAGACTGAAATATTTTACTAAAAAATGCTACTGAAATTATTTTCCAATAGTATAGCTCTAGTAATATATCATAAGACTTATGGAACAACTGAAATTTAAGTCAGTCTATGGCGTGACGTACTATCTGTCTATGACGTAAACTCTACTAAAATTCTTTTCCTATAGTATTTAAAAAGTTTAATATTTTTTTTTTATTGCAGCGCTGTGCCCGATCTCCTTCGCTCTAATTACTGACAAAGAACATAGAAGGTAAGATTATTATAATATGCGAAGAAACTTCCGGGGGCTACGCCTCCGGGACTTCCTCGGCAACCGTGACCGATAACATTTTTTAACACCTATCTTGACCTATCTGCACACAAATAAAACACTTAAGTAAAATAGGTATTTTTTATCAATATGGAATTCCCTACGTATGCATGCTAAAATGCCTTTACTTAATCGGAGTTTTTAATTGATCAATTAAAAGTTCAAGAAAGGGTCTAGAGTCCTAAAATATATCTTAAGTTTGTGTCCGTGAGCTACACATTCGAACGGTAGCACACTTATTTACCTCGAACATTACAGATCGGTCAAAGGTACAGAACTTAAGTCATTATAAAACACTTTTAATACTGGCTTTTCCTTCCGACTCTACCAAATAATACTAAAAGAAGTTGCAATCGAAACTCTAGTTCAAAACTGATATAACCTTTTAAAAAACTATGATCAAACGATATTAATAATTATTAACACTTACTGCGGAAACTAATTGACAATAATCCATTATTTAATTCAATCATAGATGGTTTCCTACAACTCAATCTAGCGGTCAATCT
This sequence comes from Napeogenes sylphis, assembly GCA_959347405.1. Taxonomy (NCBI): domain Eukaryota; kingdom Metazoa; phylum Arthropoda; class Insecta; order Lepidoptera; family Nymphalidae; genus Napeogenes; species Napeogenes sylphis. The sequence continues at coordinate 6,306,130 of OY365788.1, forward strand.
AGAAAAGAGAAGATATTGTATTTTTAATATATAGTTTGCTAATAATAATATTGGATCAGTAATATTAATTATGACGAGCGTAAAATAATTTTTATCCGATTTCTATCACTTTTAGCTAACTTTAGTCAATACGTTCTATTAGTCTTAATTTAATTTATCATCAAGTTTCCGAACGAGGCATAAGATGTTGGCACGTAGTTAATCCTAATATTCAAAATTAGTACAAATAGGTCAGATGGTGCGAACACGTCATATTTATACACTGGCCGATTGCAGTTTCCATAAACGTAATAGTATTTTATTGTAAATGTTATAGTTTGTATGCGAATGTCTGTCCATGTATCACATTTAAATTACTTGTGATTGTGTTAATAGATATATGACATAGAAAAGATCATGAACTCTTATCGTGAAATAAATAAGATTTCTCTCTACCTGGGTCATAAAACAAATATGTGCTAAATAATTGGTCGATTTTTAATCAATTTTACACACACTTCCAATTATTATTCCACACAAACAAAGCAGGGGACAAAAGCTTGTGTTAAATACTTAATTTGTATAAGGAAATAAATGTTTTCAAGTCAAGGAAAAATTAATAATTTAAAATTGAATACAAGTCTCAATAAACTCTATAACGTAAAAGACTAGATATTATTAGAATCCGATTTATACCTTTGAATACTTTAATTATAAAATGTTTTCTGTTTTATTAGCAGTTTTTTTATTGTTATTGATTGTTATTGTTAGGTTGAAGAAATGTTGTGGACATCAATTTAACCTAAAATTTTTATATTATTGTGAAAATTATAAAAAAATCAACAACAAACTTAGATAACATTAAATGAATAATTAGTAAATAAATCTAACCCTTTTTATAAAAGTTAGTAAGTAGATTATGATAGTAGTAACTACATAGTAGTAAGTAAATAGAATAACAATTTAGTACATCTTCAACGCAACGCTTTTTCCGAAAATAGGTCTTTTGAGTTGATAGTTTATTAGAATAGGTTTTATTAATTAACTTACGTCATATATGCAATAAATAAACTGACCTGAAAATAAGTTATTGTGTATATATTTATTTTTTAGTATATTGTCAACAACTTTGTCATCAGAACGTAAATTCCCCGCCGCTGTACATAACAGTTACATTATATAATTATCGTTTATATTGAAATTAATAACTATTTGGATTGAATATAAATATTTACCTAGCTATAATCATGTAGTATTAATCGAAATTTGCCCGACTACTTTCGAACCCATTCGGGGTTCCTATTCATGAGCTCGAAGCATGGCGAACTCGCGGCGTGAACTAATTTCGGAATTGGCGGCAAATTCCGATTTACCGCCATTTGCTACATGATTATAGCCGGGTAAATATATATATTTAATAATCATCATGGTTCACTAAAGTTTAAATACAAAAACTACTTGGATTGTTTATAAACTGTCATATTGTATTTTATATAATAAATGAAATAATTTCAACTCTTTTGTACTTTTTAACTTACGTAACTGAAAATTAAAGTTACATATTTAATATATCTAATTATAACTAATCTTATTTTCTAGACAATAGTTACTACAATACGGTGTTTAAACTTACCGTAATATTTATAAATGTGAGTACTGATTATAAGTTACATGTTTCTTACACAATTGGTTTTTCGTTATAAACGAAAGAACTTTACTTATTTTGCAAATTAGTATTCAATTATATCGTTATAATCTGTAAGCGTGTCGTTAAAAAGATTATGTTGGTAGTAGGTGGCAATGAATTTAGCGTTTAATATTAATAATACAAATACTTTGTACTTCGAATTATACATTCTTTAGGAGTTCCGAAATTAATTTTAGTAAATTGCAATAAAATCATTTTGCCCTACGAAACTACACCGAACGCGTGAGACGTCCATTTTGCCGCCATCCTCAGTTACGTCACTTGTCATTTGTCATCCGCTCGGAAACGAGTTATTAAATATGATACAAACATTTTGTAATTAACAATAATATATTATCACTGGACAAATAACACAAATTGATCTAACGGAGTAAGTAAGCAAATTATTTTGCTTGAGACATATTATGTTAGACAACGATACAAATACATAGAAAATAAACATTATACATCATTGGAATATATTTAAAAATAAACATTTATGCTCATTACATACATGCCTGTCCCTGCCGGGAATCGAACCCGAGCCCTTTGGCGCCGCGATTTGTAGGCGTGTGTACTAACCACTCGACCAACGTAACATACTAATCATTAGCAAAAATAGAAGGTAATAAGCAAGAACGAAATATATATACTGAAATCCGCATAAGGACAAACTATATAGATTTTAAAACAACTGTCAAGTTCCTTTTTATGACAGATTACAAACAAAAGAGAGGTTATAATGAGTTCTTCAGAAAATAGATAAGGAATTTGGTCCATATTGTAATGTAGTAATGTTTGAGTAGGTGGGAGGAAGTACCCGTTGGTCCCTTTCACTATATTATACGTACTCGTATTGTTCAAATATATTTTAACGCCATCGTCATTAATAACGTCGTAGTCAGGGTTCTGACACACCTCCAATATTACGTCATCAGAGTTGATATCTTATCGTACTATATGATTTAAATAATACTATTATTGTATTGCAGTACACAGTAGGAATGTTTATGTTCCTAAAATATTTCATTTGATACCAGGGTGCTAAACTGTGTCTTACGCAGTACCAAAACCAAATTTGTATAAATAATAATGTTCAAAATGTTGTTCAAATTAAAAAATCTTTAATGTTACAAATGGTATTATTTTAAGAGTTTCAAAATACCATCGAATTTAATTATAAATTTAATTGAGATTTAATAATAGAATATGATTCATATACTCCTCGTCACTGATTCAAATACAAGATGGCCGCTTTTATACTTATTGTACGAACCATAAGTAAACAACTCAGACTGTACATTTTGTATGTTAAATTATTATTTTCTTTTTTTAATAAGTTCATAATAATTCAGATAATATATCTTTACTTTACTGCATATCTATAAATTGATTTAATATGTCCTTAAACAAACTATACAGTGTTTTTTATGATTATCAATAATATAAATAGTATAAATTCTGATTGAATTGTTTGTTACTGACCCGAGTTGGTCGAGTGACTCTGTTTCGTTTCCCGACAGGTATGTATGTAACGAGCATAGCTGTCTGTGTTTCGTTTATTAAATATATATCCACCATTTATAATGTGTATTTCTATATATTTGTATCATTGTCTAACATCCTCAACACAAACAAATATTATTTGCTTACTTAGGGATTAGATCAATGTGTCTAATTTGTCCAGTGATATTATAATTATATTCTAACATGAACTATATTAACTAATAAGCGATGATGGCAAATAAAACTCTTATCTGTCATCATCATCGCCGGAAGTCGAGATATAACCAAGTGGCTTTATCGGCGCCTTACAAGGTTGTAGGTGGGCGTTTCACCCACACATATAAACCTGAAAAACAAAAAATGCATTGTCAGTGATTATTAAAATACTAAATATTGAATACTGAATTGAAGATTAATTAGCAACGGTAGACTGTTACCCATTCTACGAAGCCATATTTATATGCGTAATTGCACAACCTTGGAAGTCTTTATTTTTTAATTTTGTATTTTTATATATTAAAATAATAAATTACTTTATGGAAATATTAGTTTTTTTATTAAGATTTTGTTTATTTCCAATTTAGATTTGTTTGGACTATATATTTGGAAGTAAAGACATTGAAATGATATAACATAGTATTAGTTTCCAAAATTATATTTATGATACTAAAACGAAGAAGAGATTGTTTAATTACTTGATACAACATGTAACTAGTAATATGATTATTATTACGTTCAGCTTAAGTCTTAGGCGGAGGCGCCTCATCCGGTCCGAATCCAAGCGGAAGTAATCTTACGTTCGTCAAGGTCGGACAGAGGTCGGTGATTTCCGCTCTCGAGCTGATAAATTTACACTTTCGGCACTAATAATGTAGCGTTTAATTCTTTACAATGATACGTTACTGTGATGCTATTTAACATCACTATTATTTTTTTTTCGCACTTACTGTTAAACCTTATATCATAACTAGGTTGACAACCATTCTGACTGATTGTCAAGTGAGGTCAGAAATGAACTGACCTAATTACAAATTGTTACATAAAAAAAAAGAAAAGAGTTTCACTTTCAAATCGAGCCTCCCGCTCTACCAATGTAAACAAACGCGTGCGAGCTTAACTGAATGCAAACCATTTAAAATAATTTTGAATTATTATTGCTCAAAGACGTAACCTATCACCGATTTTTTTGCTTATATACTCTCAGTTACTACAGCAATCGATTAACAAAATGTTTTAATCAAATCGATTCGGTAATAACAGTGAAGTTCGATTGAATAGAATGCATTCGACCAAACAACACAGAGCTTCGCTCCTCACTCACTCTTAAAATTAGTAAAGTTAATACATTTCTAGTTTTTTTGTAATTATAGCCCAAATCAGTGCATCTTGCTTCTACATTTTAACTAGACTAATCTTTAGAAGTATTCTAGGACAGTCTTTTTCCCCGTATAACATTCTTTGCTAAAACCAAAGGTCAACAATATCTTTTCGAAGCTAGAGTGATAACGTTTTGCAAATAAATTATCTTTAACTGATAACAACTTCAAAATGTTTATTGTAATATTCCTAATCTGTGTTTATGTACTTCACAAAACGGTTTCCATGAAAATTATTAATATTCAAGTTTACATGTTATCAGATAATTATATAACATTAATATTATCTATATTTAGTATAAAAATATCAAAGTCATAAAACAAAATAGAAAGTGATTCCTAAACCTTGTAATATAATTAACGTTTTGATGAGAATAACCCGTTATGTTGTATCTCGATCACCAGTAACCTGTTATGTTGTTACAATCCTTTTCTACATCACACATAAATTCTGATCAAAATATTGCTACAAAACATCTAGAACAGTTTCTATATTTATATAATTTTTAAGTCAGCTACAACTGAAACTCAATAGATGTAATGAAAAATATAAGTTCTAGTTTCGAACCTTGCGGTACGCCGAACGTAGATAAAATATTTGTATTACCCTTCTAACCACGTTTATTTCTCTTTGAGGCAAGTAACTTACCACTACATTAAGTACTGCCTAAAACTCTATAACTAAAAAGCTTGTCAATTAAAATTGAATGCTTTTCCCAAAGTTTGACGGCTTGGGCCGATTAAAAAATAATATTATTTATATTAAATAATAAGAGAATAATCATTGTTATTTTTTTTTTAAAAGTCCTTGCCAAGTCACTTCTTCAGAACTTGAACATTTAATGATCGAAATCTTTTGAGAACATAGACTGGAAATATGAGGTTGCAAATGATGGGAGATATAATTGACAGATGATATGGTACAGAAGCAAGTCTGAACTGAGATGAGGTGTGACAGAGAGGAAGGAATTTACAAATTCTTTCGTTCCTATATAATTGGGATTAGATCAAGTGAATTATCTTTTTTGCAGATATACAAGTCTTCTTCTAGATATCCTCAAGCGCGCTGGCAGTGAATGCATTTATAAATATTCGTCTTAACTTTGTTCATTTTAGTGGTCCTTGATGGAATAAAGTATTAAAATAGATAAAATAACTTATAGACTCTGTGACATCTAAAATGGAAAATAACCCAGCTTTTGCGGGATTCGGAGTACATGTCTCTTTCTCTCGTTTTATTCCATTCTAGTCAATATATAGTCTGTTCGAAAACAAAGAAAATAAAATTAAAAACAACACATTGAATCATTGTGTTTGTAGAATTAGAAAATATCTAACGGAAATGTTATTATCATTCGTGCTTTTTTCCTTCGTTGGAACTAAATATTCGTTTGTTTAATTACTTTATTGAGTTAACAGTACACCTAACCAATTTTGTGGATGAAATTTAAATTAAATGTGAAGTGAAGTGAATTAAATGAAGTTCGAATTCGATTGAAATTAGAATATAAAGTGCATTTCAATCTCAGTTTATAGGTCAATTATTAATTCAACAAAGATCATGACTTCTTATCACTACTCGATATCACTACTCGATAAAAGTTATATTTTCAAGTCGTTTTCCCTATTCAACCATTATTTATTACAGCCATTATGAAGTTATAATAATTGTTCTTTATAGTTGACTAGCCATTTCCCGCGGGATCATCCGCTGTGTATAAGTAATAAAAACAGTTTGTTTATGTCGTCTGGCCTTCTTAAATTATTTTTTGCGTGATAAGTTTGAAAAGAGATTCACCTTTTATGTGTGAAAATTAACGAACAAATTCAAATACTTATCATCACTTATTCTCTCCATTATCCGTACATCTATTACACAAAAAATATTTTAACACCGTCTTACCGACATCTATTTTTGTAATTACGAATATCTTGAATGAGTCTCAATATTCTAAATGTTATTCTTCACCTAGTAACACTTCCACTGACACACCTCCAATATGACGTCATCTCGGAGTTGATTTCTCGCAGCGTTGGATTTAGAACATTTCTATTAATGTACCTAGCAATAGTAGGAACACTTGTGTTTTTGTAAATAATGCATACGATACAAGCTCGATTTTCAAATTGATTTATACATTTAATTAAGATTGATACTGTATTACTTTTAACCTGCTTGTCATAAGGTTGAAATACAAATTTGACGTATCTGTACTTTTTGAGTCATTTGAATTTATTTTCATTCAAATCACCGTATTCATAAGTCTATAATGATTTAGGCAAATACTTTCGCTTACTCCAAATTCGCAAAGTGATATAGTGTCTCCTACAAGTTATATGTATAGTACATTCTATTGTTTTTTCTAAAATAAAACCAATAAATCTTCGATTCAATTATTACGAACTATATTAACTGATAAATGTTTGTAGTTGTCATCTGCATTAGGAGGAGTTGAGATATAGATATGTTATATTAGAGGCTTAAAGGCTGTAGATGAGCGTAATACTCAAATATCTAGTTATTCTTTTAGCCGCTTTGAAATATATTAATATTAGTTTAACCTTGGACAATGCAGACGGCTCGATTATAATTTATCTACAAATATGTTGCAGTGTTCGCCAAGGTGGTATTATCTCCCCTTTTTTCTTCATTTTCATGTTTATGTTAAGTTGAAGATTTATATGACAAAAACTGTTATTGATATTTCTTAATGCCAACCTACAAGCTATTAATGATTGGTGTAAGTCATATGGTGAGCCTGTAAATCCATGCAAGTCACAGTTCTCATTTTTTGGTTAACACCAAATTTTTTTTATAATGTTATTATACAGCAGTAATATGTATAGTGTTGTGTAAAAGTATATAAAGCATTTATAAGTGAATATACGTTGTGCTCCTATATCTGTATTATACTATACGAGTACAACGTTAATATGTATGTAATATGTTTTGCTTAATTATTTCATGCACTAACTGCCTATTATAATAAAATGTGTTATTGTAGGTTGCCTCTTAATGATCACTTTTAGTGATAAAGGTGATTTGTGCTAGTTTTTTTACCAATTCTATCGCGGTAAAATAAACGTATGAAATAAGAGCAACGCCATCTGGCGCCAAAAATGTGAACCTTAATTCTTGAGTTCGAGGTGTTTTACGCCGTCGCGTCGCTGACGACTTTCAAGCGTAAGTTGTATGTGAATTCCAAGATTTAAATGCTTGTGATTGGTCGTAACAATCATTCAGTGATTGCGAGTGGCAAAATTGACATATGCGAAGCCAAAGTTTATTGAATTTTACTTCACAATTAATGGAACAATTCATTTCTTTTTATTATTTATTTATTATTTTTACTTTATTCATAATCAGCTTAGAAGGCAGATATATAAGTAGCCACTTTTATATCTAAAGTACAGTACAGTAATATACTAGTAGTATAGTAATAACACACATACAATAAAAAATAAAAATAAACACAGAATTGGCCCCAATATGAATTCCTTTTAAGAGCGTACAATATTAAAGACACATTAATATTAACAATATAAAAATATAACAATTGATAAAGTAGGACGTAATTTTATTATTAATAAGTGAATGACCTGTGAAAGCACAGCGCTAGTAGCTACATGTGTACCAATCAGACTAAGACCTCTTCGTTTTGAATCTGATAGTTTACGTAAAATAGCAGGACCATCACCAGTAACACCAGTAATTCTTGGAACTCTATCAAGGCTCTATTATTTTTATATTTTCTCGAAACCTTTAGAATGTAATGAAGTAAATGTTATGCAAAATGTCAAAGCTGTCAAATGAAATTGAAATCTTTCTCCATTTCTTACAAATCTTCGTAGTATCTCTACTTCTGTATTTAACTTCCGCTTCAATTCCTTTTAAACTTTTGCAAACTAAATATTTTGCCTCTTGCATGGAAAGATGATTTGTTAAAATCTGCCTAAAACAAGATAAATATTTAAATACTAGGTAATAAAGTTGTCATATAGGAAAAAAAACCTAACGCCTCGTAAAAAATATATGTTAACTTACATAAATTACACGGTTTTTGTGATTATGGGTATTTTCTGTTTTTAATATTAATACTTCACGATTTTATTATTCACTAGTCACTTAGAACCCTCTGGGAGCAAAACATAAACAATAACAATGATTACCACCACAATTTGGAAAGATACTATTTTAACCAATATTACTGCTGAGTAGTGTAAGTAGTGGACTGTATAAATGATAACGCAGACTGGTTGGAGTACAAGTTTTAATGTGTCTTCACAGTTATGAGTTAACAACAGAAATGGCGGAGCATCGGATGGCAAAGTCCCGGAGCCCGCACAGCCGCCCCGCACCGCCCCCAAACCGGTTTCGGTGAACACCGAACAACTACATAATGTTAGGTTCATCTTAAAGACGCTAATGTGCTCCTAATAATAAAAATAATGTACACTTATCACAGTGATTAGGGTCGAATGTAACTCGTACTAACTAAGGCTGACTTTGTATCAAATGTCTTTGATGTTTCTATTACCTCGTGTTTTCTTTGTTTTATACATGTATTTGTGTGCAATAAAGTGTTATAAATAATCTTAAATGAACCCCAATTCTCAAGCAGATAAATTTACACTTAACGCACTAATAATGTAGCTTTTAAGACTTTATATGATTGATGTGATATTATTAAACATCACTAATATTTATTTATCCCACTAACTATTAAACCTCATAATACATATAATCAATAAAGTTTATACTTTTTCTAGTATTGTGGTAATTATAGCCCAAATCATCCCAAACTCATAATATTAAGAAGCAAAGGTCAGCAATATCTATTCGAAGCCAGAGTGATCACGTTTCGCAAATAAATTATCTTAAAATGATAACAACTAAAACATGTTTATTGCATTATTTCCCATCTATGTTTATGTACCTTATAAAATGCATTGAAATTTAATTATAATAACATTGAATGGTGACATTTATAATTATAAAGATAAAATACAATTTCAGTTCCAGCTTAGAACCTTGCGGTACGCCAAGCAAAAAAATATTTGGATTATATTTTCCTAACCACGTTCGTTTCTCTTTATGGCAAGTAACTTTTCACTCATTTTAAGTGCTTTCGCCAAATCCGTAATTAAAAAAAAAATCAATTAAGAATTGAACGCTTGTCCCTAATCTTTAGCCAAATCGCTATGTATATGCTATCTATTTATAACGCCGATTTAAATTCGTTAAATAATTCAAGGGTATTCATGTTAGTATGTTTGATAAACATTTTTTATTAAATCATTGATATTTTCATGTACCATGTTAGAATTTGAACTAATTATTAGTATTAGGTATGTTGAGTGAAGCGCTGAGAACAACGCTGTGATAAGTGTGAAAGAGAGGGTGTTCGATGCGAATGACGCCTGTGACAAAAGATTTACACCACAAATAAAACATACACGGAACCGTGTTCTCTCGAAGATATTATTTGTTGTCGGCATTAAGCATATAAACAACAAAAGTAAAAAAAAAAATATCTATACGAGTGATTCCACAAACATAATATTCGTATGATCCTTATCTTATTTCTAGTATTTTTATGGACAAGCTATTAAATTGTGTGATTAAAATGGAACTGTACAACATAGATTTAGGCTTAATCGTGTTATGTATGATTACCATTGAAATATACATTAAATGTAAGATTTAATTAGAAAAGTGAAAGATGTTTTTTGTCAGAATGATGAGAATTTTGAACTCTATTTACAAATGAATAAATAATAAGATTTTTCTCCTCCTATTTTGAATTGATGAACTCCCATAGAATAAATTTTCTGCAAGTGACTGATCTGCTTTACAAACGTACATAAATGTATTTATAAAAAGTATTTAAATAAATAAAACATGTCCACTGCTTTGGTTTTATTCCGTTCTAGTCCCCATGGTCAGTTCAGACCAAATACAAAAATAATACAATGACCTTGATTTCAGTAATAACTTCACAACTTGTTCTGTTTTTTATACAGTAGGTATTCTTTTCATACAGTAGCTAGGTTGGAATACATACAATTCGTTTCTTGCACTCAAATGTAATTATCATATAACGTGTAAATATTTTATCCTTAATTTCTTTGACAAAAACTACGATCTATTTAGAATTGTATAAGTTTTTATAAATATAATGGTAATAGTTTAAAATATATATTTCTTTAAGTTTAAAGACTATAATATTTTACACAAACGATAGACTGACATGCGTTCTCGTTGCTCATCAGAGGTCATTACTTCATGACGTCACTACATGATATACCTAAGTCTTATTTCCAAGACATTTTCCCCATTCAATAAACATTTATTTCAGCCATTTTAAAATTATAACAATTGGACTTAACAGTGGTCTAGCGGTTTTCGGGCTATATATAGATTTTGTTAAATCGGACTCATTTTTTGTGTTCCTTAGTAACAGTATTTTTATCCGATAAATGTGCCCTACGTCTTATTTGTATGACAATGAATATGTAAACTCATAATCGCATATATAAATAAACTAAGTTAGGATATCAGACTGTCGGAATGTAGTAGTAGGGAATACTGTCAAGTTAACGATACAATAAGAAAACGCTGAATCATACTACAGTAGTATTTTACATTCATTCATCGGAACTTTTTACGGTAGCACACACACGAATACACAATACTTAGCATGTGTGTGTAACTACCAAGATTATTATACAGCGCGACACGCATATATATTATTGTTGATTTCACTTTTATGTGTCACTAAAACAAACATATTATTTATTACATTTCTTTATTCCAGAAATTGAATTGTTTGTTTTATTTTGTACTTGTTTAGAACAAATATGTGAAATAACACAACAACCGGTGATTATGTTTAAATTATAAAACAATAACAGCTTAAGACCAAGCCAAGGAAGTCATTGCAAACAGTAGTAATATCATTGTATTATTATTAAGTGCACTTATCATTACAAATTTATTAGATAAGTCATTATTTATTGTTGTATCTGACGTAATAGAATAAAATTCAATGAATAATTAATATTTATTTATTTATTTAATATGTATTGATAAAGCTGTAATTTCGTTCAAACTGTCAATAATTCGAATTCAAAATGGCGTTTAAATTTCAGTCAGTTGACAACCAGTGACACTTAGCTGACGATAATATTATACAGTATATTAATAAATACAAATGGTTTTACATATGTCTATATGTAGCATAATTAACATGATATAACGTAAATAAAAACCACAAGAGAGTGATTAATAACCGGAATGAAATAATGAAGTAGAACCGAACATTCTAATCTCAGTAATAAGCCGGTGTTGGGAATTTTTCGCCCACAGACGTCGAAACAAAGGGTGGGTAATGACCTTAAATGAGTGAATGAAATGAAAAAATATTCGCCACGGTAGGGTTTGAACTCGTGATCTATTGAAAATCGACTCGTCGCTCTACTAATTGCGCTACCTTATCGCTATCCGCTTTGATGAATTTTGCGTTCCATATTTAATCGTATTTATCAGAATAAAATATGACGGTTAATGTTTATACACAATAAGTGTCTGTGTATATACGTTACATGCGCACACATGGATATATGTGTGTGTAGTATAAACCTACGTGCATTATACATACATGAAGCAAATTTAGCGTGTGTGTGTGTGTGTGTCTAAGTGAATAGAGTTTGATAAATTATATAAAATATGATACATATTATTTAATTAGTTGTCAAAATTTCTATGTGTGATTTGCAGATTGCTAATCTGTGCCTGTGTGTAGTTTGGTTTATTATTTTGTTTGTGAAACCGCCGCCACGGGGGTTTTTATTTAATGCTATAGTTGTTTATGAGAAAATAATAGCAAATAATATTAATTTAGTCAATATTTGTGTCCAATGAAAGTTAGTAAATACCCAATTCTTAATATACAAGATTTTTTACAAGATTTTCCTAAATATTTCCTCAAAACATGTCAAACAAATGCTTGACTACTGACATCTAGTGGTTGGTAGCTAAAACTGTGGTGTATAACTATGTTCCATTAACAACATACTGAATATTTATAATAAGACCGCTTTATTTCAGACCTTACATTTACACTATACTACCATCATATATCAGATCTAAATGCTAATAATATAATAATAATAATAATAATAAGTTTATTTGCTCTCACAATATTCCAAAATTACACAACATATTAATAAAGAACAAATGTAATAACTAAGACACAATATAATAATGGCTGTGAGAGCCTGGTGTCAGTACTAGGAACCCTGTATGACAGATCACCAGGCCCCTCCCCCAAGTAATTTTACATGATTTACCTTAGTTGCTAAGAAAAACAACAAACATAATAATTTAGTGTTAGTGAGTAGGTGTGTGTGTACATGAGTGTGTGTGTGTGTGTTGTGTGTGTATATGAGTATGTGTGAGAGTATAAGTATGTATATAGAGGTATGTATTTATGTACATATATAAATATATATATATGTATGTATATATATGTATGTATATATATGTATATATTTTTATATATTCGTATTTATAAATATTATATGATTATTCGATCCAGCATTATGTACTTGGTATTTGACACAATGGTAACAGTAAATTTTCTGTTGTTTTATAGTCTAGCCCTTGAAGCCATGTAGAAACTATGGTTTTGCAGGAATGTTTAGTTAAAGGATAAATAGTTTGTGATTTATTGATTCTGTTGTAAAGTAGGGGACCGAGGTAGCAAAAGAATTTATGAGAAAGGAAGGAGTTAAATTTTTTACTAGGGCATAAGTATTGTTTGTTTCGCTTATTTTGATTTTGCAATGGGATATATGTTAAATAGGAATGTTGTTTGAGAATGATTTGTAAAATAAAAAGTTGTCTTACCGTCAGTACTTTAAATTGATTGTAAAGTTCCTCTGTTGAAAATCTGAATGGGAGGCAGAAGCTAACTTTTAATAATGATCTTTGTGCACGTTCTAATTTCAATAAGTTTGATTTGGAGGCACCTCCCCAAGAAGTAATACAATAAGTGATAATGGATTGGCCTAAAGATAAATATATGTTTTTAATCAGATTTCGATCCGCCACTTGGTTCAATTTTTTAAAAACACATATGAGTTTTCGCAATCTAGAGGATATACATTCAATATGAGGGAGAAATGATAATTTGTAGTCAATAATTATACCAAGATATTTCAATTGGTCAGTCTTTCGAATTCTAGGACAAAAGCAAACACCTGAATTTTTAGAGCAAGCATGAGCTACCAACTCATAGTGCTCCAAATTTTGCTGTTCCATTACTCTAGAAGTAAATGCAATAAATTTGGTTTTTTCAGTATTCAATTAATAGTATTAATTAAAGTAGTATTGAATACGAATCCTAATCTTCATAAGATTGAAGGTCTATAATTAATTTGTGTTCCATGTAATGTTGCTAATCAACTAAAAATTTTAATTTAATGATAATAAATATATTTTTTAACAGCAACATTTTATTAGTAATGTCAGATATCCAGTGTGCTCTTACGAAATATATTACTACTGACATCTAGTAGTCGGCAGCAAAACTTATAATTCATTTACAATTATATTCCATTACTAGCATATTGAATATTTATAATAATAACAACGTTTGATTTCAGAACTTACATCTACACTATAGTAGTATGAAGTCTAAATGCTTATGATTAAAAACAATATCGAAAATAACAGCAGCATTTTATCAGTAATGTCAGATATCCAGTGTGGTCTCTTACTGCTCTCGAAATATATTACTACTGACATCTAGTGGTCGGCAGTAAAACATATAATTCATTTACAATTACATTCCATTACTACCATATTGAATATTTATAATAATAACGCTTGATTTCAGAACTTAAATCTACACTATAGTAGTGTGAAATCTAAATGATTATGATTAAAAAAAAATATCGAAAATAACAGTAGCATTTTGTCAGTAATGTTAGATATCCAGTGTGCTCTCACGAACTATGTTACTATTGACATCTAGCGGTGAGTAGCAAAAAGTATAGATAACATTGATAACTATAATAACTGTATAAGATTTACTTTGTCCATTCAACATTAATATGATCTTAATATTAATGATAATAATGCTTCAATACTATTTACTTATTATTACTATTTACTTATTTTATTTAAGTTTTCAAATTTTGCTTGAAGTAGAGCAAATCATGACCTAGTAAATATAACATTCATTAATATTTTGTTCTTTACCTTGAAGATTAATCCTAAACATTTTTCTCGAAAATTCCGACTTCGAGTCAATGCTTTGCCCTAAGCTACATCACTCCAGTAATTATTTTGCTGTAACTTTCGTGAAAAACCAGACAGAATGTCCTACTCGTTTGTTGTTTTTCTGTACCCAAAATTGTTAGAAAAGCGGCATCGAGGAATACAATAAGACAATGGTTAAAACTTTTATTTTAATTAAGAATGCTAATGTGTGGATTTCAATAATAATTATTGTTATTGGTTTAAGTAATAACAATAAATTTATATAACATTTAATATTGATTTTACGTTCATGTAACTTGTTTCTGCAAGCCTAGTTAAGACCATTCTTACATGTCAATATAATTAGTACTAAAATCATATTATTGTAATTACAAGTATTATAACAGTTTCTTATAATTAATATTACCTCAAAAACGTCTAGCTAATGCTTGTTTAGTGACATCTATTGGTTGATAGAAAAAACTGTGGCTCATTTATAACTATGTATATTCCATTAATAACATATTGAATATTGATAGAACTAAGAACAGTTGGTTTCAGTTCTTACATCAATAAAAAACAATTTTAAAATAACAGAAGCATTTTAAAAGACATGTAACATGTTAGATATCCTGTGCGCTCTTTTACGTATTATTTTAGTACTGACATCTAGCGGTGGATAGCAAAAAGTATAGATAACTGATAAATAACAAGAACTAATAGACAAATGATAATACATTATAATAATTCCACATTATTTACTTACCCACTTTTTAAGTTTACTTAAATTTTGGCTTAACAATAAAAACTCTGATTAAGTGGGATAGAACAAAAAAATGAAACTAATATACTATATATA
Organism: Napeogenes sylphis; assembly: GCA_959347405.1. Taxonomy (NCBI): domain Eukaryota; kingdom Metazoa; phylum Arthropoda; class Insecta; order Lepidoptera; family Nymphalidae; genus Napeogenes; species Napeogenes sylphis. The sequence goes on from OY365788.1 coordinate 6,321,804, forward strand.
TATGTTATTTTAAGTATTTTTTTTTTCAGTGAAACATCTTACAACGATGCCCTTATTTGGCGTCGTCTCAAACGCGAGCCGGAGTGCCGGTGAGTGAAATTAATCATTAATATTACATTTAAATCTTATTCTTATTCCAAATGACATATACCTATTTTACAAAAGAAATTGACAATATCTGACAGTAAGAAAATTTGTGCCACGCCGGCCTTGTCATTTAAAAGCAAATCTTTTACAGACTATTATAATTAAAAATTACGTAATAATATAAATTAATAAATATTATCATTGAACGTAAACTACAAAGCGTCCGTAATAACCTAAATCATTACAAAAGAATACTAAAAAAAAAATGCATATATTTTATGATATTTATATAAACATTTATTAACTACTTTGTTACTTTACTTTTTATGATGCAGCTGTTTTATTTTTGCCATATTATAAATAAATCAAGAATTAAAAATAAATTGCTACGATGAAACAGTCCTTTCGCTCTAACATTTTAACTATACTATGATAATTTTCATTCTATATTTATTTCAAATTTGAATAGATTAACCTATACATGTTTATAGATATTTTAAACCATTTATTTCTTTTTTCAGACCTGGTTCCTACGACTTCCAGTGTGGTGATGGTACTTGCCTCAGTGCGGACAAGAAATGTGATGGTACGGTCGACTGTCCCGATGGCACCGACGAGAAATATCATATCTGTAGGAACATGAGGTAAGTCTACTCACAATTATCTCTCAGAAACTTACATAATAATAGTAGGTATTTTATTCTTTTGCTACCTTGGCAATATTTTATCTAAGTGGACTCAAAATATCAATGTAATATAGATCACTCCTAGCTCTTGTAAAATAAATAACTTTTGATTACACATCTAAGGTGGTGTTTAAATATTACATAAGATTGACATATCCCCTTCATGTAACGTGTCCTAAGGTTTTTACATACTTCCTTTACCATTAGCCGTTACGTAACACCCTTCAAACCTCTACGTTGCGCAAAGGAAAACATACACAAAATGTTTGTGAACATAAGAGAATCCTTAATTTTTTTATTAATTTTAATAACCAATGTTACTTAACGCGTTGTTGGAATAACCCTTCCGCTCTTGTAAAGCAACGTAACAGTTTACTTTTTCCTCCTTCCAAATTGCGCTACATAATACTTGAACGTTTTCTCAACGAGCCGTCATAATATATTTTATTTTATCAATTCAAGATGTCCATACCATCACTTCCGGTGTACGTATGGAGCTTGCGTGGACGGTACGGCGTCTTGCAACGGGGTCTCAGAGTGTGCTGACGACTCCGACGAGTTGCAGCCGGCGTGCCGTAATGATGACAACATTATGGGGTAAGACTAAACACTGAAGTATGGAGTAAGATTAAACACCAAAGTATGGGGTAAGAATAAACACTGAACTATGGGGTAAGATTAAACACCAAAGTATGGGGTAATAATAAACACCGAACTATGGGGTAAGATTTAACGCCGAAGTATGGGGTAAGAATGAACACTGAACTATGGGGTAAGATTAAACACTAAACTATGGGGTAAGATTAAATACTGAAGTATAGGGTAAGATTAAACACCGAAGAATATGAGAATTATGGGCTCAAAAACCACGATACAAAATGTGAGAATATAATATAGAACATACAAAAGGTTTTCATTGAATCAGGTGGATCGTCTAAATTATTCGTTGATATAAAAAAAAACAGAATATACTTTTAGGATTGCATGTGGACGGCAGTCCAAAGATAATTAATTATATGATTACTAATATTTTTAATGTTTCAATTTAGAATCCTTGAAGTTCTTATAAATGAGAGAGTAGAACGTGGTTAGTTATTCTTGTCTTCTTTTCAATACCTTGCTTGAATTGATTTCTTATTTGAATAAAATACATATCAATTATGACTAACTGACTTAAATACACTACACTACAAATGAGAAATGTTAATTTTATAAATCAGTTAATATTATAAAAAGTTTTTGTCGGATCTCCATGAACCAACCCATGGAACCATGCAACTTTGGTATGATTATTAATTAGTGCAATGTTTTCCTTATGAAATAAATATACTATTAAAGTTGTATGTTCAAATATTAAAACAATTCATTTACAATTCCGTAAGAAGTGTCCTTTAAATTAAATTTAAATTAAAAGATAAGAGATGTATATATACATAAGTCTTATATTTTAAATATAATGAACAGGGATAAGTTCAAGTGCGACAACGGTAAACTGATAGAAGTGTACCAGCGCTGTGACGGCACCCCCGAGTGCAGCGACGGTACCGACGAGAACTTGGCGACGTGTGCGAGTGTCGTCTGTCCGTCACACTTGTTCCAGTGTGCGTATGGAGCGTGTGTTGACTCCGGGGCTGATTGTAATAATGTAAGTTGAGGGTAAACGTGAACGAGGTTATATCTGATTCAGGAAAAATGTGGTTAATTTGATTCATGAGGGCATTTATATTGTTGGGACTTTATTTATTGTTTACCCTATATAATGCATACATTATGTAAATATTACTATAATTAATAAGTTCAAAGATCGTAAGTTAAATAATTAAATCGAAAGTTCATTCGCAATTATATTTTAAACAAGTGATAAAGATGTAATTATTTCTGCAGTTGCAGGAATGTGCAGATGGGTCAGATGAGTCAGATGTGCTCTGCAATCGAACCTCAGTCACCACTACCACCACCACTACCACAGAGGCGTGAGTTATTTTCATAATTTACAATATCTAGTTCTTTTATCCCTTATGATATAAATGCGTGAAAATGAAAGATTTAAAATATTGCGGTTAAACCAAATGATACGATCGTGTGGATTGTAAGTTGCCTTAACTTCTATTGCCATACTGAAGGATCATCTTGTAAAATTTAGAATTTCTAAAAATTTTAACCTATTTTTGGATATAAGCATTCTTCCAAAGCTATCAGCAGCAGCACAATAGGTAGAGAACTCAATTTTATTAAAAAAAGATCATTGACATGGCTACCATTTTATTGAAAAATAACATACCTCATTCATTTCAGACCTCCTTCCGCTTGTGTATTACCAAACCATCCCAAATACGGTTTATACAGTATGACTAATGGGATTGAACACGTCAAATATTTCCCGGGGAGTGTCCATGAATCCCTTGTTGTGTTAAACGCCAGTTGCTACCCGGGATTCAAACTTGTAGGGGCGGACCTGCTATACTGCCACGAAGGGTTCTGGTCGAACGAATTTCCTCAATGTGCCCGTAAGCATATAATATAATCTATTATAAATAAACCTTTTTTGATAAATATCTGACATAATCTAAATTTAAAAAACACAGGTACATGTAAATTGGAAAAGTCCGAAAGCGTGGAATACCGCTGCATCATAGGAGACGAACGCTTCGAGGGAACTCGGGAGTGTGATGAGTATGAGGTTGAAGGGACAACGATACAACCAGAGTGCAAAAAACCCAACTACTACAGCCCCACCGACCTGTACTACATGCTGTGTCTTAATGGAGAGTGGAATTACAAGCCTAGATGTGAACCAGGTTAGCTATCTTTTAATGAACTTTTCAATATATTTTTTTTATTATTCTTATCTTTTATTCTTTTATTCAAATACTATGTTAAATATAAAGGTCAAAACCTACGAGAGGAGTTATATCTTGTTTTGATGATAAGTGGTTTTAATTAATGACAATAAGATTTGTAATAATCTATATCTATAATATTTAAATAGCAAATGCAAGTTTGCAACGGCGTGTCAGATACTACCTGTCTGTCACTGCCTCGTAAACCTGATATTATGTTCCATCAAGAAATTTCTAACCTATTATTATTTTTTTTACTTTTGTCGAGACTCCTGTATAGAAGAAAGCAAACTTGCAATTGGAATGCTTTTTTGTACCTACATTAGAAAAAATCCGTTAGTTGATTAGTTAATTAAAGAGTGGCTATCGCATGATGATACATCAGCTTACAATTTTGTTTTTTTTTCTCATTGCCTAATGGTTATCCACCAAATAGCTTGAGAAGAACTCAAGTCCTTATTACGAGTCCGGACAACCCAAACATCATCTTTTAGAATTTGATGGCCTACTTAAAAACTCTGTTTGTTGAAGAAGTCCATATAGCAAGTGACAAATTCCTTCCGCACTGCATAGAGATTTTTACCATCGCAGTGCATAATATCGGACCCTACATCATCCCTACCAAGTAACTTCGTAGTCTTCAGTATAGTTATCAAAGAACTTGTGACACATACAACGAATATTTTTGAATCAACTTCCAATTCCATATGAGTTCCTTAAAAAAAATACCGGATTTAAATTCCAATGAATACTATTGTTTTACGTTATCCGGGTAAATTATCAGAGTGCGGCACGCTGACTCCGCACGCAGAGCCGCTGATGCTTGGGGGACGCGTGGCGGAGTGGGGAGAGGTGCCGTGGCACGCCGGGGTCTACAGCAAGCGCACATCACCACCCACACAGATATGTGGGGCCTCACTACTTAGTGAAACTGTTCTAGTGTCAGGTGGGATGCAGTGTCACTTAATAATACTTTCGTATTAGTCTTGTGTGATATTAATTATGAACTTTCAAGAAAATTTATTTCAATTCTTGTTGTTATACTTCAAATAAATTTATACTTTTTGTTTGTTTGTTACTTTTACCGCATCTCCGTTGCACATATAATTATTGATTCAATTCTGGTGAAACACTTTCAGCCGCTCACTGCTTTTGGTTCAGCCAACACACAGAGCCAGCTGAAGATTACGCTGTGGCGGTGGGGAAGTTGTACCGGGAGTGGGGACACCCATTCGATCGGAATTACGAGCAGACATCTGATGTGAGTTGTTATATAATGACTAAAATATTTTCTTTTACTAAAATAAAAGCAAATAAAAGACTCTCAGATGATTTTTATGCTCGTCTATAACAAAACTTTACATGTAAATTCAAATGACGCCCTTCTGCAATAATATTATCAAAATATGATTAATAAATAGTATTAAAAAAATCTTTCAGGTAAAATCAATTTACGTGTCCCGTTACTACCGAGGCGCCATACTTAACTACCAACATGATATAGCAGTAGTAGTAGTCTCCCAGCCATTTTCCTACCGGCCTTACATACGACCACTGTGTATAAACTTTCCACAAAACTTTAATGACATGCAGCTCAAGAACGGTGATATTGGCAAGGTAAGTGGAGCAATCTGAATTTAAAACTAAATTTAATTTATTTTAGGTTCGGTTTCCAAACTGAAGGTATTCAAGGTCAGTGTAGTGAACAGATAATTCCACTTTCTGAAGCTTTGCATTATTTGCATGACGTCTATTTTACACAATACCTTGCTTTCCTAATGAAGGTGGAATATCACACATTTATACAGATGAAAGTAGAGATGATAAAGACAATGATGATATCCAGTAACATCCCTACTGATTAGTTAGCAGTAATCTTCTGAAATAGATCATTATCTAAAATATCAGGAATCTTTATATATTTATATCTGAAATGGCTATCTCGAAATCATCATCATCATCTTACCGCTATAAAGAAGTGAAAAAGGAACGTCCGAAAATTCAGACTAAATATTTGCATATTTTTACAATCACGATATAGTAATATTACTTAGTCTCAGTAATATTTGATATGAATTTATATCAAAATCCCACAAAACATCTTTATGACTGACTTTTCTCCAACATGATAATATGACATACTACCAACATGGTTAATATGGCTATATCAATCAAATATTTATAATTTTGTAATGTAGTAACGGTGATTATTTTTAATTAATAAATAATTAATCTGCTAATAATCAAACAAATCATAATAAATAAAGCTTTAATTTTTCAGAATTTAATCGACAAGAATAGAATTACATATTGTATTATACACATTACAAAATCACGATAAAATGATTTCAATGTCGTCAGAATAACACTAGACATGGTAAGTTACTAGGATAGGAACGAATTAAGCTAGCCACTAAACTTTTACTAGGAATCTAAGATATTTAGTTAGTTGGTTAGTTATTTAGTTAGTTAGTTATTTAGTTAGTTAGTTATTTAGTTAGTTAGTTATTTAGTTAGTTAGTTATTTAGTTAGTTAGTTATTTAGTTAGTTAGTTATTTAGTTAGTTAGTTATTTAGTTAGTTAGTTAATTAGTTAGTTAGTTATTTAGTTAGTTAGTTAGTTATTTTATTAATTAGTTATTTAGTTAGTTAGTTAGTTATTTTATTAATTAGTTATTTAGTTAGTTTTTTATTTAGTTAGTTAGTTAGTTATTTTATTAATTAGTTACTTAGTTAGTTTTTTATTTAGTTAGTTATTTAGTTATTTATTTTATTAATTAGTTATTTAGTTGGTTAGTTATTTAGTTAGTTAGTTATTTAGTTAGTTAGTTATTTTATTAATTAGTTATTTAGTTAGTTTTTTATTTAGTTAGTTAGTTAAGATTCTTAGGTAATATACGTTTTTGGCTATATTGTTTTTTAATAGATTCCTCTGGTATTTGCATTTACAAGTTATTTCAAAAACCGACGATCAATTAAGATTTATAGCGTATTTTTTTGTTTCTACTTTTACAAATTATACAATATACAAAACACAACAGAGAAACAAAACACCACAGATAAACAAAACACACAGAAATGATTATTAGATGTGGGCAACTAGAAATCCGCAACTGTTTTCGAAATACAAGTGCCTTATTTGTATACATTTCGGAAATACATAAATTTAAATGTATATAATAAATGTATTTATAGTAGTATAGTTATATAACTTCAAGGTTTTTTTCACTAAGTAATGAAAAAAGATAAATATTTTAAAATTTATGTATTTTTTGCAGGTGGCCGGCTGGGGTCTTACCACAGTCTTCACAGGTTCAGAATCTCCTAATCTCAAAGTACTGGACATGCCCTACGTAGACTTTGATGAATGTCTGCGCAAAACTCCGGGTTATCATCAAGACTATTTCAGTGGTGACAAAATCTGCGGTGGTTTTACAAATGGTAAACCATTATTATGTAAATTATTTAATAATTATAACATGCGATTGGGGTAATATTAAAGACATTCATTTATTTTAGGTACCAGCCTGTGTAAGGGAGACAGTGGGGGCGGGTTTGCCTTCGCCATAGACTTCCATGGCCGTACTCGGTATTTCCTTCGTGGTATTGTCTCCACCAGCCCCCCCCTACCTGGTGGGTTCTCGTGCAACATATACACTTTCACCAGCTTCACCGATGTCTTGCAACATAAGAACTTTATCATGATGCATTTGCATTAATAGGAAATCTTGTTCCATTGTCTGAGGTTGTCGAAAACCTTTTGTGATCTTAGTGAGAATCCCGAATTTACTGGTACTTAATTACTGGTATTTGACTTTTGCAATCATTCTTAAAATATTTATAGGATTACTAACAAAGCAATAACATTTAGGTAATAAGTTGATAGTAATTACTCGAACGATGGTATTTGAATGGTTGAATACATAAAAGAGGAGGGATTTTTTTTAAATACAGTGATATGTGTATTAATTTTGTACTAGCTGTTAGTAGCGACTCTGTCTGTATAATCTGTATAGATACTAGCCTAATAATTTATTACGAAGATAGTTAAAAACAAATCATAGTTGTCATTATTTTTGAATTAGATAATATTTTATGGAGTTCATAAACTTTGGTGTTATAAATATTGTTATAAATATTTGGTGTTATAAATATTGTTATATAGTTTATCAATAAATTGTAAATAACTTGATTGAGTACGATGTCAGGCCAAGATGAATTACTGCCATGATAAAGAAGTAAGAGAGAGAAAAAGACGAAAAACTACCAGTCATATTTAATAGCATATAACACAATTAACGACCTTATATACACTCTAACAGACACACAAAGTATCATAGTAAAAAAAGCTGTCGAAGGCAGCTAGTATAGAAAAGTAATGCGCACTTTTCATTATCAAATTTACAGTGTCCCAAGTGACTTCCAATTAAATGACATCACACTTCGCTAACAGTTTTTCAGAATGCGATATTTGAACTAGCGCTCTACTACTAACTAGCCTAGTTGATCTAGCGCTCGATAAATTGAATAATGAAATGCCTGTTAAATGTTCTAAATGAATAATAACTAATCAATGGTGAAAACATTTTCCGAAGCGTGATCTTGTGAGCTGGAAGCAAAAGTTCAGTTTAGAATTTTTCAAGCGAGTGTGATTGGAAAGTTGGTAATATTATATATAATATAGACAGTAAATACTAACCTTCTATAACAATCATATAGTTTTAATAACTTTGTTTTTTTTTTGTCTTAAACAGCGGAGTCTGAGGTTTCACCAAATCTAGATGAAGTTGTTTTACTATTTATGTTATTTTTTTATTAAGTTTTTTTTATTGTTTTTTCATTCCTACTTCGTGCTTAAAGCATATTTATTTATATTTTATACAATACATAGTATATAGCATATTGACATTATAAAATTGTATTATTACGCATTTAATCCATCTGATTCCTACTACTCTTCTGCTCGGATTCGGATTCGTTTCATTTCGCTTTTACGGATACGTTAGCTACTTTTCTCACTGACATGTCCCTTAAATTTTTAAAAGAGAATTCTTTAACAACATTCAGATCTACTGAACAGCTTTTATAATAACAATTTACATGTTGCTTATATGTGAAAATCGGTCTATGTACTGGTCGGGCTGACTTATGCCCCTTCGATTAGTTTTTGTCTGGTATTTATTTGGTGACTATTTTAGTCACTAATAAATTAAAATTAAAAATTAAAATAACTGAATTACCAATTAGATGTATTTCTTCCTTCTTTATATAACGTTTTTCTTTATTAACATTTATTAAAATTTCCGTATCTTTCCTGTATCAAAGGATTTAAATCCCACTATTTGTAATAAATTTTATGTTATTTCTATATTCCCAAATATCTCCAGTATTGTAATCAAGAAAATATTTTTTATTTCAAAAACATTCCCTTTTACGCTTTCTCTACATCTCACAAACTAATTCAGATAAATTAAGTTTTCTTAATAGTTAAATTCGCTTTATATTTAGTATTTGTAAGTATTATTACATGTGTCAGTTACATTCCAAGCTTCGTTAACGTATCCGTGGAAAAAGACAGCCTAGAACTCTTTGTCAGTTATTTTCTAATTAAACGATTCTCGTTATTTGAAATTTTAATTTTATCAAATTCATATTTGTATCTATCTCCACCAGCAAACATTAAAGTTTTCTTTTAGTTTTTTCTTTTTAGATTGATTTCATTTTTATACATTATTTTACAAATTATTTTCTCACATTATCATTCCGCTCTCTCTATATGTATACCTAATAGATAAAAGGTTACTTTAATAACCCACGTATTTTCTACATCTTTGTATTTGTATAACATAAGTATTATGTATATTATTTGTATTGTATTTTATTTCTTATTATATATTTTTTTTCTCTATTGTACCTTTTCTTGTTTTCTACTAGACTTATTGTTTGACTGGTTGAGGGCAACTAGCATTAAGTCCGCCTGCACTGACTACTTGTATACATTTCTGTACAATAAAGATTAAAAAAATAAATAACGAGACTTCGACTTCCAGACTCAGAACAATGTCCATCATACCTATAGAAAGATTCCGGTTCGGAATCGAACCCATGTACTATCGATAAGCAATAAGGGTGAATAATCCCAACCAGTAACCTTTCAAACAATTTTTGATATTCACAAGGTGAATTCTTCCACCCGTTTAGCCATTATTGTAAGAAACATTTCTAAGACTAACATTTAAAATAATTTTCTCATAGAAAAGACTACGTGAAGATAATGTAAAATTATGACATTTTATATAGGACTGCAATCATTCCGATATTTAATCTTGACTTGACTGTGTTTTCTTAATTCGATATTCTAAAGTGCTCTCTGATGGGGCCAGTTCATTATACAATCTATGGAACACTATTTGACCCAAAAAAATAAAGGGAAAAATTGTAAACCAATTAAAGAACTAGCTCACTAACAGTCTTGGCACAATGCAATATTAGTACTCTACTTGACCAAGCGTGAAGTAAATTGTATAATGAAATAGCTGCTTAATTCTGCTGAACCGGCAAACATCGCACCGCCTAATGAAATGACGTCTATCTGTTGTAATGACATGTCAACACGAGCTACGATTTACGACTTCTTTATAGATTTTAGCACTATAAAAGTGTTTTATAAGAATCATTGTTTACCACCTTCATCCTATATAATAATTGTCTATAGTCCAATTGTCTTCACTTATTACACAAAATATGCAAAAATGTAATTAAAAAAAGTAAAAACTAGAGACAGTATGTACATCGATTTTAAACAGTAATAACTTTTTGCAACTCTCTGCCTTTCAAAATTCAGAACTATATGCTCAAATGCGCGGTATTTTTATTGACGTTTGCGTTCAGAAAAACGCAACAACCCTATTCATAATACCTTACCCACCACCACATTTTTCGTTACATTGTTTCTTATTTTATATGTATAATTAAATTTAGTTTTTAACTCAAGATGACGAGGAAAGTATTTGGATGAACTGACTCATAATATGTAATATCTAATATGCTCAACATCACATTGATAAATACCATTTGAGATTGTGAACTTAAAGTATATTTTTATAAAATATGTACCTTTACATACGTAGTATAAGTCAAGTGTGTTAAATTACAATTAAATTTGTAATATAAAAAAAAACTATACGTCCAATTATAGTCATGAATAAAAAAAAAGAAAATATTAAGAATATATGAATAGTTGCAAAGTATTTATTGTTTTATTTTTAACAGACTACGTGTGCTTCTTCCCTTACCCATCTTTAAGCCTTCCATTATAACTTCCAATATAAATAAAGTTTATCTTGAGTTGTTTTTTTTATGACTTTCTGAATTTACGTAATGGCTGCGTAAGTAACAAAGTTTTTATTTTTAATAGTTATTGTAATGGGGTAAAAAATAATTGTGACCAAAAAAAATTGCTAATCGCGGTTTCTTGACTGAAAAATGAATGTTTTGTAAAAAACATACATTCATTGAGAAAATTAAAACGTCCACTTTGACTTTAAAAAATATATATATATCCATACTATTCTTGTTATAAAATAATAGCCTGGTATAATCAATACCGAATAAAATTAAAATAATTGATTTATATTTGCTTGAACATACAATTTATATGAAAATACTCATCCTTCAAATACTTTCTTAACGAAATAAAATAAAAACCTTATTTTATTATGATGAAGTTTTTTTTTAACTATTTATATTTTTCAAGCTTAAAATAAACAAAGCATTTCATTGATTAATCTCTTCTTAAAAATAATTGTTTTAACAAGTCAAAAATACTTCAAATGTTATTTAAAAAAATATATACATATTTATTGTGCTGGTAACTTGAAGCCTTGAAATTTCCCGCGTCTAGATACTTTGATTATCTTATCAACTTCATCCCATGGGAGGAAAAGTTTCAAGCCGTCGCGTTGAGCAGTAGACTGTATAACTTTTCTTTCACAATTGACGTTGCATGTGAAGTCACATGTCTGTGTGGTTGTGTTAAACTGTAACCCTTCTGAACAGATCCCCAAAACTGTACGGTTACCTTCGCACCGCCAGAATTTATCACAGTCGGTTTCGTGAGACCAATGAGCGACGTAACATTGGTTTTGACATTTATCCGTTTGATTTGCGCCACCTTCGCCACCTCCATCTCCAATGCCACCGCTGCCTCCACCTCCACCGCTGCCTCCACCTTCTCCGCCGATTCCACCTCCTCCGCTGCCTCCATTGCCGCCGTCGTCTCCATTTCCTCCATTGCCTCCACCTCCTCCGCCACCTTCACCTCCTCCGCCATCACCTCCTCCGTCACCGCTACCTCCTCCGCTATTACCAGATTCGCAACCAGCGACATTAGGCCAATCACACACCTGAAATTATCAATCAAATTGTATCATAAAATTTAAATATATATTTTAAATAATTCTCATCACAAGACAAGACAAAAATTCTTCCCTTCAAATTAAAAATTATCAAACGCCATTACCCAGAAAAATACAGCTGAAATGTTTGACGCCTAAATTTTTCTTTTAATGTAAGAAAGAAATACAAATATATTAACATTTTGTTACCGTAGTTTTGGAACGAGTTTGTTAAAGTTTTATCAATTACCTCCAATCGGGGATTAAAATGCAATCCCGCGGCACAACGAATCAGTATTTTGTTTCCAAAGTTACATTGGTAAAATAAGTTGCAGTCCGACTCATGAGGAAGATGCAAGTTTATGTGAAAGTCGACTGGACAGCCGTTCGGTAAGTTATCAAAACCACCATGGTTTATACCTCGTATATCTTCAGTTCCAGAATTAATACCGTAGCTACAACCTAAAAAGCCCAGGAAAAGTAGTTTCACTGAAAAAAAAAATTGGCTTTTGTTATTTCATGGAATTTCAAATAATTGTTTGTTAAACAGTGACCTCTGATCTTGTGGAGTATAGATAGAGGATAGTTCCTACCTCGCATGTAGCGATTTAGAAATCAGTTTTTTTTTATTAACTTGTGGGTTACAGCTAACACGAAATAACCTTATAAAAGATCCATAAAAATGTTCAAGAGTTTGAAGTTCATGAACACTATGGCTATGAATAATATGGCTTCATCACCCGTCCATTTAGATTTTTTGCAGATATAATTTATAACATTTTACATACCCAACATCACGCCTTTTTGGCACAGCTTTCACAGGAAACTGCAAATAAAAAATAACGTTCACTTCCACCGCTTCAAATTTGACTATGATAAATTCTACCAATTTTTATTTATATTACCATTAACGATTTATCACTGGTCAATAAATAAATACTACAATAATTATATGGTATCATGTGTCATGACTTACCTAAATCTTCTTATCCTTGTGATATATTTTATCAAAAGACAGCTCAAATTTTATCCCTTGTATTAAATTCTTAATGGAAATAATTGTTGTTTAATGTATGTATGCAAGTATGATATAAAAATACAAATACAAATAATAAATAAAGAAGTGCGTTTGGTTTTGTAAGATAATCATTTTCGAATATATATAAGTCGTTATTTCACAAATCTTTCTAAAATATTTATAAAGGAGCTTCTAAGTGAACAATGATTAAATCTTGCATCTTGTTTAATCCAAGGGCTGTCTGTAAAGACCGATTTGGAAAAGTAAATTTTCTAACAAAAACGGACGACTGAATACAGTTCTTACCAACACTGTCTTCTGCAGCCTTATATATTATATTGGTTATATTTTCATATAAATCATTATTGTAATTTGAGATATCCGCCTGACTTCTAGAAGATGTCTACCCTAAGATCAATAAAGTTTTATGTAGCGCATTTATCGAAAGAAGAATTCCCATCGCTTATTTTAGTCATATATTCTAAGTAACTTTTTAAAGATAAAACATTTTGTTTGTGTAAAATATTATAAATTTAATAAGTTCTTTATTGTAAAAAACCTCTATCTAAAAAATTACTACAAGAGGTCTATAACCCTTGGAAGATATTTTTGTGGCCTTTCTATTGGTAGCTTAGTTTAAAGGATATTTTCCGTGAACCTCTCTAGAATACAAGAGTAGTGATTAAATATAAAACCGCAGATTTATTAAATGTTTGTACATTTTTTCTTATCTTAATTTTAAGGTTAGATATGTATACTTTCCAAGAAGTGTTATTTATTAGTAATCCCAAATGATTTATTACTTGGTAGTATTAAAAGAACAAGTACTACTGTATGTGTACAACCGTATAAACATTTAAAAAATCTTTATTCTTATCTTATTTGCCAATAATTAAAATACAAAAAAATATTGTCAGGCTGAAGTTGCTATTATAACAACTTTTCATGCAAGAGTTAGAATACCCAACAGAATCGGAAGGGAAATCTTATGTTTTAATGATAACAATGTTGTTTTTGTTGTTTCTAACTTTTCAGTATAGATAAACATTGAAAAAATGCCACTACCGAAATTAATGTTTGAAAATATCTATAAACATGTATAGCCATATCTTAAAACATGTATAGCCATGTTAAGCTTATTTAAATTTATATAAATATAAAATGTAAAAAATCGATACGGGCAGGGATTCGAACCCGCGACTACTGGGAAACCGTCCCGTCGCTCTACCAACTGAGCTACCGTATCGCTGTCCGCTTCGGTGAATTAAGCATTCTATATGTGATCGTCTTTTATCGGGTTTCCCAGTAGTCGCGGGTTCGAATCCCTGCCCGTATCGGTTTTTTACATTCTATATTTATATAAATTTAAGTAAGCTTAACATGGCTATACATGTTTTAATATATTTTCAAACATTGATTTCGGTAGTGGCATCTTTTCAATGTTTATCTATACTGCAAAGTTAGAAACATTGGTTAGGATTTTCGAAAGAAACCTATTAGATGTCACCACCGTCCCGATAAAAGACGATCACATATAGAATGCTTAATTCACCGAAGCGGACAGCGATACGGTGGCTCAGTTGGTAGAGCGACGGGACGGTTTCCCAGTAGTCGCGGGTTCGAATCCCTGCCCGTATCGGTTTTTTACATTCTATATTTATATAAATTTAAGTAATCATAACATGGCTATACATGTTTTAACATATTTTCAAACATTGATTTCGGTAGTGGCATCTTTTCAATGTTTATCTATACTGCAAAGTTAGAAACATTGGTTAGGATTTTCGAAAGAAACCTAATAGATGTCACCACCGTCCCGATAAAAGACGATCACATATAGAATGCTTAATTCACCGAAGCGGACAGCGATACGGTAGCTCAGTTGGTAGAGCGACGGGACGGTTTCCCAGTAGTCGCGGGTTCGAATCCCTGCCCGTATCGGTTTTTTACATTTTATATTTATATAAATTTAAATAAGCTTAACATGGCTATACATGTTTTAAGATATGGCTATACATGTTTATAGATATTTTCAAACATTAATTTCGGTAGTGGCATTTTTTCAATGTTTATCTATACTGCAAAGTTAGAAACATTGGTTAGGATTTTCGAAAGAAACCTAATAGTTGTCACCACCGTCCCGATAAAAGACGATCACATATAGAATGCTTAATTCACCGAAGCGGACAGCGATACGGTAGCTCAGTTGGTAGAGCGACGGGACGGTTTCCCAGTAGTCGCGGGTTCTAATCCCTGCCCGTATCGGTTTTTTACATTCTATATTTATATAAATGTATAGCCATGTTAAGCTTATTAAAATTTATATAAATATAGAATGAAAAATAATCCAGTTTATTTTTAGGTTTAGAAACATTGGTTAGGATTTTTGAAAGATACCTAATAGATGTCACCACCATACCGATAAAGACTATCACATATAGAATGCTTAATTCACCGAGGCGGACAGCGATACGGTAGCTCAGTTAGTCGAGCGACGGAATGGTTTCCAAGTAGTCGCGGGTTCGAATCCCTGCCCGTATCGGTTTATTTTTCATTCTATATTTATATAAATTTAAATATTGTTTTAATTAATAATTATTTAATTACAAATAACCCTGTTTAATAAATATTATTTTCAAAGTTTTAAATTGTTTTTAATTTGATCTCAGTTATATAAATGTTGTAATTGTCTTTCTGAACAACTGCACAACTTTCGTTTCGCTGCATAAAACGAAGCTGCCGATTTTCGCCTTCATTGGACAGAAAAATAGCATAAACACCTCAGGAAGTAAAAAAAGAAAGCCTCTAAGTAAAGTAAAATAAGAATCTGAGACATTTCTTATTTTTCCTCCCTAGGTGTGTCATGTACTATACTATTGTAAAACGTTTTACTTTATAGTTGATTGAAATCGATAATTTTAATCTCTTAATCTCGATATCTTATTAATAAAATATATATACAAATTTTAGTATTGTTGTTTCTTAGTACAAACATAATATAATTTTCCAAGAGATAAATGTAATATTGAAATGGATTTACAAGGATGATAATATTACGATGAAAATTTATTGTTATCTGCATGTGGAATAAGATAGGCCCTGATGTATAGCCTTGTGGCGTGCTTATTTTTACAAATTAATTAGAAGAACTTTTTTCATTTAAGTCTACCTTCTAAATTCTTTCATTAATTCTTTTATTACTTAACTAATAAACTTAAAGCCTTGTTTCTAATTTCATAATGTTGAAATTTTCGCAATGTGTTGCATACTATCAAATGCCTTTGATAACTCAAAATTGAAAAAGTTATTGGTATTGAACCTAAAACAGTCTAAACAGAGCAAAAAATATGTCCCTGGGGCGGAATTTATTTAAGAAAGTAGGGAGTTGTTTTAGGTAAAAAGTGTGATATCTGAAGATGGTCATTATTGTGTTTTGTTATTATTAAATATTATTATTTACATATTTAAGATTTTCAATTATATACTGACTAGAGACCGTAAGTACATTAATCTGCTTATACTTATTTCATGTATGTCATGGATACTATTGGACATAAAAATAACTGTAGGAAACTAACTTGGCACCAGTAATAGAGACGGATCTTTATCTTTAACAGTATGTGGGGTAAAACTAAGATTACTAGAAAATCTATATTTATAAGGGTCCTATTGCAATTTACCATCAGCATTGATTGCTAAAAAAAAATCATTCGCTTCCACATTTACTAAAGTACATCTGTTTGATTTCCAAAATGTAAGAA
The DNA here is from genome assembly GCA_959347405.1 of Napeogenes sylphis. Classification (NCBI taxonomy): domain Eukaryota; kingdom Metazoa; phylum Arthropoda; class Insecta; order Lepidoptera; family Nymphalidae; genus Napeogenes; species Napeogenes sylphis. Next base: position 6,338,592 of record OY365788.1, read on the forward strand.
ATTTTTAATAAGCTTTTATTAATTTCACGTGTATGTTTGCTTCTTTGTTAGCTTGTTACCGAATTTTTCGAATGCGACTGTCTCTCAATTCCCACGGACCGATATTGTTCAAACTTTGTACACATATCAAGGAGCGATAGTAAATTAATAATTCGATAAGATTATCTCATTATCCTGGTTAGGATCTTTAGGATTAATAATTATCTTAAGCTATTTTGGCGTGTTTTTTAGTTCTTTAAAACTATATTTATTTATTATTAAGTAACAAATTGTTAATACTGAAATGATGCACTATTTGAGACAGTGCATGTTTACTTGTCATAGATTACTGATGTGTTTTACTATAGATATCAAAGAAGTTAGCAAACACTACCATCTCTTTATAGTTATCTGCAAAAGCAAGCTCTCAATCTCTCAAAAAAAAGCAAGCTCTCAATTGAGTCCAGAATCGCAAGATGAGTCTTTGCGGCACCAGTAAATATGTGGCCACAGTACTCTACACACGACCGGATCTGTGCTTTGTATAATACAAGAAGCTGTCCCGGTGTAAAGTACTGTCGCACCTTCGCAAGTACGGCAAGCTTTCCTGCAGCTGCTCTTGCTCTGGACTCAATGTACCGACCAAAGTTGAGGTTCGAGGAGATCTCTAAGCCTAACAACTGAAGCCGGTCACTGTATTCCAAGGATACATTCTGGAAAGTAGGAGCCAAGGTGAAAGGGCTCCTTTTGGCGGTGAACAAACTCGTCTGCGTTTTGGTGGCGTTGAATTTGACAAGATTGGCATTGCCCCATGCGGAGACTGCCTGAAGTTTCAAACAATTCAAACGTTGCACCATGGCTTCTCTTTCAGATTGTACTTCATATCTACTAGCCCGAGAACTTGGCAGATATCCTTCTACAACTGTGCTGTCGTCTGCATACCCATAGTCACCGGGCTTCAGCAGATCGTTAATGTGCAGCAGAAAAAGAGTTGCAGAAAGAACGGACCCCTGAGGTACTCTGGCATTTATTGTCAAGGGTTCCGAAGAACACCCATCGACAACAACACGAAGAGATCTCTGGCTCAAAAAGTCCGTTATCCAGCCAATCAGACCAGGAGATATACCATACGCTGAAAGCTTGCTTAAAAGGCTCACATTCCAGACCCTGTCAAAAGCCTTCGAGACGTCTAGAGAGACGGCGACCGCTTCTCCGTTCCTCTCGATGGCTTCACCTAAAATATGTGTAGCGTACGCTAGAAGGTCCCCAGTGGACCTATTTCGGCGAAATCGGTACTGTCGGTCACTGAGGAGATCGTTACCTTCCACGTACGCTAGAAGCCGCGAGTTTAATACCCGCTCCATAATCTTGCAGAGTATGGAGGTGATGGAAATGGGCCTATAATTGGCAGGATCGGCACGGCTGCCTTTTTTGGGCACGGGTTGCACGTTGGCAAGGTTCCAGGATTCCGGCACTTTTCCAGTCTTGAAAGAGAGGCGATACAGACGTGTCAATACAGGAGACAACTCACCTGCGCATGTCTTGAGCAGAATGGCTGGTATACCATCAGGACCACTAGCTTTATTCACATCTAAACGACACAATGTTCTCCATACCTCTTTGTTCGTGATGCGGATTTTAGGCATCGAAATACCGCAGTGAGGAAGATGTTCTGGAGAATTGCCAGTGTCTAGATGCAAATTCTCAGCAAACAGAGAAGCAAATACATTCGCTTTCTCTGTTGCTGTGTGGGCCAGGGATCCATCCGGCTTCAGCAGAGCAGGCAGTGACGGTTGGCAGAAGTTCGACTCGATCGCTTTGGCAAGAGACCAGAAAGCTCGACTGCCAGTTAGTCTGACAGAGAGCTTTTCGCCATTTTTAACGATCCGATCAAGACGAGCCTTCCGCAATACCTTTTTATAGGACTTGGCAGCTTGGTTAAAGGCTCTCTTTATTGTACTTACATCCGGAGTTTTGCGGCTTCGAGCATCAGCCCAAATGAGGTATGTCGAATGTTTTCGGTCATGTGCATGACGACATTCGGCATGAAACCATGGGCGAGCTTTGCCACCGATGGGTACGTCAGCAAAAGGAATAAAATACTCCATTGCCTGATGCACCACATCAGTTATAGCATTCGCGCAACTCGACGGATCCAAAGAAGAGAAGCAGACCTGCCGCCAAGGATAAGACGCAAAAAAGTGCCGCATCTCATCCCAATCAGCTGACTTGTATTTTCATACTCGCCTAACACCATGTGGTTCGAAAGCTGGTGGGGAATATGTAAATACAGATTTCACCAGACAGTGATCGGAGGTTTCCAAGGGGGACGTGACCTCTACACGATACCTGTCCGGATCAGTTGTCAGCAGAAGGTCCAGGCAATTGGCTGTATGGCCTACCACATCTGGTACCCTTGTCGCTTGCCTCACCAGCTGAAAGAGGTCCAAGGACAACGCAAAGTTCCACGCTTCTCTTCCAGCATGGTCGGTCTTCAGGTACGGGAACAGCCAGTCCTGATGACAAGCATTAAAGTCCCCCAGAAAGTCGAGCTGCGCCGAAGGGTACTGATATAGAGCCATATCTGCAGCCTCACTGAGATACTCAAATAAACGAGTTGTCTCCTGGTCACCGCTGTGCGAACGGTAGACACAGGAATACAGGATTTTTTCGTTTCCTGTGTCCACTAAAACCCATAGGGAAGAAAAAGTGGGGTCTTCAAGGTGACAGAGACGCTGAATACAGAGGTCGTTCCGCGCGTACACACTGACTCCGGCCCGTGAGCGAAAGTGGTGCTCTAACGAGTAACCGGGATAATCCAAGTATGCAGCGCTCAAACGACATTGTATCTTCGTCTCCGTCAAAAAGAGCAAGTGCGGCTGCTCTGTCTCCAGGTGGTGGTGGACAGCTAAAAGATTTGAGTGCAAACCCCTGATATTAGTGAGGTGCACTTTATATGAGGAGGAGTGCAACCGCTGTGTAACCTTGTTTTTTTTTTAACTTTTTCATAAATAAAACAAAATATAAAAGTGAAGCAGGTGGCAGGCGGGTGACCAAAGCTAATAAACTATACTTGGGTGAGTGTGCGTTCTATCTTTCTGTCGCAATGCCTCCTGCGCGTGATAGCAAAGGAAGATTTGTCAAAGGCCCTTCTCAGGGCCAACCAAAAGGCCCTTCTCAGGGCCAACAACAAGGCCCTTCTCAGGGCCAACAACAAGGCCCTTCTCAGGGCCAACAACAAGGCCCTTCTCAGGGCCAACAACAAGGCCCTTCTCAGGGCCAAGAACAAGGCCCTTCTCAGGGCCATCAACAAGGCCCTTCTCAGGGCCAACAACAAGACCCTTCTGAGGGTCAAGTACAAGGCCCTTCTCAGGGCCATCCCAACCCTGAGGATAGCTACGTCGAGTCCGATATGGACTCTGACCGACGGTGGACCCAATTGGTCGCATCCTCGGATAACGACCTAGGCAAGCCGAAGGGTTCTAGGATTACCTCCGGTCAGGCCGTGCTCTCTAAGAGTACTCGGAAGCGACCTCTTTCAGGGAATGCTTCCTTGGCGAGTGATGCGTCGGATAGCGAATCTGGGACCGATGCTGTACTTTCTAAGTACAGCACAGCCAGTCGTGGACGCTCCTCTGCTTCTGCGTCGAGAGGTGAATGTGGACTCGCACGGGCCAAGGCCAGTCTGCGAATTCTTACCAACGAGGCTAAGGAGGCGAACTTTGAGAAGGAGCTAGAGGCGCGAGCTTTTAGAAAATCTGCGGTCTCCCCAATCGCCTTGGTTGACTCCGATGGAGATCTTATTGAAGGAGCGCCATTGTCGAAGGACCCAGTGAGTCTCGGGGCAAAAGAGCTGCGCGCATTAGCTGGTCGATGTACCGCTTCAATTCTGGAGGTTTCCAGAAAATCTGGGCACCTTCAGGGGCCCATGATTAAGAGATTGAAGGACGCGTCCAGAGATCTTTTAGAGATTGTGGAGACCCTAGCTGGTAGGACTCAAAGCGATGAGGCTTGTCGCTTAAGGGCTGATAATGCGCGCCTTTCCCGAGAGGTTCAGAACCTTCAAGCGGAGCTGAAAGCTCATAAGCGTGAATTCGCAGATATGAGGGCGGCCGCAAAGGGGGTTTTGGCAGATAAGCCTTTATTAGATAACGAATTCATCGAAGAGTTGAAGCGTTCGCTAATCACCTCTGTGGGTGTGTTGGTGAATGCCCGCCTGGAGAATCTGGAGGATCGCCTTTTGCCGGCCAAAAATCTCCGACCTCCTCTGGCAGCGGACCGGAGAAAGGAGGCTGCAGCAGCAGCTGCGAATGGACTGGTGAGCCGGGGCGGGTGTTCTGTCGCCCGTTCGAGCTCTCCAATAATGCCGGTGAGGTCGTCACCAGCTATTGGTTGCCCTACAGGATCCGTAAGTGAGGCCCCAGTGGTGGTTTCGGTGGCATCATCGCAGAGAAGCCGAAAAGAGGTCTCCCGGAAGGTGTCTAAGGCACCACACACCACACCTACCGTTACTTCTTCTCCTGCTCCTCCCTCACAGGAGGTTATTACGGATGGCGAGTGGTCAACGGTGGTGAGGAGGGGCACGAAAAAGCCTCCTCAGTCCTCGCGCATGGCCCAAGCAGGCAAGCCTACGACCCAGCCTCCGAACACCAAGGCGGCTGATGCCAAAAAAGGGGTGAAAAAGAAAAATAAGAACAGAGCCTGCCGAAAAAAAGGCGCCAGAATGCCGTCGTCTAAAGCTCCTGCAGTGCTAATTACACTGCAGGAAGAAGCAGCGGCCAAGGGCGTTACGTACGCCGACATTCTGGGCAGTGCGGCCGAGAAGATTGATCTCGGCCAAATCGGAATAGAAGGCGGGCTAAGGATCAGGCGTTCGGCTACGGGGGCCCGTTTGCTAGAGCTACCGAGAGCGGCGGGCTCGGAAAAAGCGGAGCAGCTTGCGACAGGTTTGCGCACTGTTTTAGACGGGGTGGCCAAGGTCGTCCGTCCTGTCAAGCGCGTAGTTGTGAAAATTAAGGGGCTGGACGACTCGGTCACCTTGGAGAAGGTGATTTCGGCAATCAGTCGTCTTACAAACTTTCCCACTGACGCGATCCACGTTGGTGAGATTCGGTGGGATAGGGGGGATCGTATGGGCGTTGCCTTTGCTCGGATCCCCGTTGAGGCGGCCAAGGCTGTGTTAAAGGCCGGCAGGCTTCTCATAGGCTGGAGCTCGGCCGGGGTCGAGCTTCTCGAGGACCGGCCTATGAGATGCTTCGGCTGCCAAGCACCCGGACACATCAGGGCTATCTGCCCTACCGGCGTCGATAGGACATCGTTATGTTTCCGGTGCGGCCTCTCTGGGCATACCCAAGCCAAGTGCACTGGAGTCCTACGGTGTGCCCTCTGTGTGGACCTAGGTCTACCCGCAGGGCATCAAATGGGGAGCCGTGCTTGCAAGGCTCCCCAAAGCAAAGGAGTTGCGAAGGCAGTTGGTCCCTCCCCTGCTGCCACACACAGTGAGTGCGCACAGGCGCCAGTTGAATCCATGTCACTATGCTAAGCAACATGCGACATGGATTTCTGCAGGCAAATTTAAACCACTCTGCCAGGGCTCAAGACCTCATGCTTCAGTCCATGGCGGAGTGGGATATAAGTGTAGCGGTGGCCTGTGAGCCTTATTTCATCCCTCCTAACTCAAATTGGGTGGGCGATGATAGTGACTCCGTGGTCATAGTGGTGAAGTCCAGCCCCGGCTCTCCTCTCTCCAAATTAGAGACCGGCCCGGGCTTGGTAGTGGCGAAGTGGGGAGAGTACGTCTTAGTAGGTGCATACTTCTCCCCCAACCGTGGCTTGGCTGAGTTCGAGATTTTTCTTGACTCAGTCAGGGCTGCGGTCCGCAGACAAGCGTCGGGGAATGTCATCGTCCTCGGCGACCTGAATGCCAAGTCCGAAGCCTGGGGAAACCGCTTTACGGATGCCAGAGGTAGGGCTGTCCAGATTTGGGCACTCCTCTCCGACCTGTCCCTCCTAAATAGAGGGACCGAACCCACGTGTGTGCGACCGCAAGGGAGTTCCGTGGTGGATGTCACGTTCGCCACCCCAGCGGTTGCACGCCGGGTTATAGGTTGGAGGGTTGAGAACGAGGTTGAGAACCTTTACATCCGCTTTGAGGTCTCCTCCTCCTGCCCAGTTCTGGCTGGACCGCCGCGACAGGGCAGTCAATTTCCTCGCTGGGGCTTTACACGTCTGGATCGGGAGATGGCCAAGGAGGCGGCCATCGTTCAAGGCTGGGCCTTTCCCGATGCCTCCAGCGAGGGAGCTGATGTAGAAGTATTGGCTGGCCGTATGCGCGAAGCCCTAACGCGTATTTGTGATGCGGCCATGCCAAGGGTGGGGCCCAGGCCCCGGCGCCGCAGCGTCTACTGGTGGTCACCCAACATTGCCGAACTTCGGGTGACCTGCTGCAGGGCTCGCAGGGCCTTCGTCCGGTGTCGTCGTCGTCGCGGCTTTGACCCGGTTGTGGAGGCCCAGCTACAGAGCTGCTATCGGGATACGAAGGCAGCTCTGCGAATGGCAATCGCTAAGGCGAAGGACCTGGCTCGGGAGGAGATCCTAGCAGGTCTCGACAGGGACCCTTGGGGACGCCCGTTCAGAGTGGCGCGGAAGAAAATCCGCGCCACTGGTGCCCCCGTAATGGAGTCCCTGCAGCCGGCTTTTATCGAGCGGCTGGTAGAGGGCTTGTTCCCGAGTTCCTTTGGTCACTCTCCTCCTGTGATGTGCCCCCCGATGAGGGGGCGGGCGGGTTCTATCCCGCCAGTTACGGAGGCTGAGCTGGGGGTCGCCTTGTGTCGCCTGCGAGCCCGTAATACGGCGCCGGGGCCGGACGGTATTCCAGGGCGAGTTCTCTGCATCGCCCTGGAGTACTTAGGGGGCAGAATCCGGGAACTGTTCAATGCCTGCTTGCGCATTGGACAGTTCCCGATTGCCTGGAAGTTGGGGAGATTGTGCCTGTTGCGAAAGGAGGGTCTTTCTGACGACAGTCCCTCCGCATACAGGCCAATCGTGTTGTTGGACGAGGCGGGAAAGCTGTTCGAGAGAATCCTCTCCGCCCGTCTCGTCAAACACCTCGACGAAGTGGGTCCCGGGCTCTCAGACGCTCAGTTTGGCTTCAGGGCGGGTCGATCAACGATTGACGCCCTGAAGGCTTTGAAAGACGGGACCCAAGAGGCTGTGTCCGAGGGGGATGTCGTCCTGGCGGTATCGCTGGATGTCGCCAATGCCTTTAACACCTTGCCGTTTGAGACTGTGGTTGAGGCACTCCGGTTCCATGGAGTGCCTCCCTATCTCCGGCGGCTGTTGAGGGCTTACCTGCAGGACAGAGAAGTCCTGTGGGAGTGCGGCAACCGGCGGGTCTATCGGCGTAGCGTTAGCTGCGGGGTTCCACAGGGCTCTGTGCTCGGGCCCGTTTTGTGGAACCTCGGTTACGACTGGCTGCTCCGATGTCCTCTCCTCCCGCGCATGAGGGTGTACTGCTATGCAGATGACACCCTCGTAACAGCGAGGGGGGGTAGCTTTGCGGAGGCGGCCAGGCTGGCAACAGTTGGTGCTACGCTGGTGGCGGACCGTATAGGGCTGTTGGGACTCAGGGTTTCGGTCTCAAAGACTGAGGCCCTACTGTTCCACGGCCCTCGCCGGGGTCCCCCTCGTCGGGCATCCATTTCCGTCCAGGGTTCGGAGGTGGCGGTTAAGGCTCAGATGAAATATCTGGGCCTTACCCTGGACGGCAGGTGGCGTTTCGGGGCTCACTTCTCCTCGTTGGCCCCGAAACTCGTTTCCGCCGCGGCGGCCTTAGGTAGGCTTCTGCCCAACGTCGGAGGGCCGGGTGCTCCGTGCCGGCGGTTGTACGCCGGCATCTTACGGAGCATGGCCCTCTACGGTGCCCCCATATGGTCGGGAGCCCTCACCCGCCACTCTAAGGTCCTCTTACGGCAATCGCAGAGGACCATCGCGGTGAGGGTGATCAGGGGGTACCGTACGGTGTCGTTCACTGCGGCGACACTGCTAGCAAGTGACCCCCCCTGGGAACTCCAGGCGGAGGTCAACGCTGCAGTGTACTGGCACCGGGCCGACGCTCGTGCCAGGGGCGAAGCGCCTGAGGTGGCTAGGATCAGGGCAGGGGCACAAAATGTCCTGATCCAGCGGTGGAAACGAGAGTTGGAGTCTCCGGCCGCCGGTTTTTTCACTGTTGGGGTGCTACTTCCGCACCTCAAGCAGTGGGTGGACCGGCGGCACGGGACTCTGACGTTCCGCCTTGTGCAGATACTCTCGGGGCACGGATGCTTCGGGGGGTATCTGCACAAGGTGGCGAGGAGAGAGGCGACCCCCTGTTGTCACCACTGTGGTGAGCCACAGGACACGGCTCGTCACACCCTGGATGAGTGTGTGGCGTGGGACCGCCAGCGAGAAGAGCTGGCGGTCGTGGTCGGCAGCAGTGTCTCGCTGTCGAGCGTCATTCCAAAGATGCTCGACAGTGAGGACGTTTGGGTCGCCATGGCCTCCTTCTGCGAACAAGTCATTGCCGCAAAGGAGGCCGCGGAGCGGGTCAGGGAGCTAGCCTCTACCGCAGACCCGCTCCGTAGGGTTAGGCTGGGAAGAAGGAATCGGGAGTATGCCCGCCGCTTCCTTTCCCAGCCGTAGTGCCTGGGCGGGAGAGGGGGGTGACCTCTCCCACCCATTATAGGCCTACGAGGTGAGGGTGTCCCTAAGTTGATCGGGGCCCCTCGCAGGGGGTTCCGCCGGAGCGTCACGGTGAGTGCGAAAGCGATCCCGTGACGCTCCACTATGGCGATGAGGTCAACCGTTGGTTTTTTAGTGGGTAGCCTTAAAAATGGCAGCGTCCTCTATGCTGCCGGGTAGTCCCACATAACCCCTCGGCCATCACCTTCCTGGCCGCTGGGATGATGCGTAACGCATTTTTCCAACGACAAAAAAAAAAAAAAAAAAAAAAAAAAAAAAAAAAAAAAAAAAAAAAAAAAAAAAAAAACTGCGGGGACGCCCGAACCCCCCCAGGGATCGCCATCGGGCCTCCTCGTCTGGTCGCCAACCAGCACGATGGAGCCACCCTGGGATTTTTCACAGCTGGCGGGACAGCCTTTCGTGGTTGGCTATCCCACTAATTGGGCCCCCAACTATCTGCGGGCGGCCAGCGGAAAGCCATCGCTTCGGATCTCGCTACCCTCCTCGACTAGACACCCGACAAAACAAACACTAACCCGACGTCAACCGGTTCGCCAACGCACCGCAACTGTTCAGACCCATTTCCCATAAACGGCTTCATCGAGCAACGTGCCGGAACACGACTAGGTCGCTTTGCGGTCTCGACTCGATCGACCGATCGACGACTCTGCCCGATGGGTGGTAACTTTGCCGGCGACCGGATGTTATGGTCTACCACCAAGAAATTCCCTGTATAGGTATATTATATTTTTGTACATAAATACTATTTAATAAATAATATTGTGTAAAGAAAAGATCAAAAGCTATTTCATTACTCGGTTTGATATCAATGAAATCGAATTGTTCTCGCTTTGAATATTATTTTTTAAATGTTTGGTATTGTAGATATCTTAATTGATATAAAATAAAAATGTAATTTCTTCATTTTTAAGCATTTATTAATATTTTTTAACAAAGACATTTCCCTGAAACCAGTAAATAACCAGACTGTATAACAGTATAATTAAAGAAAACAACAAAGTAATCATTTACATATTTCGAAAAATATAAAAAGTATTTCAATTCTATTGCAAGTGATACATCATTATCTTTTAATAGATAATTTAGTTATTACGATTTAAACAGAAGAAAAAACAATACAACGCTACAGCTCAGTTGATAAAACGTTGACAAGTCACGCTGAAAGTCGCAGGTTCGAGTCGTGTCGTGTTGATTAAAATTAATAATTAATTATAATTAATTCACTATTATTGTATCAATGAAATATAATATACAAAGATAAAATTAATATAAATACTGATCTAGACATGAAGACTGCATAGTCATTGAGCATAAATAAATATCATAGTATGAGCATAAATAAATATCATAATGAAGTTTATTTATTTTATATTGTACATTTATGTATTATAGTTTTAAAATATCAATAAACTTTGCTCCTTTCATCGAAACGGGTAGAGTTCCTATAGCCCAATTGATAGAGCGACGGGATGGTTTACCAATGGTCGCGAGTTCAAATCTCTGCCCGTATCATTTTATTGGTCATTCTAAATTTATTTCAATTATTATTTATTGCTTAATATTCGTCATGGAACGGATATTCAGGATGATGAACACTAGAAATAAAAAAAGATTTATCATAATCTAGAATCTAGATACTAATATATACGAATACTGCATGTGTTATGATTAGAAAACGAATTTAAATGTTATACATACAAATGTAAATTAAGTTTTTTTTTTAAAGAGGCTATAGTTGAGCTCAATAGGGTTTATATATCAAATAATGTTTCGATGATAATAGTTTCTTTAGGTTATACCGTTCAAGGTTGTGCAAAATGATAATTCGAAATCATTTCTACAAGGGAATCAATCTATAACATAACATGATAAAACTAACGGCGCGAATCATTAGCGCTGACCTTGAATTCGCGAAAGTCAAAAATAAGGTATCTGAGTTGACTTAGAGGCAGGAAGGACTACAGTTGCATTCCGTCCTCCGCACCGATACGACTCCCTGCGTACTTCTAGTGTACGTTATACGTTCAGTTCAGGTACTCACTCCCACATGCTGCACAATCTACCGTTACACTCCAGTGTAGTGATGAGGGCAATATCCTTGGGTGATAGTTGGAAGTCAAATACCGCGAAGTTTTCTTCAATACGGCTCTCTGATAGTCATCCCAAAGTCAGTGGACTTTGGGATGACTATCACTCCGCGGTCTATCGCGTATCTGTTTAGAAGAGACTTTTGACAAGGAGGATTTTTTTAATGATTTACCTTATGAAATAAAAAAGATAGAATATGGTATATCTGGTTTTATCTAACCTAAATACTATTTTGGTTAAAACTCATATTTCATACAATAGCAAGTTTTGTGATGAATTTACGTGAATATGATTTTTATAAGCTTTAGTAATAATATTTTATAGTGGTTATTGGTATTGTTATTTTAGTTTTGATTTTGATTTTCTGGTTTTTGAATAGTATTTTCATCGTATGAATATGAATGTCATAGAAATGGGTTTGAAGTTAGAACACGAATTAAGAATAGTGGAACTTTTTAAACATAAACAACGCAGACTTTACTGAACTATAAAAATGTATAGAAAAAACAATAGGATTCCTCAATTTACAGCAGTTCAATCAAAACTGACCGAGTGTCAAGTCTCTCCTACAGACAATAAAGTTTTATCTATATTTTATCATTTAACTGAATCAGTTTATAATGTTGCAGCAATTTTATAATATTTCAAGAAACAGTCTAATAAAAAGAATGCTACTTTACTAATGCTATTTTAATATTTAAAAAAAGTAGAGCTCGTGAAGAAATTTGCTGCCATTTCTTTTATTTGTTTATGATCTTTAAAAAAAAAGGCAAATTTATTAATTGTCTGATAAGACGAAGTTCTATTTATAGGCTGTGTTGTTATATTTATATCAGGACTGTTTTGTTTTCTCGTTATCTTAGTTATTAGCTTATCTTTTATTTTGTTGACAATAATATTGAATTTTATATATTATATACATTCATATATTGTATACATTTATAATTTTATATATTATATAATTTTATATTTTATATACATTTCTAACCCATAACGTATAAATAATTAAATAATTATAGGTTTATGTGCTCTGGATTTTATACTTTTATTCACTTCTATTTCGAATGTTTCACAACAATCATTTTACAGAAATGCGTTATCAATAAATAGCTGTTGCCCGCAACTCCATCTGTATTAGAATTTCCCAGTAAAATAAACCTTATACCTTGAAAGTTAATTGTTAGATTTTAACGTGTAGGGAAGGATTTTAACCAGATATTTTTAACAAGGGTCTTATGACAACTTTAACATTGTATGAAAACGGTTGTTTAATGTAAATAGTAATAATATATGAGATTTTAACTTCTAAATGACAATGACGAGTCAGATATAACAAGATATAAAACTGAATTACAACTTTATGGACATTTTTCTTATAAATTATGTCAAATTAACCTCAATTCTCACCTAATAAGTACCTGTGCGACAGTTTTGGATCATCTGCCTGCGATTATTTTGAGGCGTGGGTCCTGGAGCAGCAGTGGGTCGGAGGGTTTCGCCCAGGGGCGACCGGGAGAGCCTAGCGGGGCGTACGCGGTCACCACTATGTCCAGGACAGCACACAACTTCAGCAGCTTAGTTTGGTTCAGGTAGGGCTGGACTTCGATCTGGTGAAAATAAGTGGAGCAATTTGAGTGAGCTGTTTGAACAGTTTGAATTTGGATCAAGCAATTTCGTTTTTTCCTATAGAAGAAGAAACAAAAATAGAATAGTGAATCTCTCACTTACCAGCATTACAGCTACCTTGCGATAAACTCTTAAACTCTTAGAATTCAGAACAATCTTACCTGCAAGACTGCTGGCTTGATTCGAGCCACCTCCATGACTCTTTCAATTAAAGTTTCAATTAAAGTTTCAATTAAAAATTTCTTTCAACTCTCTTATTAAAGTTGGAGATGCCGATGCTCTTGGTAAGACTTTTATCAACGAGAACCTCCATGGCTTTCCACGTATCGATGTAATCAACTGCGGAGGGTACAGCTTTTCCAGCATCATCCACTGGGAAGGGATTGTCTCCTTCCTGAAGAAGAATAAAGATTAATAGTCCGGTCAAATTAGACCAAAAAATTAGGGTGAAATTACATAAATTCGCAACAAGCTGAATTTTGGTACAATTGTTTAAAACAAGATTATAAACAATATCTGAAAGTTTCCCATCATTCCCGTATGTGGAAAAAAAAATATTCAAGGTCAAATGTCAAAAAAAATAGTTTTTCGCGATTTTCAGCAAAACGGTAAGTTTTATCAGAAAAATACCTCAGACTAAAATTGTAGATCATTAAAATATCTATAAAATATATATCAATACTTTTTTCTCACGAGACACCGTTTCGGAGATATCGCAGTGTAAAAAGTTGTAACAGTTGCAATTGTCATAAAATGCACACGTTTCCACGCCACCTATGAGGAAGTGTACTTAGCGCGTTTTTTTTAACGTGGTGTCTATCGTGATATGTGTGAGATTACATATCAGATCTGATAAGTGAAATACAGGACAATTAGAATACTATTCTATCAAAAGAAATAAGGTTAGGCTTCACACACTTAACTGGAAACTTTCCATAACAGCAAAGGTGGTCTGGGCCAAGCGGGAGATGTTTAAATAAATACTTTATATTTATAAGACTATATTCTATATATTTATAGAATATTCTAATATAATTTGATCCACATAAAGTAAATAGTAAAGATGATTGTTTTATATTAAGTAGTATTTTGTTAAAATAAAATGTAGACAGAGTTGCTCTAATTTTTTCTCGTAGTAAATTTGCCAACCTCCATTTATCTATTTATCTAATATTGATTTGCAATTTACAAATATAATTTTAATTGGTTTCCATCAACAAGAATTTAATAAATCGTTTGAATCGTATTAGTAAAATATATCCAATAATAAAATATGTACGATAGAAGTGATTTACCAAATGAATATTACAAAATTAACTAACTACCTTATACGCCTGTGGCCAGTGTATCAAGTACAGGTCGAGGTACTCCAGGCCGAGGTTCTGAAGAGTTGTCCTTATCGCACCCTCCACCAGGTCAGGACGATGTGATGTGCACCACAGCTTCGACGTGATGAAGATGTCCTCACTGAACATTGGAAAGGTTATTAATTGTCTCGTTACTGACATATCTATGCTTTTCGTGAACATTGTATACAGACTCCACCGATTCAGAGAATGGTTTATAGGTAAGTTATTTGGAATTCCATTATTATTTCAAATTACATAAAATCATATCTACAATATACTCGTAGGCTGCAATGAAAATAAATCATCAATCTGGATCAGATCTAGCTGTTTCCTGCAATCATGGATTAAACTAACTAAACTTAGGTAAAAGAAAAGTTTAACTCTCTTTTTTGAGAATTAAACTTTACACAAAATTTTAAACTTTTATGTATGTATGTAAATTATATACAGTTTAAAACTTATTTAGTCTTATACCTTATACTAAGTTATGATGTCAAGTAGTCAGGATATACAATTTCAAATGTGATTGCAAATTCTAAATAAATGGAAATTCTAGAAATGAGACGGGAACAGATCATTACTGCCATTTAGCATTAAGGTTTTGACTGTCATGGTCAATTACTCTAACAATTCCAAAAAAAAAACAAGACATATTGATGCGGTCTTGATTTTTAAGATTTTGTTTTGAGCACTACTTATATTGATAAGTCACTACTTAAAACAAAAAAAAATACTGCAATGAAGTCATCAAAAATTTGTAGATATGTTAAGTGGTGAAATTTGTATAAAAAATTACAATAACATCTTTGTCTGTGAATAGATAAAATAAAATTAATCACAGCTATATTTGTAGCTATTTCAAAAATGTCAAAATTTCTTATTAAATAGAAATTCATCATAATCCCTATTAATTTCTGATTATATTATATAATCCATTTATGAACGTATAGTGTCGAATATAACACCAAAGTTTCTCTTTGGTTTTATGCATTCTAATTGATTTATTGATTTAGTTGTTAAGTTTTAGCGCCTTACATGAATTAATTCTTATACTGTTTTTTTCTGGTTGACTTTCAGACAACATTTTGTGTGTGTGTGTGTGCTTGAGGGTGTGTGTGAGTGTGTGAGTGAGTGAGTGAGTGAGTGAGTGAGTGAGTGAGTGAGTAAGTGCGTGTGCGTGTGCGTGTGCGTGTGCGTGTGCGTGTGCGTGTGCGTGTGCGTGTGCGTGTGCGTGTGCGTGTGCGTGCGTGCGTGCGTGTGTGTGTGTGTGTTACATACCGTTTTACCACTCCCTCTTTGAATTTGGTTGTCAGTGCCGCCCCAATCTCATGTTCATTGCCATATATGTGTGCGCAGTCGATGTGTCTGTAGCCAACATCTATAGCATGCTTCACAGCTTCCGTTACTTCACTTAGCCTGGACTGAAGACATATTCGTTTATAAGTATTTTGTAACATAGGTAGAATTAAGGGAAATCTTACTGTTTTCTGAGAATTATGTATACAACCAAAGTATATGTATATATATAATAATATGTAAAATTAGCCACACACATTGTTACTAAATCAGTAACACTAAATTGTTCAGTTTTTTTGTCATTGTTTTATAATTTTACGAATAATAAATAGAAATACTGTTATAATAATAAAAAACTTTCCGATTGGTATGTACTAAACATGTCATGTCATGTTAATTTTATATTAAAATCATATATTTGGGATGAAAATTAAAGTTTTTGGAGATATTAAACAGGTTTTTTTTTATTATCTTAAGATTATTTTAAGTTTTGTCAATGATTTTAAATAAATCAAATTTAAATTGGTTTTTACTAATATCGTTCTCATTCATTTATGGACAACAGTCAATTTGAGTGGTAAATTTCGTTCTCATCCTCAAGGGATAGGGATGGATGAAGAATGATAAAAAGTAGAGAACTTGGTTATCCAGACTTATCTCTCAGAAAAAAAAGATGATCTTTTTGTGAGATAGTGGTTCCTTTCGAATTAACTATAAATTGTGATATTATATAAATAGTGAAAATAAAAGTGATTTTTGGTACACGAAATCGAAAAGTGAAGTGTATAATAAATAACTTCTAAAATTTCATACATTTTAATTCAAAAAAGATTGTAATATCATATTTGAATATAATATTTCCTTACGAATATATTTTTCTATTTATTTGTCTCATTTTAACAATTTATAACAAAAAAAAAATCACAAATACATTTGATCGCTGATTGATTATGATCATAAATTGCTTTTAAAACTAATGTTAATTCTAAATATAAAAATAAAACTTACCTGCCAGGTTCCCAATCCAATAATAGGGCACTTGTGACCATTATTAAATACGACCCGAGGTACGATAGCCATTTATGATAAGTTTATACCTACTCTTAATGCACTGAAAATGCCTACTTACGATATCATAAGACTAGAGAGGTTATATAAGCTGACTAAAGACCAACTTCACCTTGCACTTGTACAAATGTATTATTAATACATAAATAATTGTAAAGAGTTTGCCTGCGACTTTGCATGTGTCCTTAAAAAGTTTGGTAAAATGTTTAAGTATGGTGCTTCGATATGTGTTGTGTTGTTCCCATGCAATTTTACTATTAAACTCCAGATGAAATAGCCATTGATGATCAGAAGAAGTACTGATTCAGTGTCTTTGTGAATGTAGAGTCTTTGTAAGTAAGAAGTCCCTGTACATACAAAGTTTCTTACACAATGACACAGTTGAAGAAAGTACAGAAGCACAGAAGTAGCATAGATAAAAAGTTTCAAATAAGTCGATTAGTAGATGTAAGTTATTAAACTAATTAGCGAAATGCAAAACAGGGCTTAGGAGAGTCTGTATGTGTGCAAATAACACGCAACACGGGTTACGGGATTCAGAAATGCGTGAAATTTTCAGTAGCCTGCACCCTCATTTGACAACTGAACGCAAAAATAAATAACATTTTATTGGTCAAAGTTTTCATTGTATACTGTTATCAAACTTTTCACATTCATGTCTGTACTACGACCTGTAGGTTCCGTTAATAGTTTATTCTGTTTTGCCAAATTTTATGACAAATATTAGTTTTACTATTTGTCGTTTATTCTTCTTTAATAAAATTATCAAAAGGACTTTGACCGATCTTAGTTATAATTTATAAATAGAAAGAACATGTGGTGGCGTAAATAATAACGGTAAAAAACAGTATTGTGCGGAAAAAACGTCTGGTAAAACCAAGTTTACCTTAGAATAATAATTTATCATTATCATGCCAACGTGTTTTTATTTGGAAAAGTCTAGGAAGATTCTATGCTTCCTTCCACTATGCTAAACTGTTTCTAAACAAATATAAAAATGACACTAGGTTACATATCTTTTGATGAAAATATTGTAAATCTTTATTTAATGAAAAAAATATTAGGTACACAAACTACAATTGTACGTTACAGTATAATGTTTACACATTGTGTATGTGTGAGTAACACAAAATGTCACATTACTTCATTGGGTACATTGACTCTTTCAATCTCGATCTCAAATGGCATAGAGTTTAATGTTCAATGTGTCTATCGAAAAAAAAAGAGAAATCAAATGAGGGTATATGCCTCTTTCTTTTACATATGTGATAAAATAAAGATAGTTTGATTGACATTCGCATTCACCTATGCCTATGCCTATGCCTATGCCTATGGCTCCCCTCTACTTTGGAACTAAGTCAAGTAGTCCCAAAGTTGGTTGTCATTTAACGGTATAAAATAAAAATAAAAAAAAAAATGTTGGTCCAAACCGACTTAATAAGTTTCTATTTTTAAAGGTATTATAAAATATGTATGTTAATAAAAGTTATTTTCAATTCATCACTAGATAAACCAGATCAGAGACCAAGCGGCGTGCTGCAGATCTTGAATTTCATGTTGTACTTGTCTGTCTTTCTTGTCCAAAACATTAATCTTAGATTGCTTCCTACAGCCTCAGCAGCCATAGGGTGGTAATTCAAGTTCTCAAAAAGGTTTTTTATTTGTTCCAAATTTAAATTTACCAACATTTTTTACTAGCATTATAAAACTGTCGGGTATCATAAGAAAAAAGCATTTAAGGCGGAAAGTTTGTAATTATCTTTTATTGTATTGAACTTTTACGACTTCAAGATCAACCTGGAAGTTCGTGAATCGTTTAAAAGAAAATCAATTATCTTTTATGGACAAGACGCTTTCTGAAGCAATAATTATATAAAGGTAACTGACATAACGAGGTAGTATAACGTAACTAAAATTTGAAGAATGAAGACAGATGGGGTTGTCCTTCCCTGCTGTTGCCAAAGAAAACGTAGGTACAAGTGAAAAAAAAATACGTAAAAAAAATACGACAAGATTGGCGACATTCTGTAAATTTGAATGGGAAGAGCTTAAAATATTCCACACAACTTTTGCTGTTTCCCGCTGGATATAGTATAACCTCAACGATGTTCAGAAGCAGGCGAGCGTGGAGTAGTGCCATTATTCCCACATAGCTTACGATATCATAAGAGATGACGAATTTTGCACTTATGAATTTGATCTAATAACAAAGCGCCCGACAGGATTGCTTAAAAAACGAACCACAACCTACGAAAAACAACAAAATGAAAAGCGCTGCAAAAAATTGATCGCTTCCTTTTTTCTTCGTAACAGGATATCTATCTAGCATCAATTTTCTTGAAATCTAGCATTAAAATAGCATCTATACCGAATGCTTGCCAGATTTTTATTCATATACTTAGATATTTATTGCCTATGCACTTAAAATATTGTCGCGCAAGATCATTGTGGTGAATTTAACAATAATGTCTTAGGCTGGCATTTCTTTCCTAGCAGGCACTAAGCATTCTATGTCTTTATGCTGCTGAATTTGTACCGTATGTATCTAAAGAAATATCTGTAAAGTATCTTACACTTATTGGAATAATTTACAGAGATAATGACGTTGTCTTTTGAAACAAAATTTATAAATAACTTAATCGCAGTGACTTGTATGTCATAAAATGAAACAACAATAGTTCAACGTTCATTTCTAAAACACTTTATACAGATATAAGAATAAGGAAATTAGAGATAAAACTTATTCATACAATATATCAGACAATGATGGGCCATCGTGTCTACAATAGACTGTTCTTGCAACATTGTGAAACATTCACTTTTCACTAGAATGTTATTGTCATTGTTGCAATATATACGATCATTGCTTTTAAAAATACAAATCCAAAATATACTCTTAATTTGTTAGGTATTGTCATTACAGTCTCGTGGAGACGAAACATTTTCAGGTACTTCATTTGAATCTTCACCGATGTCATCTCTAATACCTCCTCCTCCTCCTCCCAGCATACCCTGGGTGAACAAAAATAAAGAATTACTTATTAATGCAAAAATATGTCAATGATGATTCGTTTAATAACAATAGGAAATCACTTGCTCTTAAATATTTGGAGTGTTTAATGGCTCATATTAATATACAAGCAATCCTGGTCCCATTGAATCGATTAAATTTGCTGTCAGTTCCTTGAGATATCAGTGAAGATACTAGATTTTTTTTATTGAATCTTTCCAAATAGCTCTCTACCAGCTTCTATACATAGTTTAATTCGTCTGATCCCATTCAAAAATTACATTTTGCAACCTGGAACATTTACTTTCTCAACAGTCTTCTCTTAGAAGAAGAAATCAGAGTAAAATCAGAGTACTGACTGGCGTTTAGTTTCTGGAACATATTCATAAATGCAAGATATCATGAAATCGAAAACACAGCGGGAAGAAACTACTTTGAATTCTTCAACCATCACGATAGTTCTTCTTCTCAAAGGTGGACGGTTATAATATTATAAATATTTCAGTTTCTAATCTGCAGATTGTGTGATTCTTAATCTCCTCGATTTTGTCCTTTACATTTAAGCGTTGTTGTTCAGATATTGTACGAAAATGTCTCCCAAGCAGATTTTTTTTATGCCACTCTGGTTACATAATGTTGGTAAAAAATATATAACTTAAATATAACTTTTGTTTTTTAAGGAAATTTTCAAATACATTATAAACCGTCAGCGTTTAATGACGCATTTTTTCGCAAAAGTTTATTAGAAAACTAAATAACCGCGTAGATAATGTTTAAAAAACAAATTAGGGTGGATTATCAATTTTACATTACTTTCAAAAAACTATTGACAAAAATATCTACATTGAATCTGTAAGTTGAGATGTGACTTATACCGGACAACACGAACATAGAAGGCAAGTGACAAGTGCAATGCAAGATCCACAGCACGCTGCTGGGCCCATACCAGCACCCGGTGACACTTGAATAAGATATTCGATCAGTATTTGATAAATATTATTAATTATACCTAAAATAATAACAACCAATCATCATAACCATTTAAATATGTGATATTATTGTAAGTTAGGGGATTCAAGTCTGCTACAATGGATGGGTACTAAAATGATGATCAGTTGAAGTTATTGTTTTACCGGTTTTATTTGTACATGACACTATAATCGATTTCTTTAAACTGACCTGGGCGTGGATAAGTTCTTCCTCCAGGAAAGCCCTGCTGCGGATACCCACCAAAGACCAAAGTTCGGAAACATTTGTCCTTGAGGATATCCTAGATATCCTGGATAGCCTTGTTGAGGGTATCCTTGGGGGGGATAATTGCCCTATTGATAAAAAATACTATGACGATTGCAGAAATTTAAGAATTTTGATATTTAAAACAGAATATGAATAATTCATAACACAGACTGGCCTCGATACTGCGATTTTGGGATACCTAATAGATTTAACCTTACCTACAGACAAGAGTATGAAATAAACTATTTAGTTCATAATCCTACCATCCTCCATATTGCCCTACCTATCTAATTGTTCACAAACAATTTTCTAGTATTTTTCTACATATTAAAGAACAATCTTCCAAGTAGTTATCAGTCTGGCTTTCGTCCGGGTCACAGTACTGCAATTGTTATCGGCAGCTTGCTTTGTTTAAACAAAATTGAATCTTGTAATCTGTCGCCAGTAATATACAATGGCGGTAACATACCTCTTACGTCGTCAGTAAGAAATCTAGGTCTTCGTTTGGACAACACACTCAGTTTTAATTGCCATATAATTAAGTTATGTCAAAGAGTCACATACTCGTTGCGTTCGTTTTATAGGCACAAAAGCTTTCTATCCATAAGGACCAAAACTCTGTTAGTGCAGCCTCTTATTCTTCCTCTTATGGACTATGCTGAAGCCAATCTAAACAAATTGGATCGCCTAGTCAATAGTTGCATTCGCTTCATTTTTAGTTTACGTAAATTTAATCACATTTCAGAATTTATAAATATAGAATGTAAAAAACCGATACGGGCAGGGACTCGAACCCGCGACTACTGGGAAACCGTCCCGTCGCTCTACCAACTGAGCCACCGTATCGCCGTCCCTCTCGGTGAATTAAGCATTCCATATGTGATCGTCTTTATCGGGACGGTGGTGACATCTATTAGGTTTCTTTCGAAAATCCTAACCAATGTTTCTAACTTTGCAGTATAGATAAACATTGAAAAGATGCCACTACCGAAATCACCGTCCCGTAGTCGCGGGTTCGAGTCCCTGCCCGTATCGGTTTTTTACATTCTATATTTATAAATTTAAATAAGCTTAACATGGCTATACATGTTTAAAGATATTTTCAAACATTGATTTCGGTAGTGGCATCTTTTCAATGTTTATCTATACTGCAAAGTTAGAAACATTGGTTAGGATTTTCGAAAGAAACCTAATAGATGTCACCACCGTCCCGATAAAGACGATCACATATGGAATGCTTAATTCACCGAGACGGACGGCGATACGGTGGCTCAGTTGGTAGAGCGACGGGACGGTTTCCCAGTAGTCGCGGGTTCGAGTCCCTGCCCGTATCGGTTTTTTACATTCTATATTTATAAATTTAAATAAGCTTAACATGGCTATACATGTTTAAAGATATTTTCAAACACATTTCAAAATATCGTCTTAAGCATAAATGGCTTCCTATCCGTAAAAGAAGAATGTTAAGAACTCTGTGTCAGTTATTTTCCATTTTAAATAATCCACGTTCTCCTCAGTATTTAAAGTCCAAGTTTCAACTTTTGCGGTCGACTCACGACTTTCATCTCCGTTCTTCAACCAACCTAAGTTTATTTATCCCTTCGAACCATTCTGGTTTTGTCTGATTCCTTCACAGTACACGTCATAAAAGTGTGGAATAGCCTCCCTGATGCACTTCTACGTGCTCCCAATAGACAAGTATTTAAGAAACGCATCACAGAATATCTTCATGAAAGATCATACTATTTATTTAATTTTTTCTATCCTGTTATTACATAATATATTTGTCTGTACCTACAATCATGGCTTAGGGTGTATTATTAACGTATGTACTTAGTTTATTTTATTGTTGTATGTATGTATTTACTATATATAATATTTAAGATTATAGCATTATTGATATGCTTAGTTTTAGTGCTTTTTTCCGGTTTATTAATTTGTTACCCTCAATGTTTTATTTTTCTGTTTGCGGTATTAGTTGACCGGTAAAAATGCTTTGGTATTAAGTCCGCCAAATATACTTTATCTTGTACAGTGAAGTATTAAATAATTAAATAAATAAATAAATATTTATGTTCGTATGCTAAATTTATCACAAGCATTGCTCAGCATGGCTATGTTTATTGATATTTTCAAACATTAGTCCTACGTCACTTTAAATTGAGTTACTAACTTGACCTAAGTTATATGGAGGTCCATATTGCCCAGGGCCTTGAGAGCCATTACATTGTCCAGGAGTTTGGCCTCCAAATGGTCCAACATTTTGTCCTCCAATTGGACCGGTGCTGGGGGTTCCAAATGGTCCAGCATTCTGTTCTCCACCCGGACCGGTGCCAGAGGTTCCAAATGATCCAGTGTTCTGAGCTCCAAATGTACCGGGACTTCGGCTTCCAAATGGTCCAGTATTTTGACCTCCAAATGGACCGGATGCATGCCTTATACAGGCCACTAGCACATCACTCTACACTTTGTGGTAATTTGTAAAAACAAAATTCAAACTAAGAAGTAAAAAATATAGAATGTAAAAATATATTTTTTCTAAACTAGAAGATATAAATGACTCTGTTTGATTTTAATATTATATTATATGGATTTTTAACTTAATTGTTATTTGCATAACCAAAATACTCCCACAACAGGTTATGGGCCCAGTCCACCTAAACTGCGCGTAAGATAAAATAAAATAAAATAATATGGCTTCGTATTATAAAATAGAGCCATTGCAGAAGCATAACTACGACACGTGGAAGCTTCAAGCGCAAGCAGTTTTAATCAAAACAGGGTTATGGAAATACGTCGATGGCACCGAGATTCACCCATCGCCAGAACATATTGAAGATACCAAGATCTGGCTACAAGGTGATGTAAGTGCTAAAAGCGAATTGATCTTATTAGTTGATCCCAGTGAGTTAAAACAAATAAAAAATTGTACGACGTCAAAAGATGATTGGGATACACTAAATAGCGTTTTTGCTAGTAAAGGACCGGCTCGCAAAGCTAATTTGTTAAAACAAATTGTCTTGGCTAAAATGAAAGACTCAGACGATGTTCGATGTCACCTAAATAAATTCATGGATGCAGTCGACAAACTAAAAGACATGGATATTGAAATACATCAAGATTTACTAAGTATTATTATGTTGTATTCCCTTAGTCCAAAATATGAAAATTTTCGAATCGCAATCGAAACTAGAGACACTCTCCCTACTCCTAAAGATCTTAAAATAAAGATATTAGAAGAGAGTGAAGCCAGGAAAAATAAAACAGAAGAAGAGCAAACATTCTTTACAAAAAAGAAAAATAAGCACATACCTTATTGTAAAATTTGTCGAAAAAAAGGTCATTCTGTAGAAAATTGTTGGAAAAAAAAAATAACTAACATAAAATAAAAACACATGCTGTATCAAATTTAGTCCACACAAGTTTTACGGCAGGAATCGAAAAACATACAGAATGGTGTTTAGATAGTGGAAGCACAGCTCATATGTGTTCAGATAAAAACAGATTTAAAAAATATTTTCCACAAGAGAGAGGAGAAATAAACTTGGCTTGTTCTGACAACAGTGCACCTATAAAAGGTGAAGGTAATATTGATATAAAATTAACGAATAACAATTCAATAACATTAATTAACGCGCTGCATATACCAAATTTACAAACAAACCTACTATCAGTATCAAAAATGACTGACAAAGGATTAAAAGTAATATTTGATAAAAGAGGAGCCATTGTCAGAAATCGTAAAGGTAAAATTATTTTAAACGCCAAGAAGAAAAATAGCCTCTATTATGTTGACGATAAATGTAAACACAGTGTTAAGGCCTGTTCAGAAAATGAGGATCAAATAAATAATATAGAAACATGGCATAAAAAACTGGCACATATTAATGAAAATGATTTTAAAATATGTAGCAAAAACATTTTTTTTACAAGGTTTTACCTTAAAAAATAATGAAAAATTAGGAAATTGTGCAACCTGTATAAAAGGTAAATTTTCCAGACCTCTATTTCCTAAATCTGACAAAAACAGAACTACTGAAGCGCTAGAAATCATACATACAGATGTATGCGGTCCAATGCGTACGATATCACCAGGAGGCGCAAGATATTTTGTTACATTCACCGATGATTATACAAGGTATACAAAGTTTTATTTTATGGCTCAGAA
The DNA here is from genome assembly GCA_959347405.1 of Napeogenes sylphis. Classification (NCBI taxonomy): domain Eukaryota; kingdom Metazoa; phylum Arthropoda; class Insecta; order Lepidoptera; family Nymphalidae; genus Napeogenes; species Napeogenes sylphis. The sequence goes on from OY365788.1 coordinate 6,363,151, forward strand.
AAATTGAAGTTTTTAAGTATTTTAAAGAATATAGAAATGAAGTACAAAACTTTACAGGTAAGAGAATTAAATATTTACAGAGTGATAATGGCATAGGAGAATATTTAAATAATGAGTTCACAGATTTTTTGAAAAACTGTGGGATTCAAAGACAATTATCTGCGCCATATACACCGCAACAGAATGGTGTAGCAGAAAGAAAAAATCGCACACTCCTTGACAAAGCCCGCTGTTTATTAATAGAAGCAAAATTGCCTGAAAAATATTGGGCCGAATCTATAAATACAGCAAATTATTTAGCTAATAGAGTGCACAACCAAACCATTGAAGACACACCTTACAGAAAGTGGGTTAATCGAACTCCCTCAGCTCGACATTTACATATATTTGGAGCAAAACCATTTATTTTAAATAATGATAGGAGGAGAGGAAAATTTCATCCCAAAGCGATTGAAGGTATTTTCATGGGGTACTCAGAGTCAGCTAAAGCATATAGAATATGGGTTCATAAATATAATAAAATTATAGTTAGTAGAAACGTCAAAGTATTAAACAAAATGCATTATGAAATTAAAGAGACAAAAGAAATATCAGAAAAAGAACTACAAATAGTTATAGATAGCGTAGAAAATAAAGTCTCACTTCAAGAAGAAAACATAACTTCAAAACTTTCAGATACTAACACTGATGGTGAAAATAATAGAGAAGAATCACCTTCAAAAATTTACCCGGATGACGAAAATAATAGAGACGAATCTCTAAACGAAATCATTTCACCTGAAATAAATGAAAATGATCAAGAAATTATAACCGATGGAAGACCTAAACGTAACAGAAAGGTTCCAGCATGGACAAAAGATTACGGATTATCTGAACCTGAAGAAGAAAATTATTTTTCATCTCTATGCATTGATGATGAAAAAAATGAAACTGAAGATTATCATGAAGCAATTAAATCAGAAATCAAAGCACATATTAAAAATGGTACATGGGAAATAACAAAGAAGCAAAATGATTTCAAGATTTTAGATTTTAAAATGATTTTAAAAAAGAAAATAAGTTCCGAAAATAAAGAAATAAAAAAGGCAAGATTAGTAGCTCGTGGTTTTAACCAAAGAAAAGGTATTGACTACCACGAAACATTTGCTCCTGTAGCAAAACTAAGCTCAGTGAGGTCAGTGATTGCAATGTCAGTAGAAAAAGACATGCAACTACATCAAATGGATGTAACTACAGCCTATCTGAACGGAGATTTAAACGAAAAAATTGCTATGATACTCCCTAACTATTTAAAAGATGTTTTGACAGAAATACTATTTGAAGAAAATCAAGACAAAGAATTGACTGAAAAAACTAAAATAATGTTACATAAAATGAATAATTTCAAGGAAGATAAAGTATGTTTACTTAAGAAAGCAATATATGGCTTAAAGCAAGCAGGTCGTCAATGGTTCATAAAGTTAATTTCGAAGTTAAAAGAAATGAATTTTAAACCAACATCTGCTGATCCTTGCGTATTTATTAAAGAAGAAAATGACAAAGACCAAACCATTGTGGCAATTTACGTTGACGATATTTTAATTGCGTATAAAAAGAAAGAATATTTGAATAATGTAAGAAATTATTTGAAAAAAGCATTTGATATGAAAGACATGGGTATACCAAAAAGATTACTTGGTATTGATATAAATGTAAGAAAAAACGAAACAAAACTAAGTCAGTCTGCTTATGTTGAAACAATTTTGAAAAAATTTAAAATGGAAGACTGCAAAAGTGCTTGTACTCCACTCGAAGTAAGCACTGCACTAGAACCAATGAAAGAAGAACATTCACACTTACCTTACCAAAATCTAATCGGCTCTCTTATGTTCTTAGCTATTGCAACCAGGCCAGATATTATGTTCGCTGTAACCTATTTTTCTCAATTAAACAACAGTTATGGTGAAGAATATTTTAAGTGTGCTAAGCGAGTTCTCAGATATTTGAAAGGCACAAAAGATGTAGGTCTTAATTTTTAAAAGACAGGAGAAGAACTTTATGGTATGGCAGATGCTGATTGGGGATCCTGTAAACTTGATAGAAAATCGTTTTCAGGATATTGTTTTAAATATGCAGGTAGTTGTATCAGCTGGACAACCAGAAAACAACGATCTGTCGCATTATCTACAGCAGAAGCCGAATACGTATCTTTGACTGAAGCTGCAAAAGAAGCAATTCATTTAAAATCTCTATTTAATGATTTGGGCATAAATCAAGATAAGATTATTATTTGGAACGATAACCAAGCAGCACAGAAACTCAGTCAGAACCCGATAGTTTCGTCTAAATCGAAACATATTGATTTGAAGCTGCATTTTATAAGAGATTGCATACAAGATTGTCATATTAATGTTAATTATCTACCAACAGAAGACATGGAGGCAGATATGTTGACAAAAGCATTGCATGGACCACGGTTGTCTAATCTCAGACAAAGAATGGGACTCACTCAACTGTAAATAGTGATGTGAGGAGGAGTGTTGAAATTGTGTACATACCTTATACAGGCCACTAGCACATCACTCTACACTTTGTGGTAATTTGTAAAAACAAAATTCAAACTAAGAAGTAAAAAATGTATGTCAATGAAAATATAGAATGTAAAAATATGTTTTTTCTAAACTAGAAGATATAAATGACTCTGTTTGATTTTAATATTATATTATATGGATTTTTAACTTAATTGTTATTTGCATAACCAAAATACTCCCACAACACTGGGGCTTCCAAAAGGTCTAGTATTTGAACCACCAAATAGACCGGGACTGGGGCTTCCAAATGGTCCAGTATTTTGACCACCAAATAGACCGGGACTGGGGCTTCCAAATGGTAGTATTCCCGCCTCTAAATCCACCCGGATTATAAATAAAACCGCTACGTCCATGGCTGCCTGGCTAAATATGCATAGTTGTATTGATCAATATTTATTTATAAACCAAAACATATCAAAAATATTTTATATCTATTATTTACCAAATTGACCATATCTTTTTTCAAAAACGTTGTTGTTTTCTTTGAAAAAATCTGAATAGTTTACTTTTTCGCATTATTGAATGGAAGACTACGTAACATGTTGTTATCAATAATAAAATAATTACATCAAAAGAAAGATGTAAGATATTGAGTTGTGTCATTTTGAGGTTTGTCTAAAAACAGTATCATATACTTTAATAAGAACAAAAGAGGCAAGAAGTAGTAAAACTTCTTGGACAATTTTTTGTGTAAACTGATAATGTTACATTTCTTTTCTAAGACAAATTTGGTTTTGCCAGGAGTATAAGATTTTCCTATATCATTCAAGCAAACAAACTTTTATTTCTATTTATAAAGTTTTAATAAGTTCGGTCAAGATTCTTTTAAAATATTAACCAAAGACGGACAAAAAAGAGACGGATAGATAAAAATAAATGCTTTAAAAATTTTAATAATGATTTTCTCTAATTCTCAAATTAATAAAATCAAGGTGAAACCAATTGGACTTTTTTACGTTATTTACGTATTATTTTTCAATTCCTCCTGATCCCGTACCTTACTTGCTAGTTAATACCACATATGATCTTGACCTTTAATAAATCATTTTTTATTGGTGAAAGATAGGGTTAGGACTTGTTTCAGTAATACACAGTACTTGCACGTCTTTTTAATATCCAACAACTTGTAATAGAATGTTCGAGAGTAGTCCTTACAACTCGTTTTATAATATTTTAACTCCACTCCACTCCACTGCAGTCGCCTTGAGTAGGCTTCTGCCCAACGCCGGAGGGCCGCAAGCTCCTTGCCGCCGGTTATACGCCGGAGTGGTAAGGAGCATGGCCCTGTACGGTGCTCCCATATGGTCGGGAGCCCTCACCGCGGATTTCAGGGCCCTTTTGCGTCGCACGCACGCTGCGGCCACACTCCTGGCGAGCGATCCGCACTGGGAGCTACAGGCGCGGGTCCTCGCCAGAGTGTATTGGCACCGGCCGGAAGCCAGGGTCGGGCGGGTTAGGCTCAAGGCGGCTCGGATCAGGGCTCTAGCTTACCGAGCCCTGATCCGACAGTGGTCTTAGTGTCGACTTAGTGTCGAGTGCCTGGACGGGAGAGGGGGGTGACCTCTCCCGCCCGTTATAGGCCTACGAGGTGAGGGTGTCCCTAAGTTGATCGGGGCCCCTCGCAGGGGGTTCCGCCGGGGCGTCAGCGATCCCGTGGCGCCCCACTAAGGCGATGAGGTCAACCGTTGGTTTTTTAGTGGGTAGCCTTAAAAATGGCAGCGTCTTCTATGCTGCCGGGTAGTCCCACATACCACCTCGGTCATCACCTACCTGGCCGCAGGGATGATGCGTAACGCATTTTTTACATTGACCTTGACAATCCTAAGCAAAGTTACACCATCGAAATCCAAATGATCTGCTTATCGCAGGAAGAGCTTGGATGACGTCACGTTGCTTAGTCTTGCGGATGAAGAATTTATGAACTGGAGTGTTCTCCTGGCTTGTATTATTTTGGCCTTTTCTGTTGCACTCCACAAGGCAAGATAGTTAGCTTCTGGTATTAATATTTAAACATTTACAGTGATAACTTTCTAAGAGATTTCAAAAGTGATTCAGACATTGGACAAACAAGAAGACAGCCCACTTGAAGCTAACAGGTGTCTTTCGTTAGCTACAGACCCTATAAAACCCTTTAGCCCTGCAGTTAGACCGCAACGCAGACTTTATTGTACAATTTGAGCACCCGTGGTAAAAAACTCATTTGGAACATAACATGTCGAAACTTCGGTGGTTCCAAGTTATGTAGATAAAATATCCTCCGATAGCAAACAGTGCTATGGCAAAACGAGGCGGTTGGCACCATATCAATCATGTCTTTTAAGGTGAGCACAATTTAAAGTTATAGAAATCAATAAATATATATATTACATAGTTCAGTACATATTTAACCACCCAGTAGATCATGTGGTTACCGCAGGCGCTTAACGTATAGCGGCGGAATGGGGCTCGGGTTCGATTCCCCACAGGGATAGGCTTGTATGTGTCGAGCATTGATGTCTGTATTTCTAGGTTTGGTAGTTTATTAAATATATTTCCAATATTTATAATGTGTATTTCTATGTATTTGTATCGTTGTCAAACACCCTTAACACAAGCAAAAAATTTGCTTTTTTAGGGGTTAGATCAATGTGTGTAATTTCTCCTGTGGTAATATTATTATTATTATTTAAACCACCAACTTGCTTCACACCAATTCAATGAGTCATAAAATAAAACATCAATACAAATTAAAATTAAGGTTATTTACTAAAATAACGTATATGAATAAAAGAAAAGGCAATTAGATATAAAAGTTATTAATACAATATGACACAAATGATGGTCCTTTTTGTACAAAAGTTAAAACAGTTCGTTCTGAAATTTTTGACCGCGCACTCTTCTTCATATGTCATGAGTTTTTTGTTAATGTTCATCATGATCCATTGGAGATGATACATTCGCTGTTTCAGGTACTTCATGCTCATCCTCGCCAGCTTCATCTTCGCTCCTCATACCTGCTCTTCCAGCGCCCTTTATACACTGAATATGAAAAAAGACAGAAATAAGTTACATCAGGGTACAAGTTGAACTTATTATGGCAGTGGTAGGAATCCCTATAAGTTTTCTTAAACAAAATTTATAGGGATCCGTTTAATAACTTTAGGAAATCATTATTAAAAAATATACTCTCCAAAAGCCGTGATTAAAAACCAAGTTTTCCTAAACCACTTTCTTTTAAACTAGTTTAATGGTTTAAAAGAAATTTTAGTTTACTAGTGTAAGTATGTAAATCCGTTATTAAATGAGTTGTCAGAAGAAATATTCATACTGTGGATTTAATTTAGAGAGCCACCTAAAGTTGATTATTAATTAATATAGACAAAATGCATTTAATCTACATTGAATCGTCAAGTTGTGAACTATACCGGACTACAAGAACAAAAAAGACATGTAAGGCATGCCATAAGAGATCCACAGCACGCAGCTTGGCCCAGACCACCTCCGGGTGACCCTTGAAAAAAATATTAGGTCAGTAAGCTAACGGTGTAAAATATTAATAATAATAATAATAATAATAATAATAATAATAATAATAATAATAACATGAGGACAAAGTACACCATTGATCGAACCCCTAAGTAAGCAAATTATTCGCTTGTGTTAAGGGTGTTAGACAACGATACAAATACATAGAAATACACATTATAAATACTGAGAATATCATCACATAAATGGCTGTCTCTGCCGGGAATCGAAACCGAGCCTCATTGCGCCGTGACACGTTAGGCGTTTATGCTAACCACTCGACCAACGGGACGGACTATTTTCTTGTATAATTTAAAAAAATACTTTCCTTTTAGCCAATAAAATGGATAATAATGGAAAACTACTACATCTTGTTAAAGTTATATCATTGGACTTGTATTGATAAAACATATTTTTTAAACTGACCACGACCACCACGGCGACGGAAACCTCTACGATAGCCTTGTTGTGGATACCCAGGACCTGGATACATTTGCCCTTGTGGATATCCTGGATAGCCTTGTGGAGGATATCCTTGTGGAGGATATCCTTGTGGAGGATATCCTTGTAGAGGATATCCTTGTGGAGGATATCCTTGTGGAGGATATCCTTGTGGAGGATATCCTTGTGGAAAGTATCCTTGTGGAGGATAAGGACCCTGGAAATAAGAAATGATTATAAAGTTTACAGAGATTCAACAGTTTTAAGTTTTTAAAACAAAATTAGTTGTTTGCTATTAGTAATATTTCATTAAAATACACTTTACTAAAAATAATCTTACTTTGTTATTTTTATTATTAAATAGATGTAGAATGAAAAATTAATCAAATCAAATAGAACTTGAATCTGTAACCTCTGGAATACCGTCCTTGAGCTATTGTATCCCGAGATCCCCAATTTTTAATTCTTTATTTATTTAAAAAGAATATTGCTTAACATTAGTCCTATGCATGGGCGTACCCCGGGCAGGGGGTCAGCCCCTCGCCCCCTCCCCCTCTGGACATCGTATACCTCTCTACTATCTTCTATTCTAAATTAAAATTGGTATTATATTAAAAATAAAAATGGTTTCCTATCCGTAAAAGAAGAATGTTAAGAACTCTGTGTCAGTTATTTTCCATTTTAAATAATCCACGTTCTCCTCAGTATTTAAAGTCCAAGTTTCAACTTTTGCGGTCGACTCACGACTTTCATCTCCGTTCTTCAACCAACCTAAGTTTATTTATCCCTTCGAACCATTCTGGTTTTGTCTGATTCCTTCACAGTACACGTCATAAAACTGTGGAATAGCCTCCCTGATGCACTTCTACGTGCTCCCAATAGACAAGTATTTAAGAAACACATCAGAGAATATCTTCATGAAAGATCATACTATTTATTTATTTTTTTCTATCCTGATATTACATAATATATTTGTCTGTACCTACAATCATGGCTTAGGAAGTATTATTAACGTATGTACTTAGTTTATTTTATTGTTGTATGTCTGTATTTACTATATATAATATTTAAGATTATAGCATTATTGATATGCTTAGTTTTAATGCTTTTTTTCCGGTTTATTAATTTGTTACCCTCAATGTTTTATTTTTCTGTTTGCGGTATTGGTTGATCGGTAAAAAATGCTTTGGTATTAAGTCCGCCAAATATACTTTATCTTGTAAGTATTAAATAATAAAATAAATAAATAAATATTTATGTTCGTATGCTAAATTTATCACAAGCATTGCTCAGCATGGCTATGTTTATTGATATTTTCAAACATTAGTCCTACGTCACTTTAAATTGAGTTACTAACTTGACCTAACTTATATGTAGGTCCACATTGCCTAGGGCTTTGAGGGCAAGGACAGTCCTGGACAGACAGTCCTGGAGTTTGGCCTCCAAATGGTCCAACATTCTGTCCTCCAATTCGACCGGTGCTGGAGGTTCTAAATGGTCCAACATTCTGTCCTCCAATTCGACCGGTGCTGGAGGTTCCAAATGGTCCAACATTCTGTCCTCTAATTCGACCGGTGCTGGAGGTTCCAAATGGTCCAACATTCTGTCCTCCAATTCGACCGGTGCTGGAGGTTCCAAATGGTCCAACATTCTGTCCTCCAATTCGACCGGTGCTGGAGGTTCCAAATGGTCCAGTATTCCCGCCTCTAAATCCACCCGGATTATGAGTAAAACTGCTACGTCCATGGCTGCCTGGCTAAATATGCATAGTTGTATGGATCAATATTTATTTATAAACCAAAACATATCAAAAATATTTTATATCTATTATTTACCAAATTGACCATATCTTTTTTTCAAAAACTTTGTTGTTTTCTTTGAAAAAATCTGAATAGTTTACTTTTTCGCATTATTGAATGGAAGACTACGTAACATGTTGTTATCAATAATAAAATAATTACATCAAAAGAAAGATGTAAGATGTAGAGTTGTGTCATTTTTAGGTTTGTCTAAAAACAGTATCATATACTTTAATAAGAACAAAAGAGGCAAGAAGTAGTAAAACTTCTTGGACAATTTTTTGTGTAAACTGATAATGTTACATTTTTTTTCTAAGGCAAATTTGGTTTTGCCAGGAGTATAAGATTTTCCTATATCATTCAAGCAAACAAACTTTTATTTCTATTTATAAAGTTTTAATAAGTTCGGTCAAGATTCTTTTAAAATATTAACCAAAGACGGACCAAAAAGAGACGGATAGATAAAAATAAATGCTTTAAAAATTTTAATAATGATTTTCTCTAATTCTCAAATTAATAAAATCAAGGTGAAACCAATTGGACTTTTTTACGTTATTTACGTATTATTTTTCAATTCCTCCTGATCCCGTACCTTACTTGCTAGTTAATACCACATATGATCTTGACCTTGACAATCCTAAGCAAAGTTACACCATCGAAATCCAAATGATCTGCTTATCGCAGGAAGAGCTTGGATGACGTCACGTTGTTTAGTCTTGCGGATGAAGAATTTATGAACTGGAGTGTTCTCCTGGCTTGTATTATTTTGGCCTTTTCCGTTGCACTCCACAAGGCAAGATAGTTAGCTTCTGGTATTAATATTTAAACATTTACAGTGATAACTTTCTAAACTTCATTGGACAAACAAGAAGAGAGCCCACTTGAAGCTAACAGGTGTCTTTCGTTAGCTACAGACCCTATAAAACCCTTTAGCCCTGCAGTTAGACCGCAACGCAGACTTTATTGTACAATTTGAGCACCCGTGGTAAAAAACTCATTTGGAACATAACATGTCGAAACTTCGGTGGTTCCAAGTTATGTAGATAAAATATCCTCCGATAGCAAACAGTGCTATGGCAAAACGAGGCGGTTGGCACCATATCAATCATGTCTTTTAAGGTGAGCACAATTTAAAGTTATAGAAATCAATAAATATATATAGGGTAAAATACCCAGTAGTCAGTACCGCACCAGTACTCGGCATTTTAAGCTTTATTCTGATATAAATAGTGTGTTTTTTTTTTAACCATTGAAATAACGTTTGATCCAATCTATGCTTTCTTAGTGAGTAATATGCATATCTACAAACCAATAGCATGAAAGGTTGATCAGCTATACTCGTTCATTGCACTGACGAAAGCGAAATCACTGATCGTGACACTTAAACCATTTTTTTCTTAAGAAAACGTACTCGGGGTTTTGGTAAGTTTATTTATCAATTTGTTGTAATTTGTGGTAGATTTTCATGTTATGTTGTTAAATAATATTTTTTCTGTGATTACATTAGGCATTAGAGGCATTTTATATGTTAATTACGTTTAAATTTAGTGGGACGACTACTGGATTTCCATTTTTTAAGGTTGATCCAGAAGTCAGCCGCATGGGGCCGACTACTGGTTTTTTACGAATTTCTTGGAATTTGTTGTAATTAACACATAGAATAGCCCTTGTTCTTTGCATTCGATTGAATATAACTCATAGATGAAAAAATATTCATTTTACTAGTAGTCAGCCGTGTTTAAATGTAAATATATGTTGAGAGGCCGACTAATGGACTGTTAACTCCAATAGTCGGCCGTTAGTTTTATTGTGTGATATTGAACATTAATGCAGTTAAATAAGGATCAAATTAAAATCTTTTATTCTAGAATTTCTTTATGTTGAAACATCCAATCCACCAGTACAAAGAAGAGCAGTTGACACAGGCTGTGGCCGCGATCCGAAAGGGGATGAAGATTAAAGAAGCCAGTCACGAGGTACTCTACAAGATAGCCTGCATTTAAGGGTCCCAGAAGCACCTCGTAAAATGGGACCAGACTCAGTACTTACGAAAGAAGAAGACCCTACCTTGAAAGACTGGTGCATAGCTTTAGCTAAATGTGGCTTTCCTTTAAAATGTGATGATCTTCTTAATACCGTCCACAATATTATTTCCCAAGAAAACAGACAGACCTAACCCATTTGTAAGTGAACGGATACCTGAAAATATATCTAAAGGTCGAGCAGCAGTAACCGAAGAAGGTATTCGGAAGTTGTTTGCAAAACCACTGAAGTACTTAGACGATATAAACGCGACTGACATTTTGACTAATCCAAACAAAATATTTAATGGCGACGAAACCAGTTTCTACATATGCCCCAGAACTGGAAAAGTTATTGCACCCAGATGATATAAAAATATCTACAAAATCAATAAAGGCAAGGAAAAAGAGGCTGTTACTGTTCTTCTATTTATATCTGCTTCTGAAAAGATTTTGTCTCCTTGTGTAATCTTTCCATATGTAAGACCGCCAAAAGATGTTATAAGTAGTATGCCGCGACGTTAGTGTATTCAAACCCTTAAAGTTAGAATGGAAAAATACAGTCCATGAAAGGGCAACTCGACTTGAAAAAATATTGGTTGTGACAATTGTCCTGCCTGGTATCATTTAAAAAGTACTGTATTTGCTGATGATATGTATGAAAATGTAAACAAAAACGAATTTGTATGTCCAACATGCAAGAATAAGTAAAAGGCTGACTACAGGGCAAGAGATGGCTGACTTGTGGAAAAATGAGGCTGACTACCGAGCAAAATTGCCATATTCCGTTTAATGTTGATTTTTTCTATAACTCTTACAAAATTATAAAATTTTGTTGATCTCTTTTGAAAATATAATAAACAATCTTTGTGTTAAAAAAAAAATTTTCATTTAAAGTATTTAGTTTTTCAAATACAGCTGAATGAAGTTAAGATTCTCACTAAAAGGCTGACTACTGGGTGTTTTACCCTATTACATAGTTCAGTACATATTTAACCACCCGGTTGATCATGTGGTTACCGCAGGCGCTTAACGTATAGCGGCGGAATGGGGCTCGGGTTCGATTCCCGACAGGGATAGGCTTGTATGTGTCGAGCATTGATGTCTGTATTTCTGGGTTTGGTAGTTTATTAAATATATTTCCAATATTTATAACTAGCTCTGCCTGCGACTTCGTACGCGTAGTTTTCGATATTGAAAAAACGTACCCTTTGTACTTACCAATGTATGTAAAAACTACAAACCTTCAAACTGGTAAGCAGCAATGGTACGACCTCTCAATAGTAATAAAAATATTATTAACTAGCTTTTGCCCGCGGCATCGCACGCCATAAATTCGTAGTAAAACAATTCCCACTTCCCTTTTTTTGTATTGTCTTCTATATGACTTATTTTAAGTGATAGGTACGATCAAAATTACGACATCGGCAGACATCGCTCACTGTCAAAAGTATATTTAAAGTTTTTAATAAGGATACAATATTAGATCCTGTAATTATTTTTATACCTCTCTTGTTTTTCCTTAAAAGTCCATTTAAATACTTCTTAAACAGAGTACCTAATAACCATTCTAACCATATAGCATACTTACAGATTTTCATTGAACATAATCAAAATATTACCATGTAAACTTGAGGAATTCTGAGCTACACAATCGACGTTATTTTCACCATCAACTTGCAGGTCTAGTTTTATTAAAAAAAATCTATTTTAAATGATAAACATTCAGTTAGCTATATGCATTTACAAAATTTTCAATACTGAACATTCACAAAAGCCATTTTTGAGACGGTTTGCAAGGTTCCATACCAGAGTGCGCCGGTAGACCGTACCGCCGCTAACGCGAAGACCCTATATTTCAAATCTGTAATATCTTCGAAAATATTTATTAAAATTACATGCTGTAAGGAGCTATATTGTTTCATATTAAAAATAAAATTAATTTAAGTTACTTAATTAGATAAGGATTAAAGCTGTATTTCTTAAAATCACTTCATTCTATTATTTTTCGTAAAAAGTAAAGGATAAATATTTGCTACTGTGGGTTATCCCTAAGAGATAAACATATACCATCGCGGATTATCTTGTAGAACTTTTTAAGGTATACAATACTTAGAACATTATTTTGATCTATCTCGTGGAGTTCAACCAGCGTTTGCACTGTAAGCGCAAACAAAAGTGTTTGTTTACGACTTCGCATTAGAAATCTTGAAATTATCAGTGGTTCTCTGATATACTAAGCATGGTATAGTACATATAAACCTTCCTCTTGCATCACTCTATCTATTAAAAAAACTGCGTAGTTTTAAAGATACATTCATACAGACATAGGGACAGACGCGAAAAGCGATTTTGCTTTATAATACCTATGTAACTTGCTGTGCGTTTCGATTTTGATAAAAAGTACACTTTGTACTTACTAATGTACGTAACCGGTAAGAAGCAATGGTACGACAATAAGAGATTATTAACTTTTTTATTTGTTAACCGATTGTTAAAAAAAAAACAAAATATAAAGTGAATCCCATACTATACAGGGTTATTTGTAATTAGTTGACCACCTCTTGCAGGCAGCCTCTCTACATCAATCCTAACAACATTTGTTCTACGACTTTTCAGAAATCTTGAATAAATAACTCAGAACAAAGGAAACAAAAAAAATCCCTGTATTTTGTAAGAAGTCTAAAGTGTAGGTCGCGGCAGGCTAGCTCTGCACGAAATTTGTAAGGTACCACGCACGTAATACTATTATAACTTATATATATATATATATATATATTTTATTTCGAACAGTATGTAATAATTACCCAATCGTCGCATTGTATATTAAAATTTATACGTATGATGTATAAAATTGTTAACAATTAATCAAGGTAGAATCAGATTATTTACAATAATACAATGTGTTATTTACAAAAGGAATCAATATCTACAAATTACCTCTTAAATTTATATCTCGTCGATACCGGTGCAAAATAGTCCCCTTCATATCCAACACAAAGACCACACCTAAAAATCAACTGTTCAGCGACTCGGTTTACCACACTTAGCCAGCACTCGCACCATCTTGGTGTACTCGATATTTGTGTTACGGCATCACAGGCCACAGCACTGTTTTCACTAATCGAAATTAGCGGGAGCCAGCGGGTCGCGCGGCACACGCTTATATAGGTAGTTTTCCAATTAAAGCACTAGAGCGCATTATGTTTATGCGCACTCTTAAAAGTAATGTTTTCGCGTGATACGTGCAATCGATGCCAACTCAAGAGTGCTCGATTGTGCGAAGCGTTGCTGTCGTTGAAACATTCAACGTTACGCATTATGCCGCATAATGCGCTCTAGTGCCTGTAATTGGAAAACAGGGATAATCAACCGTGACAAACGACTGAGGTCAAGACTCAGTGTAGCCAACACCTGAAATTTTTTCCCCTTAAATGTAATCTCGAAAACCCCTAAAAAATCCCTAAACTACAAATTTAAAAAATAAAATATATGGATTCTTTACTATCATTTAAATTTTACATACTAACCTTAACTAATAACATTCTTCTTGAAATTAACATGATGTTTTTGAAAAAAATTTTTGATTTAATGTTACTGGTCAAATGTCAATAAACTAAATGCGGGTCAGCAGTTCCAACCCTGTTTGAAAATTATACCGATAATACGGTTTTTTTTCAAATATTTATCGAAATAAAAACCCCTAAACATTTTGTCCCCCTAAAAAAACCCTGGAACGCTTAATTTCCCCCTAAATTTAGGGGGAAAACCCCTAAGTTGGCTACACTGGGTCAAGTTCAAACTGTTCAAACGTGCACCGCCGCCGCTGCATCACCCCGCCACCCGCCGCCCCGCGCCCCGCTGCACGTGTCCTTGGCACGTATTTTGCCTACGCATGGTGCGAAGCCTCTCTTTTGTTCAAGGTTGCAAGGTTCTTAAATGCACGTTCAGAGGCAGTAAATAAATTTTGTATGGGAAAAACTAAATTTTTAAAACTATTAATTTTAAAAAGTCGTAGAACAAATGTTGTTGGGATTGATGTTGAGAGGCTGCCTGCAAGAGGTGGTCAACTAATTACAAATAACAATGGGGTTAGATCAATGTATGTAATTTCTCCTGTGGTAATATTATTATTATTATTTAAACCACCAACTTGCTTCACACCAATTCAATGAGTCATAAAATAAAACATCAATAAAAACTAAAATTAAGGTTATTTACTAAAATAACGTATATGAATAAGAGAAAAGGCAATTAGATATAAAACTTATTAATACAATATGACACGAATGATGGTCCTTTTTATACAAAAGTTAAAACAGTTCGTTCTGAAATTTTTGACCTCCCACTTTTCTTCATATGTCATAAGTTTTTTGTTAATGTTCATCATGATCCATTGGAGATGATACATTCGCTGTTTCAGGTACTTCATGCCCATCCTCGTCAGCTTCATCTTCCCTCCTCATACCTGCTCCTCCAGAGCCCATTATACACTGAATATGAAAAAAGACAGAAATAAGTTACATCAGGGTACAAGTTGAACTTTTTATGGCAGTGATATGAATCTCTATAAGTTTTCTTAAACACAATTTATAGGGATCCGTTTAATAACATTAGGAAATCATTATTAAAAAATATACTCTCCAAAAGCCGTGATTAAAAACCAAGCTTTCCTAAACCACTTTCTTTTAAACTAGTTTAATGGTTTAAAAGAAATTTTAGTTTACTAGTGTAAACTAAAATCCGTTATTAAATGAGTTGTCAGAAGAAATATTCATACTGTAGATTTAATTTAGAGAGCCACCTAAAGTTGATTATTTATTAATAGCGACAAAATGCATTTAATCTACATTGAATCGTCAAGTTGTGAACTATACCGGACTACAAGAACAAAAAAGACATGTAAGGCATGCCATAAGAGATCCACAGCACGCAGCTTGGCCCAGACCACCTCCGGGTGACCCTTGAAAAAAATATTAGGTCAGTAAGCTAACAGTGTAAATATACTATTAATAATAATAATAATATCAGGACAAAGTACACCATTGATCGAACCCCTAAGTAAGCAAATTATTTGCTTGTGTTAAGGGTGTTAGACAACGATACAAATACATAGAAATACACATTATAAATACTGAGAATATCATCACATAAATGGCTGTCTCTGCCGGGAATCGAACCCGAGCCTCATTGCGCCGTGACACGTTAGGTGTTTATGCTAACCACTCGACCAACGGGACGGACTATTTTCTTGTATAATTAAAAAAAATACTTTCCTTTTAGCCAATAAAATGGATAATAAGGTTGTAAGCGAATAGAAAACTGCTACATCTTGTTAAAGTTATATCATTGGACTTGTATTGATAAAAGGTTTTTTTAAACTGACCAGGGCGACCGAAACCTCCACGATAGCCTTGTTGTGGATACCCAGGACCTGGATACATTTGCCCTTGTGGATATCCTGGATAGCCTTGTGGAGGATATCCTTGTGGAGGATATCCTTGTGGAGGATATCCTTGTGGAGGATATCCTTGTGGAGGGTATCCTTGTGGAGGATAAGGACCCTGGAAATAAGAAATGATTATAAAGTTTACAGAGATTCAACAGTCTTAAGTTTTTAAAACAAAATTAGTTGTTTGCTATTAGTAATATTTCATTAAAATACATTTACTAAAAATAATCTTACTTTGTTATTTTTATTATTAAATAGATGTAGAATGAAAAATGAATCAAATCAGATAGAACTTGAATCTGTAACCTCTGGAATACCGTCCTTGATGTATTGTATCCCGAGATCCCCAATTTTTATTTCTTTATTTATTTAAAAAGAATATTGCTTAACATTAGTCCTATGCATGGGCGTACCCCGGGCAGGGGGTCAGCCCCTCGCCCCCTCCACCTCTGGACATCGTATACCTCTCTACTATCTTCTATTGTAAATTAAAATTGGTATTATATTAAAAATAAAAATGGCTTCCTATCCGTAAAAGAAGAATGTTAAGAACTCTGTGTCAGTTGTTTTCCATTTTAAATAATCCAC
The DNA here is from genome assembly GCA_959347405.1 of Napeogenes sylphis. Taxonomy (NCBI): domain Eukaryota; kingdom Metazoa; phylum Arthropoda; class Insecta; order Lepidoptera; family Nymphalidae; genus Napeogenes; species Napeogenes sylphis. The sequence goes on from OY365788.1 coordinate 6,379,526, forward strand.
GTTCTCCTCAGTATTTAAAGTCCAAGTTTCAACTTTTGCGGTCGACTCACGACTTTCATCTCCGTTCTTCAACCAACCTAAGTTTATTTATCCCTTCGAACCATTTTGGGTTTGTCTGATTCCTTCACAGTACACGTCATAAAAGTGTGGAATAGCCTCCCTGATGCACTTCTACGTGCTCCCAATAGACAAGTATTTAAGAAACGCATCAGAGAATATCTTCATGAAAGATCATACTATTTATTTATTTTTTTCTATCCTGTTATTACATAATATATTTGTCTGTACCTACAATCATGGCTTAGAGTGTATTATTAACGTATGTACTTAGTTTATTTTATTGTTGTATGTCTGTATTCACTATATATAATATTTAAGATTATAGCATTATTGATATGCTTAGTTTTAATGCTTTTTTTTCCGGTTTATTAATTTGTTATCCTCAATGTTTTATTTTTCTGTTTGCGGTATTAGTTGACCGGTAAAAAATGCTTTGGTATTAAGTCCGCCAAATATATTTTATCTTGTACAGTGAAGTAATAAATAATTAAATAAATAAATAAATATTTATGTTCGTATGCTAAATTTATCACAAGCATTGCTCAGCATGGCTATGTTTATTGATATTTTCAAACATTAGTCCTACGTCACTTTAAATTGAGTTACTAACTTGACCTAAGTTATATGGAGGTCCATATTGCCCAGGGCCTTGAAGGCCATTACATTGTCCAGGAGTTTGGCCTCCAAATGGTCCAACATTCTGTCCTCCAATTTGACCGGTGCTGGGGGTTCCAAATGGTCCAGTATTCCCGCCTCTAAATCCACCCGGATTATAAGTAAAACTGCTACGTCCATGGCTGCCTGGCTAAATATGCATAGTTGTATTGATCAATATTTATTTAAAAACCAAAACATATCAAAAATATTTTATATCTATTATTTACCAATTTGACCATATCTTTTTTTCAAAAACTTTGTTGTTTTCTTTGAAAAAATCTGAATAGTTTACTTTTTCGCATTATTGAATGGAAGACTACGTAACATGTTGTTATCAATAATAAAATAATTACATCAAAAGAAAGATGTAAGATGTAGAGTTGTGTCATTTTTAGGTTTGTCTAAAAACAGTATCATATACTTTAATAAGAACAAAAGAGGCAAGAAGTAGTAAAACTTCTTGGACAATTTTTTGTGTAAACTGATAATGTTACATTTCTTTTCTAAGACAAATTTGGTTTTGCCAGGAGTATAAGATTTTCCTATATCATTCAAGCAAACAAACTTTTATTTCTATTTATAAAGTTTTAATAAGTTCGGTCAAGATTCTTTTAAAATATTAACCAAAGAAGGACAAAAAAGAGACGGAAAGATAAAAATAAATGCTTTAAAAATTTTAATAATGATTTTCTCTAATTCTCAAATTAATAAAATCAAGGTGAAACCAATTGGGCGTTTTTACGTTATTTACGTATTATTTTTCAATTCCTCCTGATCCCGTACCTTACTTGCTAGTTAATACCACATATGATCTTGACCTTGACAATCCTAAGCAAAGTTACACCATCGAAATCCAAATGATCTGCTTATCGCAGGAAGAGCTTGGATGACGTCACGTTGCTTAGTCTAGCGGATGAAGAATTTATGAACTGGAGTGTTCTCCTGGCTTGTATTATTTTGGCCTTTTCTGTTGCACTCCACAAGGCAAGATAGTTAGCTTCTGGTATTAATATTTAAACATTTACAGTGATAACTTTCTAAGAAATTTCAAAAGTGATTCAGACATTGGACAAACAAGAAGACAGCCCACTTGAAGCTAACAGGAGTCTTTCGTTAGCTACAGACCCTATAAAACCCTTTAGCCCTGCAGTTAGACCGCAACGCAGACTTTATTGTACAATTTGAGCACCCGTGGTAAAAAACTCATTTGGAACATAACATGTCGAAACTTCGGTGGTTCCAAGTTATGTAGATAAAATATCCTCCGATAGCAAACAGTGCTATGGCAAAACGAGGCGGTTGGCACCATATCAATCATGTCTTTTAAGGTGAGCACAATTTAAAGTTATAGAAATCAATAAATATATATAGGGTAAAATACCCAGTAGTCAGTCCCGCACCAGTACTCGGCTTTTTAAGCTTTATTCTGATATAAATAGTGTGTTTTTTTTTTTAAACCATTGAAATAACGTTTTATTCAATCTATGCTTTCTTAGTGAGTAATATGCATATCTACAAACCAATAGCATGAAAGGTTGATCAGCTATACTCGTTCATTGCACTGACGAAAGCGAAATCACTGATTACACACTTACACACTTAAACCATTTTTTTCTTAAGAAAACGTAGTCGGGGTTTTGGTAAGTTTATTTATCAATTTGTTGTAATTTATGGTAGATTTTCATGTTATGTTGTTAAATAATATTTTTTCTGTGATTACATTAGGCATTAGAGGCATTTTATATGTTAATTACGTTTAAATTTAGTGGGACGACTACTGGATTTCCATTTTTTAAGGTTGATCCAGAAGTCAGCCGCATGGGGCCGACTACTGGTTTTTTACGAATTTCTTGGAATTTGTTGTAATTAACACATAGAATAGTCCTTGTTCTTTGCATTCGATTGAATATAACTCATAGATGAAAAAATATTCATTTTACTAGTAGTCAGCCGTGTTTAAATGTAAATATATGTTGAGAGGCCGACTAATGGACTGTTAACTCCAATAGTCGGCCGTTAGTTTTATTGTGTGATATTGAACATTAATGCAGTTAAATAAGGATCAAATTAAAATCTTTTATTCTAGAATTTCTTTATGTTGAAACATCCAATCCACCAGTACAAAGAAGAGCAGTTGACACAGGCTGTGGCCGCGTTCCGAAAGGGGATGAAGATTAAAGAAGCCAGTCACGAGGTACTCTACAAGATAGCCTGCATTTAAGGGTCCCAGAAGCACCTCGTAAAATGGGACCAGACTCAGTACTTACGAAAGAAGAAGACCCTACCTTGAAAGACTGGTGCATAGCTTTAGCTAAATGTGGCTTTCCTTTAAAATGTGATGATCTTCTTAATACCGTCCACAATATTATTTCCCAAGAAAACAGACAGACCTAACCCATTTGTAAGTGAACGGATACCTGAAAATATATCTAAAGGTCGAGCAGCAGTAACCGAAGAATGTATTCGGAAGTGGTTTGCAAAACCACTGAAGTACTTAGACGATATAAACGCGACTGACATTTTGACTAATCCAAACAAAATATTTAATGGCGACGAAACCAGTTTCTACATATGCCCCAGAACTGGAAAAGTTATTGCACCCAGATGATATAAAAATATCTACAAAATCAATAAAGGCAAGGAAAAAGAGGCTGTTACTGTTCTTCTATTTATATCTGCTTCTGAAAAGATTTAGTCTCCTTGTGTAATCTTTCCATATGTAAGAACGCTAAAAGATGTTATAAGTAGTATGCCGCGACGTTAGTGTATTCAAACCCTTAAAGTTAGAATGGAAAAATACAGTCCATGAAAGGGCAACTCGACTTGAAAAAATATTGGTTGTGACAATTGTCCTGCCTGGTATCATTTAAAAAGTACTGTATTTGCTGATGATATGTATGAAAATGTAAATAAAAACGAATTTGTATGTCCAACATGCAAGAATAAGTAAAAGGCTGACTACAGGGCAAGAGATGGCTGACTTGTGGAGAAATGAGGCTGACTACCGAGCAAAATTGCCATATTCCGTTTAATGTTGATTTTTTCTATAACTCTTACATAATTATAAAATTTTGTTGATCTCTTTTGAAAATATAATAAACAATCTTTGTGTTAAAAAAAAAAATTTCATTTAAAGTATTTAGTTTTTAAAATACAGCTGAATGAAGTTAAGATTCTCACTAAAAGGCTGACTACTGGGTGTTTTACCCTATTACATAGTTCAGTACATATTTAACCACCCGGTTGATCATGTGGTTACCGCAGGCGCTTAACGTATAGCGGCGGAATGGGGCTCGGGTTCGATTCCCGACAGGGATAGGCTTGTATGTGTCGAGCATTGATGTCTGTATTTCTGGGTTTGGTAGTTTATTAAATATATTTCCAATATTTATAACTAGCTCTGCCTGCGACTTCGTACGCGTAGTTTTCGATATTGAAAAAACGTACCCTTTGTACTTACCAATGTATGTAAAAACTACAAACCTTCAAACTGGTAAGCAGCAATGGTACGACCTCTCAATAGTAATAAAAATATTATTAACTAGCTTTTGCCCGCGGCATCGCACGCCATAAATTCGTAGTAAAACAATTCCCACTTCCCTTTTTTTGTATTGTCTTCTATATGACTTATTTTAAGTGATAGGTACGATCAAAATTACGACATCGGCAGACATCGCTCACTGTCAAAAGTATATTTAAAGTTTTTAATAAGGATACAATATTAGATCCTGTAATTATTTTTATACCTCTCTTGTTTTTCCTTAAAAGTCCATTTAAATACTTCTTAAACAGAGTACCTAATAACCATTCTAACCATATAGCATACTTACAGATTTTCATTGAACATAATCAAAATATTACCATGTAAACTTGAGGAATTCTGAGCTACACAATCGACGTTATTTTCACCATCAACTTGCAGGTCTAGTTTTATTAAAAAAAATCTATTTTAAATGATAAACATTCAGTTAGCTATATGCATTTACAAAATTTTCAATACTGAACATTCACAAAAGCCATTTTTGAGACGGTTTGCAAGGTTCCATACCAGAGTGCGCCGGTAGACCGTACCGCCGCTAACGCGAAGACCCTATATTTCAAATCTGTAATATCTTCGAAAATATTTATTAAAATTACATGCTGTAAGGAGCTATATTGTTTCATATTAAAAATAAAATTAATTTAAGTTACTTAATTAGATAAGGATTAAAGCTGTATTTCTTAAAATCACTTCATTCTATTATTTTTCGTAAAAAGTAAAGGATAAATATTTGCTACTGTGGGTTATCCCTAAGAGATAAACATATACCATCGCGGATTATCTTGTAGAACTTTTTAAGGTATACAATACTTAGAACATTATTTTGATCTATCTCGTGGAGTTCAACCAGCGTTTGCACTGTAAGCGCAAACAAAAGTGTTTGTTTACGACTTCGCATTAGAAATCTTGAAATTATCAGTGGTTCTCTGATATACTAAGCATGGTATAGTACATATAAACCTTCCTCTTGCATCACTCTATCTATTAAAAAAACTGCGTAGTTTTAAAGATACATTCATACAGACATAGGGACAGACGCGAAAAGCGATTTTGCTTTATAATACCTATGTAACTTGCTGTGCGTTTCGATTTTGATAAAAAGTACACTTTGTACTTACTAATGTACGTAACCGGTAAGAAGCAATGGTACGACAATAAGAGATTATTAACTTCTTTATTTGTTAACCGATTGTTAAAAAAAAAACAAAATATAAAGTGAATCCCATACTATACAGGGTTATTTGTAATTAGTTGACCACCTCTTGCAGGCAGCCTCTCTACATCAATCCTAACAACATTTGTTCTACGACTTTTCAGAAATCTTGAATAAATAACTCAGAACAAAGGAAACAAAAAAAATCCCTGTATTTTGTAAGAAGTCTAAAGTGTAGGTCGCGGCAGGCTAGCTCTGCACGAAATTTGTAAGGTACCACGCACGTAATACTATTATAACTTATATATATATATATATATATATTTTATTTCGAACAGTATGTAATAATTACCCAATCGTCGCATTGTATATTAAAATTTATACGTATGATGTATAAAATTGTTAACAATTAATCAAGGTAGAATCAGATTATTTACAATAATACAATGTGTTATTTACAAAAGGAATCAATATCTACAAATTACCTCTTAAATTTATATCTCGTCGATACCGGTGCAAAATAGTCCCCTTCATATCCAACACAAAGACCACACCTAAAAATCAACTGTTCAGCGACTCGGTTTACCACACTTAGCCAGCACTCGCACCATCTTGGTGTACTCGATATTTGTGTTACGGCATCACAGGCCACAGCACTGTTTTCACTAATCGAAATTAGCGGGAGCCAGCGGGTCGCGCGGCACACGCTTATATAGGTAGTTTTCCAATTAAAGCACTAGAGCGCATAATGTTTATGCGCACTCTTAAAAGTAATGTTTTCGCGTGATACGTGCAATCGATGCCAACTCAAGAGTGCTCGATTGTGCGAAGCGTTGCTGTCGTTGAAACATTCAACGTTACGCATTATGCCGCATAATGCGCTCTAGTGCCTGTAATTGGAAAACAGGGATAATCAACCGTGACAAACGACTGAGGTCAAGACTCAGTGTAGCCAACACCTGAAATTTTTTCCCCTTAAATGTAATCTCGAAAACCCCTAAAAAATCCCTAAACTACAAATTTAAAAAATAAAATATATGGATTCTTTACTATCATTTAAATTTTACATACTAACCTTAACTAATAACATTCTTCTTGAAATTAACATGATGTTTTTGAAAAAAATTTTTGATTTAATGTTACTGGTCAAATGTCAATAAACTAAATGCGGGTCAGCAGTTCCAACCCTGTTTGAAAATTATACCGATAATACGGTTTTTTTTCAAATATTTATCGAAATAAAAACCCCTAAACATTTTGTCCCCCTAAAAAAACCCCGAAACGCATAATTTCCCCCTAAATTTAGGGGGAAAACCCCTAAGTTGGCTACACTGGGTCAATTTCAAACTGTTCAAACGTGCACCGCCGCCGCTGCATCACCCCGCCACCCGCCGCCCCGCGCCTCGCTGCACGTGTCCTTGGCACGTATTTTGCCTACGCATGGTGCGTGGCCTCTCTTTTGTTCAAGGTTGCAAGGTTCTTGAATGCACGTTCAGAGGCAGTAAATAAATTTTGTATGGGAAAAACTAAATTTTTAAAACTATTAATTTTAAAAAGTCGTAGAACAAATGTTGTTGGGATTGATGTTGAGAGGCTGCCTGCAAGAGGTGGTCAACTAATTACAAATAACAATGGGATTAGATCAATGTGTGTAATTTCTCCTGTGGTAATATTATTATTATTATTTAAACCACCAACTTGCTTCACACCAATTCAATAAGTCATAAAATAAAACATCAATACAAATTAAAATTAAGGTTATTTACTAAAATAACGTATATGAATAAGAGAAAAGGCAATAAGATATAAAACTTATTAAAACAATATAACACAAATGATGGTCCTTTTTGTACAAAAGTTAAAACAGTCCGTTCTGAAATTTTGAACTGCGCACTTTTTCTTCATATGTCATGAGTTTTTTGTTAATGTTCATCATGTTCCATTGGAGATGATACATTCGCTGTTTCAGGTACTTCATGCCCATCCTCGTCAGCTTCATCTTCGCTCCTCATACCTGCTCCTCCAGCGCCCATTATACACTGAATATGAAAAAAGACAGAAATAAGTTACATCAGGGTCCAAGTTGAACTTATTATGGCAGTGATAGGAATCCCTATAAGTTTTCTTGAACAAAATTTATAGGAATCTGTTTAATAACATTAGGAAATCATTACTAAAAAATATACTCTCCAAAAGCCGTGATTAAAAACCAAGCTTTCCTAAACCACTTTCTTTTAAACTAGTTTAATAGTTTAAAAGAAATTTTAGTTTACTAGTGTAATCTAAAATCCGTTATTAAATGAGTTGTCAGAAGAAATATTCATACTGTGGATTTAATTTAGAGAGAAATTTTAGTTTACTAGTGTAAACTAAAATCCGTTATTAAATGAGTTGTCAGAAGAAATATTCATACTGTGGATTTAATTTAGAGAGCCATAAAGTTGATTATTAATTAATATAGACAAAATGCATTTAATCTACATTGAATCGTCAAGTTGTGAACTATACCGGACTACAAGAACAAAAAAGACATGTAAGGCATGCCATAAGAGATCCACAGCACGCAGCTTGGCCCAGACCACCTCCGGGTGACCCTTGAAAAAAATATTAGGTCAGTAAGCTAACAGTGTAAATATACTATTAATAATAATAATAATAATATCAGGACAAAGTACACCATTGATCGAACCCCTAAGTAAGCAAATTATTTGCTTGTGTTAAGGGTGTTAGACAACGATACAAATACATAGAAATACACATTATAAATACTGAGAATATCATCACATAAATGGCTGTCTCTGCCGGGAATCGAACCCGAGCCTCATTGCGCCGTGACACGTTAGGTGTTTATGCTAACCACTCGACCGACGGGACGGACTATTTTCTTGTATAATTAAAAAAAATACTTTCCTTTTAGCCAATAAAATGGATAATAAGGTTGTAAGCGAATAGAAAACTGCTACATCTTGTTAAAGTTATATCATTGGACTTGTATTGATAAAACATATTTTTTAAACTGACCAGGGCGACCGAAACCTCCACGATAGCCTTGTTGTGGATACCCAGGACCTGGATACATTTGCCCTTGTGGATATCCTGGATAGCCTTGTGGAGGATATCCTTGTGGAGGATATCCTTGTGGAGGATATCCTTGTGGAGGATATCCTTGTGGAGGGTATCCTTGTGGAGGATAAGGACCCTGGAAATAAGAAATGATTATAAAGTTTACAGAGATTCAACAGTTTTAAGTTTTTAAAATAAAATTAGTTGTTTGCTATTAGTAATATTTCATTAAAATACACTTTACTAAAAATAATCTTACTTTGTTATTTTTATTATTAAATAGATGTAGAATGAAAAATGAATCAAATCAGATAGAACTTGAATCTGTAACCTCTGGAATAGCGTCCTTGAGCTATTGTATCCCGAGATCCCCAATTTTTAATTCTTTATTTATTTAAAAAGAATATTGCTTAACATTAGTCCTATGCATGGGCGTACCCCGGGCAGGGGGTCAGCCCCTCGCCCCTTCCCCCTTTGGACATCGTATATCTCTCTACTATCTTCTATTGTAAATTAAAATTGGTATTATATTAAAAATAAAAATGGCTTCCTATCCGTAAAAGAAGAATGTTAAGAACTCTGTGTCAGTTGTTTTCCATTTTAAATAATCCACGTTCTCCTCAGTATTTAAAGTCCAAGTTTCAACTTTTGCGGTCGACTCACGACTTTCATCTCCGTTCTTCAACCAACCTAAGTTTATTTATCCCTTCGAACCATTTTGGGTTTGTCTGATTCCTTCACAGTACACGTCATAAAAGTGTGGAATAGCCTCCCTGATGCACTTCTACGTGCTCCCAATAGACAAGTATTTAAGAAACGCATCAGAGAATATCTTCATGAAAGATCATACTATTTATTTATTTTTTTCAATCCTGTTATTACATAATATATTTGTCTGTACCTACAATCATGGCTTAGAGTGTATTATTAACGTATGTACTTAGTTTATTTTATTGTTGTATGTCTGTATTCACTATATATAATATTTAAGATTATAGCATTATTGATATGCTTAGTTTTAATGCTTTTTTTTCCGGTTTATTAATTTGTTATCCTCAATGTTTTATTTTTCTGTTTGCGGTATTAGTTGACCGGTAAAAAATGCTTTGGTATTAAGTCCGCCAAATATATTTTATCTTGTACAGTGAAGTAATAAATAATTAAATAAATAAATAAATATTTATGTTCGTATGCTAAATTTATCACAAGCATTGCTCAGCATGGCTATGTTTATTGATATTTTCAAACATTAGTCCTACGTCACTTTAAATTGAGTTACTAACTTGACCTAAGTTATATGGAGGTCCATATTGCCCTGGGCCTTGAAGGCCATTACATTGTCCAGGAGTTTGGCCTCCAAATGGTCCAACATTCTGTCCTCCAATTCGACCGGTGCTGGAGGTTCCAAATAGTCCAACATTCTGTCCTCCAATTCGACCGGTGCTGGAGGTTCCAAATGGTCCAGTATTCCCGCCTCTAAATCCACCCGGATTATAAGTAAAACTGCTACGTCCATGGCTGCCTGGCTAAATATGCATATTTGTATTGATCAATATTTATTTATAAACCAAAACATATCAAAAATATTTTATATCTATTATTTACCAAATTGACCATATCTTTTTTCAAAAACGTTGTTGTTTTCTTTGAAAAAATCTGAATAGTTTACTTTTTCGCATTATTGAATGGAAGACTACGTAACATGTTGTTATCAATAATAAAATAATTACATCAAAAGAAAGATGTAAGATGTAGAGTTGTGTCATTTTGAGGTTTGTCTAAAAACAGTATCATATACTTTAATAAGAACAAAAGAGGCAAGAAGTAGTAAAACTTCTTGGACAATTTTTTGTGTAAACTGATAATGTTACATTTCTTTTCTAAGACAAATTTGGTTTTGCCAGGAGTATAAGATTTTCCTATATCATTCAAGCAAACAAACTTTTATTTCTATTTATAAAGTTTTAATAAGTTCGGTCAAGATTCTTTTAAAATATTAACCAAAGACGGACAAAAAAGAGACGGATAGATAAAAATAAATGCTTTAAAAATTTTAATAATGATTTTCTCTAATTCTCAAATTAATAAAATCAAGGTGAAACCAATTGGACTTTTTTACGTTATTTACGTATTATTTTTCAATTCCTCCTGATACCGTACTTTACTTGCTAGTTAATACCACATATGATCTTGACCTTGACAATCCTAAGCAAAGTTACACCATCGAAATCCAAATGATCTGCTTATCGCAGGAAGAGCTTGGATGACGTCACGTTGCTTAGTCTTGCGGATGAAGAATTTATGAACTGGAGTGTTCTCTTGGCTTGTATTATTTTGGCCTTTCCGTTGCACGCCACAAGGCAAGATAGTTAGCTTCTGGTATTAATATTTAAACATTTACAGTGATAACTTTCTAAGAGATTTCAAAAGTGATTCAGACATTGGACAAACAAGAAGACAGCCCACTTGATGCTAACAGGTGTCTTTCGTTAGCTACAGACCCTATAAAACCCTTTAGCCCTGCAGTTAGACCGCAACGCAGACTTTATTGTACAATTTGAGCACCCGTCGTAAAAAACTCATTTGGAACATAACATGTCGAAACTTCGGTGGTTCCAAGTTATGTAGATAAAATATCCTCCGATAGCAAACAGTGCTATGGCAAAACGAGGCGGTTGGCACCATATCAATCATGTCTTTTAAGGTGAGCACAATTTAAAGTTATAGAAATCAATTAATATATATATATTACATAGTTCAGTACATATTTAACCACCCGGTAGATCATGTGGTTACCGCAGGCGCTTAACGTATAGCGGCGGAATGGGGCTCGGGTTCGATTCCCGACAGGGATAGTCTTGTATGTGTCGAGCATTGATGTCTGTATTTCTGGGTTTGGTAGTTTATTAAATATATTTCCAATATTTATAATGTGTATTTCTATGTATTTGTATCGTTGTCTAACACCCTTAACACAAGCAAAAAATTTGCTTATTTAGGGGTTAGATCAATGTGTGTAATTTCTCCTGTGGTAATATTATTATTATTATTTAAACCACCAACTTGCTTCACACCAATTCAATGAGTCATAAAATAAAACATCAATACAAATTAAAATTAAGGTTATTTACTAAAATAACGTATATGAATAAGAGAAAAGGCAATTAGATATAAAACTTATTAATACAATATAACACAAATGATGGTCCTTTTTGTACAAAAGTTAAAACAGTCCGTTCTGAAATTTTTGACCGCGCACTTTTTCTTCATATGTCATGAGTTTTTTGTTAATGTTCATCATGTTCCATTGGAGATGATACATTCGCTGTTTCAGGTACTTCATGCCCATCCTCGCCAGCTTCATCTTCGCTCCTCATACCTGCTCCTCCAGCGCCCATTATACACTGAATATGAAAAAAGACAGAAATAAGTTACATCAGGGTCCAAGTTGAACTTATTATGGCAGTGATTGGAATCCCTATAAGTTTTCTTAAACAAAATTTATAGGGATATGTTTAATAATATTAGGAAATCATTTCTGAAAAATATAGCCTCCAAATTCCGTAATTAAAAACCAAGTTTTCCTAAACCACTTTCTTTTAAATTAGTAAACTAATATTCGTTATTAAATGAGTTGTCAGAAGAAATATCCATACTGTGGATTTAATTTAGAGAGCCACCTAAAGTTGATTATTAATTAATATAGACAAAATGCATTTAATCTACATTGAATCGTCAAGTTGTGAACTATACCGGACTACAAGAACAAAAAAGACATGTAAGGCATGCCATAAGAGATCCACAGCACGCAGCTTGGCCCAGACCACCTCCGGGTGACCCTTGAAAAAAATATTAGGTCAGTAAGCTAACAGTGTAAATATACTATTAATAATAATAATAATAATATCAGGACAAAGTACACCATTGATCGAACCCCTAAGTAAGCAAATTATTTGCTTGTGTTAAGGGTGTTAGACAACGATACAAATACATAGAAATACACATTATAAATACTGAGAATCTATTTAATAAACGATCAAACCCAGAAACACAGACATCTATGCTTATCACATAAATGCCTGTTTCTGCCGGGAATCAAACCCGAGCCTCATTGCGCCGTGACACGTTAGGCGTCTATGCTAACCACTCGACCAACGGGACGGACTATTTTCTTGTATAATTTAAAATAATACTTTCCTCTTAACCAATAAAATGGATAATAAGGTTGTAAGCGAATAGAAAACTGTTACATCTTGTTAAAGTTATATCATTGGACTTGTATTGATAAAACGTTTTTTTTAAACTGACCAGGGCGACCGAAACCTCCACGATAGCCTTGTTGTGGATACCCAGGACCTGGATACATTTGCCCTTGTGGATATCCTGGATAGCCTTGTGGAGGATATCCTTGTGGAGGATATCCTTGTGGAGGATATCCTTGTGGAGGGTATGCTTGTGGAGGATAAGGACCCTGGAAATAAGAAATGATTATAAAGTTTACAGAGATTCAACAGTTTTAAGTTTTTAAAACAAAATTAGTTGTTTGCTATTAGTAACCCACCCACCCACACACCCACGATTTGCATCTACGCTTTTCGTTTAACCTCAATTTATGCATACCTTCACACCGCACTGGTTTTTTATCCAACTCTTTCACACTACACGCTATAAAACTCTGGAACGGCCTTCCTGATTCACTACGACGAGCCCCCAATAGGGATCTTTTTAAGAAACGTGTCCGCAAATACCTTCTTGAGATGGTATAATTTTAGTTATTTTTAATTTCACTTTGTTAGCATAGATGTGTATATATGTGCATGTATCTAGTATTAGTATATGTGTATGTTTCTTGGTGGTAGACCATAACATCGGGTCGCCGGCAAAGTTACCACCCATCGGGCAAAGTCGTGCCGCAAAGCGACCTAGTCGTGTTCCGGCACGTTGCTCGATGAAGCCGTTTATGGGAAATGGGTCTGAACAGCTGCGGTACGTTGGCGAACCGGTTGACGTCGAGTTGGTATTTGTTTTGTCGGGTGTCTAGTCGAGGAGGGTAGCGGGATCCGAAGCGACGGCTTTCCGCTGGCCGCCCGCAGATAGTTGGGGGCCCAATTAGTGGGTTAGCCACCCACGAAAGGCTGCCCCGCCAGCTGCGAAAAATCCCAGGGTGGCTCCATCGTGCTGGTTGGCGACCAGACGAGGAGGCCCGATGGCGATGCCTGGGGGGGTTCGGGCGTCCCCGCAGTCTCCAGGCTAGCCTCCCAGTGGCAAGACATCACCAACTTCGACGTTGGGTTAGACGTACCGCCTCGTTCAACTGCCATTTCCCATCCCTATTCACTGTAATTTTTTTTTATAATGAAGAAAAACCAAAAAAGGAAAAAGTTTGTACAGCGGTTGCACTCCTCCTCATTTAAAGTGCACCTCAGTAATATAAGGGGCTTGCACTCTAATATCTTACCTGTCCATCACCACCTGGAGACAGAACAACCGCACCTGTTCTTTTTGACGGAGACGCAGATACAATGTCCCTTAAGCGCTGCGCACCTGGATTATCCCGGATACACGTTAGAGCACAACTTTCGCTCACGTGCCGGAGTCTGCGTGTATGTGCGGAACGACCTCTGTATCCAGCGTCTCCGTCACCTTGAAGACCCCACTTTTTCTTCTTTATGGGTTTTAGTAGACACAGGAAACGAAAAAATCCTGTATTCCTGTGTTTACCGTTCGCACAGCGGTGACCAGGAGACAACTAGATTATTCGAGTATCTCGGTGAGGCTGCTGATATGGCTCTGCATCAGTTCCCTTCAGCGCAGCTCGTCTTTCTGGGGGATTTTAATGCCTGTCATCAGGACTGGCTGTTCCCGTACCAGAAAACCGACCATGCTGGAAGAGAAGCGCGGAACTTTGCGTTGTCCTTGGACCTCTTTCAGCTGGTGAAGCAAGCGACAAGGGTACCAGATGTGGTAGGCCATACAGCCAATTGCCTGGACCTTCTGCTGACAACTGATCCGGACAGGTATCGTGTAGAGGTTACCTCTCCCTTGGGAACCTCCGATCACTGTCTGGTGAAATCTGTGTTTACATATTCCCCACCAGCTTTAGAACCTCATGGTGTTAGGCGAGTATGGAAATACAAGTCAGCAGATTGGGATGAGATGCGGCACTTTTTTGCGTCTTATCCTTGGCGGCAGGTCTGCTTCTCTTCTTTGGATCCGTCGAGTTGCGCGGATGCTATAACCGATGTGGTGCATCAGGCAATGGAGTATTTTATTCCTTTTGCTGACGTACCCGTCGGTGGCAAAGCTCGCCCATGGTTTAATGCCGAATGTGGTCATGCTCAAGACCGAAAACATTCGGCATATCTCATTTGGGCTGATGCTCGAACCCGCAAAACTCCGGATGTAAGTTTGAAGAAGAGAGCCTTTAACCAAGCTGCCAAGTCCTACAAAAAGGCATTGCGGAAGGCTCGTCTCGATCGAATCGCTAAGAATGGCGAAAAGCTCTCTGTCAGACCAACTGGCAGTCGAGCTTTCTGGTCTCTTGCGAAAGCGATCGAGTCGAATTTCTGCCAACCCTCACTGCCTGCTCTGCTGAAGCCAGATGGATCCCTGGCCCACACAGCAACAGAGAAAGCAAATGTATTTGCTTCTCTGTTTGCTGATAATTCGCATCTAGACACTGGCAATGCTTCTCCAGTACATCTTCCTCACTGCGGTGTTTCGATGCCTGAAATCCGCATCACTAACAAAGAGGTATGGAGAACATTGTGTCGTTTAGATGTGAATAAAGCCAGTGGTCCTGATGGTATACCAGCCATTCTGCTTAAGACATGCGCAGCTGAGTTGTCTCCTGTACTGACACGTCTGTATCGCCTCTCTTTCATGACTGGAATAGTGCCGAAATCCTGGAAGCTTGCTAATGTGCAACCCGTGCCCAAAAAAGGCAGCCGTGCCGACCCTGTCAATTACAGACCGATTTCAATCACCTCCATACTCTGCAAGATTATGGAGCGTGTATTGAACTCGCGCCTACTAGCATACCTAGAAGGTAACGATCTCCTCAGTGACCGACAGTACGGGTTTCGCCGTAATAGGTCTACTGGGGACCTCCTAGTGTATGCTACTCACATTTTAGGCGAGGCCATCGAGAGGAACGGAGAAGCGGTCGCCGTCTCTCTGGACGTCTCGAGGGCATTTGACAGGGTCTGGCATGCGAGCCTTATATGCAAGCTTTCAGCGTACGGTATATCTCCTGGTCTGATCGGCTGGGTAACGGACTTTTTGAGCCACAGATCTCTCCGAGTAGTTGTCGACGGGTGTTCCTCGGAACCCTTGACAATAAATGCCGGAGTGCCTCAGGGGTCCGTTCTTTCTGCAACTCTGTTTCTGCTGCACATTAATGATCTGTTGAAGCCCGGTATCTATGGGTATGCAGACGACAGCACAGTTGTAGAAAGATATCTGCCGAGTACTCGGGCTAGTCGAGATCAAGTACAGTCTGAAAGAGAAGCCATGGTGCAACGTTTGAATGACAAACTTCAGGCAGTCTCCGCATGGAGCAATGCCAATCTTGTCGAGTTCAACGCCACCAAAACGCAGACGTGTCTATTCACCGCCAAAAGGAGCCCTTTCACCTTGGCTCCTACTTTCCGGAATGTATCCTTGGAATACAGTGACCGGCTTCAGTTGTTAGGCTTAGAGATTTCCTCGAACCTCAACTTTGGTCGGTTCATTGAGTCCAGAGCAAGAGCAGCAGCAGCAAAGCTTGCCGTTCTTGCGAAGGTTCGGCAGTACTTTACACTGGGACAGCTTCTTGTTTTATATAAAGCACAGATCCGGTCGTGTGTAGAGTACTGTGGCCACATATTTGCTGGTGCCGCAAAGTCTCATCTTGCGGTTCTGGACTCAATTGAGAGGCGAGCAAAGAGGCTTATAGGCGATCCCGAATTGGTCGGAGCCGACCTCCAAAGCCTTGAGCACAGGCGTAGAATTGCTAGCCTCTCAGTATTCTATAGGATACATTTTGGTGAGTGTGCGCAGGAATTACACAATTTAATTCCCCCTTCCCCCTTCCATCACCGGACGTCCCGACGCACGGCAGGTTTTCATCCTTTTGTTGTGGACATTCCACCTGTCCGAACGGCGCGCTTTGCTTCGTCTTTTTTACTTCGAACAGCAAGGGATTGGAACAGCTTGCCTGCGTCGGTATTTCCGACCGAATACAATGTGGATACATTCAAGAGTAGAGTGAATAGGTTGCTAGGGTAATGCGCCTTACCACCTAAGACTACATTCCGCTTACCATCAGGCGGAATGTAGTCAAGCATTGCCCTAGATAATATAAAAAAAAAAAAAAAAAAAATGTATAAGTATAAGTATGTGTATCTAGTATAAGTAATTAAATCCGTTCATATGGATAAATATATAAATATAAGTATGTATGTATATTATATTAGTAATTTGTATGTATTTATTGATATGTAGTATACTTTATTTCTATAGCATTGTTACATGTATTAGTTTGTATTGTGTACGTGTAAGTTAGTAGTTTTATGGATATTCATTTCAATATTTTAATTGTTTTTTTTAATTTTTCATATTGTGCCCCCTCATTACTAGATTTCGGTTTACTATGTCGGTTGACTGGTAGAGAATGCTTTAGCATTAAGTCCGCCATTTGTACGTTTTTTTTGTGTGCAATAAAGATTTTAAATAAATAAATAAATAAATAAAATACACTTTACTGAAAATAATCTTACTTTGTTATTTTTATTATTAAATAGATGTAGAATGAAAAATGAATTAAATCAGATAGAACTTGAATCTGTAACCTCTGGAATACCCAATTTTTAATTCTTTATTTATTTAAAAAGAATATTGCTTAACATTAGTCCTATGCATGGGCGTACCCCGGGCAGGGGGTCAGCCCCTCGCCCCCTCCCCCTCTGGACATCGTATACCTCTCTACTATCTTCTATTGTAAATTAAAATTGGTATTATATTAAAAATAAAACCAATTAAGTTTTAAAAATTAAAAAAGGTTTAGAAATACTTTCTCAGGAAGGTTAGCCGGGGACGAGAAAAGTGACTTTTTAGTTGTTATAGATCTATGTATTACAAACAAATACAATTATCTAGTAAAACTTTTAGCAAACACTTTAAAGTCAAAAAATTTCATTAGAAGCGAGATTCGGTAAAGACAAATCACCAGCGATTGCTCTTTCATTGTTAAACCATGCTCAAAAAATTTAAATTACATCTCCAAAATTACAAAATAATAATATAAATTAAAGAAATCTGGTTTGCCCCCCCCTCCTCCCCTTTAACACAAAATCTGGGTACGCCCATGGTTCTATGTTGTGTTAAATTGAGTTACTTACTTGGGCTAGCCTTTCCATTTGAGTCGTAAGAGTTTTGGTTTGAAAATGGTATCATTTGAAAGGGGTTGGTCTCCCCTTTCTTTTAATACTATTCCCAGCCCGAGAAAATGCGTACTTTCTTTTTTATATGTTTTTTTGTATGAAATAAACTTACCGTGTTTTCACCAATATTAGTACAAAAACACAATGTTTAACACAAGAACACAAGAACACTTCACATCTATGCAATATGTTTATCAATTGTTTATATGATATTATAATTTTTTTATTTTAATTTAACAAGAAAAACACAATTCGTAACAACTTTGTTGTTTTAGATTCCCTAATGTTAAATGGCGGCAACTTGACATATGACATTTGTGATTTAAAATGCTTTTTGAAATAATTAAAATTGATATTACCATTTTTTGTCAAAACTGACTCTGTTAACCCCGACTCCACGTAGTCTTGTCTGTCCTACCCCTAGAGTGTTTTTGTAAATCCGGAGGCGCGGAAGGAGGGCAGCCCCCACCCGCCGTAACACTGTGTTAAAACCCAATCGAGCCGTAGCTACTGAGGCTGGTCGCCGAAGGCGACCATCAAGCCGAAGTGGCGAAGGCGAGCTTGGGTTTCAGTTCAGTGTTACGCAAGGGTGAAGGGGCTGGCCATCCTGAAGCGCCGGAGACGTCACAGAAGTCTTAATTACTTACATTTTAGGTTAGTTTTTACGAAACTTCAAATCGAAATATCTCCAAAACTAAACATTTTCTCACAATAAAAATGGTGTCAGGGGATAGGGCTTCGACCTTTCTTTTCTCCCTATCCCCCTCTCCCTTCTATTCTAACGACTCAATTGGAAAGTGTTACCCTTACTTGACCTGGATTGTATGGAGGTGGACAATGAAAAGCAGGGCCTCCATATTGGACAGTCTGCTGACCTCCAAATAGACCTTGTCCTTGGGCAATACCCCCATGTCTGCCAGGCTGTACAACAATGTGGCAACGACAAACATTTATTTATAAAAATTATAGAGAATATATATTTAAAATATATTACTTACTAAATTGCCCATACTTATATTTCAATAACTTAGCTGTTGTCTTTGAAAAAATCTGTATGGATATATCATTCCCATCATCAAATAATATGCAATCAATATGAATAGTAAAATATTTACATCAAAAGAGATTTAACATTGTGTCAAATCAGCTATGTCTAGTAACAGTTATTATTAACAGTATAGGTAAGACGTAACAAAACTTCTTAGACTTGCTTCTTAATACACAATTTCTTTACGCAATAATAATTATAAATTTATTTTATAAGGAAAACTAGCATTTCTTTGGATTAACCGTACTGTATAATGTTTACTGATGTTATTTAAGTGTTGTTACTATACACTGTTATTTTTAATAACATAGTTATAGAAAAGACAAACAAAAAGACGGACATACAAAAATAAAATTTAGTCCGTCAGGGATGACAATAATATTTGTCACCAATCCTACTGATATCATAAATCGGAAAGTTTGTGAGTATGTATGGATGTTCACGTAAATGCTACTGAACCGATTACGATGAAATTTGCTATGTAAGTAGCTGAAGACCTAAAATAACACATAGGCTATAGAAATACTAACGTTTGCACGTGGTTTTGTCTGTGATGTTTGTTACTCAATCACGCAAAAACTACTAAATGGATTTCACATAATGATTTCTGAAAATACTTCTTATTACCCGACGGATTTAGAAGGAGTCTTATGTTATTCAAATATACATTAATAAATATGTTAATAAAAATATAGCCAATTATGTTATTTTTATGTTCCTTGCTATAGTCTAAACGGATTAAAGAATTTTGTCGTATGAGGTAGGTAGATACGTCAAATGTAATCGAACCACCAATCGATCTGCAGAATTCGTAAAAGAAGGTTCCTCCAAAAAATCAAAAATAAAAACAAAATCAATACCGACGCCTTATTCAATATTAGGCGCGGCTCCTGATTGGATTCTCATGATGGACACGTATGAAAGGCATTACAAGATCCCTGGGGATGTTGGTGTTTCGTCATCCAGACCGGACTTATTCCTGTATTCTAAACATCTGAGGCACGTGATACTTGTGGAGCTTACTGTTCCCTGGAAAACAAACATCCCCAGGGATCAGACATTCAAGCTTAATAAGTATTACGAACTGACCAACGAACTGTCCAGAAATAAATTTATAGTTAGTTTGTACGCGATAGAAGTGGGAGCGAGAGGTATAACCGAAACCTACTGTTACTAGTATACTAGCCATAGCTATGCCATAGCATACGGTATATATTACTTTTCAATGTAACAGACAGAAACCACATAATTGGAACCACATAACTGGAACCACATAATTGGTGTAGATAATGCTTGCATTACCATTCTGCTATCTAGCTACCGTATCGCTATTCGCCTCGGTGAAATAATTAATTAATAAGGACGATAACATATAGAATGCTTAATTCACCGAGGCGGACAGCGATACGGTAGCTAGATAGCAGAATGGTAATGCAAGCATTATCTACACCAATTATGTGGTTCCAGATACGGAAGCTCAGTTGGTAGAGCGACGGGACGGTTTCCCAGTAGTCGCGGGTTCGAGTCCCTGCCCGTATCGGTTTATTTTTCATTCTATATTTACATAAATTGAAATAAGCTTAACATGGCTATACATGTTTTAAAATATTTTCAACATTAATTTCGGTAGTGGCATCTTTTCAAGGTTTATCTATACTGCAAAGTTAGAAACATTGGCTAGGATCTTCGAAAGAAACCTAATAGATGTCACCACCGTACCGATAAAGATGATCACATATAGAATGCTTAATTCACCGAGGCGGACAGCGATACGGTAGCTCAGTTAGAGCGACGGGGCGGTTTCCCAGTAGTCGCGGGTTCGAGTCCCTGCCCGTATCGGTTTATTTTTCATTCTATATTTATATAAATTTAAATAAGCTTAACATGGCTATAATAAATATATAATAAATAATAAATATTTTCAAACATAATGTACAATTTCAACATATTTACTACTGACAAATAAATAAAATACTTTGGGCTTCGTCATTTACTTGGACGTCCAAATAAGTTCTCTAAACCTACTTGTCGGAAAAGAATTCATGTTCTGATACTGACAGCTTCCCCTCAGCCTCAAAAAAAACACTAAACGACGAAGGATTAAACTTTTAAGCCAAATCAAGTATACTTTATATAAAATATTTGTCTCATTGCGAATGGACGTGTTTTTTTTTAAGAATTAAGTCTAAAAAGTTTTGTTACTTCTTGCCAACAATATATAATACTGTTTCTAGACAAAGCTTAAATGACACTACGTTATATCTATTTTGATGTAAATAATTTATTATTCATATCAACATATTACATCAAAAGCCATCTCAAAATAAACAAGAAGAACATACTACATAATATCAAGAGCCATCACAAAATAAAGAAGATATTACATAGTGTTCAATAATGAGAAATATTTATCCATTCCGAATTTTTCAAAGACAACAACTTTCTTTTTGTAAATAATTATGGGAAATTTGGTAAGTAATAATAATAATAATAATATCACTGTACAAATTACACACGTTGATCTAACCCCTAAGTAAGCAAATTATTTGCTTGTGCTAAGAGAGTTAGTTAAACGATACAAATACATAGAAATATACATTATAAATACTGAAAATATATTTAATAAATGACCAAACCCAGAAATACAGACATCTATGCTCATCACATACATGCCTGTCCCTGACGGAAATCGAACCCGAGACCTATTGTGTCGCTATACGTTAGGCGTCTGCGCTAACCACTCGAGCAACCAATTATAAACTTCCTTTATAAATAAATATTCTCGTTACCACTTCATTTTTTAGGCAGGCAACCATGGACATGAGGGTCCTGATCGTAGGCATATTACATTTGGAGGTCTACAAGCTGCTCAGTACGTGGATCCATATGGGGGCTTCTATATACCACCTCCATACATCCTAGACCCAGTATGTTAATACAATTTAACATAAGATATCACTTATGTTTGGAATTGGGAGTTGTTTGAAATGAATATGTTTATCTATGGGGAGCATGTACATATTAAAAAAAATGTTAAATTAATCAAAATGAACAGGAGTCTAATCTGATACTATGGGATATCGTCCTGTCGCCATGCCAACCGCCTTGATAAATCCAGCATTTTATATATAGTTGTCTTTAGCCGAAGGAGTCAGCTATTAGGTATCCCAAAGGTAGCAGGTTTGAATCCGTTCCGTATTCTGTAAAGTGTATTTTAATTAAAAGCATTTGTTTGGTAATTTCAAGAAAACAACCAATTACATTATTTTATTCTAAACATCAAAATCTCTATATTCTTCATAAAAAATTTTAGACCCCGCAAGGATATCAACAGAGCTATCCTGGAGGTCCCTACCAACTCGCAGGTCAGTTTAAGATAAATGTTATATTAATAAAGGTCCAATGATTTAAATTTTACAAATTATAGCAGATTTAAATCCCTTTACAGTCTTAACAATCATTAATTAAATTAAAAGCTTAAAAGGCTTAAAAGATTAGTCAGCTTCTTAAAAAACTGTATTGGTTAATTATTGTTAAAAACAAGTAGAAAAGATATTTTGTAGTTTTGTACTATCAGTTACATGATCTAATGTCCTTTTCAAGGGTCACCCGAAGCTGGTCAAAGCCAGGCTGCGTGCTGCGGATCTGTTATCGCATGCCTCACATGTTTTTTTTGTTCATGTAGTCCGGTATAATTTACATTAATGTAAACGATAGTCTTTAATCCCTGTTGATTAGAACGAACGATCTCAATGAATAATCAACCTTAGATTGCTTCCTAAAAAACTTAATTCACAAGATAAGAAGCACCAAAAAATATATGGCTTGGTTATTAATTTAGGCGATTGTCGATATATATGTTGATGATTTCTTAACGCTATTAAACGAATCGCTATACAATTAGACATCATTCTGCAATACAATACTAAATTTTATGTTGACTTAGGGTCAAACTTATTTCTTTCTAATTTTCACATCCAGTGTATAAGGAGAGGTGGAGGAGCAAGTACGCGGAACGAAGATGAAGCAGACGAGAATGGGAATGAAGAACCTGAAACAGCGAATGTATCGTCTCCACGTGATAAAGACTACGTAAAATAAGATTATATTTTTTAAGCAATGATACGATTATATTGCCACGATGGTCATGACATATGAGGAGAAAGTGTATGCTTAATATTTTTTAGACGGGAATGACCTTCCTTTAGTAATATATTATAATGATAAGTTTTATCCCTAATTTTCTCATTCTTGTATACAGTATTTTAGTAATGAACGTTAATTTAAATTATTATTGTTGTTTTATTTTATGACTTTTAGAATAAATCTCATAAAAAAAATTACACCTTCAGATACCAAATTATAATCAACTTAAGTCATGTCTGATCACTGTCTATTGGTCGGATAATACATGATATAATTTATATCAAACGAATGAAATTACATTGTTATCCCCCTCATTTAAAATACCAATCACCCTAAAATAAGACCTATATATTATTATACACGTTTGTACTCTTAGTTGTAATTTCTTTTTTATTTCGCCATGAACATATAATAAAACCCAGAGAAACGTAAATAAAATAGGTCGTATATGTTTTCAAAACTAAAGAGTTTTAATAGTATATTCAAAAAAGAAGAATAAAAAGAAGAACGCAAAATTCAAATCCAAATAAATCACAACAGCAATTGTTCCGACTGCAGAATCAAGTACTACTTACCATGGCCTAAATTTTCAAGAAATAAAAAAATAAACCGATCCAAATTTTAGTTTATACAATCCGTTTAATTAACCAAAAACCACAAAAAAAACAAGAATGGCTCTTGTATTAAGGAAAGCAGTTTTACCTAAAAATGTATCCCTGTTAAAATGCTGGAAGGGGCGACCCTTGGCTACCGCCTCAAATAAGAAAACTGCTGCACCACTATGTAAGCTATTAACATACACATTATATAAGTTTCGTAGATTTGCATTAAATAGGAATAGTATAATATTGATATTCTATATTGTTACATATTTATACATACTAAACTATATAAAAAGTCGTATTTAATGGGTCAAAGTAATGTTTGCTTTTTAAGGCAAATATAAATTAATAGGCTAATTGAATTAATTTTTTAGATTTTAAAATAACAATGCTGTCAATTTTGACAATGTCATTAAGCTAGATTTGAGGATGAAAATGTATTACATTATAAAAAATATTAAATATAAGGCATAGATGTCGCTGGTGTAGCATCTGAGTTATTTCGGAGAACGGTGGCCGCTGCCGAAGGACCTCCATCTATAATACTCGACTTGACCTTCGTTCTTCGAATAGCATCAGCCACCAGCCGGCAGATAATCTACGAGTATTATATGCATGGATGTCCTTTGCAGTGGCGGTCCGCGGAGCGGCGTTCTGCCCCTACGATGCGCGAATACGACTCTGCTGTGGTGACAATGTTCTACAATACCGCTGCTTTGCTGAAAAATCCGGAGCATCAAAGAGTGAAACAACTTGCGGCTGTCCATGCGGTCCATGCGGTCCATGTGGCCCTTGCTGCCCGGGGCCCTGCGGTCCGTGTAATCCATGTGGACCATGTGGTCCTTGTGGTCCGTGTGGTCCGTGTGGTCCATATGGCCCATGCGGTCCCTGTGGACCTTGTAGGTGCCCTTGCCCCTGCGGACCGTGTGGTCCGTGTGGACCATGTGGACCGTGTGGGCCGTGTGGGCCGTGTGGACCTTGTGGCCCTTGTAGCCCTTGTGGTCCCTGTGGGCCTTGCGGGCCATGTGGACCGTGTCGATGCCCATGCCCCTGCGGTCCGTGTGGACCCTGCGGGCCATGTGGCCCTTGTCCATGCCCGCCAAAAAGTCCTGCAAAAAAATGCGAAGGAACCGGCTGTCCGATGTGCGGCTGTCAACAACTAAGTGCGGCAGTAGCCTCAGCAGGAGCAGCGCCACACACACAAGATGGAAAAATACACGATCCGTTCATGAAAGTGGAGATAAAAGAAAAGAAACCACGTCAATCTAACGCTATTAAAATAACATCTTAATTTTTCATACATATATATATCAATGTTATATATTATGCTTATAAAAGATCTATATTAGTAATAAACGTTTGATATAAAGAAATTGTTTTAATCGCAAAATTTGAACAGAGCATTGTATTCATAGCAGATCGTTTAGACATGAAAAGGAAATCATAGTTTACCTACGAGTCTCATCATATCTTTGTATCTCGTACATTAAACTGCATTATAAACCAACATTTAATAAGGCATATAGCAAACGATACCATTTACAGCATCGGCGGCAGCACGTCGACGCTACAAGAGCAAGTTCT
Source organism: Napeogenes sylphis (assembly GCA_959347405.1). Taxonomy (NCBI): domain Eukaryota; kingdom Metazoa; phylum Arthropoda; class Insecta; order Lepidoptera; family Nymphalidae; genus Napeogenes; species Napeogenes sylphis. The sequence goes on from OY365788.1 coordinate 6,404,802, forward strand.
TCCCGACGGCCTTTACGAAGATTAGAAAAACAAAAGAACCGGTTCCCATCAAATTTTGTACCAAGAGAAACGTAACTAACCCGGTTTGGATTAACGCATCGTGTCCAAACTTCGTATCTAATGGAAAACAAATGTCCCAAAGATATTTTAGCTCTACAACTAAGTCAACAATAAATAATTATAATTACTTAACTCGAAATTGCATACCAAGGCGTTCGTATTCTAAAGTTTCCAACGCTGGTTGCCCGTGCCCATTCCCATGTAGACCCTGCGGTTGCAAAGACGGCTTCAACTGCCTACCCCCACCATGCAACACACCACCTAAATGCCTCCAATATATGACTGGATACTATTATTACCCATACGGAACTTGGTTTTGTGGTCCATATCACGTAGCAGCAAGTTGTTGTCCGGCAGGATCTAATCCTTCTTGTCCCTGTCCTTGTCCAAAATGTTGCGCATGTGTATTCCCGGCTGCAGGTTTAGGACCAGAAAAAAAATTGAACCAATATAAATTAAATTCAGATATACATGCCTTCCCTGGCGAGCCTCCTTGCCAAACTAAATCTCCCAAGCCTTCCGGAACCAGTATCTCAAAAATATTTAACTTTAATACTCCCGAACAAAAGAACCCTGATCCAAAACCCACTAAGAAAAACATACCACCTGCCCTTGCTTCAATGATTTGCTCAAATATTTCTACATATGGTTATCCACACATTTCTAATAATAACATATATACCTCATACCCAACGACATATTCCAAATCAAAATCAAATTGTTATCACACAATAACTAACTTAATCTCAAAGCAGTCATTAAAATCACCAAACCTTGGAACGCGTAAAGCCAGTAGGGATATTTATTTTCAAAAGAGGTATAAAGTAACGAAGCCACTTGAATTCAACAAAATTAGAAGGGATAAAGACCCCCGATATAAGCAGGGCTCGTTTAACTATTCTTCTCTCCCAAAATACAAGAGATTTTATTCCAAATCTTATGTGGATTCAGATTTCAAACCCTATGAATTATAGTTTTTTTCCGGACTTATTAATTGTTTAATCTTTTAAATAAACATTCCATATCATTCGTTCCATTCATTCCATAACAACAATATATCATACTTACTATACTTCAATTCTCTGTTAAAAAAAAATAAACACTGATAAATCTAAATAAGGGTTTTATTTCAATAACGTCTAGTCCTATTGTTAATCATTTAAAATTAATAGGAAATAAAACATTATAGTTCAAATCATCCTTTCAGTGCACAACGCAGTGAAGAGGAGTCTGAACAAGCTAGCACAGAGCATTGCAGTGACATTGCGATCTAACCAAATAGAAATTGGGAATCGCAAAGATGTCGTCAAGTCCAAGCGATCACAGTACAGAAGTCTATCCTGTCCCTGTCTGTCATCAATTACAACTGAACACCCCATTTATATACACCGTATACCATCCGCTGTTGGCTTTAACAAAGCAAAACTACATTTTAGAAGACAGAGATTCGTACCAAAAATGCTTATTAACTTTGTTCAAAGACGAGCAGCATCAACAGCACCAAATGTGCTTAATGACGTTTGTAATGTTTGCGCTAGTCCTTGCCCTTGCCCTTGTGCACCATGTGGTTGCAACTGTCTTCCACCACCGTGTAACACACCAGCTAAATGCCTACAATATATGACTGGTTACTACTACTACCCTTATGGTACTTGGTTCTGTGGTCCCTACCATGTCTCTACGGGGGCTTGTGGCCCATGCGCAGGTCCTATCAAACCAGGTGGTGCCTGTGGACCTACACCTCCTTGTCCTGGTGGTCCATGTGGTCCTTCGTGTATTGGACCTTGTGGACCATGTGGACCTCTTAGTTGTTGTGGCGTTTGTGGTATAGTAGAGCCATTTAATTGCTACGCTACAGGCTCACCATATGATTATTCCTCGGCATTTAGTTCAATGAGCGCTTACGGGCCTCATCTATATGGGCAGATAACACCTAATCAATTTATGCAACAACATTGTTACACTCCATTTAATCCTTATACAAATTATAACCAATTCGGACAATTTAATTCGATGCCTGCACCTCATTTTGGACCATGCTATGTCATGCCCATGTCCACGCCTATACCAGTGAACAATCCTTTTGTGCCGATGCAAGGCACCTTTGAGCCAGACCCGCCTTACATGCCATCACCTTCTTTACCAACTATTTCGAACCCACAAAGTTTTACGTATTCTAGACCTACAATTAGAGATGTACCATCAAGCGAAGTTATGCGAACCTCTCCATCGTTAGAAGGCCCCTGTCCTAAAAACCTTTCTCCAAAATCTTTGCGAATGTCACCAAATTCCCGATACGAGACATGTATGAATAAAAGTGGTCGTCCCCCGAAAGTGGTCTCACGTTTTATCAAAGATCCTAAATCAATTTTAGCTTGTTACTACTCTACAAAGAGCATACAGAAACAGTCGACAAATGACATCAAAACGTTTGACAGCACCAGCGGTATAAATAGATCAAATTCTTTTAAAATGCTACATGAAAATAAGTGTAAAGAATCTTGTAATAGGCCTAACTGTTACTGGTGTCTTGAAAGCGGAAGATACGCAAAGAATAAAGGACAAAAAGAAAACATAGTTACAGCTCAAAGAAAGTTTAACACTACTTACACTGGTAATACAGAAAACCATCCAAACAAGATCGAGGATAATTTCAAGTCAGGAAGCAGATCAAAATATTTTTCAAGCTAATAAATAAAAATGAAATGTCTAATTAAAATATTAAAACGATAAGCTATTTAATTTGTAACAATGTCATCAAAATCTCGTATTTAGATAATCAGTAATTCCCTCAGCATTTTATGAGCTCGCCTCAATATGGGTCCTTACGAGCCATGCCCGCCAAACAGTAATCCTCCACAAACTGATAATCACGCATTACATTTTTAATTGATGATTTGGGATTGATCCCAATTTTTTCGAAGATAGCCTACTACTTCATTAAGGGAAGGTCGAGCTAAGGCACAGTAAGTTTTTCAGAAGAAGCATGCCTTTAGCATCTTTAAAATTAATCTAGGTCATTAAAAACAAATGTTATAGGTTTTCTATTGTATTAACAAATCAAAACAAACATATAAAAACATATACTTAAGTTTTGTATAGAATTGAGAGCGAAATAATTTTTTTTCATCTTCGCATATCTAAGTGCAAAATAATTCTTGACAGCTTTCATAGAATTTATAAATATAACTATCGCGGTCGGGGGCTGCGGTCTTAAAAGACCGGAGCGGCGTTACGCTGAGGTCGCTATATTCGACCTATACCAGCCTGCTACCGCACCCTTCCGCTTGTAGGGCGAAACAAACCCTGTCCGCAGGAGTGACGTCAAGTCGGGTGACTAATGATCACTCCTAACGGGCGCCGGTGATTCGTCCCTCAAAGGATATAGGGATCTCGACTCAAAGGGGGTAATTAAACGAGAATGTACGATCATTCAGTAAACCCAGTCACGAGTAGCTTTCGATCGGGCTCTTCTACGATCCTCCCGTACAATAATAGGGCTCTTCTACGATAATCCCTTATAATAAGTGGGCTCTTCTACGATAATCCCATACAATGTTGCTATTTAGGGCTCTTCTACGATTTTTCCCTGTTCTTCTTTCTTGAATGTTGCGGTCCGAGGCGAATGGAATATTTCATATATCCATGTTTTCTTCTCTTTCCCGCACGGGGAAAGGGGAAACGATGGCAGGGGTTTGACCCTCAGATCGTTGTATCTAGCCACGTGTGTTAATACACAAGAGAATCGGGTTAGGGCCATCTGGCCCTGGTCATCTTTTTTGTGATGAGGATGTGGTACCTAGTACCAGTGGGGCGGTTAGTCCTGCTCGGTGCGACACTTGGTTATCCAAGTGGAGCTCGGGCTGGACAACCAGCGACCCGATATGGCTTCTCGTTGGATTTTATTTTTTGAATTTATGAGGAAGAATCTGGGGATGAGACGATGATGTCTCTGGGTAGTCTCCTCCTCGCTCTGTCTGGCGGACGGGTGTGCCAGGGCGCGATGTCTTTTAAATGTACATGCTCAGAGGCGTCGGTCCGGCTGAACATCGTGGAAGCTAGTCTGGTGATATGGTCCTTTAGGCACTCGGTGCGGAGGTCGCGTTGTATTGTCGCGTTTCTGACACACCGAGGTGCCTGAGTGACCCGGCGTAGGGCGATGTTCTCCACTTTTTGGAGAAGGTTCGCCTGTCGCGGGCTCAACAGGGCATACCACGCTGGGGCGGCGTATGTCAAGTGGGGCCTGACATACGTTTTGTGAATGTTGAGTTTTGTTCTTAGCGAGAGTCTTGATTTGAAGATAGGGTAGAGTTGGCATAATGCTGCCTTGGCTGCGTTGCGGGCTTTCTTCACCTGGGCCGTCATGGTCAACCCTCTGTCGATTATGACACCCAGGTACTTCAATGGGCTCCAAGTTATGTCGGCCCCCTGGATGACCAGGGGAGGCTGAGGCATGTTATTGTATCCAAACCGAATGGCTTGGGTTTTTCTGATGTTTAGCTGCAGTCTCCATTCTGCCAGCCAACTGGGAAGCATGTTGAGGGAGCGCTGTAATTTCAGTGCTGCATGGGTGGCTGTGAGGGATGTAGCAATCAGCGCTACATCGTCGGCGTACAGTGCCAGTAGGACACCTTGGCCGACTGGTATATCGTCCGTGTAGGCCGAGTAGAGTGCTGGTGATAAGGTACTTCCTTGGGGAACACCTGCAAGGGCTGGATGGCTGTCTGAGATGGCGTCTTCTACTCTGACCCGGAAGATCCTGTCAGTCAGGAATGGAATATTTCATATCCCCATACTAGCCGTTTATTAACCGGCCGGCTATACCGTAAAGAGAGCCACTGAATAGCAACGCGTTTTACGCGTATTTTTATCTACGCCCCCGTGACTGAGTTTAACATATCTTTATTTGCTTTATGTACACAAATATCACAATATAATCTTCAAAAAGGTAACACAATTACCTTCACATACGTATATAATAATCAATAAAAGCTACATAAATTCAAAAGTTATAAGAAATAAAATAGTAAAAATATAAGAAATTCTACAATTTTTAGCAGTTTCAAAGTCTTTTTTCTTATAAATTCCCCATCAAATATCATTCCCCATTACCATTACCATTCATAACTTCATAAAGTGTCATACAATATTATGTTCACCCCGTTATATACTTCGTAATTAATCTACTATTAACAAGTTTTATCCAATTTTACATTCCTTCGGGGGTATATCAAGAGCGAAAGAGATAGCCTTCGAATGCTATCTCTCTCTTTCTTATTGTTGCACAAAAGAATGCTCTGTAGCAAGGGTGACAAATGCTTACTATTTAATGTTCCTAAGTCATTTTAATTCTATAATAAGTTATATGAAAATAATCAAATAAGGAATTATGATGATAAAACAATTAAATATTATTAATAATAATGTCATGAATTGTCGCCGACAATAACGGTCCATTTAATTTCGAAAATACATTTTAATTGCTTGCAAATTCTGGGTATAAATATTAACTTTAACTTATTTGATTATTAAAATGTTTCGATGCAGTGGATTCAAGTGTAAAAAAGAACAAAAAATAAACGACAACTTTCCGCTTTTTGTTTTCACTCGGTAAGTACAACGCTTTTGATTAATATACATTAATTATAATTAACAAACCTTATACTAATTATTAAATTATTGCTATGTTGATGATAGTTCGGTTTGGTGTTGAGTATATCGGATTTTGAAATTGTCAGACCTCCGTGATATTGGCAAATAATGTCATTAACTTGGTAAATTCTCCCACTTTACCAGGAGAAGAAAGGGTAGGAGTTGAAGTCATGGAGCGGAAGGAGGTTCTCCATCCGACACTTTGCGATTCTAGTTATAGTAGCTAAACAAAACCTGATCTGAGAGATTCATAGAATTGTTATATATGTATAATAACTCTATGAATCTCTCAGGAGTAGGGCATCCAGCCTAAAATGTGAATATCGAAATAAAAAGAGAAAGCAAATGAGGTTACCTGTCTGTCTCTATTTCTTGCATGTGTGATTAGATAAAGATAAATATCGGTCTGTCATCTTGTTATATTATTGTCTCTTTTATTATTTGTCAGACAATGACACTCAAGCCTGCCTATGGCTGGCCTATTCTATGTATAATAATTCTATAGCGAGATTACAGTACTGCCACAAGTTATCCTTCAAAAGAGCTACAGCTTATTGTTTATAGTTATGCTTCTTTGTAGTTTATATACCTACGAGGTACTTATGCTGAGGTGGATTGGCCATTTTGAATGTTTAATAATATTTTAAATTAAAAATGGATCAAAGAATCTGTATCAAGTTTTGTGTGAAAAACAAAATAAAGTGCACGGACACATTCCCAATGTTGACTGTGGCATATGGTGAAGCTACCTTGGACCAAAGCAACATTTATCGGCGTGCCGGACGCCCGAGCACGTCTACAATAGACGAAAACATTGATAAAGTCAAGACTCTAGTATTGGCCAATCGTTGAAGCACCGTTAGAGAAGTCGATGAGGACCTAAATATATCGACTGGCTCGTGCCATTCGATTTTAACCAATAATTTGGGCATGAGTGGGGTCGCGGCGAAATTCTTTTGAACGGGAACTTTTATTTTTTTGTTCCACTATTACATTGGAATTTTTTCAATTTGAGGGTAATTCCACCATCCACATTTATTCTGTCTCATAAGCTACATCAGTTGTACGTCTACATGTACTCTATAGCATTCTAAGCGTACAATATTAAACTTTTTTATATCGATAGATATAACATAATAGCTCTCAGTTTTGTATTAAATGCCTACTGGTTGTTTCCAGTGACTGTTTGCCTGTGGTGGATTAATGTGTTATTATGGAAGATGTAATATTTTGTTACTCTTATAACTACCGCATCCTTTAATTTACCTATTAGTTACCATTTTTAACGCTCTACTGGCCGGTTTTCATTACTGGCCCAGTGGAAGAGGCCATAGTGATAGGGTTCCATAAGCCGGGCAAACCCCGGCATCTGCCTAGTAGTTACCGTCCCATTAGTCTTCTTAGTTCCTTAGGGAAAGTATATGAGAGAGTCATCCTCTGTCGACTTAGATCTCAAGTCGAGAGACTCAAAATCATCCCAAATGAGCAGTTCGGCTTTAGAGCCAACCATTTATGTTCCCATCAGGTGCAACGCCTCACGGAGCACATACTGATAGGGGCCACTTAGAGGGCCAAGAAGCATAGGACAGGAGCGCTCTTCCTCGATGTAGCTACGGCGTTCGACAGGGTCTGGCACAATCGACTGGTGTACAAGCTATACCACTTCAAAGTGTCGGACCGACTCGTACTCTTCATACGGGACTACCTATCGAATCGCTCCTGTCGCTACAGAGTGGAAGGCGTTTGGTCAAACCCCCGCTCCATCAGGGCGGGTGTCATCGGGTGGTTCAGTTCTCTCGCCCATCCTTTACTCCATCTACGCTAGCGACATTCCTAGGCCGCGATCTAAAGTACACCTTGCCATGTACGCGGACGATACCGCGCTTTACACGTCCTCTAAGGATCACTGGGAGATATACCAACGTCTCCAATCCGCAGTCGACTCCCTCGAGAGTTGGCTGTGGAAATGGCGGATCGAGGTAAACCCTGACAAGAGCGTTTCGGTGCTCTTCGAACGGGGCCCCCCAAGGATCCTCCCACGAATCCAACTCTTTGATAAACTGATACCTTGGAAAGACGAGGCAAAATATCTAGGAATAACGTTAGATAGAAAGTTAGTTTTCACTGCGCATATTAGGACCTTTCGTAGCAGAGCGGCCTACATATTAGGTCGTTTATATCCGCTGTTAGGCAAGCGGAGTAAAATGTCCCTTCGCAATAAGGTGACACTTTACAAAGCTTGCATACGTTCCGTCATGTCTTATGCGAGTCCCGCTTTTGCGCACGCTAATCTGAAACCCCTTCAGGTGATTCAGAACAGGTTTACACGGATTGCAACCGGGGCGCCGTGGTTCGTACGCAACATCGATCTCCATAGAGACTTAGACCTTCCGACCATCGCTCAGTACTTCAAGGGGCTTTCTCAAAAGTACTTTGAACGTGCTGAGCGACACCCGAACTCACTGGTGGCTGACGCCGCAGAGTATAGACCACGTAAGACTACTTTAGTCAGAAAAAGAAGACCCAAGTCGGTACTCGTTGACCCCGACGACGCGTTCACAGTAGGTAATAACGTATACGCGTAGGCATAAGGGACACCACACAACATACAGACACACACCGTCTCTACCGGTATAGACGAGGTCCCAACTGAGTAAGTGTTCCGTTGCTACGGCGTTCTGCCGTCGGAGAACGCTAGTGTCCAAATTTCCTTAGCTTCCCTCCTGACTAACGACGCCCCGAGCCGAGGTCCATTTCTCAATCCGAGACGCCCTCGGGACGTCGTTCCCCATGGGGGCCCATTTATTTATTTATTTATTTATTTATTTATTTGTATTTGGCCCCCCTTTTAAAGGGAGGGTCTTCTGACCCACCCGCTCCCCCGGTGACGCTGTAATAGCCAACAGGGCTAACAGCATAGACAGACAAAAAAAAAATCTTATAACTATCGGCATGAAACAGCTTTCATGGACTAGTTCTTATATGGTATCTAAGAGACTTGAGCGAGATGAAGGACGGGAGTACGTAGCGCTGACTGGCTCTCTAGTCTCTAGTCGCGTTTCGTTTCCCCAACCCCCCACTATACTATTTAAAATTAATAAAAAAATAATATTTGTTACAAAAGTATTATTTGCGTTACAGTACAGATGCACAGTTATTCCCTCCAAATTTTGCTCAGAGCATTTCGTCAATGTCGGTAATTATACGTACGTAATTGAAGGTTAACGTAAACTCACATGTGACTAGATAGTTTTTTCGCACTTTTATATCTATGTATAAAACCTTATGTATTGTTTTGATGTAATACTATATGTAACATTATATTATTGTCTAATATATTTATATTGGCGTTTCTTAGCCTGTGTGGAATGGATATAACCTAAAAATGTTTTAATATATTTTATTTCAGTTATATCCATTAGAATAGCCGTAAAATATTATACTTGCTTACGTTAGCTTAGTCCAATGTAAATTTTATAAACAACAGAACATAAAATACTGCCTTTCCTGTTCTCGACAGGACTAGGAATATAAAAATTGGGGAATTTATTAGTTACAATAAGATATAGATAGTAGCTAGATGGTAATATAGGGTTTTAAATCAAAACATTTTAAACGTACTTAAAACCGGTATTTTATATTAATTAATCGATATAAATGTATTTGAGTCTACCAATCCCTATAGAAGCCACCGGCAGCCATTTTGAGACGAATGTTGAATGTTGATTCCGCCATTGCGAAATGAGTTTTTGTGTTCGCTGTAATGAATTTAGGCATGCCGACATAAGTATTTAGTGAGTTGTTTGTGCTATTTACCAAAATGGAAGACGAATACAATATAGATCCGCAGGACTCTACTATGAGTGATTTAAACCGTAGTGAAGTGAATGAAATTACGGATACTTCCAAAGAATTTGGGGAAGCTGGGGGTTATGATGAAAGTTATGAAGATGAAGAAGGCGGGAACAGCTTTCGAGGTCGTGGTGGACGCGGTAACTTTAGGTACGTTGCTGTAATAAACATAAAATTAGTGCATAAGAAAATATTTTTAATGCGTAAATTATTCAAGGTACATATACTTTATGTACAATTCGTTTATATATATATATATAAAACATTGATAACGGTTGTTGTACATAATATTTTGCATAATTATAACACAATTATAAATATTGTAGTAGTTTTTTTGCTGTGACATTTTATTGATCAATCAAATATTGAGGCCCTTATGATAAGGAAAGCTAAGCTACATTACGCTATATAGTAACAACATTTTACCTAACTACGATTTATTCTATAAGACTCAAATCATATCCAACTTCTATAAAGTTTACATAATATTCTTTTTATTATATATAAATTGTTGATAACCACTACATATAATAATGCTTGCGAAATTAACTAAAAATGTTATGTAAATGAAAACTTTAAATATGAACAATATTAGTAAATTGCTGCCGTCTTTCCAGATATATGTGTTTATTGCTGATATTTAAATTATGCAGTTACATCTTTTACGGTTTATCAGTTATTGCTGACGCTGTAATATCCATTATCATTTGTAATACTTCTATTTTAAGGCTTATCCATATTCTAATTTCATATAAGTTATCTGGTTATTATAAGCAATTTTAAGTATGCCTGCCAAAGTGATAATCAGAATAATTATGTAGGAAGTCAGAATGCACTGTAATAATAATGTTAACTATGAATATATTATCTATCTCAAAATTTATATTACATTACAAATATGTTAAAACTTTATAATTTGTCAAAATAATATTAACAAACCTTGCTCCTAACCCTGTTTAGTATTTTATGCTCTATGTTTTGTTTGTTGCAACTTTTTCTTATTTATTTTATGTTATAGGTATATTTATTTAAAATTGTTTTTTTTTTGTATCCGTGTTTTATATATATACTTTATCTATGTTTCAAATAATTATAATATTACTGGACATATTACATGTATTGATATAACCCCTAAGTGAGCAAACTATTTGCTTGTGTTAAGGGTGCTTGACAATGATACAAATAAATACTTCAAATATATTTAATAAACAGGCAAACCCAAAAATACAGACATCTATGCTCATTACATACATGCCTGTCCTTGTCAGGAATTAAACCCAAGCTCCTTTGTGTTGCGATATATCAGGTATCTGTGCCAACCAATGGGGCAGTTAAATAAATATATATATTTCCAAGAATGTCTAAATTTATGGAATGATATATAATGGTGTTCCCTATTTACCCAAAATTCTATACTTAAGTTATTTTAATAGATGCCATTAAACACTTTATACTTCAACCATGTAATGTTGTAACAAGTTGCAAATAACACTTAAACTCTGTTCATAGTTAGAGTAGCACCACTTTTTAACATTTTTTTAAATAAAAGTACATAATAATAGTAACAATGACAAAAAGGATGCTGTATGATTTATTTGGCCTCATAAACCATTCTTTGCATTATTTATTAATTAAAAATGTATTGAAATTACAAAAATCATTGCAAAGTCACATCAGTGTACCTTCTTTCTTTGAATACACTAGATTTTATTTCACATACAATCAAGAGATTGAATGTAATTATTGTTTGTAAAAATATTTAGTAACAAACAATTAAATCACGTTGTAATTATGAGAATACTGGGCTATCAGGTTCATAAGAGTATGTTTTACATACACAAAAATAAGGAAGAGAGACAATACAGTTTTATTTTGTAGCCTAAAGTTATTATAGAAGATATTCTTTATTAAAATTGCAACATCTATTATTTTTTCCACAATAATGTTGTTAGATTCAGTTAGAAGTCTGTAAAGATTGTTTTAATTTAATCCAGTCTTTAACAGATTTCTTAACTATGAAGCTAAGACTAACAGATGTTGAATGTGTGTGTATTAAATGGACCAAGGCATAATATTTGGCTTTGGGAATCCTTAAAAATATATAAAAGAACATTTTGGCCACATGCAATGCTTTTAATACATGCTATTCAGATATTTTTCTTGCATCTTTTTCAATATCTGGTGTAATTCTATAATTGTTGAAAAAATAATATTTGTTTGTAAATGGTGTAATTCAATAACTGTTGATTTAAATAATTTATATTTGTTAAACTATTTCTTTAAATTCAATTGTTACTTAGCAGCGGCATTGTATAAAGTTTAGGAAATTTGTGTAATGAATTCATCCAATACTAATTATAATTCATAGAGGGCGCGGGCGAGGCCCCCCACCGGGATGGATGAACGGCCCGCCGCCTATGCGTTTCCGTGGTCGAGGCTACGGTCCAGGCGGACCGCCTATGAGAGGTCGAGGCTTCTTCCGTGGGCGAGGTGGTCCCCGATATGGTCCTAACAATGGCCCCAATTACGATAATAATTGGGGGCCAATGGGACCTCCACCACCCGGAATGATGGGAGGACCGCCGCCGTTTGGTCCCCCTCCCGGTATGATGCCACCAGGGGGACCGATGGGGCCTCCACCAAACATGATGGGTCAGCCTCCGCCGTTTGGACCACCAGGAATGCCACCACCTAATATGGTATGTGTTTTAAAGAATTCATCGTAAATCTTGATGCCATGTTGTTGTTAATATATCATAACAATTAAAAGACAGACTTTGATAATTATGATGTCTTTTTTTTTCTTTTTTTAGCTGTTATGGAAAAATAGAATCACCAAATATGAACTTAATAAATACTTGCCTTAAATTCATTTCAATACTGATTTAATGTCATATTTCACTTGTGTACAATATTTATTAACAATTAATAATAATTATTGTAATAGGACTTTAAATTGTACATTTGTAATCAAAATACATTATTGTCTAATTCATTGTTAATACTACAGCCAGCACCTGAGCTCTGGGTGGAAACGAAATCTGATGAGGGCAAGTCGTACTACTACCACGCTAGGACGCGCGAGACTACGTGGACAAGACCGCAAGAGAGCCCCACATGCAAGGTCATCACACAGGCTGAGGTTGATGTTATGACTGCTGCAGGTAGGTCCTATACATGGACATCATGTGGAACATTATATACGTTAAAATCAGGTTATTCCATCTGAATATACTTCCCATAAAGGTTAAAGGGTATAATCATATATATTTAGTCATCAATTTCAATATCCCAGTTTCATAAGTTGATTAGAATTTGATATATTACATTTGCATGTATTTACAGGATCCATTGATTAAAATAATTTAATTAATACCACAATGCTTCATAATTATATAAATTGTGTATAATGTTTTTTACAGGTCAATATCCCGGTATGGGTCAATCAATGCCCATGAATGGGCCAATGGGCGGCCCCCCCATGGGTGGTCCTCCGATGGGGATGATGCCTAACGGCATGATGGGAATGATGCCCCCCGGTGTGGGACCACACGGACCCACCCCGGGATCGGTACCACCCTTTATGAATCAACCTCCTCCATGGGTCAAAGATAGTGAGTAAATCTTTTATTTATTAAGGCTTAAGACTTGCGTGTATTTCGTATGAAATAGGAATATATTGTCAAAGGGCGTATAAATTGTGTAGCAAATGTTTTTCTTTTACAATAATATATACCTGCCTCAAAAGATTAAAAGTCACATTTTAAATTGAAATAAACTTCAGTTCTTCTTGGCTTCTCTTGTTGTGTAAAGTTCACATTCAAATTTGTTTACTACTGTAAAATATTTACTAAATGGTTCACTTGAGCAAAGGAAAACACTCTTAATTTGATTAACAACATTCAGATAACCAAATGCAGTCGAAATTGGACAGTCAGGAGAGCTCTCCGGATGATGAAGCGCCCCCGGGTGAGGCGCCGGTGCAGCCCACGCAGCCGCCAGGTACTAGATACATACACCAAAGAGTATAGTAGACACATTAATATGTAGCTGTTTGTTATGATTTTAATGACTTAACTAAGCATGTTGCTGCAGCAGTATGCTTAGTGATTTCCACTTTACTTGCAATTTTGTATTTTTATTATTTTATTTTAGTTATAGTATACTATTAATAATAGTTAAGCATATTATTAATAGTAGTATGTTTTTAAATTAATATAAACTAATAAAGAGGTTTCATTAAGTGTTATTTGATGAATTTTTTGCATTTACTATCAACTAACTCAATGTCAAGAAAAATATAAAATATGTGCCATTTAGAAATTACTTTATCCAATAAGTATATGTATTTTTATTATAATATCTACAAATAGCTGCCTGCATTTTTGTAAATAACTATTCATAGAATGTCTACATACATCTGTTATTATAGTTTAAACATTTGAATCCTAACACGCTCCATTCTGTTGTTTATTATAAAAAATAACATGTAAATATTAAACCGTTAAACTAAATGTTTATCTCTCGTCAGGTACTGGTCCGGGCTCCGGTGCGGGCTGGGGTTGGGGCTGGGCGCCGCCGATGGTGTCGCAGCCTCCGGGTCTGGCCGCCGTGCCCGACGCAGGTACTGAAGGTTGAGTACTGTGTTATTATCCTAACTAACATTATTTATGCGAATGTGAGTCTGTTTGTTAGTTCGTAACTCTTTCATCCTGAGAATAGGTACTGTTTTCGTGGCTTAGAAAAATAACTTTAAGATGGCCGTCTGACAGTGAGAAGGCAAGACTGGCAAGAATAATTTATCATACGACTATTTAGACATACACAGACTAGCATTACTTAACTGATTATTGAGAAGAGCAATGCAGTGTTACAAACACTAATTTACTTTAATTTTAAGTCAATGCTTATTATTATTGACATTTATCTCATATTTTTATCTATTTAATTATTCATCACTTTTAAACATTTAGACAATACTATTCTTTAAAATACAAATAGATCAATTAAAATATAATATTTATAGGTTTCCACTTAAATTGTAATAATGATTATAATGATTGTAATAATCACTGATTGTGTTTCCTCTTTGAGATTAGATAATCTGTCATATTAGAAAAGGTCCGATATATTGCCGAGGTCCAATCCATACGAATTTCAACTACATGTATACTGAATTAAGTTTATTTCACCACCATTTTGTAATTAAATTAAAAATGTTACTATGTTTGCTAACATTATTATGTTATTTACTTATATTGTTACATGTTAAGTGACTACATATTACATATTAGTTATTAAGTTAAGATTGAATAATTATTTCATCTTAAATAAGTACTTTGTCCACAGCAAAATTGTTAATTTAATATCACAACCTATTTTCATTTATTTTTAGTTTTTTAGTACAATAATGGTAATAACACTTTCATTTATTTAAATAAAGGAGCCGCCACCCAACCACAGTCTGGTACTCCAGCAGCGATCACTGAAGCCCTACCTACAGATAGTGCGTCTACACCTAAGAAAGAGGAAACTGTAAGTATTTAATTTTACTTTGTTCATTTTTAAAATGACAAATTTCGAGATCATTTACCATATGTTTGTGTATAACGGAAGTAATTTAAGTGTAAAATTATTAAAGAGCTTGAAAAAGTATTTTTAATTTCTAAATGAACTTTATATTAATTTAAAAACATTATAGAACTAAAACGATAACAAACTTTATTTAATATCAGGTCATTCCCCCGGAGCTGTCGGCTAGGGCTGGCGAGTGGACTACACATAGGGCTCCGGACGGCAGGCCTTACTACTACCATGCGGCAAGCAGACAGAGCGTATGGGAGAAGCCGCAGCCCCTAAAGGAGTTTGACGGTATTATTACTTATGTTTATATACTAGTAATATTCAAATGGTCCTTCAATTACTACACACGTTCGTGCTACACACACAAAAACAATATATGTTATATACTACTTATTACGCACTACGGCTTACCTACGCACACATATAAAACACACAATCTGAATAATGTCATAAATGGAGATATTAATTATAATATGTGAATAATTGATTTATGTGTGTGTTACTTTGTTTTAGATTTACAAAACAAAATAGCCAAAGAGAAAGGTGAAAAGATAGACAATAAGAAGGACAAGAGAATTATAGACGACGGTAAAATAGAAGGTGTCTGAAAATTGTTATACAAATATGATAATTATAGTTTTTTGTAAAACACGTAATTTAAATCTCTAGTTATAGACGTAGAGGCGCACGCCGAAGCCGTAGCGGCGGCAGAAGCGGCGGCTGAGGCGGCAGAGAGGGAGAGAGCGGAAAGAGAGAGGGTCGAGAGAGAGCGAGCGGAGAAGGAGCGGGTGGAAAAAGAACGAGTGGAGAAAGAGAAGCTGGAAAAGGAGAAGGCGAAAACGGATAAGAGTAGACCGGTCTCCAGCACGCCGATATCTGGAACGCCTTGGTCAGTTTGGCCAAATCTTATATTAACTCTTTGATGGTTTTAATTTACTGGAATAATTCCATACTCTATCTTTATTAATAACAAAATATTTTTATGTTATTCAAATCGACAGTTCATAATTTAATATATATATTATTCAACCCTTGAGAAATACTAAGTCATCCTATATTATTATGAGTATGTTAATATGTACCTACTACCATACAGGTGTGTGGTGTGGACGGGAGACGGGCGCGTTTTCTTCTACAACCCGACGGCTCGTCTGTCCGTGTGGGAGCGGCCGGCTCAGCTGGCGGGGCGGCCCGACGTGGACCAGGCCGTGGCGCACCCGCCGCACCAAAGAGACCAGGTATGTAGCACGGGACCCGGCATGGTGTTATGGGGCAGATGGTACTCATATATAGTAGAAGGCAAGATTAATTTTTAGCATAATTCTATCTCTCATAAACACGATTAATTTACCAAAGTAAAATTTATGAAATGGTTTATTTAAATAATATTAATATTCTCACAGCAGCGCAAGGAGGCCCCCAGTGTGGCGGCCACTCCCACTAAAAGCGCCAATGGGGAGCTCAAGCGGGCCGCTTCTGACACGTCGGACTCCGACTCCGAGCCCGCCAAGAAGGCCAAGCAGGAAGAAGGTTGGTTGAATTCGATTTACTATTTTTATTATTTTAGTGAACGGTGTTTGGATTACTCATTTGAGATCTTGGAAGTTAAAAGTTTTCAATTATGTATGCCTATGCATAATTGAAAACCTTAATATTTAGTTGATTTAATTTAATTGAAAACTTTCATATTCTATCATATTTAGTTTTATATTTATACGAATTACAAAATTCCATTCTCTAAACCTAATATAAAAGAAATATATTGAAAAAAATGATCAACCTAGCCAAGAAGAAGCCGGCGCCTCCCCCGGGCGTCATCGACATGGGCAAGGAGGCTGCTATGGAGGCGGAGGCGCGTGCGGCGCTGGAGCGGCCCCTCGTGCCCTTCGAGCAGCGCATGAAGCCCTTCCTGCAGATGTTGCACGAGAGCGACGTGTCCGCCTTCTCGCCCTGGGAGAAGGAGCTCCACAAGATCGTGTTCGACAGCCGCTACCTCATGCTGGATTCCAAGGAGAGGAAGCAGGTTATTATTATTTTATTTTTTTTGTAAATATTTAATGTGGTGGCTACCCATTTCCGATAGATTCTATATATCTTCACCGGAAAATTAGTGTCTAAATTGGTTTTTAAATAAAATTTCGCAAGAATTACTAAACTGATAGGTTCCTGGATATCGTGTTGCATTACTATTATTAAGCTCTTAGATGCTTTAAAAGTTTAATATACTTAAATATTTAC
This sequence comes from Napeogenes sylphis, assembly GCA_959347405.1. NCBI lineage: Eukaryota > Metazoa > Arthropoda > Insecta > Lepidoptera > Nymphalidae > Napeogenes > Napeogenes sylphis. Next base: position 6,422,187 of record OY365788.1, read on the forward strand.
GAGTGGGCTCGGAAAATGTTGCATGATGATGAGAAGATGATGTAGCCCTGAAATACAAATATCTAGCCTAAAACCACTTTAAAATATTCTCAAAACCCTTCCTTCTAAATTTAAACTCTTGAGTTTAAATTAATTCACTAAAATCAAACTATGTTCTGTACATTTTTGTTCAATTAGTTATTAAACAAAGCGACATCTCCAGGTTTTCGATAAATACGTAAGAGAACGTGCTGAAGAAGAGAGAAAAGAAAAGAAAAACCGCATTCAACAAAAGAAGCTGGCCTTCAGAGCAGTTATGGAGGAAGCCAAACTACACTCCAAGTATGTAATAATTTTATTTAGCTAAGGTTACTTAACCTTGTACTCAACCTTTAAAATTGTACATTAAGACTTAAAATAGAAAAGACTACAGATTTCAAGAAAATCTGGTAATGATATCTTTTAAAAATCGGTTATTCTAGGCAGCAATTTATTTGACACCATCCCTATTTTTCAATCTCCAAAGGTATGAAGGAACGTAGTTTTAATATATTTATATATAATATAAAACACGATTAATAAATCCCAACAGATCCTCGTTCACGGAGTTTTCTGGCAAGTTCAATAGGGATGAGAGGTTCAAGAGCATAGAGAAGATGAGAGACAGGGAGACATACTTCAACGAGTACATTGCTGAGGTGCGGAAGAAGGAGAAAGAGGAAAAGGACCGGAAGAGAGAGCTGGTAAGTGAGCGGGATGGAGAGTGGGTTGTGAGTGTGAGACATGTAGATATAGAGTTTCATTGAAATCGGTTCTGTTGTTCACTTCGTGATTACAATACACTATACAATACACTTTGAGAGTTATTGTTGAACTACAAATGATTTTTTTAAATTTATTTGATGCATAATCACAGCTGTTGTATTGGTTTTTGATAGAAAATTTAATTAATGTTAAAATTATAATTATTTTTTTATGTGTATTTTCGTCTAGATTATTTTTCGAGCTTGGATAAATGAAATGGTATTGCGTTATTTTATTTTACAGTTCTTCATAATTAATATGCGGGTTCGATTTCCTGTGTTACAACTACCCGAGCTTTTGTCAAATGTTCATGTGCGGGTTCGATTCCCGCTTGATGTACGGCATATCATGCGCACAGCGAAATGTACATAACATGCAATTATATTTGTTTTTAAATGTGTTGAATTGTGATATATATATTTTTATAGATTTCATGAATTAAAAAATGTCGATGTGATTTTTTCGTCCTTTTAAGTTAAAATTGTAACCATTTTATTATTGAAATATATAAGACGAAAAATTTATATCAATCTATGTTTATGATTAAATCGCCGTATTGTAAGTTTTTTGATTAATTTTACCCATTTTTATATATACATATCTTTTAAAATAAAACTACTTACACATTCAATTATCTATATAACTAAAATACATTTTCAAGAAACTTACAATACGATTTTAATGTTTTTATTATAAAGCTGAGATTTCGCGGTCACTTGAAAAATGTGTATTTTTTTGTTTCTTTTTGTATAATTAACGGCAAAACAGGTAAATGAGATCATCCCGGCGGGGTGAGGCTGCTGGCGCGAGATTCCTTGACGATATCTAGCAGATAACTAGGACTTACCGTAGCAGATAGCGACTAGGAACAGTAGCTACATGTAGGTTTATAGGAATTAACGATGTTCATAATAAACACTGAAAAAGTAATCAATTAAATAATTTAAAGATATAAATATATTAATTAAGATGGATTTGTTGATGTCAAGAATAATAATAACAATGATTATCATTTAAAAAATAAATATATAATTAAAGGAATATTTAGTCTTTATTCTAATTATTATAAAAAAAAGGAAACAATCATTTTTTTATTTGAACGTTGTTTTTTAGACAACAATATATTGATGTACAAAATCGTCAAGATGTCGCCGGGGCGCAAGGACACAAGGTTAGATTTAGTTTATAAGATACGACAGAGTTTGTATTATTATTTTAAATAACCTCCCCCCCCCCCACTCCCTCCTTAAAAAATGCATGCAAGATACCGCTATAAGGGTGATGGTATAGAAGAAATAAGAAATGTAAATAAATCAGACAGTAGTTCTATCTCTCTCTTTTTCGCTCTGTCTCATCATTCATGTCGAGGATTAGATATTTTTTAATTTTTATTTTTCAGGTAAAGTCATTTTATATGACAATTTTCTTTTTTAACATCTCGGAGATTATTGAACGGTTTTTTTTTTTATTTTTAAAGTCTAACCTTTTAAGGATAAATATATCTGCTTATATAAAATCATAATTGAATATTGTAAATATGAATAATATTATTTTTAATTATTAATATCGATTGTAAAATCATTAATAGGAGAATTAAGTAAGTCTTACGAGTGTGTTGGACATCAAGGTCGGTAGCGGGTTCAATTCCCGTCCGGTAAATAAATTTCGATCTTGGAATTGTATTGTATTATTCACCTCAAAATCGACACAGCTTTTTACGTCCAGCCCTCGTTAGACTGAATCTTATAAATTAGGTAGATCTTAAGTAACGACGAAATTGGGTGGTATTTGTTTATTTAATTTTAAGATAACATTGCACTTACGATATTGTAGCACGATTTGATCCCAGATTTGGGTTCGATTCCCTGTTGCTATAAAGAATTAATTATTTGTATAATTTAGATTTTTCATATTTAAAATAATATGTATATTGTGTTCATAATTTGTAAAATCTGACTGTTAAACAAAAATATATCAAAAGTTTTATCAAAATCGGTTTGTTATATTCGTTTTGTCAACTATCATGTTTGATAAATAATTTTTGTTATTTTTTTCTTGCTACTATGTTGTCTAAACAAATTTTGAAATAACTTTTCTAGATAATAGAAAAATATAAACCACTTTTTTTCATTTCTACCCCCACTTTCGTTCATATTAATTAAAATTTATTTTCAGGTAATAATTCACTTTTCTTTCCACAGCCACTAATGATTATATATCTTCTTTTCAGCTGTTAATTTTATTCTTTCAGAAATAGTGTAAGAACGGCGCGGGAGTGACGTTCGACTTGATTAGACTGTCGGAGTGCTTTGCGTTTATTGGTCCATACGTAAATGGAATGTTTTTTTTTATTCGTTATTTTAATGGTATTATTATGAATGTCCAATCAAGCCGGACCCCCCCATACCAATACGCGCCAACCATAACAATAATACTAACAGATATATATATTTTAGGCGAAAACGGAGTTCATAACGCTGTTGAAAGAGAAGAGTGTAGACAGACACTCTAGATGGTTGGAGGTTAAGAAGAAAATAGATTCGGATTCACGATACAAGGCGGTTGAAAGTAGCACCATGAGAGAAGACTACTTCAGGGAGTACTGCAAGATGGTGAAGGAGGAGAGGAAGAAAGAGAAGGACGGGAAGGAGAAAGGTTAGTTTCGATTATTTTCGTGTAGTGTTTGTGTTTTATTCTGTTTTGTGTATGTATATTGGTTTTAAATGTTATTTAAATATGCTCATTATCTTCATAAAATTCAACAGATATTGGAATATTTAAAATATTTTAAAATGTATAAAATATATTTTCAGTGTTGTTCCTATCTAATAAAAATACCTTCTTATAAATGAATGAATGAAGAATTATCTGTATTTTCACTTATTTTACGTAAATTATTCAACCTTTTATATTTTTTTATCAGATCGTGAGAGAGGCAGTAAAAAGGATAAAAAAGACAAAGATAGAGACAAGGAGAAAGAACGAGAGAAGGAAACGAAGAAGGACAAAAAGAAAGAGAAGACCGGTGACGTAAGTACACATACTGAGTGAATGAGTGAGACAGCATCATGTCTTGTTATACATTATTTATGTATTTAAATGATTCTTTTTTGTTTAGGGTTTTACTTTTTCTGAAACATTTTCTTATTTTTATAGATTTTATATTAAAATTTAAGCGTCTTCCTCCTGTTTTGGGGTCAAATTAATATTGGAACATAAATTACATGAATAACTTAATTTTATTGGTGATAATTTTGTTGTACTGTGATTTTTTTTATTGGTAATGGGTCAATATTAGAGGAAAAATATGTAAGACTTCATTAACCTAATGATAGTCTTTATTTTATAAAACTTAAAATCTGCTCTGAACACCGTCAATTTTACTCTTACTTGTCGTCGTGTTTTTACGGATAATGGGCCATAGTTTTTGGCAGTGGCCAAATTGACTCAATGCAATTGTGAATGGTATTGCTGGATGAGGGTGCAGTGTGCTTGCGCAGTGTTTCAGGCGACTGTCATAATCTGCGGGGGTCGGTCAGGGCCCCCACGCGAAAACAAAAAAAAAACAGTTAACGAGTTATTGCAGTGCGTTTAAACGACGGAGTGACAAACGGAGTGACGGTGAGGTATAGAGGGCTGTAGGGACCTACATCGGACATTGACAACCCGCAGAATTATGACAGGCGTTAGGGCGTGGTCACATCTAGCGGTCATTTTTTTTCTCTTAGGGTAAACGCTTGTCAGGTAATCGAACTTAACATTGCCACGATAGATGTGGCGATACCCTAAGAACGCTCTGTGCTATTGCGATGCGATGGTATATGGAGTAACAGCCTTATATATTTATAAATTATTATTATTATTGTATATATTGTTGTTCTCGCATGAATTGTACAGAATATTATGGTTGTTACTTCACAATTCTATTTAATAACTTTGCTTTATTTTCTAACTAAAAACTAATTTTTCGTAAAGATTCCTATATATTCTGCATCAGAAAAAAACAGACACAAAACAAGCAAAGTTATGCCCTTAAAGTAAACTTGAATATAATAAATATATCGCATAGTGTCCGATGCAGGTTCCTTTGCGCCCTATACCTCTTAACCGGTCGCTTTGTCTCACAGAAACAATCGGATCCCTCCACTGAGGACGAGAAGAAGCAGCCGACGCCGCCGCCCGACCAGTGGGCGGACATCCTTGGCATCCCGGGAGAGGAGGAGGAAAAGGAAACCAAAACTACCACCAAGACCAAGGAGAAGAAGGAGGAGTTGGAAGTGGAGAAGGAAGAAACTAAGTCACCGTCACCCGAGAAGACTATGCTCTCGCCTAAACAATTGAGATCCTCGAAAAAGGAACTCCCAACGGAGAAGAAGTCGCCGATAAAATCACCACCGAAGAAGAGGAGGCAAGACTTTAAGTCGCCGGAGCCGGAAGCAGAGAAAAAAGGAAAAAAGAAGGCCGAAAAAATCGAAAAAGCCGAGAAGACTGAGAAGAGGAGGCGGAAGAAGTCCGAGAAGGAATAGTGTTTACTATACGTGTTTTTCAAACGCTGATCAATAGAACAGCGCAGGCGTCTGTGCAACCAGGACACTTGAACAGTTTGAGGGCTGGGTTGGAGTTTGATAGCTGTCAGAAGAGACTTTATCTTTTTTTTATTTTTTAAATTTAGACCCTGGCATAAACATTCAGCCAACGAAGAAAGTGCAAATGACCGCTACGAATTCCAACTACCCATATAAAACCTTACGTCTTGAAAGATATGTATGTTGTGTTATTTTTATATTATATATAATATTTTTTAGGATCTTAACAGTTTTTTGCTATTATTTTTAGCGTGTGATACATTTACTTCAAGACGTGAGGTACCTATTTTTATTTTATAATATAAGTGATACGAATTATATCAGAAGTTGTGAAAATGGACTCGGCAATATTTAGTATTGATTAATATTATAAAATAAATAATGAAATGTATGCAAATATTTGTAATTCTTATTCGATTTGTGTGAAGTTTAACCAAGCATTATATTTAAATACGATATTAAAAATAATAAGTGTTACTACATTGTTAATAAATGTATAACTTTTTATAATTAAGTACGTTTTACTTTCTGAATTGTATAAAGATTAAATTTATTGTTCGCCAATACTTTATGTATAGAAAATTGGGTGTCTAAATATTCAAAATATAGTTTTCATCCCAGTGTTTAATTAATAGATAAGCACCGCGCACAATTAAATACAAATTATTAATATTAGTCGTCAATATTAAATATTGCCGTAATATATATAAATGTGACCACGTCTCGGAAACTGTATATAAATTGTAAAATTATCATATTTAAGTTAAATGACTAACTAAGGTAACTGTTATCTTTATAATTGATTAGGTTAGTTTTTATTTTATCGTATTTAGTGTTTGTATATGAAATTTACTTTATCTATGTTTCTTTATTACTGAAAAAAATCAATGAATTAAATATATTTAATATTATCTTGATGGAACCCGTAAGAAACTTGTAAAATCAAATAATGTTGTTTTTAAATTCAAGAGAACTGTAAAAAATAATATAATATACAATTAGGCCTACAGTTTTGTCTGCATTTTTAGCACATTGTAAATAGATCATCTACATATATTTGTATGTTTCTTTGTAAATAAATATTTTTAGTGTTATTGTGGTATTAAATATGTCGTATGAAAGAGATGTTTTATTCTATTTTTATTTAAGAGTTTCTACGAGAATATATATATATCATTAAACAAACACATTTTTATGCTATCTGTCTGTGTAAGAGAATTCTCTCTTCTTTATTTTATCCCACTAGTGAATAGCGTAAATTTACAAAACAACAATGTCATCCCTGACATTCCACGGCACAACGGCGTTAGCCCACACCTCCCACGGAACAACAGCGTCGTGGCACAACAGTGTCCTCCCACGACGCAACAGTGTCCTCCCACGACGCAACAGTGTCCTCCCACGACGCAACAGTGTCCTCCCACGACGCAACAGTGTCCTCCCACGACGCAACAGTGTCCTCCCACGACGCAACAGTGTCCTCCCACGACGCAACAGTGTCCTCCCACGACGCAACAGTGTCCTCCCACGACGCAACAGTGTCCTCCCACGACGCAACAGTGTCCTCCCACGACGCAACAGTGTCCTCCCACGACGCAACAGTGTCCTCCCACGACGCAACAGTGTCCTCCCACGACGCAACAGTGTCCTCCCACGACGCAACAGTGTCCTCCCACGACGCAACAGTGTCCTCCCACGACGCAACAGTGTCCTCCCACGACGCAACAGTGTCCTCCCACGACGCAACAGTGTCCTCCCACGACGCAACAGTGTCCTCCCACGACGCAACAGTGTCCTCCCACGACGCAACAGTGTCCTCCCACGACGCAACAGTGTCCTCCCACGACGCAACAGTGTCCTCCCACGACGCAACAGTGTCCTCCCACGACGCAACAGTGTCCTCCCACGACGCAACAGTGTCCTCCCACGACGCAACAGTGTCCTCCCACGACGCAACAGTGTCCTCCCACGACGCAACAGTGTCCTCCCACGACGCAACAGTGTCCTCCCACGACGCAACAGTGTCCTCCCACGACGCAACAGTGTCCTCCCACGACGCAACAGTGTCCTCCCACGACGCAACAGTGTCCTCCCACGACGCAACAGTGTCCTCCCACGACGCAACAGTGTCCTCCCACGACGCAACAGTGTCCTCCCACGACGCAACAGTGTCCTCCCACGACGCAACAGTGTCCTCCCACGACGCAACAGTGTCCTCCCACGACGCAACAGTGTCCTCCCACGACGCAACAGTGTCCTCCCACGACGCAACAGTGTCCTCCCACGACGCAACAGTGTCCTCCCACGACGCAACAGTGTCCTCCCACGACGCAACAGTGTCCTCCCACGACGCAACAGTGTCCTCCCACGACGCAACAGTGTCCTCCCACGACGCAACAGTGTCCTCCCACGACGCAACAGTGTCCTCCCACGACGCAACAGTGTCCTCCCACGACGCAACAGTGTCCTCCCACGACGCAACAGTGTCCTCCCACGACGCAACAGTGTCCTCCCACGACGCAACAGTGTCCTCCCACGACGCAACAGTGTCCTCCCACGACGCAACAGTGTCCTCCCACGACGCAACAGTGTCCTCCCACGACGCAACAGTGTCCTCCCACGACGCAACAGTGTCCTCCCACGACGCAACAGTGTCCTCCCACGACGCAACAGTGTCCTCCCACGACGCAACAGTGTCCTCCCACGACGCAACAGTGTCCTCCCACGACGCAACAGTGTCCTCCCACGACGCAACAGTGTCCTCCCACGACGCAACAGTGTCCTCCCACGACGCAACAGTGTCCTCCCACCGAAATTTCAATTAACACAATAAGCAAGGCTAGAATAGAAAAACACTTAAAAATTTCAGCAATATATTGCTGAAATTAATAATCGATATTCAATCCAATATTTTAAATAATCTAAGATGGCTTCCTCAAAATAAAAAAAGGATTATTCAATCAATATTAAATAGCAAAAATTGTATTAACGTTAATTATTAATTTCGGCAATACTTATAAAACTATTCTGCCTATTGCCGGATATACGACTCGATATTAGAAGACAAATAGAATAATGCTTCGCAGGAGGAGGCGGGCTCCGCCCCCGAAGGCGCGGTCCCTTGCGAGGAGGCAAAGGCCCGGGCGGCGCGCGCGCAGGCCTCCATCAAGGAGCGTGAGCGACAGGTGCAGCGAGCGCTGGCCACCAGCCTGCGGGACCGCGACAAGGAACGAGAGTACCACAAGAGAGACGAGGCTGTGCAGGTACCCTCACATCTACAAGTCGAGATTGAAATCGATTTTATTACCTAACAACTTCAATTAAAAATTTTGTTCCTATAACAACTCAAGAAACTAATTTTAATGTTTATTTGTGCTTTATGAAATAGTTTCTCGCTACAAGTAATAATCATTTATCATGAAATAATTCGTAAATTTCTTGGTTTATTATAACACATACAGTTTTTGTGTTTAGTTTGTGATATAAGAGTGTTTCTTGCAGTTATTAAGTTAAAGTATCTTTTGTTAAATAACCAATAAGCTATTAGCACTTAATTTTGGTAATTAAAAATTCATCAATACCATCAGACCTGGACCCACCATCAATACCATCAGAACCGCCTCTAGTATATTGTCTCCGTCATTCAACTAACTGAGCTATCGTGTCCTCTATGTAAAATACAATTTATGAAAGAAATTAACTAACTTGTGTTAGTATGTTCGCTGTAATAGGTTCTTTTACATTATTTAGATTAATTAGATAAATATAAAATATTAATTTTATTTCTTTCCTCAGCATTTCAACGCTCTCCTTGCCGACCTCGTACGGAACCCCGATCTCACGTGGCGGGAGGCCAAGAAGCAGCTGAAGAAAGACCACAGATACAGTCTCGCTGAAGAACTCAGTAAAGATGATAAGGTAATAGAATTTAAAAATATCTATATCTATCTATAATATCTATATCTGCGTATTTTGGATTTGAATAGCAAAATTGTTCCCTAATTTATTGAACAGCTAGTAGTTTACTTAAATTCCTATATAAATTATTCAATACAAAGTATATAATTAAACTCCAATATAAAAAATCAAGAAAAAATTATATGAATCCGTTGTTAATGTTATATTGAATTTTATATCTATTATTTAAAAAAAAAACCAACTCCGCCTTAGAGATTATATAACCATGTGTCACGGAGATTTCACAAACATAAATAACGGACATACAAGTACACCTAGACTCTTCACTACAAACGGATCGGAATGGATCACACAAAAACTTATGCCGGGAATTGAACCCTTTGGTTCAGCAGTCAGGGTTCCTAACCACGACACCAGACTAAATATAAAACATTATTCCCAGGAGCGTCTATTCGGTCAGCACATCGGCGTGGTGTCGACGAAGCGACGCGACAAGCTGCGTGCCGTGCTCAGTGAGCTGGGCGTGGGAGGAGCGGCGGCCTGGAGGGACGTCAAGGAAAAACTGCGGGACCACCCTGCAGCACCACAGTACAAGAACGCACCACAGGTACCTTATATAGAGTCAAAGGAACGATACATATATAAAGTCAAAGTCAACAAGATCCATAATCCACTATAGAATCAAAGCGAATATGTATTAACACGCATTTTTTTTTTGTCAATAGATCAAAGGATTGGTCAGAAGGGTAGATTATTGCAATACTTGATATAAGACGAGGAATGATGATAATAATTGCAGATGGAGCGTGAGTTCCGTGACTATCAACGAGACAAGCAGAGCAATGCCAAAACGGCATTGAGGCAGCTGCTGCTGGAGACACGCGCCATCACGCACCGCTCCCTTGCTGCAGTCAAGGACGCGCCGCATGCTCTCACCGCACTTCACGATACCCTCAAACACGACGCCAGGTACATACACACACACACCGCCACGATACACGACACACTCAAACACCATGCCAGGTACACACAACCACACACACACACACGTATCGCTAGGTCGCCCAACATGACACACTTCACTTACAACATGTCGTCAAGAATACAACTACGAATTACAGCGCTAATACCTCCTCTATCCACTGCAGGTATATAGCGTTGGATCACATCCCGGAAGAGCGCGAGGCCATCATCACAAGCTACCTGGAGGAGTTGGACAAGAAGGGACCCCCACCACCACCCACTGCCACGGAGCCCAGCAGACGAGCCAAGCAGTGACAGGTGACACACACCACCATTCATTTTGGATTCAATGCATTAGAATCACGTAATAGTATCAGTGAATTTCCGAGTCCTGAATTCAGCAAAGATTTTGATACCTTTGCTGATCAATATTTGTATTTGCTATACTATATAGTCTTGGTGATAGAAAAATTAGGTGACGCTCGTATTCTTACCATAATAATTAATTAGCGCCTTCGTCCATTAGTTTTTATTATTCCGTCCATACTTCACCATAATTGTACATTTATAAATATTTCTTGTGTGAATATTACAGATTGCTTAGTGAATTTTTTGAGTTATAAACTTTTGTATGTTATTTCAGTTGCTTAACGACGATAACGTGGTCGTCGTCAAGGGGAAGCTTATCGGTTGCTGTGAATAAGTGTTAATGATAATTTTTAATAAATACGACTCGGGTTTCAATGTGCTTTTTATTTCAAATATAACAAATATTCAAATAATACTAATTAGAATTCTAGATCGTCTGTAGTGAGCTTTATACGACGAGATGGTAGTTCCCATAGTCTGAGCGTCCCAGCGCTATCGCCGGCCGCAATACGACAGGAACTGGAAATATATATTCCTATATTAGATCAATTTCTAAAGAATGTGAAGTGTATTGTTGTTTAAACAGTTAAGATATAAGAAATGTTTAACATCATTTTGATCAAATACCTAATTTTGCTTAATTTTTTTTTCTACCGAATTTCGACCGTGATAACAAAATCGGGTTTGTGGCAGATAATTCTAACGAAAACCTGTACAGTTGAACTTGGGGCAAGGATAATAGTTTATATATAGAATAATAGTATAGTATATATAGTAGACATAAGTTATTTTAGACATAAGAGGAATGACTTATAACCCCAGACTCCGTCTCTGCACAATCCTTTAATATCCGAGTGTTACTTGCCGACTATTTATCATTTCCTTGTAGAAAGGAGTAGCAGCCTAGTAGTACCAATTGCGGCAAGAACTCTAGTCTCAAGAATAAAATAACATTTTCCTAAGTATTTTTTAAATCACCCGCACTGATTGACGTCAACGCAAGTGACAGTCGCGTTTCCCGCCAATCCACTGACAGGCACGACGCGACCGCTACACACGTTGTAAACACGCAACAACTCATTGCACTCAGCCAGACCGAGCAACATACAGGGACTAGACAGCCAGCTCATGCACGATATTGGGATGTCTAGACAAATTATCTGCAAAAATAAATAATAACTACCTTATATACTAGAATGTATCCTTGGAATACAGTGACCGGCTTCAGTTGTTAGGCTTAGAGATTTCCTCGAACCTCAACTTTGGTCGGTTCATTGAGTCCAGAGCAAGAGCAGCAGCAGCAAAGCTTGCCGTTCTTGCGAAGGTTCGGCAGTACTTTACACCGGGACAGCTTCTTGTTTTATACAAAGCACAGATCCGGTCGTGTGTAGAGTACTGTGGCCACATTTGCTGGTGCCGCAAAGTCTCATCTTGCGGTTCTGGACTCAATTGAGAGGCGAGCAAAGAGGCTCATAGGCGATCCCGAATTGGTCGAAGCCGACCTCCAAAGCCTTGAACACAGACGTAGAATTGCTAGCCTCTCAGTATTCTATAGGATACATTTTGGTGAGTGTGCGCAGGAATTACACGATCTAATTCCCCCGGCCCCCTTTCATCATCGGACTTTCTGACGCACGGCAGGAATCCATCCTTTTGTTGTGGACATTCCACCTGTCCGAACGAAGCGCTTTGCTTCGTCATTTTTACTGCGTACAGCAAAGGATTGGAACAGCTTGCCTGCGTCGGTATTTCCGAAAGAATACAATGTGGACACATTCAAGAGAAGAGTGAATAGGCTGCTAGGGTAATGCGCCTTACCACCTTAGACTACATTCCACTTACCATCAGGTGGAATGTAGTCAAGCATTGCCCTAGATAATATAAAAAAAAAGAAAAAGCTGTTAGCGGTTTCGTTATACTGTTATAAAAAATCTATGACTATGGAAGACTTCCAAATGTTTAGATATTTGATCTTCCATATTATTAATACATTATTTTCTTTATCGTTTTAATGCTGTGCAGTAAATAAGCAGCTATTCATTATCCAATCTAGATATATATAGCATTGTGAAAAGGCACGGCATTGATTAGTAAACAATTTTTTTTTTTTTGGTTAAGTTCTTGTAGATTGGATAATGAGATAGGTGCACAACCATTGTTCTAGAAGAATATGTATATATTTTTTTCAATTACCTTCAAAGGACTACTTTGGTTTATATCATACACCCTCAGCTCTGAATCCATAGAAATGGAAACGAATACACCAGGTTTCTGAAAACTAAAGGCGACATCCAAAACGCAAGTACCATGACCTTCTAAGACTTCATATACTGGATCGACATTGTCTAATTCAGAATTTATTTTACACAAAAACAACTTTCCACTTTTTGATCCCACTATAAATACATCATCTAGGGTTTTCTCATCGGCTGGTCGTAATGGATAGCTCTTAATAAAGTCGAAGCATGTGAGGTCTGGTGCTGCGGATTTTTGGGAACCGTTGATGTTGTAACAAACAATATTTTCAAATACTTTCTGATTGGGGTTCACTTGCCAGGCGTTGAGAGTTCCGTCGGAACCAGATGAAAAGAGCACCTACAATGTCATAAGCTTAAAATATACATCACACCATTTAGAACGTCTTGGAAGTAATTAATAATTTATTGAGATGAGTAAATTGGGCTTCTGCATCCGCGATTTCGTATTTAAAAGATTTAAATAATTATGAAACATTACAAATTGAATTGTACGAATAATCAAGATACATATCTATTTTTTTTATTACAGTTAAGAAAAGAAACGATTTGCAACAAAAATAAATTAAGTATCTCAAAGACTAAGCTCATGCTTTTAGTTTTCTTAATGTGTAGTAGGTACGGTTCGAAGGACAAAGTTTGTCGATATGGATAAAACATTTATGACTGTCAGTAATGTAAACTAAATAGCGATATAAAATAAGTACCTGATCAGCAGTACCGCGACGCTTGCCTTTATTATTTATCTGCATTAACAAAAATGTATTAGCCAATGGTGTATCCGCCCATTGGAGCGCTGACACCCGTCTGGACCCATGACATCCTGCAGGCGACGCCAGTGTGCTCTCGTCCAAACCACCATTTGTCAAGTTACAAATTACCACTTCCCCAGAAGTTGTCCCGTATGCCAACAAAGCGGCTACCGTTGGGTGATACTTTAAAGCAGTTACACAGTTGTTCTCGGACACGTCAACGGAATGAACAAATCTATCTTCACTTCGTTTTAACGTAAATACTTTAATGAGCCCAGAGTTCTGGCACCAGGTTTCGTGATGCATTTGACCGATGGAAACCGCGAAAGAGTTACCGGCGCTGCTCCAAGTGACTCCCAATATCGAGGATTCATGATCCCCGGAACCAATTCCATTTTTTAGTTTGAGTTCCTGCAGCAATTTAGCAGTTATCACTTCCTCCTCATCAGAATCAGAGGAATTGTCGATAAATTCCTTATCATTTTGGTCCAACTGGTCTATCACTGCTGGAACCACTTTTCTAAGGAACTCATTTAAACCTGGAGGTGGATATTCTTCTAGTGAGGTATCTAAATTGTTAAGGTCTACTGGTCGCGCCATACATCCCATGTCGTGGGACATGTTAGTTTGAGAACCCATCCCAGTTTCGCTAAACTCCGATGTCTGTGAAGAATTTGTTTTAGTCGGCCTCTTGTCCTCGGATACACAATCAAACCCCACTACCTCGCTATCGTAACCGCTCAAACAGGACATAATGACTAATTTTAAGATCTTAATAAACAGTTACAAATAATCGTTCTTGTATTGTTTTGTTTGAAAACCATTACCATAGCAACCGATTGACGTTGCATTTAAAATTATAATAGAAACATATGATTCACTCTTTCGCTCTAATTACTTCCTGCCTGTTACATTACATTTTCATAAATTATTTTATAATCATAAAAGCTATATTTAAAATTGGCTTCGTGATCGTATTCTCAGCAACAATAAAGTCTACCTACTACGTATTACAATATTTCGCATCAAATAGGAGGTAGATGTATAAAAAAGGCGGGCTGCAGAGGCCGCTAACCTATGATACTTCTTCTTGTTTTTGGGATAAATCTTTATCAGAGTTTGTAAAAACTCTGTCCCCATCCTTACGAATCAAATTTTGACCCAAGCCGTCTAAATTACTTTTCCGTCCGTCTCTGTTTAACCTAAAGTTATTTTAGATATAGCTTGGAAAAAAAGACAACTCTATTCCCGGTACAACCGACGTGTGTATAATAATTAATATATTATACTCCATGTTAAGCTCCTAAAAGAAGACCAAAGCTCAAGACAATAATAAATTGAATTATTTATTTATTTAATTAAATAAATAAACACTTAGTTGATTAGTTTACAAGTTACACTTAGCTTAGCTTATTCCTGAGCTGTGTAACTAAATTCTGCTTTTCAGTACTTACCTTTTAATGCAAATTAATTCTTCAGTTTATTCTATCATAATACGTACTTAATGTAAAGTGTACATCAAATAAAAGACATTATAAAAATCAACATACCTTATATTTTATTATATATTTTTATCTATGTAATACTAAGGCTTGTTTACACAAGTGTCTGTGCTGAGACGAATAAAAACACGTGGAGCATTAAAACGTGCAAATAATATACAACATGGCATTTGTTTCAAAACAATTTATAAATCTTTATAAAAGCAAAGAAATATCTACCGATATTTAACAAGAAGTTCGCGGTTCTTTTATTAGGTAATTATCGTAACAATTTAGAATAACCAAGCATTTATATAAGTATGCATATATTTTTTCATAAAAGCATAGATTAATAGGTATATAAAATATATCTTTATTAAGCTATTTCGAGCCATTGCTATTATATATTTTTAGATTTTGTACTTTCAATGTAGCATCGTATGGCTTGTCAAATTTTGGAGGGAAAACTATTTCTAAATGTCAAAAGGCACAGGCAAAGGTTTAGAAAAATGCAGCCTGGACAACATTTATACTTCGACAAGTATTTTTAACATATATTTTATCGCTAAAGTTCAATTCTGCACAGACTTTTTAAGGCTCTTAAGGCGTTTTTATGCATTTTTTTCCTAAATTTATAACACGATAATCCCTAAGTCCCAATAAACATTTTATCGTTAAAAGTAACAATACTTTCTTAGAATTAAAATTTGTATTTATGTTTATTTAAAGATGATTTTACAATCCTCCGAAAACTTAAGAACTAATATTTTATCAAGCATTCTATAAAGAAACTGTCAAAACATTAAATTGTACCTAAAATCTTATGAGGATTGAAATATCAAATTTTAAAACATTAATTTTAACCTAAAAAGTATATTTAAGTTGATCCATTATATTTTAACATATGAAATATAAACAATTTTAAAACATTTTATATACATATAATAAATTGATAATTGCAATTAACTATTAATATTTAATATAAAGCAGTTTTATAGAAACGACAAAATATTAAAAAAAACAACTTCTATATTATATAATCTATATAAATATGTATATATAGTTTGAATAGGTGTAAGGTCCTCAGTCCATCCAGTCGTCGCCGCCGAACTCTACGCTCTCAGAAAACGAAGATGTATGTACCTAACAAAAATACAAATAATAAGTACTTATTAATAAATGATTATTTTATCGAAAATGAAATTTAGCATAAAAAAACCTTAATAAAATTTTATAGTACTGTATGTATATTTGATATAACAAACCTCCTCACTGGGGCTGTTGCTACTGAACCCACCACCTAGCGCGTAACCCGCCAACCCGCCGGCCGCTAGCGCCCCCACGCCCAATCCCACCGCCGCACCCGTGCCGAGCCCACGACGCTCTTGGCCATACTGAGCTCCCGCGTACCCTTGGGGTGGCATCTGAGGGGTATGAACTTTGGTAATGGATGTGACGTCACAATGACACACTTGACTAATTAGTTACCTTATAGAGAACTAAGAATGCCGCAGACATACGAACGATAAAATATATATTTTTTTACCTTTTATTTATCTTTTAAGATAATTTCATAAAACTAGTTTTACGGTTGTGAAAATGTAATATTTAAAATACTATTTAACTTAAATATTAGTATATATTTAATAGAACTACAAATGTGCAATTATGTCTATATTTAACTTTCATAGTTCAATTTAAAGTTCTCAATTTTAGGAAAAAATAGTACTTACCGCTCCTCGGACATAATCACCTGCAACAATAATATATATTTTATTATAAATAAATTCTGTAACATATTTCAAATCCGCAATAAATACAAACAAAACATAGAATAACATAACATTATATTTAATAAACATAATGCTTAATTCCATGGCGTGAGGTACCGACACGATAGTCCAGCTGGTAGAGCGACGGTTATTGAGTAAGGTGGTAGGTTCGATTTCTAATCGTATTAAATATTGTTTCAACTAATTAAAAAATATAAAAAATATTATTATAACATTAGTAGTATTCCTAATACATATTTTTTGCTGTTAATTGATTACTATCATTGTTTTATTTTTCTGTTACTTGTGTTGTTTGACTTTTAGAAAATGCATTAGCATTAAGTCCTCATATTATTCCTTGTAATAAATTTAAAAAAAAAACCCGTTCCGAGAAATTTCCCAAGACAAAATAACACAAACAAACTACACCCAGACTAGTAATAACCATCTGTGTCACGTATGGGCATTTATATATATTTATATATATAACCAGCATTTATATATATTTTTTAGCCTATTTATAAGTTAAATAAATATGTATATTACTTGTAACGCCCTACTTGGGGATTAAATTTTACTGAATGCTTACAAAAAGAATACTCTTAAAATATATATACTATTATCGTCAAACATTCGAACGATAGCTGATAAGAAGATTTATCTGAATTTTAAATATATATATATATATATATACCCGATTTTTAAATATATATATATATATATATATTTAAAAATCGGGACTGACTAAGTCAGCCTGTGACCATGGCCGGTACAACCTGGTCTAAGCTTCAGGCAAATAAAAGGTATGTGAGAGCTATTCCGGACGCGTTAATTCCCGATTTTTAAATAATTATATATAATGAAACGCTATAGTTTAAAAGTTATTAAACATATATTTACACAGGTGTAAACAAATGCTGTGAGCTTATGAATAATAACCCCGAATAGGTTTGAAACTTGTCCGGTAAATTCAGATATATAATTCAGGTGTATACAATCGAGTAAATATATATTTAATTTTGATCATAATTAACGATAGTTTAAATACAAAAAAAGACTTAAACTTGCAACTCTTTCTGGAACTAAAAGGAGTTTGTATGACTAATTTTAGGTATATAAATATTCAGTTACATACACACAGACTTATTGTATATAATCTTAATAAAGATAATAATAACTTTCTTTGTATAATATATAATAATATCAAATAAATAAAAACAAATTCGTGTTAAAGTTTTATTAACCATCAAAATGAAGAGATATACAAAATGCAACAACTATAGAACATTTACATAGCAATATGTAACTTAGCTTTATATAAATAAGATATAAAATAGCTTGCCTATTAGACTTACTACAGATAACAGATAGCTAGCTATCTGAGATAAACAAATTTTCAATCTCTCTATGTATTAATATTATCTCCAGTGAGATGTAATGATTTCTTTTTAGTTTAAGTTAATAATAATATTATTACTTTTATAATTTTATTATTTAAAAAAAATCATTTTTTTTTTATCTCCCGGTTGTGATTAATAATTTGGTAATAGATCCAAATTTATCTATCTCGGTTAACTGATCTGCTATCTCTAGTAAGTTATTGAAACCTTTAAAAGTAAAGCAGATAGACAAGTTTGTCACCAACAAGAATAAATAATGTGATATTATAATAGTTGAAAATATTTTTTAATATAACAATATAAGTTTAATAAAAAAGAAATTAGGATATACAGAAAAACAATATTAATAACTTTTGGCCTAGAATTTTGGTACTGACTTACAAGAATGAAAAATGTAGTCTAAGGAATAAAAAAAAAGTTACAAAAATGTGGAAGAAAAAAGAAACAATATATAAATAACACAGCATAATACTGATTTGATTCTAAATGTGCATAAAATTTTCATGAATCAGTTTCAGACTCTTCGTTACGTAACCGGAGAAGTCATTTTACAAAACACCTGAAAAAAAAAACGACAAATTTAAAAACTATTAACACTTTGAATATACTAATGAAGTATAAAAATACCTACACATTTATTAACCTGTATTTACCGCTGTTCTACAAATTCTCAGTAGAAGCCTGCGAAAAAGAAAAAAAAATCACAAAATCGCCAAAAAAAATTTATAATAAGGCAATATACAACACAAAAACTAAAAAAAAATGTTAATACTGTTAGTCCAATTAGTAAAAATAACTATATATATTTAATAAAAGCATATTTTTTATATTTTTTGTCATGTGACAAAAAATATCTATAAAAATGATAAAGAAAATTATTTCGTATCTTATTGTCTGACACAACACATATTATACATATATACAATATCAAGAATTCAGAAAGAAAATCTTTGAATATTTTTCAATAACATTCTCAACAATAGAGAATATCTTTATTCTTTCTTCTCTTATCAGTTCCTTTAGTATTAAAAAAATATTTTTTATAATTTTAGATAAACATAAAACTATAAGTGTATTAATCTTAATTTATACGTATTATAATTTCATTTATTAATAATATATATTTTTTCTATAATGAAAAAATATAATTATTAAAGAAATTAAAATTCAATTAAAATAATTAATTATTGTTACGGTTATTCGATGTCGATTAACTTAATGATGACAACGATTGACATCACTATCAGTCAACCGACGTCGACTGACATAAGCCCTAAAGCGCCTTCGATACAGACGGTTTAAGAATTAATATAAGAAATATCTAATAAACTAAGCTAAACTAACTCGCGAATCAACCATGAAGTTACATTAAAAAAAACCTTTTTCAACATATACATTGTAACTTTATAAGATTAAACTATTTTGCCAATAGTTTCTGCATCAGTAAAACGGCAGCCAACCATTCAGTATATAAGTATAGATATTTTTGGTCACAGGAAAAAAGTAATATATAAATAAATAATTAATATATTCTATACACAATTCACCAAAACCACAAAAAGCACATAAATAAATATATTACATTCCACTTACCGTCATTCACTTTACACAGTGTTAGCTTTATTATAAAACACTTATTTAATTAATTTATTTTATATTAAAATCAAGTAAAAAGGATTTTTTTTTTATTAATTTTATATCAAACTCTATTATTATGTTATATAATTACAGACGTCAAATCAAATAGGTTGCACAGAAAAAAAAAGTTTTTTTTTAATTTCTTTAGATCAAAGTGAATTATTATGGGTTAATTACCGAGGTCAAATAGGTTATACAGAAAAACTAAAAAAGGAACTTATAATTATTTTTTTATATCAAAGTTAAGTAATACATATATTTTAATTAAACCGACGTCAAATAAAAAAAAACTAAAAAAGGAACCTTATTTTTTTGAATTTGTTTTATAAGACACATACTTAATATATTGTAATCACCAATGTCATGAAATGGGTTATACAAAAAAACTGAAAAGGATAAACGTATTTTTTTTTAATTTATTTTATATTTTAGTCAAGTATTATACCAAAAAACTAAAAAGGGTAAACGTATTTATTTTTATTTATTTTATATTAGTCAAGTATTATATTTTAATTAAATCGACATCAAATCAAATTTAACGATAATTAGTAACTCAATTGATATCATTGTAACAGTGGGGTGTGAACGCCGCGACGTATTGAGTCACGTAATCGGAATCGATTGGAGGGGCACCTGAGACATTTTTTTAATATTCGAGACCATCGAGTCGAAGTGAATTTGATTAGTGAGAGCCTTACAGTCCGGACCCTCCCCCCCCTCCAAACGATTTACGCTACTCTGATAATTGTATACCAACAAAGTAATTTGTAATATCTAATTACCTACATTTAATACAAGACTTGTCATATTGTGTGTGTGGTTTAATTGCCTGAGACCTACGCCTCGGACCCTGTACCAGAAGACGTCATCAATACCGAACAAGCCACTAATATGCCTCTATCTCCGACAAATATATAATATTCGACGCTTTTTAGAAGATTCCTTAAATAAATAGTAGATTTTGTACCGTGGACGGTGGGACTAAAGCACTACTTTAAAGGGAGAGTGTTTTTAATCCAGAGCGAAGCGAAGGATTCTAGTGTTGAATCCTGAGCGAGCGAGGGATTCAAAGAACATCACTCGAGCTTAAAGTAGCTTTAGTCCCGAGGTACACAATCTGCTTTTTATCACATCTATGAGGAAACAAGTAAAATGCAAGTTATGAATAAGAACAGTTTATTAGAAAAAAAATAAATGTTAATATTTATATTTGTGCAATTATTAAAGTGCATAGCCACAAGATTGTTTTAATCCTTGTTTTTCGGGAACCAAGCAGATGTTTTTGAATAGATGAGATAAAAATATAATTTTTTATATGATTTACTAAATTTCAATCTAAATGGTACACGTTTTATAAAAATGCAATAACTAAATGTCGATTAATTATATAATTACTAATTAATTAAATTAAAAGTATTTCTAACGCGTATCTGAGTATTGTCAATGAAATTTGTCCTGGGTCCATATCAGTGGTAGAGATGTCGGATGACAACCTCGGGTCTAGGACCTGAAGTTTCTTGAGTGTAGTTGGTTGGAATCAACTATATAGTATAGTCTATCTATCTAGAAACTATATATTCAAGAAGCTCCGAAACCGAACCATATTTTAATTAATTAACTATTTTTGTATGACAATTTGTCCATAATAGTACAAGATTCGACATTACGAAAATATTCCAGTCTATATATATTGGATGTATCTATATAATTGGATGAATATTTTAATGTATATGGGACGGACAAACAAACAGATGTTTTTATTTTTCTTAAATATAACTGTACTAACCAATCCATATTAAGGAGGGGTACTATTGTCAATGAATGTTTAGATAATTATTTGGAAGTCATTTAGTTGTTATAGTTATTAGTTAAGTTGAGGTTTAAGTATGTATTCACTTCATGATTTTGATATTGTTTTGTTAAACGGTAAAATAAAACCATAACCCTCATTTCTGTATTAAAGTCGATTAAATATCCGGTTACAAATTAAATAAACATGCATGTTTTCTTGCTATGCTTGAAAATTAGTTTTTTTTTTATATAAAATAATTAATACAATTGATTTTTAACTTTAAATACATGTACTTAAATACACATATTTTAAATATATATTTTAATACATGTATTTAAAGTTAAATATCAATTATATTTATCGTTTTATTTTTAAATGCATGTAATATAATAAATATGTTTATCAGGCAAAGCAAGATTTTAATCAATTAAAAATGTTAGTTTAAAAAAAACATTATTTAGACTAGCACCGATAGTAATATTATTTTTTTTTTGAACCTAATCCAAAATATATATTAAAAAGCTCTATACTAGACTCTTACAAAAAACTTATCAAGCTTAAAGAGCGTAAGCAATTAATGTTCAAATTTTTAATTTCAAACTAAACCAATTAATATATTATTATTTGTTTTAAGACTACGCATCTAGCATTATATCTACCAACAGCATATACAGGAAATATTTTAGGATCCAATATACGTACCCTGAGGTGCTCCGTACCCGGGAGCACCGTATGAGGGCGGAGCACCGTAGGCACCGTATGCTGGTGGCTCGGACTGAAAGTAAACATCATTCGTTAATTAAATATGGACATGGTAGCTCAGTGGTCAAAGCGACGGAGATTGAGTCAGATTCACGGGATTCAGATTTTTCATTCATGATCTAGTTAAATAACCAAAACATGGGTAACATTTTGAAAAGACAATTACATATAATTTTTATTCATGTCGTCATTTTTTTATAGTTTTTAAAAAATGTAATATGTACAAAATATTATCTCAGCACAAATACACACACAGATATCTTAGTAAGTCTGTGTAGTAATTTTTTTATTAAGCACGTAGATGAAAAACCTTCCTTTTTCTACAGATATTTAAAATATATATGATATATGAGAAAATTAATGATCTACAAATTTCAAAACAAAATTTTCTTGATGAACACTCGCAAGTTATATTTTAAAAGAAAAATATAATCAAAATCGGTTCATCCGTATTCCGTTCCTTCGAACGCCACGAACAGGCATAATACTAAAAAACCAGTTCTTTCTACTAAAAAAAAATAAACAAACCCACGGATTGTTATTCCTGTACTACGTCCTGTATATTCCCAATATGTAAATCACTTTTACAATAAGAAAATCTCACCATATACATCTGCTGGCTGGGCTGAGCGCCCTCGAAGCCAACGAACTGCATCATGACGTCACCGTCCACTGTGAGGTGAGAGATGCGCTGGAATGGGATCCTGTGGGGGAACTCGCAAAAATGCACCCCGTTCAAGGCCACCTGGGATGAAAGCATTGAGACTTACATAGATATTTAATAAACTAAGGATCATGGGTTTGATTCCGGAACTCTTTTTGTGAGCACATTATTCCTATTATGTCTGTTCGTATTTCGAGCAACTGCTAAAGCAGTTGCTCGAATTGTTCAAATAATATGCAGTAACAGATATTTAGTCTACAAAAACACATCTATATATTAAATAAAATATATTTAATTTAATACAAAACATAAATACTCTTAAAATAAATAACGATATAATATATAAATAATATTTAAGAACTGGAAAATTCAGAACGTCAGTAGTCATTGGGTGAGTTCATCAATTGACGTAGCTGTGAGGTCACATAGTAATACGTGGTATGTTATTGTCACCGAAGATTTTTATAAATTAAACCGTTGTGAATATTTATAAGCCTCTAACAACTGGGCAAACTTTATCAATGAAAAAAAATATTTTTCTCTTAAGGCAGTTTTCTTCTCAAACGATATTTGTCATAGATCTGAAATTCAGGATTTGAGAGCAACATTTGTTACCAAAGGGAATTTTTTTTTAAAGATATTCTACAATCCAAGATAGGAATCAGATCAGGTGACCAATAGGTCAGTTACTTAGAATAACACAATTTCTCAAAGGCTTAATTAATCTCTTAATTAAAAAAGTATTAATTAATCAAATACCATGTTTCTGGTAGATTACTTTAACAATCCCTACTAAAGTCGCCTAAATAATATCTTTTTGACATTAATCTTGCAGATGTAATATTTAACCAAAATCTCATAATCCATTAAATTCAATTACCTTAATAGATTGTGGTTCACACAAGACCAATGCTTCGAAAGCCTCTCCTCTCGCCAAAGGCATCCCTCCACTAGTTTCCTCCACCCCCCAGTTCATAGTAGTAAGATGGTTTCGTACAACGCACATCTCGACGAACCGGAAGTTCAGATGAAGGGCGATGTCATCACGAGGGTCCGTGTTTGGACCGCATTGGAAGTTGATTGCGAATCTAGTTTTTATTGTTATAGTAGTTATTATATACTAAATTATTATTATACATATTACTTAGGTAAAAAATAAAAAACTCTATGGTTGTCAGTGAAAGTCTGTAACTAAAAAGTTCTCTCTAAAAAGTGTTTAACTTAAATTTATGTGGTAATACCTTATTATTTTACTCGACATAAAGAAAACTTCTTGTGATTGTTTTTCATTTAAACATAAAATCTAGTTACGACATCAAAACAAAAATAATACTCATCAAAAAATAAAGTAGATGGTTTATTTAGTTATTTTGTGTGATAATTGTAAATTAAACTTTGGGTGAATGGAGTCGCAAATATTCAATAGAAATACATGTCAATTATATAATTTGTAAAACGGAATTGCCAAAAGCAACACCAGTTATCAACTAACATAGCTCACCTCTGAGCGCCAGGGGGCACGCTGCCTTGGAATCGTATCATGCGACCCGGAAACAGGCCTCCGGGGATAGGGTGTACGCATGGTATTACCTGCATAAATAGAAATTGAATGTTAATGAACAAAAAAATCTGATTTTAAAACAAATCGAGTTATGCTTTCAATATGTATATATGCATATATTGAAAGCATAACTCGAGATTTAGTGTCTGTTGTACATCTGTTTGAAGTCATGTCCCAATGTAGTGTTGCTAGTTGTAACCAATGAAAACAAAAGCAATGAAAGATTTAATTCCACATAAATTACATTGCTTTCGTTAATACAAATCAGTAACAATTTCTTAGAGTTATGAAATGATATAATAATATTTATCCATCCTCGTAACCATCCCCGTTTTTTTAAACAGTTTAACCTAGCAAGGCACATTTGTTTTATAAGTACATGTTCAAATTTTCTTATATAATTAAATAAAATATTTATAGCCACCACAATATATTAACGGTTTTTAACCATGCACAGACATTTTTTTTTTTTTTTTTTTATATTTTTTTTATATTATCTAGGGCAATGCTTGACTACATTCCACCTGATGGTAAGTGGAATGTAGTCTAAGGTGGTGAGGCGCATTACCCTAGCAACCTATTCACTCTTCTCTTGAATGTGACCACATTGTATTCGGTCGGAAATACCGACGCAGGCAAGCTGTTCCAATCCTTTGCTGTACGCAGTAAAAATGAGGAAGCAAAGCGCTTCGTTCGAACAGGTGGAATGTCCACAACAAAAGGATGAAAACCTGCCGTGCGTCGGGACGTCCGGTGATGGAAGGGGGACGGGGGAATTAAATTGTGTAATTCCTGCGCTCACTCACCAAAATGTATACTATAGAATACTGAGAGGCTAGCAATTCTACGCCTGTGCTCAAGGCTTTGGAGGTCGGCACTGACCAATTCGGGATCGCCTATAAGCCTCTTTGCTCGCCTCTCAATTGAGTCCAGAACCGCAAGATGAGACTTTGCGGCACCAGCAAATATGTGGCCACAGTACTCTACACACGACCGGATCTGTGCTTTGTATAAAACAAGAAGCTGTCCCGGTGTAAAGTACTGCCGAACCTTCGCAAGAACGGCAAGCTTTGCTGCTGCTGCTCTTGCTCTAGACTCAATGAACCGACCAAAGTTGAGGTTCGAGGAAATCTCTAAGCCTAACAACTGAAGCCGGTCACTGTATTCCAAGGATACATTCTGGAAAGTAGGAGCCAAGGTGAAAGGGCTCCTTTTGGCGGTAAATAGACACGTCTGCGTTTTGGTGGCGTTGAACTTGACAAGATTGGCATTGCTCCATGCGGAGACTGCCTGAAGTTTGTCATTCAAACGTTGCACCATGGCTTCTCTTTCAGACTGTACTTGATCTCGACTAGCCCGAGTACTCGGCAGATATCTTTCTACAACTGTGCTGTCGTCTGCATACCCATAGATACCGGGCTTCAGCAGATCATTAATGTGCAGCAGAAACAGAGTTGCAGAAAGAACGGACCCCTGAGGCACTCCGGTATTTATTGTCAAGTGTTCCGAGGAACACCCGTCGACAACTACTCGGAGAGATCTGTGGCTCAGAAAGTCCGTTACCCAGCCGATCAGACCAGGAGATATACCGTACGCTGAAAGCTTGCTTATAAGGCTCGCATGCCAGACCCTGTCAAATGCCCTCGAGACGTCCAGAGAGACGGCGACCGCTTCTCCGTTCTTCTCGATGGCCTCGCCTAAAATGTGAGTAGCATACACTAGGAGGTCCCCAGTAGACCTATTACGGCGAAACCCGTATTGTCGGTCACTGAGGAGATCGTTACCTTCTAGGTATGCTAGTAGGCGCGAGTTCAATACACGCTCCATAATCTTGCAGAGTATGGAGGTGATTGAAATCGGTCTGTAATTGACAGGGTCGGCACGGCTGCCTTTTTTGGGCACAGGTTGCACATTAGCAAGCTTCCAGGATTTCGGCACTATTCCAGTCATGAAAGAGAGACGATACAGACGTGTCAGTACAGGAGACAACTCAGCTGCGCATGTCTTGAGCAGAATGGCTGGTATACCATCAGGACCACTGGCTTTATTCACATCTAAACGACACAATGTTCTCCATACCTCTTTGTTAGTGATGCGGATTTCAGGCATCGAAACCCCGCAGTGAGGAAGATGTGCTGGAGAAGCATTGCCAGTGTCTAGATGCGAATTATCAGCAAACAGAGAAGCAAGTACATTCGCTTTCTCTGTTGCTGTGTGGGTCAGGGATCCATCCGGCTTCAGCAGAGCAGGCAGTGAGGGTTGGCAGAAATTCGACTCGATCGCTTTCGCAAGAGACCAGAAAGCTCGACTGCCAGTTGGTCTGAGAGAGAGCTTTTCGCCATTCTTAGCGATTCGATCGAGACGAGCCTTCCGCAATGCCTTTTTGTAGGACTTGGCAGCTTGGTTAAAGGCTCTCTTCTTCGAACTTACATCCGGAGTTTTGCGGCTTCGAGCATCAGCCCAAATGAGATATGCCGAATGTTTTCGGTCTTGAGCATGACCACATTCGGCATTAAACCATGGGCGACCTTTGCCACCGATGGGTACGTCAGCAAAAGGGATAAAATACACCATTGCTTGATGCACCACATCGGTTATAGCATCCGCGCAACTCGACGGATCCAAAGAAGAGAAGCAGACCTGCCGCCAAGGATAAGACGCAAAAAAGTGCCGCATCTCATCCCAATCTGCTGACTTGTATTTCCATACTCGCCTAACACCATGAGGTTCGAAAGCTGGTGGGGAATATGTAAACACAGATTTCACCAGACAGTGATCGGAGGTTCCCAAGGGAGAGGTAACCTCTACACGATACCTGTCCGGATCAGTTGTCAGCAGAAGGTCCAGGCAATTGGCTGTATGGCCTACCACATCTGGTACCCTTGTCGCTTGCTTCACCAGCTGAAAGAGGTCCAATGACAACGCAAATTTCCGCGCTTCTCTTCCAGCATGGTTGGTCTTCTGGTACGGGAACAGCCAGTCCTGATGACAGGCATTAAAGTCCCCCAGAAAGACGAGCTGCGCCGAAGGGTACTGATACAGAGCCCTATCTGCAGCCTCACTGAGATACTCAAATAAACGAGTTGTCTCCTGGTCACCGCTGTGCGAACGGTAGACACAGGAATACAGGATTTTTTCGTTTCCTGTGTCTACTAAAACCCATAGGGAAGAAAAAGTGGGGTCTTCAAGGTGACGGAGACGCTGAATACAGAGGTCGTTCCGCGCATACACGCAGACTCCGGCATGTGAACGAAAGTTGTGCTCTAACGTGTATCCGGGATAATCCAGGTGTGCAGCGCTTAAGGAACATTGTATCTGCGTCTCCGTCAAAAAGAACAGGTGCGGTTGTTCTGTCTCCAGGTGGTGATGGACAGGTAAGATATTAGAGTGCAAACCCCTAATATTACTGAGGTGCACTTTAAATGAGGAGGAGTGCAACCGCTGTACAAACTTTTTCCTTTTCTGGTTTTTCTTCATGATAAAAAAAAAATAAAGTGAATAGGGATGGGAAATGGCAGTTGAACGAGGCGGTACGTATCGAACCCAACGTCGAAGTTGGTTAAGTCATGCCACTGGGAGGCTAGCCTGAAGACTGCGGGGACGCCCGAACTCCCCCAGGGATCGCCATCGGGCCTCCTCGTCTGGTCGCCAACCAGCACGATGGAGCCACCCTGGGATTTTTCGCAGCTGGCGGGGCAGCCTTTCATGGGTGGCTAACCCACTAATTGGGCCCCCAACTATCTGCGGGCGGCCAGCGGAAAGCCGTCTCTTCGGATCCCGCTACCCTCCTCGACTAGACACCCGACAAAACAAATACCAACTCGACGTCAACCGGTTCGCCAACGTACCGCAGCTGTTCAGACCCATTTCCCATAAACGGCTTCATCGAGCAACGTGCCGGAACACGACTAGGTCGCTTTGCGGCACGACTTTGCCCGATGGGTGGTAACTTTGCCGGCGACCCGATGTTATGGTCTACCACCAAGAAAATTTTTGACCATATGACCTATATGTGTGTATGTGTTTGTGTGTGTGTGTGTGAGCGTGCGTGCGTGCGTGCGTGCGTGCGTGTCTGTGCGTGCGTACATGCCTGTGCGTGCGTGCGTGCCTGTGCCAGTGTGTGTGTGTGTGACTGAGTCAATGTTTATTTTTAATGCCATATTTCTACAATAATATTATTAGTTTTGGCATAACAAGAAATAAACATTTATCTATATATAAATTAAAATGTATTCATTACAAATTATAATTATTCATAAAAATGCAAACTGATACACTTACTGCAATACTTATACATTTTTAGTTATTGTTCAAAAAACCAATATAGTTTAAGAAACAAGAACAGCTTTTGCCATATTTACAACAAGAATGGAAGACTAGAGTCTTCCATTCTTGTTGTTTTTTTTTTAGTTTTTTTCTTAGTAGTTTCTAAACTACTTAGAAAAAAACTAGAAAATATCTTTCTTCATATTGTCTTCTAGTTATGTAACACATAGTATAATACTTAAATTCCCAGACAAAAAGTACAAGTGTAGATACTTCATTCAGCCAGTTAATACTATAAGATACCATACTATATCAAAAGATACAAAACATATCAGGTTATTAACTTATGATACCTTTTTCAATGAACTACATCAATACATTAAAAGAACTCAACTTATCTTTTAATTATATATAGACACAACATTTACTTATGATATATTAATTAATTATTGCTGTTAATGATATTCTTATATAATTATTGTTATCTAATTAATACTAAGAAGTACAATTATAGTGTTCCACATAATTTGTACCACTATATACATTTATATAATATTGTATATCACTTATCAGTGGAATTTGTTGTTATAGAAGTTAACAAGCACATATTCCACAATGAAATATACTTTTCCTTATTTGATGTAGATGATATTTTTTTATTTAATGAGTAACAAATATTGTAATATCTGTTGGTTTTAGAAATAAATCAGTAACTATATTATATTAATATAAAATTATTAACAATTATATTAAATGTGGTATATTTCCAAACAACACATCTGTTATTTATATGTTCTGTTTCCATTTTTTATTAATACAGCAGTCACGAGACGAGGATAATACGATTGTCGAATTATTTTGTAGTGATCAAACATTAAAAAATCCTTGAAAATGTAATAGTTAGCAATCCTTATATGTCATATGTTTAATAAATGATAATTATACAGTATTTACCTAACTGAGGAAGAATTTATATCTATCAGATGCCCTTGGAGGCGCCGGAGACATTTTACAAACGCAATCGTCTTTGAATATACATTAAAATGCATAAACGTTGTGCAAACTTACCGGGTTGTAGATTGGTTGTGATGCCATTTCTATGGGTTATAATATGTTTCTAAAATTGAAAATTGATCCTTCTTTGGGTTTAAAACAGTATTTTTAAGAACAGAACAATAAAACACCGGATACGCCTTATTCGCTAATAAATATAGTTTTCGATTGATTTCACTAAAATGCGTCATACGTCATATGACGGCACTGAAAGAAGGCAATACGTCAATCTCGAAATGTTTTTATTTTTTTTTTTTTAATTTATTTCATGACCATGAGTACAAGCCCTTCAGTCGCAATAATAGAATAAAATTATATAATTTATAAATAAGTTGACATGGAATTACATTAACATTAAATCTTTTTTAGCTATATAACAGTATTCATGTCTATTTTTAAAGTATGATATTTAAGTTAAATCATGAAACTAATATAACATTAAACAATATAATATAAATGCATTTATAAAAAAATAATTAACATTGAATTGCAATGACAGTAAAAATAGCTTCATTACACTTCTCTTTTTTCTTAAAAATTATAATAATTAAATTAAATATTTAATTTGTTACAAGTTACACTAATATTTAAATATTTTCAACAGTATTCGAGATATACTTAAAAATAGACTTAAAATAATGTTTATTTGAAAGTAATTCCTGAACACGGCGGGGAACACTTATACAACTCTGTTGCGATATTTCGCTAATGTCACTGACAAGAATCAGCCGTTGTACGTTAAATGACGAACATTCAAAAATTAAATGCTTAATATCCGCATTTTCTTGTGAACAATGTGCACACTTATTATTTTTTATGATTTTAAGTCTAAAAAGATGGGCAGGAACTAAGCAATGTCCGAAGCGTAGACGATTAATTGTTGTAATGAATTTTCTCCCAGAATACTTTAGGTCATAGTACCAGGGTTTAATAGGTAAGCTTTTTTGGACCTCTGCGTACCATTTTCCTTTTGTTTGAATGATGTGCTTTCTATATTCTCTCCATATTTGTATGAAATTATTGTTTAGGGTGGAATAAAAATCAGTATATGGGATTTTCATAAAATCCGAATGGTCTTCGTCGCATTTTCGACGAGTTGCAGCATCTACAACCTCATTTCCATATATGCCACTGTGTGATGGCACCCACACAAACTCAATAAATTTATTACTTTTAATCAGCTGGTCCAACATATGTTTGATTTCATATATAATGTAATTTTGTTTAAAACTTAAGTTATTATTACATAAAGTTGCTAGAACACTTTTGGAGTCACTTACTATTAATATATTCTTAATATCTACATTTCTATTAATTGATTTTAAGGCAGTCAATATGGCATAGCTTTCTGCTGTATAGACACTACAATTTTTGTCTAATTGAATACATTTTGAAACCTTCATTTGAGGATCATAAAATGCAGAAGTGACAACATCAACATTTTTGGAACCATCTGTGTATATTGTATAGAAATGAGTTTTCTTACTAATAAAGTCTAGAAAATCATATTTATTTTGGATTGAATCTAGATTACAGCTAATATGTAAATGGTTTATTAAAGAATTATAATTACATCTATACATTGGCCATATGTCATCCCTATAAATATTGTTTGTATTATCCTTAATATGATTAATAATTATTGGTATTTCAGGTATTGCAAAAATACAATCTTTAAGTGATAATTTGGGAATTCCTATATCTTGAGATATCTCAGTAGAATATAAAATATTATTCAAAACTATAGCATTATTGGAAGTTAATTGTTTTAAGCAAAATCTCTCAGCCAGTTGAAAACGTCTAAGAGACAGTGGAGGTATGCAGTTTTCTACCTCCATAGTAACTATAGGGGTAGACCGCATTGCTCCACTAATTATTCTCAAACCCATGTTTTGTATTATGTCCAGTTTTTTTAGGAGAGTGCTACTAATATTCATGTAAGCTAAACTGCTATAGTCAAAGTGACTTCTTACTATACTTTTATATAGCATATTTAATATTTTTGGGTCACTACCCCAAAAGGTTCCTGCTAAACATCTTATTATATTTATTCCTTTCATGGCATTTTGAGATATATGGTCTATGTGTTTATCAAATTTAAGTTTGTTGTCAATTATAACACCTAAATACTTATGATGAGTAACTACAGGGATAACATTATTATTATAGGAAACTTCTATGTTACATTGAGCAAGTGGATCTCTGCTAAATATTAAAACTGAACTCTTTTCAGGGCTTATGTCTAATTTTAAAATATTATTATAAAAATTGTTTATTTGATTTAGAGCAGTGTTTATTGCATTAATGGCTATGTTAATATTTTGATTTTCACTATATAAAAGCAAATCATCAGCAAATTGTAGTATTTTTATTTTGGATACATCAACATACTTATATATTTGAGAAGTATATAAGTTATACAGAAGCGGTGACAATGTAGCACCTTGCATTGTCCCCTTGTTTGTTTGTCTAGGTCCATGAATTATATTATTGAATTTAACAAACAAAGTTCTATTGTGTAAGAATTTAAAAATCCATTGCAACATTTTATTTGGTAAACCAAGTTCACATAACACTTTAATAAGACATACAATATTTACATTATCAAATGCTCCTTTGATATCTAGGAACACACATATGACATTTGAATGACCAAGTTTTGCTTTTTTAAGATCTGATATGAAGGACACAAAACTTTCAGAGCAACTCCTACCCTTTCTAAAACCAAATTGGATGTCTGGTAACAGCCTCTGAGTTTCAGTAAAATAATCTAAACGTAATTTTAGCATGTTTTCAAAAAGCTTACCCAAACATGATGACAAAGAAATAGGTCTGTAAGATGTTGCATTGTTAACTTGTTTATTTGGTTTCAAAATAGGAATTACACATTGAGTTTTCCATGATTCCGGTATAACTAAGTTGTTCCAAAGCTTATTATAGATATCAAGTAGAATGTTCTGAGCATTTGGATGTAACTTTTTGATCAATATATAAGGTATCTCGTCCATTCCTGGTGTGGTATCTTTCCTACTTTTAAGGGAAATGTAAAGCTCATCTAATGTGAAAGGAAAATTCAAAAAGGAGTTACTATCATTTTCAAAAGCCTTGTTAAAAATATTATTAATTACTTTTTCCTCAATATTTGATGAGTCTGCTAAATTGTCTAAGAAGCTTGGCACCCATTCATCATTCAAATATTTATTTTTAGAAAAACCTATTCTTTTAAATCTCTTAATATATTCCCATATTCTAGAAATAGGTGTTAGTCTATTAAAAGTACCACATAATTCATGCCATGACTTTTTACTCTCTTCTTTTAATATTCTTTTTTTTTTAGCATCTAATTTTTTATAATAAATAAAGTTGGGTACTGTTGGATATTTTTTATACTCGCGTAAAGCTTCCTTAGATTTTCGCACAGCATCATCACATGTTTGGTTCCACCAGGGTACAGGTTTTTTAAATATGCGTAAGTTATCTTTTGTTTTTTTTGTTGGGACTGTCTCATTCCTAATATCATACAAAATGGTTACAAAGTTGTTATAAAGTTCTATGGGTTGAATATTAAGACTGTTAAGTTTAGAAAAATTATACTCGGATAATGAATAAAATTTAGACCAGTCTCCTTTATCATAAAAAAATTTTTCTTTTACAGGGCGTAACTCATACATTGATGGCCTCACATTAACTATCAATCGTGTTGGATAATGGTAACTACCCATTGGATCGTCATGGACAAACCATTCACAGAAAGGTGCTATTGAAGGGCTAACCAGAGATAAATCTATTGCTGATGAATTTCTATTTGGGCTTTGTACGGTGGTAGGACTACCATCATTCAAAATACATAAATTAAATTCGTCTATAAGATTGTATAAACTATTGCCTCTGTTATTATTTTTATGACAACCAAATAACAAATGATGTGCGTTAAAGTCACCCATTATAAGACATGGTTTTGGAATTTCAAGAAGTATATTTTTTATTTTATTAGTATCTAATCTATTGCCATTGGGTGGACAATATACACACAGAATGTATAGTTTTCCTAAAGATGTATCTACAGATATACACAGATTTTGTACCGATTCATAAAATGTTGATTTGATTATGTCATATTTTAAATTCTGCTTTACTAATATGCCAACTCCATTATGGGAATTAACTGAGTTTTTGTAAATAAAATTATATGATGTAAAAGAAGGTATATTGCTAGTATCTTTTAACCAGGTTTCATTCAATAAACATAGATCAACTTTTTGTTCTAAAAGGAATTTGTTTAATAATGCTTTTTTACTATTTAAACTTTGTATATTAAATTGAATAATATGTAAATAAGTATCCATTAAGTTATTAAGTTATGTAATAATATTTCTTTTATCTTTTTATTTGTTAAAGGTATACCATCCCTATTATTACCAAGGGCAACTAAAGACTTTACTAATGCACTGATAATTATATCATTATTTATAATTTGTTCAGCATCAATACAATTTGATGCTGTTTTTACATTTTTTACTGTAGAAAGATGTTGTGATACTGACTTACTTGGTTCATTTAATGTGGGGAATGTTTTAGATGTTATATTGGGTGGTGGGGTACTCACAACAGTGGCATAGGAACGATGACGGTGCTTTTCTTTCTTCTCTGCCGTTTTCTTCTGCTTTACAGGACAATCTCTAGAGATAGCCAAGTGACTACCTCCACAATTTATACAAGTGATGCCTTCTACATCACATTCTTTGTAGGAATGGCGACCTGCACACGAGGAACACATTTGATCTCCTCTACAGACTCTCGCGGAGTGGTTGAATTTTAAACATTTATAACATTGGATGAGTGGTGGCACATAGGTGTGTACCGAGTACCTAAATAGGCTAATAAAGGTAAACTGTGGTAAAACAGTGTCGGCAAAAGTTACTGCAACTGTGCCCAGGGGTATTAACTTTCCGTTTTCTCTTTTCATAAATCGCTTGACTGATACAACCTCTGCATCAGCAACAATATTTTTATAAATATCTTCATTAGACATATCTTTGGGAACAAATCGAATTATTCCAATAGTTTCAGTCATATAGGCTGGTATGAATGCTTTGAGCTTGTATTTAATAAAAAAACCATCCATATTTAAGAAATTATTGGCAGGCGCGGGTTTTTTAAACGTAACGCCCACTTTGTAGGCATTTATTCGGTGTACTCCTACTATTCCTTTAACGTTTTCCGTAAAGGTTTTCGTAAGGACGATAGGGTTTTTATTGCCGACTTTTTCATTTTCAGTAGATTCCACATACACCACACAATCGCCACTGTGGTTTTCTAGAAACAATCTTTTATACAATGGCTTTTTAAATATATTATAGTTTACGACGCCTTCTGGACAACCGCCAACAATTTTTCGTTTTTTTTAACTCTTTCGACGGGGTCTCCCCCGTCGCTATTTACACTCATAACTAGTATTATTTATAACAGCCCTTAAAAGTAACTATTTACTTGAAAATATACAATATAAACACGAAAACTGAAATTTTATATTTTTGGGCCTTTTTTTTAAAATGCGCGCTTTTTGATTTCCCGCCAAAGAATCCGAAATGTTTTTATTTTATTTTTTTTTTTTTTTAATTTATTTCATGACCATGAGTACAAGCCCTTCAGTCGCAATAATAGAATAAAATTATATAATTTATAAATAAGTTGACATGGAATTACATTAACATTAAATCTTTTTTAGCTATATAACAGTATTCATGTCTATTTTTAAAGTATGATATTTAAGTCAAATCATGAAACTAATTTATAACATTAAACAATATAATATACATGCATTTATAAAAAAATAATTAGCATTGAATTGCAATGACAGTAAAAATAGCTTCATTACACTTCTCTTTTTTCTTAAAAATTATAATAATTAAATTAAATATTTAATTTGTTACAAGTTACACTAATATTTAAATATTTTCAACAGTATTCGAGATATACTTAAAAATAGACTTAAAATAATGTTTATTTGAAAGTAATTCCTGAACACGGCGGGGAACACTTATACAACTCTGTTGCGATATTTCGCTAATGTCACTGACAAGAATCAGCCGTTGTACGTTAAATGACGAACATTCAAAAATTAAATGCTTAATATCCGCATTTTCTTGTGAACAATGTGCACACTTATTATTTTTTATGATTTTAAGTCTAAAAAGATGGGCAGGAACTAAGCAATGTCCGAAGCGTAGACGATTAATTGTTGTAATGAATTTTCTCCCAGAATACTTTAGGTCATAGTACCAGGGTTTAATAGGTAAGCTTTTTTGGACCTCTGCGTACCATTTTCCTTTTGTTTGAATGATGTGCTTTCTATATTCTCTCCATATTTGTATGAAATTATTGTTTAGGGTGGAATAAAAATCAGTATATGGGATTTTCATAAAATCCGAATGGTCTTCGTCGCATTTTCGACGAGTTGCAGCATCTACAACCTCATTTCCATATATGCCACTGTGTGATGGCACCCACACAAACTCAATAAATTTATTACTTTTAATCAGCTGGTCCAACATATGTTTGATTTCATATATAATGTAATTTTGTTTAAAACTTAAGTTATTATTACATAAAGTTGCTAGAACACTTTTGGAGTCACTTACTATTAATATATTCTTAATATCTACATTTCTATTAATTGATTTTAAGGCAGTCAATATGGCATAGCTTTCTGCTGTATAGACACTACAATTTTTGTCTAATTGAATACATTTTGAAACCTTCATTTGAGGATCATAAAATGCAGAAGTGACAACATCAACATTTTTGGAACCATCTGTGTATATTGTATAGAAATGAGTTTTCTTACTAATAAAGTCTAGAAAATCATATTTATTTTGGATTGAATCTAGATTACAGCTAATATGTAAATGGTTTATTAAAGAATTATAATTACATCTATACATTGGCCATATGTCATCCCTATAAATATTGTTTGTATTATCCTTAATATGATTAATAATTATTGGTATTTCAGGTATTGCAAAAATACAATCTTTAAGTGATAATTTGGGAATTCCTATATCTTGAGATATCTCAGTAGAATATAAAATATTATTCAAAACTATAGCATTATTGGAAGTTAATTGTTTTAAGCAAAATCTCTCAGCCAGTTGAAAACGTCTAAGAGACAGTGGAGGTATGCAGTTTTCTACCTCCATAGTAACTATAGGGGTAGACCGCATTGCTCCACTAATTATTCTCAAACCCATGTTTTGTATTATGTCCAGTTTTTTTAGGAGAGTGCTACTAATATTCATGTAAGCTAAACTGCTATAGTCAAAGTGACTTCTTACTATACTTTTATATAGCATATTTAATA
Organism: Napeogenes sylphis; assembly: GCA_959347405.1. Lineage (NCBI taxonomy): Eukaryota > Metazoa > Arthropoda > Insecta > Lepidoptera > Nymphalidae > Napeogenes > Napeogenes sylphis. The sequence goes on from OY365788.1 coordinate 6,459,562, forward strand.
TTTTTGGGTCACTACCCCAAAAGGTTCCTGCTAAACATCTTATTATATTTATTCCTTTCATGGCATTTTGAGATATATGGTCTATGTGTTTATCAAATTTAAGTTTGTTGTCAATTATAACACCTAAATACTTATGATGAGTAACTACAGGGATAACATTATTATTATAGGAAACTTCTATGTTACATTGAGCAAGTGGATCTCTGCTAAATATTAAAACTGAACTCTTTTCAGGGCTTATGTCTAATTTTAAAATATTATTATAAAAATTGTTTATTTGATTTAGAGCAGTGTTTATTGCATTAATGGCTATGTTAATATTTTGATTTTCACTATATAAAAGCAAATCATCAGCAAATTGTAGTATTTTTATTTTGGATACATCAACATACTTATATATTTGAGAAGTATATAAGTTATACAGAAGCGGTGACAATGTAGCACCTTGCATTGTCCCCTTGTTTGTTTGTCTAGGTCCATGAATTATATTATTGAATTTAACAAACAAAGTTCTATTGTGTAAGAATTTAAAAATCCATTGCAACATTTTATTTGGTAAACCAAGTTCACATAACACTTTAATAAGACATACAATATTTACATTATCAAATGCTCCTTTGATATCTAGGAACACACATATGACATTTGAATGACCAAGTTTTGCTTTTTTAAGATCTGATATGAAGGACACAAAACTTTCAGAGCAACTCCTACCCTTTCTAAAACCAAATTGGATGTCTGGTAACAGCCTCTGAGTTTCAGTAAAATAATCTAAACGTAATTTTAGCATGTTTTCAAAAAGCTTACCCAAACATGATGACAAAGAAATAGGTCTGTAAGATGTTGCATTGTTAACTTGTTTATTTGGTTTCAAAATAGGAATTACACATTGAGTTTTCCATGATTCCGGTATAACTAAGTTGTTCCAAAGCTTATTATAGATATCAAGTAGAATGTTCTGAGCATTTGGATGTAACTTTTTGATCAATATATAAGGTATCTCGTCCATTCCTGGTGTGGTATCTTTCCTACTTTTAAGGGAAATGTAAAGCTCATCTAATGTGAAAGGAAAATTCAAAAAGGAGTTACTATCATTTTCAAAAGCCTTGTTAAAAATATTATTAATTACTTTTTCCTCAATATTTGATGAGTCTGCTAAATTGTCTAAGAAGCTTGGCACCCATTCATCATTCAAATATTTATTTTTAGAAAAACCTATTCTTTTAAATCTCTTAATATATTCCCATATTCTAGAAATAGGTGTTAGTCTATTAAAAGTACCACATAATTCATGCCATGACTTTTTACTCTCTTCTTTTAATATTCTTTTTTTTTTAGCATCTAATTTTTTATAATAAATAAAGTTGGGTACTGTTGGATATTTTTTATACTCGCGTAAAGCTTCCTTAGATTTTCGCACAGCATCATCACATGTTTGGTTCCACCAGGGTACAGGTTTTTTAAATATGCGTAAGTTATCTTTTGTTTTTTTTGTTGGGACTGTCTCATTCCTAATATCATACAAAATGGTTACAAAGTTGTTATAAAGTTCTATGGGTTGAATATTAAGACTGTTAAGTTTAGAAAAATTATACTCGGATAATGAATAAAATTTACACCAGTCTCCTTTATCATAAAAAAATTTTTCTTTTACAGGGCGTAACTCATACATTGATGGCCTCACATTAACTATCAATCGTGTTGGATAATGGTAACTACCCATTGGATCGTCATGGACAAACCATTCACAGAAAGGTGCTATTGAAGGGCTAACCAGAGATAAATCTATTGCTGATGAATTTCTATTTGGGCTTTGTACGGTGGTAGGACTACCATCATTCAAAATACATAAATTAAATTCGTCTATAAGATTGTATAAACTATTGCCTCTGTTATTATTTTTATGACAACCAAATAACAAATGATGTGCGTTAAAGTCACCCATTATAAGACATGGTTTTGGAATTTCAAGAAGTATATTTTTTATTTTATTAGTATCTAATCTATTGCCATTGGGTGGACAATATACACACAGAATGTATAGTTTTCCTAAAGATGTATCTACAGATATACACAGATTTTGTACCGATTCATAAAATGTTGATTTGATTATGTCATATTTTAAATTCTGCTTTACTAATATGCCAACTCCATTATGGGAATTAACTGAGTTTTTGTAAATAAAATTATATGATGTAAAAGAAGGTATATTGCTAGTATCTTTTAACCAGGTTTCATTCAATAAACATAGATCAACTTTTTGTTCTAAAAGGAATTTGTTTAATAATGCTTTTTTACTATTTAAACTTTGTATATTAAATTGAATAATATGTAAATAAGTATCCATTAAGTTATTAAGTTATGTAATAATATTTCTTTTATCTTTTTATTTGTTAAAGGTATACCATCCCTATTATTACCAAGGGCAACTAAAGACTTGACTAATGCACTGATAATTATATCATTATTTATAATTTGTTCAGCATCAATACAATTTGATGCTGTTTTTACATTTTTTACTGTAGAAAGATGTTGTGTTACTGACTTACTTGGTTCATTTAATGTGGGGAATGTTTTAGATGTTATATTGGGTGGTGGGGTACTCACAACAGTGGCATAGGAACGATGACGGTGCTTTTCTTTCTTCTCTGCCGTTTTCTTCTGCTTTACAGGACAATCTCTAGAGATAGCCAAGTGACTACCTCCACAATTTATACAAGTGATGCCTTCTACATCACATTCTTTGTAGGAATGGCGACCTGCACACGAGGAACACATTTGATCTCCTCTACAGACTTTCGCGGAGTGGTTGAATTTTAAACATTTATAACATTGGATGAGTGGTGGCACATAGGTATGTACCGAGTACCTAAATAGGCTAATAAAGGTAAACTGTGGTAAAACAGTGTCGGCAAAAGTTACTGCAACTGTGCCCAGGGGTATTAACTTTCCGTTTTCTCTTTTCATAAATCGCTTGACTGATACAACCTCTGCATCAGCAACAATATTTTTATAAATATCTTCATTAGACATATCTTTGGGAACAAACCGAATTATTCCAATAGTTTCAGTCATATAGGCTGGTATGAATGCTTTGAGCTTGTATTTATTAAAAAAACTATCCATATTTAAGAAATTATTGGCAGGCGCGGGTTTTTTAAACGTAACGCCCACTTTGTAGGCATTTATTCGGTGTACTCCTACTATTCCTTTAACGTTTTCCGTAAAGGTTTTCGTAAGGACGATAGGGTTTTTATTGCCGACTTTTTCATTTTCAGTAGATTCCACATACACCACACAATCGCCACTGTGGTTTTCTAGAAACAATCTTTTATACAATGGCTTTTTAAATATATTATAGTTTACGACGCCTTCTGGACAACCGCCAACAATTTTTCGTTTTTTAACTCTTTCGACGGGGTCTCCCCCGTCGCTATTTACACTCATAACTAGTATTATTTATAACAGCCCTTAAAAGTAACTATTTACTTGAAAATATACAATATAAACACGAAAACTGAAATTTTATATTTTTGGGCCTTTTTTAAAATGCGCGCTTTTTGATTTCCCGCCAAAAAAATCCGAAATGTTTTTACTTATTGTGGTGTTACCATTAAAATACCCTATACAGCTTTAAAATTTATGCTTGCTTCTAGAATCAAGATTATGGCTTGTTTCTAAAATCAAGTGATCTTACCATTTACACTTTCGGAGGGTAGTAGGCGTGATTAGTTGAGATATCGATCATAAACTGAGTAGTGAGTTATCATTTTGACAACGGTGGCAAAGGATATAAATTCCAAAAATATAGGTCATTGATTTTTTTGGTGAATCATGTTACAAAAATCTTAGACAACAATAAATATTACTTGAGACTAAAATATTTATGAAAGATTGTGGTGTGTATCGTTATTCAATTACAATATTGAAATTTGTAACATTAAGTTCGAAGGGCAACATTTTTATTTTTCACTCTGTAAGGGGATTCTTTGGCGGGAAATCAAAAAGCGCGCATTTTAAAAAAGGCCCAAAAATATAATATTTCAGTTTTCGTGTTTATATTGTATATTTTCAAGTAAATAGTTACTTTTAAGGGCTGTTATAAATAATACTAGTTATGAGTGTAAATAGCGACGGGGGAGACCCCGTCGAAAGAGTTAAAAAACGAAAAATTGTTGGCGGTTGTCCAGAAGGCGTCGTAAACTATAATACATTTAAAAAGCCATTGTATAAAAGATTGTTTCTAGAAAACCACAGTGGCGATTGTGTGGTGTATGTGGAATCTACTGAAAATGAAAAAGTCGGCAATAAAAACCCTATCGTCCTTACGAAAACCTTTACGGAAAACGTTAAAGGAATAGTAGGAGTACACCGAATAAATGCCTACAAAGTGGGCGTTACGTTTAAAAAACCCGCGCCTGCCAATAATTTCTTAAATATGGATGGTTTTTTTATTAAATACAAGCTCAAAGCATTCATACCAGCCTATATGACTGAAACTATTGGAATAATTCGATTTGTTCCCAAAGATATGTCTAATGAAGATATTTATAAAAATATTGTTGCTGATGCAGAGGTTGTATCAGTCAAGCGATTTATGAAAAGAGAAAACGGAAAGTTAATACCCCTGGGCACAGTTGCAGTAACTTTTGCCGACACTGTTTTACCACAGTTTACCTTTATTAGCCTATTTAGGTACTCGGTACACACCTATGTGCCACCACTCATCCAATGTTATAAATGTTTAAAATTCAACCACTCCGCGAGAGTCTGTAGAGGAGATCAAATGTGTTCCTCGTGTGCAGGTCGCCATTCCTACAAAGAATGTGATGTAGAAGGCATTACTTGTATAAATTGTGGAGGTAGTCACTTGGCTATCTCTAGAGATTGTCCTGTAAAGCAGAAGAAAACGGCAGAGAAGAAAGAAAAGCACCGTCATCGTTCCTATGCCACTGTTGTGAGTACCCCACCACCCAATATAACATCTAAAACATTCCCCACATTAAATGAACCAAGTAAGTCAGTACCACAACATCTTTCTACAGTAAAAAATGTAAAAACAGCATCAAATTGTATTGATGCTGAACAAATTATAAATAATGATATAATTATCAGTGCATTAGTCAAGTCTTTAGTTGCCCTTGGTAATAATAGGGATGGTATACCTTTAACAAATAAAAAGATAAAAGAAATATTATTACATAACTTAATAACTTAATGGATACTTATTTACATATTATTCAATTTAATATACAAAGTTTAAATAGTAAAAAAGCATTATTAAACAAATTCCTTTTAGAACAAAAAGTTGATCTATGTTTATTGAATGAAACCTGGTTAAAAGATACTAGCAATATACCTTATTTTACATCATATAATTTTATTTACAAAAACTCAGTTAATTCCCATAATGGAGTTGGCATATTAGTAAAGCAGAATTTAAAATATGACATAATCAAATCAACATTTTATGAATCGGTACAAAATCTGTGTATATCTGTAGATACATCTTTAGGAAAACTATACATTCTCTGTGTATATTGTCCACCCAATGGCAATAGATTAGATACTAATAAAATAAAAAATATACTTCTTGAAATTCCAAAACCATGTCTTATAATGGGTGACTTTAACGCACATCATTTGTTATTTGGTTGTCATAAAAATAATAACAGAGGCAATAGTTTATACAATCTTATAGACGAATTTAATTTATGTATTTTGAATGATGGTAGTCCTACCACCGTACAAAGCCCAAATAGAAATTCATCAGCAATAGATTTATCTCTGGTTAGCCCTTCAATAGCACCTTTCTGTGAATGGTTTGTCCATGACGATCCAATGGGTAGTTACCATTATCCAACACGATTGATAGTTAATGTGAGGCCATCAATGTATGAATTACGCCCTGTAAAAGAAAAATTTTTTTATGATAAAGGAGACTGGTCTAAATTTTATTCATTATCCGAGTATAATTTTTCTAAACTTAACAGTCTTAATATTCAACCCATAGAACTTTATAACACCTTTGTAACCATTTTGTATGATATTAGGAATGAGACAGTCCCAACAAAAAAAACAAAAGATAATTTACGCATATTTAAAAAACCGGTACCCTGGTGGAACCAAACATGTGATGATGCTGTGCGAAAATCTAAGGAAGCTTTACGCGAGTATAAAAAATATCCAACAGTACCCAACTTTATTTATTATAAAAAATTAGATGCTAAAAAAAAAAGAATATTAAAAGAAGAGAGTAAAAAGTCATGGCATGAATTATGTGGTACTTTTAATAGACTAACACCTATTTCTAGAATATGGGAATATATTAAGAGATTTAAAAGAATAGGTTTTGCTAAAAATAAATATTTGAATGATGAATGGGTGCCAAGCTTCTTAGCCAATTTAGCAGACTCATCAAATATTGAGGAAAAAGTAATTAATAATATTTTTAACAAGGCTTTTGAAAATGATAGTAACTCCTTTTTGAATTTTCCTTTCACATTAGATGAGCTTTACATTTCCCTTAAAAGTAGGAAAGATACCACACCAGGAATGGACGAGATACCTTATATATTGATCAAAAAGTTACATCCAAATGCTCAGAACATTCTACTTGATATCTATAATAAGCTTTGGAACAACTTATTTATACCTGAATCATGGAAAACCCAATGTGTAATTCCTATTTTGAAACCAAATAAACAAGTTAACAATGCAACATCTTACAGACCTATTTCTTTGTCATCATGTTTGGGTAAGCTTTTTGAAAACATGCTAAAATTACGTTTAGATTATTTTACTGAAACTCAGAGGCTGTTACCAGACATCCAATTTGGTTTTAGAAAGGGTAGGAGTTGCTCTGAAAGTTTTGTGTCCTTCATATCAGATCTGAAAAAAGCAAAACTTGGTCATTCAAATGTCATATGTGTGTTCCTAGATATCAAAGGAGCATTTGATAATGTAAATATTGTATGTCTTATTAAAGTGTTATGTGAACTTGGTTTACCAAATAAAATGTTGCAATGGATTTTTAAATTCTTACACAATAGAACTTTGTTTGTTAAATTCAATAATATAATTCATGGACCTAGACAAACAAACAAGGGGACAATGCAAGGTGCTACATTGTCACCGCTTCTGTATAACTTATATACTTCTCAAATATATAAGTATGTTGATGTATCCAAAATAAAAATACTACAATTTGCTGATGATTTGCTTTTATATAGTGAAAATCAAAATATTAACATAGCCATTAATGCAATAAACACTGCTCTAAATCAAATAAACAATTTTTATAATAATATTTTAAAATTAGACATAAACCCTGAAAAGAGTTCAGTTTTAGTATTTAGCAGAGATCCACTTGCTCAATGTAACATAGAAGTTTCCTATAATAATAATGTTATCCCTGTAGTTACTCATCATAAGTATTTAGGTGTTATAATTGACAACAAACTTAAATTTGATAAACACATAGACCATATATCTCAAAATGCCATGAAAGGAATAAATATAATAAGATGTTTAGCAGGAACCTTTTGGGGTAGTGACCCAAAAATATTAAATATGCTATATAAAAGTATAGTAAGAAGTCACTTTGACTATAGCAGTTTAGCTTACATGAATATTAGTAGCACTCTCCTAAAAAAACTGGACATAATACAAAACATGGGTTTGAGAATAATTAGTGGAGCAATGCGGTCTACCCCTATAGTTACTATGGAGGTAGAAAACTGCATACCTCCACTGTCTCTTAGACGTTTTCAACTGGCTGAGAGATTTTGCTTAAAACAATTAACTTCCAATAATGCTATAGTTTTGAATAATATTTTATATTCTACTGAGATATCTCAAGATATAGGAATTCCCAAATTATCACTTAAAGATTGTATTTTTGCAATACCTGAAATACCAATAATTATTAATCATATTAAGGATAATACAAACAATATTTATAGGGATGACATATGGCCAATGTATAGATGTAATTATAATTCTTTAATAAACCATTTACATATTAGCTGTAATCTAGATTCAATCCAAAATAAATATGATTTTCTAGACTTTATTAGTAAGAAAACTCATTTCTATACAATATACACAGATGGTTCCAAAAATGTTGATGTTGTCACTTCTGCATTTTATGATCCTCAAATGATGGTTTCAAAATGTATTCAATTAGACAAAAATTGTAGTGTCTATACAGCAGAAAGCTATGCCATATTGACTGCCTTAAAATTAATAAATAGAAATGTAGATATTAAGAATATATTAATAGTAAGTGACTCCAAAAGTGTTCTAGCAACTTTATGTAATAATAACTTAAGTTTTAAACAAAATTACATTATATATGAAATCAAACATATGTTGGACCAGCTGATTAAAAGTAATAAATTTATCGAGTTTGTGTGGGTGCCATCACACAGTGGCATATATGGAAATGAGGTTGTAGATGCTGCAACTCGTCGAAAATGCGACGAAGACCATTCGGATTTTATGAAAATCCCATATACTGATTTTTATTCCACCCTAAACAATAATTTCATACAAATATGGAGAGAATATAGAAAGAACATCATTCAAACAAAAGGAAAATGGTACGCAGAGGTCCAAAAAAGCTTACCTATTAAACCCTGGTACTATGACCTAAAGTATTCTGGGAGAAAATTCATTACAACAATTAATCGTCTACGCTCCGGACATTGCTTAGTTCCTGCCCATCTTTTTAGACTTAAAATCATAAAAAATAATAAGTGTGCACATTGTTCACAAGAAAATGCGGATATTAAGCATTTAATTTTTGAATGTTCGTCATTTAACGTACAACGGCTGATTCTTGTCAGTGACATTAGCGAAATATCGCAACAGAGTTGTATAAGTGTTCCCCGCCGTATTCAGGAATTACTTTCAAATAAACATTATTTTAAGTCTATTTTTAAGTATATCTCCAATACTGTTGAAAATATTTAAATATTAGTGTAACTTGTAACAAATTAAATATTTAATTTAATTATTATAATTTTTAAGAAAAAAGAGAAGTGTAATGAAGCTATTTTTACTGTCATTGCAATTCAATGTTAATTATTTTTTTATAAATGCATTTATATTATATTGTTTAATGTTATATTAGTTTCATGATTTGACTTAAATATCATACTTTAAAAATAGACATGAATACTGTTATATAGCTAAAAAAGATTTAATGTTAATGTAATTCCATGTCAACTTATTTATAAATTATATAATTTTATTCTATTATTGCGACTGAAGGGCTTGTACTCATGGTCATGAAATAAATTAAAAAAAAAAAAAAAAAAAATCACTCTGTAATTTGCATCTTGCAATTAGATATTATTCCATCAATTTTCATTGGTGGCGCAGTATTGTATCATTTATAATGATATTACAAAAATAAAATCTATTTACGTTAATTTAATTAAACTACTGCGTTCAAACAATCTTATAACAATCGTCTAGAACTTGGGTGAAACTGTTGTGTATTGTAATCGAGAAAAATGACCATCGAAGCGAATAAGGATGAAGCTGAGAAATGCATCGAGATTGCGCATATGGCTTTTGCCTCCGGAAATATTTCAAAAGCAGAGAGATTTCTGATGAAAGCCGAAATGTTATATCCTACCCCACGAGCCAAGGAGCTTCTAGCAAGAGCCAGAGCTTCTAATGGTTCAGGAACTAAAAAGACTCCACCGAGCAGCCCTAGCACTGAAGAACTAAGACGAAGGAAAACTCCGACCCACTCTACACCTCAACGAGAGTATACATCAGATCAACTGGACGCAGTTCGTAGGATCAACACAAAATGTAAAGATTACTACGAAATATTAGGTGAGTAGTTGAAAATAACATGGTTTGCTCTTCAAGGCCAACAAATTCACTTAATTAGTATAAATAACCTTTTTTTGCTCTATTGTGATATCCAATTTTAAATATATTTAAATACACTGTTATAATATGATGTTCAAAGGTCTTACATTAATTTTAAAGTTATTACAAATTGAATAGCAAAATGTTCAAACCAATACATAAGTGAATTACCCACCTACATTATTTTACTTACAAGTAATTAACTATTTAACAATTAATAAATATTATCATCCATTTAGTTGCTATTGGTCCCAGAACTAGTCATACCATTAAATAATAATCAAGTTACTAATGATTATGTATGAAAATGTAAAATCTGTCTGATATAAATACACTAACTGATCAAAAAGACAAATGATTTACCAAATTACAAATGCCTAGAAACTTAACATGTATATTTTAAAGTTCAGATATCAAAATGGTAAGGAAAAAAATATATAAATCAAAATGTGAATATGTGTGTGTGAATGTACTTAGTTGATATGCAAGATGTATAATATATGTCAGGGTTTGTTTGAATTTTTATGATTGTTAAAAATCAATGACAAAGGAAGTTAATATTAAAAAATTGCAGGAGTGACCAAAGAAGCAACAGACTCTGACATTAAAAAGTCCTACAAGAAATTAGCTCTACAATTGCATCCTGATAAAAATCATGCTCCTGGAGCTGTGGAAGCTTTTAAGGTATTGATTGGCTTTTAAGATTTTAAGGCTTTTAAGGTATTTGACTAATTATGTAAGAGATCTTACTATTACTATCTTAGAGATTTTAGGTAGGAACTCTTCTAATGTAATTCCCCACTAAATATGTTTAAATAACATTAAATATGTTGTTAGGTAGTACTCTAGCTAACCCAAATCCCTCAACCTTTACATACTTTAATACCAGGCAGTTGGCAATGCAGCTGCAATCCTCACAGACCCTGAGAAGAGGAAACAGTATGACCTTCGTGGGGAGGAACCAGCTCCCACTCATCAACGCGCCTACTATGCCAGAAGTTTTGAGTCTGACCTCACTGCTGAGGAGCTATTCAACATGTTCTTTGGAGCCACTGGTGAGAGTTTGACAGGTGTTTTTACATTGAACACCAATTTTTTATTGACAACTTTATAATTTAATTGATATATGTTAATAATATAAAACTTATTTATTACTATAAAACAATTACTCAATAATATATTTATATTTTAAATTGCAATTTTCCATCTCATCTTATCTCCCTTTATCTGTTATCATTAACATAATTGGGCACATAAATGCTAGTGTGTCCCGACTTTTGTTGTTACTATTTAATGATTCAGTTTTGAAAAGGCATTTTATAAAAAAATATATAAATGGAGAATTCAACTCGTCTTAACTTTAAGCCTAATTAAGCCCAAATCGAGTAGATGCGTAGTAGTAGATGAGTAGTAATAAGTAAATGTCTTTCTGATTATTTTTTTTTTTGCCTAACCATATACTAGTCAAATATGATACTAATAAATAAAAAGTTACAAGTGCTACTTAAAATGTAATGTAATTAAAATGTTTAATGGTTGTTAGGCTGTACGAAGTTCGCCTGGTGAGTTAGTAGTCCACCAACCAAACTAAAGTTATCCAATCCCCCTCTCCTTGTTTCAGCGTTCCCTGGCGGCGGTCCCCCCGCGTACCGTCGGCGCGCGCGGGAGCCCGAGACGCGCGACAGCCCCGCCGGCCTGGTGCAGCTACTGCCGGTACTGGCACTGGTGCTGCTGTCCATGATGTCGGGCTTCTTTATCAGCGAGCCTGTGTATAGTCTGACACCTTCACCCAAGTACCCCGTGCCCAGGGAGACTGTCAACCTTAAGGTGTGTTTTTGTGTGTGTAAGTTTTTATGAGTGTTAAATAAGGTGCACCATAGGGCACCAAGTATGCCGTGCTAAGGCTTCAAGGAAATATAAGGTTTTTCAAGTGTGTTTCAAGGTTATAAGAGCTGTTCAAATCATAGTAGGTTTGGGTAACAGCATTCAATCTCTATATGTATAATATCTATATCATATATGTTGACTTGAACCCAATGTTCTGTGAGAGATACATTTATTAGTGCAAATTATATAATAAAACTAATTTCTGTCAAATTATCAATTATAATGAGTACAAATTTGACTCTAATTATAATATTCTTTTTGTGGACAGGTGCCGTATTATGTGAAGGAAAACTTCCACACAGATTATCAAGGATCTCTGCGAAGACTTGAAATGGCCATTGAAGAAGAATACATTGGTGAGACTTATACTTTGTAGCACTAGCAAATGTTGGACTGATGGCTTATTTTCTAAAAATATAATAAAAACATACATGAATATTGCATGTGATGATAGATAGTTTTATTTATATTTGATGTACGTAATGGGACGTTACCGTTATTATATGCTGTTATAATATCCTCAGTGGGGCTTCGACACGCTTGTCAGAGGGAACGTAACTATCGCGACAGTGCCGCCTGGAAGGCACGCAACTTTGGTGACGCCAGACAGCACGCCGACGCCAACAAGATGCGACTACCATCCTGCGAGAAGCTGCAAGCCTTCCAGCGATAGACGCACTCATATACACAGCTACAGACACACACGTACATACACATTTACAGACACACACACAGAAAGATACATATAATACACATAGATTGAGAGATACACATAAATTACAAATCAGCCTCGAGTCTCGTTGAATAATGGTAATACTTTACATTAATTATTCCCAATTAGTACTGGCGATATATATATATATATATATATATATATATATATATATATATATATATATATATATATATATATATATATATATATATATATACATATAGCGTGCCCTACAACTACACTAGCGTGACGTCATTTTGCTTTATGGTACATTGTTTAGTCCGATTGTTACGTGTTAGTTCTGCATACAATATATAGATGGTGTTAAATATAAAAGTTAAGTTTTTTTGTTTTATAGTTGACAGGTTATATTCTCGTATTAAAATCATCAATTATTCAATTAATTAAAAACATTCATTATTGTTACTGTCAACGTATTTCATTCATTATTTGGACTTTCAGTATTAGTTTTTAAGACTATTTTGACCGATATGTGGCGTTGTTTAAAATTACAAAGTTTATGACTTTTATTAAAATTATAAATATAGCCTACTTTAAACCAAAAGTTGCTAGTAAAGAGACACTATTCTAAATATATAAATATGAGTTTGCAATGTTATTTAATTGTGTATAAGCATTTATGTATAGTGTGTTATTATTTTTAACTTTCTTAGTGGTAGTAATAAATCTCACCATAGACACATTTTCATCTTAACAAAAGATAGATTAGTGCAAGGGCTGTTATTATTATTTATAAAAAAATCAGTTACTGCTTATCTCGGATTGATGTATGATAGCTTTTCACGTTTGCTATTAATTATAAAGTGATATTTTCCAAATATTAATTAAATATTTTTTGATTCTTAAAAGGTTCACTATAAGTATGTTTTTTTCTCTTATCATACAACAGTCATGGATTATAAGAGGCGTTGATGATTTGTCAATATGGTGGTAGTATGGGAGGTTGATTTAATAAAGTCTTATTTATTCCATGTGTGTATTTTATTTATATATTTGTAATAACCACGCAACTATGTTTATGCTTTTAATGCTTACAAAAACTTACAAATAAATTTATCTAAATAAAGAATGAAAAATTTACCGTTTCTTTTTCCCAGGAGTCGCGGGTTCGAATCCCTGCCCGCATCGGTTTATTTTTCATTCTATATTTATATAAATTTAAATAAGCTTAACATGGCTGTATATCCATGTTAAACTTATATATATATTTATAAGTCGTTTGAAAATATATATAAACATGAATATGTTTATATATATTTTCAAACGACTTATAAATGTATAAATGTCTTTTTTTTTATGAAAATATAACTGATTTTATTCTGCAACTAATTTCTCAAATCTTTTAAATGTATACACATATAAAAGATTTGAGAAATTACTTGTAAAAAAACTTAAATAAACAGCAGGTAGTATAAAAAAAAGGTGCATTTGTTGGGAAGTTAATTTTTTGAGTATTCTTTGACCTAATCAGGTTAGTACAGTAGATTTTTTTTTTTACGATTATTTTAAGTCCTGTTTATTTATCATCATCCGTTTAGGCGTCGTGTCTTTCAGTGTTACGCATTTCGCAACAAAGTTATATATATTAATATTTATTTATTATATTAGCGACTCAGAAAAAACTTTGAGAAGGGAAAAAGCATTTTAGGGGAAGGCAGTGAGTTAAGAACGAGTTCATTGATTTTCGTTTAAAAAGATGCCTGATACTTTGTATACCCTACTGATAGGGCTAAGAAGTATCGTAGCATAGTAACTTAAACCAGTTAAGTAATTTTGAAGGTAAATTCTGAATATATTCAGAGCGAAGAAGGGGCAGTGGGAGTGAACATATGGGGTGGCATAAAAAGTATCAATGATATTACCATTCCTGCGAATACGCATCGTAAGCCACTTGATCTTAACACGAATATGGGAAACATGGTAATATTTGAGAACTATGAATCGGATACAGAAGTCCTGTCTGCTCCCAAGGTTCTTAAAAAGCTCATTACGTATCGGCATAATCAAAAATTGTTAAGAGGAGAGTTTGTGCCAGAGCAATTTGGGTAAAGATAGAAAAAAGTTGCTGAATCCGCGCAATGAGGTAGCGCCGTTTAAAAGTTCTCCTGCTGACATCGGTTCTATAAAGACCCCATCGAAGTCGATGTCGGTGTTGCCCCATCTTGCGGAACACTGACATTGACAACTGACAAGTCAAAACAAGTAACTACGAAACCAGTCAAAATCGGTACGAGCTATGTTACGACTTACGAGAATTTAGATATAGACTGCATGTAAAATTGAGCAGTTTGAACGTATTAATGAAATCAAGTAACGTATACTCTAAGTCGTGAAATTGTGCTTTTCACGAGTTTTGGAACTTGGTGCTAACGAAATTATGATAGATGGAAGGTTCTAAGAAAGTATGGGTATGATCTTACGACTAATACAGTTAGAACAAACCACATCTGATTTAATCACCATAATGTTCTTGTATTTATTTATTTTAACACTTGACATATAAAGGATAATCAAAGATAAATTACTATTTTAAAACAGATTTTTCTTAATACTGTCAGTTTTAATTGCATTCATTTAAATACTTGAAATTATGTACTATAAAAATATAATTATTATTAACTTAACACTATTTTTGAAAATATCTTTAAACATGTATAGCCATGTTAAGCTTATTTAAATTTATAAATATAGAATGTAAAAAACCGATACGGGCAGGGATTCGAACCCGCGACTACTGGGAAAACCGTCCCGTCGCTCTACCAACTGAGCTACCGTATCGCTGTCCGTCTCGGTGAATTAAGCATTCTATATGTGATCGTCTTTATCGGGACGGTGGTGACACCTATTAGGTTTCTTTCGAAAATCCTAACCAATGCTTCTAACTTTGCAGTATAGATAAACATTGAAAAGATGCCACTACCGAAATCAATTTTTGAAAATATCTTTAAACATGTATAGCCATGTTAAGCTTATTTAAATTTATAAATATAGAATGTAAAAAATCGATACGGGCAGGGATTCGAACCCGCGACTACTGGGAAAACCGTCCCGTCGCTCTACCAACTGAGCTACCGTATCGCTGTCCGTCTCGGTGAATTAAGCATTCTATATGTGATCGTCTTTATCGGGACGGTGGTGACACCTATTAGGTTTCTTTCGAAAATCCTAACCAATGCTTCTAACTTTGCAGTATAGATAAACATTGAAAAGATGCCACTACCGAAATCAATTTTTGAAAATATCTTTAAACATGTATAGCCATGTTAAGCTTATTTAAATTTATAAATATAGAATGTAAAAAAAAAAACCGATACGGGCAGGGATTCGAACCCGCGACTACTGGGAAAACCGTTCCGTCGCTCTACCAACTGAGCTACCGTATCGCTGTCCGTCTCGGTGAATTAAGCATTCTATATGTGATCGTCTTTATCGGGACGGTGGTGACACCTATTAGGTTTCTTTCGAAAATCCTAACCAATGCTTCTAACTTTGCAGTATAGATAAACATTGAAAAGATGCCACTACCGAAATCAATTTTTGAAAATATCTTTAAACATGTATAGCCATGTTAAGCTTATTTAAATTTATAAATATAGAATGTAAAAAACCGATACGGGCAGGGATTCGAACCCGCGACTACTGGGAAAACCGTCCCGTCGCTCTACCAACTGAGCTACCGTATCGCTGTCCGTCTCGGTGAATTAAGCATTCTATATGTGATCGTCTTTATCGGGACGGTGGTGACACCTATTAGGTTTCTTTCGAAAATCCTAACCAATGCTTCTAACTTTGCAGTATAGATAAACATTGAAAAGATGCCACTACCGAAATCAATTTTTGAAAATATCTTTAAACATGTATAGCCATGTTAAGCTTATTTAAATTTATAAATATAGAATGTAAAAAAAAAAACCGATACGGGCAGGGATTCGAACCCGCGACTACTGGGAAAACCGTCCCGTCGCTCTACCAACTGAGCTACCGTATCGCTGTCCGTCTCGGTGAATTAAGCATTCTATATGTGATCGTCTTTATCGGGACGGTGGTGACACCTATTAGGTTTCTTTCGAAAATCCTAACCAATGCTTCTAACTTTGCAGTATAGATAAACATTGAAAAGATGCCACTACCGAAATCAATTTTTGAAAATATCTTTAAACATGTATAGCCATGTTAAGCTTATTTAAATTTATAAATATAGAATGTAAAAAACCGATACGGGCAGGGATTCGAACCCGCGACTACTGGGAAAACCGTCCCGTCGCTCTACCAACTGAGCTACCGTATCGCTGTCCGTCTCGGTGAATTAAGCATTCTATATGTGATCGTCTTTATCGGGACGGTGGTGACACCTATTAGGTTTCTTTCGAAAATCCTAACCAATGCTTCTAACTTTGCAGTATAGATAAACATTGAAAAGATGCCACTACCGAAATCAATTTTTGAAAATATCTTTAAACATGTATAGCCATGTTAAGCTTATTTAAATTTATAAATATAGAATGTAAAAAAAAAAAACCGATACGGGCAGGGATTCGAACCCGCGACTACTGGGAAAACCGTCCCGTCGCTCTACCAACTGAGCTACCGTATCGCTGTCCGTCTCGGTGAATTAAGCATTCTATATGTGATCGTCTTTATCGGGACGGTGGTGACACCTATTAGGTTTCTTTCGAAAATCCTAACCAATGCTTCTAACTTTGCAGTATAGATAAACATTGAAAAGATGCCACTACCGAAATCAATTTTTGAAAATATCTTTAAACATGTATAGCCATGTTAAGCTTATTTAAATTTATAAATATAGAATGTAAAAAACCGATACGGGCAGGGATTCGAACCCGCGACTACTGGGAAAACCGTCCCGTCGCGCTACCAACTGAGCTACCGTATCGCTGTCCGTCTCGGTGAATTAAGCATTCTATATGTGATCGTCTTTATCGGGACGGTGGTGACACCTATTAGGTTTCTTTCGAAAATCCTAACCAATGCTTCTAACTTTGCAGTATAGATAAACATTGAAAAGATGCCACTACCGAAATCAATTTTTGAAAATATCTTTAAACATGTATAGCCATGTTAAGCTTATTTAAATTTATAAATATAGAATGTAAAAAACCGATACGGGCAGGGATTCGAACCCGCGACTACTGGGAAAACCGTCCCGTCGCTCTACCAACTGAGCTACCGTATCGCTGTCCGTCTCGGTGAATTAAGCATTCTATATATGATCGTCTTTATCGGGACGGTGGTGACACCTATTAGGTTTCTTTCGAAAATCCTAACCAATGCTTCTAACTTTGCAGTATAGATAAACATTGAAAAAATGCCACTACCGAAATCAATTTTTGAAAATATCTTTAAACATGTATAGCCATGTTAAGCTTATTTAAATTTATAAATATAGAATGTAAAAAACCGATACGGGCAGGGATTCGAACCCGCGACTACTGGGAAAACCGTCCCGTCGCTCTACCAACTGAGCTACCGTATCGCTGTCCGTCTCGGTGAATTAAGCATTCTATATGTGATCGTCTTTATCGGGACGGTGGTGACACCTATTAGGTTTCTTTCGAAAATCCTAACCAATGCTTCTAACTTTGCAGTATAGATAAACATTGAAAAGATGCCACTACCGAAATCAATTTTTGAAAATATCTTTAAACATGTATAGCCATGTTAAGCTTATTTAAATTTATAAATATAGAATGTAAAAAACCGATACGGGCAGGGATTCGAACCCGCGACTACTGGGAAAACCGTTCCGTCGCTCTACCAACTGAGCTACCGTATCGCTGTCCGTCTCGGTGAATTAAGCATTCTATATGTGATCGTCTTTATCGGGACGGTGGTGACACCTATTAGGTTTCTTTCGAAAATCCTAACCAATGCTTCTAACTTTGCAGTATAGATAAACATTGAAAAGATGCCACTACCGAAATCAATTTTTGAAAATATCTTTAAACATGTATAGCCATGTTAAGCTTATTTAAATTTATAAATATAGAATGTAAAAAACCGATACGGGCAGGGATTCGAACCCGCGACTACTGGGAAAACCGTCCCGTCGCTCTACCAACTGAGCTACCGTATCGCTGTCCGTCTCGGTGAATTAAGCATTCTATATGTGATCGTCTTTATCGGGACGGTGGTGACACCTATTAGGTTTCTTTCGAAAATCCTAACCAATGCTTCTAACTTTGCAGTATAGATAAACATTGAAAAGATGCCACTACCGAAATCAATTTTTGAAAATATCTTTAAACATGTATAGCCATGTTAAGCTTATTTAAATTTATAAATATAGAATGTAAAAAACCGATACGGGCAGGGATTCGAACCCGCGACTACTGGGAAAACCGTCCCGTCGCTCTACCAACTGAGCTACCGTATCGCTGTCCGTCTCGGTGAATTAAGCATTCTATATGTGATCGTCTTTATCGGGACGGTGGTGACACCTATTAGGTTTCTTTCGAAAATCCTAACCAATGCTTCTAACTTTGCAGTATAGATAAACATTGAAAAGATGCCACTACCGAAATCAATTTTTGAAAATATCTTTAAACATGTATAGCCATGTTAAGCTTATTTAAATTTATAAATATAGAATGTAAAAAACCGATACGGGCAGGGATTCGAACCCGCGACTACTGGGAAAACCGTCCCGTCGCTCTACCAACTGAGCTACCGTATCGCTGTCCGTCTCGGTGAATTAAGCATTCTATATGTGATCGTCTTTATCGGGACGGTGGTGACACCTATTAGGTTTCTTTCGAAAATCCTAACCAATGCTTCTAACTTTGCAGTATAGATAAACATTGAAAAGATGCCACTACCGAAATCAATTTTTGAAAATATCTTTAAACATGTATAGCCATGTTAAGCTTATTTAAATTTATAAATATAGAATGTAAAAAACCGATACGGGCAGGGATTCGAACCCGCGACTACTGGGAAAACCGTCCCGTCGCTCTACCAACTGAGCTACCGTATCGCTGTCCGTCTCAGTGAATTAAGCATTCTATATGTGATCGTCTTTATCGGGACGGTGGTGACACCTATTAGGTTTCTTTCGAAAATCCTAACCAATGCTTCTAACTTTGCAGTATAGATAAACATTGAAAAGATGCCACTACCGAAATCAATTTTTGAAAATATCTTTAAACATGTATAGCCATGTTAAGCTTATTTAAATTTATAAATATAGAATGTAAAAAACCGATACGGGCAGGGATTCGAAACCGCGACTACTGGGAAAACCGTCCCGTCGCTCTACCAACTGAGCTACCGTATCGCTGTCCGTCTCGGTGAATTAAGCATTCTATATGTGATCGTCTTTATCGGGACGGTGGTGACACCTATTAGGTTTCTTTCGAAAATCCTAACCAATGCTTCTAACTTTGCAGTATAGATAAACATTGAAAAGATGCCACTACCGAAATCAATTTTTGAAAATATCTTTAAACATGTATAGCCATGTTAAGCTTATTTAAATTTATAAATATAGAATGTAAAAAACCGATACGGGCAGGGATTCGAACCCGCGACTACTGGGAAAACCGTCCCGTCGCTCTACCAACTGAGCTACCGTATCGCTGTCCGTCTCGGTGAATTAAGCATTCTATATGTGATCGTCTTTATCGGGACGGTGGTGACACCTATTAGGTTTCTTTCGAAAATCCTAACCAATGCTTCTAACTTTGCAGTATAGATAAACATTGAAAAGATGCCACTACCGAAATCAATTTTTGAAAATATCTTTAAACATGTATAGCCATGTTAAGCTTATTTAAATTTATAAATATAGAATGTAAAAAAAAAAAACCGATACGGGCAGGGATTCGAACCCGCGACTACTGGGAAAACCGTCCCGTCGCTCTACCAACTGAGCTACCGTATCGCTGTCCGTCTCGGTGAATTAAGCATTCTATATGTGATCGTCTTTATCGGGACGGTGGTGACACCTATTAGGTTTCTTTCGAAAATCCTAACCAATGCTTCTAACTTTGCAGTATAGATAAACATTGAAAAGATGCCACTACCGAAATCAATTTTTGAAAATATCTTTAAACATGTATAGCCATGTTAAGCTTATTTAAATTTATAAATATAGAATGTAAAAAACCGATACGGGCAGGGATTCGAACCCGCGACTACTGGGAAAACCGTCCCGTCGCTCTACCAACTGAGCTACCGTATCGCTGTCCGTCTCGGTGAATTAAGCATTCTATATATGATCGTCTTTATCGGGACGGTGGTGACACCTATTAGGTTTCTTTCGAAAATCCTAACCAATGCTTCTAACTTTGCAGTATAGATAAACATTGAAAAAATGCCACTACCGAAATCAATTTTTGAAAATATCTTTAAACATGTATAGCCATGTTAAGCTTATTTAAATTTATAAATATAGAATGTAAAAAACCGATACGGGCAGGGATTCGAACCCGCGACTACTGGGAAAACCGTCCCGTCGCTCTACCAACTGAGCTACCGTATCGCTGTCCGTCTCGGTGAATTAAGCATTCTATATACGATCGTCTTTATCGGGACGGTGGTGACACCTATTAGGTTTCTTTCGAAAATCCTAACCAATGCTTCTAACTTTGCAGTATAGATAAACATTGAAAAGATGCCACTACCGAAATCAATTTTTGAAAATATCTTTAAACATGTATAGCCATGTTAAGCTTATTTAAATTTATAAATATAGAATGTAAAAAACCGATACGGGCAGGGATTCGAACCCGCGACTACTGGGAAAACCGTCCTGTCGCTCTACCAACTGAGCTACCGTATCGCTGTCCGGAATCACATATAGAATGCTTAATTCACCGAGACGGACAGCGATACGGTAGCTCAGTTGGTAGAGCGACGGGACGGTTTTCCCAGTAGTCGCGGGTTCGAATCTCTGCCCGTATCGGTTTTTTTTTTTACATTCTATATTTATAAATTTAAATAAGCTTAACATGGCTATACATGTTTAAAGATATTTTCAAAAATTGATTTCGGTAGTGGCATCTTTTCAATGTTTATCTATACTGCAAAGTTAGAAGCATTGGTTAGGATTTTCGAAAGAAACCTAATAGGTGTCACCACCGTCCCGATAAAGACGATCACATATAGAATGCTTAATTCACCGAGACGGACAGCGATACGGTAGCTCAGTTGGTAGAGCGACGGGACGGTTTTCCCAGTAGTCGCGGGTTCGAATCCCTGCCCGTATCGGTTTTTTACATTCTATATTTATAAACTTAACACTAACTTATTATAATAAAAAACTTTTATAATTTATACAATAATAATTTAAATATTCATATTAGATTAAAAAGATGATATTTGTTAGAATCTTCAAAATAATTTGTATAAAAAAGTGTACACATTATTTTTCTATCTTTACCTCCCAACTATTTTTATTAATACCTTTAATATTCGAAGAAACATCATCAAAATCTGTTCAGCGATTTGAAGTTATTTAATACTCAAGATTTAATTATTGTAATTGAAATTATCATCTTAAATAAATCTATACTAAATAAACAAAACGACTGAACATGTTTCTGAATCACCCTCACGCCACCCTCACTCTTCGCACGTGGCTCTCACCCTCAACCCCATGCACCCTCATGAGATGTCTAACCACATTTCTTCTCCTCACGAAGCTGTTATCACAGACTCCACATGTGAAGGAGTATGGTGAGGGTCTGTGACGATTCTTGTGTATCCTCATCAACGTCACAGACTTAAAGCGAGCTGGACACTGGTCGCACTGGAATTATACAGAATTTAGATATTTAATTTATTAACTAACTGGTGCTTATGACATCCTTGGACTATAGAAGGGTGTTGCACTTTCTGAACTATTTGAACTTGGGATCTGTCAATATTCTTTCTGCTTATAGCCTCAGAGATTAGAGGCATCAGAACTATAAAAAAAAATGCTTTATATTATTGTGAAAGTGTAGACAAAAGGTCTTTTCCTGCTTTTGTACAAAAGTTCAAAAGGCTGCATTTGTACATTTACTTTTGATATGTTAAGTTCCTTCTACCTAGAAGTGATATCCAAATATTCATTAATACCTGTTGCTGGACTTACATTCCAAATGTGCCTTCCTTCTAGCATAATATTAAAAATATATATTATAATACCATTATTTTATACAATTTAATAAATGTAACTAACCTGTACAGTTTTCTCAGGTAAATGTATAGCAATATGCTGTAAATAACTACTCTTTCTGTGGAAGCCAGCATTACACTCCTTACATACGAAAGGTTTTTCCCCAGTGTGCAGTCTCTCGTGGATCTGTTAATAAGATTTAATAAATTAACAATACATACATACATACATATAACTAAAGTCTGTTATGAATTTTAATAAATGAGTTTGAAAATATCTATAAACATGTATAGCCATATTAAGCTTATTTAAATTATAAATAGATATAGAGTGAAAAAGAAATTGACAGTGGTAGGGTTTTGAAGTCACAACCTCTTAAAAACTATTCCATTGCTCTACCAATTATAGCAATATGGTAGGTGTATTTAATAAAATTCTTTGCTTTTCAGATGACGCTGAAATTCCACTATAATTGTTAATTTTGTTATTTATTATCTGTTTTTAATGTATAAGTAATAAAAAAAATATAGTAAATATTATTTTAAATTGTTAGGAAACATTATTGATAAAGTCAATGATATAAATTGAATATAAACATGAAACAAAATAGGACGAGATGGTAAATTATATAAGATCTTTTATAGAAGTAAAGCGAGGAATATAATATGAATACAACTGTTTTAATATTGCATAGTTGAGGAAAACCTAAATTTCCATTTTGATTCATTTATTTTATCCTTATACATGTTTTTTGTATATCTGTGACAGTTTTAAATGTACTTCCAATACTCATTGTTATTTAATGAAAAAAATAATCAGTTGCAAACTTGTTTTATTGATAAAACAAAGCTCCTTAAACTTGTACAACAAAATAATAATTTATAAAATACTTGCAAAGGAGAAGCATTACTAAATTGTTTTCCTTTGCCAATTTATATATTTACCTTCACTTGTTCAGCGTTAGAGGCTCTGTAGTCACAGAAGGAACATTTATCAGTCTTCTCATATCCATGCTTGGCACGGCAGTGCATCAGTAACAGTCTACGAGTTATGAACTTTTTACCACAATGCTGAAAAGATTTTAATTTTTGAATATATTAATTACTTACTATAAAATTGTGTCACATATTAGTAACCATATTGTGCCTAACTTATTTTCAAATTGTATAATTTGAATGCAATGATTACTTGAACATTTTCTTTAATCATCGTCAAATAAATTTTA
Source organism: Napeogenes sylphis (assembly GCA_959347405.1). Classification (NCBI taxonomy): domain Eukaryota; kingdom Metazoa; phylum Arthropoda; class Insecta; order Lepidoptera; family Nymphalidae; genus Napeogenes; species Napeogenes sylphis. Next base: position 6,483,421 of record OY365788.1, read on the forward strand.
AAATTAGTTGTGGTTGGTCAGCTTTAATTAGAATATTTGTCCACAAAGAAAGAACCTATAGTAAGGCCAACAAATTTGACAAGAAATAATAGGTCTGTATGACTCACCTCACATACTATGTCAAAACCAGTGTGTATTTTATAATGATTTCGTAATGAAAGACGGGATGTTAGTATTTTATGGCAGTACTCACATTCTATCTTCTCTCTCACTCTTTTTTCTCTTTTACTCCCATCTATTTTGCCATTTCTTTTCAATTTGGTATTATTTTCTAATTTTTCCAATTTTGAATGTTTTAAGTTATTTTTATGTCGGTTTGTGTCATTATCCTTGAGATGAGCTGATGTTTTGTTCGACTGCAAGGTGTCTAATGTTATATTGTCGTCATAATCTTTAAAATCGTCGTCAAAGCTATCTGATATGTCTATTGATATTGAATTGTCCTCGCATTTGAAAGTAGTTTCGACTTTAATTATGTTGTGTTTGTTTTCGCGTAGTAATTTATGGGACTCTTCACATTTTCTTCTAAATTTTATTGATTCATTGATAAAGCTTATACATGTAGTGCACATTTCTTGAGGTAAGTTGTCATTTATATCCACCTGCAACGGAATTAATTACAAAAACCTTTTTTTACATGTATTATAGATAGCTATTTTCATTTTAATATATGAACGTGTAACAAGTTTCCAGTAAAATGTTTCGTGTGTTCGATATCTTTTAAAATAATGTGTACGAAAATACAGTTCTAGTTTCTGCTACTAATATTGTTGCTATCTTATATAAATAAATATTCTGCTGCTATTTATATGTGGATAATTTACCTTTAAACCGATGGTTAAAGACAATGCATTCGAGTATTTTTCGCTGTGTTCCGGCAAAAGAAATATAGGCATCAGATTTTGACCGCTAAGACAAGTTCTACAACATTTCCACTCATTCATATCGCTTATACAAAACTTAGCTTTATTTTCACCAGCAACAGTTATTTCAATGATTACTATTTATAAAAATGTATTTATCAATTTAGAATCTGATGTTGTTTTTGTTTGCAAAACAAAATTATATGACATATGACAGGATACAGATTATTAATCTCAAAAATTAAGAATTCGCACAAGTTACCATAATTTTACAGACTGCTTACAACTTAACAACTGGAAAGACTTAGCAGTTTTTGTAATTAAAATATTGTGATTAATAAAACGTATATTTATGGGTATGTTTACGTAAGTAGAACTTCAAAACAAACAATTCAGAATGTGAAATTATGAAGTAAATCTCTTTTTCATTTATTAATATTTATATTCATTACAATAATAATTTTTTTACAGCTGGAATACTATATGAATATAGAAATAAGCGCGTTATTATACCGATCATTTTATTCATGAAAAATACAAAAATGCTTTTTTATACAAAATTAAAAATATACAAAAGTCTAGTACATCTCAAGATATAAACAAAATCAGTTTTCAAAGTATGATCCTCACTATTGGCCCTTGCTGTTCGTCCGGGAGCCCGTGCACTCGGCGAGTATGTGCACGAACCTTGTTCGGCTTCTCAAATCTGTGATCGCACACAGAGCACAAATATCCGTAACGTTTTCCTGTGTGTGCGTTGTGTTTATGGATTTGAAGGAACTTTTTGGATTTCAAACGCTTCGGACACATGTCGCACTGTGGGTGTAGTAAGGATTTATGTTATTTCTCCAAAAGAATATTCTTTAGGCAAACCTCATATATGTATATATTTATGATATTATATGTAAGTGGATATAATGAAAAAGAATCACACATTAAATCGTGGGTTCCAGGGCTATTTGGTCTAAGCATTTTTTTTTGTGAAATGGAGCTATTTACAAGTTTTTAGAATCAGCTTTTTTTCTGATTACTAATATAAATATTTACTTTATTTTATTTTATTTTGATTATTCGGTAAAATATTATAAATACCTCCACACCAAAATTATTTTTAAATAATTGTTAAAATTATTTGGTATAAATATCATTATGTACCCAACTTCTGAAAATTTATTCTTTATATTAAGCAACAACAGACCTGGAAATTCTTCTCTGGGAGGTGTATGGCGATGTGCTGTACAAGGTTGGAGCGCCGATGGAAGGTGGCGCCACAGTGGTCGCATATGTAGGGACGCTCGCCTGTGTGACGGCGCTCGTGAATCTAGCAGGTTGGGTCATTGTATGAAGCATTGATACCCGGAATTTAGGATGGACAAAAATCCATGTTCTTGGGGGTCATAAAAATACTGATGTCCAGGGTTGGGGAGAAATCGCATTGTGCGCGAGTTAAAACCGTAAAAAACAATTTTATTTCAAAGTATAATACTTGTGAAAAATCTAAGATGATACTAACTTGAATTGTGCCAGACCTTTTCTGAGAAGAGACTCAGTTTGGTAGCATTTTAATACATATATTTTTGTAATCTTCAGTAGCCATATGGTATCTTGTGTAAATGTGTTATACTCACAATAAGAGCCTCCTTGGTAGCTGAGCTGTACTCACAGTATGCACATTTGTGTATTCTCCCCATGCCATGCCTTGCTCGCTTGTGTTCTTGTAACTGGTTGTTGTTACGACAACGCTTGCCACATACCTTGGGATAGGAGCAAAATGTAAGTAACATCCTTACCAAGAAGGGCTGTGTTCAAAAATTTGCACAGCTGGTCTCTACCGTCCTATCAAGTTCATTTCACGTAACTCACCTCACAAACACAATAGTTTGTATGAAATCTCATATGTGCAGTGTACGTAGTCTTCATTCTGAACTCCTTATTGCATGTGGTGCATTTGTAGGAAGAGGCATTTGGAATTCTAGATTTCCTTCTGCCTCGTTCCAATGGTTTCTGCATATATTTTTACTCTAATATTATTAACAAACAACCAAGTAATCAGATATTTTTTTTAATATTATATGATGGAAACATTTATAAATATCACCTATAGTAAATAAATATCACATACAGTATCACCTATTTATAAAAGAATTAAATATCTTTGTATCACCTCATCATCTTTTGGTTCCTCTTCCTCTTGATATGAATTATATAAATCCGGACAGTCATAATTTTGATAATTATCATCATAAACAATCTCTCCATAATCATTGTCCAGGTCCCCACTCTCAGACTCCGTTTTAGTGATGACATGTTTTGCTTTGGGGATACATTTACTTATTTTTGATACCTTTTTACTTTTTACAGTCATATTGAGGAGGATCTTTTCAGTCTTTTTACTGACCCGTCTAAACCTGAGTGCAGCATCAATAGTTTTAATGCATCGGGTACATATTTTTTGTGATAAGCCATCATTTAATTTTATCTACAAAACAAAACAATGTTTTTAATTTGAAAGTTGCGCAAATCCAATATATTAAAACACATTTAGTAATATTTGACACCAATAAATTATAAATAAATTTAAGCATAATCCAGGTTTGGAACCATCGCTTTGACAGAATAAATATTTCATATCAACAAACCCTGAAGTTGCTCAGAGGTTACACGGACTAACAATAATATTATATTTATAGATTTGGTAAAATCGTACTTCCAATCCAGTCACAAGCTGTAAATCTTCAGATCGTTTTTCCTGACACTCTACTTCACCAAATATACGTTCTAGATTTTTAGTGCTTAAGCAAGTTCTGCAAAATTCTTTTCTAGACGCGTCTTTGTACACCTTCATTGGTTTCGGGATTGTGGTAAGTAAGAACTCTCTTCTTCGACTCGCCATACGATTCAATAGAAGAAATACAGGCAGCATCTTTACTTTAGGCAATAAATTAACACACTACTCATTTTTATACAATGATTTTTATTTGCTATTTATGTTATTACTTATTATTTATTTATTATTGGAATTTAAAACTACAGCACAGCCACTTTATTTACATGTTTTGACACTAAATGTCAAATATTAGGCAAAGCTCTAATGCATTCAGCCAATAGGGAATATTTATGTTTGTTTTTTCACTTAAATTAACCATTTACCACTTTATATCGATGAATAATATATATATATATATATAGGCTTGAAAATATTCTAGACATTTTATAAAGTGAAAATGAAAACATTGAGTAAATTTGAGCCGCTCAAACTCTGTCATTTTTGCTTTTGCGCGCGTTTAATGTGACCGGTGACGTCAAATGACATGTCCAATGTTGAGTGAATGTTTATCCTTTTTAGTTACTTCATACATATTTTAAGTTTTAATTGCCATACAAATCATAAAAGAAGACAAAAAACATCTTACAATTATTGGTATAGTTCCGAAGTGCAAAAATAGTATTAGAAAAACACCCGACAAATTGACGTTTCATTTCGCTTTCTTATTTACACTTCACAAATTATTTTATGGCCTTAAATAATTAGTAAATAAAAAAACGATATTTTTATTATAATGAGATGATAATAGTATTTGAGAAAAAATATTTGAGACCATGTTAAATTTTGTGCATATTCCCTATTAACATTAATATAAAAAGAATAGGATTATTAGTACAGCAAATGACACATTAGTGGGCCTATAAAGAGAGACGAAGCTTCTTAGCAATCCATGGATTCACCGTGCGGGTGCCGGGCCCATCGCGTTGCAAGGAGAGGAGTGCAAGCAGTGCCTGGGACTTGCGACCCAGGAGTAGGTTTAAGGGGCCCCTTTATTATGCGCAAAAACGCTCACCTTCACCCTGCACACTCCTCTCCCTACCTAACCAAATTTGGAAAGAACCTACTAATGCCCCCTTTGAAATACGTTCTAGAAATGAACCGATGTTTGTTCTAGAAAAGCCAAGGTCTTTAAGTAGGCTATAGAGAGATTTTGCTGTTATACCTCTCGCTCCCACTTCTACCGCGTACAAACTAACTATATATTTATTCGTGATCAGTTCGTTGGTCAGTTCGTAATACTTATGGAGCTTGAATGTGTGATCCCTTGGGATGTTTGTTTCCCAAGGAACAGTAAGCTCCACAAGTATCACGCGCCTCAGATGTTTCGAATACAGGAATAAGTCCGGTCTGGATGACGAAACACCAACATCCCCAGGGATTTTGTAATGCTTTTCATACGTGTCCATCATGAGAATCCAATCAGGAGCCGCGCCTAATATTGAATAAGGCTACACTTTTGATTTTTTGGAGGAGCCTTCCTTTACGAATTCTACAGATCGTTTGGTGGTTGTTATACCCTTCCGCGCTCTTGCTACTGAAAGACTAACCGCTTCCCGTATAATTTCTAATACCTTGTCGTGGCGACGCGAGTATTGACCTTTATCTAGAAATAGTTAGTTAGATATTAATCTCAGAGTTATAAACGTATTATAAGAAGAGTTTTTATCAATGTGTTATCATTTCATTACCTTTTGGCAAATCCAATTTCATTAATGTATTGTTGTTTTGGAGCTGTAATTGTTAATTATAACAGCATTGTGTAACAATGAAACAGCAAACACAGGCGATTTGTCTTTGCCGAATATCGCTACTAAGTACTAATAAAGATTTTAGAGTGCATAGTGTTTGCTACAAGTTTTACTAAAGAATTGTATGTCTATAACATTTTGCCGATAATAGATATTTTCAAACATTAATTTCGCTAGTGGCATCTTTTCAATGTTTATCTATACTGCAAAGTTAGAAACATTGGTTAGGATTTTTGAAAGAAACCTAATAGATGTCACCACCGTCCCAATAAAGACGATCACATATACAATGCCTAATTCACCGAGACGGACAGCGATACGGTAGCTCAGTTGGTAGAGCGACGGGACGGTTTCCCAGTAGTCGCGGGTTCGAATCCCTGCCCGTATCGGTTTATTTTTCATTCGTTATTTATATAAATTTAAATAAGCTTAACATGGCTATACATGTTTAAAGATATTTTCAAACATTAATTTCGGTAGTGGCATCTTTTCAATGTTTATCTATACTGCAAAGTTAGAAACATTGGTTAGGATTTTCGAGAGAAACCTAATAGATGTCACCACCGTCCCGATAAAGACGATCACATATAGAATGCTTAATTCACCGAGACGGACAGCGATACGGTAGCTCAGTTGGTAGAGCGACGGGACGGTTTCCCAGTAGTCGCGGGTTCGAATCCCTGCCCGTATCGGTTTATTTTTCATTCGTTATTTATATAAATTTAAATAAGCTTAACATGGCTATACATGTTTAAAGATATTTTCAAACATCTAGAGAAAGCTTTTCTAAACCTTCTGCAATTTTCACAAAAAGCTTCTTAAACATTGAAATACTTTGGTGATTGTAAGACCGCGTATTTACAAAATTTACCTAATTGATTTTATATTGTAATTTAAAGAAGAATTTAAATTGACAAAAAAAAACGACCGTTGTCTATTTTACGAAGTTAATCATTGAGGACTTAGACTATACGATTCGATATCGTAATCTTTATGTGCCTTGTTAACTTACTTGCATTTTAATTTCTTCATTTATTAAACGGTCCCCCGACGCAACGAATTCAATAAGTACATACCTAATAACATTATTTTTGTTCTTTTTAGAGGTCTTTTTGTATCGGGGATTTTTAAATTTTGATTTAATTTTTTTTCTGCTTTTGAAAGTTATATTAATAGTTTGTGAATTGTACTAAATTAACCTATAGACAAAATTTTCAATTGTTTAAGTATTTCTATAAATCTATCTTAATATTATAAACGGGAAAGATTTGTTTGTTTGTTTGAATTGAATAGACTCCGTCCGAAACTACAGGACCGACTTAAAAAATCTTTTAGCATTAGAATCCTTTTTTTTTTTTTTATCGTTGGAAAAATGCGTTACGCATCATCCCTGCGGCCAGGACAGTGGGACTAACCGGCAGCATAGAAGACGCTGCCATTTTTAAGGCTACCCACTAAAAAACCCACGGTTGACCTCATCGCCTTAGTGGGGCGCCACGGGATCGCTTTCGCACTCACCGTGACGCCCCGGCGGAACCCCCTGCGAGGGGCCCCGATCAACTTAGGGACTCCCTCACCTCGTAGGCCTATAACGGGCGGGAGAGGTCACCTCTCCCGTCCAGGCACTACAGCTGGGGAAGGAGGCTGCGGGCGTAATCCCGCCTCCTTCGACCCAGCCTACCCCTACGGAGCGGTTCAGAGGAGGAGCCTCTCTGTCCCGCTCCCCTGCCCTCCACCCAAGCCGACCGAGCCAGACCAAGACTCCCTCCCCACGCCAGCAAGCTGACGCTTGCTGGCGAAGAAGGTGTCCCGATCTGACTGTCCCGGGCCCGGACCTGGCCCAAAAATGGTCCCGGTCGGAACCCGAAGCTGCCACCAGCGGCTGGTGCACGCCGCAGGTGACCTCCCGAAGGAGACCACCACGACGCACGGGGCCGGAAGAGGTATTTAAATTTAAACTGCCGCCTGCAGACGACGCAGGAGATGCGACCTCGACCGTCCCGCCACCCCGCTAACGGAGCCCTCCCTAGCAACCACGCCCGGACTAATCATCGTCAAGCGCTATTGCACCCGACTATGACTATTCCGGGCCACCACCCCACCGCGCCGGCGAAAGCCACCCCCCCGAATGACCCCCACCCTTCCCCCCCGTCATAGACCGGGCACTGACACCCCCATGACCGACCGAAATACCGATGCAGGCAAGCTGTTTCAGTCCCTCGCTGTATGCATTAGAAAAGACGAAGCAGATCGCGTCGTTCGGACAGGTAGAGTGTCCACAACGTAAGGGTGGATACTTGCCGTGCGTCGGAACGTCTGGTGATGAAAGGGGGACTGGGGAATTAAATCGTGTAATTACTGCGCACACTCACCAAAATGTATCCTATAGAATTCTGAGGGGATAGCAATTCTACGCCTGTGTTCATGGCTGTGGAGGTTGGCTTTGACCAATTCAGGGTCGCCTATAAACCTCTTTGCTCGCCTCTCTATTGAGTCCAGAACCACAAGATGAGACTTTGCGGCACCAGCAAATATGTGACTACAGTACTCAACACACGATCGGATCTGTGCTTTGTATAGTACAAATAGCTGTCCCTGTATAATGTAGGTACTGTCGGACCTTCGCAAGAACGCCAAGCTTTCCTGCAGCTGCTCTTGCTCTGGTCTCAATGTACCGATCAAAGTTGAGGTTCGAGGAAATCTCTAAGCCTAACGAATGAAGCCCGCCACTGTATTCCAAGGATCATTCTGGTAATTAGAAGCCAAAGGGAAAGGGCTCCTTTTGGAGGTCAAGTTTTGGGGGCGTTGAATTTGACAAGACTGACATTGCTCCATGCGGAGACTTCATGAAGTTGGCTTAGAGAAAATGGCTACTCTTTCAGACTGTACTTGATCTTTACTAGCTCGAGTATTAGGTAGATATCTTTCTACAACTGTGCTGTCAGACGACAGCAGATGCAGACGCAGAGTGCAGACGCATACCCATAGATACCAGGTTCCAGCAGATCGTTAATGTGCAGCAGAAAAAGAGTTGCAGAAAGAACGGACCCTTCAGGCTCTCCAGAATTTATTTTAAAGGTTTCCGAGGGACACTGCCGATCAGAACAGGAGATATATCATACGCTTGCTTATAAAGCTCGCATGCCAGATCCTGTCAAATCAAATCAATAAGACGGATATCAAATCAAATCGGATAAGACTCAAAAAAGTGCCGCATCTCATCCCAATCTACGGACTTGTATTTCCATACTCGCCTAACACCATGTGGTTCGAAAGCTGGTGGGGAATATGTAAACACAGATTTAACCAGACAGTAATCGGAAGTTCTCTAGGAGGAGCTGATCTCTACACGATACCTGATCAGTTGTGAGTAGAAGGTCCTGGCAATTGGCTGTATGGTCATCATCTGGTACCATCTGAAAGAGCTCCAAGGATATCGCAAAGCTCAACGCTTCTATTCCAGTATGGTCGGTCTTCTGGTATGGGAACAGCCAGTCTTGATGACAGGCATTAAAGTCCCCTAGAAAGACGAGCTGCGCTGAAGAGTTCTGATGTAAAGCTACATCAGCAGCCTCACCGAGATACTCAAGTAATCTAGTTGTCTCCTGGTCACCGCTCTTTGAACGGTAGACACAGGAATACAGGATTTTAACATTGCCTGTATCTACTAAAACCCATAGGGAAGAAAATGTGGGGTCTTCAAGGTGATGGATACGCTGGATACAGAGGTCACGTGAGCGAAAATTGTGCTCCAACGAGTATAATAACAACGAGAAAATCCAGGTGCGCCGCGGTGAAAGGACATTGTATCTGTGTCTCCTTCAAAAAGAACAAGTTGCTCTGTCTCCAGGTGTGTTCTCTGCGCTCCTCTAACTGGTTTAACTTCTCTGGCTAGTCAACTCCGAAATCTAGTTTAAATACGTATAAGACTGAGTGTACCCTGTACTACACTACTAAACCATACATCGCACTGCTCCTACTGTATTGTTGATAAAATTGTCTGTGACAAATTGAATTAGTGCGATAATTTTCATATATTTCCATAATTATTTTTAAACCACACTTATTCATGTCATGAATTAATTTTTGATACACAGATCTATATTATTGATACATAATTTGTTTTCCAAAAATAAATTTGCACTTATTTATTCATTGATGATTTGGTTAATTAATTAGGTTCGTAATAAAAATGTCTAATTCCAGGATTATTAAACCATTAAACCGCCCTATTAAACCTCAAAAAACAGTTATTACATTCGCATTGAGTTATTATGTTTGCGTCTTGACTTCTACGCCTGTAATTGAGAAAATGGTGGAAACAGATGACAAATTGACTGATTTGCTGATAGAGACCTTTCAGTGACAATGTAGATTGCCAAAGCATTCGAAGACTTATGTTTTATATTTTAACTTTTTTACCCCGCGTATATTGATACGCGGGGTAAATCCCATAAAAATTGTTTTATTTATAGGTATGTTTTCTTACCTTTGATCATATATACAAGAACTCGAATCATTTTGGATTTTAATTCTCATTCTCCACATTCAGTTTATTATTATCAGACAAAGTCGCTGGCCACTAGTTGTAACATTCAAAAATAATGATGTTCTGCATCGCACAATATATAGTGCCTTCATTTGTTATATATAACGCTTTTATCTTGAAACTAGTCAGTATTTCAATCGGCTTGCGACGAGGTTGTCATAAAATGGCTGACGTACCTTTGGTTGTGTTTAATAATGGACGCACATGTCCTATTATTGGATTGGGAACGTGGAAAGTAAGTTTATAATTTAAATAAATAAAGACTTTGTTTTTTTTATATAATATGTAATAAAAAATAATGTACATGACATGGAGTCGAAAATAAAACCTCTGGGATGCCGTAAGAGAACTATAAAAATTAATTAATAATTTTACTTTGTTATATATAACATATATTATACATATACAGTATATTTATAATATACATTAAAACTACTATTGAGTATTTATTTGACAAAATGAAATATTGACACATAATTATGATTTAAATATAGAGTACCTACTTGCACATTTTTTCTGTTTAAGAAGGTTTTTTATATAAATTAAAATTAATATTTTTTGTTATATTTATTGTTGGGGCAAAATTGTTACATTAACTCACGGGGCACATAGCTAAGGTGAGACTTTAAATTTGCCGGAAAACGTAATCAAAGACTCTTGTACAAAATGTGATATTTAAGTGAATTGCATGGGCGTCCTTCCTATTCCTAAAATATTTATATATTTACATTTATCGGATTTATGTATTATATTAAAGACAGCATTTTCTAATAATAAGTAGTTGAGTACCATCTTCATTAGGTTAACTATAAATAATTAAATACTATAACAGAGTTTAAGGAACGTTTTAAATTAATATATTTCTACATATTTTAACATAATTGGTAATGAACCAAGTGCTAGTGAGAGGTATCGCTCTAACCTGGGGTTAGGGCAATTGGATTTAGAAAAGTAGATTCGATAGACACATCTAGATATATAAATCAATTGTTCTAAATATTTGTTTCTTTTATTTGTTTTAAAAAATTGCCCTAACTGTTCCTAACTATCCAATAGGCAATAAAAGTGTAGAAAACTATAAAATTCTCCTTAGTACCTCCATGACTAAATTCTCTTACCGTAAATTTAATTATGGTTTTAGGTTAAGTTACGACGGCTTCTTTTTAAAAGAAGTTGTTTAATGTTTTAATGAGTTGAATTGTCTTAAGATGATTATATTTTTTATCGTTTAAAAAAAATTGTGCATTATTTAGTTCACGTAAGTAAAGTTAAGCACTTTGATGACATTAGTTAATGGTTCTATCTAATTTTATTAAAGGATAGTAATATTTTTAGGTGAAAAACAATTAATTTAAATGTTTTTTGAGAACTGTCCGTTATAAAATCTGTATAATCTTATTAATCTATAAAATATCTACTATAAATACGAAAGTATATTGTGTTAGTAAGTGATGTATGATTTAATGATGTATGGGGTATGTATTTTAACATAATTTCGATCAATAGAAGTCGATTGTTTTGTGGAATAGAATATAAAATATACATCGATCTCCATAGAGACTTAGACCTTCTGACCATCGCTCAGTACTTCAAAGAGCTTTCCTAAAAGTACTTTGAACGTGCTGAGCGACACCCGAACCCACTGGTGGCTGACGTCGCAGAGTATAGACCACATAAGACTACTTTAGTCAGAAAAAGAAGACCCAAGTCGGTACTCGTTAATCCCGACGACGCTTTCACAGTAGGTAATAAGTGTAGGCGTAGGCATAAGTGATCCCACACAACATACAGACACACACCGTCTATACCGGTATAGACGAGGTCCCAACTGAGTTAGTGCTCCGTTGCTCCGGCTCCAAATTTCCTTAGCTTCCCTCCTGACTATAGATGCCCCGAGCCGAGATTCGTGTGTCAGTCTGAGACGCCCTCGGGACGTCGTTCCCCATGGGCCCATCTAGCCCCCCCTTTTTAAGGGCGGGTCTCCTGACCCACCCGCTCCCCTGGTGTAATAGCAAACAGGGCTAACAGTATAGACAGACAAAAAAAAAGGAGAGGCAATGGGGAACTCCAAGTAGCATTTTTAAGTTACGGCTACCGCCACCGCTCATGACGCTATGGGGTCGCTCGTGCGTTCAACCTTTAAGCCTTTTTTTTTGTCCGTTGGAAAAAATGCGTTTCGCATCGTCACACCAGCCAGGTAGGCGATGGCCGGGTGGTATGTGCGGCACTAATCAGCATAGAAGACGCTGCCATTTTCAAGGCACCCCACTAAAAAAACTAACGGTTGCCCTCATCGCTACAATGAGACACCACGGGATCGCGTAATAATTCACCGCGACGCCTCGGCGGAACCCCCCTGATGAGGGCACCCCGGGCAACCAGAGTACCCCTACGTCATAGACCTGTGCGAGTGAGGTCGACCGCCCCCCTCTCACCTAGCCCTATTGCTGGGAAGGAACGGGCTGAACCCTTCTCCTTCCCAACCTACCCTGAAGCTGGATGTGGCTATGTTGCCATAGCCACAGCAGGCTCCGTGCTGGGCTCCGCGCTCGAGGGAGTTGCACCAGGTGCTAACCATCGCTCTCCTGTTGTCACCACTGTGATGAGCCACAGGACTCGGCTCGTCACACTCTGGAGGAGTGTGTGACGTGGAACCGCCAGCGAGAAGAGCTGGCGGTCGTGGTCGGCAGCAGTGACTCGCTGTCGAGCGTCATTTCAAAGATGCTCGACAGTGAGGACGTTTGGGTCGCCATGGCCTTCTTCTGCGAACTAGTCATTGCCGTAAAGAAGGCCTCGGAGCGGGTCAGGGAGCTAGCCTCTACCGCTGACCCGCTTCGTAGGGGTAGCCTGGGAAGAAGGAAGCGGGAGTATGCCCGCCGCTTCCTTCCCCAGCCGTAGTGCCTGGGCGAAAGAGGGGGTGACCTCTCTCGCCTACTATAGGCCTACGTTGTGAGGGTGCCCTAAGTTGATCGGGGCCCCTCATATGGGGGTACCGCCGTGGCGTCACGGTGAGTGCGACAGTGATTCCGTGGTGTCCCACTAAGGCGATGAGGTCAACCGTTGGTTTTTTAGTGAGTAGCCTTAAAAATAGCAGCGTCTTCTATGCTGCCGGGTAGTCCCACATACCCCCTCGGCCATCTCCTTCCTGGCCGCTGGGATGATGCGTGACGCATTTTTCCAACAATATAAAAAAAAAAGGTGCTAACCATCGAACTCGCGGAGCCTTGCTCACTCGGCTTCCCAATAGGTGGCACACTGTGAGACCTCGCTCTGCACAGACCGCGCACTGCAACATTCCGGTACAAGTGGCTCGGGTATGACCCTCACCACCGCACCGCACCGCCACGCCTCACACTATTATTGTTTATCCTGGTCACTCATACTCAAATTTGTTACTCATACTACATACTCTCGCCATCACCCAGCCCATTGGCAACCGACGAACCGCCGGACCGACACAGAACAGCTAAAAGGGGACAAAGAGACACGAAGAAGAAACAACAAAACAAGACGAAGACAAAACACAAACCCCAACCCCCCCACGGGCGCACCTCCATGGAAGAAGCGGGCCCGTATTTCCCTCCCCTGTCGGCCATAGACCGGGCACTGACACCCTCATGGCCGACCCCCAGCGCGCCGAGTATTTGCCAACGGCTAACGAGAACCCGAAGGAACTAGTTAGTCCGTTGCCCAGGGAGCACCGGTCCGTACCGCTTCCGATGCTACCGGACAAATCCGATATGAACAGCGGATATGTCCTTTAAAGAAAACCATCACGTAGGCCCCTAAAACCAGTGAGAGGATAACCACGTTTCTATAGTATGTAAAGTACCGAATCTATGCTCTGCACAACTACAACATAAGAATTATCATCGACAGGTCTCTACCATCAGCAAGATTTTTTAGCTAAGTCTATCATGAAAGTGCCCCAATAGCCAGGAGTTCACGATGAAGAGATTTATCATCGCCAAAGAAAATCGTGGTGTTACTCCTTACTCTGATTTGTTAGTAAACATCAGCCCTATACGTATGTCTCCTTTTGCTCCATGCCAATGATGGTAAGGGGGTGGAACTTTATTCACCATTAATAATAATAATAATAATATCAGGACAAATTACACACATTGAACTAACCCCTAAGTAAGCAAATTATTTGCTTGTGTTAAGGGTGTTAGACAACGATACAAATACATAGAAATACACGTATAAATACTGAAAATATATTTAATAAACGACCAAACCCAGAAACACAGACATCTATGCTCATCACATAAATGTCTGTCTCCGCCGGGAATCGAACCCGAGCCCCATTGCGCCGTGACACGTTAGGCGTCTGCGCTAACCACTCGACCAACGGGGCGGTTCAAATTCACTTTGTGTTGGCGGTTTACATACGATAGGATTTCTAAAATGTTAAGTATTTTCTTCGCATAAACTCGGTTCAATGTTCAATTAATCAAAATTGCAGGTTAAAGTTTTTGAAATCTTCTTGATCTTTCAAATAATTGAAAAAATCATTTATATTTTTCCGCTTAAGGTAAACTAATGTGTGAGTTCATAATTTGTCTTTGTGTGAGTAATCACCTCATAATTGAGCATCGGAACGGTCACCTCAAAGGCAACTATTGTTTAAGCTAGACAATCTTCTCATTTGCATAATTAATGATTACGGCTATTCTATAGACAATTGTAACAGCAGTCTACTGTCTGAAAGCATAATAAGCATGAACGAATGTATCTTTGTTTTATGTTCATAATTCATTGTCAGTTTTCTATTGTTTTTTTTTTATTACCTTGTCACATTAATAATATTTTTTACATGACCTCTATGTGTTACGGAATTACGTAAAAACCTATTTGTTTAAGTATTCTCTTACAAAGTAGATTAAATTACTCAACTACTTAACATATTACGAACGGACTATCTTTAAATAGTTGCCTTAACTTATAAACAATAGTTAGAGATTATAACAGATTATCGAATAAAAAGTAATATATTAAGGGAAATTGTCAGATTGGACTTCATGCGGAAGGTATCATATTTAACATATTTTACAGTACTGAAGTTTGTTAACGTATATTGAGAGGGAGTCGGGTCCAAGATTTCAAAGGAATTAATGATAGAAATAAGAAACATTTACAGGAAAAATCTAAAACAATCGAAAATTTGTTTTATATTTTTATAGTAAGAGAAATACATACTAATAATTCATCACGGATGCTACGACCTATAGAGTAAAACCGGGATAGATGCCGTAGAACAGTCTTTCCCAAAGTGGGCGATAACGCCCCCTTGTGGGCGCTGGAACCCTAGAGGGAGGCGGTAAGAGACCGAGAAAGATTTGGGGGGCGCTGGTGTCATTTAGGGGGGCGATAGATGATTTGCAACTTTATCTTATTCATATTTGAAAATTCACTAAAAATAATATCCTTCTACTACACAACATCCATTTATTAATGTTTTAAAATTTTAAATAAATGTAAAATGAAAAATACATGGTTATCGAAACACATCCCTTCTAGGTACAGTTTCAAACAAGTCGCCAATTCGTATCTTTGCCCGTATCGATTTATTTTTCATCTACATTTAATACAAATAATATGCTTTCAATAGTTATACAAGTTTATAATTATTTTTAAACCATTAATATTCTAGTTTATTGTATAAATGTAATAAAACTTGACAATATATTAAATTAACCTTATAATAATTAAATAAAATGGCACGAACTCGAGATGAAGCGACGCCAGATGTCGGAAAATGTCTTTGCGTCAGAAATTCAGGGCCCGCAGCTTTGTCGTTATACATCTGATCAGTCAGCATCCCTGCGGGCTTCCTCCCGACCTACCATCTAAACTCGGACTTACCCTAGTAACCTTTGACGAAACTCGTGATTGCCTTCGACGTACGAAGAACGGAAAAATGGTAGGACCTGACGATCTTCGGATAGAAGCTTGAATATCGTTTAGATCTGTTGGTGTGCTCGTGCACGTGCTCGTACTGACCTTTTTAAAGATATTTTGAACACTGGAAAGATGGCTAAGCCGTGGCGACATAGTTTTATTAAACCTATTTACAAGGGAAAAGGCAGTGTTCAAGACTGTGGTAATTATAGGGGCATTAAGCTTATGAGTCATGAGCCATGAAGATCTTCCTGCGCATGAGCGACCTCAGGCTCCGCCAAAAGTGCACTGTTTCTGAGTCTCAATGTGGATTTCAGCCAAGATCGAGTACTATAGACGCTATTTTTGTCTTCAGAACTCTGCTGGAATTATACAGAAAAAAAAAGAGCTCTGCGCGTAACCTTTTTAAATTTGCAGTAGGCCTTTGGCTGTGTGCCTCGTCAGTTTATCTGGTGGACATTGTGATTTAAAGAAATCCATCCATCCTTATACTGAGACTATCAGAGACATGTACCACGACTCCTATGGTTAGGACCTCTGTTGGCGACACCAAACCATTCCAGATAACAGTAGTGGTTCACCAGGGCTCAGCCCTTGGTCCGTTCTTATTCTCTCTTGGCTCACATCCAAGACCAGTCTCCATGGTTGATGATGTATGCCGATGAAATAGCACTCATTGATGAGAATCCACTAATGGCCTATTTTTTATACAAACTTAGTTATTGCTTGACTACATTCCACCTGATTGAAAGTGGAAATGTAGTCAGAGATGGTAAGGCGCATTAACTTAGCAACCTATTCACTCTACTCTAGTAGACACCCACATTATTAGTAGACACCCACATTATATTCGGACGGAAATACCGACGCAGGCAAGTTGTTCTATTCCTTCGCTGTACAAACTAAAAAAGACGAAGTAAAGCGCTTGGTTCGGGCGAAAGGTATATCCACATAGTAGGGATGGCTACCCACCGTGCGTAGGAACGTCCGGTGATGAAGGAAGGAAGGGGGATGGGGAAATTAAGTCGTGTCGTCCTGCGCACACTCACCAAAATGTATCCTATAGAATACTAAGAGGATAGTCATTCTATGCCAGTGTTCAAGGCTGTGGAGGTTGGCTTTAACTTATTCAGGGTCGTTTATAAGCGTCTTGGCTCGCCTCTCTTTTGAGTTCAGAACCGCAAGATGAGACTTTGCGACACCAGTATATATAATATATGTGACCACAGTACTCTACACACACGACCGAATTTGTGCTTTGTATAGTACAAGTAGCTGTCCCAGTGTAAAGTACTGTCGGACCTTCGCAAGACCGGCAAACTTTCCTGCTGCTGCTTTTGCTCTGGACTCAATGAACCGACCAAAGTAGAAGTTCTTCAAGCCTAACAACTGAAGCCGGTCACTATATTCCAAGGAAACATTCTGAAAAGTAAAAGCCAACGTGAAAGCGGTGAACAGACATGTCTGCGTTTTGGTGGCATTAAAACTGACAAGATTAGCATTGCCCATTGCGGAAACTGCCTGGAGTTTGTCATTCAAACGTTGCACCATGGCTTCTCTTTCAGACTGTACTTAATCTCTACTAGTTCGAGAACTTGGCAGATATCTTTCTACAACTGTGCTCTCATCTGATACCCATACCTATAGATACCGGGCTTCAGCTGATCTTTAATGTACAGCAGATAAAGGGTTGCAGAAAGAACGGACCGAACGGAGCTGGAGCGTAAGTTAAACCTATGGAAGGATACGCTTGAGAACGGTGATCTTAAACTAAAAATATCGAAGACCGAGTACAAAGCTTGCAGGAGCCCAGACTCTAATACTATCCATAAAGGTCCTAAGCTAGCCGTTAAGTTGGAAAAGTTCAGGTAACCTGGATCTGTTATGCACGGGCCTGGAGACATCGATTACGATTCCCAAGGCCGGATAAGCGCTGCCTGGACTGGTGTAGTCTGTAATCGCAGAATATCGCCTAAAATCAAGGGGCTAATAAAAAGGAGCGTCATCCGACCGGTTCTTATATACGGCAGCGAATGTTTGACAGTACTATTTCGGAACACACAGGAAATTCAAGTCACGGAAATTACTGACTGAATGACGAGGGAGGAAATGATGCTGAATTGGATGTGCGGCGTTATGCGGTCTGACCACATACTTAAAACATTCATTCGAAGTTATCCAAGATCGACGCCTGAGATGGTATGGCCACGTTGCGCGCCCGTCTATTAAATATGTCGGATGGAAAAGCCTTGATATATCTATTCCTGGAGTGAGATCTCCCGGACGTACAAGGAAGTGCTGGATGGATGTCGATGATCGTGCAAAGTGGAGTAGGTTGATCAGGAAGACAGACCTTGTTATACGTCAGGATGAAAACCAGGAAGAAGAAGAAGAAAACTTTTAATTGTGAAAAGTGGTATTACTATTGATCAATCTTAACTGTTGTTATTTTTTTATAAAAGATGCTTTTTATTCTGAAAAGTTGTATTACTATTGCTCAATATTAAATGTAATTTTTTAATCAAAACTACTTTTAATATTGTAAGGTTGATAAGTCTCAATTAGAATATAGGTTTAAGGAAACTAAAGGAAATGAATCTAATCTGTTATTCAAGTTTTTAAGATGAAAAAAATTAGGGGGGCGTTACAAAATAATTGAATTTCAAAGTGGGCGTTGGACGAAAGAAGTTTGGGAACCTCTGCCGTAGAAGGATAGACGCCTCGTTTCTAATAACCCAATTTACAAAAAACAAAACAGCGAATGCTTTTTTTTAAATACGTGCCCTAAACGCCTCTTAACTTAATGAAACTCTTAACTTTTATGATTTAATATATTCGCATCGTTAATAACCATTTTAAATTTTAAACGTTAGTATTCACCGCTCCATATCTTTATAAGTGGTAATGATATTAATTCTAGATTATTAACAAAAAGACATTGGTTCATTGAGAACATATTTAGAAGTCCATAGTACATATATATGTAGATTATCAATAAATATTACATTTTTATTACTAGCTTTTGTTGAAATTTTAAAAGGGCACCTATCGTTCAAAACGATTTTATAGTGAGGCATCTATCCAGGCAAGCAGGCATCTATCCCCCAAAGAAAACATCTAAGAAGAACTTAATTTTTACAAAACTAGTAACTTTTAGGTAAACAAATATAGATTCCAAAGCTGCATTAATGATTAAACCAACTATATAACGGGAATAATTGTTGGTTTTTCTAACACTAGGGCATCTATCCCGGTTTTACAATATATCTATTAAATAAATTAAAATAGTTCATAATAAGTATTTATTTTGTATATATAATAAGCACTACAATGTAATAGGTTATAATGTTATCAAGCATGTAAAATCTACCAACAATAAATAAATAAAATAACATAATTAGAATCTGATTATTCAACCATAATAATATGTCACTGATTATTCTAGCAACTTAAATAGATAATCCCAAAGTGTTTTATAATAAAGTAATCATTGCTAATTTTAATTTCAGTCCCAGCCAGGTGAAGTTACGGAAGCTGTGAAGCATGCTATAGATGTTGGCTACAGACACATCGACTGCGCACACATTTACGGCAATGAGAAGGAGGTTGGAGCAGCACTGGCTGCTAAATTGAAAGACGGGATCGTTAAACGGTAATTTTTTTTTTCCTCTTAAAATATCCTGAAACGAATGCATTAAGAACTTCCGGCAAAGCTTATGTTAGCTACAAATTCAGATACAGTTCTTGGTTGGCCTTATATGTTACAAAATTACACACATTTTTAAATAAGATTAATCAAATATTGTTTTATGATAATTTTATTTAAAGACACCTAGATTTTTAAAAGAAGACTTCTGGTATCTTATATAACGTAGCAGAAATACTACATGGACTATTCTGGTCCGACCTAAATTACTGAGGTCTAGGTCTAGTTCTGATAGTATTTGGCATTGTATCAAAATGTTATAACATCACGTGGCAAATTCATCTGTTTTGTTTACTAGCTGTTGCCAGCGACTTCGTCTGCTCACTACTCCCACCTTTGAACTTAAATTATAAGCTATATAATGTATATAAATGCATATTATTAGTCCTTATTATATTTAAGGTCAAATTTTAGTTTATTCGTGAAAATGAGAAATTTTCAGTGGAATTTGCAGAATTGTAGAAGAAATTTAATATATTGACTTAATAAATCAACACCACCTTATTTAATGGTCTGCTGGTGCAGTAGTTAGTGACCCTGACTACCAAACCAGAGGTTTTGGGTTCGTTTCCCATACGGGACAATTCTTAATCTGATCCGCATATTGTTGTCCCGAGTCTGGGGCTGTACTTTGTATCCGTTTTTTATGTTTTACACAAGGATTATATGATATTTAATGAGGGAATTGCGTTTATAATAATGATGATAGATTATAACCCAATTATTTATTTAATCTCTCATGAGAAAAATAATAAGATAAACAGAAATAAAAAACCTATTTTCCGTACTTTGATCGGAGCTTCAATAAAAAAACTATAAGTAAAAATATAAACAAAAAAAATTATGTAGAGCTAATTTTTTGTTTAAATTTATACTTATAGAATAGTATAGTAGCCCTCTTACTGTTCTATTCTATATATAGATTTCGTATTTTTTGTATATCTGATAGACAATCGGCGTTAGTTTTATTAACTCTTATCCTTACTTGATAAAAACGACAGTCATGATTGTTCAAAACAAGTTGTTTGTTCATTGATATGATCTTGATCATCTATTTTTGATAAGGAATATAAAATGTCAAAGTCGATTTTTTTTCGATTAATATGTTTATATAATAATATTAGGTTTTTATATTCGCTGCTTGTAGAATACCGTCATCCCTGACGCCATTGGTGTCATAAATGTGAAAAGTGTAATAGAATTTTGCTATCAAAAGAACGAATCGGCCGATTTGACCGACTATGTTCCATACTCATGTAAAGATCGGAGTGGCCTTGAGCTACTGTGATTTCCTTAGGTAATGCAGATAAACAGCGCCCATTTCCCTCCAATGGTTTTCCTAAATATGCCAACGATTCTAGACGACATATGGCTCCAAAGGGTATCAGCTCTCCTTTTGAAAGAGAATCCCTCTCCGAGCGATAATACTTGGGTTGCCTAGTTGTTTCTGGGAGAGCAAAGAACCGATTATTGACTAGAGCGGATGAATTATTAAGCCCTCGGCATCCCGTTATACAAAAAAAAAATACTTCTCGGACATTAGAGCCTTACACGCAAACCTGAATGACGCCCACGACCACCTTGAGATGACGAAGAACAGATGGACAGGTTACTCGCTAATTGTCGGTTTCATGGTCCACTGGCATGTAAGGACTGGCATACATTGACCTCAAATAAACTGAGAGTTTCAGCTGAACGAATTCCACTTCGGACCAAAAGTGCTGTTTAAAATGCAGTTTCACCCACACATGGCGACACACTGTTTTCATTTTTAGTTAAGATTCTCCTATTCTCCTAGTATCAGCTTTCATCACTGACTATTTATTGGCTACAAAACTGTCCACACCATCTGGATTCTCGTTCTGGATCGTGTTTTCTTTACATACCGGCAACGCTCTTTACTTAATAATGAGAAAATAAAATATCTCAAGAGTTCCTTACCAAACGTTTTTCAAATAACCCAAACCCAAATTCTTGAGGACAACGAAGTTTGGTCTATTGAGAAATATTTTAGATATGAGAGACATTGTTACATTAAAAAATAACAGTAACTTCTTCATATTAACCTAACGATTAAAATCAGCTTCATATGCGATTAGGAAAATTAGCTCTCTAATCTTTCGAACTGATATCGCCACAGATAGATTAGTTTACTTTGTAAACTGCCATAGTATTATGCCAGAGCAATGTAATCGTTTAACTTTTGAAATGGGAGCAAATCATGCTATTTATAACACAGATCCTCGGGGGTCACCTTAATACCGTTTTCAAAGACGTTTCAGTAATAACGCTTCCATTACTCTATATCTTAGAAAATTAGAAAATATAATATGCGTCCGAAAAATAAAGCAGACTTTTATTGTTAAAAGTGAATAACACAATTTAAATACTAGATGTACCAACAAAATTTACAATAAATTATCAAAATAGAACTTATAATTTTAACAATTTTAAATTTTAAACATTTAACATACCAATACTTTAAAAGAGTATCTTTGGAGATTCTTTCAAAAGTTCCATGTCTGCTTATATTAATTTAAGTAAATTACTTTCATATTCTATCTGATTTTATATTGAAATAAATATCAATAAAATTGTTTCTCTGATAAAAAAAACAATAAAATACACAACTGAAATCCTCAAAATTTTGAGCTAGACGTTTCAAATCAACCTTTTTATAGCTAAGTTTTAATTTAAGCATTGATTTTTTTTGTTTGCTAAAAGATTTATAAAAACCGGTATCTTGTGAAAGATTACAAACTCGTAAGCGAAATGGTAGCGAAAGACTGACAACGCTTTTGTTTACCCTCTGATATTTGAAGTGATTGTCTCATCATTTGTTTGTCTTCCATTTTAGATAAAATAGTCTAAAAATATATTTCTTATTCATAATTGGAGTTTTAAACAAATAAATATTCCGTTGCTTCAGTGAGGACTTGTTCATCACATCGAAGCTGTGGTGCACGTCACATCGTCCAGACCTGGTGGAGGGTGCGATAAGGACAACTCTTCAGAACCTCGGCCTGGAGTACCTCGACCTGTACTTAATACACTGGCCGCAGGCGTATAAGGTAGGTAGTTTTGTAACCGCAAAGTACGAGATTTAACTAGAATGTTGAAAAAAATAGAATGTAGAATGGGCTAAGTAAAATATTCCAAGTCACTACAGCGGCAACAGTTAGTATTAATATTTTTAAGACTGGAGTTATGGAGGGACATTATTTACTTAATAAAATATATTTGGATCTTAATCATATCAAAGTTTTCTAATAATAAATTGGTTTATATTTAGTTTATAGATTTTTATTTATACATACATTAATATCTAGAATTATCTGTCGGGAAGTCATAGATAGTCACGAGGTACGCTCATATCTCTTGACCTTCTACTGCTAGCTCTATTTGAAATGAACTGTATGACTTGCATTATTAATAAGGTAATTGTTATAGATAATGTTCTGGGTAACTAAGGACGATAGATTTGTTTGCGCGGTTTTAAATAATAATGAAAATTTGTATTATATTATAAAATTGATCACTTCATAAGCGTCGCGTTTTGGATTACAAATTTGAGATCCATATGCAAAGTGGTTTCAAAGCATTTAAATTAAAACCCATCCAGTAGTTCCGTTCTAGGTTTACCGTTGAAAATAAAAGACATTTTCACATATTTATTTATTTAGTCTTTATTGCCTAACACTAGTACAATAGGCGGACTTAATGCTTAAAAGCATTCTCTACCAGTCAACCCGAGAATACAGTACAAACATAGAGTAAGGCGCTTAAAATATAAAACACTAATTTCGTTATGGGCAATAAATAACCTATAACCATACAAAACTACATAAAATCCTGTTTTTCTCGTTATGTGTGCACTGAAAGATAAAGAGATGAAGAGTCTAAAATTTGAAATACTATTATTATAAGTTTTATTGCTATAGATGCCATGCAAACCAACTTGAAACTGATATTACATGCAAGTATAGTTAAACTGCTACGTTTTTTGTTTTCTTTTTTCAGGAAGGAGATGACCCATTTCCAAAAGACGACTCTGGAAAGGTGATACCTTCAACAGCCGCTTATGTTGATACTTGGAAAGAAATGGAGACTCTCGTTGATAAGGGTCTTACCAAAAGCATTGGCATATCCAACTTTAACAAACGACAGATTGAAAGAGTCGTGGAGGTGGCTCGGATAAAGCCAGCAGTATTGCAGGTAAAGGAATTCAGACACATGATTGAAAAGTGGGACTTTAAATATTAGACATTTTATAGCTCTATAGCTTGGTGGATGGTGACAATGAGAAAGAGCCTTATCTCCTCATATTTAAACTTATCTTTTGCTGACCCAACTCAATGTCGCTTTTACTTTATTAATTGCCCCTTATCCGGAAATAATGTTAATCTAAACTAATAAAACAATTTTTTTTTCATCTTCTTTATAAAAATACCCTTGCGTTTGAAAATATTCAGTCCTCCAACCTAACCTGCCATAGAGTATAATTTTGGAATAAATAATAAAAATTCAAACAATGTAGAATGTTTATCTAAACTAATAAAACAAAATTTTTTCTTCTTCTTTATAAAAACACCCTTGCGTATGAAAATATTCAGTCCTCCAACCTAACCTGCCATAGAGTATAATTTTGGAATAAATAATAAAAATTCAAACAATGTAGAATGTTTATCTAAACTAATAAAACAAAATTTTTTCTTCTTCTTTATAAAAACACCCTTGCGTATGAAAATATTCAGTCCTCCAACCTAACCTGCCATAGAGTATAATTTTGGAATAAATAATAAAAATTCAAACAATGTAGAATGTTAATCTAAACTAATAAAACAAAATTTTTTCTTTTTCTTTATAAAAACACCCTTGCGTATGAAAATATTCAGTCCTCCAACCTAACCTGCCATAGAGTATAATTTTGGAATAAATAATAAAAATTCAAACAATGTAGAATGTTTATCTAAACTAATAAAACAATTTTTTTTCTTCTTCTTTATAAAAACACCCTTGCGTATGAAAATATTCAGTCCTCCAACCTAACCTGCCATAGAGTATAATTTTGGAATAAATAATAAAAATTCAAACAATGTAGAATGTTAATCTAAACTAATAAAACAAAATTTTTTCTTTTTCTTTATAAAAACACCCTTGCGTATGAAAATATTCAGTCCTCCAACCTAACCTGCCATAGAGTATAATTTTGGAATAAATAATAAAAATTCAAACAATGTAGAATGTTTATCTAAACTAATAAAACAAAATTTTTTCTTCTTCTTTATAAAAACACCCTTGCGTATGAAAATATTCAGTCCTCTAACCTAACCTGCCATAGAGTATAATTTTGGAATAAATAATAAAAATTCAAACAATGTAGAATGTTTATCTAAACTAATAAAACAAAATTTGTTCTTCTTCTTTATAAAAACACCCTTGCGTATGAAAATATTCAGTCCTCCAACCTAACCTGCCATAGAGTATAATTTTGGAATAAATAATAAAAATTCAAACAATGTAGAATGTTTATCTAAACTAATAAAACAATTTTTTTTCTTCTTCTTTATAAAAACACCCTTGCGTATGAAATAATTCAGTCCTCCAACCTAACCTGCCATAGAGTATAATTTTGGAATAAATAATAAAAATTCAAACAATGTAGAATGTTAATCTAAACTAATAAAACAAATTTTTTTCTTTTTCTTTATAAAAACACCCTTGCGTATGAAAATATTCAGTCCTCCAACCTAACCTGCCATAGAGTATAATTTTGGAATAAATAATAAAAATTCAAACAATGTAGAATGTTTATCTAAACTAATAAAACAAAATTTTTTCTTCTTCTTTATAAAAACACCCTTGCGTATGAAAATATTCAGTCCTCCAACCTAACCTGCCATAGAGTATAATTTTGGAATAAATAATAAAAATTCAAACAATGTAGAATGTTTATCTAAACTAATAAAACAATTTTTTTTCTTCTTCTTTATAAAAACACCCTTGCGTATGAAATAATTCAGTCCTCCAACCTAACCTGCCATAGAGTATAATTTTGGAATAAATAATAAAAATTCAAACAATGTAGAATGTTTATCTAAACTAATAAAACAAAATTTTTTCTTCTTCTTTATAAAAACACCCTTGCGTATGAAAATATTCAGTCCTCCGACCTAACCTGCTATAGAGTATAATTTTGGAATAAATAATAAAAATTCAAACAATGTAGAATGTTTATCTAAACTAATAAAACAAAATTTTTTCTTCTTCTTTATAAAAACACCCTTGCGTATGAAAATATTCAGTCCTCCAACCTAACCTGCCATAGAGTAAAATTTTGGAATAAATAATAAAAATTCAAACAATGTAGAATGTTTATCTAAACTAATAAAACAAATTTTTTTCTTCTTCTTTATAAAAACACCCTTGCGTATGAAAATATTCAGTCTTCCAACCTAACCTGCCATAGAGGGTAAATTTGGAATAAATAATAAAAATTCAAACAATGTAGAATGTTAATCTAAACTAATAAAAAATCAATCTTGCTTGTTCTTTATAAAATTACCCTTATTTACGTAAATATTCAGTACGTTTACCTAATCTGACAGACTATCATAAAATAAATAATTCAAATTCAAACAATGACAAACGTTCCACCAGATCGAGGTTCATCCTTACCTGAATCAAGCTAAGCTGTTGGAGCTGTGTGCATCTCTAGGCGTGGTGGTGACCGCGTACTCCCCGCTGGGTTCTCCCGACCGGCCCTGGGCGAAGCCCTCAGACCCGCTGTTGCTGGAGGACCCGAGCCTCAAGTCCATCGCCGACAGATACTCTAAGACTGTCGCACAAGTGCTTATTAGGTATGGCTTACTTATTTTATTTATTTATTTTTAAGTACCACAATTAGATACAAAAATTAGAATAATAACAAAGAAATATACATAGAGTGAGCTTAAGACAAAGAGATCTCTACCAGCTACCCATGAGTGTAGGATATGATGTTAATGTAGCATGAGATAGGTACATAGATATTTCTAATAGTAAGACTTACTTGCAACTTTTCCGATAATTTATATGAAGCGTCATTACTTAATTATATACATTTGTATTTGTATAAAAATGTCGCCTACGACAATAAGTATTACCACCAAAACTTGCATCTAATTTGGTCCAGTACTTTATGTGGTGTGCAACATACAAACTGATAAACTGACATGCAGTCAAAAATTTCAAAAACTAATCTTTACACATTAAGATATCTGTAAAAATAACAGATTTGGCAATACGTTGCTATTTTATTACATAGATACATTTAGAGATAAGTTCAAGATTTTCCTAGTTTAAGACTATTGTGAAATCGAATGTAAACTTTTTTCTGCTTATAGATACGCTATAGACCGCGGATTAATTGTCATCCCAAAGTCGGTGACGAAGGGTCGCATCGACCAGAACTTCAAGGTATTTGATTTCAAGCTGACACCCGAGGACATTGACTTGGTCGCTTCACTGGAGTGTAACGGCAGGCTGTGCACCATGGGCGAGTAAGTATTATGCAAAACAATAGACACAAGGCCAAATTTTCTTCCTCTTTCTCAATTCCAGTCTTAAGTTTTAGAATTTAGAATAGAATCTAGTTCTTCAACCTGCTTTCTAGTTTCGTTCAGAAATGAATTGTTTAAAGATTAGATAAAGTTCGTTTAAAAATCATTATTCGTTTAAAAAATTCTAACCAAACAGAATAACCTTTAGTCCAAAGTGAATGTTAAAGTTACGAATATATTACCTGCTAGAGTAAAAATTATTATCTCTGTTTATTTCCAGTGTTCATCATCCCGACTACCCGTTCCACGACGAATATTAATTGTTATGAATTTACACAATTTCTGAATTCCATTAACTACGATTATGTTATATATAATGATAATTGAATTGAATATAAATAAAACAAAATTTTCCTATCTATATAAGGATATTTTAAATTTTGAAAAATAAAGAATTTAAGAACACGAGCAGATTTGAATCTTTTTCTTACACTCGATCCTGATAATATAATCTAACAACTAAACTGGGTATTATTTATGCAGGGTTATTTATTTGCGGATGATTTGGCGCTCCTATAGGAATCTAGCTCACAATTACAGATTATGATCCATTCACTAAATGAAGCTAGTAAAGAGGTGGGCTTAAAGATGAACCTCAAAAGGACTTACCTTACTAATATAGTTTTTAAGGTACCTGTAGTAATAGACTCCTTTTTGAGTATGTTATCTCAAAATTTCAACAATTAATATGCAAAATACAAACCAAATGCGAAAAGTGCACGGGCGACGTGTCCGTGGATAAAAGTAGAAATTAATAAAAAAAAAAAAAAAAAAAAAAAGATGAACCTCACAAAAACGATGTTGATGACAAATAGTTTAGAAAGGACAAAATTCAGTTGAAAATAAAATACTAAAATATACCAACAAATATATTTATCTAGGAAAGCAAACCAGTTATGAAAAGGAGAACAACTACTCGAAATCGAGAGACGTATACAACTCACCTGGAACAACTACTGGAGCCTCAGAGAACTTTTTAAAAGCAATATGGTGATAAAACTAAAGACTAAAGCTTTGACCAGTTATCTTTTACCTTGCCTAACCTATGCATGCCACACCTGAAAGCGCACGACTAAAACAAAAAAAAGAAAATTATCACATGTCAGAGGGGTCTAGAAAGACGCATGCTAAACATAAAGAAACAGTAGACAATACGATATACTAAAATAAGGGCCGTAAAACTATTTATTTTAAACAGTTGTTATTTAGTAGTAAAGTTATTTACATATTAAATATTATTAGCATATTCAATATTATTAAAATTACAGTATTTCTTTCCAATATTAAATATTTTGGTAGGAATATGTTTTTCATACCGTTGGTGCTACAAACATATGCTTTTACATGACTTGAATCATTATAATCAAAGTGGCAGCAAGTACTTCATACGGTGTTCGGTAATGTTATTAAATTTAAATAAAAATACAATTACCGTTCCTGTATTCAACTAATTTATTTACGGAATAAGTATATATAAAAATTTAAAATCGTGGGTTGGTCAGGCCCGTCTGGCTTCACTACCGTAGTCCGGTACTCCCCTGCTGCCACGGATGATGTTCGGGCGTGGAGATGTAGGCTCGATGGAACTCGTACCGCCTTTAAAATTGAGAGTATGCAGGTGCAGCCAGTGTTGATGCCGTTTTTTATAATAAAACGTGGTACCCTGTGAATAACATCACATTTAAAATTTTATTAATGTGCCTCCGCCGATTGTGATCCCACGTATGTCTAGCAAAGGAGAAACCGTAAGCAGTAGTGTGGTATTCACCATCGGAACGGAGTTACAAACATTATAAAAGTAAAAAATAAATATTAAACAGGCTTAATACAGCAGCAAAAGATGAAAACATATACTATAAATACTACTAACAATAAAATAATATATATTTTATAATTATTTGTCTTCTGTATAATTCTAATTAAAACAACTAAAAGCAAAAGCGAAGCTTTTTAAAAGAAATCAAATATTTAATGTATTATTTAAGTTTAAAAGAAAAAATAACGCGTGTTCAATACTTACACTTAATATATATAAAATATATATATCGCGGTCGGGGGTCTGCGGTCTTAAAAGACCGGAGCGGCGTTACGCTGAGGTCGCTGTATTCGACCTCAACTACCGCACCCTTCCGCTTGTAGGCGAAACGGACGCTGTCCGCAGGAGTGACGTCAAAGTCGGGTGACTAATGATCACTCCTAACGGGCGCCGGTGATCCGTCTCTCAAAGGATAAAAGGGTCTCGACTCGGAGGGGTTATTAAAACGAGAATGTACAAACATTCAGTAAACCCAGTCACGAGTAGCTTTCGATCGGGCTCTTCTACGATCCTCCCGTACAATAATAGGGCTCTTCTACGATAATCCCATATAATAAGTGAGATCTTCTACGATAATCCCATACAATGTTGCTATTCAGGGCTCTTCTACGATTTTTCCCTTTCTTCTATCTTGCTGTGGCGGTCCGAGGCGAGTGGAATGCCGCATATCCCCATATTGGCGGGTTATATTGATTTTTCTTACAAATTATTCTTCACCCCTATGAGGTGTCATACAATATTATGTTCACCCCGTTATATACTACACAATTTATCTATTATTAACAAGTTTAATTAATTCTACATTTCCTCGGGGGTATATTAGGAATGAAAGAAATAGCCTTCGACTGCTATCTCTCTCTTTCTTAGTGTTGCACAAAAGAATGCTTTGTAGCGAGTGCGACAAATGCTTACTATATATAATTTTTAAGTTATTTTAATTCTACTATGAGTTATATGAAAACAATTAAATAATGAATTATGCATTAATATTGGTATTATAAATTGTCGTCGACATCCTCCCCCTCGTGCGAAGCACCATTTCTCAGCTAGGTGATATCCAGCACTCTTGCTCCCGTCGCCGTCTGACGAAAGTGGATTTGCTCAATCCCTAGCTCCTGCAGATCAACGTTTTGTTGAGCCGTCTGCAGAATCGCTCTGTATGTGAGTCCCTTAGCCGTAGCTTCTGGCTGCAGTGACAACACAACAGCTGCAGTCTTGGGAGACTTTAGCGCCTTCTTTGGCCTTTGAGTCGCCTTAGCGTCTGACTTAGCGGTTGACTTAGTGACTGGTTTGGCGGCGGGTTTGGCGCCTCCCATCGTGCTTGATTTCGCCGCAGTGGACCTCTTCGCTGGCGTGGCCCGACCAGTCGAAGAAGCGGCAGCCGCTAGAGAGGAAGAATTTCCTTTCCCCTTGCCTTTATCCTTACTTTTCCTCCTTACGACCGTTGCCCAAGACTCCTCCTGAAGAACAGTGTCAGGGCCCGCTGCCGGTGCCACTAACAAATTGGCAGCTACACGAAGCAAAGCACGTTCTACTTCCACCCGCAGTGGGGGACACACCGACGGTGCCGGCAAGAGTCGGTCCTCGATTCCTGCGATTCGGGCGTTAATCATATTACCCAGAGTACAGGACAAGGACTGTTCAAGTCTTTCTACTGCCTCAGCCGCTATCAGCGACACAGGAGGCGTCGTCATTCCACCAGTAGCAGAGGTGATGGCGGCGGTAGCAGCCGCAGCTGCCTCGGCTTTAGCTTCAGTGAAACCGCGCCGCAGCGCCTTCAACTCCGCTTTGGTCGATTCCACCTCGAGCTTAAGCAACCTTAAGCTTAAGCGTTGCACCTTACTGCAGGCCTCTACAACCGGTACCAAGCAAGATTAGTGTTTCTTTCAAAACATCGCGGAATTATGTTGAAATTTTACAATATCATCAATATATATTTCAGATGACCTAGATTACAAACACGTATCAAATATTGTTTATGGTGCTTCTAATATACACAACGAATATTTCATTAGTATTTTTTAGGGTTCCGTACCCAAACTTATCTTTCATAATTAAATATTGTTCCTATTAGAAGTTCACTATATGTTCAATTTTAAGTAAATAAAGATCGAAAATAACAGTCGATCTACGAATTGACCTCCCGTTTTGCTATTTGGCGCTATCTTGCTTGCCGCTTTTGGGAATCTATAATCGGGTTTACCTATAATACTTTATCAGGAAGGTGAAGACATATGTCTTTTTGCGCTTTTTCTTTAAAAAACAAATAAATATTCATGCAATAGGTAATCATTTTAATTACGCTATAAAAAGTGTTGATGATGACTTGATTTAAATTCACTATTGGTGTACATATTTTCGAAATAATGTTAAAAACACACACAAAAGTGACAAGACATAATTATAGATAGATAAGAGTAAAGTAATAACAATTTAAGGGGTAATTTAAATATCAGAAGATCTTGCTTGCTTCCACAAAATTAAAAAAAATCTTTATTAAATGTCAGTTCTATTCAGAAAACATTTTCATTGTCAAAGGTATCAAATCTCAGAAAGTTAATTACCACAGATCTTAAAAGGGCCGGCGATAGAAACTGGTCTTATTTGCCTATGAAGGTTGTATTGTTTTAAGTATAAATTAAATAATTATTAATGTTCAAATGTTTATTTTGTTCAGTTGACACAAAATAGTTGATATATTAATTCATTAAGTCTAAGTATTCAAAAAATTAAGATATCTTAAAAAACTTAATCGTGAATATGATATACAGTTAAACATATTTTAGTTAGTTCGAATGCGATAGTCTCTGGAATTATTAATTTGAAATGATGTTTTGTTTTGCATTCGATAGTCCACTTTAAGAAAATTAGTTATTTTTCATTATTATTGATCATGCCATACTAAATAAATGTAAGAAAAAAACAATTTACTATCGCAATCTACATAAAATGGCTTCATTTAAATGTCACATTTGATAAAGACATTAAAATTATCAATAATGATATAAAAAACTTTTTGAATTATAAAAACAGTAATAGACAGTGCGTATAATCAGTAGCACCCACCGTTGTTCACTTAGTAAGCTTTGTGATAAGTGCTTAGTGTGGAAGGTGTAGTATCATTGGTTGATGTGGTTGTGATATGTCGCGATTTCATAGTCTGTTGCGCACGCGCGTAATTTTTATTATTTTGTTGATTTAATACTTATTATCTAATATTTATGTTTATTGCACATAAAAGAGTATTCCTCTATAATTTCAAGTTAAAATAATGTTCTGGTATATTTATTTTAAGGTCCAAAAATAGAGATATACTATTTTTGTCTATACTACGACTCCATTAATTACAACTAAACTAATTTCTAATTCTGTTCGACTAACGAGTACCAGGTTAGTAACCAATATTAGCAGTGAGTGGTTAAACTGTAAGATTAGTTAGACTTTTTATTCAGTATTTTGACACTAACTAATTCTTAGATGAGCTAGTGGGTTAATATTTTAACATTTTATATAAATATAGAATGAAAAATAAACCGATACGGGCAGGGATTCGACCCCGCAACTACTGGGAAACCGTCCCGTGCTCTACCAACTGAGCTACCGTATCTAGTAGTAGTAGTATATATCATATAAAATATATTTAATTTTCTTAGAAGATACAAAGTTATAAAGACAATGGTAACAAAAAACCTACACAAAATTAAACCTCAACTTGCAAATGAAAACTACACTAAACGAAAAAAAAATAAAAACTTCACTAAAGGAAAACTTAACTAGCTACTTCTAACTAAACTTTCAAACAGTTATTCAAATCCATTAGTTTAGCCACAATAACATAGTTTTCTTTCGGAAAAATAGGTACATGTCATAGCTTAAATGATATTTCAGTAGACTATCACCGAAAGTCATTGACAGGTAGGTCAATGACTTGCGATAAATATTACTTCTACTGTAACGTATTCATATTGAATTTATTAGGCAACGTAATGAAAAACGCTTCTCAAATTGTTGATTATTATTTATAGACGAATTCTTTGAATCTAGACCTGAAACTTGGTCTCTCGAAGCTCAAAAGTCAAGTTAAAAGTTAAAAAAAGACGTGTGGCACTCGGAGACTGCCGCGGTAAAGCTATTGCATAGCATTTTTTATCAACTTATGCAATTATAATTATTTATTTAATTAAGTTGTTGTTTTTTTTTCTTTGATATTAATTCAAGTTTTTTCTTTGATGGTAATTCAAGTTGTGTAACTTGCGTGTGCGTGGTGACGATAAGAAAACATTTTTTTTCTTTTAGTGAATAAATGACTCATTTCTAGGGTTTTCGATATATTGATATTTTTAAATATATCAATATTGGGGATTGGAATTGTAAAATAATATCGATATTTAGATATAGCGGCTTTATTTAAAATAATTATTGGAAGTAATGTTAGATATGCAAGATGGTATCTATTTGTTAAAATTGGTATTTTATCCATTACACAATAAAATACATTTAATTTTAAAAATTTAAGAAGGTTTAGAAATGCTTTCTTAGTTAATTTGACTGATTATCTAACAGACTTCTAGATAGAGTATTGATGAGTAATCTAGACAGTGCAGCAAACGCACGAAATTATACAAAATGGCTGACGTTCCTAGAATTGTTTTCAATAACGGTCACTCATGCCCTAAACTTGGATTTGGAACATGGCTGGTAAGTACATTTTATTTACTTTTATTTATATATAGGATATATATATAAGGGAAATCGTCTAGAACAAAAAAATTCTTCTAGACGATTTCCCTTATCCTGTCAATTCGAAGTATCTGTGACAGTGACAGTATCGGTTGACACTAGCAAACAGCACACAGCTCACCTCGTCCTATCTGTAAATAACAATTTTCAAGGAAATTTCATTTGTTGAACGGTGAAATTGATATGAATTTTTAAAAATGTTAAGGTGATATTAGTTTAGTGGTTCAAATAACTATGTTTACGTTAATTTTGTTGAGGATCGGATGATTAACCAGTAGAACTTTTAATCTAACCGTTTATGTTAGATGATATAATATGAAAACAAAAATATACAGGGTTATTTGTAGTTAGTTGACCACCTCTTGCAGACAGTCTCTCTACATCAATTCCAACAATATTTGTTCTACAACTTTTTACAAATCTTGATAAACAACACAAAAAACAAAACTAAATTTAATCATGGTCCTTAATTTACTAGAGTATATAAATTTATTTATACCTATATTTGAAGATAATATTAAAAAAAAAAGATTTTTTGTGGGTACTAAAAAATACACGTGATTTTGAGTAGGGGGGCGAGGGAGTAGTCTTAAACCTCACCATGTATCACCAAGGAGGAGGGGGTAAAAAAAATGCTAAAAAAACATCACTTGATTAATGGACGGCCCCTAACGGATTACAGATATCAAACAAAAGAAATACCTAACGATTCCTTCACATCATTAATGTTCGATATTTTTACAACCGCGTATTTTATAAATACAAAAATGGATAACACTTTAATTACTGGTCAAGAGTTGGATGGTATAGAAATAGCTCAGTCATGTCACAGCGATATTGAGAATATTAATAATCTTATAAATGTGAATAATAATAATTTTACAGTAATAAACCAAAATATTACCAGTGTTTATTGTAATTTTGATGATTTTATAGTCACACTTGCAAATTTGAAATTTACGCCGGAGGTTGTCGTTCTGACAGAATGCTGACTTCGTAAAGACCGATCTATTCCAATCTTACCTAATTACACATCACATTGTACAACTCGATATTTTAATCAAAACGACGGTGTTATCACCTATGTTAAGAATAACCTTATTGCAAATATTAGCGAAATCAACCTGAACTTAGCCTCTTGTCTTCAGATAGATACTGAAAATATTATTATTTTATCTATTTATCGATCCCCTTGTAACACCAATGCTGACAGTTTCATTAATTCATTAAATCTTCACTTGTCAAAATTAAGAACACGTAAAACTATAATATTAACTGGTGATATTAATATTAATACGCTCCATAAGGAAAATGAACCAAGCCACGAGCGAAGAAACCGCCTCAACTATTTGGAAATGTTATCATCTCATAATATGATGATGGGACATAATTTACCAACAAGAAAAGGCAGCTGCCTCGATCATGTAGTACTTAAAATGGACAAACGCAGAATGTCTGCTCAGGTTGCAGTTATTAATACTTCTATTACAGACCACTCGATGACCTTCTTATGTCTTACTAAACAAAAACAGAAATCTAAATGCAATAAAACAAAAGTAATTACTGATTTTAATCAAGCATTAACATTTTTAAAGAATAAAAATCTGTCTGAATTATTAAGTATTGATGAGCCTCAAATAGTTACTGAATTGTTATTAAACAAAATAAAACAATCTTTGGAAGAAAACACGTATGAGAAAAACATATCCAAATCACAACAGATTATCAAACCATGGATAACCCCGGGGATTCTGCGTTGTATAAAAAACAGAAATAATATGCAGAAAAAACTACGTATTAATCCGGACGATAAAATCTTAAAATTGACGTACCGAAGGTACCGTAACTTCTGTAACAATTTAATAAAGAAATTAAAACGCAATTACGAACGGAATTTACTACGGACCTCAAGTAAAACACCCAAAAGTCTATGGAACACTATAAAAAATATTACATACATGAATAAAACCAGAGACGATAACATGAAATTACTTCAACTTAAAAACTCTCCCATTGAATCTGCTAATCATATTAACAACTATTTTGCTAATATAGGATCGAACCTCGCTGATGCTATTACTCAAAGTAACTCTGTACAACCTAAGCCCAATACATTGTTTCCGCAGACTTCATCATTTGTCCTACTTGAAACAGACTATGAAGAAGTGCATTCGATTCTAATGAGTCTTAAATCAGAAAGTGCTTCTGGATGGGATAACATCACTGCCAATTTTATAAAATTAGCTAAATGTGAATTAGTTCCGGTACTTACTCACTTAGCTAACCTTTGCTTCAGTAAAGGGGTGTTTCCGTCACTTTTAAAACGCTCAATTATAACACCAGTATTTAAAGGTGGCGACAGAGAAGATGTTAGTTGTTACAGACCTATTTCCGTTTTATCATCTATATCAAAAATATTGGAAAAGCTTATAAATAACAGACTGATAAACTATCTTAATAAATTTAAAATTTTGTCAGATTCACAATATGGATTCCGAAGGGGTAGGAGTACACAAGATGCGGTCATGGCTATTACTTCTAAAATCATAAATCAGCTAGACGATAGAGGAAAATGTTTGGCCGTATTTTTGGATTTAAAAAAGGCATTTGACACCGTTTCAGTTACCATATTAGTAAACAAACTGGAAAATATTGGAATAAGGGGTACACCTTTAAATTTATTCAGAGATTATCTGAGCGACAGAAGGCAAAGAGTTAGATTAGGAAAAACTGTCAGTGACGACACTAATGTGAGTTATGGCGTCCCGCAAGGATCTGTGTTAGGACCTACGTTATTTTTAGTGTATATTAATGAGTTGTGCAATATTAAAATTAATAATACCGATATATTTTCGTACGCAGACGACACCGCTGTAGTTTTTACTGGCAACTCTTGGGACAATGTAAAGAGTGAAGCTGAAAAAGGACTTTCTCAAATAGCACACTGGTTGAAATCAAACTTGCTTACACTGAACACAACAAAAACTAGTTTTATATGTTTTACCATCTATAATAATACTCAACCAGATAGCTCATATGACATCAAAATTCACGACTGTCACAACATAACTTCTTTAAAATGTTCATGTCCTTCAATCACCAAAGTTAGTTCGACAAAATATCTGGGGGTTCTGATAGACCAGAGACTTTCCTGGCATTTACAAATACAGGCAATCGCAACAAGAATGAGAAAATTAATATGGATATGCAAAACACTTAGGCATGTTACAGATAAAGCGCTACTTAATAAAATATATATCTCATTGGCACAATCCTTAATAATATATTGTATTTCTGTATGGGGTGGAGCACATAAAACAAATTGCTTAGAAGCTGAAAGGGCGCAACGACTATTAATCAAAGTCATGTACTTCAAAAGACGTGGTTTTAGTACTAGTGACCTATACGAAATATCAAATCTGTTATCAGTAAGAAAACTTTATATTCTAAATGTAATACTAAAAAAACATATGTCAATTAAATTTAACACGAAATATATAAACAAAAGAAGAAATTACCTTGTTGTTAAACCTCTCCAAACCAGAACATGTTTTGCCCAAAATCAATATATACATCAGTCAACTCATCTTTACAATAGTGTTAATAAAATACTTAATATATATAGGATGTCGTATCATGAGTGCAAAAGGTCCTTGACTGATTGGCTAAAGTCTCTGGATTATAATGAAACTGAAAGGATACTTCATTATATA
Source organism: Napeogenes sylphis (assembly GCA_959347405.1). Classification (NCBI taxonomy): domain Eukaryota; kingdom Metazoa; phylum Arthropoda; class Insecta; order Lepidoptera; family Nymphalidae; genus Napeogenes; species Napeogenes sylphis. Next base: position 6,520,888 of record OY365788.1, read on the forward strand.
AAAGTGTAAAATGTAAGAAAAATAGTGTTAATGTATATAAAATAGTGTTAATGTAGGTAACTTAGTAGATGGTGGTTCTTTATAACAATCTAACTTTACAGATAAGTTCGTAAATAACTAATGTTTGTAAGTAAAAATAATTTACAATAAAGTAATAATAATATGTCTAGAATTATAAAAATAAAATTACAGAATTATATTTGAAACTTAGAATGGTAATATAATTTAAAATGTTATAACCTATGTATGTATGTTGTTTATATATTATAATATACCTAAAGTCAGTTACATATTTTATAGTTTAGTAAAAAAAAAACAAAATATAAATGTATACAGTATTAGTTACTCTATTAAGCTAAGGAAGAGTGGTTCCTTCTGGCACAGGTGTTTAAGCACTTAAAAGAAGGGATCAATTTTTTACATTGTTAAACATGTATATATAAAACAATAAAGAATTTGAATTTGAATTTGAATTTGAATTCGATATTAGATTAATAATTTTATATATGCTGATAAGAATTAAGTACACATTTACCCGGCTATGTTCACGTAAATCACAAAGTTTACCCCATACTTCGACCTCATGAAGAAGAGCCCCGAATGTGTTCGAAACTTGTCGGCAAAATTTCCGAATTTACGTGAACATAACCAGGTAAATATATACTTTATAATCATCATGGTTCACGAAAGTTTACTCACAAAAAATATGCTGATAAGTTTGAATATAATTTTTTATATAAAAATATTTATCAGATTACGAGGCCATTCACCTTTTCTCGATTCTCTAATGTGTAGTCATAGTTAAGAGGATTTAATACCAAAACTTACTACATTACATGGAATTTCTTCCACAAGATAAAGGAACCTATGAAAAGCCTTAAAGTGTTCTACGGTAATAAGGTCCCATAAGAAAATGTCAAATAGAAATAAGACTTTGATACTGCAAGAAGACGGAGACCTCTGTTCGTGTTTTAAAATAGTAGGGGTTTTTAAAGATTTGGTCGGCACTTATTAAAACTAATTAGAGGAACTTCAGGAGTTTCCAATCTATTTATAAAAGTAACTAATCGATTAAAATGATCTAATATATATATATATATATAATGTTATATATATATATATATATATATATATATATATATATATATATATATATATATATATATATTCATTATTTCGATTACTTATATTATTATGTTATTGTTTTGTTGTAAAAATAAGTATATAGTATTTCTTTATAAGTAATGAATAATCCTGTTTATAAATAATAACTTGTACAATAGTAATATCTATATTATAACAATATATAATTGAATAGGTAAATAATAGCCAAATAATTGCTGAATCTAACATTGTGTATGCAAACAAGACAAGTCACATTTCTGTATTCTTCATTATATTATATTTATAAAGAAATTAAATTTGCCTAACATGGCAAAAGAATATTTATAGACAACAATTTAGTATAGTATATATAGTAATATTGCCACATATAACATTGTTATTATATTGTAATTCTGAATGTAGGTAAAATAAATAATAATAATAATATCACAGGACAAATTACACAAATTGATCTAACCCCTAAGTAAGCAAATTATTTGCTTGTGTTAAGGGTGTTAGACAACGATACGAATACATAGTAATACACATATAAATACTGAGAATATATTTAATAAACGACCAAACCCAGAAATATAGACATCTATGCTCATCACATAGATAGCCTGTCCCTGTCGGGGATCGAACCCGAGCCCCATTGCGTCGCTATACGTTAGGCGTCTGCGCTAACCACTCGACCAACGGGGCGGTAAGATAATATTATTTCTGTAACTACTTCTCTCGATGTTATTATGTTATAAATATGGCTGTAAGCCTCTTTTAAAGGTAATCCCTATTGGACAACTGTTTATAATATATGTTATATCTTTTGTGGGTATTTCATCATATTAAGTTATTGGTAATTATGTCTACATAAGTTCACAGTAATAAATATTTTACTGTTTTTATTATATTCTTGACTCGGGAAGTCATTTTGTAATATTAAATATTATATTTGTTCAGTTATTTCTTTTCTTTAAAGTTATCCAATTAATACATTGATATATATAATCGTTTTATAGTGTGAAGTAACTTGATTAAATACTTTATACTATATTAATTTAGTGTTCTTTAATTGTAGAAACTTTTAATATCTAACTCAACTCCGTCCACGTGTTTTTTTGACAAACAATGTTTTTATCTTATAAAATTTGTTACTGCTAAAAAAAATCTTTATTACTTTTAATACCTCCCAAAGTATGTGTACAAAATTGCATAATGATAGTTTTCGCGAGAAAGCGTAACAAACAAAATTACATTCGCTTTTTTAATACAAGTAGGGTACAAGCGTTAATCGATTATCATTAGTATTCCATACATCAATGTTAGATAATTAAACAGTAAGTTTTAATAAAGTCCCTTATCAATATATTCTCCATAAACATATGTTTGTTGTTGTTTAGGATGACGAATGAAAACTACAACATGAATTCAACATGAGTTAGATGACTCAAAAGTATTTATATAAGTTGGTACCTATATATATGTGTATATACTTATATGTCAGTGTGTTAATAAATATTTAGAAAACTATGTATGTGTAGGTATACTTTGAAAGAATCGAGCTCTGGTTTATGATTACTACTATATTTTTATAAACATAATATTCGCCAGGTAACTTTATATAATACTAGGGGTCGCCCGCGACTACGTCCGCGCGGTTTTTAGTGTTTCCTCAGCGCACGCGAGGAAAGCTCTCAAGAAAGAAATCTTTTCCCGTTTTTGCAGCATTTTTCATTGCTTCTATTTCATTGTTTGACTTCTATAAGTCACAGCGAGATGACATATACCCTATAGCCTCAATCAAAATTATTTTTGTGTTGAATAGTCCGCTATTAAATATTAGTCCGATATTAAAAATAATTTTTCAATTCGGGCCAATAGTTCCAGAGATTAGTGTGTTCAAACAAACTCTTCAGCTTTATAATATTAGTATAGATATACTCGTGAAAAATTTTACAATTAAATGAATTGTTTATAAACATTTTACATATTTTCAAATAATTTATTACATCGTAGCTGTGTGTGTCAATAAAACAAAATAAATATTAATTCATAAGAAGAAAGTGATAATGAGACAATAAGTACCACTGGTGTTTTGTATAAAATAACTGAGTATGGATGCGGTTCTGCAGTAAGTCAGCGTTCTCTGCGAGATTAACACACAATGTCAATGTCAATGTCAATGTCAACAGTACCGGTTGTCGTTTTTAATAACGGTCATTCGTGTCCTGTAATTGGATTTGGAACTTGGCTCGTAAGTTACGTTACATTTTGCTTATTTGTTACGTTACATTTTACGTTACGTGTCTCTTATTTGTGAGTAATTTAACATTGTGCAGTGCGTGGAGTTAACACGTGTATAGTTTACAAATGTTTTAATAACAAATATTCAAAGTAGCAACGTAGTTATTTAATTCTGATTATTTGTTTCTCGTGACTTTATCTGCATGAGTATAAATTACAAATTTAAGAAGCCTTCGATACAAAAATACCTCTAAAAAGAATAAAAATAATATTATTATGTACTTATTAAAGTCGTTGCGTCGGGGGACCGTTGTACGTAAGTTGACGATGGTGTCTATTTTTCGAAGTTAATCATTGAGGACTTAGACTATACGATTCGATATCGTAATTTCTTTGCCTTGTTAACTTACTTGCATTTTAATTTCTTTCTTTATTAAATGGTTCCCCGACGCAATAAATTCAATAACTAAATAATAATATTATTTTTATTCTTGTAGAGGTCTTTTTGTATAGGGGGTTTTTTTTTTCTGCTTTTTAGGGTTTCGTACCCAAAGTTTAAAATGGGACCCTATTACTAAGACTCCTGTCTGTCCGTCTGTCTGTCTGTCTCCAGGCTGTATCTCATAAACCGTGATAGCTAGAAAGCTGAAATTTTCACAAATGATGTATTTCCGTTGCCACTATAACAACAAATACTAAAAATTAAAAAATATATATATTAAGGTTTTCAAACTTTTATTGTATAAGGACTCATACAATAAAAGTGTTTTTTGCTCATGATGTTACCACAACGGGTTATACTGAAATAGATAACGTATTTAGCAATATTGACTTAAATGCTGGCACGTACTGTGCACTGTTTAGTCACCATAGCCCTTTATGGATACAATTTTGAATTGAGCAATAGAGTTTACCAAACTACAACAAACGTGATTTTCTATTATAGATGATAGTACGGAACCCTTCGTGCGCGAGTCCGACTCGCACTTGGCCGGTTTTTAAAGTTATGTTACTAGTTTCTGAATTGTACTAAATGAACCTACAGACACACAAAATTTTCAATTGTTTAAGTATTTCTATTAATCTATCCTTATATTATAAAGAGGAAAGATTTGTTTTTTTGTTTGAATTTAATAAGTTCCGAAACTACAGGACCGATTTAAAAAAAATCTTTTAGCATTAGAATCCTACATTATCCCTAATGAATATTGGCTATATTTTATAATTATCATCATCGTCATCATCATCACTAATATTATATAGAGAAATGATTTGATTGTTTGTTTGAATTGAATAGGCTCCGAAACTACTGGACCGATTTACCTACATTATCTCTCTGATGTACAAAGGTTATATTCAATACGAGAAATATATATATATATATATACATATATATTATATTTATTAAAATAAGGTTCCGCATGAAAGTTTCGACAATGTAATAAATTATAAATGTATTAAGTTGCATGATTCAAGACTTTTTCATATGGGTAGGTTGATAGGTAGGTCTCATATATACGAATATTAATAAATATAAACATTTAGAGTTAAAATGATTTACAATCACTTATGACACTATGATGAACGGATTTATATTATCACTAGCTGTTGCCCGTGATTCTTTATGACTGCGATCATAAGCCATATAAATATATTTTTAGAGTCTAAGTGGACGCAGTCACGGGCAACAGCTATCCTTAATAAAGTACTTTACCTGAGTAAGTAAGTGTAAAAACCTTTTGGCCTTCATAACAAGGCTTTTTTTCCTAATTAGCGTGGGCGAAGCCGCTGGGAACAGCTAATTATTGCTTAAGAACCTCTCCCCCGTACGAATATAACGTCAATATCTTAGAGACGACTTTTTCTATTTCGACAAAACATGGATAAGAACACGTTTTACCGCCCCGTTGCAATTGGTCGAGTGGTTAGCGCAGACGCCTAACGTGTCACGGCGCAATGGGGCTCCGGTTCGAATCCCGGCGGAGACAGGCATTTATGTGATGAGCATAGATGTCTGTGTTTCTGGGTTTGGTCGTTTATTAAATATATTCTCAGTATTTATGTATTTGTATCGTTGTCTAACACCCTTAATACAAGCAAATAATTTGCTTACTTAGGGGTTAGATCAATGGGTGTAATTTGTCCTGATATTATTATTATTATTATTTAAAATCTCGACGAGCATAGCTTTTGATTAAAGAAAACCGCATTCAAATCCGTCCACGCGTTTGGCCGCAAATTTGCTACAGACAGATACACAGATCGACAGGTCAAACTTATAACACCCCTCTTTTCAGTCGGGGGTTAATAACAAAAATAGGCGAGTAAAGTGCTTGTTTTTATTGTAATTAAATCATGAAATACTTGTAGTATTTTCCTTTGATATTGAGAGTACCTCTTCTACATTAAAATGTAACATAATAAGCTCAAATCAGACAATATATTAAAATCATTAATTCGTAAATCAATACATTCAGTAATTGTTCGGTATCGTGCTACCAGCGCGGCGGCTTCGAGGCTGATTCACAGGTAAAGGTAGTTGCCTTGTAAACATAACTAGTGTTATTATTCCTTTATTTTCCCTTTTTTTTTCTCTTTTTTTTTTTTAAATCAGTTCATTTAGCTTACAGTTGGCTATCAGACATGGCTGGTGCTACGATAACGAACAATTACCCAAGCATAATTACTAAAATCAGGTATTTGTAATGGTATTGTAATCTTGTTAAAACGTACTTATTTAAATTTTTTATGCTGTTTAATTATAATATTCAAATGCTAAGTATATGTTATGGAAGTAAGCGTCAATATTATATGCTCCAACTCAGAAATTACAATAATTATATATAACCGTACATTTAAGTTTCAAGATTATTAACAATGTTGTACATAAGTTTATCTTTTTATAGGTATAGACTATAGTACATTTAGAATATGTAGTAGTGTAACGTAACGATATATACATACGCACGCACGCACGCACGCACGCACGCACGCACGCACGCACGCACGCACGCACGCACGCACTCACGCACGCACACACACACACATATAAAAACATAAACACACAAAATCACAACTTTTGACAATTCTGTTTACTTATTTTCTACTTCTTTCAGCCGGAACCAGTGACTGAAGTGGTAAAGACTGCGATTGATGTCGGCTTCAGGCACTTTGACTGCGCGGCCGCCTACGAAAATGAATCCAAAGTGGGGGCCGCCATTACAGACAAGATTAAGGAGGGACTTATAAAACGGTGAGATGATTTAATTAATAACTATTTAGATTATAAAAGATTTTTATTCCTTAAATAAGATTTTTATTTCGTTTTCTTAAGATATTTTGGGATCAAAAATCATCCGAGAAGAATAATATTACGGCGATAAATAAAATCATTCTAAAACAACTTTTTTTAAATACATACTTCTTGTGACCATAATATGTAAAATTATTTAAGATTTAAATAAATATGTAATACAAATATCGCTACTGGCAGAGATTGGAACCCGGAACCTTTGGGAAACTGTTTTGTCGTTCCACAAATTGAGCTGTCATAATATCTTGATTCTTGATACTATGATTAAAGTCAAAATAATAAATCATAAAAATATATTACAGAGAGGACATTTTCATCACATCAAAACTACCTGTCATCTCAAATCGACCGGAGTTAGTGGAAGTCGAAATAAAGAATAGCCTTCAGAAATTGGGCTTAGAGTACTTAGACCTGTACATGATACATTGGCCGCAGTCGTATGAGGTAGGTTGATTAAAAAAATCGGTCTGTATGATAATAAGAGAGAGAGAGAAAGATAATTTGATAAATTAAAATCTCTCTCTCTCTCTTTGAACAGACACCACGCTGAATTTCATTAAGAGAATTGAAGCATTTTCTTACAACAACAATGTATATTGTTATCTGGAATCTAGGTAAATTTTATCCCAAAATAGTGTTTCCGTAGGTTTGAAATATTTTTGGGTATAATTTGGTATGTATTTGTTTTTAAAAGTAAGTAAATACTATTATTATTAATTTATAAGTAATTAATTAAAAATACATAAAGTATAACATGTTTCTTAATTATTTAAAAACAATAATTAAAAAATCTATTTAAAGCTGTAATTAAATATTACAGCAATATGGACTATATTGCTAATTTATGAAATCTTTTATGTTCTTGATAAAAAAGGCTTTAGAACAATTAGTTAAAACCTTTTCATTGTATAGATACTTACCATAAACCAAAAGTAAACATAATTGATTTTTAAAAAGTACTCTTCAAACAGAATTAAATGATAAAGTTCAATTGATGTTATCTTATATTAATGTTGATCTCAGTTTATGTTAAATATGATTAATTTATGTTTGCATTGATTGAGGAAGAATATAAGATAATTATGTTATCTGATAAAGGTTATATGTCACTCGTATTATAGAAGCAATTAGAGCTTAAAACGTGTCCTAAAGATAAATAAACTGTGAGACCTCATGATACTGTTAAAGCGTTCTGTGTGCTTTCTAAACTACAAGCTAAGAAAGTTAGGAACCGTGGGAGGTAGATGACTAATTAACTGACTTACTAATGGACACCTCCATCTCGTCTTAGCGTGAACATGATGGCTACAAAGCATTCGAAACTTCGGGTTTAATTTAACAATTATAATATAAAATAAACAATTATAAACGAGTTAGATCCGATAAAAATAGTTTTATTTAGATAAATAAAATGTTTCTGAAGCTACAGTTTTTAATTTCAGGAAGGTTTCAATCCAACAACAATACAGGAGTATAGCAAGGCGGTTCCTGGAAATGTTGATTTTGTGGACATTTGGAAGGCTATGGAAAATGTCGTTGACAAAGGACTTGCCAAAAGCATTGGTTTCTCGAACTTCAACAAGCGACAGATTGGCCGAGTTATGGCAATGGCTCGGATAAAGCCTGCTGTTTTGCAGGTATGTTTTTTGATAAAGAATTACCAAACTAAAGAGCACTGACAGGATTTCAAATATGGATACAAGATTTGAAGTAATGGAAGCAAGTTGAACCCAGGAGGCTTTTTCTTTATATTTTTTTCTTTACTCCAGTAAAACGCCTTATGTCAATTATTACGGATCGGCACCATACATCAATTACGTCCATGCTCTTCTTTCAGGTCATCTCAGGTCATCTTACTGGAGAACTCTTTTCTTTACCATTTAGTTTTCCATGCACTCTATTCATTTCTTCCTAAGTCACCTTCTCCTCTTACAATTCCTGAACGTATTTTTCATTTTTCAGCACTACTTGCCTTCTGATTACTTTTCATCTTTTTATCATTTTTACTTTTAAATTATCTTAAACTTCATTTATCTTAACATTTGTGTGTCAGCAGCTATTCCTATTCTTTTTTTAACCCATAATTCAACCACGAACCGAACCATTCTCTATACTGGCTGCAACTTCATCCACGCTGGGTTGATCCAACATAGGTATTTCTCTAAGAACATTGGTTCTATAGATCAAATAAAATATTTATTTTTTTATCACCTCACCATTGTACATTTACAAACAGATCGAAGTCCACCCCTACCTTAACCAAGTCAAGCTTATTGACTACTGCACTTCAGTCGGTATTCAAGTCACCGCTTGCGCTCCCTTGGGGTCACCAGAGAGGCCATGGGCGAAACCCACCGACCCAGTGCTGTTTGAAGATCAAAGAATCAAGCCTATTGGTACTAAATATGGCAAGAGCTTGGTTCAAGTGCTTATAAGGTAAGATTTACCTAAGGGTTGAAAAATCTGCTCTTGTATAATTATAAACCGACTGTTGGAATAATTCCCAAATCGTTCCGACATACTAATGTATCAATTAAAGTTTTATTCAATACAATATTACACTTTACGTAACTTGTATGGTGATAATCTACATTAATTTATAAATGTTTATTAATAAAAACGATAGTAATCAATTATAAAATATTAAACGTTCCATTAATAACATAATGTTCTAACATCTTATCGTTACGAAACAAATTATATATTATTTGTCGCTTATTATTCACTAAATAGCAGTATGGTGCAAGAAAGAGTTGTTCAATAGTTGCTTTGAACTAATAACATGCGAGTATATTTTCACTAAGTTACTAGGTAAATTAGTTTACAAAGGCAGATCGGCAAAAGATCCCAAGTTAATAACTTTTTTGTAACCATCATAGTTCAGCTTAAAATTAATTAAACATTGTATTGTAACAGGTAAATAACATTATGATTTACTAGTATCTTACAGGTAACTCATTCTTCGCATTATCAGTTTCGGGTCCTACTGCACGAAATCTGTGCATCTTTGTTTTTAACTGTGCAATGTGCACACAATTTGCGGGGAATAAAATTTATAAAAAGGTGCGGCATAACAAAGCGCTTGTGTTTTCTGTATGAATTTTGAATGAAAGCCCACTACACCTATATAAGTTATTATCTTCTTTTATTAATGTTTGATATTTTTAAAATAACAATGAAATCATATAAAAGTAATTTTTAAAGTAGTCCGTAAATAGTCAGTCATGTATGGTAGCCGGCGACGTACCCCGGAGATTATCATTTAAAAAAAAAATATAACAAAGATAAATCTAAACTCGGCTAATGTAAATAGATTTACAACTAGATGTACTAATACTAAGTCCTAATACCTAATGGGTTGTAAAGCTGAGATAAGTTCAATTGTTTACTGCGCGAGGTATTTTTTGAAGTGAAACTTCTTTATCGGGGTTGGAAAAAAATGTTGTGTAACATTTTTTCGTTACGCGTCACATTTTTCCGTTACGCGCCATCTTTTTTGAAGTGAAACTTCTTTATCGACAGATTGGATAAAATTTTATAGCAATGTCAAAAAATTATGACGTTTTTCTGTTACGCGCCATCTTTATTTCTAAGTCACATTTTTCCGTTACGCGCCATATTTGAAGTGAAACTTTTTATCGACGGATGGGAGAAATTTTATAGCAATGTCAAAAAATTGCAACGTTTTTCTGTTACGCGCCATCTTTATTTTTGCTTAAACTTTATCTAATTTAGCTTAATTAGCCATTCCTGTAAAGTTGTAATTAGTGAAGCATTTTTCAAAAAATTATGTCATAAAGAAGTTTCACTTCTTACATGTGTACACTAATACACACACACACATATTTTTTGCTTGTAGTTCTTCCATTATATTGATTTAAAGAAATAAACACAGACATTTTTTACAGATACGCCATAGAACGGGGCTTGATTGTGATCCCGAAATCTGCGATTAGATACCAAATTGAAGAAAACTTTAATGTCTTCGACTTCAAGCTGTCACCAGAAGATATGAAACAGTTAGGAGCAATGGAATGCAATTTTAGATTTTGTAATTTGGGCGAGTAAGTCAAATATTGCAGGCCACCTCTTGCAGGCAGCCTCTGTACATCAATCTCAACAATATTTGTTTTAGGACTTATTAAAAATAATAGTTTAAAAAAAAATAGTTTTCCCATACAATAAGTTTTTGTTACCTCTGAACAGGCATTAACTCTGAGCGCAGGTATGGCCCCCAGGCGTTGACCTTTTAAGTACTCTTTACAAAATCCAGAATAATAAGTAAAAGAGGGAGCAAAAAAATGTTTGTTTCTTTTTTTGTGTTGTTTAAGATTTGTAAAAAGTCGTAAAACAAATTTTGTTCTTATGTTATGATCTTATATGTACGATATAATTAATACACACATATAATTATACGGCAGATATAATAAATTAATTTTCTTTCCAGTGTTCATCACCCAGAGCACCCGTTCAACGATGAATACTAATAAATATTATATAATGATTAAATGTATGATGCTACACATCCATTTTAATATATATTTATATATGTTATATTAGAAGCAAAAATTTGTAATCCATTATTTTTTCCCGGATTATAGGTTTCAAGATAAATAAATGTGGTTAAATAGACTAATTGATTTAATATAAACCAACGTTCCTGTGACTAACAAAAATATTAATATGATATGTACGTCTCAATATCTGATTGATTTTTTTTATATTTCCGTCAAAAAAGCCAAAATTAATGAATTTATTTAAATGGAAGTAGACTATGTTGAAAACACAACATTGAATCCAAAAACCAAGAAGTTAAAGGAACAATACAGATAGAACCTTACTCTATCGTCTGTCAGGCGACGCGAAATTACTGCACCTTATAAATCCGCAAGCTAGTTTGTTATAAATATTTAAGCTAATGTGAACTTTGTTTTATTACCGACAAAAGCAATTCACATATGTAATACTAATTTTCTAACTTATTAATATGTAACAATAATTGAACTGTAATATTTTTGAAAATATCTTTAAACATGTATAGCCATGTTAAGCTTATTTAAATTTATATAAATATAGAATGTAAAAAACCGATACGGGCAGGGATTCGAACCAGCGACTACTGGGAAAACTGTCCCGTCGCTCTACCAACTGAGCTACCGTATCGCTGTCCGTCTCGGTGAATTAAGCATTCTATATGTGATCGTCTTTATCGGGACGGTGGTGATACCTATTAGGTTTCTTTCGAAAATCCTAACCAATGTTTCTAACTTTGCAGTATAGATAAACATTGAAAAGATGCCACTACCGAAATCAATTTTTGAAAATATCTTTAAACATGTATAGCCATGTTAAGCTTATTTAAATTTATATAAATATAGAATGTAAAAAACCGATACGGGCAGGGATTCGAACCCGCGACTACTGGGAAACCGTCCCGTCGCTCTACCAACTGAGCTACCGTATCGCTGTCCGTCTCGGTGAATTAAGCATTCTATATGTGATCGTCTTTATCGGGACGGTGGTGATACCTATTAGGTTTCTTTCGAAAATCCTAACCAATGCTTCTAACTTTGCAGTATAGATAAACATTGAAAAGATGCCACTACCGAAATCAATGTTTGAAAATATAATAATGCCTTTAAAAGATTGATTATTTACGTAACAAGAGTAAACGAGTGTGGAGAAAAAATGCAATAGCGTTAATCTCTAATCGCTATGAGGAATTATGACTGACAAAAGAAAGATTATGCGATTAAAATATATTAGATCGTAAAATCAAATTACAGTTAGGACGTTTTTACTTAAAATGCCAACAAAACAAAATATACCTTAATCAAACCATATTGTACAGGGTTATTTGTAATTAATTGGCCTCCTATTGCAGACAGCCTCTCTACATCTATCTCAACAATATTTGTCCCACGATTTTTTACAAATCTCGGTAGACAACACAAAAAAAAACAAGAAAATTGTTTCTCTCTCTTTTACTTTTTATTCTGTATTTTGTAAAAAGTACTTCAAAGGTTAACGCCCGGGCGCGATATCTACGCTCAGAGTTAATGCCATTTCAGAGGCAACAAATAAATTTTGTATGGGAAAACTTAAAATTTAAAAATTATTAACTTTAAACAATCGTAGAACAAATCTTGTTGGGATTTTTGTAGAGTCTGCCTGCTGCCTGCAAGAGATGGCTAATAATTTACAAATGTGGCTAACTAGTTACAAATAACCCTGTATAATGTATGTATAATTAGCTGGACTATCTATCAACCGCTAATAAAACTCACACCATATAATTAATAGTCCACGTGATTTTATTGCTATTTGTTTTATTTGTTTTGTCCTAACATTAAACTAGGTGATAAGTATATTTTATATAATTAGAATTTGAATATTTGTTTGTATTTTCAAAATAAGCGCTTTACTATTTAGTAATGCATTTCCATATAAAAGTGTATATATAATAATATCAGGACAAATTACACACATTGATCTAACACCTAAGTAAGCAAATTATTTGCTTGTGTTAAGGGTGTTAGACAACGATACAAATACATAGAAATACACATATAAATACTGAGAATATATATAATAAACGACCAAACCCAGAAACACAGACATCTATGCTCATCACATACATGCCAGTCTCCGCCGGGAATCGAACCCGAAGTATATTGGGTATTTCTCGTAACAATCAAGAAAACTATATATTCTTTAATGTTTAATATTCCTTTAATCTTAGTCTGTGGTATCTTTCCGAATTCGAAATGCTTGGAAGATAAAAGCTTATGTTGTAAGGATTAGGTTATAACACATATTAGAAAAAGTTGTCGGTTTCAATTAAATTACAATCTATGAAATCTTCCGAGTATTTAACTGTGTCTTTAAAATCAGTTCTACTGTTTTCCCTCCAAAACTTATAATATTACAATACAACCTTTACAATCAACATCTCGAATGTTCCTTATAAAAATGTAGGTATTTAGTGTTGGAACGTTTCTGTTGTTACTTACTCTTTCATTGACGAGCAAATATTAGTATGTAATTATCAAATAAAGTTCCATGGTAAAGATTTTTCTAGTTAGTGCGGACGGAGTCATGAAAATAAGGTTGTAAATAATAAATAAAATATTGATCTTCATTTGAGTTGGCCTTGAAGTGAGAATTTATCGCGTCTATTATTAGTATTTATCACAATAACAAGAGCATTATACACTTAGCAAGCCCGTCGTGTGTTCATATCATACAAAGGTTTAAAATATTATAAATATTTATTTTACTTAATATTAATAGTGATTCAAGACATCATTCCTACTTTTACTGTTTTTGTGACTGTAAATACGGTTATTTGTAGCATTTGATCATACCATTGTCCGCCTTTTAGTTGTAGGTAAGTATTAAAAAAATATTTACTAAAAATATTTACTAGTTATTATTTACTAGTTATTAAAAAAGTATGTTTGAAAACACTATTTCAAATTAAACACGATAAACAACTCGAATCTAAATTTAGTGGTGTTGGGCCGTTTTCAACGAAATCTATATATTTATACAATGGTAGTTAAATTATAAGACATTGTTATTTTGCGGTAAGTTGGTTATTATAAACAATGATATAGATCTTTTTTAACCTTGCCTTACATACATAATTATTTATGTTCCTACGTAGGTCTGAGCCATATCTTTTAGAATATGAGGTTACTCAAAGGTTCCCTTTGATTGTTATTGAGCAAAAATCCAAATGTATGTTTTGGGTTTATATCTCTTACTTGCTTTTCTTATCTTATGTTGTATTGTCAACGTTGTTAATAAAAACGAAAACATAAATAAATTCATATCATATGAATTATAAATTATTTAAAACATTTGTTTAGTTTACAATAACATAATAAATACATAATGGTATTGTTTTTAATTATAAATAAATCTAATGTACACATAACTTATGTTTTGATAAATACTCTGTTTGCTCAAAGTGCAGATAAAACAAACAAATAGAAATCCTCATTATTTTTTATCTAATCAGATGAAATGAACACATTAAAACACGAGTTTGAAGAGATCTTTTTCAGTTTTAGAATAAATCCAATGTTGTAAAGTGAATATACGATGGCAGATGATAAAATCCTTTGTGGAAGAGAAGTGGGATATCTCACTCGAAGGTTATAAGAGCATCATCCCATGTTAAATAGACTATCTATTTGGTTCACCAAATAATAATAATGAAAATTAAAACAGACAAAATATATACTTGTATCTATAATCAAAGCCTCAGCTCATTTGAAAACTTGTAGGTTGTAATATAATTTCATAGAATCCCACATCTCTTCCTCAAGCTTATACCTACTTTTTATATTGGTATTGGAAAAAATAAGCAAATGGTCTATAGTGTGAGTAATCGCACATCGACATTTGCAACATAAAATCTTAATGTATTACTGCTCTCAAGGAAGGGAAAGGCATAGAGGAAAATAGAATTTGAGGACACCAAAAACTGCCTTAAACTGTCAATGGTCGTACGCCTAACTGTTTTCCTCATAAAGTTGATGTCTTGTTCTTAACTATTTTTTTTTGTATATTTAAAAAAAAAATTGTTTGACAATCGCCACTTTGTGTATTGACGTATTTAGGGTTCAATACTAGGAATTAGAAAAGAAAATTTTGTAGGATATATAATAACCTTATTTTTTTACTCTATTTCCAGATCTGGCCAAAGGACGTAGACCGCGTATTAAGAGAAGCGGTCAGAGTAGGATACAGACACTTAGACTGCGCACACAAATACAATAATGAGAAGGAGATTGGAAATACTTTGGCAGCCTTATTTAAAGAAGGGGTTGTTAAAAGGTTCGATAGTAACTGTAACAATACAATATTTGCGAAGCTATTGTATTGTTACAGAAAACTACTCCCCCCATACTCCGTACAATTTCAGCTATTGATCATCAGTGAGATGCTTCAAAAGTTTTTATTCATCAGTCTCTGGTTGCATCCTTATCTATACTTGTATAACCAACTACTATCTTCACTATCTGAGAATTTAAAAATTGAAAGATTTATCTTTGAATCCAGTTTATATAAATTCATATTTTTATCAAGTGATTACCAACAATAGAAAACAATTTTAAATCTATCCTCAACCATGATCAGCTGTTCTAGATTTCAATTGTAAAGTAACTAGTGTTTGCTATTTATAGAGAGGACATGTTCATCGTGTCAAAGATTAAGTGCACTTACAATCACCCGGAATTAGTGGAGTCGGCAATAAGAGTCACCCTTAAGGACCTTCAATTGGACTACGTGGACCAGTACTTGATACATTGGCCACAAACGTACCAGGTGAAATTCAATTTGTCTTTAATGGATAGACTTTGGTATACATATCTCAAAAAAATAACCGAATCAAAAGTAAAAATAACAAACTTTATGCATAAACATTCATAAAAATTGACTTTGTTTGTATCTATATTGTTCGAGTTAGAAAAAATATTCCGACAAAATAAACATAATTAATCTTAGATTCAAATTGTTTTATATTGAATATTAAATAATGTTTTCATCAAAAACTAAATAAGAATGGACTTATTTCTACTTCTGTCGGTTCACAAAAAGTTTCCAAAGATTTCTTGAATGTATGTCTCCCCAGGAAGGATTTGATCCATTGGAAGTAGGCGTTGAGAAGTCTAAACCCATTTCTGTTGACTATGTTGATACCTGGAAAGCTATGGAGACCCTCATTGATAAGGGACTCACCAAGACCATTGGTCTCTCTAACTTCAACAAACGACAGATTGACCGGGTGTTAGCAGTGGCACGTGTCAAACCAGCCGTTTTACAGGTATAACATCATATAAACTTGAATATAATAACTTAAAAATGATAGACATACACAAATTTAAGAATATCAGCTCTAAATAAGGTGAACAGGGTTCTTTGTAATTAGTTGACATGTTGACATTTGTTTTATAACTGTTTAAAATTAATAATTTTTTAATTTATAGTTTTCCCATACAAAATGTATTTGTTGCCTCTGAACTGGGATTAACTCTGAGCGTAGATATGGCGCTCGGGCGTTGACCTTTTAAGTAGTTCTTACAAAATACAGAGTAATAAGTAAAAGATATTTATTTGTATCTGTATTTTTATAATAATTATATATTTTATTATTAATATATATATTATATATATATATATATATATATATTTTATTCTTAAGAATTTTGTTGTGCTTTTCTGTTTTTTTATTATAATTATTGTTTTTGCACGCCTACCACAACCTCTCCTGTACTTCCTAAGGTTGGCTGGTAGAGAATGTCTAAGTGGCATTAAGCCCGCCTTTTGTACATTTTTTTTTATTTGTGCAATAAAGAATTAAATAAATAAATAAATAAAGATGCATTTTTTTTTGTTTTGATTTTTTTTATTGTTTATCAGGATTTGTAAAAAGTCGTAGAACAAACGTTGTTGGAATTGATGTAGAGAGACTGCCTGCAAAAGGTTGTCAGCTAATTACAAATAAAAATTAATTTAAAAGTATTCATGTAGTTTTTTGCTCCTTCTTCTCTATGGACCTATTCTTTTGAAACCGTGCAAGTAGAATTAGTTTTACAAGTTTGATTGAAATTAAAAGAATAATTAGAATTTTTTCTGTCTAATAACTTGACAAATTATTTTATTTCTTTAAAATTTATCTTCTTAATAACTTTTCCAAATAATTAAAATTCTATATAGATCGAAGTAACCCTTATTTGAACAATTTCAAACTTATCGACTACTGCGAGTCCCTCGGCATTCGCATAGTTGCTTTCGCCAACCTGGGCAGCCCTGGCCGACCGTGGGCCAAGCCTACCGACCCACACTTACTTACAGATGCCAGACTCAAACCCATAGCTGAAAAACATGGCAAAACTGTGGCACAAATACTTATCAGGTAAGAATTTAATGAAAAACATCTTTATCAAAATCCACCATAAAAGATAATTAATTGTAATATATTGTAATATTATAATATCTCTTGTAATGTGTCTATTTATGTTATTTTCCAATAACCGTCGATAGATCGAAGTTAATTTCAACCTAATTTAGATCTATTAGATAATGTCATACTTCTGAATATTTAATCTTTAAACGAAATAGAAATAATGAAAGGATTCTTATTCTACATAAACTAGTCGCAATTCTATCTGATACTACTAGAATAATAAAGTGGTGTTCTGTGAAATTTCAGATACGCCATAGAGCGCGGGTTGATCGCAATACCGAAAACTTCAGTTTTAAGCCGCCTCGAACATAATCTCTCCGTTTTCGACTTCAAACTCTCACACGAGGACATGAAACATATTTACGCTATGGAATGTAATTACAGATGTTGTACAATGTCTGAGTGAGTACTGAATTTGTTATTCAAATAACAAACTTAGATTTCGTTTCGATAACAAAATCATATTATTTAAGTAATAAATGTTATTGCAAACAGTTATATAAAGATTGATATTTCAAAGTATTATTTGGGATAAAAATAATGGTCAGGTTCTAAACTCCATATTTTTTTTAGCGATCATCATCCTGAGTACCCGTTCCACGACGAATATTAAGTCTTATAGAAAACTTAAATTATTATAAAATCAATTATAAGTTCAAAGAACCCCCGATAATAATAAACAGATACAAAGATACACAGGTAAAACTTAAAACAAACCTCTTTTTGAGTCGGGGTTTAAAAAATAATAAAGGTTAACGATGAAGAAGGTTAAGGTTAAAGATGACGTAGAACGATGACAGAAATCATAACGATGGGGAAAAATGTTATTGCACTATTCGAGATCCACAAAAACCAAATAGGTGCTGTTCTTCAGGAGAGAAGAGTTATGTTGTTACTATGAGCCATGGGAACCGCTGAAAAAAAGATTCAATATGTTCATTACCTACCTTTTATCAGAGTCCAAGAATTGTAACAATAAAACAGCTGAAACATCGTTATATATAAATTGAATTTCTTTATAATTCATTTTAATTAAAATTGTCATCTTCTAATATTGAACAAGCAGTCGTTAGATATAGTTAAAATTGAAATTTTAATTGTTAATTAAAGTATTATTCGAATTTGGATATTTTTTTGACCCTCGTCTGCTACCGTACTTAATTACAACATAAACAATATATCTATTCTGTCAAATATTCTTCTGTCAAATAGAAATATTGTTTATGTTATAGAATATTTCTTGCAATATTTATTATAACACTAGTTGCTGTCAGACTCCATATCCCCATGGATTAGAGATGGTAGCGTCTGTAAGAAACGCATTCGTTCGACCGTTGTTTCATCAGCTTACTCTATAAAGAATACCATGAATAATAAACATCGATTGAATATATTCGAAGATTACCTCTAACGTACAAACATACACACCTTACACCTTTTTTTGATAATAATTTAATAATTATTAACAGATACCTCACCTAATGGTGATAGTGGTGATTTCGAAATGCAGTAATAGTACCTCGATTAATTAAAAACCTCTGTAACTTCTAAAATAATCTGTTCACTTTACCCTCAGACCCAAAAACCTCTATAAGTTGAATGAATAATGTCAGTGTTGACCGTTATAACAAAAAATGTTTCGAAGCATTCTATAATTTAAACTATCTGCCAATTCCAGTAATTTTGAATTGGAATTAAAGATTTAAATTCGAATTAAAGATTTAAAGGTTTTAATAAATTCAGACATTATTCTTTGGTCATGAATAAAAAAGAATCGGAAGAAAGTCTACTGGGAAAACAAGAAAAATTGCTGATTTTTTTTATTTATTTATTTATTATTATTATTTTTTTTATTTTAGAATACTGCTTGTTGTTCATATCTATTCGTCTTAATCAAATACTATTATGACTTTATCGAGAAAAGTAGTTACATAAAAGATGGTGTGTTTACCATTCTACTTGCTATTTCAAATCTAATCAATATAGAAAATGATATCTTTAATAAAATTTATTTCATCATAAAACGTGTTATGTTGATGAGGAGTTATTTTATTTTGTTTTATCTTTTTTTATATGATACTTTAATGATGTAAATATATATATTTTATTTTTCTTTAAGCGCTATAATATGTTGGGGAAAAAGTCTTTTAGCATATAGTAGCTGCCTATGTATAAATTTGTAATAAGTTATAAAAATGTTGGCTGTACTATTTTTATCTGGCTGTTTCTAATTACATTACAACGGTTACATTTAAAAAAAGGAAACAGTTAAGTAAAATATTGTTTCCCTCCATTTCTCATTCGTTTTTTTTTTGTCTAAATGAGTGAATCTAATGAAGAAATTCGATACAATTTCAAGTTTTATTACAAAAGAATAAATAAATACGAAGCAAACAGCGAAAAAAATTGTAATTGTAAAGTGACGTTTATGAACGTAATGCAGTGTCAATGCAAGTTAAACTAGTAGAAAGTTGGTTTAAGCGTTTTCGATCCGGGAATTTTGATGTCAAAGATGCACCTGCCTATGGTAACCCTGTTACATTTCTTTTAAAAATGCGCGTGTCAGTAGCTGCTGAAAACACAAAAAACCTTGATATTTGGATGCCACAGGAGCTCACTAAGAGGAGGAAGGATTTTTTTTCTGCCTTTTAAAGTTATGTTACTAATTTTATATTATAATAAATGAACCTACAAACACAACGGTTTTCAATTATTTAGTTATTTACTATCGATATTGCATAAGAATCTTTCACCATCACCAATAAATGCTCAACATCTTGGAGACGACTGCTTTTATTTGGATCAAACATAGCTTTTCAGCAATGTACCAGCTCGACGACCAAGGCATTCGTTTAAAAAAAGCGCAATCAACCACGCATTTAGCTGCTACGATGCCACAAACAGACACTCAGATACACAGGTCAAACTTATAAAAACCCTCTTTTTTGGGTGGGGTCAGGGGTTAAAAAAGTTCTTGAAAGGAAAACAGAGATGATTGATGATGATGATGATTATTTAGCAGAAGCAGTTCTCTGTTTTCGATAGTCTAACGGCTAAAGCTGATAATTAATCCTTTTAAAATCTTACATCCTACAAATAGGATTTC
Organism: Napeogenes sylphis; assembly: GCA_959347405.1. Lineage (NCBI taxonomy): Eukaryota > Metazoa > Arthropoda > Insecta > Lepidoptera > Nymphalidae > Napeogenes > Napeogenes sylphis. The sequence goes on from OY365788.1 coordinate 6,541,636, forward strand.
AGCACCTCGAGTTTAGGCTGCGTTTATGCCGTGTCTGACGTGTGTCTGCTGCGTGTCTGTCGCGTGTCTGCTGTGTGTATACCGTGGGTCTGTTATGTGTTTGCTGTTTGTCTCCTGTGGGTCTGACATGTGTCTACAGTGAGTCTGCTATAAACGGTATGTATATGCTGATATGTGACTATTAAACAAATAACCATATTTTCCAAATAATTAAAACAAAAATAATGTTGGAAACGTCAGATTACGCTGGCTGTAGCACTGAGAGATCAAATTCGAGCGATTTGTTGATGCCTTGTTCGAACACTCGGCTGCTGCTGGCATTGCTGGCTGCCCCTATAAGCTGCTAGCATCTTTTCAACTATTTCAGGCCGCGATTTGTTATTTGTATTTTATGGCACCTCTGCACTTAAATTTCGTGCAAAGTGAAAATGATTCAGGTATGGTGACGTTAACGATTGAATCACAAAAAGCGTAATGATACTAATGATATGAAATTGTCTTCAATACTCCATAAGATATCAGCATTTGGTAGTGTGTTCCACAAGTCATTAGTAATACTTAAAGGTAAACAAGTTCAAAACTTTTTAGACGCAAGTCGTACTTTTATTGATATGTTTGTCAAACCTGGTTTGCAAATCGGATAGTAGTCCCAAAATCCATCCTTGCAGTGCATGTCGGACAATACCCTGAGAGAGAAATAGGCCGGAGATCTACATATAGGTCTAACTACCGTTCCAGGTGGTACTAAAATCTGGCATTCCTGAGAACGCTCAAGTGATCTGGGGACCGACAAACAGCGGTATTCTATGCTAATATCATCTTTGAGTTTACAGAAAGCTGGAAAAATATAGGAGAAAATTTAATTATTTGTAGTTTTAATGACTAGCTTTTTCATTTACTAGTTTTCCAATACCCAGCGAGACTGGAACACATCTGGGCATTATACCCGACCATTCTCCATTGACACAGAAGATGCTTTTAATAGTGTTGTTACTTAGGTATCCGCTGTCACATGTTATATCCAACATAACGCTTTGATAACTATCCCCTGGCCTCGCGAAAGGGTAATTGTTGACTTTATACCCTCCGTGTTCCGGGAATGGCGGCAGAAAGCAATATTTAGCTTGTTTGTCACGAGTTCTGTGAAAATAAAAATAAATAATGGGTGTACGTTTAAATTAATAGTATCTTTTATTGTAAATAAAGATAAATAGAGAAAATATCTAGAAGTTCTGTATAAAAACTTAATAATAATTTTAATAATTTTCATAGTTAATTCACGTTCAATTTTAAAAGTTTTCGTAACTATAAGTATTATTTATACATATTTTCCAATACTTACGAACTCGCGAATTGTTCATCTGCAATAGTAGCAGAAGTTAGTGGCGAAACTGAAAAGGTAATATAAAAATATCATAAATTATGTAAAGTCTAACATACCAGTATTAATTAGTGTTTGAAAATATCTATAAACATGTATAGCCATGTTAAGCTTATTTAAATTTATATAAATATAGACTGAAAAATAAACCGACACGGGCAGGGATTGGAACCAGCGACCTCTGGGAAACCGTCTCATCGCTCTACCAATTGAGCTTTTTTGAGTACTAATTAGTTTTGAATATATAATATAATAAGAGTTAATGTATTGAAATCCTTATAAACTCTATCCACAATTATTTATAGAAAGAGGCGTCATGCTGTGAGCCTATCCAAATAATGTCAGGTTCTGTTGATAAATTCCGTGATAAGTTCATGAAAAGACGAGGATGATTTACGATTCAAAATTACCCTATTCTCAAATATGACTTGACTAGACACTTTTACGAGAACAATAATAACTTTAAAACGCAGTAACAACTAGGTACAGACACAGTATAGCACAAACTTTATTGACACATTTTTATTTCTAAATTGTTAGCATTTGTTAACAAATCTGTTTCCTCGAATGTTACGGTTACATACATCATCTACTTTAGGTAAGATAAGTAAATTGTAACGTAACCTATGCTTATATAGATTTTGTAATATTTTCTTATTGTAATGTATTGTTTACACATTTGAAACTTGTACTTTTGGTGATCATAGAAAATACTTTAATTTTAATTTATTCAAGATATATATATATATATAAAATAATATTTTTTTACATAGTTTCCCTTAAGTAAATAATTAATTTATTCAAGATATGCATAAAATAATAATAATTTTTAATAATAATTTTTTAACAGCGTTTCCTATAAGTAAATTCAGACAACTATAATAGAAAAACATAGTGTTTTTTATTTAGTTAAAATCAATATAAATATCGAAGTCAATTCAAAAGTATGTTAATTTTTTGAAACAGAATGTCAACCAAACCTACATTGTGATTTTCTAACTACATTCTATAAGTAATATAAGATTTCAAGGACAAATTGATATCCTAAACTGGACAGATGAATTAGGAGAAGCCAAGAGACAGTAAGAAGGTTCTATTGATTCAGGAGGTACAGAGATCAAAAAGGAGAACGTCTCAGCAATTATAGTAACAGTTCTTGAACATCATCATAAATTCCTCTTTTTATACTACATCTATTATCCGTTTTCATCACATGGGACAGTGCGGGAGTGAAATACGTACTCCATATAGTTCCATGAACTGTCAATCCGGAACAATATACGGTTGACAAAAAAAAACTCGGGGTACTTTGGGAGTTTTTGACAATTAATCAACATGATACACTTTAGCACTTTACACTTTGGCACAACGTGTTGCTGCACGGCAAACAAACTGGTATTGATGATAATAAAATAACAATCTTATTATCGACCGAGCTTTACAATAGAATTAATTACTTGGCGAATATTATTTATCTTGGTTTTATAATATATATTAGTAGTAGAGCAGCGAATAGTATTTTTATTATTTCTGTGTGGTTCGAATGAATTATTTTAGTTATGCCAACACACCACATATTTAAATTAATTAGAGAACGTCTTCTTGACGGTTTCAGTAAAGTGTTATATTATGTACTTGAAGACTGCGTACTATGCTTTAGCTCAGTCTTTCCCAAAGTGGGCGATAACGCCCCCTTGTGGGCGCTGGAACCCTAGAGGGGGGCGGTGAGGGATCGAGAAAGATTTGGGGGGCGCTGGTGTCATTTAGGGGGGCGATAGATGATTTGTAACTTTATCTTATTCATATTTGAAAATTCACTAAAAATAATATCCTTCTACTACACTACATCCATTTATTAATGTTTTTAAATTTTAAATAAATGTAAAATGAAAAATACATGGTTACCGAAACACATCCCTTCTAGGTGCAGTTTTCCACAAGTCGCAAATTCGTATCTTTGCCCGTATCAATTTATTTTTCATCTATATTTAATACAAAGAATACGCTTTCAATAATTATACAAGTTTATAATTATTTTTAAACCATTAATATTCTAGTTTATTGTATGAATAAAACTTTACAATGTATTAAATGAACCTTATAATATATAATTAAAATGGTACGAGCTCGAGATGAAGCGACGTTAGATATCGCAAAATGTCTTTGCGTCAGAAATTCAGGGCACACTGCTTTGTCGTTATGCATCTTTAAAGGAGGAAAGTAAAAACTATTTTCACCAGCAGCTGATCAGTCAGAGTCAGCATCCGTGCGGGCTTCCTCCCGACCCACCATCTAAACTCGGACTTACCCTAATAACTTTTGACGAAACTCGTGATTGCCTTTGACGTATAAAGAACGGAAAAATGGTAGGACCTGACGATATTCGGATAGAAGCTTGAATATCGCTTATCTCTGTTGGTGTGCTCATGCTTACTGACCCTTTTCAACCATATTTTGAACACTGGAAAGATGCCTAAGCAGTGGCGACATAGTTTTATTAAACCTATTTACAAGGGAAAAGGCAGTGTTCAAGACTGTGGTAATTATAGGGGCGTTAAGCTTATAAGTCATGAGCCATGAAGATCTTCGAGCGCATGAGCGACCTCAGGCTCCGCCAAAAGTGCACTGTCTCTGAGTCTCAATGTCGATTTCAGCCAAGATCGAGTACTATAGACGCCATTTTTGTCTTCAGAACTCTGATGGAAGTATACAGAAAAAAAGAGCTCTGCGCGTAACCTTTTTATATTTGCAGTAGGCCTTTGGCTGTGTACCTCGTCAGTGTATCTGGTAGACATGGTGATTTCAAGAAATTTATCCATCCTTATATTTAGACTATCAGGGACACCAAACCCTTCCAGATAACAGTAGTGGTTTACCAGGGCTCAGCCCTTGGTCCGTTCTTATTCTCTCTCGGCTCACATCCAAGACCAGTCTCCATGGATGATGATGTATGCCAATGAAATAGCACTTATTGATGAGAATCCACTAATGGCCTATTTTTTATACAATTTTAGTTATTGCTTGACTACATTCCACCTGATGGAAAGTGGAAATGTAGTCAAAGATGGTAAGGCGCATTAACTTAGCAACCTATTCACTCTACTCTAGTAGACACCCACATTATATTCGGACGGAAATACCGACGCAGGCAAGTTGTTCCATTCCTTCGCTGTACGAACTAGAAAAGACGAAGTAAAGCGGTTTGTTCGGGCAGAAGGAATGTCCACATAGTAGGGATGGATACCCACCGAGCGTCGGAACGTCCGGTGATGAAGGAAGGAAGGGGGATAGGGAAATTAGGGAAAATTAGGTACACTCACGACCGAATTTGTGCTTTGTATAGTACAAGTAGCGGTCCCGGTGTAAAGTACTGTCGGACCTTCGCAAGAATGGCAAGCTTTCCTGATGCTGCTTTTGCTCTGGACTCAATGAACCGACCAAAGTTGAAGTTCTCCAAGCCTAACAACTGAAGCCGGTCACTATATTCCAAGGATACATTCTGAAAAGTAGGAGCCAACGTGAAAGGGCTCCTTATAGCGGTGAACAGACACGTCTGCGTTTTTTTATCATTCAAACGTTGCACCATGGCTTCTTTTTCAGACTGTACTTAATCTCTACTAGTTCGAGAACTGGGCAGATATCTTTCTACAACTGTGCTCTCATCTGATACCCATACCTATAGATACCGGACTTCAGCTGATCATTAATGTACAGCAGATAAAGGGTTGCAGAAAGAACGGACCGAACGCAGCTGGAGCGTAAGTTAAAACTATGGAAGGGTACGCTTGAGAACGGTGGTCTTAAACTAAATATATCGAAGACCGAGTACAACGCTTGCAGGAGCCCAGACTCGAATGCTATCCATATAGGTCCTGAGCCAGCCGTTAAGTTGGAAAAGTTCAGGTAACCTGGATCTGTTATGCACGAGCCTGGAGGCATTGATTACGATTCCCAAAGCCGGATAAGCTCTACCTGAACTGGTGTAGTCTGTAATCGCAGAATATCGACTAAAATCAAGGGGCTGATAAGAAGGAGCGTCATCTGACCGGTTCTTATATACGGCAGCAAATGTTTGCCTGTACTATCTCGGCACACCCAGGAAATTCAAGTCACGGAAATGACTGACTGAATGACGAGGGAGGAAATGATGCTGAATTGGATGTGCGGCGTTACGCGGTCTGACCACATACGTAAAACATTCATTTGAAGTAGTCCAAGATCGACGCCTGAGATGGTATGGGCACGTTGCGCGCCCGTCTATGAAATATGTCGAATGGAAAAGCCTTGATATATCTGTTCCTGGAGTGAGATCTCCCGGACGTACAAGAAAGCGCTGGATGGATGTCGAAGACCGTGCAAAGTGGAGTAGGTTGATCAGGAATACAGACCTTGATATACGTCAGGATGAAAACCAGGAAGATGAAAAACAAAACTTTTAACTGTGAAAAGTGGTATTACTATTGATCAATGTTAACTGTTGTTATTTTTTTAATAAAAGATGCTTTTTATTATGAAAAATTGTATTACTATTGCCCAATATTAAATGTAATTTTTTAATCAAAAATACTTTTAATATTGTAAGGTTCCATTATTACATACAACATTATTAATTACAACATACAGACACACACCGTCTATACCGGTATAGACGAGGTCCCAACTGAGTAAGTGCTCCGTTGCTCCGGCGTTCTGCCGTCGGAGGACGCTAGTGTCCAAATGTCCTTAGCTTCCCTCCTGACTAACGACGCCCCGAGCCAAGGTCCGTGTCTCAATCTGAGACGCCCTCGGGACGTCGTTCCCCATGGGGGCCCATCTGGCATCTTGGAAACAACTGCTTTTATTTCAACCAAACATATCTAAGAACCACTCTCTGCCCGTCCCGCAAGCTAAAGCGTAGAGATAAAGATAGGTCTCATATTTGAATAGATAGAAATTCTTGAATAGATAGAAATTCTTGAATAGATAGAAATTCTCAGATAGAAATCATATTTGAATTCAATCGTCTCTGCGTCGAGAGACCGCTAAGTAAATAAAACCAAGAGTAATCTAAAATACAAATATGTCGCTCGGTAACAAAATAAGCAAATAGTTAAACAATTGAACATAAATCTTAATTTCTTTTCTCAGAAAACATCTAAACGTCACACAAACCTTAACGTCGTATATTCTTTTATTTTCACCAAACATAGCTATTTTTTATATTTTTTTTTTATTTTATTTTTTTATTTTTTTTTTTATTTTTTTTTTGTTTGTCTATACTGTTAGCCCTGTTGGCTATTACAGCGTCACCGGGGGAGCGGGTGGGTCTGGAGACCCGGAGACCCACCCTTAACAAGGGGGGGCCAGATGGGCCCCCATGGGGAACGACGTCCCGAGGGCGTCTCAGATTGAGACACGGACCTCGGCTCGGGGCGTCGTTAGTCAGGAGGGAAGCTAAGGACATTTGGACACTAGCGTCCTCCGACGGCAGAACGCCGGAGCAACGGAGCACTTACTCAGTTGGGACCTCGTCTATACCGGTATAGACGGTGGGTGTCTGTATGTTGTGTGGTGTCAATTATGCCTACGCGTACACGTTATTACCTACTGTGAACGCGTCGTCGGGGTCAACGAGTACCGACTTGGGTTTTCTTTTTCTGACTAAAGTAGTCTTACGTGGTCTATATTCTGCGGCGTCAGCCACCAGTGGGTTCGGGTGTCGCTCAGCACGTTCAAAGTACTTTTGGGAAAGCCCCTTGAAGTACTGAGCGATGGTCGGAAGGTCTAAATCTCTATGGAGATCGATGTTGCGTACGAACCAGGGCGCCCCGGTTGCAATCCGTGTAAACCTGTTCTGAATCACCTGAAGGGGTTTCAGATTAGCGTGCGCAAAAGCGGGACTCGCATAGGACATGACGGAACGTATGCAAGCTTTGTAAAGTGTCACCTTATTGCGAAGGGACATTTTACTCCGCTTGCCTAACAGCGGATATAAACGACCTAATATGTAGGCAACTCTGCTACGAACGGTCCTAATATGCGCAGTGAAAACTAACTTTTATCTAACGTTACTCCTAGGTATTTTGCCTCGTCTTTCCAAGGTATCGGTTTATCAAAGAGTTTGATTCGCGGGAGGATCCTTGGGGGGCCCCGTTCGAAGAGCACCGAAACGCTCTTCTCAGGGTTTACCTCGATCCGCTATTTCCGCAGCCAACTCTCGAGGGAGTCGACTGCGGATTGGAGACGTTGGTATATCTCCCAGTGATCCTTAGAGGACGTGTAAAGCGCGGTATCGTCCGCGTACATGGCAAGGTGCACTTTAGATCGCGGCCTAATAATATCGCTAGCGTAGATGGAGTAGAGGATGGGCGAGAGAACTGAACCCTGGGGGACACCCGCCCTGATGGGGCGGGGGGTTGACAAAACGCCTTCCACTCTGTAGCGAAAGCAGCGATTCGACAGGTAGTCCCGTATGATGAGTACGAGTCTGTCCGACACCTTGAACTGGTATAGCTTGTACACCAGTCCATTGTGCCAGACCCTGTCGAACCCCTTAGCTACATCGAGGAAGAGCGCTCCTGTCCTATGCTTCTTGGCCCTCACAGTGGCCCCTATAAGTATGTGCTCCGTGAGGCGTTGCACCTGATGGGAACATGAATGGTTGGCTCTAAAGCCGAACTGCTCATTTGGGATGATTTTGAGTCTCTCGACTTCCGATCTAAGTCTACAGAGGAAAAACATAGCTAAGAACTAACTCTTTAGACGACACACCAAAATCTGTTCATTAATTGTAGAGCAAATTTTTCACAAACAGACACACATATTCATAAATGCACACGTTACAACACCCTTCCTCATTATTAGATCACTAATTTAAAAAAACAACGTTATTAAAGTCTTTATTAGCTTTTATTTAAAAATAATATAAAAAATAAACAATCTTGCACGGTAATTAATTATATTACCAACATTTGTTACAATGTTGTTTAATAAAATCTTTATGTTTGAATATGGAGGTAAACTTGTATATGTCGGTAAAATTCTTGGTTCGAACGTAGACAAGTCCTACACCACGCAAGTAGAACCTCTGTGTGGTTGATTCAAGAAAGGCGAGACCGGCGCCGCGGTCACGACTTGAATGAGTCCGAGAGCCTGCATCATTATACAATTATTATTATTTAATAAAACCACCGTTTTAGCCATGGTATATTTCTTTATTGTATTTTTTTTGTGATTTATACTCGTTTCATTTACACTAATCCAATTGTACTATTTTCATAAGAATCTGTCAATCCATATATCCTTTTATAACTCAAAAACAGCATGACCAATCTTAGTGAAAATTTTAGAATATATTATTCCACAAGATAAGTATGGATTTATTCTAAAGTAAACATATTCTCATGTGCATATTTTCTGTTTTTGTCATAAGATAAGAAAATGCATTATATTTTCTATGAAATATAAAATCTTACCATTACTAGCTGCATAAAACTGGTCCTTAGTTAGATGCTTTTGGTCGTCGGTCAGTAACTTGAGGTCGATTACATTAAGCACAAAAGAATTCTGAGAGCTGTTATCGTCATAACTCCAATGGACTGCCTGATATTAGAATATTCATATCATAATAATATACACATGTATAATTGACTGATGAAGTAAGTACGTCTACAAGGAGTACATTAGGGAAAAAAGATTAGGAGCGCGGTGTTAAGGAGGTAATAAGGAGGATTGGGTCACATTACTAGACGAGTCATTAAATATAAATGAGACAGATATGAGAAGAAGTGAATGGAGGAAGAAACAAGTTGTATCAACCTAACCAGATCAAGAGGAGGGAAACGATAAATTCAAACAGAAACTTGACTCTACCTACCATTTATTTATTTTCGACTTACTTTGCCAGAGTTTCCTTCTGTCAGCTGAGTTCTGTCGAGGTCATCATCAAAATCTAAACATACTGGTCGAACGGACAGATGGAATATAAATGGCCTTTCCACGATCACTATAGCGATGTCATTCTCGTTGCTCTTAATAATGTATCGATAGTTGGTTGGTATTTTGATATCAACGACCTTGAAATTGGTTAAGGATTAGAAAAATAATAGTATCTAAATAAATCATTATTTAATTTTAGCGTGTTTGTTTCTGTATAGCTTTCTCTCCTTATCTGTGTGTGAGTGTGTAATGTATACTTACATCAGACCATTGGCTGTTAACGTCTCGAGAATCATTATATTCACTATACATTTTGTTCACTGCCACCATATAATTGCTTGCGGGTAGGAGCTTGCCTTTAACGTTAGTGAAGCATCTTGCAACTAATAGTTTCAAGCAACATAACATCACCAAATTACTTTGATCCTTAACGATCATATTAGAACAATTAATGTAAGTAGTCATCTTAGACATATAGACTTCTTATTGGTAAACGATATTAATTGTATAATGTTGTGATTTAACTCAGAATAAGCGATTTAAACTTATGTTAATCGGTAACGATTATATTTACAAATGGTTCGGTCCATCGTAATGATATTGATAATGGTATTTCTGACAATGGTGTGAAAAACTAAATGAATGCTAATGAATTTAGCAGAATACTCACCAGATATAATTTTACTGGCAGTAATAAGAGATCCGCTACATCGGTTATAGTATTGATCTGATACCCTTTTGTCGTATATAACGGCGTGCCAGGGAAGCTCTAAGTGGTTTGTAGATGAACCCTCGAGTTTCCGATGTTGTGTTATTAGACCACATGCTGGAACATTGCAAGATCATTTTATAATTTAGAGATTCCAAGAAGAAGAAGGATAGACATTATGCTTATAACATTTAAGCGAAGTTTCATAACATTTGAAATAAAAATGTGCTAAGTAAGTAAGAACTCCTGTTGAGATGAGGATGATTATTGACTACAATTATTTATGTTAGTTAATGTTATAATACTGTTATTAACAATTATTATTTAAACCTGGTTTACAAATCGGATTGTAGTCCCAAATCCCATCTTTGCAGTGCATTTCAGACAACGCCCTTAGGGAGAAATAAGCTGGGAATCTACATATAGGTCTAACTACGGTTCCTGATGGTACCAAATACGGGCATTCTTCAGAACCTTCAAGTGATCCTAGGACCCAGACGCAGCGGTACTCTACACTCAGCTCATCCTTGAGTGTACAGACACCTGGAAATATATAAGAGTAAATATTTTTTTTTTTTTTTGTAATGTATTCGTTTTTCCTTTATAAATCATCTAATATACCCGAATCAGGAACACATGCTGGCATTGTTGCTGACCAAAATCCATTGTTGCACAAGATGCTGTTGGTAGCGTTGCCATTTAGGTATCCGATGTCACATGTTACATCCAACTTGACATATTGATAACTATCCCCTGGCATAGCGAAAGGGTAATCGCTGACTGTATATCTTCCGTGTTCGGGATATGGCGGCAGAAAACAAATATTAGGCTCTTTTTCACGAGTTCTGGGAATTAAGTTTATAAATACTGTTAATTCAATACTTTATAACTCTAAATACACATACACAATACAATACAAAACACAGGGAAATAGTCTAGAAATGTTGTTTAAAATCTTTTAGATTTGCTAATAGAAATCCATTACGAAATCTAGGTATCTAATAATTTATTAATTATAATTTCAATTATTTTCAGAAATAATTAATGGAAAATATTATGAAACAGTTTTGGCAACAATAAACATTTTTTTTAAACATTTATTGTAGTACTTACGAACTCGCGATTTTTTCATCTTCAACAGCGGCAAAAGTTAACGACGAAACTGAAAAGGTGATATAAAATATTTGTAATAAATAATTATGTAAATTATTATATAACAATATATTAGTTTTACGGGCGACCGAGACCGATAACATTTTTTGTGACCGCTAACACCTATTTTGACCTATCTGCACACAAATAGAACACTTAAGTAAAATAGGTATTTTTTATCAATATGGAACGTATATTGATATTTTCCCTACGTATGCATGCTAAAATGCCTTTACTTATTCGTTATTTTTCATTGATTAATTAAAAGTTTGTGTCCGTGAGCTACACATTCGAATCGTAACACACTTATATACCTCGAACGTTATGTTCAGGCATTTTACTTGGGTCAAAGGTATAGACTATAGACCATAAGTTGGTGAGGATATTATTGCTTTAACAACATAAGATTAAATGTATTGAAATCATTCTAAAAAAACGGTTTTCCATAATTATTTATATAAAAGAGAATATAACTTGACCAGTCACTTCTAAGAGAACAATAATAAACCTTTTATTAATAGGCACATTTTTATTAATAATATAATTTGGTAGGTTGTTAACATTTGTTATATCTGTACACAATTAATTAAAAAGATGTACTTCGAACTTACACTGTATAAACATCTTTATAAACTTAGCTCCTTTTACGAATACCTAGCTACTTATACGAATTGAATCCATTTGTATCCGCTGACTTCGGAGGTCAGAACTGTCGTAAAAGGTCCTTGTGTATTAGTTTGGTAAACCTTGCCACAAGAATAGCAGCTCAACCGTCATGACCAGTATCTTAGTAGGGTTGAGATGCTATATACATATTATTAGAGGCGAGGGAAGTACTGGTCTTTGCCAAGCAGCCATCGTCATAGCTCATCGCTCTTATCATTGAAACGAAGATTAAAACTTTGCTATCTCTCACAATTATAAAAGTTTATATTTATAATAGTTACATATAGTATATATATATTTATTTAAATTTTTCAATAAATTCTATAATTATACTTTACGTTTTCTAAAAATATTATATTTTTATACATTCTGTATTTGTTTCTTAATAAATTTGTAAAATTTACATTATTTATATATTATGTTCTTCGCGAATTTTAATATGTTACGTATATAGGTAGTATGTATTATTTCTGGTCATTAAAATCGATCGCTTCACTCTCATGGGTACCTAACTAGTAAAAATCTCTTTTAAGAAATAAACTCTTGAAAAGTTTTTTTTACCGTTTTTTTACATTTTTTATTCATTAAATCCATTACTAAGCAAATACATAATTATTAATTTGATACATAATAATTATGAATATCTATAATTAAATATTTAGTTAACCTAAAAGGAATTTGATAACTGATATTATTAGTAGCATTTTTTATAGTCAGTTGCTTATTGAGACAGATTCGAATGGACCTTTAACCCTAACGTAATTTTGTATTTCTACGTGAAAATTATAGAATATACCGGATGAAAAAATGTTTTAAATATATAAAGTTCTACAATAAGCTGTATCATAAAAATAAAATATAAAGTATCAAAAACTACTTACCAATAAATACAAATATCAATAATGCAATCATTTTGACAACAGGACCGTCGACTTGTTTGATTTGAAATGAACTTAGATTTCAGAACCGCAGACCACATGTCACATATACATATATAGATCTATTAAATCCCGCGCAACTTAGAAGTGTTGCCAGATTACAAATAGCGATTTAAATTAAAGCTGGAACTTAAATGTAAATAAATTTAAATTCCAATTAAACTTATTTATTCATAGCGACATTTTCCAATTTTACAAGTTAAAGAAATTCTCTAATAAATGATTAATAACCTATAGTAATGAAGCCAGTTTAATGACATTTCTTATTACACATGACACTACACTATGTTTATACCAAATGTTTTTGAAACTCTAACGAGGAAATCTTCTCTTTAATGTAAAATAACATTGTCTTGTCCAATTTCAGAGAATGCATTCGTATTCTAAAATTTAAAGATCTCTAGACTAATACCTATTCATCATCCGATACGTTTACAAATATAAACGAAACAAGCAATTATATAGACAGTAATACAAAATAAAAATGATGCATATGTCACAATGATAACAACAGGGTCAAAAGGCTGGAATAATATGCCGAAGAAACACTATTGTCGTAAACAAAATCATGATAATAACGCCAATGAATTATTCCGATATTTTTTACTCCAATATACCGGGTTATTTGTAATAAGTTAACCACCTCTTGCAGGCAGCCTCTCTACATCAATCCCAATAACATTAGTTCTACAACTTTTTACAAATCTTGATAAACAACACAAATAAATATATTTTTTAGAAAAAAAATTTTTGCTCCCTCTTTTGCATATTACTCTGTATTTTGTAAGAAGTACTTAAAAGGTCAACGTTCGGGCGCCATACCCATGCTCAGAGGTAATGCCAGTTCAGAGACAACAAATAAATTTTGTATGGGAAATTAAAAAAAATAATAATTTAAAAAAATCGTACAACAAATGTTGTTGGGATTGGTGTATAGAGGCTGGCTGCAAGAGGTCGTGAACTAATTACAAATAACTCTGTATACCAATATATATCATATCAGTTATAGATTATACTACATAATACTATTAGCAGGTCGTTTCTATGTAGCTAATTAAAATAATCTGACAATAAAGAAAGATAAGGAAGAAAATAAACTATATCCATATAGATATATGTGCTCTGTGGTTAATATCGTCTTTATCGCGAATCAAATCGAAACAATATATGTATTGATATTTGATATCGAATTTCAAAACTATATATTTTTCAAAAGTACATTTATTTGAATCGCAACTATATCAAGTTTCAAAATCCAGATTTCATACCACATCATTAATTTTTTTTTACATTTTGTGTCAAATAGAAAAGAGAATTAAAGGAAAATTAATTATAATAATATTTTATTATGACAGACAGAAGAAGCTTTTTAGCATTCCATGGATTCACCGTGCAGGTGCCGGGCCCATCGCGTTGCAAGGAGAGGAGTGCAAGCAATGCCTAGGACTTGCGACCCAGGAGTAGGTTTAAGGGGCCCCCTTTATTATGCGCAAAAACGCTCACCTTCACCCTCCACACTCCTCTCCCTACCTAACCAAATTTGGAAAGAACCTACTAATGCCGCCTTTGAAATACTTTCTCGAAATGAACCGATGCTTGTTCTAGAAAGGTCAAGGTTTTTAAGTAGGCTATAGAGAGATTTTGCTGTTAAACTTCTCGCTCCCACTTCTCCGCGTACAAACTAACTATAAAATTATTCCTGATCAGTTCGTTGGTCACTTCGTAATACTTATTGAGCTTGAATGTGTGATCCCTTGGGATGTTTGTTTCCCAAGGAACAGAAAGCTCCACAAGTACCACGCGCCTCAGATGTTTCGAATACAGGAATAAGTCCGGTCTGGATGACAAAACACCAACATCCTCAGGGATTTTGTAATGCTTTTCATACGTGTCCATCATGAGAGTCCAATCAGGAGCCGCGCCTAAAATTGAATAAGGCTTCGCTTTTGATTTTTTGGAGGAGTCATCTTTTACAAATTCTACAGATCGTTTGGTGGTTGTTATACCCTTCCGCGCTCTTGCTACTGAAAGACTAACCGCTTTCCGTATAATTTCTAATACCTTATCGTGGCGACGCGAGTATTGACCTTTATCTAGAAATACCCTACACCTTACTAATAGGTGTTTCGCGGTTCCTATTGCCTCCCCACAGATATTGCAAGAGTTTTCGGTGGACTTTGCCCCATCTTAATAAATTACTTTAATCTGGGAGAGTCATTTGGAATACATTAAGATAGAATTTTAATAATGCTGGGGACCAATCATAAATTAAGGTGCCACTTCAAAGCTAGTGGAATACAAATCTCCTATGGTCACCCATTCGTTTTGAATTTCTAGGCTCATCGCGTGGAGTCGGTAGTTATCGTTTTCGTCTTGTCGAATAAAAGATTTTGTTATGTCTTGTCTGTAAATCCAAGCTTTTTTGACGTTACTTATTGGTTGGTTGTCTATCTTTTTGAGATCATTTAAAAAGCTATCGACTATTACATCCAACGTTGGAGTACGGCCTTGGTAATCGATTATTTTACCTAAAAATTTAAACGGAGCTGCTTCCGTAGCCGTACTAACGCACTGACCGCCTATTATAAGACCCGGATCGTAAGAGGTATATTTGGTATTCTGTCTACCCAGACACAGACTTAATCATTTACTTGGTTTTGTCCTCAATCCGCCCGTCCAAGTACAGAAATCCTCAACTGCATTTAAAAGTACCTGACATTGTTTCGGATTACGTGTCAGTATCGCGAGATCATCTGCAAAAGCTAGTATGGATTCTGTGTATTTGTTGTTGAACTTAAACCGATAACCCCACTTTTTTTCATTTCTAATTAATTTGTCTATTAAAATATTAATAACTATTATATTGTATTGAATTTAATGTATTAAATATTTTTAATTTTACACTAATTAAATTATTTAAACTAAATAAATAACACAAAAAATACATTAATAATTTTAAAAAGGATAGAAATAAGATTTGATATTGTAATTTCGTTATTTGCCTTGGTAACTTATTTGCATTTAGAATTCTTCCTTTATTTAGCGGTCCTCGACGCAACGACTTCAATAAGTACAATTTAATATTATTTTTATCCTTTTTAGACGTCTTTTTGAATCGAAAGTTTTTTAAAAAATCCTTTTTTTTCGGCTTTTAAAATTATTTGAATTTTTCCATGTTGTACTAAATGAAACTACCAACACACTAATTTCCCTTGGTTACTATTAATATTGTATAAGAACTTTTCACCAGAACCAATAAAATCTCCATATCTTAAAGTCGGCTGCTTCTATTTCGACCAAATATAGTTAAGAACCATCTCCACGAATCAATTTTTTTGATTTAAAAAAGCTGCATTCAAATCCGTCCACGCCTTTGGAAGCTACGTTGCCACAGATAGACACACAGATACACACATACACTGATACTTAGGTGAAACTTATACACCCGTCTCTTTGGGTCGGGGTTTAAAAAGATACAAGAGTAGGCAAGTAAAAATAATTATTTTAAAGAATTTTATTCCTAGTTGACAACGCGACGGCCGACATAGAAAACGATATTATATCCGATTTGATACGAAACTCTTCGGCGATACTGATTCGTGAAACGTATTCTCATGCAAATTTAACAGATACAGCAAAATAGTGTTTTAGAAAACGATACTATATCCGATTGGATACGAAACGCTTCGGCGATACTGATTTCTGAATTGTATTCTGATACGATATTTGACAGCAATATAGTGTTTTGGAAAATATATATAGTTTCATCGGAAACCGATATCGGACTATCGATTAAGCTACGATATATTGCTTTAATAATTATATACGATTCGTATTGCCCATCTCATTCATTACAAATCAAACCAGTCGACGGTCCTGTTGTTTAAGATGATTTCATCATTGATATTTGTATTTATTGGTGAGTATTTTTCATATTTTATTCTCAATGTCTAATTGTATTCATGGGGACAATATAGAAGAACGATAAATATTTAAAGATAGTAACTAACACTGACAAAACACTCGTTTTCAAGATAATTATTTGTTTATTTGTTCACGGAACCTATTTGAGGAATTTAAATTAAATTGAATGCTGCTCTAGCTTATTGTAGAACTTAACATATTATACAACATTTGTTTCTACCGGCATATTATACTATTTTCATTGCAAAACACAAAAAAATACTGGGGTCTTACTAACAATAATACTATAATAATATATCGATTAATAGCTCATTACTTGAGACGGGGAGAAGAACTTAATGGCAACAGTAAGTTACGTGAGCATTATTGTATCTTACGTATTGTTTATGCAGTAATATTTATAGTTAGTTGGTTGTTTCCTTTTTTATTAAACGGTTTATAGTAACATATCAATAGTTTCTTAAAATTTTAATACAAACAAACTAAGACCTAATGAAAATATCTTTTTAATAAGAATCATTTTTGTCTACGTGGTTCATACGATGGCGATGGTTTACGAAGTTTTCGAAGCTAATGAATGAGGACTTAGGTCATACGGTCAGATATGGTTATTTCGTTATTAGCCGTGATAGTTTACTTGCATTATGATTTCTTCCTTTATTTAGCGGTCCTCTAACGCAACAACTTTAATAAGCCCATAATAACTATTATTAATTATCATTTTTATAGGTCTTATTATGAGGCGTTTTTAAATGTTATTTTTTCTATTTTTTTGCTTTTTAAAGTTATGTGACGGGTTTCTATATTGAAATAAATGAACCTACGAACGCACTAATTTTCTCTTGTTTAGGTTTTTACTATTAATATTGCCTAAATATTATTCACCAGCACCAATAAAAGCTCAATATCTTGGAGAGGATTACTTCTATTCCGATGAAACATAGCTTAGAACCATGTCGACAAATCAAATCCGTCGACTCGTTTGACTGCTATGATGGCACAGACAGACGCACAAATACACAGGTCAAACTTATAACACCCCTCTCTTTGGGTCGGGGGTTAAAACTATTTAATAATGTTACATAAGACTTTACATAACTTTTTTACGAATTATTTATTTATTTATTACGATTTATTTATTTAACCTTTTCAGTTTTTTCGTCAACCATTGCCAATATTGAAGACGAAAAACACGAGATTTCGTAAGTACTGGAATAAATGTAGGTATTTACAAAAATACTAAATTAATACTTACTTATTCTTATCTATCTTAGTCATTCTTACTATTTTCTAATTATTATTATTTTCTTTTGCAAGGCTACTATTGTTTGCACAAATTTTCTAGATCGTCTCCCACTATGTGTTTATTTGGAAAAACATAATATTATCTATATATATACGTAAAGCAAAAACTTTAGATCCCTTTTTGCGAAAATTGTGCGGGGGAAGGAGTATGAAATTTGGCATACTTATAGTTTATGTGTAAGAAGTTCAGAACGCTAATATTTTTCAATAGTAATGCACTTTTAATACATTAAATCAATTATAAAAACATTACACACCCTGCGATGCGAAACATTACACACACTACTTCGTTGGTAACGTAAACGTTGACATGTTCAATGTATATTTGTCTGATGTCAAATAGTCGCACAGAGTTGAAAGTCACTTGACGAATTAGAATAAAAATAAAAAATAAATATGCATAGAGGTTTTAATCCAAACTTTCATAAATATTAACACTTTAGATTACGGTCGAATTTAGGCCGTTGGGCGATCACTAGTTAATATAAATGTATATTTATTATAAAAAATAAATATGCATAGAGGTTTTAATCCAAACTTTCATAAATATTAACACTTTAGATTACGGTCGAATTTAGGCCGTTGGGCGATCACTAGTTAATATAAATGTATATTTATTCTTTATCCTTATTTCACAGAGGTCGTGATAAGCAAGCTAAATATTGCTTTCTACCGCCATACCCCGAACACGGAAGATATACAGTCAGCAATTACCCTTTCGCTACGCCAGGGGATAGTTATCAATATGTTAAGTTGGATGTAACATGTGACATCGGATACCTAAAAAGAAACGCTACCAACAGCATCTTGTGCATCAATGGATTTTGGTCAGCAGCAATGCCATCATGTGTTCTTGATTCTGGTATTTTGGATAACTTATAAAAAAAACAATACATTACAAAACAAATAATTACGTTACGTTAGGTTACTCATATATTTTTTCAGATTTCTGTACACTCAAAGATGAACTGAGTGTAGAGTACCACTGTGTTTGGGTCTTAGGATCACTTAAGCTTTCTCAGCAATGCCCGTCGTTGGTGCCGTCAGGAACTTCAGTAAGGCCTATATGTAGATCCCCGGCCTATTTCTCTCTAAATGTGTTGACCGAAATGCACTGCAGAGATGGTATTTGGGACTATAACCCGATTTGTAAACCAGGTTTGACAAACATGTTAAATACTGTTGAACAGCATAACGACATCCAGTAATGTTAAAAATTTTAGTCAATGACCGTACTCTTATGGTCGAAGTTCTTACTCGTGAGCTATTGTTTTTTTGTATTTAGAAGTAATTTAATATCGTAATATGTTTTGTAACTTCACTCAAATGTAATAATGCAATGATCTTGCAATGTTTCAGCATGTGGTCTAATAACACAACATCTGAAGCTCGAGGGTTCATCTGACAACCACGTAGAGCTTCCATGGCACGCTGTCATATACATGAAGGCGAAGTCAGAGTCTTATTATTACAGATGTAGCGCGTCTCTTATCACTGCCAATAAAATTATAACTGGTGAGTATTCTGTTAAATTTACTAGCATGGTTTAATCAATAACAATACGATGGACCTAACTATTTCTATATATAATAATTATTGATTCACATAACTTTAAAGTGCCTTACTGAGTTAAAATACACCATACCACAAATAATTGGTTATAAATATAGTTTCTGCATTAGATTCATAAGAAAAAACAAAAAAAAAAAAAAAAATATGAAAATACTGCTGCGCTTAAGCTATTTAATATAAACTTTGGATATCTTTTTTTTAAGAAGCTAGATCCGAAATCAGATGCAATAATTTCTTACGTAGATTTTTATTTTTGAAAATATGTTTACTTTGATATTCAAGCTTACAACTGTTTTAATAAAACACTATTGTAAAAATGGACATGTACATACGATGACTTTTATACTAATTATTATAATATGATGTTGAGGATTGGAGTTATTGGCTTATGTTATGTTCCTTCAAACCATTAGCTGCTGTGTGCTTCTATAACTTGAAAGGGATGACCCGACCGGCAAGTGGTTTTATGGTGGCAGTAAACAAGATGTATGAGGATTATAATGATTCTCGAGACATAAACAGTCAAATGTCTAATGTAAGTACACAATACATACAATACATACAATACATACAGAGAGCTAAGGAGAAAAAGGCACACACATTCAGAAACAAAACTGAAAATAAAAATTGATAACTTTTTAGCTAGTTTTATTTTCTAATTCTTAATAAATTGCTAGGTCTTGGATATCAAAATATCATCGAGCTATATAGGCGAGCCAACTTACTTCACGAGCTACATCGCGATGGCGGTAGTGGAAAAACCATTTATTTTCCATCTATCCGTTCGACCTGTATGTTTAGATTTTGATAGAAACCTTGATAAAACTCAGCTGACAGAAGGAAACTTTGGCAAAGTAAGTCGAAATTAAATTAATGATAGAGTTTAAGTTTTTCCCTGCTACTATCACGCAACATGTTTCTACCATTCACTTCTATTTTTGATCCTTTTTAGTTTTACTTCTTTCATACTCACTTCATCATTCACACAGTCCATCCATCTCTCTTACTCTATCTTATCTATCTTCACATATATGGCTTGTACCAGTAATGTGACTCACAACCCTCTTCATACTACTTCAACATCGCGCTTCTGAACTCTTCTTTCCCTATAATACTTATTTATCTCGTAGACGTATTTCCCTAATATACTTATATCGTAGACGTATTTCCCTAATATACTTATTTATCTCGTAGACGTATTTCCCTAATATACTTATTTATCTCGTAGACGTATTTGCTTCATCAGGTTTCACACAATATTATATTTATATTTGTGTACATTATTGTGATTTAAATATTCTAATACCAGATGGCTCGTTGGAGTAAAGACGATAACAAAGCTTACACGAGTGGCGTGCTGAATGCAGACGACTTACAATACATAAACATTCAAGACTGTTACGTGATGTTGCCATCTGCTTTCCGTACATACATAAGTACAGATAAATTCTGTGCGGGACATAATAACGGTGAGGTTTATTTTTTGTAGAAAATATAATGCATTTTCTTATTTATTTTGTGTAAAATACATGAAATATATACATGGTAGTTTATTGGATAGATGTCAAATATCTTAACAGACAAATTTACAAACATTATGAATATCTTCAAATTAGAATAAATCCATGCTTCTACCGCGTAATATTTTTAACGCGTCTTGCCGTTTTTGTTATTGAAGGACATACAAGATGACAGATTCATGAAAATGGTAACATTTAGATTAGTCAAACAAATATTTCTCAAAGAAAATAACAATGAGAAAGAGACCATTCCTGTTTCACATTTAAGGTGCTATGTAATAATATAATTGTGTATTAATTATAAATTATAATAAAATATTAATGTGTAATGATATAAATAATATTATTCTACAATTTTACACAGAAACATGGTTCCGTGCAAATTATGGTCCCGGTCAAGGCATCGCCTTTCTTGAGTCGACCACACAGAGGTTCTACCTGCGCGGTGTGGTATTTTACAAGTTCCGTACCAGCAAACATAGCGCCATATACGTTTATACTTCTATTCTTGAATACAAAGATTTTATACAACAATATTTATAACAAACATTAGTCATTTCATTAAATATTATTTGCATTTTTTTTATATTACTTTGCAATAAAAAATACTATAATAACAGTGTTTTTTTTATCCGCGACCTAAAAATGAGGAGGGAATTAATAAGTGTTAATTATATTATTATTATATTAAGTTATATAGACATATTATAATAATAATAATAATAATAATTTTTATTACGTTTCAATTACAATTATCATAAACACATCGAGGTTAAGGTCTCCTAGTAGGCATAAAGATACCCGTGTCAGGAGACCTAACTCTTCCAGAAACATTATTAAATTCAATAAATTATAACTGAATTACAATTTGAGATAAAGGTAAATTAATAAAAATAAATTAATTAAGCATTTTAAATAAAGGTTGCTAGTTAATAAATAGAATTAATTATAATTAAATAACAGTTGAAATCAATCTTAATTAGATAGCTTATTGATAAAATATGTTCAAAATAAATAACAATTTGCAATGAAAGTAGGTAATCAATTCATAAAATATAATAAAGTTAAATATTAATTTCCGATTAACGTAGCTAATTAATAAAATAAAATAAAATAAATTAACTTAAATAGCTATTTGAAATTAAGGTATACTAAAAATGAAATAAATTATTAAAACGTGTATGTGTGTGTGTTTCTCGTATGTGTATGTGTGCGTGTGTGTGAATGAGTGTGTGTGTATATGTGTGTCTCTGTGTGTGTGTTTTGGTTTTCGTTACAATATTACTCATACATTTTACCCTTAAGTATACCGTAGTAGACTTTCAGTATCCCCATAGTCAAGGGTCCTTAACCATTTAACCAACACGTCTTTACTGTCATATTTTTTTAAGTTGTAAATATTTGTAATTTTGTTTATTTTATTATAAAGCTGGGCTGATTGCACATCAAATTGTCTACTCTTATATACAGAATTGCTCCAAGGTACAGGGGCCACATTACACATTTCCCTACGTTTCCCAGAGAAGGGTGTAAAAGTTAACATTTGATGCAGCTTTAATATTACAGCAGTTATATAAAGTTTACGCATAGTCAAGATTTTACTCTCGTTATAAAGATCACATGTGGGATATCTATATGGTTTGAAAAACATTGATTTAAGCAAACTTCTTTGAGCCCTTTCGACTTCCAGAAATTTATGTTTGGTCGCACCGCCCCAAATTGGTATACAAAAGGTCATTACAGATTGTGCAAGCGCAGTATAAATTTGCTTAAGCAATGTTGTATTAGTTATATGTCTAAGTGTCTTAAAAATCCATGTAAGTTTACGGATTCTGTTTGACACATTTTCTATGTGTTGGTGCCAAGAAAGTCGTTGGTCTATTATAATTCCCAGATATTTAGTGAAGCTATTCTTTTCTAATTGTGGACAAGTGCAATTTGTGTAGGTGCTTTGGTTACAGCTATGAATTTTAAGTAAATAATCGTTTGGCGGTTGAGTGCTTATAGTCTTGGAGAAGCAAATGTAGCATGTCTTTTCAATGTTAAGTGTCAGAAGGTTGGCTCGAAGCCAAGAGCTTATCTCTGCCAACCCTTTTTCAGCTATAATTTGAACCGACTCCCAACACTTACCAGTGAAGACGACCACTGTGTCATCGGCGTAGGAGATGATTTTTCCGTCCACAAGGCAACTATTTGTAAGATCATTAATATAAATTAAAAATAGAGTAGGACCAAGCACGCTTCCCTGCGGCACTCCACATGATATCAAGGATTCCTTACTGACATGCTCACCAATTCTTACCTTTTGAGTTCGATTCTGCAGGTAGTCATCCAGCAGATCCAGCGATTTTCCCCTTATTCCCACACGTTCCAACTTGTTTACAAGAATGGGAAGAGAAACTGTATCAAATGCTTTTTTGAGGTCAAGAAAAGCTGCTATACATTTGTTACCTTTATCTACTTCGGTGGAAATGAATGATGTTAGGGTCAATACAGCGTCTTCAGTAGATTTTTCTTTTCTAAAACCAAATTGTGACTTTGAAATTAAGTTAAACTTATTCAAGTAGTTAGTTAGTCTTTTGTTAATTAATTTTTCTAATATTTTTGAGATGGCTGTCAGTACCGAAATAGGTCTGTAGTTATTAGGGTCAGTTCTCTCTCCACTCTTGTAAACAGGTGTTACAACAGATTTTTTAAGGGCCGACGGAAAAATACCCTGTTCAAAGCAGAGATTTGCCAGATGACTAATTGCAGGAGCAATATTAGGATTGCAGCGTTTTAAAATTGCAATAGGTATGCCATCGTATCCGGGTGCACTATCAGATTTTGAAGAAAGTATGATGGAGGCCACTTCTTGTTCATCTGTATTCAGCATTACAAAAGATGAAGAAAGGTTGGTAGATACGTTGGAATAACCATTGCATTTGGGCGTTGAAATTGGTGTGATATTAGAGGATAGTTTCTTACCGATGTTAATAAAGAATTCATTTGTATTATTTACTGACTCTTCAGAAGTTGGTTTACATTTAAGCAATTCAGTGTTATTTGATTTGTCAGGTTTGTAATGAGTAATTTTATTAATTGAGTTCCATAACTTCCTAGGATTATTTGAGGATTTTTCTAAGAGTTCTCGGTCATGTAAACGTTTAGATTTTTTAATTAGATTTTTAGTGAAATTGCGATATCTCCGATAAGCGATTCGCAAATCCTCATTGTCTTTGTCTAATCTTAGTTTCAGTTGCATTCTATTTCTATTACGTATGCAACGCAGAATACCCGGAGTTATCCATGGCTTGATGTTGCGTTGCCCTCTGGGGGTTAATTTTATTGTTTTACTTTCATCAATTGATTCGCTTATCATTCGTGTTAGGTTTTCAATAACACGAGAAGGGTTGTTGTAGAGAAGCAGTGAATGAAAATCCTTTTCCATTAATTTTGAAACAGCAGTATTATAGTCTATATTAACTTTTGCAGGCGTAACTTTAAATTTTATTGGGTCGTTAGAATACAATGACAGAAATATCGTGAAATGGTCAGTTATAGAAGTGTGTAAGACCGCAGTATATGCTGTGTTTATTTTTCTATTAATTTTTAACATAAAATGATCTAAACAGCTACACTCTCTTGTAGGTTTTAGAATACCCGGAAGGATGCCGTGAAAACTAAGCATATTGAGGTAATTTTGACGATTAATAATCTCGTGTGTTGACTCTTGTTCCCGAGTTATTATATTAATATTTATGTCACCTGTGATTATTATGGAACTAAATGATTTTATAGATTCAAGATGTGTATTTAAAGAGTTTAAAAAGTTTTATGCATTATTATTTGAAGGTGAACGATAAATTCCTAGTATTATAGTGTTATTAATTTTAATCTGTAAACAAGAGGCATGTTCTAATATAATTTCATTGCAGTTAGCATTTATATTATTTTTTACATATATAACGACCCCGTCGTTTTGATTTAAATTATTAGTAGTTGATATTCCATTATATCCATTTACGTAGGGAATAGGTTTAATTACGTTCAGTCGGCATTCCGTTAAAATTAATAGATCAGGTTCAATGCTTAATTCAGAAAGAGTTATAAGAAAGTCATTAAAATTGTTACTGTATATACTTCGGATATTCTGCGCTACAATACTAAGACTCATGTTTTCTGTTGGTAAATATCTGCTGAGGATTTGCGGGTCTCCCGTTATAGTTTGCGCAATTTCTGTTGAGTCAATTTCATTTAATATCCCAAGGTGACTAGACATTATTTGTAGAATGAGTAGAACAAGTAGTAGTCATTAGATGTTTATGAAGTCTCATAAAGTTTTTAGTAAGTAAATATATGGGAATTATAATTATGATGAAAATACCTTGACAGCGGAGCTCTAAAAAGGTGATAAATAACATGCAGATTAATAAAAGGCGCAGTATATTGTTAGTGTTGAGTGTGTGGTTAATAAATGAGTTGTGAATGAGAGTTTTTACTGAGTATAGTTTGTATAATGTGTATGTTGTGCGTGTTGATTGTAGTGTGTATAAAGTATGTGAAGGGTACGGTATAAGAGGAGACCAATGCTTGTTGCATTCCTTTAACATTTTACAAATTATTACATTATAGAGCATACATGTTTGGCATTGAATACAGGTACCAGAGGCACACGATACAACAGTTATTACACGGAACAGCTTCATACAATACAATAAAGACACAAAAATACAAATTGAAATGCAATCTACAAAAAATGCACAATTATTTTGTTTATCACCACTATGAACACATACTTTTGTAAATAATGCACTACGTGTATGCGCCAAGGATATAAAGATGCTCATAACATTTTTGGATATGTACATCAGTGAAAACTTATTATTAAATAACCAGTAGAACTTACTCAAGCAAAGACATCCAGCCCTCCAAGTTACGTATTGGTCGTTGTAACCATGGGCGCACAATAAAGATAGTCATTTAGAAAGGTGTTCAATTTGAGCTTCACTAGACACAATTATAACTTTAGAGTTATCATCCTTTCTGAGGTACACCTTATCATAACTCGTCCAGCAGTACTTGTATAGTTTTGTTTTTTTTAATTCCCTTGCAAGGTAGTATAGTCTGGATGCTAGTGGAGTCAGATGTTCAGAAACGAAAATGGGAGTATCACTGTTTTGTTGAAATCCTAGATGTTTGGAGCTAAGAGTTTCAGTCCTTTTCATATTGAAGGCTTTGCACATCTTTAGTATATTATTACGTAATATAGTTGACGAGACTTCAACTATAACTGTGGAGTTCTTAGATTTTTCATGTTTGTTCTTTATTCTATATAAATCCTTGATGTCCGTTGTTTTTATAGGACAGGCGACAGTTTTACCTAGATGAACAACCATGTTCATGAGGTTATCCTTGGACTCACTTTGTACATCCGGAACGTTTTTTATTTCTAGATTTACTTTCCGTTTGTCTCGTTGCAGGTCGACTATTTTATTTTCAAGCACTGTAATGTATTTCTTGTCTTCTAGGGCTTGTGCTTCGATTTTTTCTAATCTATTCTTAAACTGCTCGTACTGAGATGATAAAAAAGAAATAGCCTCCTCGATATTCTGGTTGGTTTGTTTTATTTCTGACAACATTTGTGAGTTATTTTTAATTTCGGTTAGATGTGAAGCCAACATGTTTGATATCATCGTTGAAATTTCACTTTTAAATTGCACGAAATTATCATCCTGCTTGCGTTTGGAACGTGACGTGATGTTTAAATTCTGAGTACTTTGTTTTAAGAGCACTTCTGTAACGTCCGTTTTTAAATTCGATTTGTCAATGGAACTTTCCATTGTAACTGCTAGGAGTAGTCAGTTAGAGCTTACCCGCAGCTATTAGTTAATTGGGGGCGGGGTAATTAGAGATGTTCTTAACCAACCACTTATGTAGAGGAGTTGCTCATTTGCAAAGGGTCGGGTTAGCGGGCCAAAAATTTATATACTTGACGAAAATTTGTATCTTGCTTAAGCAATTAATTGCTAAATTTATTTCGCAGGCGCTTTGTCACTCTTTGATTAATTTTAAATTTTCAAGCGCACGACGACGTTTGAGCCAATGATCGTGTATCGTTCTAGTAAAAAACAACCAAAACAATAAAAAGTGATAAAGTTTTTTGATATACTGAGATTTGAACACTGAACCGATTTACAGTAGGGTTAAGGTGTTCAAAGCTTTTCTAAACACACCAGCACTCATTACAATGATGATTGTTAAATTTACATATATATTTTGAAAACTGCAATATGACCCAGAGAGGTTAATGACCGAGGAACCAGTTTATTGACCTGATCTAGTCACTGCACTATATTAACATGATCACATAAAGTTTTGAATCTACAATTATTTAGTTTATATCACTTTAAGGCCAATAATGACACATTTAACGTCTTCGAACTGTACACACACTAAATATCAATCAAGTATTTAAAAGTTTTATACGATGAATAGTAAAAGGAGCGGTTTATAAATTAAATTTAGAGAGCAAAAGGAAACACGACTAGCTGCAACTGTAACTCGTTACTGACTGATTATATAATAAAAAGTATAATATATATGGAAATAAGTAACAATATGATATCTATTTGTTTAAAATTCTTATAGACCATTTATTTATATAATAATAATAATAATAATAAAGCCCTTTTATCCCGAATTACATTCACATTTACATTTTTTTTTTTGCATTTTAGTTTTCTTATTTTCTTAAATTAAATTATATCTCGCACTTCGGTGTGCCTCTTGGCATAGGCCTCCTCCTGCTCTCTTCAATGAGCTCGGTCTTCTGCAGCTCTTGTCCAGTATGGTCCTAGGGTTAATCGGATATCATCACTCCATCTTGTTTTTGATCGCCCCTGTCTTCTGATATCTCCTCTTGGATACCATAAGGTTACTTGCTTGCTCCATTTAAACAATTTGCAACGCAGCATATGCCCGGTCCAGCTCCATTTTAAATGTTCTATACAGGCTATTATGTCTGTTACTTTTTCCTTTTTCCTTATTTCCGCCCTTTGGATTTTGTCACTAAGCCTGATTCCCAACATGCTTGCCATTCCCAATGGAAAGATCCATTGCTCTTTCGGTTTTGGCTAGTATTTCTCTGTGTTTGTCTCTCAGTGTCCATGTCTCACAACCGTATGTCATACAGGGGAGAATACACGTGTTGAAAGTCTTTCTCTTGATGTGTATGCCTAGATCATTGTTCTTCATAATTTTTTTCAACGACCAGTATTTGTTCCAATCACAAGTTATTCTTTTGTTTATTTCCTTACAAATGGGGTCTATCGGGGATATAATTTGTCCTAGGTAGACATAATCTTTCACATACTCAAGTTTATTTCCAGGCCTCTATGTCGACTTCTGTTGAGTTGGTCACTAGTTTTGTTTTTTCCGTGTTTATTTCTAGACCTACTTCTTTACTTTTTTCTGCTATGTTTCTTATCATTTGTTCTAATTTGTTAGGGTCTTCTTCAAGTATGACAATGTCATCGGCAAACCTCAAGTGGTTGAGTCGGCTACCATTGATAAGAATCCCATAGTTTTCCCAGTCCAACTGTTTGAATATATGTTCTAGCACAGCGTTGAACAGCTTGGGAGATAATAGGTCTCCCTGTCTCACGACTCTAGTTATTGGGATTATTTATATACATAATAATAATAATGCCACTCGACAAGGTGTTAAGTGCTCTGAGATATAAACTGGTGATCGAGAACCTCCAATCCCCAGATGGTGAGAGCTTAGTTTGTCTTCAGGATTGCTTTTATTGAACTGTGCTACAGCCGCTAACAAGGCATCCCTGTGTTTCATGTTACGCAGTTTGGCAACAATAGAGCGTGGTCTATCAATTTTTTTGTTCAGCTTAGCCACTCGAGTAACATGTTGAATGTCGTCAACATTTAGGGGAGTTTTTACGGTTTTGCCTATTTGCACCAAAGTATCCACTAAATTTTCTAATTTGTGTTCGGGAATACCATTGACTTCGATATTGCATTCTCTCATATGTGATTCTACGGTGTTTAGTCGGTTTGTAAGATCTTTGACAGACACCTGCAGTAGATTATTTTCTTTTTTCAGGATATCAATCATGGCGGATTTTTCTTCCATTTGAGCTTTCATATCTTCAAATTGAGAGTTTATGAATGACATGGACTCACAAAATCCTACTATTTGTTCATTAATTGTGTTCAATGGTGCCGTGACGAGGTTTAGAATGGTCGTAGAAAGTTCTTGTTTTATAATGTCGCGAAGAGTCGTCTCCGATACAAAATTTTGGCCATCATTGCTGCACGTGGCTGTGGAAACGGATGACTTCTTACCATTTTTACGTGCTGTAACAAAAGATTCAGAAGAATTTTCTTCATCTGTGTTAGTGGTACTTGTTTGGCTGGTAGGGCATGTTTGGCTGGTGAAAGCTGACCTAGCGGGTGTTTGAACTCTACCAGTTTTAGGTTTACTGCAACATTCCCTGCACTTCCATTTATTCCTTTTTTGTTGGTCCATTGCTTCAAATTGATTGAGAGGTATATTAACGCATAGGTAATCATACTTCGATTTACAGATCGAGCAACTGAGAAATGCTTTCTTCGGTAGAATGTTTCGACATCCAGCGCAATAATTTGTACTCGTTGCATACGCCATTTTTATGATCTGTTTGTGAAATTGAGAGATTTCCAAAGAGATCGATAAAACATACAAATTTATAAAAAAATATTGAAAATACAATATATAAAAAAAATATAATAAAAAAAACTAATTAATAAAACACAATAAGATTTAAATTTAAATAAAACAACAAAAATTAAGTACTTAAACCTTATGCAACTGTTAATTTTGATACAACAAAATATTGAAAATTTTACAAAATAATAATAATAATAAAAAGATAACGAAAAATAACTGAAAATAACAAAAACAAAAAATAACAATAATATTCCAAAATTAAGACGACTCAGTCAATTCTAAGTTACGAACTCAGGATACATTCAATAAGCACCACTAATTAGCCAATACACCAAACTGGACAGTATCTTCTGTCTCGAAATTAGTTGTATGTACTTTTAACGATGCACTGCAAATATGCATTACTTGATGTAATTGGTTCTCACTAGCTTGCGGTCATTGACCCGTACACTACTCACTGCACTTGAACACAATCGAGATAACTGATTTTGCAATGAACTGACTATATTTATTAATAAAGTAACTCTTTTTTCAAAGTTATAACTGATTTCACTATAATGATTTTTAACAGATTTAATAACTGTTACAAGTTGTCCACTTTTTGTGTCTCTGCCACTACTTTTTATATCGATTTTTGCTTGAGTTATAGGAGCACTCACAAAACACGTCTGCACGATATCGCACGGCAGCTGGAAAATATATTATTATTATATTAACTTATATAGACATACTATATAATAAAAAGTATAATATGTATGGAAAAAAGTAATAATATGATATCTATTTGTTTAAAATTCTTATAGACCATTTATTTATATACATAATAATAATAATATCACTGGACAAATTACAGTAAGATTTGGAAGAGAGTTCCAGTGGCGAGCAATTTTACAATAGTAAAAGAATTTGTATGAAAAGTGGTATGGTAAGAAGACACTTCCAGAGAATCACCTCAAACACACGAACGATGTGGCCTCATACGTGAAATTGGAAGTTGAAAACGTTCATGTAAGAAGAATAAGAAGTTCTAAAGATTTTATAGATCAGTGATAGAATATGTACATTCCAGCGAAGGAGAATAGGGGCCCATGATCGTATTTGCTCAATCCGTAGATTAAACAAATCCACAGATTTTGAAGTCGATCAAGCTTGTTAAGTAACTCCTCAGAGACATCTAAGTTGCAAACGTCACATTGAAAGTACATTCACAAGTCACATGGAAAGTAAATATTATCTGGTTTCCGTTTTTCGGGGTAGCTCGTATCACTATCAGCGCTGTGTTGCTACTATAGGACAGGTAGGTTCCTCAATAGATAGATAACCAGAGTTTGAAATACATAATGAGAATGAAAGGGCATATATTTACAGATAAGTTATATAAGTATGTGTTTTACGCTAGATGATACGTGAACTTACCAACTGACATAAATTATAAAATATAGGATTTTTACATCTATGTAATGTGCTAAAGTTAAAGCAATTATATTTTAATTCAAATTCAAATTCAAAATATCTTTATTCAAGTAGGCGTTTACACGCACTTTTGAATCGTCAATTACATTAAATTGGTCAGTATAGTCAGTCTGTGAGTAAGCTACCACCAGCTCGGAATGCTGTTCTGTTGAGAAGAGCTGGCCAGAAACTCAACAGTTGCTCTTTTTAAATAATATTTAACAATGTTTGACTTATAAATTATAACATCAACCCTGCAAATGAGTCAATGACCCAAGTTCCACACATTTCGATCAACCAAAAACTCTTGAATGTTATAGTAAGATTTATTTCATAATATACCTTTAATTTTAGATTTGAAACCAAGAAAAGGAAGATCTAAGATATCTTGTGGAACCTTATTATATATGCGTATACTCAAGCCCATGAAGGATTTCTTAACTTTTTGAAGTCGAAATTTAGGCGTTACGAGCCTATTTTTATTTCTTGTATTGATAGTATGTCTGTCGCTGTTTTTTTTATAGTCATTTAAATTTTGGCGTATATATAGTAAGTTATTAAAAATGTATTGAGAAGCGACCGTAAGAATACCGATTTCTTTAAAAACTTCTCTTAGGGAGTCTCTAGCTTTTAAGTTACAAATAGCCCGTATAGCTCGTTTTTGTAAAATATATATATAGAATTAATTTCGGCAGCGCTGCCCCATAGTAAGATACCGTAAGACAATATACTGTGAAAATAACTGAAATAAACGAGTCGAGCCGTATTAACGTCTGTTAATTGTCTTACTTTTTTAATTGCAAAGACGGCTGAGCTAAGTTTGCTTGCGAGTGTCGAGAGATGGGGGTTCCACTGGAGCTTTTTATCTAAAGTTATACCTAAGAAAGTTGTCGAGTCAGTCAGTTCTAACACTTCATTGTTAAGGAATAAACTACAATCTTGACTTTTTACATTAGGAAGTGAAAATTCCATGCATTTAGTTTTCTTAGTATTTAATACCAAATTATTAATTTCAAACCAATGAAGAACACGTGACAGAGCACAGTTAACTTTGTCAAAACTAGCTTTATTACGATCAACTTTAAAAATAAGTGAGGTATCATCAGCAAAAAGTACAATGTCACATAGTCCTTTTACGTAAAAGGGCAAATCATTAATATAGAGTAAAAATAAGAAAGGGCCTAGAATAGATCCTTGTGGAACACCCATTTTTAGGTGAGATCCAATCGATTTACAATTATTTACATCAACCGTCTGAACTCTTTGATTCAAGTAAGAGGCAATAAGATCAAGCGCAGCACTACGCACACCATAGTGATTAAGTTTGCAAAGTAATGTTTGATGGTCCACGCAATCAAAGGCTTTAGATAAATCACAAAACACTCCGATTGCATTCTGTGACTTTTCCCATGCGTCGTAAATATGCTTAAGAAGCGCGGCACCCGCATCAGTTGTTGATTTGCCTTTGGTAAAACCATATTGTTCACTATGCATGATTTCATTGCTATAAACAAATTCTGACATTTGGTTTAGTATAATTTTTTCGAAGATTTTACTTAAACTAGGTAAAATAGAGATAGGTCTATAATTGCCGGGTCTATCGCCACTTGAACAAAGGAACTATTTTACTACTTTTCATTAAATCTGGGAAAGTACCGGTTTCAATACATTTATTAAAAATTAACGATAATTGTGGAGCAATATCATTTATAATACTTATTAGTAATTTTACTTTTTTGCATCACATGGTGAAGAATTTAAATTACGCGTGACTGTTAAAGGAATTTCGTTAAAAAAAGTCTCAAAAATAGCCGCCACAGTTGAATTTGAATTTATTTCAATATTATCAATTTTTAACTTAATAGGTCCATTAGCAGCCCTATTTTTCCCAGAAACACTAGATAAAACATCCCAAGTTGCCTTTATTTTATTTTCTGAGTTTAAGATCTTATTTCTTATGTAAATCGACTTAGCTTGTATGCAAGCGGTCTTAAATATTTTAGAAAAAATCCTAACTTTATTCAAGAATACCGGATCTTGATTCCATTGCCTCTCACTATATAAATCATATAACTTATCTCTACTTTTATATATTCCCACGGTAGCCCAATCACTAAATTTAAGTTTTAGGTATTTAGTCATAGTTTTTGGCTTAAAAACATTATTAAATTCTTGTAACAAAAAACCGAAAATGTTATTATATAAATTATTTGGATTATCATCGCTCATGTCTACTTTACCCACTTTTTGCTGAACAGTATTCTTAAATGTTAGGACCCGGTTTTTTGTAATTGGTCTACAAGTAAACTTTTGGGGCTTTTCACTTTCGTGATTAATTAATAGAGAAAATTTTAGACCACAGTGGTCTGAACTTAAATTCGTCATTACTGTTTCTTCATAAATGTTACAGCGACAGAACACATTATCAATACAAGTCGCGGAAATACTAGTAATACGAGTAGGTTCAAAAAAGACGTTCAGTAAGTTAAAAGATTTAAACAAACTTAATAAACGTACACTAGAGGAAGTTTCTTGTAATATATCCACTGAATTAACTTGTAGTATATCTAATAAAAATATTTACTGAACAGATTTCTCGTTACTTTTTCATAACAATTATAGAAAATAGTCTCGTGTTAAAAATATATATTCCTAAGACATATATCATTAAACTATTTTTTAGTGCAATTTACTGAAGTAACCATTTATTAATTTAAAATTGGAAAATGTCGCTATGAAAAAGAAAGAAGTTAATTGCTATCTAAATTCGTTAATATTTAAGTTAAGGTTTTAATTTAAGTTTAATCGCTATCTATAAGCTAGCAACACAACTAAATTGGGCGGGATTTCGTATCTATACATATGTGACATATGGACCATATGATATGGTCTGTGGTCAATTTCAAATCCAACAACGTTACCTTGGCCATGTTGTTCAAAATGATTGCAAAATTGATATTAGTATTTATTGGTGAGTATTTTTTTATTGATTTTATATTGTTTACAAATAGTATTAATGCCGAAAAAGCAAAAGAATAATAGTTAATTAAAGAAAGTAACTATTACATATTAAGTACAGGACAAAATACTCGTTTTAAGATAATTATTTGATTGTTCGCATATCAAGTAACCTTCTTGACGAATTTTATTATATTTAGTGCGGTTATAGATTATTGTAGAACGTTATATATTTTATTACCTTTGTTAGCAATTTTTTTCTTTCCGGCATATTAAAAATCTTTGGGATTCTAGTAACAATAGTACTATAATTATATACTGATCTTATTACTTAGTACTTGAGAAAGTGAGAAGACGAAGCCCCTGGCAACAGCTAGTTGTGTCAACATTACGAATTGCTTAAGCCGTTATTTTTAAAGTTACTTGGTTGTTTATTGTTTATTAAATTGTTAATATAATATACACATATACAGACCTATTTTTAATTACTTGACCATCTCTTGCAGGCAGCCTCTTTACATCAATCCTAACATTTGTTCTACGACTTTTTAAAATTAATAGTTTTTAAAATTTAAATTTTCCCATACAAAATTTGATCTCTCTGCATTGGCATTAATTTTGAGCGTCGGTATGGCGCCCCTACGTTAATCTTTTCAGTACTTCTTACAAAATACAGAGCAATAAGGAAAACTAAACTTAAAAATCTATTATAACTTAAGTTTTAAAAAGTCGTAGAACAAGTGATCTTGGGATTGATATAAAGAGGCTAAGTCTTGTTAAAGACAGAAGTGACCTATAAATTACAATTAACCCTGTAGATGTGTCTGTTTGTCCGGAGCTCTGTGTTGGTCCCGGACTAGAATAGGACCGCTCCATATCTTGTCGTGGATGTCGTAAGAAGCGACTAAGGGATATAGGAGGTATATGACAGTTACACGTCCCTACCGAACGATGGTGGTATATTCGTCGACGATAATTCCCGAGGAGGGTTGACGTCAGGCAGGCGGCCGGTCATAAAATCTTTGCCAAATCTTTTAACAGTATGGACATGAGAATGAGGGACACGATCGATAGGGTTAGGGCGTCCTTCCCAGGTGACGCGCAGGTGCAGCACCCGGCACCTGTGAGAAGTGGACTAGGGTTATTGCATCAGAGACGGGTGCATCGAAAGAAGCGAGTCCAGGATGTAAGACTGCGGATGATTAGTTGGGATATAGGGACGATGACTGGAAGGGGAAGAGAGCTAGCGGATGTATTGAAGAGAAGAAGTATATATGTGTCTGCAAGAGACGAAGTGAAAGGGGAAGAAAGCAAGAGAAATTGGTGAAGGATACAAGTTTTATTATTGTGGTGGTGATGGTAGAAGGAATGGTGTAGGTATAGTGCTAGAAAGGGAACTGAAAGAATGTGTGATGGATGTGAAAAGGATAAATGATAGACTTATAGCAGTAAAAGTAATGAAAAAAAACACACCTCACCCAGGCCGTGACGATGGTATGAAAGAGAAGTTTTGGCAGGATTTTGATCAAGTTTTGATAAGTATGGGGGGGACTTCAATGGCCATGTGGGACGGATGAGTGATGGGTATGAGAGAGTAGATGGAGGATGGAGTTTTCGGAACTGGAACAATGAAGGAGAAGCATTGCTCGAAGCGGCTTTGGCATATGACTTGACAATAGCAAATACATTCTTTGAGAAGAAAGACGAACACCTAATCAGACAACAAGACGTCAATAAACAACGTCCAACGTCCTAATCAAAGGGCTCCTAGTTTTAGACATCAAAGTAACAGTCCAATAAGTTAAAAACAAATTCAGACCCCTAGCCGAAATAAAATAGCATTTGATGCAAGAAAAAGAGCTTGCAGAATCGTTCAGGAAACAAGTAGATAAGATGTTAGACATGGAAGGTATGGAAGGAATGACAGGGTATGAATGTTGGAATGAAATAGCAATATGTATAAGAGGTGTAACGAAAGAGGTTTTTAGAGAAACGAAAGGTAAGTTCAAAATTAAAAGGGACACGTGGCGGTGGAATGATGAGGTGCAAACGGTACTAAAGTTGAAGAAGAGTGCTTTTAAGGAGTGGCACTGTGTAGATGATCGAGATAAAGAACGGAAGGAGAGTGCAAAAACAAAATACACGGTGCATAAAAGGAAAGCAAAAAGGACTATTGCAGTTGCCAGGGCCAAGGTGCAGGATAAACTACATACATACACTGTAAAGCCCGCAGGGACACAATATCGGTTTAAAATAGCAAAATCTAATTCAGCATTATACAAATAATATATTTTCCCAAAATAGTTTCTTTATATATCCTATAGATTCATTTTTCTCCATTATATTCAATTTAATAAACAAAGCACAATTATTTTAATATTGTTTCACTCCTAGCTGTTAAACGATACGTAATAACTATGAACGTCCCTCTCTCTTCTGGAAGAAGCTGGATCTAAACCACTTAAACAACATGACTTATATCACATTTTCTATTTATATACAACACAATTAAACCTTATATTGATTCATCAGTCGTCGTAAAAATTGCGTAATATATTATTTTTTAGACTATAAATAGTTTATTCTGATTTATACAACGGGCCTACGAAAACTCGTAGTTTTATCTAATCATTATTTCTAAAATAATTATATATATATATATATATATATATATATATATATATATATATATATTTTTTTTTTTGTCTGTCTATGCTGTTAGCCCGGTTGGCTATTACAGCGTCATCGGGGGAGCGGGTGGGTCAGGAGACCCACCCTTAAAAAGGGGGGCCAGATGGGCCCCCATGGGGAACGACGTCCCGAGGGCGTCTCAGATTGCGACACGGACCTCGGCTCGGGGTGTCGTTAGTCAGGAGGGAAGCTAAGGACATTTAGACACTAGCGTCCTCCGACGGCAGAACGCCGGAGCAACGGAGCACTTACTCAGTTGGGACCTCATCTATACCGGTATAGACGGTGTGTGTCTGTATGTTGTGTGGTCTCACTTATGCCTACGCGTACACGTTATTACCTACTGTGAACGCGTCGTTGGGGTCAACGAGTACCGACTTGGGTCTTCTTTTTCTGACTAAAGTAGTCTTACGTGGTCTATACTCAGCGGCGTCAACCACCAGTGGGTACGGGTGTCGCTCAGCATGTTCAAAGTACTTTTGAGAAAGCCCCTTGAAGTACTGAGCGATGGTCGGAAGGTCTAAGTCTCTATGGAGATCGATGTTGCGTACGAACCACGGCGCCCCGGTTGCAATCGGTGTAAACCTGGTCTGAATCACCTGAAGGGGTTTCAGATTAGCGTGCGCAAAAGCGGGACTCGCATAGGACATGACGGGACGTATGCAAGCTTTGTAAAGTGTCACCTTATTGCGAAGGGACATTTTACTCCGCTTGCCTAACAGCGAATATAAACGACCTAATATGTAGGCCGCTCTGCTACGAACGGTCCTAATATGCGCAGTGAAAACTAACTTTCTATCTAACGTTACTCCTAGGTATTTTGCCTCGTCTTTCCAAGGTATCGGTTTATCAAAGCGTTTGATTCGCGGGAGGATCCTTGGGGGGCCCCGTTCGAAGAGCACCGAAACGCTCTTCTCAGGGTTTACCTCGATCCGCCATTTCCGCAGCCAACTCTCAAGGAAGTCGACTGCGGATTGGAGACGTTGGTATATCTCCCAGTGATCCTTAGAGGACGTGTAAAGCGCGGTATCGTCCGCGTACATGGCAAGGTGCACTTTAGATCGCGGCCTAGGAATATCGCTAGCGTAGATGGAGTAGAGGATGGGCGAGAGAACTGAACCCTGGGGTACACCCGCCCTGATGGGGCGGGAAGTTGACGGAACGCCTTCCACTCTGTAGCGAAAGGAGCGTTTCGACAGGTAGTTTCGTATGATGAGTACGAGTCTGTCCGACACCTTGAACTGGTATAGCTTGTACACCAGTCCTTTGTGCCAGACCCTGTCGAACGCCTTAGCTACATCGAGGAAGAGCAGTTATATACAAGAAGTCGTCAGAATCTTACGATCAGAGATGTGCCGGTTCCTTAATCACTGCCAATAAAATTATATCTGGTGAGTTTTCTAGTACATTTCACTTATACTCGTTTAGTTTTTTTCTCACAAATTAACACCGAACCATTCACATAAGTGATAATTATTAACTTACTAGGGCGGCTGAAACGTTTTGAGCTTACGATATTAAAAATACTAAAAGAAATTAAAAATTATATATATTTTTGAATATAGTCTCCCTCTATTTCAATACACTTCTATTTTATTTACTATAAAATATTTATTCCGGCCAAAAAATTTTCCCTGTTTCCTCTTGGAAATGTTAATTTCATTATCACTGGAAAATCTAAGTACTCGGAAGTCTTTTTTCAAATTCGAAAAGAGAAAATAATCACTAGAAGCCCATTCTGGACTGCAGGGTAGGTGGTTGATTTCTTAGAATCCTGTCTCAGCGAGGGCATGCCTTGCATCGTGCACTGTTGATGGGCGCGTTGTCATGTAAAAATAGGATTTCTTTGACTAGTTTGCGTTTGATTTTCTCAACAACCACTTGACGCAGTTTTGTCAACAATGCGGCGTAATAGTCTCCGTTCATTGTAGTATTTTAGGAAAATAGAGGATGCCGATCGTTCCACTTTAAACTTTACGTTGGTGTTTCATCGCCGGCTTTCTGCCTTGTTTGAATACTCGGATCCAACTTTTTTTACGGTCGCTAATAAAAGCCGAGTTACGGGACGGTTCCCAAGAGGTTGCGGGTTCGAATCCCCGAGGATTTCTCTATAGATTTAGATTTTTTTATTATTTTCTAGTTACAAAAAACACTGTTGGAAGCACAATTATTTAAATATTTATTTTCTTAGATATTAAACTATATTTAAAAACGTCGACATTTCTTCTGAAAGGAGCTGGATCCCAAACACTGGAACCAGCTGACTTATGTCATAATATGTTTCATTTATTAAACCTTCATACAATACAAACATAATATTATATTAAATACCGGTAATTCATAGTAAATACATATATAGAATATCGAATAGAATAGAAAATATATAGAATTGACATCGTAAACCTTTCTTTACCTTCTATTGTACGATTATCTACATAAAACTAATAATAGGCTACAACAAAAACAACACATATACAAGTTATACACTAGCACACATATATATATACACACATTCGAGACAAATACACACCTCGATTCGACTGACTCTTCTGCGGAGACACGAAGATACGGGAACAACCTGAAAGAAAAACAAATTAGGATTAGCAATTATCTTATGATATTAATACTCACCTGTAATTGACTGACTCTTCTACGGAGACACGACGATACGGGAACAACCTGAAAGAAAACAAATAAAAATTAGTATTAATCTTATGTTGTAGCTTTATTAAAAACATATATACAATTTCTACAATTTTTTCTACACTTTATACAATTTGACTTACCTAGGACCTTTAACAAATTTGCGTATCTCTTAAATACTAAGATGTACCGAACACCGTCAAAGAACTTAAATACAACCATGACCCTACCACCATCAAACGAAGAAGGTGATCCTTCCCCAAACGTCAGAAAAAGCATTGGAGAGTGGGAGAACGCAAACGCTGACGCTCCGAGAGCTAGTGTGACTCCTCCTAAGAGATCTCAAGAAGCTGCGGCGCTTAAAAAGATCCCGGCTATACGAAGACTCTCGACAGAAAAAGCTGTCAGCCCCCCAAAGCCAACGGGAAAAAGCTCCTCAGAACTCGTAGTAGAGGCAAGATACCTCCTTAACCGAGTAAAACAGCACATGAGAGACTCTAAGAATATAAAAGGGGACATTAAAACCGGTGTTTTGGAAGCTTCTGAACGATTCTACCAAATCGTAAAACTGTTAGGAGGCGAACGTAGCCAAGTAGCTCTTAAACAGCCAGTAGCACCTCAAGCATCCAAAACAACGAGTAGAGAAAGAGATGTAACCGACGATGAAGAACGTAATAAAAGGGACAGGGATCTGGAAAATCTAATTAAAAACCAAACTGACTTAATCAAACAGAACAGCGAAAAATTGGAGTTTCTCAAAAACATGCTAGAAGAAAAGGCCAAGAAGACGTTAGATAAGGAACCAAGTAGTAACATTCCTCCTCAAAAGGCCCTTCACTCCATCATAGTATCCTCGGTTGACGAAACGAATACAAGCGAGGATATTATGACGAAACTCAGGAAGAGAGCTAGCGAGGACGAAGGATGGATAAGGGTAGAGAAAGTGAGAAGAGGAAAAGATAGGAAGGTTATAATGGGATACAAGTCTGAAGAGGAAAGAAGGAAAGCAAAAGCAAGAATCCAAGATACGGACAAAGGCCTAGTAGTAGAGGAAATTAAAAATAAAGACCCTCTCCTTGTTGCCTACGGTGTCCTCAAGATACACAAAGATGAAGAGCTACTGACGGCTATACGAAGTAAAAACAGGGACATATTTCAGGATCTAAATAAGGAAGAAGACAGAATGGAAATAAAATACAAAAAGAAAGCTCGTAACCCTCACACGCATCATGTCGTGATAAAAGTCTCTCCGGTAATCTGGAAAAGGGCGATAGCACTGGGGACACTGCACATTGACATCCAACCAATCAGGGTGGCGGACCAATCGCCACTCGTGCAGTGTACACAATGCTTAGGTTACGGGCATAGTAAAAAATTTTGTAAAGAACCCGAACCAAGCTGCAGCCACTGCGGTGGTCTCCATCTGAGCGCTGAGTGTGCGGAAAAGCTAGCCGGAATAGCACCTTGCTGCCGTAACTGCCAAAAAGCAAATATCAGGCACCCTGAGCACAATGCCTTCAGCAGAGACTGCCCCATAATGCAAAAATGGGACAGCATAGCAAGGCTCTCAGTGCAATACCTCTGCTAAAGTTGTAAATCATGACAAGACCATAACACAACCGTATAAGATCTTTCAGGCGAATCTCCAAAGACGCAAGCTGGCCACGGATGAACTTTTTATTGAAGCCACTAAAAGTAAAGCAGCAGTCGCGCTCATCCAAGAGCCCTACGTCGGCGGAGAAAAACGTCTGCGAAATTATACCGGAGCAAGAATTTACCAAAATACCTATCAAAACGATGGTACAATTAAAGCCGCAATAGCCATTTTTGATAAAGATCTGGACGTTATCCAATACCCAGAACTCACTAATAACAATGTCGTGGTTGTAAAGATCCTCACCAGGACTTGGGAGGTGATCATGGTATCCTTTTATTTTGAACCAGGACAGGACATCGACGGATACCTTCGGCGAATCAAGAATGTATGCGCTACACTAGGACCTGGAAAGTTGGTGTTGGGTGGCGACGCTAATGCTAAAAGCGCCTGGTGGGGAAGTCCAACCGAAGACAGCAGAGGGGAACAAGTGATGGGTGTTATAAATGAACTGGGTCTGAACATCGTAAATACTGGGGACACCCCCACTTTTGATACAGTAAGAGGTGGAATAAGGTTTTGCAGCCACGTCGATATCACGATCTGCTCGGAAGATATGCTAGGCTTGATCGATGGCTGGATAGTCAACGAAGATCTCATAAGCTCTGATCACAATGGCATGACATTCAACATTAATTTTCAAAAATCAAAAGGCACACGTATAGAAAGAACAACTAGGAAATACAACACAAAAAGGGCCAATTGGAGCCAGTTTCATGTGAAACTGGCACAATTACTCACAGACAACAATCTAACGGTTAACGCGGTACAACACATACAAAGCACACAAGACCTGGAAAAAATAGTTAACACATACAATAAAATAATAGAAGAAACATGTAAAAACACACTACCATTAAAAAAATATAATAAAACACTTACCATGCCATGGTGGTCGGAGTCGCTCGCAGAGATGAAGAAGGAGGTCGGTATCCGTAGACGTCGCATCAAGAACGCTGCACCACTACGAAGACGGTGGGTCGTGCTGCAGTACCTGAAACAGAAAGAAATTTATGAGATGGAAGTGGAGAAGGCCAAAATTAGGAGCTGGCAGGACTTCTGTCAAAAACAGGACAAGGAAAACGTATGGGATGGTGTCTACAGGGTCATGGGAAAAGTGACAAAGAGAGAAGAGGACTTGCCCCTCATGGATAAAAACGGAACTCTACTCAGTGCACAAAAATCGGCAGAATTACTCGCCACAACATTTTACCCGATGGATTCCACAGAGGATGATAACGATTATCACTGTCAGATTAGGAAAACAGCCGAAAAAGTAAATGCGGACCACCATAATTTTGATGTAATCCCATTTACTAAGAGCGAGCTTATAAGAGCGACAAAAACCTTCAACCCAAAGAAGGCCCCTGGAGCGGATGGCTTCACCGCCGATATTTGTGAGAAGGCTATAAGTCAGAACCCGAACCTGTTCCTGAATATTATAAATAAATGCTTAGAACTTAAAGCCTTTCCGTCCATCTGGAAAGTGGCTACGGTGGTGGTATTGAGAAAGCCGGGGAAAAACTGCTACAACACTCCTAAATCGTATAGACCTATAGGTCTACTACCCGTACTCGGGAAAATCTATGAAAAGATGTTGGTCGCCCGCCTCAAGCATTACATTCTTCCACACATGAGCAGAAATCAGTTTGGATTCATGCCCCAGAGGAGCACTGAGGACTCCCTCTATACTCTAATGCGCCACATACACAGTAAACTATCAAAAAAGCGCATTATCACAGTGGTGTCATTGGATATAGAGGGGGCCTTTGACAGCGCATGGTGGCCGGTAATCAGAGTCCGACTGAATGAAGTCAGTTGTCCAGAATATTTAAGGCGGGTGATAGACGATTATCTCAGCAACAGGAGGGTTAGAGTCAGATACGCAGGATACGAATATTCCAGGGACACCAATAAGGGGTGCGTCCAGGGTTCAATAGCAGGGCCAATATTATGGAACTTAATATTGGACCCACTATTGCACGAACTTGAGACCAGACAGGTTCACGCTCAAGCCTACGCAGACGACGTGGTGCTCGTTTTTGATGGCGACACTGCTAATGAGATTGAAGGGCAGGCCAATGCCACCCTCGAACGTGTTCGGGCGTGGGGTGTCGCCAATAAGCTCAAATTCGCGCCGCATAAGACTTGCGCTATTACAATCACGCGAAGGCTTAAATACGACACACCACGTCTGAGCATGGGAGGGGTTGACATTGTCATGTCAGAGCACTTAAAAATATTGGGACTTACCATAGACCGTGGACTCACATTTAATACACACATCGCGAATGTATGCCAAAAAGCCATCCAGAGATATAAAATACTGGCACGCACAGCGAGGGTGAATTGGGGTCTGAGCCCTGAAGTAATTAAAATTATTTACACTGCGGTCGTTGAACCAACGGTACTGTATGCGGCAGGCGCATGGCATCGCGCAGCTGATAAATTGGGAGCTCAAAAGCAATTAAATATGGTTCAAAGATCCTTCGCTCAAAAGATATGCAGAGCGTACCGCACGGTCTCCCTGAATTCTGCATTGATCCTGTCGGGGATACTCCCCCTGGATCTTAGGATCCACGAAGCGGCCTCGTGTTATGAAGTCAGGAAGGGGATCCACCTGTCGTGGATGGGAGACAGGGAGATCGAGCGGATGACAGCAGCGGTTGAGGCGCCTCATCCAGCAGAGACTCTGGACTTGGAGTTTGGTAGCCTGGAGGACGAAACGCAGTATAATAGCTGCAACAACTTTTGCGCGCGAATTTTTACTGACGGGAGCAAGATTGAGGGTAAGGTCGGAGCTGCTCTTTCTGTATGGAAGGACAGCACCGAGACCAAAACAATCAAGCTTGCCCTGTCATCGCACTGCACCGTCTTCCAGGCTGAATTGCTAGCTCTGTCCCGAGCTGCAGAGGAGGCTCTCAAGCTGCGTGTCCATAAGGTAGGAATCTTCAGCGACAGCATGGCGGCTCTACAGTCAGTCACGAGCAGTGACTCTCGCCATCCATTGGCAATGGAAGCGAGGAAAGCAATACGTGGCTGCCTGGCCCAAAATAAAACAATTTCACTGTTTTGGATTAAGGCCCATATCGGACTCGCCGGCAACGA
Source organism: Napeogenes sylphis (assembly GCA_959347405.1). Classification (NCBI taxonomy): domain Eukaryota; kingdom Metazoa; phylum Arthropoda; class Insecta; order Lepidoptera; family Nymphalidae; genus Napeogenes; species Napeogenes sylphis. Next base: position 6,585,933 of record OY365788.1, read on the forward strand.
ACGAGCCGATCAACTTGCCAAAGAGGCCGCAATGCTGTCGAAGAAGAGTCCGAATTATGCGATGTGTCCTCTGTCTTTTGCGAAGCGAATGATCCGAGACGAAACAATTGCCAGCTGGAACAGAAGGTATCAAGAGAGCAGAACTGCCGCCGTAACAAAGATGTTCCTGCCGTGCGCCATCGCCGCATATAGTATAGTCCGAAAAATCGACATAACGAGTACCACCACCCAGTTGATGACGGGACACGGTGGGTTCTCCCAATACTTGAACAGGTTCAAGTGTAAGGAGAACCCATCGTGTTTCTGCGAGACTGGAGCCCCTGAGACAGTGGTGCATCTAATAACCGAATGCCCAGCACACATGGCCGATCGACACGATTTAGAAACTGCAATAGAAATAGCTATAAGAAATGAGAACCTACCTACCATACTTAAAGATAGCCGTAAAAGAAATATTTTTCTTAAATACGCACATAAAATAATTAGATTAGCTAACATTAGAAATAAAGAAATAACGAATGCTAACACAATATAATAATTATATTTGTAGTTTTAGCATAAGTAATAAAATGTAAATAAGAAATAGAAAAGTATAGTATTAGTAATATAGAAAAGTTTAGTAAGTAAAGTATATAGAAAGTAAATGGAATAATAGAAAGAGTAAGAAGAAATAGTAATTAAGATAATGTAGTTTTAAGATAGTATAAGCAATAGAAATGATGTAATAACAACGTTGTAAAAATCAAAAACATCAAAACCTTATAGAAAAGAGTAGTAAGTATAGTATATAGAAAGTAAATGGAATAATAGAAAGAGTAAGTTGAAATAGTAATTAAGATAAAGTAGTATTAAGATAGTATAAGCTATAGAAATTATGTAATAACAACGTTGTAAAAATCAAAAACACCAAAACCCAAACCACAATTCGGAAAAAGTCTAAAAATGAAGAGCATGTAGCTTCGGAGATACGCAAATCTCTACACAATAATGTAGAGACACTAGGTATAAATATATAAAAAAAAAAAAAAAAAAACGCATAGATGCTAGCACATCCATCTAACCTCTAAGCAGGGAGCTACCCGAACTCAATGGCCGTTCCAAGCCCCGAACTGAAAGACCGCAGCAGGCCTTCGCCTTAGGCTGGTCAACCACCTCTAGTTGCGCAAAGATCCGACGAGCCCCCGACGACTGTGGGAACCCATACGAACAGCGCCGAATCTCTACAGCTAACCACATTACCACTACGAATCCAACACCAAGACCGGTAAACCAGCAGTTTACACACGCAAGCGCATGCATGGCTGCCGGAGGGCTTAGGTATCGGGGTCCCGTAGCACCCTGATCTCAGCAACTGACCCATAGCTTCTTAACTGCAAAACCTATCTACCGCCGGGGGTCTCAGTAGATAGAGAAATAGATAGCGCTCCAGTCACTGCCAACACTCTTCCTGTCAAAGGGTCAGAAGAAATTTAAAAAAGTATGAAGTTAGCTGTTTATAACAAATGTGTACGAAAACTTTCGAGAGAGGGTGAAATATTTGACAATCTCGTAGGTCAAAATTAAAAATACAAGTTGGATTCAAAACTTTATAGAGAAAGATAAATGTGTCATTTTTTAAGCCGGAGAAAAATTATGACCAAAGGACACTTGATGATGTGCGTCAGAACTGCGTAGAACCATTATTCTTTAATGGCGAGATTAAAATTTTATAAATTTTAAAATTTTATAAATATAGAATGAAAAATAAACCGATACGGGCAGGGTTTCAAACCCGCGACCTCTGGTAAACCGTCCCGTCACCCTACCAATTGAGCTACCATATCGCTGTCCGTCTCGGTGAATTAAGCATTCTATATGTGACGTCTTTATCGGGACGGTGACATCTATTAGACATCGAATCCCTGCCCGTATCGGTTTATTTTTCATTCTATATTTAAGTAAATTTAAATAGGCTTAACATGGCTAGACATGTTTATAGATAGTTTCAAAACGAGAATAAGATGATCATTTCTCATTGCAGTGTATGACCAAGAGACAGATTATGGTGGTATTTATTTATTTATTTATTTAAAATCTTTATTGCACACAAAAAAAACGTACAAATGGCGGACTTAATGCTAAAGCATTCTCTACCAGTCAACCGACATAGTAAACCAAAATCTAGAAATGAGGGGGCACAATATTAAAAATTAAAAAAACAATTAAAATAATGAAATGAATATCCATAAAACTACTAACTTACACGTACACAATACAAACTAATACATGTAGGTAACAATGCTATAGAAATAAAGTATACTACATATCAATAAATACATACAAATTACTAATATAATATACATACATACTTATATTTATATATTTATCCATATGAACGGATTTATATATTTATACTAGATACACATACTTATACTTATACATACACATATACTAATACTAGATACATACATATATATACACATCTACGCTAACAAAGTAAAATTAAAAATAACTAAAATTATACCATATCAAGAAGGTATTTGCGGACACGTTTCTTAAAGAGATCCCTATTGGGGGCTCGTCGAAGTGAATCAGGAAGGCCGTTCCAGAGTTTTATAGCGTGTAGTGTGAAAGAGTTGGATAAAAAACCAGTGCGGTGTGAAGGTATGCATAAATTGAGGTTAAACGAAGAGCGTAGTTGCAAATCGTGGGTGTTACTTAAGAAATGGAATTTAGATTTCAAGTACTGAGGAGAAGATGGATCATTAAGGATTGAGAATAACTGACATAGAGTTCTCAGTTGTCTTCGTTTGCGGATAGGTAGCCATTTAAGCTTAGAACGGTATTGAGAAATGTGATCAAATTTACGGAGATTAAAGATAAAACGAATACAACTGTTTAAAAGACGATCTAATTTGTCTAGGAAGGCTTCGGAAATGTTAGAGTAACATAGATCAGCATATTCAATAATTGGTAAGATGAGAGACTGCACTAACAGAGTTTTAGTCCTAATGGGTAAAAAATTTTTGTGTCGATAAAGTGAATGTAACGAATACGTTACTTTACGAGCTACCTCAACTATATGGATGTTCCAGCTGAGTGTCGAATCTATGTGAAGTCCTAGATTTTTAACTGATGGCATAAACGGAATGTCGATGTTATTAAATTTTACCGGTGGCGCATTAATGATATCAAATTTATTCAAATTGTGCTTGCTTCCAATCACTATTGCTTGGCATTTTTTAGAGTTGACGTTGACACCGAATTTGCAGCACCATTCAAAAATGTGCTTCAAGTCTTTGTTTATGTCGGCAATGGCGGAGCTAACACAATTTGGATTGACGTGAGCATAGATCTGAAGATCGTCGGCATATAGATGGTAAGAGGAAGAGAGGCCAAAAGTTATCAAATTAATAAATAAAGAGAAAAGAATAGGTGACAGAATACCACCTTGTGGCACACCAGTTTTCAGGTCGCACCATTCTGATAATGTATTATCGATGCTAACGGCCTGTTGGCGATCCCGAATGTAAGATGAGAACCAATCTAGCTCCTTGGAAGAAATATTAAGATGAGCTAAGAGAGCGATGAGTATGTCATGATCAACAGTATTAAAGGCGTTAGAAAAGTCAATGAGAACTAATACCGTTAATTTTCCACACTCCATCGCTTCCCGTACATCCTCAGTAACCTTTAGGAGAGCTGTGCAAGTGCTATGTCCTGGGCGAAAGCCAGACTGGAGGTCACTAAGTAGGTGATTTTTAAATATAAAGTTAGTAAGTTGCTTATTGACGATAGCTTCAAGAATTTTGGAGAGATAAGGTAATATAGAAATAGGAACTTTAGGTAAAGGAAGTATACGCGCACGTCGCCATGAATGAGGAAAGGTATTTACATCGAGTTCACTAATTTTTATTTTATTTAGATTCATGTTTTTCCTAATTCTATAGCTTTTTGTCTGGATTTAATGGTCGTATCTTCAACCGATCATGTTTGCAATAAATGCTCAGTAAGATCAGTAAGAATAACAATAATAGAATAACATAGTATATAATAAAAAATAGAATAACGTAGTATATTATATTAATTCCTATTATATTAAAGATCTTTTAATAAATGTTATGAAGTAAGTATTTATATAACATTAAGAAAAAAATAATTATTATGATTAATCTAAAAAACTTCTCATTTGTTTTCCACAAAATTAATAATAATTAACAACTTTTTTAGAGAGACTTTTTTTAAAAGGGACAAAATCGAAACACAACATTTCTTTTCGATTTTGTCCCTTTTCTGTGTTACATAATTATTATTTTTAAGAGACAATATTTAGTTGTAAGAGGTTTTTCTACAAACCAGTGGTGTGAATGTTAACTGCTTTAATAATTACATATCTCACTGATATAGAATTACATTTTAATCTTTTTCGTTTTTAGGTGAATTACGTTAGCTACTAAACAATTAAATAATGAAAACGAATTTTTATTGTAAAGAATTAAAATTACGAACTTATTTACTAATACAATTCATAAATACTCGATGTACCTAAGTTCAAACAATAATTAAATTACATATTATATTATTTAATATTTATATCATAACATAACTATCGCAATTAAATAATATTTTTTATTTATTGCTGTTATCAGTTTAGTAACGAAGTGATATCTTCTTAACCTTTTTATCTTATTTCTTTTATATTTAAATTTCATGTCCCTGAGATCTTTTCACTATCAGCTCTGTATGGCTACAATAGAATAACTTCAATATACCCAGAACTAAGGAGGATGGAAACATATTTTATTACCATTATGTTTTATAGAACATGATATTTATGTATTTTATGCTAGATGCGCTTATGGTGCATGAACATACTTTTTTTTTTTTTGTTTGTCTATACTGTTAGCCCTGTTGGCTATTACAGCGTCACCGGGGGAAGGTGAACATACCAACAATAAATTATAACATCGCTCGTTATACATCTGTGCTATGTATGCATGAGATGAGTGTTGGAGACGCGGTTATAAAGGACAGAGATAGGTAGATAGACATTAAATATTATACACATAAACAATACAAATAGTAAATATAATATATACATTTATATCTACATATATACAAATTCATAAATATTAATAATAAATATAGCTTATGTTTGACAACTTTTCAGTCCTCGTTTAAATAACATTACGGAAGGACTAGATATAATATGGTAATTCATTAACTTCGCTGCTTGTACGAAAAAAGATTTGGAATAAAAGTTAGATTTGTAGGAAAGGAAATCAAAAGTTTTTGATAAGACGCAGGAACGTTTAGCGCGGATACTGGGTAATGAAAGTTGATAACGCTCATACAAATAAGAGGGGCTAAATAAGAGAAGACATTAGGTATATATCCACAATAAGTTGACGACGGAAATCTGTAATATGGTCAAATTTGCAAAGTCCGAAAATGAGGCAGATATACAAGGTTTGAAGTTGAGCTTTCTTGTACCGTGATTTAGATTTGTTTCGTTTGTACATTAAAATTCTACTGAAATTGTTCCATTTATATTTTTCATAAAAATATTTAAAGAAAAGATTTTTCTTTGTTACTTTTATGAAACGTTTTTTGTACCGAAATTTACTAAAGTATTTATTTTGCTTACTAAATGTCGCTATAAATAAGTAAGTTTGATTAGTATCAAAAGTCAGTTCCATTTTTATTTTTTAAATTTTTGTTGAAATCGCTATCTACAAGCTGGCAACACAGCTTTATTGCGCGGGAAATTATATAAATATTATATATGTGACATCTGGTTCATTTCAAATCAAACTAATCAACGGTCCTGTTGTTAAAAATGACATACAAAGTAGGCGGATGACTAATAGAAAGGGTTTTTATTGCTTATGATTTTGTTAAAACTTAATTTTACAATGGTTTTTGTAGATATTTTACGTTAAGTTTTTTATTCGAATTACTTATTGAATATGTTATTATTTGTGTTACGGTTGTTGGGAGTGCTGTTATGCTGTAGTGAAGATTACTTTTACGATTACTGATGGTTGGTGATTTCATTTATTGGGATCTGCCGTAAAATATTATTGTAATATCCACCACTTATAGCTTAATTTATTGTAGTTAATTTACAGTTTACTAAGATATTGGTGAAAGCAAATGGCAGTAATAAATACAGCGTGCAATCCCGATGGCGATAAAACTTTGTTGAACTGGTGCAACTACATCAGTGTGCAGAAGGACTACTCATTTTACAGTTTATATATATTTGGCAGAACCGAATGCAAAGGCTTTGAATATTGGTGGCAGAAAGATAAACGGCAGAAAGGATAATTGATCTGTAGACATGGAATCACTGCCCGTATCGGTTTATTTTTCATTCTATATTTATATAAATTTAAATAAACTTAACATGGCTATACATGTTTATAGATATTTTCAAACGAAAATAAGATGATCATTCCTTATTCCAGTGTATGAAAAAGAGACAGCTTATGGTGGTATTAACATCGAGTTCACAAATTTTTATTTTATAAACAATAAAATTAAATGGAATATTAGGTATTTTAAAACTATCGGACATTAAGCTTACTGCTAGGACCAGATTTAAAGCGACCTTTCAAAGAACATTCTAACGATTCTCTCTGACTCTATGGTATTCCTATCGTGGACCTAATTCAAGTGATAACTTCCATATTTAATTATTCAGCAATATAAATTTTTAACAACAATACCTTTTCCTTCATCTGGAAAAATGCTCAGATTATTTCATAACCCAAAAAAATAACAATCTGAAATCTCCTCTTGAATATCGTTCTATACCTATCCTTTTCTTTTTGTCAAATATCCTAGACCATCTCGTACATGAACAATTAAGCAGAATCCTTTTAAAACACAATCTTCTTTTACAATCCAGTTTCCGTCCTGGTGATATCTCATGCGGTGAGTGAATGATTTTATTCATACTTGAGCGGAGGAAGGCAAAAAGACAAATTAATGATTCAAACTCTGATTGGTCAATGACCATTATCGGAGTCCTGCAAGGTGGTTCTGGCAGTCTAATAGCAATCAAATTTTTTTTTCTCTACCATATGTATGCCAACTATCTCTTCTCTTCTCTCATTTTCTGGTAAGAAACAATTAGCAAAATTAACAATGATTTAAGATCCATTGTTAACTGTGTAAATCTTTTGGCCTCAGAATAAATCCAACGAAGACCAATTCTTATTTTTAGCTCTAGGTTGTTGTCAAACTGCCACGTATAATATTTAACTTTTTTTTTTTGGAGTGTACAAAATATAAAATGCAAACGAATCTTGATCTAGATTTTGATGATCAAGAATTGTTTTATTTTAACTTAATTATTTTTGTTTCAATACTTATCGGCCTCTTCTACTTAACCTGTTGGTAAATGATAATATATTTAACGCACTACTGGCCGTTTAAAGAAGTAAGAATAGAATGTCACAAGAATACACTACCAAAAATAATCCAGCATCTCTCTACTAGTTACCGATTCATTATAGTATCCTAATCAACTGATGTGAGAGTAAATGAAATTTCCAATATCCTATCAATATATTATTTGATTTATCATCATTTCATTACCCCAAAAGAATCAAAATAGAATAATATAAGATTGAAATATTTTTCTTTTTTGTACCAAAGCCAATAGAGTCTGGCATAATTGTAGATATATGAGTTTTACCTGTTCAAGATAATGGACAAAATGTCAGATCTTTTAAACAAACTCACTTATCGAGCCAAGTTCAATTTGGCTTCAATGCGATCTCCCTGTTGATTCTTCTCCTGAACCGATTGTCATCGGGTTTTTATCGGATAGCATCATTATCGGCGATGGTTTAAAAACAAAGAAATCAGTGATCGGTCATGTACTTGAGAAATAATCATCGAAAAACAAACATTTTTTAAAATGTACGAATGAAATCGTTGAATCTGCGATCAACTAACAGACAGAAAGTCTGTCAACGTAGTATGTTATATTAACTCATATTAAAGATCTTTTAATAAATGTTATGAAGTAAGTATCTATATAACATTAAGAAAACAATAATAATTATGATTAATTTAAAAAACTTCTCATTTGTTTTGCACAAAATTAATAATAATTAACAACTTTTTTAGAGAATGTTCGTTTCGATTTCGTCCCTTTTCTGCGTTACTTAATTATTATTATTAAAATTGTAAGAGGTTTTTCTACAAACCAGTGGTGTGAATGTTAACTGCTTTAATAATTACATATCTCACTGATATAGAATTACATTTTCCTCTTTTTCGTTTTTAGGTGAATTACGTTAGCTACTAAACAGTTAAATAATGAAAACGAATTTTTATTGTAAAGAATTAAAATTACGAACTTATTTACTAATACAATTCATAAATACTCGATGTACCTAAGTTCAAACAATAATTAAATTACATATTATATTATTTAATATTTATATCATAACATAACTATCGCAATTAAATAATATTTTTGATTTATCGCTGTTATCAGGTTTTATGAACGAAGTGATGTCTTCTTAACCTTATTATCTTACTTCTTTTATAGATATTTAAATTTCATGTCCCTGAGATCTTTTCACTATCAGCTCTGTATTGCTACAATAGAATAACTTCAATATGCTAAGGAGGATGGAAACACATATATTTTATTACCATTATATTTTATAGGACATGATATTTATGTATTTTATGCTAGATGCGCTTATGGTACATGAACATACCAACAGTAATAAATTATAACATCGCTCGTTATACATCTGTGCTATGTATGCATGAGTGTATGAGTGTTGGAGACGAGGTTATAGAGGACAGAGATAGGTTAAATATTACACATAAACAATACAAATAGTAAATATAATATATACATTTATATCTACATATATACAAAAATTACTATATATACAAATTCATACATATTAATAATAAATATAGCTTATGTTTGTTAAATAATAACTTTTCAGACCTCGTTTAAATACTATTACGGAAGGACTAGATATAATATGGTAATTCATTAACTTCGCTGCTTGTACGAAAAAAGATTTAGAATAAAAGTTAGATTTGTAGGAAGGGAAATCAAAAGTTTTTGATAAGACGCAGGAACGTTTAGGGCGGATACTGGGTAATGAAAGTAGATAACGCTCATACAAATAAGAGGGGCTAAATTAGAGAAGACATTAGGTATTCGTCCACAATAAGTTGACGACGGAAATCTGTAATATGGTCAAATTTGCAAAGTCCGAAAATGAGGCAGATACACAAGTTTTGAAGTTGAGCTTTCTTGTACCGTTATTTAGATTTGTTTCGTTTGTACATTAAAATTCTACTGAAATTGTTGCATTTATATTTTTCATAAAAATATTTAAAGAAAAGATTTTTCTTTGTTACTTTTATGAAACGTTTTTTGTACCGAAATTTACTAAAGTATTTATTTTGCTTACTAAATGTCGCTATAAATAAGTAAGTTTAATTGGTATCAAAAGTCAGTTCCATTTTTATTTTTTAAATTTTTGTTGAAATCGCTAGTTCTTGTGTTCGTTTTTGTAGATATTTTACGTTAATTTTTTTATTCGAATTACTTATTGAATATGTTATTATTTGTGTTACGGTTGTTGGGAGTGCTGTTATGCTGTTGTGAAGATTACTTTTACGATTACTGATGGTTGGTGATTTCATTTATTGGGATCTGCCGTAAAATATTATTGTAATATCCACCACTTATAGCCTAATTTATTGTAGTTAATTTACAGTTTACTAAGATATTGGTGAAAGCAAATGGCAGTAATAAATACAGCGTGCAATCCCGATGGCGATAAAACTTTGTTGAACTGGTGCAACTACATCAGTGTGCAGAAGGACTACTCATTTTACAGTTTATATATATTTGGCAGAACCGAATGCAAAGGCTTTGAATATTGGTGGCAGAAAGATAAACGGCAGAAAGGATAATTGATCTGTTGGTTGAGCTTGATTTTAGAGTTTGATTGTTCCTGGAACCGACATCGGAAATATCGGTGGCCTACCGCGCTGCAGATGCCTTTTTTTTTTCTTTTTTTTTTTTTAACCTCTGGAATCCTCATGGATACACACCTTATAACCGCTTCCATCCAGGGGAAGATGGAAGATGGAAGAATCCAGACGGTCAACACCTCTCCGTCATAATGGAGCGCCACGGGAACGCTTGCGCACACATCCGCGTTGCTCCGACGGAAGGCCGCGTGAGCGACCACCACCTCCATGGAGTGATGCGCCCGGTTGACTTGAGCGCGTCCCACTCCGGTGGCCGGCTTGTTGAATCGCGAAGGGCTCCCCTGCCCTCCATCCAAGCCGACCAAGCCAAATCAGGACTCCCTCAACGAAGAAGGTGTCCCGATCCGACTCAACCTCCCGGGGCCGGACCCCGTCCGAAAACGGTCGTGGTCCGAACCCGAAGCCGCCACCAGCGGCTGGTGTGCATCGCAGGCGACCCTCTAAAGAAGACCACCCCGACACACGGGGCCGGAAGAGGTTAACACATCTGCGCCGCAATTTAAACTGCCACCTGCAGACGACGCAGAATATGCGACCTCGACCGTCCCGCCACCCCGCCAACGAAGCCCTCCCTAGGAAGAGCTCCGCCGCCACCTCGCCCGGACTAATCATCGTCAAGCGCTATTGTACCTGACGATGACTATTCCGGGCCATCACCCTATCAGCGCAACGGCCTCCCCCTCAGCAAGGAAGAGACCACCACGTACCCCCCACACAACCACGGGACTGCCCCACAGTCCACTCTGCGCACAGAGAAGTACCAGGGGCGACCCCGCTGCTGTCCCCGGTAGAGAGGGCCTGCGCCCTCCCACCCTCAGTGCCCAGGCCAAAAGGCCCGAGCCCACCCCGCAGACAGACCACCCCGAAAGGCAGCCTGCCCGCCAGCCAGCCATGAACCGGGCACAAACCCCCATGGCCGACCCACTTCGCGCCGAGTATTAGCCAACGGCTAATGCAAACCCGAAGGATCACATTAACCGTTGTTGCCCAGGGAGCACCGGCCCGTACCGCTTCCGATGCCACCGGACGAATCCAAGCAACAAGGGAAACAGACGGACACACGAGGAGGTTCTCGGCGATGACGCCCCCCGCGCTGCAGATGCCTGCAGTGAAGTCCCAGGCGTCGATGGCCGGGATACGCCCGTGGTGTAGGGACATATCTTACTTGAAGCTAAAGTATCTTAAGGGATCCTGAAAATGTAAGTTGTTCTTCCGTAATTTCTTTATCTTATGTTTTGAGATGACTTGTCCCATAAATTTGTTCCACTTAAAAACGAGTTCATATGACGAGACAGAGTTAATTAGTCCCACTGACGTTAACTTTTGAGTGCGCGGTGTAGTGGACCTCGGTATGAATTATGGACTAAGTCGATTCGATTTGTCTAGTTGTTTGTTACAATCGAAAAGTATAAAAAGTATAAATAAAACAAGGTAATTAACATACATTTTAAAACTTCCGTAATCTATTATTTGGGTACCTACATATTTAAAAAAAAAAAAAATAATAATGGCCACATTTTATTTGTGAAGTTTCGTTTTATTGTATATAGAATTTTATATTGCTTAAGTAAATATTTCAAAATACCCACACAAAATGTTGTCAAGCAAGGTCGGATTAGACCGTGCAAATTGTAATGTAGACATGAAAAATTATCGTAATCATATAGTGAACTATATTAAATTAAAAGGTACGGCTACGTTATGTACATACTTAGCGATGTTCAGATTAGTTGCGTTCTTATAATTTAATAAATGTTTTATAAAATTAGCAGTCGGAAATCTAGAAGTTAATAGAAAATTTTATCTAGATACAAACATTCGATGATCATGTTACTTTTAAAGGTTGAAAGCCATAACTTTCATGTCGACTTGTCTAGTATTTATCTTCTGTCATTCGTTACTCTTTGCTCTGTTATTTTAGATCCATCTCGTTAATGATCTTAATGAAAACTGAGACATGCAAATGCGAAATAAAGTGACAGTAGAACCATTTATATTGACTCGCTAACTTAACAGGTACATTATGAATTGATTCATCATAGCGAACGAGGAATACTACGATTGAAAAGAGGAACTGTGTTTATTAGAAGAAATCCCCGCAACCTAGATTGACCTCAATTTCAGCAAGTCATATATATGAGTTTGGTAGCGTGCATTGTGAAAAAACTTGAGAGGGACCTCGTATAATGCGAAGGAATAAAACAATTATGATTGGAGGAAGAGCAAAGATGAAGGTCGTGGGTACTTCCTAGTAATTGAAACATACATTTTAAATACTGATGAGACAGGATCGCTAAATATAGAGAACGACTTGCACAAATATCTAGAAGGTCTTCGCTCGCGTATAGGTAACTATTTAAGCTTTGAACGATATTGAGAGATATACGAACATATTTACGAAGACCGAAATAAAACGAATGCAACTGTTGAAAAGACGATGCCATTTACTTATGCTGCATTCGGAGATTTTAGAGCAACATACATCAGCATATACAATGGGCGAGAGATAGATAGATAGATAGAGGGAGGGAGAGATAGATAGACAGATAGAAGGATAGATAGATAGAGGGATAGATAGATAGATAGATAGAGGGATAGATAGATAGATAGATAGATAGATAGATGGATAGATAGATAGATAGATAGATAGATGGAGAGACAGAGAGATAGATAGATAGATAGATAGATAGATAGATAGATAGATAGATGGAGAGACAGAGAGATAGATAGATGTAGAGCGAGATAGATGTAGAGCGAGATAGATAAAAGGAGGGGAAGATAAGTGATTGCACTAACAAAGTCTTGGTTCAAACCGGTAATACGTAATACTAGACGGCTTGACTACATAACATGAGCATTCAGCTTAATGAGCTGTGTAGGTCAAGATTTTTGTCAAGGGGAATGGGTACACTATTATAATCAAGAATTGAGAGATCGACTGATGCCAATGTGTACAGCTGTCGTTGACTGCCTAGAATTATTGTCTGACATTTTAAAGGATTGGTCTTTATGCTAAACTGGAGGCACCAATCATATATGTTGCAGGTCCTTAATAATATTATATAGATGATAAGAAGATTGGGAGTCATTGACGAGCGCGAGGGATCTTATTTTGCGAAAGCGAAGCCGAGCCATATTTAGTGATGGGGTAAGAGGTTATAACGTTCTTTACATTTAAAACTAAAGTTTTACGAGACAATGTTAGGAATCATCGGCAAATATATGGAGTTATTTGGTATTTATGAAAACGTCCCGTTTTGAGTTATTAGCTTTGATATAGCAGATGAGATATGATATAGGTGAACATACATAAAGACTATGACTTTGTAGCGATATTGTAACTATCAAATGTTGTACTTTATTATGTGAACAGATGGTGTGTATGCGGTGGAAACGTGTGCTTATAGAAGTTTTGACTTATCGCATATTAAGATTATCTTATAACATAAAATTTTATTCATGGCGTATGGTTAATTTTACGAAAGCAAAAAAATATGATTTTGACATAATGGCTAAGAAAGAGTACAGAGTCAATTTGTTATTTTGTTGGAAACTTACTCGGATTATAATTTGGATTTTTTATTCTTTTGGAGTTATAACACTTATAATTTAGATTTCATTGCTTGTAACATCATCACTAATATATAACTTGAATTACAGATCATACTACAATAAATGATGAAACAAACACCACCATCACATTACACTTAATGTAATGGTGAAAACCCAAGGCAAAGTTTTAAAGAAAAACCCAGGGGAAAGTTAAGGGAAACCCAAGGGTAAGTGTTAAGGGAGACCCAAGGGTAAGTGTTAAGTGTTAAGGGAAACCCAAGGATAAGGGTCTGGATAACCAAAGGACCGACTGAACTGACTAAACCGAAAACAGAGGCTTTTAGCTATAGTTGTATCAGTTGAGGGAAAGGACTGTTACTCAATGTGAACACCTGGGATCTCAGGTGTTTATTATAGTTTAATCGGCCGAAAAGAAGGACTAATTCTAATTACGGACGAGAGTAAGCCTAGCACGCTATGTAGTTTGGGTAGCTATATGGATGGAATCCCAAAAAGAAGCCTCGTCATACGGTGTCAAAATGGAAAATGAGGAGAGAAAGGACCTACCTGTAAGTCAGTGAAAAACTTTAAGGCAGGGAAAAGACAGCCCGTCCTAGAAACTTCAGATTTAAGTGATGCTTCTCAACCGCTTTAGAAAATACGAATAATTATCGATTGTTATCGTTATTTACATTTTATAAGCAAAGGGACTTGCTTAGAGAAGGACGGCCGAGTTGTAAGGTTACATTATTGTTAAACGACTATTTTATAATAATCCGTAATGTTTTGATTCGTTTCAATGTTTTGATGGCCCCTGTATTGATCCATATGATAATTAATGAATTACTAATTTAACTGTAATAAGAAGAACCAATAAGGTGTAATTATTTAAATCGTTGTTTTATTAACTTAAATAGTAATATTTAGAATTGTTATGTCAAGTAATGGTTATTTTCGTATGCTTAAAGTAGTTTATTTGACGAAGATTATTATTTATGTGAGGAGGGACATTTGCTTGATTAGTAAATACTTGAATAAGTTAGAAAAGTGGGAACCATTAAGACTTCATAATTAAATCCAGTATTTCATACCGTGTTTACCTATACTTACAATTGTTCATATACGAGTACTTGTTATTTTTGTACATTTAAAGTAGATGATTTGGCTATGATTATTATTTATGTGAAGAGGGAGTTAATAAAGAAGGGTATATAAACTGCGGTTAGGACGATATTCGGGACAGACACTGCTGGATAGTACCAAGAAAGGATTAAATACAAGTATATAAAAGTGAAGAGTGAGAAGTAAAATCTGTGAAACAATAAAATTGGACGTGGCCCTTATCCAAGGTAGAATCCGATTATTTACAATAATACAATGTGTTATTTACAAAAGGAATCAATATCTACAAATTACCTCTTAAATTTATATCTCGTCGATACCGGGACCAAATAGTCCCCTTCATATCCAACACAAGGACCACACCTAAAAATCAACTGTTAACCGACTCGTCTTACCACACTTAGCCAGCACTCGCACTATCTTGGTGTACTCGATATTTGTGTTACGGCATCACAGCACTGTTTTCACTAATCGAAATTATTGGGCCAGCCAGCCAGCGGGTCGCGCGGCACACGCTCATCTAATCAACCGTGACAAACGACTGAAGTCAAGTTCAAACGTGCACCGCCGCCGCTGCATCACCCCGACACCCGCCGCCCCGCGCCCCGCTGCACGTGTCCTTGGCACGTATTTTGCCTACGCAAGGTGCGTGGCCTCTCTTTTTATTTATTTGCTCAAGGTTGCAAGGTTGTTAAATGCACGTTCAGTGGTAGTAAATAAATTTTGTATGGAAAAACTAAATTGTTAAAACTATTAATTTTAAAAAGTCGTAGAACAAATGTTGTTGGGATTGATGTACAGAAGCTGCCTGCAAGAGGTGGTCGACTTATTACAAATAACCCTGTATATTCCCGAAAATTGCATCCAAATCGACCAATCCGCTTCTGAGATACAGCACTAACATACAGACATTTAGACGAACAAAATGAAATAAACATTGTTTTGGGGTCTCTTGCTTATAAAAAGGTTCCCCTGTATGAATTTTAGAAAATATTTTTTTTTCGTGTTGTGTGCACAACTAAATGACAAACAGATAAACAGACAAAGATTTAAAAAATGCTGAAAATGGATTCTGTTAGTTATTACTTTACATCCTGATATATTTTTTTAAATATTTTTAATGTACAAATACCACTCCTCCACTGATTTATTACATGTATAGAATAAGATTTTAATGGTACGTATTACGTCATTGACATAAATAGTCATAACTTTTTTATTTCTTAACCGATTTAGATAAAATATACACTAAATGTTAAGTGAAGACTGTGATAATATATTCCTGAAATCGCATTCAAATTGGTTAAGCCGTTTCTGAAATTAGCGTGCACAAACATACAGACATACAGACAAACTGAAAAACCATTGTTTTGGGTTCTCTTGCTCTTATAAAGCCCCCCTATGATGTTTTTTTTTTTTTGATTCCATGTACAGGAATGGCTCAGTGACGATTTTATTATATGTATAGATTACCTCCAACGTACAAACATACAAACCTTACACATTTTCAATTTGATAATAATTATTAGGTGATAGTGGTGATTTCGAAATGCAGTAATAGTACCTCGATTAATTAAAAACCTCTGTAACTGCTAAAATAACCTGTTTACTTCACCCTCAGACCCAAAAACCTCTATAGGTTGAATTAATAATGTCAGTGTTGACCGTTAGAACAAAAAATGTTTCGAAGCATTCTATAACTTAAACTATCTTAAATTCCAGTAATTTGAATTGGTATTAAAGATTTAAAGGATTTATAATAAATTCATACATTAATTTTTGGACATGAATAAAAAAAGAATCGGAAGAAAGTCTACTGGGCAAAATACGAAAAATTGTTGATTTTTTAATTTTAGAATACTGCTTGTTGTTCAAATCTATTCGCCTTTATCAAATACTATTATGACTTTATTGAGAAATATAGTTACATGGTAGAAGGTGTGTTCACCATTTTGCTTGCTAATGAAAATCTAATCGATATAGAAACTGATATCCTTAAAAAAATGACAAATATTTCTGTAGACTAAACTTTAATAAAAAGTACTTTATCATAAAACGTATTTGTCCAATATTATATAAATAATAATAATAATAAAATTAATAATAAATAAACTCCTTGGTAAAAATATTTAATAACAAAAATCAAGTTTTTACAATATTAAAATTAATTAATTCAGTAATGCAACATGAAAAATAAAAGGAAAAAACCGCACCGAGCAGCTCCACGGCATCAGAAGAGGAGTACGCAACCCCTCCTGAGGATGTCGTGTCGAGCAGTGACGACGAGCTGCCGCCTCCAGCGCCGCGCCGAGCACCAGCGCCGCGCCGAGGGAGGCCACCGCTGCCGCGCTTGGGGCCTACTGGGGCATCCGCTCCGCGTTCTGCCCCCGCCGTCGGTGGTGCAGTGCGCCGCATGAAATGGACGCAAAATATAAACGAGTGCGAAATGTCATGCGAGCGTACTATAGGGCGACAGAGAGTGGAACTAACCTCACTGCGCGGCGAACCCGTTTGCTATCTTTGTTTCAGGTCCTTGAACCAGAGTTGACCGTTTCGGCCCAACGACTATCGGATCAGGTGCGGTTTATTCAACGTGATCGTGCGTTGGATGACTCCGCACTTGACCAGCTTCGCTCCGACGTGACAATCTCTGCATCCACCACCGAAAGCATCCATTTGCGAGCCCAGTTATCGTCCTCTCCTTCGGTGGCAGGGTTAGTGGATGGAAATGCTGATGTGGAGGGCGTTAAGATTACAATCGTAAGAACCCGAGATAATGAGCAATTAGGGAGAACTTTGGAGGATGCGGTTTTGGAATTTAAAGACATACCTGCCCACGACAGGCCACGGTTACCCCGTTTTCCCACGCATAGACGTAATATGTCCCAGTTTTGGAAAATGGTCATGCTAAGCTCTATTGGGACCGATCTATCATCACGGACAGGACTATTGTAGCCAATAAGCCTGATATCGTGCTTGTAGATCGGTTAGAGCGCCGGGCATTTCTTGTTAATATCAGCGTCCCGTGTGACGCTAATCTTGTGAAAGCTGAGAAGGACAAACTATCAAAATACTTGGACTTAGCTCACGAGATTACCGACATGTGGGATGTTGACTCAACAATAATTGTCCCGATGGTAGTTTCCGTTAATGATCTTATAGCGAAGAGTCTCGATCATCATCTCAAGAGGCTCTCACTAAACAACTGGATCAAGAGTCGGATGCAAAGAGCAGCAGTTTTGGGTACGGCACGCATTGTGAGGAAGTCTCTTTCACTGTCGCCCTGACCACCGACGGACTGGTCGTAAGGCCCACGTCGGCGGAAAACTATTTTTATATTTATATTTATAATGTTGTTTTTTTATGTTTTTTTTTTTGAATGAATTTATTGTGGAAAACAAACAGCATTTACAATAATAAATAAAAAAATATTATGAATAATACATAGACAAGCCAATTAAGTTTTCACAATATGTTTAATACATGCGTAATAAGCTGGTAATAGTAGGATTATAACAAAAAGTATTTTTAGTTAAAGTTAATCTTTACTATGAGTGTAGTGTTTACTTAAAACCTAAGAAAATATATATATATATATATATATATATATATATATATATATATATATATATATATATATATATATATATATATATATATTCATAATTTTCACAATACAATGAACCTGCTAATATTATATTCATTGTTTGTTTGCTTTTATTAGATATACAAAATGATTTAAATTATATCTATAGTGATCAATGTGGCTATATTTATGATTATATAAATCACAAGCTCGAATTAAAAACCTATTCTTTGCATAATTGGTGCCAACTACTGGCACATGCATTATCTTATTACTTCGTTTATTGATTCTCGGACAGTGTAGTGAAATTTTGCTTAATAAGTAGGGAGAATCAACCAAACCATTAATGATTTTGTATAAAAAGATTTGGTCTTTGTCTTCCCGCCTTTGTTTTAATGAAGTCAAAGTAATGGAAGCATATTCAGTTTCAAATCTTTTTTTAACAAATTTACAAAACTTTCGCTGTATACTTTCTAACATATTAATGTAAACATCATAGCATGGGTTCCAGGCAGTAGAAGCATATTCTAAATGGGATCTAACAAGAGAATTAAAAAGCAAAGTAAGTGTTTTAGGATTCTTAAAATCCTTTGTTTGACGCAAAATGAAACCTAACATCTTATAAGCCTTACCTCGTAGTTTAGTTAGATGGGAATTAAATAATAGTTTATTGTCCAGTTGGATTCCCAGGTCTCTCACCTCGAACACCCTTTGCAAATTATTGTCAAGTAGATGGTATTTATGGTGGAGTTCCTTTGTTTTTCGTGAAAATGTGATAATTGAACATTTATTTATATTTAGTGTTAATCGATTACTCTTGCAATAAAGACTTAAACGATCTAAATCATCTTGGAGTTTGAGGCAGTCTGTTTCAGATTTTATTATTTTGAATATTTTTGTATCATCTGCATATAAAAGAAATTTTGAATTATGTATATGTCTTCCAAAATCATTGATAAAAATATTAAATAATAATGGGCCAAGGTGAGAGTCCTGGGGAACTTCAGATGTGACAGGCGTAAAAGACGTAGTAAACCCCTTAACTGCAACCGCTTGGGACCGATCACGTAAATATGAGATTAGCCACCTTAAAAGGTCACCATGTATTCCGATTGCCTTATTTTTTTACCAATATTTCATGTGAAATTTTATCGAAGGCTTTGGAATAGTCGGTATACACAGCGTCAACTTGGAATCCTTTATCCATGGCGTCTACAACAAAATCAAGCAATTCACAAATATTTGTTTCTGTAGAACGACTCTTTATGAAACCATGTTGAGAAAAAGACAATAGTGGTTTTATCGCAGGGAATAGTTTGTCGTATATAATATTTTCGAAAAGTTTAGGAATTAGAGATAATTTAGAAATACCACGATAATTACGAATATTATGTTTATCACCACTTTTATGAATTGGAACTACGATGGATCGTTTCCAAATTTTAGGTAAGTTACCTGAATTAAGGGATTTCTGAAATAGAATCGTTAGAGGAGTAGCTAGGTTCTTGAAACATTTCTTCAAAAATATAGGGTATAAGCCACCGGGACCACTGCCCTTGGTGGTGTCTATAGCTTTTAGAGATTTTTCAACAATTTCCAAAGTTATATCAATATGTCCGATAACGGTCTCCGGGGAATTCTCAATGTCAATATTATTTATAGTCTCGGAACTTTTTTCAAAAACCGATTCAAAACCCTATTAAACAGTTGAGCTATTCGATGTCCCTCATGTGCATTTTTGTCATCTAGAAATAAACTGTCTGGAATGGTATTAGAGTGATATTTAGAATGAATAAAAGACCAAAAACTTTTGGAGCTTAAATTTGAGATATTTGCTTTTGTACGTGAAATAAATGACATATAACAAGATGCCTCTAGTTTTTTACACTCCTGTCTTAGGTCAGCAAACCAATTGTAATAACACAATCTGCCATAAAATTTCCATTTTTTATGAATTTAATTTTTTTTATTTATTAGTCTAATTAATGGACGTGAGTACCATTAAGGAAATCTGGAGTTGTTAATAACAAACTTAGAAGATACGTATTTGTTGATTATTAAGTTAATTATGGAATAAAAGTGACTAACAGCATTTTCAATGCTTTTATCTCCTATTTCCTCTGGCCAGTCAATTTTGGATAGTTCGCTATTAATTATTGAGTAATCAGCTGTATAATAATGATGAATAAGACGAGGGGCTGGTCTAGGTAAATTTAAATCAAACTTAACATTAATATTAAGAGCTGGATGATGACTATCCTCTGGTACTGCTAATGGTTCAGCACGAGATACTGTAAATTGAGAACTACTACATATAACTCGGTCCAAATTTCTAGCATTGCCGTTACTAACAGAATGAAATTGCATCCATTCCGTAAAACACAGAAACGAAAAAAGTTGAGAAGTTAGAGGATCTACGGAGGAATTTAGAATAACATATGTCCATGAAATCCTATGTCAGACGCCTTTAAATGCTTAAGACGCCGCAGTCCAGACAGGAAGTCATCTTTTTTATATCTTGCTAGTAATCTGACAATTATAGGCTTAGGAAATAAACCATCAACATCATTTTTAACAGCAACATGAGTAACAAAATCAATATCTTTAGATGGATCCAAAGAATAACCACTTATATCGGATAAGTTTTGGATGATTTTTATAAGGTTCTCGTCTTTTCTTTGTGGAATACCGTTTATTTGTATGTTTGACCTTCGCACCCATTGCTCATTTTTATTACAATTATCTATAATGTGGGTAATTTTCGTTTTCAGATCTTCATTTTCTATTTTTAAATCATCCAAATCAGACATTTTAAATTCGACATTTGTCACACGTCTGTCTAAATCTTTGAGTTTGGAAAAGAAAATATTTTTCAGTTCCAAAATATCATTTTTTATGGTATATATATCATCTTTTATTGACTTTACGGTTGACATTTGTGATTGTAAGTCTGCAATTTGAGAAGATATCTTCGAAAGCAAAGAGTTTAGTGAGAGATCCGAAGGTTGGGAACTCATGCCGAGATATGATGTTGCGAGGGTAGGCGAAGACTTCTTACAGAGCTGCGGCCCCTTGTGTAATTCCCGTATTTCAGTTTCAGATGTACTTGTATAATCATCATCTTCATCTAAAGAGCCCCTTAAAGGGGAGTCTTGACTTCTTGAAACATTTGTAGGACATGAAGGGCAATGCCAATTATTACCTTTTAGTTTGTTGAATTGTGCTAGTGATATATTTAAACATTTCATATGAAAACACTTTTTACACTTTGAACAAGTAAGAAATGTGCCTTCTTTGGCTTGTTTAAAACATCCGTCACATTTCATGTTTAACACTTGTATAATATTCAGAAAATAATACTGTTTATAATGTACATAGTACAACACGTCCGTACCGCATCAGCGCAGAACCGATATGTTTATTTATTTATTTATTTATTTACCCTTTATTGCATAAATTTACAAAAGGCGAACTTAATGCCTTATGGCATTCTCTCCCAGTTAACCTCTGCGTATGGTGAAAAAATTGTGGTAGGCGTATTTAAAATTAAAAAAAAATATTAAAAAAAAAAAGAAAAAAAATAGTAATTATCCAAAATGAAACGGAAAATGTAGACTATAACAATAATAAACATTAAACAAATACACATTATACAAATAATATATATACTCACATATACGAAGGTACACAAATATATTACAATACACATCTACATATATCTATATATCTACATACATACATATATATATATACATACATACAAATACATACTTATAATATAATGCTTGTTTAAAAATGACAAATGATAATGCCAAATATAATCAGTTAATATCACGTCTTTAGGAAGTGTGCTCTAACTAACTTTTTGAAATTGCACTTTGAGGGTGCTCTTCTTACTATTTCCGGGAGTTGGTTCCAAAGGAGTGAGGCTTGGATAGTAAAGGATTTATGGAAGAAGTCACTGGAATGAGAATGAATGGTGGTTGTAAGGTTGGAGGATGAACGGAGTATTCTGTCGTGGGTGGCGTGTAGGTATTGAAATTTTTCTTTAAGGTATGTAGGGGAGGATGGATCATTTAATATGGAATAGAGGAGATGGAGAATCCTAGAGCTACGCCTCTGACGAATAGTAAGCCAATTGAGTTTGGAACGATATTCCGAAACGTGATCAAACTTCCGCAGATTAAAGACGTAGCGGATGCAGTTGTTGAGAAGGCGATCAAGTTTAAAAAGAAGCTCGTTACTTGGGTTTGGGTAACAGATATCTGCATAATCAATAATTGGTAAGATGAGAGCGTTCACTAATACAATCTTGGTTTTAGGAGGTAAAAAATTTTTAGTTCGATATAAAGACCGAAGAGTTCCGGTAACTTTACGGGACAACTCTTTTACCTGCTGGTGCCAGCTCATTGTACTATCCATGTATAACCCCAGATTCTTAACAGTCAAGGAAAAAGGAATTATGTTGCCATTGTACCTTATTGATGGCAAACTGTTAAGATCAGTTCCAGCCAGTAACCTAGAGCTTCCAATGACTATAGCCTGACACTTATCGGGATTCACTACTACACCAAATCTGTGTGACCATTCACTCAACTTATTCAAATTGCTGTTAACAGTGTAGATCAGAGGTTCCCAAACTTCTTTCGTCCAACGCCCACTTTGAAAGTCAGTTATTTTGTAACGCCCCCCAATTTTTTTCATCTTAAAAACTTGAATAACAGATTAGATTTGTTTCCTGAGATAAGTCATCTTACCAGAAAAAGCAATAATAATGCAACCTTACAATAATTAATGTATTTTTGATTAAAAAAATACATTTAATACTGAGCAATAGTAATACAACTTTTCATAAGAAAAAGCATCTTTTATAAAAAAAATAACAACAGTTAAGATTGATCAATAGTAATACCACTTTTCACAATTAAAAGTTTTCTTCATCATCTTCCTGGTTTTCATCCTGACGTATATCAAGGTCTGTCTTCCTGATCAACCTACTCCACTTTGCACGATTATCGACATCCATCCAGCACTTCCTTGTACGTCCGAGAGATCTCACTCCATGGAAAAGCCTTATATCAAGGCTTTTCCATCCGACATATTTCATAGACGAGCGCGCAACGTGGCCATACCATCTCAGGCGTCGATCTTGGACTTCTTCAAATGAATGTTTTACGTATGTGGTCAGACCGCGTAACGCCGCACATCCAATTCAGCATCATTTCCTCCCTCGTCATTCGGTCAGTTATTTCCGTGACTTGAATTTCCTGTGTGTTCCGAGATGGTACTGGCATACATTCGCTGCCGTATATAAGAACCGGTCGGATGGCTCTCCTTTTTATCAGCCCCTTGATTTTAGGCGATATTCTGCGATTACAGACTACACCAGTCCAGGCAGCGCTTATCCGGCCTTGGGAATAGTAATCGATGCCTACAGGCTTGTGCATAACAGATAGAGGTTACCTGAACTTTTCCAACTTAACGGCTGGCTCTGGACCTGTATGGATAGTAGTTGAGTCTGGCCTCTGCAAGCCTTGTACTCAGTCTTCGATATATTTAGTTTAAGACCACCGTTCTCAAGCGTACCCTTCCATAGGTTTAACTTACGCTCCAGCTCCGTTCGGTCCGTTCTTTCTGCAACCCTTTATCTGTTGTACATTAACGATCAGCTGCAGCCCGGTATCTATGTTTTTTTTTTTTTTTTTTTTTATATTCTCTAGGGCAATGCTTGACTACATTCCACCTGATGGTAAGTGGAATGTAGTCTTAGGTGGTAAGGCGCATTACCCTAGCAACCTATTCACTCTTCGCTTGAAGACACCCACATTGTATTCGGTCGGAAATACCGACGCAGGCAAGCTGTTCCAATCCTTTGCTGTACGCAGTAAAAATGAGGAAGCAAAGCGCTTCGTTCGGACAGGTAGAATGTCCACAACAAAAGGATGAAAACCTTCCGTGCGTCGGGACATCCGGTGATGGAAGGGGGACGGGGGAATTAAATTGTGTAATTCCTGCGCACACTCACCAAAATGTAGATGATGATATGATGATAGATGTATCTGTAGATGGCATTTGGAAGGTCATCGACCTTGGATTGCACATAGATCTGGAGGTCATCGGCATACAGATGATACGAACAATTGAAATTAGGAACGAGTGTATTTATGAACAAGGAAAACATTATGGGAGAAAGTATTCCGCCCTGGGGCACTCCAGTTACCGTATCAGCCCATTCGGAGAAGGCGTTCCCCGAGCGAACTGACTGTTGGCGGCCACGAAGATAGGATGAAAACCATTTGATAGCCGATGGGCTGACTTTAAGAAAGGAAAGGATTGCGATCAGGATTTCATGGTCAACTGTGTTAAAAGCATTTGAAAAATCTACCAGCACCAACACTGTTATATTTTTATTATCCATGCCAAGTCGAATATCATCATTTAATTTTTATCTTATAATTTACATTTATATGTTATATATATAAATGTAAATTATAAGATAAAAATTAAATAATTGATAATAATAATAATGATATATATTGTATAACACTACATATGTTGATGAGCAGTTATTTTATTTTGTTTTATCTTTTTTTATATGATACTTTAATGATTTAAACATATATATTTTACTTTTCTTTAAGTGCTATAATAGTTTGGGAAAAAAAATCTTTTTGCATATAGTAGCTGCCTATGTATAAACTTGTAATAATAAAAATAATGTTGTAAAAATGTTGCGCACACTATTTGTATCTGGCTGTTTTTAATGACATTAAAACGGTTACATTTTGAAAAAGGAAACAGTTAAGTAAAATATTGCTTCTGTGAATCTAATGAAGAAATTCGATACAATTTCAAGTTTCATTACAAAAAAATAAATAAATACGAATCAAGCCGCGAAAGAAAATGTGTCGTTTGTGGACCTAATGCAGTGTCAATACATGTCAAACTAATAGGAAGTTGGTTTAAGCGTTTTCAATCCGGGAATTTTTATGTCAAAGATGCATCTGGCTCTGGTCGCCCTGTTACAAATATTTTTTTTAAGATGCGCATTTCAGTAGCTACTATAGATAGTTCAATTCACGAAGACGCACCCCACCAATTTTTACGAAAATCCAGACTCGTCACGAAATATGCTCTACTTTATATTTTTTTAAATGTTGAGAAAATCAAGATGTCTGGTTCAATACTTGTCAGCACGTCGAAAAAAAGAAGTAGAATACATGTATTCTAAAATTAAAATCTAACTAACTAAACATCAGACTCTGAATCAGATATTTCTGAAACGAGTGATTAACGATTTTCTTTTCTCAATATAGATGAATAAAACTTTTACACGTATTTCGTTTATGTTTATAGTTACCCCCATTATAAAAATGCTAATATTTTTGTATATTAACTAATAATCACTATTAATAAAATATCCACACCTAAAAATTAAAAAATACGTAGCCATTTCCTTTCAGTCGGATAAAAAATATAATTGAAGATGAGCATCTTTCACTGTGACCATGACGCTCTCTCCTGATTAGTCTATTCATTGTAGTGTGCGTGTGCACTCATAGGTAATTAGTGTGTACCGATAACTCTCAACATTGACAAAATATCACATATCACACATATACTATAAACGGTGTGGAAGAATAGTGGGGCGCGTCTTCGTGAATTGCACGAACTAAACGTAGCTGAAGAACTGGAGATTGATCACAAAACAGCATCGATCCGTTTGAAAAAAGCTGAGAATACAAAAAGCTTGATATTTGGATACCACAGGAGCTCACTAAGAGCAGGAAGGATTTTTTTTCTGCCTTTTAAAGTTATGTGACTGATTTCTATGTTGTAATTAATGAACCTACAAACACAACGGTTTTCAATTATTTAGTTATTTACTATCGATATTGCATAAAAATCTTTCACCATCACCAATAAATGCTCAACACCGTGGAGACGACTGCTTTTCTTTTGATCAAATATAGCTTCCAGCTACGTACCAGCTTGACGTAGCTCGTACGTAGACGTGGGGTCAGGGGTTAAAAACGACAAAGTTCTTGAGAGGAAAACAGATATGATTGATGATGATTATTTAGTAGGAGCAGTTCTCTGTTTTCGATAGTCTAATAGCTAAAGTTGATAATTAATCCTTTTAAAATGTTACATCCTACCAATAGGATTTCAGCAACTCAAGTTTTGACCACGTGTATGCCGTGTCCGACGTGTGTCTGCTGTGTGTATACCGTAGATCTGTTGTGTATCTGCTGTGGGTCTGACGTATGTCTGCAGTGAGTCTGCTACATACGATATGTAAGTATATGCTGATATGTGACTGTTAAACAAATAAACAATATTTTCCAAATAATTAAAACAAAAACAATGTTGGAAACGTCAGATTACGCTGGCTGTAGCACTGAGAGAATCTGGTAAAAATTTCAATCAATTTAAGAATAAGGATTTAATAGAAATATAAAAGTTTAAGGGTTTCTAGTAAAGCTCTGTATCTCATGTAATATAAGTACTTATAGCTCTTCCAAACTATCCTATTTCTTTTCAAAGATTATTGGGATAAGTCCCAGGTTAGGTGGTGGGTCACGAGAAAGCCTGTACTGATGTAAGTTGATGAAGGACGAGTGTTGAGATTTGATCAACCGACAGCTGACATAACCCAACTCAACCTTGACCAAATCCTACCTCCATTATACTTTTGTTTTATATATAGTCAAAGTTGGTAATTATGTAAATGAGGAAATTAGGTCGGCAGGCAATAGACTTAATTTGCATAACTTCATTCTAACGAATTGCATGGCGTTTGTAACAAACGTTCTCTGAAATTTGTATCGCGCGATTTGCAAGATATTGTGCAACAGTATATCAATTGTTTGCAAGCGTTTTGTTTAAGAAAACAAGCACAATCAGTTTATTAAAAAGGTATGTTGGTAATATATTAAATTGAGCTAGCCCAGTCATATTAGGGGTTTCACCTCGGAATGAAAGATAATAAGCTGGAAATTGGTAAAAACCTTTGTTTTGTTACCCTAAATATTGTCTCAAAAGTCACAAATGCTATCGTGTCCGCGTCTTAAGATATTGAAGGTCAAAGGTCACAAAAAACAATTTTTCGGGAATATCTCGGTTCCTATTGCTTAAATGATATTTTTACCTATTATGAAAGTTGTAGAGTATAAAATTTTCTACAACTTTTGTTTAAACTTTTTTTTTATACAATCAACCGTTTTTGAGGTAGAGCGCGAAGAGTGCGCAGCGTACAGTCATATATGAGCAAATGCAGGGTCAAGCGTGAGTTACGGTTATCAGTACGTTGTATAAAGTCAATTATTGACAAGAAAATTATAATTATTAAGCAATGCCCATTATTTCTGTACTTATTCTTAATTATTTATATTTAATTATTCAACTATAGTATATTATTAATTCTGGATTATCTATTTTAATTATATTTTAATATAAAAAGACAGTAAGAAAATATATTGTAGATATACCTTTATTTATCATTAAATATGGCATGTTATACATTTATTAAAATGTGAGTTTAAATATTAAAATAATTTGTGAATCGAATGAAATTGCGAATGGAAGCTAGTTATCTTCTTCTTCGTCGTCTTCTTCTTGTTGTCGGTCTAAAATATTCAATTCATTGTCATCATCCTCATTATCGGTCATATTCATTTCCAAACCTTCTAGAATTTCAGGATCGTATGTGCTTTCTTCATCGGGATTACTTGGATATAGTGGAGCGTTGAGGCAAGCTTGTCCATTGCACTGGCCACAAGCTAAAGAACATAGTAGCCCTGATTTTCTGCATCCACAGCGGGAACCACAACCATTTTTGCAATTGCAAAATATTGTGTTTAGTAGTTCGGCTGGTGCTGGAGGTAATAACGTTGTTATGGGCTCCAGGATTTCATTTTCAAGCTTCCAGCCCCATTCTTGAGGTTCTAAGTTCTTCCTTAGCCACGTTTGAATCTGGTAGTAGACACGATTGATATGTTGACGGGCTGCTACACTTGTTGGTGGAAGTGTTGACACTTGTACAGGTTTATTTAGTTTTGTTAATTTGATGAATTGCGTGTAGCGGAAATAATCAAGGTTGTCCTCAGATTTTGGAGCATTATATAATGCCAAAAAGATGCGCACTCCATTTTCAAATAAAGTTTGTACGGGGCAGTTTTCTTGTTGAAATATTTCCACCATTTAATCCAAATTGGTATTTTTCTCCAATGCTCTAGTAGAAGTTTTTTTTCCTTTTTTAAATAGCGCAGAAGTCGTGTCACAGCCACTAAATGCGTGTAAAAATAAAATGTGTTTTTTAATACGAGGATATTGGTCAAAACTTTTAAAAGAGTATATTTGTGTCTTAACATTGCCTTTGCCAACTTTTTTAAAATAAATTTCCTGTAGATGTGCTTGAGTACGTCCAATTAAAATAACGAGCAAATCAATATCTTCTCCTATGATGACGACAGTGTTTTGTTGTTCTGATAAGGCAATAGCTGTGTTGATGATAAGAACATCGGCATCATCTGTGGCTTGTTTTGATGTGATATTAACAGTTTTTAATTTTTCAGCAAGCACGTCTATATTTTTTTTTTATTCGACTTATTTGATAAAAATTGTGCTGGGCTGATTGCCACAATCATTGTTTCGTCAAAACAAACTTCATATGATTTTGAAAGTGCTGCCAGTTCTTCTTTGTTGTTCCATTGCTTTAATATTTTTACTATAGTCCGAATATCCGTCAAATACAACAACGATTTTCGAGCCATAATGTGTTTGTAAATATTTAATGTATTTACCTAAAATAATGGAGAAAGTATCGTCTTTGCTCCACACGACGCGATGCAGAAGAAATCCACCATCTACAACGTATGTTACATTATTTTCATCAAGATCAATATCGACAGGTTATATATACCATATTGTCATATAATGTCGCTTTCGTGGTTTTTCTCATGCCATTACTATCAAATAAAGATGTCGGATACGGGCTTAGTTCATATTGAAGATATTCTTGTAGATTACTTTCAAATTTTTTACTTACAGTTATTCTCTGGAAAAGTAACAATGGATCTACAGAGACTTTACAATCATTAATTTTGACAGATTTGTTAACGGCTGAAAGCTGTAAAACCTTATCGACGCGTTTTAACTTTATCTCATTAAAGTTCAAACCAGTTATCTATACCATAGATTGCAATCCGATTTCATGGGCTCTGTGACAATTAATTTGGTCATTTCCAACAATTCCTGAAGCTAAGGATACCAACTGATTCGTATTTGGAAAGGGATTATGAAGCGTAAACCAGTCAACCAGCTTATTTACATCAGTATTATCCCTTTTTATTCGTGAATCTCTAGCATCAACATGTTGGTCTACAGAATCGAAGGAAATTTTACAAAACCGTTCAATTTACATACCATATACCCACTTCCATAGAACACTTTCTTGTGTACTTCGGCCTCGACATACTCCTCCTTCTGTCTTCATCGATTTCATAAGACTTTGCTCGATTACCATGTCTGGCCATATACCAGAATTAAATTTTTCAGTTCGTTTTACAGTAAAGAATCCGTTTTTAAAGTTCTCAAAAGTCTGTTCATCCATTGTCTCCTCTAATTTTATCATATCTTGAAGATACAAATGAGCTGGTTTCGCATATAGGAAATGACCACCAGCATGAAAATACGGCAGCATTTTTCGCACTACATCCAAATGTTCTTTAAAAAGGCCCAGTCTTTCAGCGAGAATGAAATCTAGGGCTATTGATACCATTTCAAAGTATTGCGCCCATAACTGTGCTGTGGGACCTCGAGCTTTTAATTCATTAAGTTTATCCTGAAATTGATCAATTAACGAGTTCGAGCTAGTCACACATCCTTCAACATCTTCGTAGGAAACATGGTGACTAGTTATCTGTTCAATTAACTCATCTAACACGCAACCTTCAATCTTCATCTCTTCAAAAATCTTCATTGATAACGCGAGTCGTAATAATGTATGGCCTCTGATACTTCTTGCATAAGCGTGACCATTCAACATTTTGTCGACCGAATTTGTAGCATATATTGTGCTTAAAGCTTCCTTGAGACCACTACCGTCCATTACATATCCTATGCATCCAAGAAAAGACATGAGCATATGAAATCCTCCTAGTTTGACAACTGTTTTAGACAAGTCTGAGTTTGTATCTGACGCAGCAACCATTTCACATGCTTTAGAGTACAGGGGTTGATCAAATGTAATTATGCACGTTTTTTGTTCGTGTGACTTGGCAATATTTATAGCACAATGTAAAGTGGTATAAATTGTGTCTAAATTACTGGCAGGATGATCAATAAAAGGTAGAAATATAACCTGAGAAGTTGAAAAATTCTTATTATTTTCCGTAAGTTGTTCAAGATAGCCATTCCATCCTGGCAACGGTGAAAAGTTCTTCCATTTTCCATATAACCACAAAAAATCAACTGCATTAATTTTTTTTTCAATTAGTACTTGATCATCATGTACATTTTGAACTTGAATCTTGCTATACCCAGGTACAACTGGCTTTTCATATGCTAAAAGAGATACATGTGATATTGTTGCCAACTCCTTTGCACTTGGTTTAGTTGTACATTTTTTTATGCGATCATCATAAATCACAGCATCTTTCGGAGTAACTATTTTTATCATTTCCATAACGTGAAGAGTATTATTACCGTCAAGAGTACTGACATTAATATCTGCATTGTCTCCAACATATTGTACCAACGCACCTGACTCTGATGATAAAATACGAGGCTGTGGATGGTAAACTGCTGAAACTTCATACTGTAAGGTATTACTATATGATGCAGCAAATCCTAAATTTGATAAAACATCCAATAATTTTTTGGATCCATATCTTCTGTGAAGAAATACAGAAAGGCTTAATAGTAGCTGTGACGAAAATGACCGTTCTCGTATCGAAGACATTATTGCGTGACTAATAGATGTGCATTTCGTTTTTAAATGATCTACTTCTCCTTTTCAATTTTTTAATATAATTTCTTCCAAAAAATGTGATAATGTTTTTGGTATTTCTTCATTAATACCATCTAGCATTTTATTCGGAGGAGGATACGTCTTAGTTTCAACGACAGATGATCTAATATCTTCCCTAATAATAGCCGCAGCAGCTTCTACAATCCGTAAACGCTCTTCTGCAGGAGTGCTTTTTTTATTTTCGTACCAAGCTTTTGATAATACATGAACCTGTGTATCACGGAAGGATATAATTGTAAATGATCCTATTTTTTTGGTGATTATTATATCAGTTAAATACCTTTGTTGTAGTTTTTTAATAATTGTCTTATCATCGGGCATGTACTCTGTAGGGACATCTTTAAGCTCTTTCAAAGTAAATTGAGAATCTGCATTATTTTCTATATAACTAAAAATCTCCTTCATTGCTTGAGTGACTTGATCATCTTGGCAAGGGTTCTTATCTGCAAATGGTACACGGGTTAAAAAGTTGGTATAGCAAATAGTATGATACTTTGCTTCAGCAGCGATCAAATCATACTCGTAAAGTATACGTTCCTTTATTAGTTCTCCAAAGGAATCGTTTCGTTCTTCTGCTTTCTTAATTACGTTGTCGTTGAATGCAAGAGTACTTACATTACTTATTGGCCGTCGATACTTATGTTTTTTTTTCCTTTCTGCTGCTTCATTAGCCTCATGGCTACAAAATAAGCACAATTTTTTAAAATCAAACGGTTAATTTCTTTTTTTACGAGATGCACTTGAAGTTGAAGGTTCACTCTCTTCTGTTCGTCGTTTCGATGCAGCAATAACATTTTCGCTAGTGTACACTTTTCGACACTCGGAATGCACATTTACAGAATTTAAAGTATTTAAATAGTTTATATGTCCATCATTCCTTTTAATACTTGCAGTTCTTAAAGTTGGTAAACCATGTACGACATTCACAGAAACACCTTCTGAAAGTGACTAATCACATATAAAACAGAAATCAGCCATAGCTCTTAAAACCGTACGTCCGTCGTTGTGAAAATACAATTTCAAACTAACGAATAATCTAAACTATACTAAACGCAATATCTCACTGCACACGAAACCATAAAACGTGCGAGTATATACCGCGCTCACTCGCACTTAGGGGTCTTACAATACGTAGGGCTCTTATAATACAAAGTGGTCCCTTAAAAGAGAAAGTGACCTTGAATACAATAGAACATCCGTCTCGGCTATAAATAGAAATGATCATAGGGTAGGGACAAGTATTTCCAGTTATATAAGTATTTAAAAATTTACACGTTTTAAAGGAAACATATATAATGTCGTTTTATTTTAAAATATAACTAAAATAAATAATCCAGAATTAATAATATACTATAGTTGAATAATTAAATATAAATAATTAAGAATAAGTACAGAAATAATGGGCATTGCTTAATAATTATAATTTTTTTGTCAATAATTGACTTTATACAACGTACTGATAACCGTAACTCACGCTTGACCCTGCATTAGCTCATATATGACTGTACGCTGCGCACTCTTAGCGCTCTACCTCAAAAACCGTTGATCGTATAAAAAAAAAGTTTAAACAAAAGTTGTAGAAAATTTTATACTCTACAACTTTTATAATAAATAAAAATATCATTTAAGCAATAGGAACCGAGATATTCGCGAAAAATTGTTTTTGTGACCTTTGACCTTCAATATCTTAAGACGCGGACACGATAGCATTTGTGACTTTTGAGACAATATTTAGGGCGACAAAACAAAGGTTTTTACCAATTTGCAGCTTATTATCCTTCATTCCGAGGTTGACCCCTTTTTTTACCTAATTTCACTGGGTTAAGCTGTATTATAATATTTTAAAACCCGAGTCACATGCCTCATTTTTGTACTTGTTTTTTTTCTTTTCAGTATATTGCAATGCTTGTAAACAATTGAATTAATTGCTTTGAGATTAAAATTGTAACATGAGAAACTGAATAATTTGTATGTTCGACACCTTCGACCTTTTGAAACCCAGTACAATAAATTGAACATTTTGTCGATTTTGGACTCACTTATTTATCGACAACCAAATCATAATCCACGCAAAACAACAATATTTAAACTTTGTAGTCGATAGTCTAATGGCATAAATTTGTAGGTAATCAATCTACAATCTGAGATTGAAACCGACATTAATTTTATCCGTATTTTATTTATGAAATATATAAAAAATATATATTTATTTCAAAAAACCTTTAAAAAGAAATAATAATATAATACGTTTTGAACCTTTCGTATAATATAAGACCATAATTGAAGAAATTAATCTGAGCAGAACGTCAAGGCTTAGGCCTTCGATCTTCTCTATCTACTCCGCAAGTTAGAGCATTAAGATAAAAATCTCATTTTATTCCAATCGTCGTTGCTTCTGGAGACCGTAGAGTAGATGATTAAAATAAAACTCAAAAGTACCGCTATGAAATCTAAAGATACAAATAGATAAACTATGTAACAAGGGGATAAAATATCAAACTAACAATATTAATTAGTTGAACATAGGTCTTCATTTCTTTACTTAAAAACTCACAACTCAAACACCCGTTTACGACTTTTTTTTAATCTTGATAAACAACGCAAAATACACGAAACAAAAAAATGTTTGCTCCCTCTTTTACTTATTACTCTGTATTTTGTAAGAAGTGCTTAAAAGGTTAACGCTACGCTCAGAGGTAATGTCAGTTCAGAGGCAACAAATAAATTTTGTATGGGAAAACTCAAACCATTAAGGTTAACATCCGCTACTCGGTAGCGGGTTAGTAAAAAACATTGTAAACTTAACAAAGATACTTCTTTTATTTAGAGGTAATATAAAAAAGAAACATAAAGTTAATAAATTAAATGACAAACATTTGTTATAAATATTGTTTAATAAAATGTTCGTATTTCTTAATGGAAGTGAACATGTATAATTGGGTATTATGGTTGGATAGAATAATGACAGATCCCACACCACGCAGGTAGTACCTCTGTGTTGTCGACTCAAGGAAGGCTATGCCAGCGCCGTGGATGTTATCTAACTGTTCATATCTATTATCTGTTTCATTATAGAAATATTATTTTATTATTATTAAAACTACACACTTATATAATTATAGGAACAGGCACGGTCTTTTTTTTATTAATATTCGTTTTATAATTAACTAATCCAAATGGTACTATTTTCATTAATTTGTCAGTCTTTGTGTCCATCTATGCCTCAATAACGGCAGGACCGATCTTAAAGAAAAATTAAGGACGTTATTGCGCCATAAATGGATGGATTATTCCAATATGAAGATATTCACAATATTTGTAAGTCTGTCTGTTAAATTATTATATATCTATAAGATAAAACTCTTATGTATATATTTTCTGTATTTGTCAAAAAAATAAAAAAGAAAATGCATTATATCCTCTGAAAATATAATAACTCACAAGAACTATATCTCGAACAGAATTTATCCTCAGTTGTTACCCGTCGGTACTGTTTCCAATACATATCGTAAACGTCTTCACACTTTTTGTAGTGGAGTTCATTTACATTAAGGATAAAAGACTGACTGTAGTTATTGTCAAATCTCCAACGGGCTACCTGGAATTAGTATATTCATATCGTAACAGTGTATATATTTAAATATACAATTGTGTAACAATCTGGAAGGAAGGCAGCGAGTATTTCTACACCAAAGAAGCATGTTAGGAAAAGATATGAGGATCGCGATGTTAAAGTGGTATGAAGAGGGAAGTGAGACACACTACTAGCCAAGTTATAAGAAAGAAAGAGAAAACGAGATAGGTTATATATTTTAAGCACTTGTTAAACTTTACCCATCATTTATTTACTTTCGACTTACTTTGCCAGAGTTTCCTTCTGTCAGCTGAGTTCTGTCGAGGTCATTATCAAAATCTAAACATACTGGTCGAACGGACAGATGGAATATAAATGGCCTTTCCACGATCACTATAGCGATGTCATTCTCGTTGCTCGTAGTAATGTATCGATAGTTGGTTGGTATTTTGATATCAACGACCTTGAAATTGGTTAAGGATTAGAAAAATAATAGTATCTAAATAAATCATTATTTAATTTTAGCGTGTTTGTTTCTGTATAGCTTTCTCTCCTTATCTGTGTGTGAGTGTGTAATGTATACTTACATCAGACCATTGACTGTTAACGTCTCGAGAATCATTATATTCACTATACATTTTGTTCACTGCCACCATAAAATTGCTTGCGGGTAGGGGCTGGCCATAAGCGTTAAAGAAGCATCTTGCAGCTAATAGTTTCAAGCAACATAACATCACCAAATTACTTTGATCCTTAACGATCATATTAGAACAATTAATGTAAGTAGTCATCTTAGACATATAGACTTCTTATTGGTAAACGATATTAATTGTATAATGTTGTGATTTAATTCAGAATAAGCGATTTAAACTTATGTTAATCGGTAACGATTATATTTACAAATGGTTCGGTACATCGTATTGAAAATGGTATTTCTGACAATGGTTTGAAAAACTAAATGAATGCCAATGAATTTAGCAGAATACTCACCAGATATAATTTTACTGGCAGTAATAAGAGATCCGCTACATCCGTTATAGTAATGATCTGATACCCTCTTGTCGTATATAACGGCGTGCCAGGGAAGCTCTAAGTGGTTTGTAGATGAACCCTCGAGTTTCCGATGTTGTGTTATTAGACCACATGCTGGAGATGCATTGCAAGATCATTTTATAATTTAGAGATTCCAAGAAGAAGAAGGATAGACATTATGCTTATAACATTTAAGCGAAGTTTCATAACATTTGAAATAAAAATGTGCTAAGTAAGTAAGAACTGTTGAGATGAGGATGATTATTGACTACAATTATTTATGTTAGTTAATGTTATAATACTGTTATTAACAATTATTATTTAAACCTGGTTTACAAATCGGATTGTAGTCCCAAATCCCATCTTTGCAGTGCATTTCAGACAACGCCCTTAGGGAGAAATAAGCTGGGAATCTACATATAGGTCTAACTACGGTTCCTGATGGTACCAAATACGGGCATTCTTCAGAAAGTTCAAGTGATCCTAGGACCCAGACGCAGCGGTACTCTACACTCAGCTCATCCTTGAGTGTACAGACATCTGGAAATATATAAGAGTAAATATTTTTTTTTTTTTTTGTAATGTATTCGTTTTTCCTTTATAAATCATCTAATATACCCGAATCAGGAACACATGCTGGCATTGTTGCTGACCAAAATCCATTGTTGCACAAGATGCTGTTGGTAGCGTTGCCATTTAGGTATCCGATGTCACATGTTACATCCAACTTGACATATTGATAACTATCCCCTGGCATAGCGAAAGGGTAATCGCTGACTGTATATCTTCCGTGTTCGGGGTATGGCGGCAGAAAACAAATATTAGGCTCTTTTTCACGAGTTCTGGGAATTAAGTTTATAAATACTGTTAATTCAATACTTTATAACTCTAAATACACATACACAATACAATACAAAACACAGGGAAATAGTCTAGAAATGTTGTTTAAAATCTTTTAGATTTGCTAATAGAAATCCATTACGAAATCTAGGTATCTAATAATTTATTAATAATAATTTCAATTATTTTTAGAAATAATTAACGGAAAATATTATGAAACAGTTTTGGCAACAATAAACATTTTTTTTAAACATTTATTGTAGTACTTACGAACTCGCGATTTTTTCATCTTCAACAGCGGCAAAAGTTAACGACGAAACTGAAAAGGTGATATAAAATATTTGTAATAAATAATTATGTAAATTATTATATAACAATATTATATTAGTTTTACGGGCGACCGAGACCGATAACATTTTTTGTGACCGCTAACACCTATTTTGACCTATCTGCACACAAATAGAACACTTA
The DNA here is from genome assembly GCA_959347405.1 of Napeogenes sylphis. Taxonomy (NCBI): domain Eukaryota; kingdom Metazoa; phylum Arthropoda; class Insecta; order Lepidoptera; family Nymphalidae; genus Napeogenes; species Napeogenes sylphis. The sequence goes on from OY365788.1 coordinate 6,623,172, forward strand.
AGTAAAATAGGTATTTTTTATCAATATGGAACGTATATTGATATTTTCCCTACGTATGCATGCTAAAATGCCTTTACTTATTCGTTATTTTTCATTGATTAATTAAAAGTTTGTGTCCGTGAGCTACACATTCGAATCGTAACACACTTATATACCTCGAACGTTATGTTCAGGCATTTTACTTGGGTCAAAGGTATAGACTATAGACCATAAGTTGGTGAGGATATTATTGCTTTAACAACATAAGATTAAATGTATTGAAATCATTCTAAAAAACGGTTTTCCATAATTATTTATATAAAAGAGAATATAACTTGATCAGTCACTTCTAAGAGAACAATAATAAACCTTTTATTAATAGGCACATTTTTATTAATAATATAATTTGGTAGGTTGTTAACATTTGTTATATCTGTACACAATTAATTAAAAAGATGTACTTCCTTTAGGAATCTACTTACACTGAATAAACATCTTTATAATCTTAGCTCCTTTTACGAATACCTAGCTACTTATACGAATTGAATCCATTTGTATCCGCTGACTTCGGAGGTCAGAACTGTCGTAAAAGGTCCTTGTGTATTAGTTTGGTAAACCTTGCCACAAGAATAGCAGCTCAACCTTCATGACCAGTATCTTAGTAGGGTTGAGATGCTATATACATATTATTAGAGGCGAGGGAAGTACTGGTCCTTGCCAAGTAGCCGCCCCATCGTCATAGCTCATCGCTCTCATCATAGAAACGAAGATTAAAACTTTGCTATCTCTCACAATTATAAAAGTTTATATTTATAATAGTTACATATAGTATATATATATTTATTTAAATTTTTCAATAAATTCTATAATTATACTTTACGTTTTCTAAAAATATTATATTTTTATACATTCTGTATTTGTTTCTTAATAAATTAGTAAAATTTACATTATTTATATATTATGTTCTTCGCAAATTTTAATATGTTACGTATATAGGTAGTATGTATTATTTCTGGTCATTAAAATCGATCGCTTCACTCTCATGGGTACCTAACTAGTAAACATCTCTTGAAGGGTTTTTTTTACCGTTTTTTCACATTTTTTATTCATTAAATGCATTACTAAGCAAATACATAATTATTAATTTGATACATTATAATTAGGAATATAATTAAATATTTCGTTAACCTAAAAGTAATTTGATAACTGATATTATTAGTAGCATTTTTTATAGTCAGTTGCTTATTGAGACAGATTCGAATAGACCTTTAACCCTAACGTAATTTTGTATTTCTACGTGAAAATTATAGAATATACCGGATGAAAAAATGTTTTAAAATATATAAAGTTCTACAATAAGCTGTATCATAAAAATAAAATATAAAGTATCAAAACTACTTACCAATAAATACAAATATCAATAATGCAATCATTTTGACAACAGGACCGTCGACTTGTTTGATTTGAAATGAACTTAGATTTTAGAACCGCAGACCACATGTCACATATACATAGATTCCCGCGCAACTTAGAAGTGTTGCCAGATTACAAATAGCGATTTAAATTAAAGCTGGAACTTAAATGTAAATAAATTTAAATTCCAATTAAACTTATTTATTTATAGCGACATTTTCCAATTTTACAAGTTAAAGAAATTCTCTCGTAAATGTTTAATAACCTGTAGTAATGAAGCCATTTTAATGACATTTCTTATTAAACATGACACTACACTACACCGTCCCGATAAAGACGATCACATATAGAATGCTTAATTCACCGAGACGGACAGCGGTAGCTCAGTTGGTAGAGCGACGGAACGGTTTCCCAGTAGTCGCGGGTTCGAATCCCTGCCTGTACCGGTTTTTTACATTCTATATTTATATAAATTTAAATAAGCTTAACATAGCTATACATGTTTTAAGATATTTTCAAACATTGATTTCGGTAGTGGCATCTTTTCAATGTTTCTCTATACTGCAAAGTTAGAAACATTGGTTAAGATTTTCGAAAGAAACCTAATAGATGTCACCACCGTCCCGATAAAGACGATCACTTATAGAATGGTTCGAATCCCTGCCTGTATCGGTTTTTTACATTCTATATTTATATAAATTTAAATAAGCTTAACATGGCTATACAGGTTTTAAGATATTTTCAAACAATGACACTACACTATTGTCTATACAGAATGTTTTTGAAACTCTAATGAGGAAATCTTCTCTTTGATAATCTTCCGTTGAATGTAAAAAAATGTGGTCTTGTCCAATTTCAGAGAATGAATTCGTATTCTAAAATTTAAAGATCTCTGACTAATACCTATTCATCACCCGATATGTTTAAAAATATAAACGAAACAAGCAATTATATAGACAGTAATACAAAATACAAGTGATGCATATGTCACAATGACAACAGGGTCAAAAGGCTGGAATAATATGCCGAAGAAACACTATTGTCGTAAACAAAATCATGATAATAACGCCAATGAATTATTCCGATATTTTTTACTCCAATATACCGGGTTATTTGTAATTAGTTAACCACCTCTTGCAGGCAGCCTCTCTACATCAATCCCAATAACAATAACTTTTTACAAATCTTGATAAACAACACAAATAAATATATTTTTTCGAAAAAAAAATTTTTGCTCCCTCTTTTGCATATTACTCTGTATTTTGTAAGAAGTACTTAAAAGGTCAACGTTCGGGCGCCATACCCATGCTCAGAGTTAATGCCAGTTCAGAGACAACAAATAAATTTTGTATGGGAATTTAAAAAAAAAAAAAAAAATTAAAAAATCGTACAACAAATGTTGTTGGGATTGGTGTATAGAGGCTGGCTGCAAGAGGTCGTGAACTAATTACAAATAACCCTGTATACCAATATATATCATATCAGTTATAGATTATACTACATAATACTATTAGCAGGTCGTTTCTATCTAGCTAATTAAAATAATCTGACAATTAAAGAAAGATAAGGAAGAAAATAAATTATATCCATATAGATATATGTGCTCTGTGGTTAATATCGTCTTTATAATTTCTGTGGTTAATATCGAATTTCAAAACTATATATTTTTCAAAAGTACATATATTTGAATCGCAACTATATCAAGTTTCAAAATCCAGATTTCATACCACATCATTAATTTTTTTTACATGTCTTTTGTGTCAAATAGAAAAGAGAATTAAAGGAAAATTAATTATAATAATATTTTATTATGACAGACAGAAGAAGCTTCTTAGCATTCCATGGATTCACCGTGCGGGTGCCGGGCCCATCGCGTTGCAAGGAGAGGAGTGCAAGCAGTGCCTAGGACTTGCGACCCAGGAGTAGGTTTAAGGGGTCCCCTTTATTATGCGCAAAAACGCTCACCTTCACCCTCCACACTCCTCTCCCTACCTAACCAAATTTCGAAAGAACCTACTAATGCCGCCTTTGAAATACTTTCTAGAAACGAACCGATGCTTGTTCTAGAAAGGCCAAGGTCTTTAAGTAGGCTATAGAGAGATTTTGCTGTAAAACCTCTCGCTCCCACTTCTCCGCGTACAAACTAACTATAAAATTATTCCTGATCAGTTCGTTGGTCACTTTGTAATACTTATTGAGCTTGAATGTGTGATCCCTTGGGATGTTTGTTTCCCAAGGAACAGAAAGCTCCACAAGTATCACGCGCCTCAGATGTTTCGAATACAGGAATAAGTCCGGTCTGGATGACGAAACACCAACATCCTCAGGGATTTTGTAATGCTTTTCATACGTGTCCATCATGAGAGTCCAATCAGGAGCCGCGCCTAAAATTGAATAAGGCTTCGCTTTTGATTTTTTGGAGGAGTCATCTTTTACAAATTCTACAGATCGTTTGGTGGTTGTTATACCCTTCCGCGCTCTTGCTACTGAAAGACTAACCGCTTTCCGTATAATTTCTAATACCTTATCGTGGCGACGCGAGTATTGACCTTTATCTAGAAATACCCTACACCTTACTAATAGGTGTTTCGCGGTTCCTATTGCCTCCCCACAGATATTGCAAGAGTTTTCGGTGGACTTTGCCCCATCTTAATAAATTACTTTAATCTGGGAGAGTCATTTGGAATACATTAAGATAGAATTTTAATAATGCTGGGGACCAATCATAAATTAAGGTGCCACTTCAAAGCTAGTGGAATACAAATCTCCTATGGTCACCCATTCGTTTTGAATTTCTAGGCTCATCGCGTGGAGTCGGTAGTTATCGTTTTCGTCTTGTCGAATAAAAGATTTTGTTATGTCTTGTCTGTAAATCCAAGCTTTTTTGACGTTACTTATTGGTTGGTTGTCTATCTTTTTGAGATCATTTAAAAAGCTATCGACTATTACATCCAACGATGGAGTACGGCCTTGGTAATCGATTATTTTACCTAAAAATTTAAACGGAGCTGCTTCCGTAGCCGTACTAACGCACTGACCGCCTATTATAAGACCCGGATCGTAAGAGGTATATTTGGTATTCTGTCTACCCAGACACAGACTTAATCATTTACTTGGTTTTGTCCTCAATCCGCCCGTCCACGTACAGAAATCCTCAACTGCATTTAAAAGTACCTGACATTGTTTCGGATTACGTGTCAGTATCGCGAGATCATCTGCAAAAGCTAGTATGGATTCTGTGTATTTGTTGTTGAACTTAAACCGATAACCCCACTTTTTTCATTTCTAATTAATTTGTCTATTAAAATATTAATAACTATTATATTGTATTGAATTTAATGTATTAAATAATTTTAATTTTACACTAATTAAATTATTTAAACTAAATAAATAACACAAAAAATACATTAATAATTTTAAAAAGGATAGAAATAATATTAAATTGTACTTATTGAAGTCGTTGCGTTGGGGGACCATTGTTTCTATTTACGTTGACAATGGTGTCTGTCACAAAATTTTACGGAGCTAATTAATGAGGACTTAGACTATAAGATTTGATATTGTAATTTCGTTATTTGCCTTGGTAACTTATTTGCATTTAGAATTCTTCCTTTATTTAGCGGTTCCTCGACGCAACGACTTCAATAAGTACAATTTAATATTATTTTTATCCTTTTTAGACGTCTTTTTGAATCGAAAGTTTTTTAAAAAATCCTTTTTTTTCGGCTTTTAAAATTATTTGAATTTTTCCATGTTGTACTAAATGAAACTACCAACACACTAATTTCCCTTGGTTACTATTAATATTGTATAAGAACTTTTCACCAGAACCAATAAAATCTCCATATCTTAAAGTCGGCTGCTTCTATTTCGACCAAGACGACGAAGCTTCTTAGCAATCCATGGATTCACCGTGCGGGTGCCGGGCCCATCGCGTTGCAAGGAGAGGAGTGCAAGCAGTGCCTGGGACTTGCGACCCAGGAGTAGGTTTAAGGGGCCCCTTTATTATGCGCAAAAACGCTCACCTTCACCCTCCACACTCCTCTCCCTACCTAACCAAATTTGGAAAGAACCTACTAATGCCGCCTTTGAAGTACGTTCTAGAAATGAACCGATTATTTTGGATCGGAAGTTTTTTAATTATTCTTTTTTTTTTCGGCTTTTAAATTTTTTTTGAATTTTTCCATGTTGTACTTAATGAAACTACCAACACACTAATTTCCCTTGGTTACTATTAATATTGTATAAGAACTTTTCACCAGAACCAATAAAATCTCCATATCTTAAAGACGGCTGCTTCTATTTCGACCAAATATAGTTAAGAACCATCTCCACGAATCATTTTTTTTTATTAAAAAAAAGCTGCATTCAAATCCGTCCACGCCTTTGGAAGCTACGTTGCCACAGATAGACACACAGATACACACATACACTGATACTCAGGTCAAACTTATACACCCGTCTCTTTGGGTCGGCGTTTAAAAAGATACAAGAGCAGGCAAGTAAAAATAATTATTTTAAAGAATTTTATTCCTAGTTGACAACGCGATGGCCGACATAGAAAACGATATTATATCCGGTTTGATACGAAACTCTTCGGCGATACTGATTCGTGAAACGTATTCTCATGCAAATTTAACAGATACAGCAAAATAGTGTTTTAGAAAACGATACTATATCCGATTGGATACGAAACGCTTCGGCGATACTGATTTCTGAATTGTATTCTGATACGATATTTGACAGCAATATAGTGTTTTGGAAAATATATATAGTTTCATAGGAAACCGATATCGGACTATCGATTAAGCTACGATATATTGCTTTAATAATTATATACGATTCGTATTGCCCATCTCATTCATTACAAATCAAACCAGTCGACGGTCCTGTTGTTTAAGATGATTTCATCATTGATATTTGTATTTATTGGTGAGTATTTTTCATATTTTATTCTCAATGTCTAATTGTATTCATGGGGACAATATAGAAGAACGATAAATATTTAAAGATAGTAACTAACACTGACAAAACACTCGTTTTCAAGATAATTATTTGTTTATTTGTTCACGGAACCTATTTGAGGAATTTAAATTAAATTGAATGCTGCTCTAGCTTATTGTAGAACTTAACATATTATACAACATTTGTTTCTACCGGCATATTATACTATTTTCATTGCAAAACACAAAAAAATATTAGGGTCTTACTAACAATAATACTATAATAATATATCGATTAATAGCTCATTACTTGAGACGGGGAGAAGAACTTAATGGCAACAGTAAGTTACGTGAGCATTATTGTATCTTACGTATTGTTTATGCAGTAATATTTATAGTTAGTTGGTTGTTTCCTTTTTTATTAAACTGTTTATAGTAACATATCAATAGTTTCTTAAAATTTTAATACAAACAAACTAAGACCTAATGAAAATATCTTTTTAATAAGAATCATTTTTGTCTACGTGGTTCATACGATGGCGATGGTTTATTGTACGAAGTTTTTGGAGCTAATGAATGAGGACTTTAGTCATACGGTTAGATATGGTTATTTCGTTATTTGCCGTGGTAGTTTACTTGCATTATGATTTCTTCCTTTATTTAGCGGTCCTCTAACGCAACAATTTTAATAAGCCCATAATAACTACATATTATTAATTATCATTTTTATAGGTCTTATTATGAGGCGTTTTTAAATGTTATTTTATTTTATTTTTTTGCTTTTTAAAGTTATGTGACGGGTTTCTATATTGAAATAAATGAACCTACGAACGCACTAATTTTCTCTTGTTTAGGTTTTTACTATTAATATTGCGTAAATTTTATTCACCAGCACCAATAAAAGCTCAATATCTCGGAGAGGATTACTTCTATTCCGACGAAACGTAGCTTAGAACCATCTCGACAAATCAAATCCGTCGACTCGTTTGACTGCTATGATGGCACAGACAGACACACAAATACACAGGTCAAACTTATAACACCCCTCTCTTTGGGTCGGAGGTTAAAACTACTTAATAATGTTACATAAGACTTTACATAACTTTTTTACGAATTATTTATTTATTTATTACGACTTATTTATTTAACCTTTTCAGTTTTTTCGCCAACCTTTGCGAATATTGAAGATGAAAAACACGAGATTTCGTAAGTACTGGAATAAATGTAGCTACTTACAAAAATACTAAATTAATACTTACTTATTCTTATTTATCTTAGTCATTCTTACTTCTAAAGTTTAATTAAATTTAATTTTGTTATTTCTGACAAATAAAGAAATTATTATTATTTTCTTTTACAAGGCTACTATTGTTTTCACAAATTTTCTAGATCGTCTCCCACTATGTGTTTATTTGGAAAAACATAATATTATCTATATATATACGTAAAGCAAAAACTTTGGATCCCTTTTTTCCGAAAATTGCGCGGACGAAGGAGTATAAAATTTGGCATACTTATAGTTTATGTGTAGGAGAAGTGTAGAACGCTAATATTATAATAGACGTAAACGTTGACATGTTCAATGTATATTTGTCTGATGTCAAATAGTCATAGAATTAATATACATCTCTATGCAAATAGTCGCACAAAGTTGATAGTCACTTGACGAATTAGAATAAAAATCAAAAATAAATATGCACAGAGGTTTTAATCCAAACTTTCATAAATATTAAGACTTTAGATTACGTTCCAATTTTGGCCGTTGTGCGATCACTAGTTAATATAAATGTATATTTATTCTTTATCCTTATTTCATAGAGCTCGTGATAAGCAAGCTAAATATTGCTTTCTACCGCCATACCCCGAACACGGAAGATATACAGTCAACAATTACCCTTTCGCTACGCCAGGGGATAGTTATCAATATGTTAAGTTGGATGTAACATGTGACATCGGATACCTAAAAAGAAACGCTACCAACAGCATCTTGTGCATCGATGGATTTTGGTCAGCAGCAATGCCATCATGTGTTCTTGATCCGGGTATTTTGGATAAATTATAAAAAAAACAATACATTACAAAAGAAATAATTACGTTACGTTAGGTTACTCATATATTTTTTCAGATTTCTGTACACTCAAAGATGAACTGAGTGTAGAGTACCACTGTGTGTGGGTCTTAGGATCACTTAAGCTTTCTCAGCAATGCCCGTCCTTGGTGCCGTCAGGAACCTCAGTAAGGCCTATATGTAGATCCCCGGCCTATTTCTCTCTAAATGTGTTGACCGAAATGCACTGCAGAGATGGTATTTGGGACTATAACCCGATTTGTACACCAGGTTTGACAAACATGTTAAATACTGTTGAACAGCATAACGACATCCAGTAATGTTAAACATTTTAGTCAATGACCGTACTCTTATGGTCGAAGTTCTTACTCGTGAGCTCTTGTTTTTTTGTATTTAGAAGTAATTTAATATCGTAATATGTTTTGTAACTTCACTCAAATGTAATAATGCAATGATCTTGCAATGTTTCAGCATGTGGTCTAATAACACAACATCTGAAGCTCGAGGGTTCATCTGACAACCACGTAGAGCTTCCCTGGCACGCTGTTATATACATGAAGGCGAAGTCAGAGTCTTATTATTACAGATGTAGCGCATCTCTTATCACTGCCAATAAAATTATAACTGGTGAGTGTTCTGGTAAATTTACTAGCATAGTTTAATCAATAACAATACGATGGACCTAACTATTTCTATATATAATAATTATTGATTCACATAAGTTTAAAGTGCCTTACTGAGTTAAAATACAACATACCACAAATAATTGGTTATAAATATAGTTCATATCTTCTAGAGATTCATAAGAAAAAACAATATAAAAAAAATTAAATTATGAAAATACTGCTGGTTTTTTAAATTTTTAATTTAATTTGTTTTTCTGCTTTTTAAACTTATGTTACTAATTTCTGAATTGCACTAAATTAACCTATAAACAAATTTCAATTGTTTAAAAAGGAAAAATTTGTTTGTTTCTTTGAATTGAATAGGCTCCGAAACTACGGGACCAATTTAAAAAAAAATCTTTTAGCATTAGAATCCCATATTATGATGTACATAGGTTATATTTATTAAGAGAAATATATATGATATTTAATAAAATAAGGATCCACGTGAAAGTTTCGACAATGTAATAAATTATAAATGTAATAAGTAACATGATTCAAGACTTTTTCATATAGGTAGGTAGGTAGGTTTCATATATACGAATATTAATAAATATAAACATTTAAAATTAAAATTATTTACAATCACTAATAACACTATGATGAAGGGATTTTTATTATCACTAGCTGTTGCCCGTGATTCTTTATGACTACGATCATAAGCCATATAAATATATTTTTACAGTCTCCGTGGACGTGAAACTACTTTACCTCAGTACCTAAGTGTAAAAACCTTTTGGCCTTCATCCTTTTGGCGACACCGCTAGGAACAGCTTATTATTGCATAAAAACCTCTCCCCCGCACGAATTAAACGTCAATATCTTGAAGACGACTATTTCTATTTCAATCAAACATAGATAAGAAACATCTCGACGAGCATAACTTGCGATTAAAAAAACCGCATTCAAATCCGTCCACGCGTTTGGCCGCAAACAGCTAATTATTGCATAAGAACCTCTCCCCCGCACGAATGAAACGTCAATATCTTGGAGACGACTATTACTATTTCAATCAAACATAGATAAGAACTATCTCGACGAGCATAGCTTTTGATTAAAAAAAACCGCATTCAAATCCGTCCACGCGTTTGGCCGGAAATTTGCCACAGACAGATACACAGATACACAGATACACAGATCGACAGGTCAAACTTATAACACCCCTCTTTTTAGTCGGGGTTAAAAATGGACATGTACATACGATGACTTTTATACTAAATATTATAATATGATGTTGAGGATTGGAGTAATTGGCTTATGTTATGTTCCTTCAAACCATTAGCTGCTGTGTGCTTCTATGACTTGAAAGGGATGACCCGACCGGCAAGTGGTTTTGTGGTGGCAGTAAACAAGATGTATGAGGATTATAATGATTCTCGAGACATAAACAGTCAAATGTCTAATGTAAGTACACAATACATACAATACATACAGAGAGTTAAGGAGAAAAAGGCACACACATTCAGAAACAAAACTCAAAATAAAAATTGATAACTTTTTAGCTAGTTTTATTTTCTAATTCTTAATAAATTGCTAGGTCTTGGATATCAAAATATCATCGAGCTATATCGGCGAGCCAACCTACTTCACGAGCTACATCGCGATGGCGGTTGTTGAAAAACCATTTATTTTACATCTATCCGTTCCACCTGTATGTTTAGATTTTGATAGAAACCTTGATAAAACTCAGCTGACAGAAGGAAACTTTGGCAAAGTAAGTCGAAATTAAATTAATGATAGAGTTTAAGTTTTCCCTGCTACTATCTCGCAACATGTTTCTACCATTCACTTCTATTTTTAATCAGTTTTAGTTTTACTTCTTTCACTCACTTCATCATTCACACAGTCCATCCATCTCTCTTACTCTATCTTATCTATCTTCATATATATGGCTTGTACCAGTAATGTGACTCACAACCCTCTTCATACTACTTCAACATCGCGCTTCTGAACTCTTATTTCCCTATAATACTTATTTATCTCGTAGACGTATTTCCCTAATATACTTATTTATCTCGTAGACGTATTTCCCTAATATACTTATTTATCTCGTAGACTTATTTCCCTAATATACTTATTTATCTCGTAGACTTATTTCCCTAATATACTTATTTATCTCGTAGACGTATTTCCCTAATATACTTATTTATCTCGTAGACGTATCTGCTTCATCAGGTTTCACACAATATTATATTTATATTTGTGTACATTATTGTGATTTAAATATTCTAATACCAGATGGCTCGTTGGAGTAAAGACGATAACAAAGCTTACACGAGTGGCGTGCTGAATGCAGACGACTTACAATACATAAACATTCAAGACTGTTACGTGATGTTGCCATCTGCTTTCCGTACATACATAAGTACAGATAAATTCTGTGCGGGACATAATAACGGTGAGGTTTATTTTTTGTAGACAATATAATGCATTTTCTTATTTATTTTGTGTAAAATACACGAAATATATATATTTATTATATGGTAGGTTTATTGGATAGATGTCAAATATCTTAACAGACAAATTTGCAAACATTATGAATAAATCCATGCTTCTACCGATTAATATTTTTAACGCGTCTTGCCGTTTTTGTTATTGAAGGACATACCTACAAGCTGACAGATTCATGAAAATAGTAACATTTAGATTAGTCAAACAAATATTTCTCAAAGAAAATAACAATGAGAAATAGACCGTTCCTGTTTCACATTTAAGGTGCTATGTAATAATATAATTGTGTATTAATTATAAATTATAATAAAATATTAATGTGTAATGATATAAATAATATTATTCTACAATTTTACACAGAAACATGGTTCCGTGCAAATTATGGTCCCGGTCAAGGCATCGCCTTTCTTGAGTCGACCACACAGAGGTTCTACCTGCGCGGTGTGGTATTTTACAAGTTCCGTACCAGCAAACATAGCGCCATATACGTTTATACTTCTATTCTTGAATACAAAGATTTTATACAACAATATTTATAACAAACATTAGTCATTTCATTAAATATTATTTGCATTTTTTTTATATTACTTTGAAATAAAAAATACTATAATAACAGTGTTTTTTTAATCCGCGACCTAAAAATAAGGAGGGAATAAATAAGTGTTAATTATATTATTATTATATTAACTTATATAGACATATTATATAATAAAAAGTATAATATGTATGGAAATAAGTAATAATATGATATCTATTTGTTTAAAATTCTTATAGACCATTCATTTATATACATAATAATAATAATATCACTGGACAAATTACAGTAAGATTTGGAAGAGAGTTCCAGTGGCGAGCAATTTTACAATAGTAAAAGAATTTGTATGAAAAGTGGTATGGTAAGAAGACACTTCCAGAGAATCACCTCAAACACACGAACGATGTGGCCTCATACGTGAAATTGGAAGTTGAAAACGTTCATGTAAGAAGAATAAGAAGTTCTAAAGATTTTATAGATCAGTGATAGAATATATACATTCCAGCGAAGGAGAATAGGGGCCCATGATCGTATTTGCTCAATCCGTAGATTAAACGAATCCACAGATTTTGAAGTCGATCAAGCTTGTTAAGTAACTCCTCAGAGACATCTAAGTTGCACACGTCGGCGTAATCAAGAATAGGAAGTAAAAGACTTCGTGTTAACATAAGTCTAAGTGACTAAAGGGAGTAATGCAGTTTTCTGCTGACATTATCGACTTGTGGTGACCAGGAAAGATGATAATCGAGAATGATGCCAAGGTTTTTTGATTTGTCTGTAAATGGTATGGGAATAGTGTCATAAAAGAAAGAATGTGCATTTTATTATTATTATTAACAAATTTTGCGTATTTGTTAATATCAAAATACGCCACAGTTCGATAGTCACATTGAAAGTAAATATTATCTGATTTCCGTTTCTCGGGGTAGCTTTTTCGCGAATATCTCGGTTCCTATTTTTACCTATTATAAAAGTTGTAGAGTATAAAATTTTCTACAACTTTTGTCTAATTTTTTTTTTATACGATCAACCGTTTTTGAGGTAGAGCGCGAAGAGTGCGCAGCGTACAGTCATATATGAGCTAATGCAGGGTCAAGCGTGAGTTACGGTTATCAGTACGTTGTATAAAGTCAATTATTGACAAAAAAAATATAATTATTAAGCAATGCCCATTATTTCTGTACTTATTCTTAATTATTTATATTTAATTATTCAACTATAGTATATTATTAATTCTGGATTATCTATTTTAATTATATTTTAAAATAAAAAAACAGTAAGGAAATATATTTTAGATATACCTTTATTTATCATTAAATATGGCATGTTATACATTTATTAAAATGTGAGTTTAAATATTAAAATATTTTGTGAATCGAATGAAATTGCGAATGGAAGCTAGTTATCTTCTTCTTCGTCGTCTTCTTCTTGTTGTCGGTCTAAAATATTCAATTCATTGTCATCATCCTCATTATCGGTCATATTCATTTCCAAACCTTATAGAATTTCAGGATCGTATGTGCTTTCTTCATCGGGATTACTTGGATATAGTGGAGCGTTGAGGCAAGCTTGTCCATTGCACTGGCCACAAGCTAAAGAACATAGTAGCCCTGATTTTCTGCATCCACAGCGGGAACCACAACCATTTTTGCAATTGCAAAATATTGTGTTTAGTAGTTCGGCTGGTGCTGGAGGTAATAACGTTGTTATGGGCTCCAGGATTTCATTTTTAAGCTTCCAGCCCCATTCTTGAGGTTCTAAGTTCTTCCCTAGCCACGTTTGAATCTGGTAGTAGACACGATTGATATGTTGACAGGCTGCTACACTTGTTGGTGGAAGTGTTGACAATTGTACAGGTTTATTTAGTTTTGTTAATTTGATGAATTGCGTGTAGCGGAAATAATCAAGGTTGTCCTCAGATTTTGGAGCATTATATAATGCCAAAAAGATGCGCACTCCATTTTCAAATAAAGTTTGTACGGGGCAGTTTTCTTGTTGAAATACTTCCACCAGTTTATCCAAATTGGTAATTTTCTCCAATGCTCTAGTAAAAGTTTTTTTTCCTTTTTTAAATAGCGCAGAAGTCGTGTCACAGCCACTAAATGCGTGTAAAAATAAAATGTGTTTTTTAATACGAGGATATTGGTCAAAACTTTTAAAAGAGTATATTTGTGTCTTAACATTGCCTTTGCCAACTTTTTTAAAATAAATTTCCTGTTGATGTGCTTGAGTACTTCCAATTAAAATAACGAGCAAATCAATATCTTCTCCTATGATGACGACAGTGTTTTGTTGTTCTGATAAGCTGTGTTGATGATAAGAACATCGGCATCATCTATGGCTTATTTTGATGTGATATTAACAGTTTTTAATTTTTCAGCAAGCATGTCTAAACCGCCCCGTTGGTCGAGTGGTTAGCGCAGACGCCTAACGTGTCACGGCGCAATGGGGCTCGGGTTCGATTCCCGGCGGAGATAGGCATTTATGTGATGAGCATAAATGTCTGTTTCTGGGTTTGGTCGTTTATTAAATATATTTTCAGTATTTATATGTGTATTTCTATGTATTCGTATCGTTGTCTAACACCCTTAACACAAGCAAATAATTTGCTTACTTAGGGGTTAGATCAATGTGTGTAATTTGTCCTGATATTATTATTATTATTATTATGTCTATATTTTTTTTTATTCGACTTATTTGATAAAAATTGTGCTTGGCTGATTGGCACAATCATTGTTTCGTCAAAACAAACTTCATATGATTTTGAAAGTGCTGCAGTTCTTCTTTGTTGTTCCATTGCTTTAATATTTTTACTATAGTCCGAATATCCGTCAAATACAACAACGAAAAATTAAAACAATGTAAATATTTAATGTATTTACCTAAAATAATGGAGAAAGTATTGTCTTTGCTCCACACGACGCGATGCAGAAGAAACCCACCATCGACAACGTATGTTACATTATTTTCATCAAGATCGATATCGACAGGTACCATATTGTCATATAATGTCGCTTTCGTGGTTTTTCTCATGCCATTACTATCAAATAAAGATGTCGGATACGGGCTTAGTTCATATTGAAGATATTCTTGTAGATTACTTTCAAATTTTTTACTTACAGTTATTCTCTATATAAAAGTAACAATGGATCTACAGAGACTTTACAATCATTAATTTGACAGATTTGTTAACGGCTGAAAGCGGTAAAACCTTATGGACGCGTTTTAACTTTATCTCATTAAAGTTCAAACCAGTTATCTTTACCATAGATTGCAATCCGATTTCATGGACTCTGTGACAATTAATTTGGTCATTTCCAACAATTCCTGAAGCTAAGGATACCAACTGATTCGTATTTGGAAAGGGATTATGAAGCGTAAACCAGTCAACCAACTTATTTACATCAGTATTATCCCTTTTTATTCGTGAATCTCTAGCATCAACATGTTGGTCTACAGAATCGAAGGAAATTTTACAAAACCGTTCAATTTCTTCACAAATTGTATTCGTGGCATACATACCATATACCCACTTACATAGAACACTTTCTTGTGTACTTCGGCCTCGACATACTCCTCCTTCTGTCTTCATCGATTTCATAAGACTTTGCTCGATTACCATGTCTGGCCATGTACCAGAATTAAATTTTTCAGTTCGTTTTACAGTAAAGAATCCGTTTTTAAAGTTCTCAAAAGTCTGTTCATCCATTGTCTCCTCTAGTTTTATCATATCTTGAAGATACAAATGAGCTGGTTTCGCATATAGGAAATGACCACCAGCATGAAAATACGGCAGCATTTTTCGCACTACATCCAAATGTTCTTTAAAAAGGCCCAGTCTTTCAGCGAGAATGAAATCTAGGGCTATTGATACCATTTCAAAGTATTGCGCCCATAACTGTGCTGTGGGACCTCGAGCTTTTAATTCATTAAGTTTATCCTGAAATTGATCAATTAACGAGTTCGAGCTAGTCACACATCCTTCAACATCTTCGTAGGAAACATGGTGACTAGTTATCTGTTCAATTAACTCATCTAACACGCAACCTTCAATCTTCATCTCTTCAAAAATCTTCATTGATAACGCGAGTCGTAATAATGTATGGCCTCTGATACTTCTTGCATAAGCGTGACCATTCAACATTTTGTCGACCGAATTTGTAGCATATATTGTGCTTAAAGCTTCCTTGAGACCACTACCGTCCATTACATATCCTATGCATCCAAGAAAAGACATGAGCATATGAAATCCTCCTAGTTTGACAACTGTTTTAGACAAGTCTGAGTTTGTATCTGACGCAGCAACCATTTCACATGCTTTAGAGTACAGGGGTTGATCAAATGTAATTATGCACGTTTTTTGTTCGTGTGACTTGGCAATATTTATAGCACAATGTAAAATGGTATAAATTGTGTCTAAATTACTGGCAGGATGATCAATAAAAGGTAGAAATATAACCTGAGAAGTTGAAAAATTCTTATTATTTTCCGTAAGTTGTTCAAGATAGCCATTCCATCCTGGCAACGGTGAAAAGTTCTTCCATTTTCCATATAACCACAAAAAATCAACTGCATTAATTTTTTTTTCAATTAGTACTTGATCATCATGTACATTTTGAACTTGAATCTTGCTATACCCAGGTACAACTGGCTTTTCATATGCTAAAAGAGATACATGTGATATTGTTGCCAACTCCTTTGCACTTGGTTTAGTTGTACATTTTTTTATGCGATCATCATAAATCACAGCATCTTTCGGAGTAACTATTTTTATCATTTCCATAACGTGAAGAGTATTATTACCGTCAAGAGTACTGACATTAATATCTGCATTGTCTCCAACATATTGTACCAACGCACCTGACTCTGATGATAAAATACGAGGCTGTGGATGGTAAACTGCTGAAACTTCACACTGTAAGGTATTACTATATGATGCAGCAAATCCTAAATTTGATAAAACATCCAATAATTTTTTGGATCCATATCTTCTGTGAAGAAATACAGAAAGGCCTAATAGTAGCTGTGACGAAAATGACCGTTCTCGTATCGAAGACATTATTGCGTGACTAATAGATGTGCATTTCGTTTTTAAATGATCTACTTCTCCTTTTCAATTTTTTAATATAATTTCTTCCAAAAAATGTGATAATGTTTTTGGTATTTCTTCATTAATACCATCTAGCATTTTATTCGGAGGAGGATACGTCTTAGTTTCAACGACAGATGATCTAATATCTTCCCTAATAATAGCCGCAGCAGCTTCTACAATCCGTAAACGCTCTTCTGCAGGAGTGCTTTTTTTATTTTCGTACCAAGCTTTTGATAATACATTAACCTGTGTATCACGGAAGGATATAATTGTAAATGATCCTATTTTTTTGGTGATTATTATATCAGTTAAATACCTTTGTTGTAGTTTTTTAATAATTGTCTTATCATCGGGCATGTACTCTGTAGGGACATCTTTAAGCTCTTTCAAAGTAAATTGAGAATCTGCATTATTTTCTATATAACTAAAAATCTCCTTCATTGCTT
The DNA here is from genome assembly GCA_959347405.1 of Napeogenes sylphis. Classification (NCBI taxonomy): domain Eukaryota; kingdom Metazoa; phylum Arthropoda; class Insecta; order Lepidoptera; family Nymphalidae; genus Napeogenes; species Napeogenes sylphis. Next base: position 6,640,764 of record OY365788.1, read on the forward strand.
GAGTGACTTGATCATCTTGGCAAGGGTTCTTATCTGCAAATGGTACACGGGTTAAAAAGTTGGTATAGCAAATAGTATGATACTTTGCTTCAGCAGCGATCAAATCATACTCGTAAAGTATACGTTCCTTTATTAGTTCTCCAAAGGAATCGTTTCGTTCTTCTGCTTTCTTAATTACGTTGTCGTTGAATGCAAGAGTACTTACATTACTTATTGGCCGTCGATACTTATGTTTTTTTTTCCTTTCTGCTGCTTCATTAGCCTCATGGCTACAAAATAAGCACAAATTTTTAAAATCAAACGGTTAATTTCTTTTTTTACGAGGTGCACTTGAAGTTGAAGGTTCACTCTCTTCTGTTCGTCGTTTCGATGCAGCAATAACATTTTCGCTAGTGTACACTTTTCGACACTCGGAATGCACATTTACAGAACTTAAAGTATTTAAATAGTTTATATGTCCATCATTCCTTTTAATACTTGCAGTTCTTAAAGTTGGTAAACCATGTACGACATTCACAGAAACACCTTCTGAAAGTGACTAATCACATATAAAACAGAAATCAGCCATAGCTCTTAAAACCGTACGTCCGTCGTTGTGAAAATACAATTTCAAACTAACGAATAATCTAAACTATACTAAACACAATATCTCACTGCACACGAAACCATAAAACGTGCGAGTATATACCGCGCTCACTCGCACTTAGGGGTCTTACAATACGTAGGGTTCTTATAATACAAAGTGGTCCCTTAAAAGAGAAAGTGACCTTGAATACAATAGAACATCCGTCTCGGCTATAAATAGAAATGATCATAGGGTAGGGACAAGTATTTCCAGTTATATAAGTATTTAAAAATTTACACGTTTTAAAGGAAACATATATAATGTCGTTTTATTTTAAAATATAACTAAAATAAATAATCCAGAATTAATAATATACTATAGTTGAATAATTAAATATAAAAAATTAAGAATAAGTACAGAAATAATGGGCATTGCTTAATAATTATAATTTTTTTGTCAATAATTGACTTTATACAACGTACTGATAACCGTAACTCACGCTTGACCCTGCATTAGCTCATATATGACTGTACGCTGCGCACTCTTAGCGCTCTACCTCAAAAACCGTTGATCGTATAAAAAAAAAGTTTAAACAAAAGTTGTAGAAAATTTTATACTCTACAACTTTCATAATAAATAAAAATATCATTTAAGCAATAGGAACCGAGATATTCGCGAAAAATTGTTTTTTGTGACCTTTGACCTTCAATATCTTAAGACGCGGACACGATAGCATTTGTGACTTTTGAGACAATATTTAGGGCGACAAAACAAAGGTTTTTACCAATTTGCAGCTTATTATCCTTCATTCCGAGGTTGACCCCTTTTTTACCTAATTTCACTGGGTTAAGCTGTATTATAATATTTTAAAACCCGAGTCACATGCCTCATTTTTGTACTTGTTTTTTTTCTTTTCAGTATATTGCAATGCTTGTAAACAATTGAATTAATTGCTTTGAGATTAAAATTGTAACATGAGAAACTGAATAATTTGTATGTTCGACACCTTCGACCTTTTGAAACCCAGTACAATAAATTGAACATTTTGTCGATTTTGGACTCACTTATTTATCGACAACCAAATCATAATCCACGCAAAACAACAATATTTAAACTTTGTAGTCGATAGTCTAATGGCATAAATTTGTAGGTAATCAATCTACAATCTGAGATTGAAACCGACATTAATTTTATCCGTATTTCATTTATGAAATATATAAAAAATATATATTTATTTAAAAAAACCTTTAAAAAGAAATAATAATATAATACGTTTTGAACCTTTCGTATAATATAAGACCATAATTGAAGAAATTAATCTGAGCAGAACGTCAAGGCTTAGGCCTTCGATCTTCTCTATCTACTCCGCAAGTTAAAGCATTAAGATAAAAATCTCATTTTATTCCAATCGTCGTTGCTTCTGGAGACCGTAGAGTAGATGATTAAAATAAAACTCAAAAGTACCGCTATGAAATCTAAAGATACAAATAGATAAACTATGTAACAAGGGGATAAAATATCAAACTAACAATATTAATTAGTTGAACATAGGTCTTCATTTCTTTACTTAAAAACTCACAACTCAAACACCCGTTTACGACTTTTTTTTAATCTTGATAAACAACGCAAAATACACGAAACAAAAAAATGTTTGCTCCCTCTTTTACTTATTACTCTGTATTTTGTAAGAAGTGCTTAAAAGGTTAACGCTACGCTCAGAGGTAATGTCAGCTCAGAGGCAACAAATAAATTTTGTATGGGAAAACTCAAACCATTAATGTTAACATCCGCTACTCGGTAGCGGGTTAGTAAAAAACATTTTAAACTTAACAAAGATACTTCTTTTATTTAGAGGTAATATAAAAAAGAAACATAAAGTTAATAAATTAAATGACAAACATTTGTTATAAATATTGTTTAATAAAATGTTCGTATTTCTTAATGGAAGTGAACATGTATAATTGGGTATTATGGTTGGATAGAATAATGACAGATCCCACACCACGCAGGTAGTACCTCTGTGTTGTCGACTCGAGGAAGGCTATGCCAGCGCCGTGGATGTTATCTAACTGTTCATATCTGTTATCTGTTTCATTATAGAAATATTATTTTATTATTATTAAAACTACACACTTATATAATTATAGGAACAGGCACGGTCTTTTTTTTATTAATATTCGTTTTATAATTAACTAATCCAAATGGTACTATTTTCATTAATTTGTCAGTCTTTGTGTCCATCTATGCCTCAATAACGGCAGGACCGATCTTAAAGAAAAATTAAGGACGTTATTGCGCCATAAATGGATGGATTATTCCAATATGAAGATGTTCACAATATTTGTAAGTCTGTCTGTTAAATTATTATATATCTATACGATAAAACTCTTATGTATATATTTTCTGTATTTGTCAAAAAAATAAAAAGGAAAATGCATTATATCCTCTGAAAATATAATAACTCACAAGAACTATATCTCGAACAGAATTTATCCTCAGTTGTTACCCGTCGGTACTGTCTCCAATACATATCGTAAACGTCTTCACACTTTTTGTAGTGGAGTTCATTTACATTAAGGATAAAAGACTGACTGTAGTTATTGTCAAATCTCCAACGGGCTACCTGGAATTAGTATATTCATATCATAACAGTGTATATATTTAAATATACAATTGTGTAACAATCTGGAAGGAAGGCAGCGAGTATTTCTACACCAAAGAAGCATGTTAGGAAAAGATATGAGGATGTTAAAGTGGTATGAAGAGGGAAGTGAGACACACTACTAGCCAAGTTATAAGAAAGAAAGAGAAAACGAGATAGGTTATATATTTTAAGCACTTGTTAAACTTTACCCATCATTTATTTACTTTCGACTTACTTTGCCAGAGTTTCCTTCTGTCAGCTGAGTTCTGTCGAGGTCATTATCAAAATCTAAACATACTGGTCGAACGGACAGATGGAATATAAATGGCCTTTCCACGATCACTATAGCGATGTCATTCTCGTTGCTCGTAGTAACGTATCGATAGTTGGTTGGTATTTTGATATCAACGACCTTGAAATTGGTTAAGGATTAGAAAAATAATAGTATCTAAATAAATCATTATTTAATTTTAGCGTGTTTGTTTCTGTATAGCTTTCTCTCCTTATCTGTGTGTGAGTGTGTAATGTATACTTACATCAGACCATTGACTGTTAACGTCTCGTGAATCATTATATTCACTATACATTTTGTTCACTGCCACCATATAATTGCTTGCGGGTAGGAGCTTGCCTTTAACGTTAGTGAAGCATCTTGCAACTAATAGTTTCAAGCAACATAACATCACCAAATTACTTTGATCCTTAACGATCATATTAGAACAATTAATGTAAGTAGTCATCTTAGACAAATAGACTTCTTATTGGTAAACGATATTAATTGTATAATGTTGTGATTTAACTCAGAATAAGCGATTTAAACTTATGTTAATCGGTAACGATTATATTTACAAATGGTTCGGTCCATCGTATTGATAATGGTATTTCTGACAATAGTGTGAAAAACTAAATGAATGCTAATGAATTTAGCAGAATACTCACCAGATATAATTTTACTGGCAGTAATAAGAGATCCGCTACATCGGTTATAGTAATGATCTGATACCCTCTTGTCGTATATAACGGCGTGCCAGGGAAGCTCTAAGTGGTTTGTAGATGAACCCTCGAGTTTCCGATGTTGTGTTATTAGACCACATGCTGAAACATTGCAAGATCATTTTATAATTTAGAGATTCTAAGAAGGAGAAGGATAGACATTATGCTTATAACATTTAAGCGAAGTTTCATAACATATGAAATAAAAATGTGCTAAGTAAGTAAGAACTCCTGTTGAGATGAGGATGATTATTGACTACAATTATTTATGTTAGTTAATGTTATAATACTGTTATTAACAATTATTATTTAAACCTGGTTTGCAAATCGGATTGTAGTCCCAAATCCCATCTTTGCAGTGCATTTCAGACAACGCCCTTAGGGAGAAATAGGCCGGGAATCTACATATAGGTCTAACTACGGTTCCTGATGGTACCATATACGGGCATTCTTCAGAAAGTTCAAGTGATCCTAGGACCCAGACGCAGCGGTACTCTACACTCAGCTCATCCTTGAGTGTACAGAAACCTGGAAAAATATAAGAGTAAAGTTTTTTTTTTTTCTATTGTATTCGTTTTTCCTTTATAAATCATCTAATATAACCGAATCAGGAACACATGATGGCATTGTTGCTGACCAAAATCCATTGATACACAAGATGCTGTTGGTAGCGTTGCCATTTAGGTACCCTAAGTCACATGTTACATCCAACTTGACATATTGATAACTATCCCCTGGCATAGCGAAAGGGTAATTGCTGACTGTATATCTTCCGTGTTCGGGGTATGGCGGCAGAAAACAAATATTAGCCTCTTTTTCACGAGTTCTGGGAATTAAGTTTATAAATACTGTTAATTCAATACTTTATTACTCTAAATACACATACAAAATACAATACAAAAACCAAGGGAAATAGTCTAGAAATTTTGTTTAAAATCTTTTAGATTTGCTAATGGAAATCCATTAGGAAATCTAATAATTTATTAATAATAATTTCAATTATTTTCAGAAAAAATTAGCGGAAAATATTATGAAACAGTGTTGGCAACAATAATTTTTTTTTTTTAAACATTTATTGTACTTACGAACTCGCGATTTTTTCGTCTTCAACAGCGGCAAAAGTTAACGACGAAACTGAAAAGGTGATATAAAATATTTGTAATAAATAATTATGTAAAGTATTATATAACAATATATTAGTTTTACGGGCGACGGAGACCGATAACATTTTTTGTGACCGCTAACACCTATTTTGACCTATCTGCACACAAATAAAACACTTAAGTAAAATAGGTATTTTTTATCAATATGGAATTCCCTACGTATGCATGCTAAAATGCCTTTACTTATTCGTTATTTTTCATTGATTAATTAAAAGTTCAAGAAAGGGTCTAGAAACAAAATATGACTAAGTTTGTGTCCGTGAGCTACACATTTGAATCGTAACACACTTATATACCTCGAACGTTATGTTCAGGCATTTTACTTGGGTCAAAGGTATAGACTATAGACCATAAGTTGGTGAGGATATTATTGCTTTAACAACATAAGATTAAATGTATTAAAATCCTTCTAAAAAACGGCTTCCCACAATTATTTATATAAAAGAGAATATAACTTGACCAGTCACTTCTAAGAGAACAATAATAAACCTTTTATTAATAGGCACATTTTTATTAATAATATAATTTGGTAGGTTGTTAACATTTGTTATATCTGTACACAATTAATTAAAAAGATGTACTTCCTTTAGGAATCTACTTACACTGAATAAACATCTTTATAAACTTAGCTCCTTATACGAATACCTAGCTATTATTACGAATTGAATCCATTTGTATCCGCTGACTTCGGAGGTCAGAACTGTCGTAAAAGGTCCTTGTGTATTGTTTTGGTAAACCTTGCCACAAGAATAGCAGCTCAACCTTCATGACCAGTAGCTTAGTGGGGTTGAGATGCTATATACATATTATCAGAGGCGAGGGAAGTACTGGTCCTTGCCAAGTAGCCGCCCCATCGTCATAGCTCATCGCTCTTATCATTGAAACGAAGATTAAAACTTTGCTATCTCTCACAATTATAAAAGTTTATATTTATAATAGTTACATATAGTATATATATATTTATTTAAATTTTTCAATAAATTCTATAATTATACTTTACGTTTTCTAAAAATATTATATTTTTATACATTCTGTATTTGTTTCTTAATAAATTTGTAAAATTTACATTAGTTATATATAATGTTCTTCGCAAATTTTAATATGTTACGTATATAGGTAATATGTATTATTTCTGGTCATTAAAATCGATCGCTTCACTCTCATGGGTACCTAACTAGTAAAAATCTCTTTTAAGAAATAAACTCTTGAAGGGTTTTTTTTACCGTTTTTTTACATTTTTTATTCATTAAATCCATTACTAAGCAAATACATAATTATTAATTTGATACATAATAATTATGAATATTATTAAATATTTAGTTAACCTAAAAGGAATTTGATAACTGATATTATTAGTAGCATTTTTTATAGTCAGTTGCTTCTTGAGACAGATTCGAATAGACCTTTAACCCTAACGTAATTTTGTATTTCTACGTGAAAATTATAGAATATACCGGATGAAAAAATGTTTTAAAATATATAAAGTTCTACAATAAGCTGTATCATAAAAATAAAATATAAAGTATCAAAAACTACTTACCAATAAATACAAATATCAATAATGCAATCATTTTGACAACAGGACCGTCGACTTGTTTGATTTGAAATGAACTTAGATTTCAGAACCGCAGACCACATGTCACATATACATAGATTCCCGCGCAACTTAGAAGTATTGCCAGATTACAAATAGCGATTTAAATTAAAGCTGGAACTTAAATGTAAATAAATTTAAATTCCAATTAAACTTATTTATTTATAGCGACATTTTCCATTTTTACAAGTTAAAGAAATTCTCTAGTAAATGATTAATAACCTATAGTAATGAAGCCAGTTTAATGACATTTCTTATTACACATGACACTACACTATGTTTATACCAAATGTTTTTGAAACTCTAACGAGGAAATCTTCTCTTTAATGTAAAATAACATTGTCTTGTCTAATTTCAGAGAATGAATTCGCATTCTAAAATTTAAAGATCTCTGACTAATACCTATTCATCACCCGATACGTTTAAAAATATAAACGAAACAAGCAATTATATAGACAGTAATCCAAAATACAAGTGATGCATATGTCACAATGATAACAACAGGGTCAAAAGGCTGGAATAATATGCCGAAGAAACACTATTGTCGTAAACAAAATCATGATAATAACGCCAATGAATTATTCCGATATTTTTTACTCCAATATACCGGGTTATTTGTAATTAGTTAACCACCTCTTGCAGGCAGCCTCTCTACATCAATCCCAATAACATTAGTTCTACAACTTTTTACAAATCTTGATAAACAACACAAAAAAAAAAATTTTGCTCCCTCTTTTGCATATTACTCTGTATTTTGTAAGAAGTACTTAAAAGATCAACGTTCGGGCGCCATACCCATGCTCAGAGTTAATGCCAGTTCAGAGACAACAAATAAATTTTGTATGGGAAATTTAAAAAAAATAATAATTTTAAAAAATCGTACAACAAATGTTGTTGGGATTGGTGTATAGAGGCTGGCTGCAAGAGGTCGTGAACTAATTACAAATAACCTTGTATACCAATATATATCATATCAGTTATAGATTATACTACATAATAATATTAGCAGGTCGTTTCTATCTAGCTAATTAAAATAATCTGACAATTAAAGAAAGATAAGGAAGAAAATAAACTATATCCATATAGATATATGTTCTCTGTGGTTAATATCGTCTTTATCGCGAATCAAATCGAAACAATATATGTATTGATATTTGATATCGAATTTCAAAACAATATATTTTTCAAAAGTACATATATTTGAATCGCAACTATATCAAGTTTCAAAATCCAGATTTCATACCACATCATTAATTTTTTTTTACATGTCTTTTGTGTCAAATAGAAAAGAGAATTAAAGGAAAATTAATTATAATAATATTTTATTATGACAGACAGAAGAAGCTTCTTAGCATTCCATGGATTCACCGTGCGGGTGCCGGGCCCATCGCGTTGCAAGGAGAGGAGTGCAAGCAGTGCCTAGGACTTGCGACCCAGGAGTAGGTTTAAGGGGCCCCCTTTATTATGCGCAAAAACGCTCACCTTCACCCTCCACACTCCTCTCCCTACCTAACCAAATTTGGAAAGAACCTACTAATGCCACCTTTGAAATACTTTCTAGAAATGAACCGATGCTTGTTCTAGAAAGGTCAAGGTCTTTAAGTAGGCTATAGAGAGATTTTGCTGTTAAACCTCTCGCTCCCACTTCTCCGCGTACAAACTAACTATAAAATTATTCCTGATCAGTGCGTTGGTCACTTCGTAATACTTATTGAGCTTGAATGTGTGATCCCTTGGGATGTTTGTTTTCCAAGGAACAGAAAGCTCCACAAGTATCACGCGCCTCAGATGTTTCGAATACAGGAATAAGTCCGGTCTGGATGACGAAACACCAACATCCTCAGGGATTTTGTAATGCTTTTCATACGTGTCCATCATGAGAGTCCAATCAGAAGCCGCGCCTAAAATTGAATAAGGCTTCGCTTTTGATTTTTTGGAGGAGCCATCTTTTACAAATTCTACAGATCGTTTGTTGCTTGTTATATTCTTCCGCGCTCTTGCTACTGAAAGACTAACCGCTTTCCGTATAATTTCTAATACCTTATCGTGGCGACGCGAGTATTGACCTTTATCTAGAAATACCCTACACCTTACTAATAGGTGTTTCGCGGTTCCTATTGCCTCCCCACAGATGTTGCAAGACTTTTCGGTGGACTTTGCCCCATCTTAATAAATTACTTTAATCTGGGAGACTCATTTGGAATACATAAAGATAGAATTTTAATAATGCTGGGGACCAATCATAAATTAAGGTGCCACTTCAAAGCTAGTGGAATACAAATCTCCTATGGTCACCCATTCGTTTTGAATTTATAGGCTCATCGCGTGGAGTTGGTAGTTATCGTTTTCATCTTGTCGAAAAAAAGATTTTGTTATGTCTTGTCTGTAAATCCAAGCTTTTTTGACGTTACTTATTGATTGGTTGTCTATCTTTTTGAGATCATTTAAAAAGCTATCGACTATTACATCCAACGATGGAGTACGGCCTTGGTAATCGATTATTTTACCTAAAAATTTAAACGGAGCTGCTTCCGTAGCCGTTCTAACGCACTGACCGCCTTTTATAAGACCCGGATCGTAAGAGGTATATTTGGTATTCTGCCTACCCAGACACAGACTTAATCATTTACTTGGTTTTGTCCTCAATCCGCCCGTCCACGTACAGAAATCCTCAACTACATTTAAAAGTACCTGACATTGTTTCGGATTACGTGTCAGTATCGCAAGATCATCTGCAAAAGCTAGTATGGATTCTGTGTATTTGTTGTTGAACTTAAACCGATAACCCCACTTTTTTTCATTTCTACTTAATTTGTCTACTAAAATATTAATAACTATTATATTGTATTGAATTTAATGTATTAAATATTTTTAATTTTACACTAATTAAATTATTTAAACTAAATAAATAACACAAAAATTACATTAATAATTTTAAAAAGGATAGAAATAATATTAAATTGTACTTATTGAAGTCGTTGCGTTGGGGGACCATTGTTCCTACTTACGTTGACAATGGTGTCTGTCACAAAATTTTACGGAGCTAATTAATGAGGACTTAGACTATAAGATTTGATATTGTAATTTCGTTATTTGCCTTGGTAACTTATTTTGCATTTAGAATTCTTCCTTTATTTAGCGGTGCCTCGACGCAACGACTTCAATAAGTACAATTTAATATTATTTTTATCCTTTTTAGACGTCTTTTTGAATCGAAAGTTTTTTAAAAAATCCTTTTTTTTCGGCTTTTAAAATTATTTGAATTTTTCCATGTTGTGAATTTTTCCATTTTTTGTCTAAGTGAAACTACCAACACACTAATTTCCCTTGGTTACTATTAATATTGTAAAAGAACTTTTCAGCAGAACCAATAAAATCTCCATATCTTAAAGACGGCTGCTTCTATTTCGACAAAAAATATAGTTAAGAACCATCTCCACGAATTAATTTTTCGATTAAAAAAAAACCGCATTCAAATCTGTCCACGCCTTTGGAAGCTATGTTGCCACAGACAGACACACAGATACACACATACACTGATACTCAGGTGAAACTTATACACCCGTCTCTTTGGGTCGGGGTTTAAAAAGATACAAGAGCAGGCAAGTCAAAATAATTCTTTTAAAGAATTTTATTCCTAGTTGACAACGCGACGGCCGACATAGAAAACGATATTATATCCGATTTGATACGAAACTCTTCGGCGATTTGATACGAAAGTGATTCGTGAACCGTATTCTCATGCGAAATTTAACAGATACAGAAATATAGTGTTTTAGAAAACGATATAATATCCGATTGGATACGAAACGCTTCGGCGATACTGATTCCTGAATTGTATTCTGATACGATATTTGACAGATACAGCAATATAGTGTTTTGGAATATAAATATACTTACTTTACCTGGTGGCGAGTTACATCAATGGGCATAGCATATTGGGGTCGCCCGCGACTCCGTCCGCGCGGTTTTTAGTGTTTCCTCAGCGCACGCGAGGAAAGCTCTCAAAAAAGAAATCTTTGCCCGTTTTTGCAGCATTTTTCATTGCTGTTTGACTTCTATAAGTCACAGCGAGATGAGATATACCCTTCTTCAATAAACTTTCATATAATCAAATTAATTAATCACTTTTTTCTGTATATAATCATCTTATCTTAAATAATTGTTATTAGTTATTTATATTATTGATTTGTGTTATTATGTTATGCTTATTGACAGATGACAGATGTGAAGTTATTTGTTTTTAATTTTGGATAATGTTAATTTATTAGTCGATACATCGCTGCACTACCTGGTGGTGAGTTACATCAATGGGCATAGCATATTCGTTTTCTTTGAGGAAAAATACATGGTCATACCAATTTTTATGACAATCGGTTGAAAGGGGCGAAAGTCTATATTTGACAGCGTCGCCTGGTGGCGAGTTACATCAATGGACATAGCATATTCGTTTTCTTTGAGGAAACATACATGGTCATACCAACTTTTATGACAATCGGTTGAACGGGGCGAAAGTTTATATTTGACAGCGCCGCCTGGTGGCGAGTTACATCAATGGGCATACCATATAAACCTTCTCCGGGGAAAAATACATATACATACCAATTTTCATAACCATCGGTCTAATAGTTTCTGAGTTCATCGATTTCATATATACAAACATCCTGCTTTATATATATAGATATAGTTTCATAGGAAACCGATATCGGAATATCGATTCAGCTACGATATATTGTTTCAATTAATTTATACGATTCGTATTGTCCACCTCATTAATTACAAATCAAACCAGTCGACGGTCCTGTTGTTTAAGATGATTTCATCATTGATATATGTATTTATTGGTGAGTATTTTTTCATATTTTATTCTCAATGTATTCATGTGGACAATATAGAAGAACGATAAATATTTAAAGATAGTAACTAACACTGACAAAACACTCGTTTTCAAGATAATTATTTGTTTATTTGTTCAAGCAACCTATTTGAAGAATTTAATTTAAATCGAATGCTGCTCTAGCTTATTGTAGGACTTAACATATTGTAGAACATTTGTTTAAAATTTTCACGGCAAAACACAAAAAAATATTGGGGTCTTACTAACAATAATACTATAATAATATATTGATAATTAGCTCATTACTTGAGACGGGGAGAAGAACTTAATGGCAACAGTAAGTTACGTGAGCATTACTGTATTACGTATTGTTTATGCAGTAATTATTATAGTTAGTTGGTTGTTTCCTTTTTTATTAAACGGTTCATAGTAACATTTCAATAGTTTCTTAAAATTTTAATACAAACAAACTAAGTCCTAATGGAAATATCTTTTTAGTAAGCTTTTATTTATATCATTTTATCATATTCTAAATTTAAATAAGATTCATTCTTGTTTACGTGGTTCGTAAGATGATGATTCTATTTTACGAAATTTTCGGAGCTAATGAATGAGGACTTAGGTCATACGGGTAGATATGGTTATTTCGTTATTTGCCGTGGTAATTTACTTGCATTTTGATTTCTTCCTTTATTTAGCGGTCCTCCAACGCAACAACTTTAATAAGACCATAATAAGTATTATTAATTATTATTTTTATAGGTCTTATTATGGAGGGTTCTTAAATGTTATTTTATTTTATTTTTTTGCTTTTTAAAGTTATGTGACGGGTTTAACCTACGAACGCACTAATTTTCTCTTGTTTAGGTTTTTACTATCAATATTGCGTAAATACTATTCACCAGCACCAATAAAAGCTCAATATCTTGGAGAGGATTGCTTCTATTTCGACGAAACGTAGCTTAGAATCATCTCGACAAATCAAATCCGTCGACTCGTTTGACTGCTATGATGGCACAGACAGACACACAAATACACAGGTCAAACTTATAACACTCCTCTCTTTGGGTCGGGGGTTAAAACTACTTAATAATGTTACATAAGACTTTACATAACTTTTTTACGAATTATTTATTTATTTATTACGACTTATTTATTTAACCTTTTCAGTTTTTTCGCCAACCTTTGCCAATATTGAAGACGAAAAACACGTGATTTCGTAAGTACTGGAATCAATTTAGATACTTACTTACAAAAATACAAAATTAATACTTACTTATTCTTACAGTGATTCTTGCTTCTAAAGTTCAATTTTGTTATTTCTGAAAAATAAAGAAATTATTATTATTTTCTTTTGCAAGGATACTCCTATTTTTTTCACAATTTTCTAGTTAGTCTCCCACTATTTGTTTATTTGGAAAAACATAATATTATCTATATATATACGTAAAGCAAAAACTTTGGATCCCTTTTTGCGAAAATTGTGCGGACGAAGGAGTATGAAATTTGGCATACTTATAGTTTATGTGTAGGAGAAGTGCAGAACGAATATAATTCAATAATAATGCACTTTTAATACATTAATTCAATTATAAAAACATTACACACACTACTTCGTTGGTGACGTAAACGTTGACATGTTCAATGTATATTTGTCTGGTGTCAAATAGTCGCACAAACTTGATAGTCACTTGACGAATTAGAATTAAAATCAAAAATAAATATGCATAGAGGTTTTAATCCAAACTTTCATAAATATTAAGACTTTAGATTACGTTCGAATTTTGGCCGTTGGGCGATCACTAGTTAATATAAATGTATATTTATTCTTTATCCTTATTTCATAGAGCTCGTGATAAGCAAGCTAAATATTGCTTTCTACCGCCATACCCCGAACACGGAAGATATACAGTCAGCAATTACCCTTTCGCTATGCCAGGGGATAGTTATCAATATGTTAAGTTGGATGTAACATGTGACATCGGATACCTAAAAAGAAACGCTACCAACAGCATCTTGTGCATCAATGGATTTTGGTCAGCAGCAATGCCATCATGTGTTCTTGATCCGGGTATTTTGGATAACTTATAAAAAAAACAATACATTACAAAACAAATAATTACGTTACGTTAGGTTACTCATATATTTTTTCAGATTTCTGTACACTCAAAGATGAACTGAGTGTAGAGTACCACTGTGTGTGGGTCTTAGGATCACTTAAGCTTTCTCAGCAATGCCCGTCGTTGGTGCCGTCAGGAACCTCAGTAAGGCCTATATGTAGATCCCCGGCCTATTTCTCTCTAAATGTGTTGCCCGAAATGCACTGCAGAGATGGTATTTGGGACTATAACCCGATTTGTACACCAGGTTTGACAAACATGTTAAATACTGTTGAACAGCATAACGACATCCAGTAATGTTTAAAATTTTAGTCAATGACCGTACTCTTATGGTCGAAGTTCTTACTCGTGAGCTCTTGTTTTTTTGTATTTAGAAGTAATTTAATATCGTAATATGTTTTGTAACTTCACTCAAATGTAATAATGCAATGATCTTGCAATGTTTCAGCATGTGGTCTAATAACACAACATCTGAAGCTCGAGGGTTCATCTGACAACCACGTAGAGCTTCCCTGGCACGCTGTTATATACATGAAGGCGAAGTCAGAGTCTTATTATTACAGATGTAGCGCATCTCTTATCACTGCCAATAAAATTATAACTGGTGAGTGTTCTGGTAAATTTACTAGCATAGTTTAATCAATAACAATACGATGGACCTAACTATTTCTATATATAATAATTATTGATTCACATAAGTTTAAAGTGCCTTACTGAGTTAAAATACAACATACCACAAATAATTGGTTATAAATATAGTTCATATCTTCTAGAGATTCATAAGAAAAAACAATATAAAAAAAATAAATTATGAAAATACTGCTGCGCTTAAGCTATTTAATATAAACTTTGGATATCTTTTTTGGAAGAAGCTAAACACGAAATCAGATGCAATAATTTCTTACGTAGATTTTTATTTTTAAAAATATGTTTACTTTGATATTCAAGCTTACAACTGTTTTAATAAAACACTATTTTAAAAATAGACATATACATACGATGACTTTTATACTAATTATTATACTATGATGTTGAGAATCCCCTGGTGACGCTGTAATGGCCATCAGGGCTAACAGTATAGACAAACAAAAAAAAAAAAAAAAAAGATGTTGAGGATTGGAGTAATTGGCTATGTTATGTTCCTTCAAACCATTAGCTGCTGTGTGCTTCTATAACTTGAAAGGGATGACCCGACCGGCAAGTGGTTTTATGGTGGCAGTAAACAAGATGTATGAGGATTATAATGATTCTCGAGACATAAACAGTCAAATGTCTAATGTAAGTACACAATACATACAATACATACAGAGAGTTAAGGAGAAAAGGCCACAGGCATCCAAAAAAAAAATAAAACTAAAAATTGATAACTTTTTAGCTAGTTTTATTTTCTAATTCTTAATAAATTGCTAGGTCTTGGATATCAAAATATCGTCGAGCTATATAGGCGAGCCAACTTACTTCACGAGCTACATCGCAATGGCGGTTGTTGAAAAACCATTTATTTTCCATCTATCCGTTCGACCTGTATGTTTAGATTTTGATATAAACCTTGATAAAACTCAGCTGACAGAAGGAAACTTTGGCAAGGTAAGTCGAAATTAAATTAATGATAGAGTTTAAGTTTTCCCTGCTACTATCTCGCAACATGTTTCTACCATCCACTTCTATTTTTAATCAGTTTTAGTTTTACTTCTTTCATACTCACTTCATCATTCACACAGTCCATCCATCTCTCTCACTCTCTCTTATCTATCTTCATATATATGGCTTGTCTAGTAATGTGTCTCACAACCCTCTTCATACTACTTCAACATCGCGCTTCTCAACGCTTCTTTCCCTAATATACTTATTTATCTCGTAGACGTATGTTTGAAAATATCTTTAAACATGTATAGCCATGTTAAGCTTATTTCAATTACTAATAACTCTCGTAGACGTATTTCCCTAATATACTTATTTATCTCGTAGACGTATTTCCTTAATATACTTATTTATCTCGTAGACGTATGTTTGAAAATATCTTTAAACATGTATAGCCATGTTAAGCTTATTTAAATTACTAATAACTCTCATAGACGTATTTCCCTAATATACTTATTTATCTCGTAGACGTATTTCCCTAATATACATATTTATCTCGTAGACGTATTTCCCTAGTAAACTTATTTATCTCGTAGACGTATTTGCTTCATCAGGTTTCACACAATATTATATTTATATTTGTGTACATTATTGTGATTTAAATATTCTAATACCAGATGGCTCGTTGGAGTAAAGACGATAACAAAGCTTACACGAGTGGCGTGCTGAATGCAGACGACTTACAATACATAAACATTCAAGACTGTTACGTGATGTTGCCATCTGCTTTCCGTACATACATAAGTACAGATAAATTCTGTGCGGGATATAATAACGGTGAGGTTTATTTTTTGTAGACAATATAATGCATTTTCTTATTTATTTTGTGTAAAATACATGAAATATATACATGGTAGTTTATTGGATAGATGTCAAATATCTTAACAGACAAATTTGCAAACATTATGAATATCTTCAAATTAGAATAAATCCATGCTTCTACCGATTAATATTTTTAACGCGTCTTGCCGTTTTTGTTATTGAAGGACATACAAGCTGACAGATTCATGAAAATGGCAACATTTAGATTAGTCAAACAAATATTTTTCAAAGAAAATAACAATGAGAAATAGACCGTTCCTGTTTCACATTTAAGGTGCTATGTAATAATATAATTGTGTATTAATTATAAATTATAATAAAATATTAATGTGTAATGATATAAATAATATTATTCTACAATTTTAGACAGAAACATGGTTCCGTGCAAATTATGGTCCCGGTCAAGGCATATCCTTTCTTGAGTCGACCACACAGAGGTTCTACCTGCGCGGTGTGGTATTTTACAAGTTTCGTACCAGCAAACATAGCGCCATATACGTTTATACTTCTATTCTTGAATACAAAGATTTTATACAACAATATTTATAACAAACATTAGTCATTTCATTAAATATCATTTGCAATTTTTTTATATTACTTTGAAATAAAAAATACTATAATAACAGTGTTTTTTTAATCCGCGACCTAAAAATAAGGAGGGAATAAATAAGTGTTAATTATATTATTATTATATTAACTTATATAGACATATTATATAATAAAAAGTATAATATGTATGGAAATAAGTAATAATATGATATCTATTTGTTTAAAATTCTTATAGACCATTTATTTATATACATAATAATAATAATATCACTGGACAAATTACAGTAAGATTTGGAAGAGAATTCCAGAGGCGAGCAATTTTACGATAGTAAAAGAATTTGTATGAAAAGTGGTATGGTAAGAAGACACTTCCAGAGAATCACCTCAAACACACGAACGATGTGGACTCATACGTGAAATTGGAAGTTGAAAACGTTCATGTAAGAAGAATAAGAAGTTCTAAAGATTTTATAGATCAGTGATAGAATATGTACATTCCAGCGAAGGAGAATAGGGGCCCATGATCGTATTTGCTCAATCCGTAGATTAAACGAATCCACAAATTTTGAAGTCGATCAAGCTTGTTAAGTAACTCCTCAGAGACATCTAAGTTGCAAACGTCGGCGTAATCAAGAATAGGAAGTAAAAAAAGTTCGTATTAACATAAGCCTAGGTGACTAAAGGGAGTAATGCAGTTTTCTGCTGACATCATCGACTTGTGACCAGGAAAGATGATAATCGAGAATGATGCCAAGGTTTTTTGATTTGTCTGTAAATGGTATGGGAATAGTGTCATAAAACAAAGAGTGTAAATTTTATTATTATTATTAACAAATTTTGCGTATTTGTTAATATTAAAATACGCCACAGTTCGATAGTCACATTGAAAGTAAATATTATCTGGTTTTCGCTTCTCGGGGTAGTTCGTATCACTATCAGCGCCGTGTTGCTACTATAGAACAGGTCGGTTCCTCAATAGATAGATACCCAGAGTTTGAAATACATAATGAGAATGGAAGGACATATATTTACAGATAAGTTATATAAGTATATGTTTTACGCTAGATGATACATGAACTTACCAACTGACATAAATTATAAAATATAGGATTTTTACATCTATGTAATGTGCTAAAGTTAAAGCAATTATATTTTAATAAAAATATTTACTGAACAGATTTCTCGTTACTTTTTCATAACAATTATAGAAAATAGTCTCGTGTTAAAAATATATATTAATAAGGCATATGTCATTAAACGATTTTTTTAGTGCAATTCACTGAAGTAACCATTTAATAATTTAAAATTGGAAAGTGTCACTATGAAAAAGAAAGAAGTTAATTGCTATCAAAATTCATTAATATTTAAGTTAAATCGCTATCTATAAGCTGGCAACACAACTCAATTGGGCGGGATTTCGTATCTATACATATGTAACATATGGTCTGTGGTCAATTTCAAATCCAACAAGGTAGCGGCCATGTTGTTCAAAATGATTGCAAAATTGATATTAGTATTTATTGGTGAGTATTTTTTTATTGTTTACAAATAGTATTAATGTCGAAAAAGCAAAAGAATAATAGTTATTGAAAGAAAGTAACTATTACATATTAAGTACAGGACTAAATACTCGTTTTAAGACAATTATTTGATTATTTGTTCGCATATCAAGTAACCTTCTTGACGAATTTTATTATATTTAGTGCGGTTATAGATTATTGTAGAACGTAATATATTTTATTACCTTTGTTAGCAATTTTTTTCCTTCCGGCATATTAAAAATCTTTGGGATTCTAGTAACAATAGTACTATAATTATATACTGATCTTATTACTTAGTACTTGAGAAAATGAGAAGACGAAGCCCCTGGCAACAGCTAGTTGTGTCAACATTACGAATTGCTTAAGCCGTTATTTTTAAAGTTACTTGGTTGTTTATTTGTTATTAAATTGTTAATATAATATACACATATACAGAGCTATTATTAATTAGTTGACCATCTCTTGCAGGCAGCCTCTTTACATCAATGCTAACATTTGTTCTACGAATTTTAAAATTAATAGTTTTTAAAATTTAATTTTCCCATACAAAATTTATTTGATGTCTCTGAATTGGCATTATTTTGAGCGTCGGTTTGGCGCCCTTACGTTACCCTTTTAAGTAGTACTTTCAAAATACAGAGCAATAAGGAAAACTAAACTTAAAAATCTATTATAACTTAAGTTTTAAAAAGTCGTAGAACAAGTGATCTTGGGATTGATATAAAGAGGCTAAGTCTTGTTAAAGACAGAAGTGACCTATTAATTACAATTAACCCTGTAGATGTGTCTGTTTGTCCAGAGCTCTGTGCTGGTCCCGGACTAGAATAGGGCCGCTCCATATCTTCTCGTGGATGTCGTAAGAAGCGACTAAGGGATATAGGAGGTATATGACAGTTACACCTCCCTACCGAACGATGGTGGTATAGCGTTAGGGTTAGGGCGTCCTTCCCAGGCGACGGGCAGATACAGCACCCGGCACCTGTGAGAGACTAGGGTTTTTGCATCAGAGACGGGTGCAACGAAAGAAGCGAGTCCAGGATGTAAGACTGCGGATGACTAGTTGGGATATAGGGACGATGACTGGAAGGGGAAGACAGCTAGCGGATGTATTGAAGAGAAGAAGTATATATGTGTGTTGTCTGCAAGAGACGAAGTGGAAGGGGAAGAAAGCAAGAGAAATTGGTGAAGGATACAAGTTTTATTATTGTGGTGGTGATGGTAGAACGAATGGTGTAGGTATGGTGCTAGATAGGGAACTGAAAGAATGTGTGATGGATGTGAAAAGGAAAATGATAGACTTATAGCAGTAAAAGTAATGAAAAAAACCACACCGCAACCAGGCTATGACGATGGTATGAAAGAGAAGTTTTGGCAAGATTTTGATCAAGTTTTGATAAGTATGCCTGAGAATGAGGAATTGTATATAGGTGGGGACTTCAATGGCCATGTGGGACGGATGAGTGATGGATATGAGAGAGGACATGGAGGATGGAGTTTTGGGAACCGGAACTATGAAGGAGAAGTATTGCTCGAAGTGGCTTTGGCATATGACTTGACAATAGCGAATACATTCTTTGAGAAGAAAGACGAACACCTAATCAGACAACAAGACGTCAACAAACAACGTCCAACGTCCTAATCAAAGGGCTCCTAGTTTTAGACATCAAATTAACAGTCCCACTAGTTAAAAACAAATTCAGACCCCCAGCCAAAACAAAATGGCATTTGATGGAAGGAAAAGAGCTTGCAGAATCGTTTAGGAAACAAGTAGTAGATAAGATGTTAGACATGGAAGGTATGGAAGGAATACTTTCTTTATATATCCTATAGATTCATTTTTCTTCATTATATTCAATTTAATAAAGAATGCAGAAAGCACAATTATTTAAATATTGTTTCACTCCTAGCTGTTAAACTATACGTAATAACTATGAACGTCTCTCTTTTTTCTGGAAGATGCTGGATCTAAACCACTTAAACAGCATATCACATTTTCTATTTATATACAACACAATTAAACCTTATATTGATTCATCAGTCGTCGTAAAAATTGGGTAATATATTATTTTTAAGACTAAAAATAGTTTATTCTCATTTATACAACGGGCCTACGAAAACTCGTAGTTTTATCTAATCATTATTTCTAAAATAATTATAATGATGACTTGTTATGTGAATTAAATCTTGAATCTGATCACTACGGATCAGAGTGATGGATCAAAAATGTGACAAATAAAAAATAATTGCGTAGTATGAAAATGTTAGGAGAAATACAGGGTGTTTTGTAGAGGGTCCAACATTTTATTAGAGACATTTTTAGAGAAATTATTTTAAATTATTAGAGAAAATTTCACAGGTCTGCTAAAAGAAATTTCATTTTGAAATAAGCAGTGCCTTTGTACGATTGTTTGTTTGAATAAGTTAATCTGATATGTATTCTGTGTGTACATAAATATTAAATAAATCAATTTGAGCAGGGTCGTTTCAAACTTAAGTCGTAAAATATTTTATCTGTGGTTGTAATAAATTATAATAAATAATAATAGTATCAAAAGGATCTACACTATTACACAGAAACATCTCTTTGTAAAGGAGAAAGCGGTGGTGGCCTCGCCTTCCTTGAATCTACCACCTAAAAATACTACCTCCGTGGTATATTATCCGCCTATGAGCCTCTTTGCTCGCCTCTCAATTGAGTCCAGAACCGCAAGATGAGACTTTGCGGCACCAGCAAATATGTGGCCACAGTACTCTACACACGACCGGATCTGTGCTTTGTATAAAACAAGAAGCTGTCCCGGTGTAAAGTACTGCCGAACCTTCGCCAGAACGGCAAGCTTTGCTGCTGCTGCTCTTGCTCTGGACTCAATGAACCGACCAAAGTTGAGGTTCGAGGAAATCTCTAAGCCTAACAACTGAAGCCGGTCACTGTATTCCAAGGATACATTCTGGAAAGTAGGAGCCAAGGTGAAAGGGCTCCTTTTGGCGGTGAACAGACACGTCTGCGTTTTGGTGGCGTTGAATTTGACAAGATTGACATTGCTCCATGCGGAGACTGCCTGAAGTTTGTCATTCAAACGCTGCACCATGGCTTCTCTTTCAGACTGTACTTGATCTCGACTAGCCCGAGTACTCGGCAGATATCTTTCTACAACTGTGCTGTCGTCTGCGTACCCATAGATACCGAGCTTCAACAGATCGTTAATGTGCAGCAGAAAAAGAGTTGCAGAGAGAACGGACCCCTGAGGCACTCCGGCATTTATTGTCAAGGATTCCGAGGAACACCCATCGACAACTACTCGGAGAGATCTCTGGCTCAGAAAGTCCGTTACCCAGCCGATCAGACCAGGAGATATACCGTACGCTGAAAGCTTGCTTATAAGGTTCGCATGCCAGACCCTGTCAAATGCCCTCGAGACGTCCAGAGAGACGGCGACCGCTTCTCCGTTCTTCTCGATGGCCTCGCCTAGAATGTGTGTAGCATACACTAGGAGGTCCCCAGTAGACCTATTACGGCAAAACCCGTACTGTCGGTCACTGAGGAGATCGTTACCTTCTAGGTATGCTAGAAGGCGCGAGTTCAATACACGCTCCATAATCTTGCAGAGTATGGAGGTGATTGAAATCGGTCTGTAGTTGACAGGATCAGCACGGCTGCCTTTTTTGGGCACGGGTTGCACGTTGGCAAGCTTCCAGGATTTCGGTACTATTCCAGTCTTGAAAGAGAGGCGATACAGACGTGTCAGTACAGGAGACAACTCAGCTGCACATGTCTTGAGCAGAATGGCTGGTATACCATCAGGACCACTGGCTTTATTCACATCTAAACGACACAATGTTCTCCATACCTCTTTGTTAGTGATGCGGATTTTAGGCATCGAAATACCGCAGTGAGGAAGATGTGCTGGAGAAGCATTGCCAGTATCTAGATGTGAATTATCGGCAAACAGAGAAGCAAATACATTCGCTTTCTCTGTTGCTGTGTGGGCCAGGGATCCATCCGGTTTCAGCAGAGCAGGCAGTGAGGGTTGGCAGAAATTCGACTCGATCGCTTTCGCAAGAGACCAGAAAGCTCGACTGCCAGTTGGTTTGACAGAGAGCTTTTCGCCATTCTTAGCGATTCGATCGAGACGAGCCTTCCGCAATGCTTTTTTGTAGGACTTGGCAGCTAGGTTAAAGGCTCTCTTCTTTGTACTTACATCCGGAGTTTTGCGGCTTCGAGCATCAGCCCAAATGAGATATGCCGAATGTTTTCGGTCTTGAGCATGACCACATTCGGCATTAAACCATGGGCGAGCTTTGCCACCGACGGGAACTTCAGCAAAAGGAATAAAATACTCCATTGCCTGATTCACCACATCGGTTATAGCATCCGCGCAACTCGACGGATCCAAAGAAGAGAAGCAGACCTGCCGCCAAGGATAAGATGCAAAGAAGTGCCGCATCTCATCCCAATCTGCTGACTTGTATTTCCATACTCGCCTAACACCATGTGGTTCGAGAGCTGGTGGGGAATATGTAAATACAGATTTCACCAGACAGTGATCGGAGGTTCCCAAGGGGGAGGTGACCTTAACACGATACCTGTCCGGATCAGTTGTCAGCAGAAGGTCCAGGCAATTGGCTGTATGGCCTACCACATCTGGTACCCTTGTCGCTTGCCTCACCAGCTGAAAGAGGTCCAAGGACAACGCAAAGTTCCGCGCTTCTCTTCCAGCATGGTCGGTTTTCTGGTACGGGAACAGCCAGTCTTGATGACAAGCATTAAAGTCCCCCAGAAAAACAAGCTGCGCTGAAGGGTACTGATGCAAAGCCATATCAGCAGCCTCACCGAGATACTCAAATAATCTAGTTGTCTCCTGGTCACCGCTGTGCGAACGGTAGACACAGGAATACAGGATTTTTTCGTTTCCTGTGTCTACTAAAACCCATATAGAAGAAAAAGTGGAGTCTTCAAGGTGACGGAGACGCTGGATACAGAGGTCGGTCCGTGCGTACACGCAGACTCCGGCACGTGAGCGAAAATTGTGCTCTAACGTGTATCCGGGATAATGCAGGTGCGCAGCGCTCAAAGGACATTGTATCTGCGTCTCCGTCAAAAAGAAGAGGTGCGGCTGCTCTGTCTCCAGGTGGTGATGGACAGCTAGGATATTAGAGTGCAAACCCCTGATATTAGTGAGGTGCACTTTAAATGAGGAGGAGTGCAACCGCTGTAAAAACATTTTCTTCTTTTTAACTTTCCTCATAAAAAAAAAAAAATAAAAGTGAATAGGGATGGGAAATGGCAGTTGAACGAGGCGGTACGTATCGAACCCGACGTCGAAATTGGTGATGTCCTGACACTGGGAGGCTAGTCTGGAGACTGCGGGGACGCCCGAACCCCCCCAGGGATCGCCATCGGGCCTCCTCGTCTGGTCGCCAACCAGCACGATGGAGCCACCCTGGGATTTTTCGCAGCTGGCGGAGCAGCCTTTCGTGGGTGGCTAACCCACTAATTGGGCCCCCAACTATCTGCGGGCGGCCAGCGGAAAGCTGTTGCTTCGGATCCCGCTACCCTCCTCGACTAGACACCCGACAAAACAAACACCAACTCGACGTCAAACCGGTTCGCCAACGCACCGCAGCTTTTCAGACCCATTTCCCATTAACGGCTTCATCGAGCAACGTGCCGGAACACGACTAGGTCGCTTTGCGGCACGACTTTGCCCGATGGGTGGTAACTTTGCCGGCGACCCGATGTTATGGTCTACCACCAAGAAAATATTGTTTAAATATTGTTTCACTCCTAGCTGTTAAACTATAAGTAATAACTATGAACGTCTCTCTTTCTTCTGGAAGATGCTGGATCTAAACCAGCATCATAAAATGTGATAACAGCATATCACATTTTCTATTTATATACAACACAATTACCTAAACCTTATATTGATTTATCAGTCGTCGTAAAAATTGCGTAATATATTATTTTTAAGACTATAAATAGTTTATTCTCATTTATACAACGGGCCTACGAAAACTCGTTGTTTTATCTAATCATTATTTCTAAAATAATTATAATGATGACTTGTTATATGAATTAAATCTTGAATCTGATCGTTACGGATCAAAGTGTTGGATCATAAATGTGACAAATGAAAAATAATTGCGTAGAATGAAAATGTTAGGAGAAGTACAGGGTGTTTTTCAGAGGGTCCGACAATTTATTAGAGAAAATTTTTGCGAAATTATTTCAAATTATGAGAGAAATTTTTCAATAAATTTGAGCAAGCTCGTTTCAAACTTAAGTCGCAAAATATTTTATCTGTGGTTGTAATAAATTATAATAAATAATAATAGTATAAAAAGGATCTACACTATTACACAGACACATCTCTTTGTAAAGGAGAAAGTGGTGGTGGCCTCGCCTTCCTTGAATCTACTACTGAGCTACACCCAGCCCACTACCTCCGTGGTATTTTATCTAGCAATCTAAAGGACAGCGTTTGTGACTCTTTCACTTCATATACTTCTACTTTAAAAAATTACAATTTTATAAAACAATATTTGTAACTAATTAATGACCGTTACTTTATTTGTGTTTCTATTACAGTTTGTATATTTGTAAAATATTACAATAATAAGATTTTAGAAACTGGACTGGACATATGTAAATCAATATTTTTTATACAAAAAACAAACTGGAAATATGTATGTCAATATTTTTTGGCATAACCAATGCCATAAAACGGCCCAGGGATCACTTAAAACAAAGGAATGCGAATCCTTTGTAGCTTCAGGAACTGTAGTTAAACCCATATGTAGAGCTCCAGGCTACTTCTCCCTGAAAGTATTGTCTGAAATGCGCTGCAGAGATGGAATTTGGGACTACAAACCGATTTGCAAACCAGGTTTGACGAACATTATTATAAAATTCAGTAACGGTAAAATTGTAATCAATAATAATAATAATATTATTAAACACACAAAAGTGTCTTCAGACTAATTAAAGGTATATACTATATATTAATAATAAATAATATTTTTGAACTTGTTCCGAATCTAGTCGAAGTTCATTCTCATGAGCTCAAAACAAGAACCACGCTGTTAATTCTATATTTAGCTTACATTTTTGTAGCTTAAAATATTTCGTCACTTTATATTCAAATCTCAAAAAGTAAAAAATCCGATCTCTTTAGAATCAGAAAATTGAAAACGATCGTATAATCTTTCAGCGAGTGGCTTAATAACTCAACATCGAAAGCTCGAAGGTAGTACTGAAAAATATGTAGAGCTTCCCTGGTACGCTGTTATATACAAGAAGTCGTCAGAATCTTACGATCAGAGATGTGCCGGTTCCTTAATCACTGCCAATAAAATTATATCTGGTGAGTTTTCTAGTACATTTCACTTGTACTCGTTTAGTTTTTTCTCACAAATTAACACCGAACCATTCCCATAAGTGATAATTATTAACTTACTAGGGCGACTGAAACGTTTTGAGCTTACGATATTAAATATACTAATAGAAATTTAAAAAAATATATATATTATTGAATATAGTCTCCCTCTATTTCAATACACTTCCATTTTATTTACTATAAAATATTTATTCCGGCCAAAAAATTTTCCCTGTTTCCTCTTGGAAATGTTCATTTCATTATCACTGGAAAATCTAAGTACTCGGAAGTCTTTTTTCAAATTCGAAAAGAGAAAATAATAACTGGAAGCCCATTCTGGACTGCAGGGTGGGTGGTTGATTTCTGAGAATCCTGTCTCAGCGAGGGCATGCCTTGTATCATGCGCTGTTGATGGGCGCGTTGTCATGTAAAAATAGGATTTCTTTGACTAGTTTGCGTTTCCTTTTCTCAACAACCACTTGACGCAGTTTTGTCAACAATGCGGCGTAATAGTCTCCGTTCATTGTAGTATTTTAGGAAGGTAGAGGATGCCGATAGTTCCACTTTAAACTTCCGTGGCGGGTGATTTTCCTTTTCTATCCACTATAATGATCCCTTTTTTGACTTCGGATGTTACTGTGCCGATCCCATGTTTCATCGGCAATAACAATGCGAGAAAAAATATCGTTAGAATTAACGCCACAGATGTCCAAAAACGTCTGTGAAGTTGTGACTCGACGCTACTTGTCCAGCGATATGACCATATTCGGCACACACTTTTTTTCATATACAGGTCATGATACAAAATGTCACCAATTCATTTTTTGCCGATGCCCAGGGCTTTAGCTATCTACCAAAATTTAATTCGCCGATTTTCAATAACATTTTTGTCATTAAAAAATGTTTTTTTCGGTTACGTTGGTGTTTCATCGCCGGCTTTCTGTCTTGTTTGAACACTCGGATCCAACGTTTTTTACGGTCGCTAATAAATGTGCAGACCCCTCATAAAGTGCTGATATTTCTTCAAATATTTTAGTTGGCGTTATGTTCTTCTTTCATAAGAATTCTATGATAACTTTGTAGTCTAACTTTGTGCAAAGTGCAGATGACTCATACATGGTGACGTTTAAGGTTCAATTACAAAAAACATAATGATGCTAATGACATGAAACTTGACTTATATGTTCCTTAAGATACCCGCACTTAGTAGTGTATTGCGCGAGTCATTATTAATGGATACCCGCACTTAGTAGTGTATTGCGTGAGTCATTATTAATGGATACCCGCACTTAGTAGTGTATTGCGCGAGTCATTATTAATGGATACCCGCACTTAGTAGTGTATTGCGCGAGTCATTATTAATGGATATCCGCACTTAGCAGTGTATTGCGCGAGTCATTATTAATGGATACCCGCACTTAGTAGTGTATTGCGCGAGTCATTATTAATGGATACCCGCACTTAGTAGTGTATTGCGTGAGTCATTATTAATGGATACCCGCACTTAGTAGTGTAGTGCGCGAGTCATTATTAATGCTTAAAGGTATTAAGGCCCACAACTTTTTAGCCGCCCATCGTAAAATCACAGCATTACATAAATAATGTTAAGTACCGAAATAGTTTCTCTATACATTTTTGAAAATATCCATGTTAAGCTTATTTAAATTGATATAAATATAGAATGAAAGATAAACCGATACGGGCAAGGATTCGAACCCGCAGCCTCTGGGAAAACTTCCTGGTACGGGAGTTACGGGACGGTTCCCAAGAGGTCGCGGGTTTGAATCCCTGAGAGTTTCTCTATAGATTCCGATTTTTTTATTATTTTCTAGTCACAAAAAACACTGTTGGAAGCACAATTAATTAAATATTTATTTTCTTATGATATTAAACTATATTTAAAAACGTCGACATTTCTTCTGAAAGGAGCTGGATCCAAAACACTTGAACCGGCTGACTTATGTCATAATATGTTTTATTTATTAAAACTTCACACAATACAAACATAATATTATATTAAATACAGGTAATTCATAGTAAATACATATATACAATATCGAATAGAATAGAATAATATAGAAAGGACATCGTATACCTCTCTACTACCTTCTATTGTAAATTAAAATTGGTAATTTACATTAAAAAATAAAACCAAAGTTATACAGTCTAAGTCTTCATTAGGAGCGAGAATCGGTAAAGACAAATCATCAGCGTTTGCTTTTTCATTGTTAAACCATGCTCAGAAAATTAAAATGACAGTTCCAAAATTACAAAAACATATTAAAGAAATCTGGTTTGCCCCTTCCTAGCGCAGAATCTAATTACGCCCAGGCTTAAGAATGTAACTTGAAACAAATTAAGAACGTAAAATGAGAGTGAACGTGAATTAAGAAAAACGTAAAAGGCACTATTATCCTTTCGATAGGTGTCGGTGAAGGAAAACATGTATGTTTCATTAAATATTGTATGGGTTAAATTTTCTTAACATAATTCATAATAGACCTGTCTTCAGATTATAATGTATTGAGTAATATTATGTTCCTTCAAATCATTAGCTGCACATTGCTTGTCTAACTACATTGACGAGCCTATTCCTGCCAGCGAGTTTGTGGTGGCAGTTAACAAGCAGTATCATGTGTATAACGACCCTCGTGACGTAAACAGTCAACAGTCTGATGTAAGTATTCAATACACACTCTCATACAGAGAAAGAAAGAGTAAGCTACGCATACACAAGCCAAGCCCGAAATTCATATAAGCTACTTTTCCAGGTCGTTGAAGTCATAATACCACCAATATATCTAGGCGACGCAGCTAATTACGATAACGATATCGCGATAGTAGTCGTTGCAAAACCATTCTTTTTTCATCTGTCCGTACGACCTGTGTGCCTAGATTTTGATTATGACCTCGATAAAACTCAGCTGACAGAAGGAAACTCTGGAAAAGTAAGTCCAAATTGAATGTTAATGGCTTAATAGTTGCTATAAGTGGGGTCGTCATAACATGTCTCCTATTTCACAGCTCCTCTAATCTATCAGCTTTTTGTAAAATCTTTTTATCATTAACATCGTGTCCGTTTGTCTTTTTGTATAGTACATTAAATTTACAACATTTATATATACAACTTGCCCATTAAAATGTCTTAAATACCTCATCATGATATGCGCATACCACACTAATATCTCTTCTTTCCCTAATATACGTTTTTCCTTTATATTCTTCATCAGGCCCTTGTAAAATATTATATTTAATTGTGTAAATTATAAGTAAATCCTTATTGTACTTTTTTACTTTGAATACCAGGTAGTACGATGGACGCTTCAATTGCTGAAGGAATTCGACTTCGTGTACATAAACTCTAAAGAGTGTTTTGATCACACACCCGCAGACTACCAACGTTATTTAACTAAAGATAAGTTTTGTGCGGGATCTAATAATGGTTAGTTCTATATTTTATAAATTGAATATTTATTTGATATCTTGAATATGATTTACAAACATTAAGATTTTTTATATTAATATAAATTCATCACTCGATCGCGCTATCACATGTTATTAAACTGCTTTTAAATCGATAATGCCGTTTCTAAGTTATAGAATGACGTACAGACAGATAATATCCTAAAAACCTTAAAATTTGCAAAAGTCTTAAAACAAATGCTTATCCTAGATATTGACATATAAATTATCATATTTAGTTAAAATTTAAGGCCCTATATAATTGTTTAATAAGTATGTGTTTCTAATAATTTGTAATAAAATGATAATTATATTACAATATAAATAAATATATTCTATAATGTTATACAGACTCATCGCTCTATCAACCAGACACCGGCGTCGGCATCGCCTTCCTTGAACCAACCACACAGCGATACTACCTGCGCGGTGTGTTAACTGGTGGTCGCGTAGCCATAAACAATAATTTAATTGCCAACCAATTTACTTCTATTTTAAAACACAAAAATTTTATTGAACAGCATTTGTAAAAAAATCCTATTTAGTGGTAAATTTAGGGTAGCGGCGTTAATTACTTTAATAAAATAGTGGAACAAAAATAGGCAGATATTTTTCAATCATGGCGGAGTACATGTCCTTTTATAAATAAAGAGATACCTAGACTTTCAGAAGGTCCTACTGCCCAAGCCTCCTTCAGTCCTAATACTTATGTTTATAGCACCTCAACCCCACCAACCCATCAGTTATAAAGGTTGAGCCGTTATTATTATTATTTTTTTTAATCTTTATGTTAAATTTGGGGTTTTTTCCTTGCTAGGATATGCCAACCCCATTGTGACCATCATACATAAAACTAAACTAAAACTCTTAATCTATTATTATTATTCATGTTATGAGCCGTTATTCATGTGGTCAAGGTTTAGCCCTGTCACATGGATCCTTATACGGCAGGTCTGACCTCCGAAGTCGTCCGACAACACTTGCAACAAATTTTTCACACTTGCAATTCACTTGCTGAGAACGTCAGAGAGGCTAACTACCAGTTTCCAGCTGGCGCCGGAGCTGTAACGCACGCTCACTTCCCGACAGGCAGTCAGGCCGCAAGTCTACCCTACGATACAGTAGGGTAAACGGATAGATGCTAGCACATCCATCTAACCTCTAAGCAGGGAGCTACCCGAACTCAATGGCCGTTCCAAGCCCCGAACTGAAAGACCGCAGCAGGCCTTCGCCTTAGGTAGGTCAATCACCTCTAGTTGCGCACAAGATCCGACGAGCCCCCGACGACTGTGGGAACCCATACGAACAGCGCCGAATCTCTACAGCTAACCACATTACCACTACGAATCCAACACCAAGACCGGTAAACCAGCAGTTTACACACGCAAGCGCATGCATGGCTGCCGGAGGGCTTAGGTACCGGGGTCCCGTAGCACCCTGATCTCAGCAACTGACCCATAGCTTCTTAGCTGCAAAACCTATCTACCGCCGGGGGTCTCAGTAGATAGGGAAATAGATAGCGCTCCAGTCACTGCCAACACTCTTCCTGTCAAAGGGTCAGAAGAAATTTAAAAAAGTATGAAGTTAGCTGTTTATAACAAATGTGTACGAAAACTTTCGAGAGAGGGTGAAATATTTGACAATCTCGTAGGTCAAAATTAAAAATACAAGTTGGATTCAAAACTTTATAGAGAAAGATAAATGTGTCATTTTTTAAGCCGGAGAAAAATTATGACCAAAGAACACTTGATAATGTGCGTCAGAACTGCGTAGAACCATTATTCTTTAATGGCGAGAATAAAAAAATGTATAAATATAGAATGAAAAATAAACCGATACGGGCAGGGTTTCAAACCCGCGACCTCTAGTAAACCGTCCCGTCACCCTACCAATTGAGCTACCATATCGCTGTCCGTCTCGGTGAATTAAGCATTCTATATATGACGTCTTTATCGGGACGGTGACATCTATTAGACATCGAATCCCTGCCCGTATCGGTTTATTTTTCATTCTATATTTAAATAAATTTAAATACTCTTAACATGGCTAGACATGTTTATAGATAGTTTCAAAACGAGAATAAGATGATCATTCCTCATTGCAGTGTATGACCAAGAGACAGATTATGGTGGTATTTATTTATTTATTTATTTAAAATCTTTATTGCACACAAAAACGTACAAATGGTGGACTTAATGCTAAAGCATTATCTACCAGTCAACCGACATAGTAAACCGAAATCTAGAAATGAGGGGGCACAATATTAAAAATTAAAAAAACAATTAAAATAATGAAATGAATATCCATAAAACTACTAACTTACACGTACACAATACAAACTAATACATGTAGGTAACAATGCTATAGAAATAAAGTATACTACATATCAATAAATACATACAAATTACTAATATAATATACATACATACTTATATTTATATATTTATCCATATGAACGGATTTATATATTTATACTAGATACACATACTTATACTTATACATACACATATACTAATACTAGATACATACACATATATACACATCTACGCTAACAAAGTGAAATTAAAAATAACTAAAATTATACCATCTCAAGAAGGTATTTGCGGACACGTTTCTTAAAGAGATCCCTATTGGGGGCTCGTCGAAGTGAATCAGGAAGGCCGTTCCAGAGTTTTATAGCGTGTAGTGTGAAAGAGTTGGATAAAAAACCAGTGCGGTGTGAAGGTATGCATAAATTGAGGTTAAACGAAGAGCGTAGTTGCAAATCGTGGGTGTTACTTCAGAAATGGAATTTAGATTTCAAGTACTGAGGAGAAGATGGATCATTAAGGATTGAGAATAACTGACATAGAGTTCTCAGTTGTCTTCGTTTGCCGATAGGTAGCCATTTAAACTTAGAACGGTATTGAGAAATGTGATCAAATTTACGGAGATTAAAGATAAAACGAATACAACTGTTTAAAAGACGATCTAATTTGTCTAGGAAGGCTTCGGAAATGTTAGAGTAACATACATCAGCATAGTCAATAATTGGTAAGATGAGAGACTGCACTAACAGAGTTTTAGTCCTAATGGGTAAAAAATTTTTGTGTCGATAAAGTGAACGTAACGAATACGTTACTTTACGAGCTACCTCAACTATATGGATGTTCCAGCTGAGTGTCGAATCTATGTGAAGTCCTAGATTTTTAACTGATGGCATAAACGGAATGTCGATGTTATTAAATTTTACCGGTGCCGCATTAATGATATCAAATTTATTCAAATTGTGCTTGCTTCCAATTACTATTGCTTGGCATTTTTTAGAGTTGACGTTGACACCGAATTTGCAGCACCATTCAAAAATGTGCTGCAAGTCTTTGTTTATGTCGGCAATGGCGGAGCTATCACAATTTGGATTGACGTGAGCATAGATCTGAAGATCGTCGGCATATAGATGGTAAGAGCAAGAGAGGCCAAAAGTTATCAAATTAATAAATAAAGAGAAAAGAATAGTTGACAGAATACCACCTTGTGGCACACCAGTTTTCAGGTCGCACCATTCTGATAATGTATTATCGATGCTAACGGCCTGTTGGCGATCCCGAATGTAAGATGAGAACCAATCTAGCTCCTTGGAAGAAATATTAAGATGAGCTAAGAGAGCGATGAGTATGTCATGATCAACAGTATTAAAGGCGTTAGAAAAGTCAATGAGAACTAATACCGTTAATTTTCCACACTCCATCGCTTCCCGTACATCCTCAGTAACCTTTAGGAGAGCTGTGCAAGTGCTATGTCCTGGGCGAAAGCCAGACTGGAGGTCACTAAGTAGGTGATTTTTAAATATAAAGTTAGTAAGTTGCTTATTGACGATAGCTTCAAGAATTTTGGAGAGATAAGGTAATATAGAAATAGGACGGAATTCATTACAGGTTGTGGGATTAGAAACTTTAGGTAAAGGAAGTATACGCGCACGTCGCCATGAATGAGGAAAGGTATTTACATCGAGTTCACTAATTTTTGTTTTATTTAGATTCATGTTTTTCCTAATTCTATAGCTTTTTGTCTGGATTTAATGATCGTATCTTCAACCGATCATGTTTGCAATAAATGCTCAGTAAGATCAGTAAGAATAACAGCCAGAATGGCCGTCTACGTAGTATATTATATTAATTCCTATTATATTAAAGATCTTTTAATAAATGTTATGAAGTAAGTATTTATATAACATTAAGAAAATAATAATAATTATGATTAATCTAAAAAACTTATATTTAGTTGTAAGAGGTTTTTCTACAAACCAGTGGTGTGAATGTTAACTGCTTGAATAATTACATATCTCACTGATATAGAATTACATTTTAATCTTTTTCGTTTTAGGTGAATTACGTTAGCTACTAAACAATTAAATAATGAAAACGAATTTTTATTGTAAAGAATTAAAATTACGAACTTATTTACTAATACAATTCATTAATACTCGATGTACCTAAGTTCAAACAATAACTAAATTACATATTATATTATTTAATATTTATATCATAACATAACTATCGCAATTAAATAATATTTTTTATTTATTGCTGTTATCAGTTTAGTAACGAAGTGATATCTTCTTAACCTTTTTATCTTATTTCTTTTATATTTAAATTTCATGTCCCTGAGATCTTTTCACTATCAGCTCTGTATGGCTACAATAGAATAACTTCAATATACCCAGAACTAAGGAGGATGGAAACATATTTTATTACCATTATGTTTTATAGAACATGGTATTTATGTATTTTATGCTAGATGCGCTTATGGTGCATGAACATACTTTTTTTTTTTTTTTTGTTTGTCTATACTGTTAGCCCTGTTGGCTATTACAGCGTCACCGGGGGAAGGTGAACATACCAACAGCAATAAATTATAACATCGCTCGTTATACATCTGTGCTATGTATGCATGAGATGAGTGTTGGAGACGCGGTTATAAAGGACAGAGATAGGTAGATAGACATTAAATATTATACACATAAACAATAAAAATAGTAAATATAATATATACATTTATATCTACATATATACAAATTCATAAATATTAATGATAAATATAGCTTATGTTTGTTAAATAATAACTTTTCAGACCTCGTTTAAATACCATTACGGAAGGACTAGATATAATATGGTAATTCATTAACTTCGCTGCTTGTACGAAAAAAGATTTAGAATAAAAGTTAGATTTGTAGGAAGGGAAATCAAAAGTTTTTGCTAAAACGCAGGAACTTTTAGGGCGGATACTGGGTAATGAAAGTTGATAACGCTCATACAAATAAGAAGGGCTAAATTAGAGAAGACATTAGTTATTCATCCACAATAAGTTGACGACGGAAATCTGTAATATGGTCAAATTTGCATAGTCCGAAAATGAGGCAGATACACAAGTTTTGAAGTTGAGCTTTCTTGTACCGTGATTTAGATTTGTTTCGTTTGTACATTAAAATTCTACTGAAATTGTTGTATTTATATTTTTCATATATAATTATATTTTTCAAATGAAAAGATTTTTCTTTGTTACTTTTATGAAACGTTTTTTGTACCGAAATTTACTAAAGTATTTATTTTGCTTACTAAATGTCGCTATAAATAAGTAAGTTTAATTGGTATCACAATATAGTTCCATTTTTTTATTTTTTTATTTTAGTTGAAATTGCTATCTACAAGCTGGCAACACATCTCAGTTGCGCGGGAAATTATATAAATATTATATTTGTGACATGTGGTCTGTGGTTCATTTCAAATCAAACTAATCGACGGTCCTGTTGTTAAAAATGATTGCATCATTGATATTTGTGTTTATTGGTGAGTATTTTATTTTCAATTGTATTCATGTCAATCATATAAGACAAAATACTTGCTTTATTGGTTTATTTGTTCGCACATTACCCGACCTACTTGTAATTTACCTATTGTAAAACTAAAATATTATTACAATATTTTCTTAACACATTTTTTATAAGACATATTGTATAATTTTCATAGGAAAACACAAAAAGTAGTTGGGGTTTTATTAATATTAATGATAATAACTTAATTTGGTCTCGGAACAAGTCAAATAAGATAAAAGCGTATTAAAAAACACAAAACTAATTAAAATATGAAATAACAGAAATATAAATTAAACAAAGTAACCATTATCTAGTAATAATACTAATATTAAATAAGTACTTAGGCAATCTTTCCTTTCGGGTCTTTGGATTTGAAGGTAGGGAGGAAGGGGGTTGGGTGGTGTCTCAACCCTATCCCCTGACACCATTTATATCGTAAGCAAATTTTTAGTTTTTGAGATATACTGATTTTAAGTTTTGCAAAACTAACCTAAAGTTTAAGTAATTAGGACTTCCGGCACTTCAGAGTCGCCAGGCCCTCCTTCCGTGCCTCCGGATTTACAAAAACACTCTAAGGGTAGGACAGACAAGACTACGTAGAGTCGGGGTTGACAGAGTCGGTTTTGACAAACCAAAAGTCCAACGACAAGGAAAGCCAACCCTAAGTACTTTTAAACACAAACCCTATCTTATTAAAGATAAATACAAACTTTAAAAAAATAGAAAAACCAAATTTCAACAACCGCTATGTATGTACGTCTAATTTTTGTATTTTATTTAATAAAGTCGGAACACAGACGGGCGACTTGTACAATGTATGTGACATTTAGTACTATTCTTTGAGCACGTGCAATCTTTTAGGCCCCCCCCGGAGACGCTGTAATAGCCAACAGGGCTAACAGTATAGACAAAAAAAAAGAAGTGAAATTTTAAACATAACTGTTGTAATATGTAGTTGTTAACATGAACTTAAACGTACATTATTGTTGTCGTAGATGTAACTGGCCAAGTCTTATTCGGGAAAAAAGTAATTTTGAATCGTAAAGTCTCCTCGTCTTTTCATAAACTATCATTGAGTCTATCAATAGAAACCGGACATCTTTTAAAAAGGTTCACAATGAGGCCTTTTTAGGTATGTAAATAATTGGTCAAATCCCTTTTTTGACAAATTCAATTAATATTATACATATTATTAAAACTATTACATGTAAAACAAGTTAATAATGTTATATAAAACTTTACATAATTGATGAATATTTAATATTACCTTTTCAGTTTCATTGTTAACTTCCACTGCTACTGTTGAAGATGAAATTATCTCGAGTTCGTAAGTAATGGCATGAATGTGTTAAAAATAATATTTACTATATATTTTAATACCTTTTAAAATTGAGTATATTTTTTTCTAAAAATGTTTTAACTTTTATGAAAAATTTGTTGAAAGAGAATTGTATGTGTTTATTTAGTATAACAAAATACTATTAATATAATTATTTTCATTTCATAGAGCAAGCGATAAAGAAGCTAAAAATTGCTTACTACCACCTTACCCTGAACACGGGACATATACAGTCAGCAATTACCCCTTCGCGACGCCAGGGGATAGTTATCAACGAGTTAAGTTAGATGTGTCATGTGACATCGGATATCAAAATAACAACACTATTAAAAGTATCTTGTGCGTAAATGGAGAATGGTCGGCTACAATGCCAATATGTGTTCCTGATTCACTGGGTATTTTGGACGACTTATAATTGAACATAAACAAACATAAATACATTATAATCACAAATAATTACATTTTTGTAGCTTTCTGCAAACTTAAAGATGATTTGAGTATTGAATACCGCTGTGTGTCGGTCCCAGGATCACTTAAGTGTTCTCAAGTGATATTTTATTTTCTATCTGTGGTACCATCAGGTACCGTAGTAAGACCTATATGTAGATTCCCGGCCTATTTCTCCCTAAGGGCGTTGTCTGAAATGCACTGCAAAGATGGAATTTGGGACTACAAGCCGATTTGCAAACCAGGTCAGATAAACATAACTGTTGATAACAGTATTATAACATTAACTAACATAAATAATTGTAGTCAATAATCATACTCATCACAAACTCATCAAGAGTCATCATCAAAAGTTCTTACTCATGAGCTCTTGTTCAATCTATATTTAGTAATTTGTAAAATATAATTACAAACAGAAGGGCAATTCTTCTTAGAATAGCAAATTTTAAAAAGGGTCTATTAATGCTCTAGCATGCGGTCTAATAACACAACATCAGAAGCTCGAGGGTTCATCTAACAACCACTTAGAGCTTCCCTGGCACGCTGTCATATACCTGAAGCACTCAGGTCTTTTCTACTACTTTTGTGGCGGATCTCTTATCTCTGCTAATAAAATATTAACCGGTGAGTGTTCTGGTAAATTCACTAGCATTTATTTAGTTTTTGCAAACAGTTTTATGAAATACCGATACTTGATATCAATACGATGGATCCAACTATTCTTATATGTAATGATTACTGAATTACGTTACACAATTAATATAGTTTACCAGAATAGATTTCTGTCTCTTGTATGGTTTCAGAAATAAACACAATACATTTTTTTATAAATATAGAATGAAAAATAAAACGACATGGGCAGGGATTTGAACCCGCGACCTCTGGGAAACCGTCCCGTCGCTCTACCAACTAAGCTACCGTACCGCTGTCTGTTTCGGTGAATTAAGCATTCTATATGTGATCGTCTTTATCGGAACGGTTATTTTATATTTATATAAATTTAAATTAGCTTAACATGGCTATACATGTTTATAGATATTTTCAAACATTTACTCTTACTGTTAAACTATATATAATAACTTTGGTCATGATGGAAGAAACTAAATCCAGACCACTTAATCTGATTAACTTATAGGAGATGTTTTGATTATTAATGTTCTTACAATACCAATATAATATTATATTATAGGATAATTGATACGTATACTATTTATTTTGATATCATTGTTATGGCGCGTAGTAATTGGGTATTGTTATGTTCCTTCAAACCATTAGCTGCAAGGTGCTTCTATGACTACGATGACTTGCTTCGACCCGCAAACAACTTTGTGGCTGCAGTTAATAAGATGTACCGTAGTTATTATGATACTCGAGACAAAAACCGTCAACTGTCTGATGTAAGTATACTGTACACACTCACACACAGTGCAAGAAAGGGACAAAAAGTCACATATACAAAAACAAAACACGAAGGAATTGAATATTAATTTATTTAGCTAGTTTTATAATCAAATCCTAAACAAATTTACAGGTCGTTGATATCAAAATCCCATCCAGCTATCGAGGCCGAGCAACGGACTTTGAGGATAACATCGCGATAGCGGTCGTTGAAAGGCCATTCATTTTTCATCTGTCCGTTCGACCCGTGTGTTTAGATTTTGAATATAACCTCGATAGAACTCAGCTAACAGAAGGAAACACTGGCAAAGTAAGTCAAAATTTAATGTATAATTAACAAGTGTTTGTAATATTTATCATCATTCTCTTACTCTTATCTAGGTGAAATCAACGCAACATATTTCCTTCATCATTCATATAGTGCATCCATCTCTCTTTCTTTCTCATTTCTATCTTCATTAATACTATTTAATTATCTAGTAATGTCTCTCACATCCCTCCTCATATCATGTCCATACCGTGCCAATACCGCGCTAGTCTGATATACTTTTTGTCGTAAACCTTCTTGCGTACTTTATTAGGTCCCTCGCACAATATTATATGAACATATTATGCACATTATTATGATATCAATTTACTGATACCAGGCAGCCCTTTGGAATATTGACGATGGTAATATTCAAAAGCCTCGTGTGCTGAATGTCGTCGACCTCCCGTACACAAAGCGTGAAGACTGTTACGATGTGTTTCCGACCCCGTACCGATCTTTTTTAACTAAAGATAAATTCTGTGCGGCCAGCAATAGTAAGATTTTATATTTTATAGAAAAAATTTACAAAAAAAAACAAAAATAAATAGACTATGAATGTTTCACATTTAAGGAATTATCATTAATTATAATAAAATAATAATTATATAATGATACACACAGTAATGATCTTCAATGTTACACAGCCACATGGTTTCGTTCAACCGATGACCGCGGCGTCGGCCTCGCCTACCTCGAATCGACCACACAGAGGTACTACCTGCGTGGTGTGGTATCTGACTCCTTCCCAAACCCAAATATTACCTACTCATACATAGTTACTTCTGTTGCTAAACACGAACATTTTATAAAACAATACTGTACCAAATGTTAGTCAATTAATTAATTATAGTTCGCAATAATTTACTGTTTTATATTACTTTTAAATAAAAATACTATTATAACTTTGTTTTCTATTAACCGCGACCTAAAAACGAGGGGGTGGAAATTTAAGATGTGTATTATGTATATGTGTGGCAGTGTGTCCTGTTGACACATAGGGCTCCTCTAACATCTTCCACTCCTTCTCCTTCTTCTTCTTCTTCCCTAGCTGTCGTTAGCCATAGCGCTCCAGCAACTTTTTATTTTTTTTTCTATGGATCTAATGATCCATATTATAAATATTAATAATAATATTTCTATATTTTTATTTAATAATAAAAATAGTGAAATTGTATAATTTCAGCATTCCATAACTTTCAAGAATTTATTTTTTATATATTTAATAGCAACTATTGTCCTAGGAATAATTGGCACCATTTCTCATTAGTAGTAGTAATCTTAGTTAGCTAGTTAATGATCAACCGAATAAAAATAAAAAAAAAATATTGAAAGAAAGTTTTATACAAAATATTTTTTCATTGTCTAAGCTCGGATAAATAAATCCCGTACAGACCTGAGAAGAGTTGGCGTCAGAAACTCACCGAGATTGTCATGTTGTTTCATTCGTTTCAGTTTTATTTTAAAAATAAAATGTAAATTTTAAATTACAATACTGGATAAATACTCTTAATAAACCTTGAAGTAGTCTGGCAGCGATCGCTTATTAATAAAAATTATACAATTATTAAACACTTTAAATATTAAAAGCAAGTACGGTCGGGTAAATATATATAATAGTTTTCTAAAATATATCTACGCACCTTTAGCTTATACGTAACGACATACTTTTTTTTTTTTTTTTTTTTTTTTTTTTTATCGTTGGAAAAATGCGTTACGCATCATCCCTGCGGCCAGGAAGGTGATGACCGAGGGGGTATGTGGGACTACCCGGCAGCATAGAGGACGCTGCCATTTTTAAGGCTACCCACTAAAAAACCAACGGTTGACCTCATCGCCTTAGTGGGGCGCCACGGGATCGCTTTCGCACTCACCGTGACGCCCCGGCGGAACCCCCTGCGAGGGGCCCCGATCAACTTAGGGACACCCTCACCTCGTAGGCCTATAACGGTCGGGAGAGGTCACCCCCCTCTCCCGTCCAGGCACTACAGCTGGGGAAAGAGGCTGCGGGCGTAATCCCGCCTCCTTCGACCCAGCCCACCCCTGCGGAGCGGTTCAGAGGAGGCTGCCTCTCTGTCCCGCTCCGCGGCCTCCTTCGCGGCAATTACTTGCTCGCAGAAGGAGGCCATAGCGACCCAGGACCCCTCGTCGTCGAGCATCGCGGAAACAACGCTCGACAACGAGAGGTCGCTGCCAACCACGGCCGTCAGCTCAGTAACCTGACGGTCCCAGGCTGCGCACTCCGCCAAGGTGTGACGAGCCGTGTCCACGGGCTCGTCACAGTGGTGGCAGGAGGGGGCCGCCTCTCTGCGCGCGATCTTGTGCAGGTACTCACCGAAGCAGCCATGCCCCGTGAGCACCTGCACAAGACGGAACGTTAGAGTCCCGTACCGCCGGCCGATCCAACGATCGAGATGGGGGGAAATAGCCCCCACCGTCGCAAGACCGGCCGACGGGGACCCTAAGTCCCTACTCCACTGTCGGATCAGGGCTCGGTGAGCTAAAGCCCTGATCCGATCCGCCTCGAACCTAACCCGCCCGACCCTCGCTTCTACCCGGTGCCAATACACTCCGGCGAGGACCCGCGCCTGTAGCTCCCAGGGCGGATCGCTCGCCAGGAGTGTGGCCGCAGTGTATGACACCGTACGGTACCCCCTGATCACCCTCACCGCTAGGACTCTTTGCGTGCGACGCAAAAGGGCCCTGGAATCCGCGGTGAGGGCTCCCGACCATATGGGAGCACCGTACAGGGCCATACTCCTCACCACTCCGGCGTATAACCGGCGGCAAGGAGCCTGCGGCCCTCCGGCGTTGGGTAGAAGCCTACTCAAGGCGACTGCAGTGGAGATCAACTTCGGGGCCAGCAGAGAGAAGTGAGCCCCGAAGTTCCATCTTCCGTCCAGGGTGA
Source organism: Napeogenes sylphis (assembly GCA_959347405.1). Lineage (NCBI taxonomy): Eukaryota > Metazoa > Arthropoda > Insecta > Lepidoptera > Nymphalidae > Napeogenes > Napeogenes sylphis. The sequence continues at coordinate 6,682,321 of OY365788.1, forward strand.
GGCCCAGATACTTCATCTGGGCCTTCACCGCCACCCGCGCACCCTGGACGGAGATGTACGCCCGACGAGGGGGACCCCGGCGAGGGCCGTGGAACAGGATGGCCTCCGTCTTGGAAACAGAGACCTCCAGTCCCAACAGCCCTATGCGGTCCGCTACCAACGTAGCGCCGACCGTGGCAAGACGGGCTGCTTCCGCAAAGCTCCCTCCGCGCGCCGTGACGAGGGTATCATCTGCGTAACACAGCACCCTCGTCCGGGGGAGGAGCGGACAGCGAAGCAGCCAGTCGCCAAGCGTGTTTATAACAATTAAAATAATAATAATGATAAATAAGAAACATGTACAATGTAAGATATAAATACTCCGAAGTCACTTTTGTGTGTCTTCGAATAGAATTGAAGACTGCAATTTTACAATTTTTATGTGCTATTAAAATGACCTCTCTGTGGATCGTTTGCATATTGGGTTGTAGTCCCAAATTCCATCTCTGCAATGCATTTTATCCAATGCCCTGAGGGAGAAAAAGCCCAGAGCTCTACATATAGGCGTAACTACAGTTCCTGAAGGTCCCTAGGACTCGCTTTCTCTAAACCCCGTAGGTTCTTCTTGAGCTGACAGCTCGCAACGGTACTCTACGCTCAGATTATCTGTGAGTGTGCAGAAAGCTTGCAAAATATAAGAATAAATATAAATATTTGTTTTTAATGTATTGATTTTTTATTTCTTAAACGTTCACAATCCCAGTAAATCATAGAACTATAAAATAACAACATACCTAAATATCTATGATATTTAGGTGTGTTGTTATTTTTGAATCCGATGTCGCAAGATACATTCAACTTCACGCTGGGATAACTTTCCCCCGGCATCGCGAAGGGGTAATTGCTGACTGTATAACTCCACCCATGTTCGGGGTAAGGTGGTAGAAAATCAGCTTCTTGGTCACGTTGTCTGTGACATAAAGATGTAGAATAAATATATAGAATAAATAGAGTTTTCATAGAAATACATTGTAAAATCTGTACTAAATATTGCTTTTTGATATTTCCCCTTTTGATCGAGTTGACGAAAAGTATGATGCGAATTGAGTGTATCGTTGCTGCTGTTGTTATTGCTACTAAAGATAAAATTATTGTTATTGTTGATGTTGCAAGCAGAGCAATCTTTGTTTTAATTTATAATATAAACAATAAAGACGTACTTATATAGATACAAAGTATTAGTTATTTATGTTTCATCGTAGACTTTATTGTGGATATTAGACTTTAAATCGTAATAGTATTTTATTATTATAACAGAGGGTTTAACAACGATACTGATGACATTTTGCTCTTAAGTTATTAATTTCTTCAAAGGAGTTTAATTTATGGAAAGCGGCTCATTACAAAATATGGTTTCGTATCCAATTCAAATGTGATTCAGCCTTAAAGTTTTTTAATATTGAATATTATGGAATAATATCGTACCACAAAGGTTAGTTTAGTATTATAATAGAAAAAATATTACCAATGGAAGTTGTAAATTATTAAAAATGTATTCGTGATCTACTTCGCGGCATCAGGTATAAAACAAAAATAGGACAGAAGGTTATTTGTAATTAGTTGACCACCTCTTGCAAGCAGCTTCTTTGCATAAATCCCAACAACATTTGTTCTACGACTTTATAAAAATCTTGATAAATAACACAAAAAACACGAAACAAGAACAATTTTGCTTCTTCCTTTACTTATTACTCTGTATTTTGTAAGAAGTGCTTATTTTTTTTTATTTTTTTTTTTTTGTCTGTCTATGCTGTTAGCCCTGTTGGCTATTACAGCGTCACCGGGGGAGCGGGTGGGTCAGGAGACCCACCCTTAAAAAGGGGGGGCCAGATGGGCCCCCATGGGGAACGACGTCCCGAGGGCGTCTCAGATTGAGACACGGACCTCGGCTCGGGGCGTCGTTAGTCAGGAGGGAAGCTAAGGAAATTTGGACACTAGCGTCCTCCGACGGCAGAACGCCGGAGCAACGGAGCACTTACTCAGTTGGGACCTCGTCTATACCGGTATAGACGGTGTGTGTCTGTATGTTGTGTGGTGTTACTTATGCCTACGCGTACACGTTATTACCTACTGTGAACGCGTCGTCGGGGTCAACGAGTACCGACTTGGGTCTTCTTTTTCTGACTAAAGTAGTCTTACGTGGTCTATACTCTGCGGCGTCAGCCACCAGTGGGTTCGGGTGTCGCTCAGCACGTTCAAAGTACTTTTGGGAAAGCCCCTTGAAGTACTGAGCGATGGTCGGAAGGTTCAAGTCTCTATGGAGATCGATGTTGCGTACGAACCACGGCGCCCCGGTTGCAATCCGTGTAAACCTGTTCTGAATCACCTGAAGGTGTTTCAGATTAGCGTGCGCAAAAGCGGGACTCACATAGGACATGACGGAACGTATGCAAGCTTTGTAAAGTGTCACCTTATTGCGAAGGGACATTTTACTCCGCTTGCCTAACAGCGGATATAAACGACCTAATATGTAGGCCGCTCTGCTACGAACGGTCCTAATATGCGCAGTGAAAACTAACTTTCTATCTAACGTTACTCCTAGGTATTTTGCCTCGTCTTTCCAAGGTATCGGTTTATCAAAGAGTTTGATTCGCGGGAGGATCCTTGGGGGGCCCCGTTCGAAGAGCACCGAAACGCTCTTCTCAGGGTTTACCTCGATCCGCCATTTCCGCAGCAAACTCTCAAGGGAGTCGACTGCGGATTGGAGACGTTGGTATATCTCCCAGTGATCCTTAGAGGACGTGTAAAGCGCGGTATCGTCCGCGTACATAGCCATGTACGCATCTAAAGTGCACATAGCCAGGTGCACTTTAGATCGCGGCCTAGGAATATCGCTAGCGTAGATGGAGTAGAGGATGGGTGAGAGAACTGAACCCTGGGGGACACCCGCCCACTCTGTAACGAAAGGAGCGATTCGACAGGTAGTCTCGTATGATGAGTACGAGTCTGTCCGACACCTTGAACTGGTATAGCTTGTACACCAGTTCATTGTGCCAGACCCTGTCGAACGCCTTAGCTACATCGAGGAAGAGCGCTCCTGTCCTATGCTTCTTGGCCCTCACAGTGGCCCCTATCAGTATGTGCTCCGTGAGGCGTTGCACCTGATGGGAACATGAATGGTTGGCTCTAAAGCCGAACTGCTCATTTGGGATGATTTTGAGTCTCTCGACTTCCGATCTAAGTCTACAGAGGATGATTCTCTCATATACTTTCCCTAAGGAACTAAGAAGGCTAATGGGACGGTAACTACTAGGCAGATGCCGGGGTTTGCCCGGCTTATAGAACCCTATCACTATGGCCTCTTTCCACTGGGCCGGAAACGAGCAACCGGCCAGTAGAGCGTTAAAAATGGTAACCAATAGGTAAATTAAAGGAGGCGGAAGAAGCTTTATCACTTTGTTAGTGATCCTATCGGGACCTGGCGATTTCTTGGCGTGAAGCGCCCTAACTATGGACGTCACCTCGTCTAGGTTCGTTTCCTTGATTGGCGGACCGACCGGTGGCTGAGAACACATTATATTGACCGATTTGTCGACTATTTCGACATGATCGCGATCAACCGATTGAGCAGACAGACGGCACTGGCTCTCTAGACTGTCGGCTAAGCACTCAGCTTTGTCAGGGTCGTCAAACGCGATGGCGGAGTTAGGTCCAACCAAGGGAGGCATATCTGAGACAGTGTCCGCCTTCAACGCTCTCTGCAACCGCCAGAATGCCTGGTGTGTTGGAGAGAGCGTCGCAAGCGTCCTATCCCAGCCGATATCTCTGAAGTCATCGAGAGCTTGTCTCGACTCCCTCTGGAGACGGCGCAGCCTCCGTCGGTTGTCATCTGTCGGGTATCGGTCATGGGCTCTAATCGCGGCGTTTTTACGGGTGATTAGAAGTCTAATGTCCGGAGGGAGTGCTCGGTAACCCTCGAAGTTCACTCGGACCTCCCTCGAGGACTTTCCTATGCTGTCTACCAGATGTTCTGTGAAGTTAGTCGCGGCTGAGACAGCGTCCTCGACCGATGTAAGCTGGTCAGGAATTTTGTCGAGGTGCGCTGATACGGGGCAATGGAGTTGCTCTCGAAGCTTCGTCCAGTTAATAATTGTTTTTGTCGCGGGTTCCCTAAGGGGAGGAAGTCCTAGCTGAAATAGGACCGGTCGATGGTCAGAGTCTAGCTCGGATAGCGTCTCGATAGAACGTAACTGGAGTGTCACGCCCTTCAAGAGTACTATGTCGAGCACGTCGGGTCTGTCATGTCGGAAGTCTGTGTCGCAGTATCGCGTGGGACTCAAAGGCGCGGTGATCTCGAAGTCGAGACCAGCCTTGTAGCTTAGCCTATCAAGGAGATTTCCCCTACTGTTTGCGACAGTAGAGTTCCAGCGGGGATGTTTGCAATTTAGGTCGCCGGCCAGAATGGTTGCGTTACCTAATTGGAGTAAGGACTTAAGGTCCCTCTCAACTAAGGCTTTATTGGGAGAAAGATAGACGGATGCTAGTACGATCGACTGATGGCCGGTCATACCCACCTGACATAATGACGCTTCTACGTTAACTAGTTGGGGCGGATCGAGCGGAGTGCAATGAAGAGACCTTCTGTAGTAGATGATGGTTCCCCCCTTCGCTGTTGCCCTATCGTTCCTAACGAGACGGTAATTCGCGATGCGCGGATCACGATTACACGGCTTTAGAAAGGTCTCTTGTACTAACAGGACGTCTATCTGGTACGTGACCACGAAGTCGCGTACTAGATCTATCTGCTTAAGTAGCCCGTTCGCGTTGAATGTAGCGACAGTCAGAGAGCGAGGTTTTACCCTTCCACGCGATGTCATCATGTTGACATCGTGTGTTCGTATATCGATTTGATTAGGACGGCGTGCTTGAGGAGCACTTCCATCCTCGCGGGAGGGTTCCGCGCGGAATCCCTCATTTCATTTGAAAAGACTAGGAGCTCTTCGATGTCTATTACACCGAAGAGGCTCGTGACGCACGCGAGCGAACTCGCAACTCCGTCGGTGGAGTTACGAACCGGCGGCGACGGTATCGACTGGGGGACGGGCTGTGGGATGATCCTCGGAGGCTTCACCCAAGCGTTCGCGACCGCGTTCGCGGGTGCCTGAGGGGCCTGGGATGCCTGATGGGCCGCGGGCCTCCTAGGGGCTAGAGGAGCCCATGGAGGCTGGGCGAACCGAGGAGGATGCCTTGTCGGCTGTGTCCTGCGTGGCGCTTTGGGGCACCCGCGATAATTCGCGGGATGGCCCTTCTGTCCGCACAGGACGCAGCTGGGAGGATCCTCAGGGACCGGTCCCTTCCGCGAGCAGTCGGCTGTCGCGTGGTCGTCCAGGCACTTGACGCACCTTGGACGCGCGTGACAAAAACGTTGGGAATGCCCATAGAGCTGGCAGCGATGACACTGACCAGGAAAACCGCGACCGCGTGGAGGTTCGACCCTAAGGCCGGAGAGTTGGCAGACTGCCTTAACGTTAAAAATTTGCTTTCCTTCCGGGGAAAGCTCGAGATGGACGAGAACGAGATCGAACGGGACCCTAGTGGTCGCTCGGTACATGCGGTGCACCGAGATGACGGGGAACGATTGGGACTTAAGGTCCTCGAAAATCCGCTCAGTAGTGAGCTCCACGGGGAGCCCTCGGATGACCACCGTTAAGCGGCGTTCATCCTCTAGCGCGTAGGTGTGGTATCCGTAACCACGTTCGCGGAGGAGACGAGTCAGACCACGGTGGTCCGACGAAGACGCGGTTTGAACGCGGATACCGTCGGCGGTATTTCGGGCGGACGTGAAATGGAGCTTGTGCTCCGTCATAAGTGCGGACAGAGTGTCCCACTTAGACTTGTCCCTTATGTAAAGCGGCGGCGGCGCGGGGGACTTCCGTGGCGCTGATGGCGCAGGCGCTGAAGGTGCCTCCGCGGGCGCTGAAGGCGCGGACGACGGCGACGCGGACGCGGGCGCTTCGGGCGCGATCGGCGCGCGTTCGCGAGTCGGGCCCGGGCCCGAAGAACGGTCGGGCGACGCGGTTTCGCTACTAGCGGGTTTTGAGGCCCGTTTTCGTGGGACGTTCGAGGAGAGCGCTTTCGTCGCCTTCCTCTTGGCCGATTTGGTCTGCACGGTCGCGAAACCGTCGTCCTCGTCAGCGTCCGAGGAAGGGGACGAACTCCCCGACTCGGAATCCGAGGCCGTCTGCTCCGTAGGAGTGGCGGCCTCGACCTCCATGTCGGAGGTGCTCTCGGTCGCGATCGCGGCGCGCGAGGTCGAGGGCGGAGACTCGATGCCTAACAAGACAGAGTAGCGCAGGCATAATTCAGGCGCAATTCCGTGGACCCAACCAAAGAACTGCGACTTGGACAGATCTTCGGGTTCCGCCGCGGATTTGGGGTCCATGGTGGAGCCCGGAGATATGAGCCGTCCTCCCTGCGTGAGCAGGGAGGCGAGTGCCTAACGTGAACCCTATCAAATCTCTGTCAGTAGGTGACAGAGGTGTGCCTAATACCCTAACGACTGTGTACTTACACGACGCAGGCTATTACGACGAAGTCTTTGAATTGCGTTTCGTACCCTAACTAGGGCGACGTCGGACTTGTTGGACCCCTATGCAGGCTCGCCGGCCCGCAGGTGTGCTTGCGGCGATGACTCACACACAAACACAATCACACCGCTGGCTTGCACACAATGGAGGTCGTTATCTTGACTGGCGCAGGTGTAGGAACGGTCGGTGCAGGTGGCTGGGCGGTCAGCGTGACGGCCCAGGTAGGTGGCGCGGATAGGCGGAGCAGGTAAGAGGGACATGTGTCCCGGTCGACTGCTCAACGGTGAATCAAGAAGTGCTTAAAAGATCAACGCCCGGGCGCCATACCTACGCTCAGAGTTAATGCCAGTCAGAGACAACAAATAAATTGTGTATGGGAAAACTTAAATTTTAAAAACTATTAATTTGAAAAAGTTGTTGAGATTGATGTAGAGCAGAGGTTCCCAAACTTCTTTCGTTCAACGCCCACTTTGAGAGTCAATTATTTTGTTTAGTTATTTTTCATCATAAAAACTTGAATAACAGACTAGATTCGTTTCCTTTAGTTTTCTTAAACCTATATTCTAATTGAGACTTATCTTACCAGAAAAAGCAATAATAATGCAACCTTACAATATTAAAAGTATTTTTGATTAAAAAATTACATTTAATATTGAGCAATAGTAACACAACTTTTCATAATAAAAAACATCATTTATAAAAAAAAAAAATAAAAAAAAAAAAAAATAAATAAATAATAATAACAGTTAAGATTAATCAATAGTAATACTACTTTTCACAGTTAAAAGTTTTCTTCTTCAGCTTCCTGGTTTTTATCCTGACGTATATCAAGGTCTGTCTTCTTGATGAACCTAATCCACTTTGCACGATCTTCGACATCCATCCAGTGCTTCCTTGTACGTCCGGGAGATCTCACTCTTACTTCATAGACGGGCGCAACGTGGCCATACCATCTCAGGCGTCGATCTTGGACTACTTCGAATGAATGTTTTACGTATGTGGTCAGAACGCGTAACGCCGCACATCCAATTCAGCATCATTTCCTCCCTCGTCATTCAGTCAGTCATTTCCGTGACTTGAATTTCCTTCCGAGATAGCATAACAGATCCAGGTTTCCTGAACTTTTCCAATTTAACGGCTGGCTCAGGACCTATATTTTTTTTTTATTTTTTATTTTATTTTTTATTTTTTTACCTATATGGATAGTATTCGAGTCTGGGCTCCTGCAAGCCATCTACTCGGTCTTCGATATATTTAGTTTAAGACCACCGTTCACAATCACAAGCGTACCCTTCCATACGTTTAACTTACGCTCCAGCTTCGTTCGGTTCGTTTCTGCAACCCTTTATCTGCTGTACAATAACGACCAGCTGAAGCCCGGTATCTATGGGTATGGGTATCAGATGAGAGTACAGTTGTAGAAAGATATCTGCCAAGTTCTCGAATTAGTAGAGATTAAGTACAGTCTGAAAGAGAAGATATGGTGCAACGTTTGAATGACAAACTCCAGGCAGTTTCCGTATTGGGCAATGCTAATCTTGTCAATTTCAATGCCACCAAAACGCAGACGTGTCTGTTCACCGCTATAAGGAGCCCTTTCACGTTAGCTCCTACTTTTCAGAATGTATCCTTGGAATAAAGTGAACGGCTTCAGTTGTAAGGCTTGGAGAACTTCAACTTTGGTCGGTTCATTGAGTCCAGAGCAAAAGCAGCATCAGGAAAGCTTGCCGGTCTTGCGAAGGTCCGACAGTACTTTACACCGGGACAGCTACTTGTACTATAAAAAGCACAAATTCGGTCGTGTGTGTAGAGTACTTTGGTCACATATATACTGGTGCCGCAAAGTCTCGCAAAGGAATTACACGACTTATTTTTCCCATCCCCCGTCCTTCCTTCATCACCGGACGTTCCGATGAACGGTGGGTATCCATCCCTACTATGTGGACATTCTTACTGCCCAAACGAAGCGCTTTACTTCGTCTTTTTTAATTCGTACAGCGAAGGAATGGATCAACTGGCCTGCATCGGTATTTCCGTCCGAATATAATGTGGGTGTCTACTAGAGTGGAGTGAATAGGTTGCTAAGTTAATGCGCCTTACCATCTTTGACTACATTTCACTTACCATCAGGTGAAATGTAGTCAAGCAATAACTAAGTTTGTATAAAAAATAGGCCATTATTGGATTCTCATCAATGAGTGCTATTTCATCGGCATACATCATTAACCATGGAGACTGGTCTTGGATGTGAGCCGAAAGAGAATAAGAACGGACCAAGGGCTAAGCCCTGGTGAACCACTACTGTTATCTGGAAGGGTTTGGTGTCACCAACGGAGGTCCTAACAATAGGAGTCGTGGTAAATGTCTCTGATAGTCTCAATATAAGGATGGATGGATTTCTTAAAGTCACAATGTCCACCAGATACACTGACGATGCACACAGCCAAAGGCCTACGGCAAATATAAAAAGGTTACGCGCAGAGCTCTATTTTTTCTGTATACTTCTATCAGAGTTCTGAAGAAAAAATAGCGTCTATAGTACTCGATCTTGGCTGAAATCCACATTGATACTCAGAGACAGTGCGCTTTTGGTAACGCCTGAGGTCACTCATGCGCACGAATATCTTCATGGCTCATGACTCATAAGCTTAATGCCCTTATAATTACCACAGTCTTGAACACTGCCTTTTCCCTTGTAAATAGGTTTAATAAAACTACGTCGTCACTGCTTTCCAGTGTTCAAAATATGGTTAAAAAGGTCAGTAAGCACAAGCACACCAACAGAGCTAAACGATATTCAAGCTTCTATCCGAATATCGTCAGGTCCTACCATTTTTCATGGTGGGTCGGGAGGAAGCCCGCACGGATGCTGACTGATCAGATTCATAACGACAAAGCAGCCCTGAATTTGCGATATCTCTCGGCGCTTCATCCCGAGCTTGTGCCATTTTAATTATACGTTATAATGTTAATTTAATATATTGTCAAGTTTTATTTGTACTGTATAAACTAGAATATTAATGGTTTAAAAATAATTACAAACTTGTATAACTATTGAAAGTATATTCTTTATATTAAATATTGATGAAAAATAAATCGATACGGACAAAGATACGAATTTGCGACTTGTGGGAAACTGTACCTAGATGGGATGTGTTTCGATAACCATGTATTTTTCTTTTTACATTTATTTAAAATTTAAAAACATGAATAAATGGATGTTGTGTAGTAGAAGGATATTACTTTTAGTGAATTTTCAAATATGAATAAAATAAAGTTATAAATCATTTATCGCCCCCCTAAATGACACCAGCGCCCCCAAATCTTTCTCGGTCTCTTACCGCCCCCCTCTAGGGTTCCAGCGCCCACAAGGGGACGTTATCGCCCACTTTGGGAAAGACTGATGTAGAGAGACTGCCTGCAAGAGATGGCCAACTAATTACAATTAACACTGTATATTGATATAAATTAAACTCAAAGAAAACATGTTATATATTGATATAAATTAAATTCAAAATATCTTTAAACAAATAGACATTTACACTCACTTTTGAATCGTCCATTACGAATTACATTAAAAAGGTGCGTATAATCAGTCCGTTAGTTACTAGCTCGAAATGCTGCTCTGCTGAGAAGAGTTGGCCAGAAACAAAACAGTTTTTCTTTTTAAATGAAACTATGTTAGACTTATACTCATTAAAACATTTTCACTCCCAAATCGAGCCTACTGCTCTACTAATGGTAACAAAAAGCGCGCGCCAACTTAACTATTTGAAAACCATTGAAAATAATTTTTGGTTGATTATTCCTCAAGGGCATAACCTATTACCGATTCTTTGCTTATAAACACTCACTAGAACCTCAGACATAGATTTAATAAATATATATCAAATCGGTTCAGTAATTACAGAGGACTTCGATGACATAGAATGCCTTTGACAGAACAACACAGAGCTTAGCTCCTAATTCGCGGATAGTTTTATAGGAACATAGATCCCATCAAATTAAATTCTCCAATAATTACGGTATAATATAGGATAGGATAGGATATCTGGTCTTGTATCCTCGCATTTATTAAAAAATAGACCTATCAGAGAAAAAAACCTTTCAAAATTGTATGCGACTTACTGGATACTTACTTACTTTGCGATGTATTTGAAAGCTAAATCTTTTATTACGCAATTCCAACTTCGAAATTTTATGGGATTAACAGGATGTACAAAATAAAATACCAATATTTAATAAATATTATTTATTTATTACAACATCGTGTGCTGTGTGTGTGTGCAGCGGTGGCACGGGCCCCGTATATCTATGCACAGCGCGCATGTGTTTGAGTGCATAGTGACGGCAGCTGTACGCGCGCGCACACACACTACACGCCACGCGCGTCTGTGTGTGACACGCACGAGTGTGTGTGTGTAGGCTGTTCCTGGCCTTGAAACTGGCTGGGCATTTGTCGCACTGAAAATTATAAATTATCAATTATTATTTATATAATAAAGTTAATTTGGAAGCACGAATATCTGCATCTTAGTAACTAATTCTACATTACCAGATAAAAATATAGAAAAAAGCTGTATACTTTGTTACGTGATTTAATTTAACATTAAAAAACCAGCGAGCAAAGGTTTATCCCCATACATAATTGTTATACACTCGGCGTCACAAAAATCGCACCTTTTAAAAAAGCAACTTCAAAATAATTTTACTCAAACTTTGTGAATTGTAAGGATATGATTGTAAGATATCATTGGAAAGGTAATTCAATTGCCTATTAGAAAACAAAAAACATGTGTATGCATTTTAATTCTTTAATAACAAAAAACTTAAAACATGACAAAGTGACAAAAAATAAAATTAATAACATCATAAAAAAATACAAATAAGGCCTTAAAATCTAGTGTTTCCACCCCTTGCTGTGATGGTAGCTTCCAGCCGATCCTTCATGGAGCTCACGAGGGTCACCACTCTTGCTTGGGGTATGTTGTCCCATTCGTCTTTCACGGCATCCTGGAGCTCTTGTAGAGTGGTGGGAGCAGGATCTCGTGCTCGTACGTGCCTCTTTACATCGTCCCAGAGATGCTCGATCGGGTTCAGGTCTGGACTTCGTGCTGGCCACTGCATAACAGGGATCTCAACCTCTTCCAAATAGTCCCGCACAGCAAACGCAGTGTGGCAACGGGCGTTATCATGCATTAACATGAACCCATCGCCAACAAAACCAGCATACGGAACCACATGGTCTTGTAAGATCTCCGTTATGTACCGCCGAGCATTCAGCGACCCTTGCCCGCGACCACCACCAGTCCGAGAGACGCACACAAGCTCCGTTTTCCCTTCGACGGATATGCCACCCCAGAACATACAGGAACCACCTCGGTATTCGACGGATTCCTCTATGCAAGCCTGGGCAAATCGCTCTCCTCCTCTTCGGTATACTCTTCTGCGTCTGTCGTTGCAGAAAAGACATACTCGTGTCTCATCGGTGAAGAGAACAGCTTTCCACTGTTCACTCGTCCAGTTGACATGCTCCTGGGCAAATCGTAACCGCTCTCTTCGATGCTGCACGGTCAATTTTGGGCCCCTAGCAGGTCTGTGAGCTCTCAATTCCTTTTTTTTCAGTCTTCTTCTAATCGTAGAAACACTCACAGACGTTCTGCAAGCTGATCGGAGCTCTTGTTGCAACTCAACACCATTGCTGAAGCGGTGCCGCAAGGATGTGGAAACAACGAAGCGGTCTCTTTCTGACGTGCAGCGTTTTCTTCCGGATCCACGTCTTCGAGTATAGCCACCAGTCTCAAGGAACCGTTGGTATATTCGTCGAACTGAGAATCGGCTAAGGTTCAACTGTCGAGCAACGTCAACCTGTCGCAGTCCTGATTGCAATAGCGCAATGATTTGAGCGGCTTTATCAGGGGTTGTATCCATCTTCAGGTACTGTTCTCTTGCGTATGTTGTTCCGGTGTGCTCACTCTGAAGTCTGAGTAGCGACTGACCCATTTTTTACCTTTACATGAGCTTTTATACCCTTATAAGGTAGCACAAGTATTGCTCCTTAAGTGAGCATTTTTTTAAACATTTTTTTGATTGGTCCCTGGTTAGAAATGGTAATTGTTTTTTTAATGATACAGGTAATTAATATAAAGGTATTGAAGTGCACTTTAGAATGATATATTTTTTTCATACGTAGTACTTATGTGCTAGATTCTAGGAGCGATTTACTGAAAAAAACATAGAGGTGCGATTTTTGTGACGCCGAGTTTAGTTGTTTATTTGAATTAGCTTAAAATAAGCTTTTTTAGAACAACAGCTATATAATAGCTAAACAGGGTTATTTGTAATTAGTTGACCACCTCTTGCAGGCAGCCTCTCTACATCGATCCATTTACATCTCATCATCAATTTGTTCTACGACTTTTTAAAATTAATAGTTTTTAAAATTTAAATTTTCCCATACAAAATTTATTTATTGTCTCTGAACTGATACTAATTCAGAGTGTCGGTATGGTGCCCGAGCGGTGACCTTTTAAGTTCTTCTTACAAAATACAGAGAAGTAAAAGATAGATCAATTTTTTTTTTGTTTTCTTTATCAAGATTTGTCAAAAGTTCTAGAACAAATGTTGTTAGGATTGATGTAGAGGTGCCTGCAAGAGGTGATCAACTAATTAAAAATAACCCTGTATAAATAACAACTATGTCTACCTCTAACAGGTAACAACATCTTTTTCGTCACACAACCCTTAAAGGAATTAATCGATCGATCGAGCGATTTATTTACGTTTTGATTCTCATGTATCCATAAGCTGTCAAGTGAGTACAGCTGCACTATACCACCTATGGCTTTATCTATATATGTGTGTATTTGTGTATGACTACAGTACCTTGAACCGCTTGTCAGTCCGGTGTGAGTGTCTGTGTTGTACGAGGAGGTAGGCCGCATGGAAGTCCGCACCGCATGTCTCACAGACGAACGGCTTCTCGCCTCTGTGTCGACGCTCGTGGTTCTAAATGTTGTTAACACGCTATTTTTATTAAGATTTTTAGCTATAAGATTAGCGGTACCACCTACCATCAAGTATACCTGGATGGCACGTGGCCATCTATGACTTTAGTTCGGTCAAACCTGACAGAAAGTCAAGTAAGAATTCTTACTAGCTAGCGTCGTCTTAATATTAATTTTAAATAAAAACTGGTAAGTTTTAATGAATATGTTACCTTTAAAGCAATGATGGAAGCGCTTTGAAATTCACATTCCGAGCACTTAAACTTCTCGTAACCATGCTTCGCTCGATAATGTTCATCTAATCTTAATTTATTACCAAATCTTTTCCCACAATGCTGAAACATACAGATGTACAATCTTTTAAATAAATACATGTTCTTGAGCAATATAAGTTTTAAGCTATCAAAACATTTAAGCTATGAAAATATAATTTGTCATTTCGTGTGTCTGATTGGATTGTGAATTTTAATGAGTCTAAACTACTTTCGTTATTAACAATACAAGATAAGAGTACTAGGATTTTTATATAAAATAAAATGAAACAATCATTAATACCATTAATGCGATAGATATAATTTTGATTAATAATGAAATATAAGGGGCAAGTGAATAAAAGAAATCGGATGCACAAATCAGATGAATAGTTCTCCAGAACATTTTCCGTAATAAGGATTAATATTATTGTCATTGAGAAGCAGCGACCGCTCGTAACACAGAGCTGACCAGGTTCATTATCTGCCACTAAAGGGCAATACAGAATTTGGTATAAATTTAACTATTCCCTGCAGCATTACTTCGATTAAAGCGGCTGTTGACTGCAGTAGAATCATCGAAGAAAAAGTAACGTAATTAATCTAACGATTAGGAACCCAATCGGCTAAATTGTAGTACCAGACATATCGGTTCGAAGACATTGTATGACATCAAAACGGCATTTCACTGAATATCAAGCAAAGCTCAGACAATATCAGCAGGGGTAAATAGTAATCTAATACTTAGAAAAACCATTTGGTTGTTAAGGCGGCGTGTGGTGACCACGTCTGAAAGAATAGCGAGCGTCTCAACTATGGTAAAATTGGATATAAATTTCCCACGTAGTGGCAAGTGACCCATTTAGTCCATGTGGAATTACTTAAAGTCACCAAGAACTTCAGTGGAGAGTATCTGTGCGAGTATGTCGTCCAGAACTGTTGGGACATGTTCAAAGTACAATCCTCTTCTGCATTACTACTATGAGAAGAAAGAAAATCCAAAGTCACGAAAACAGATAATACAACCTAAGACATAAAGTGATTTTAAAGTTATGGGCTTGGTTGTCACTCGCTGCCTCTCCGTAAAAACTAGAGCCTTTGATTATGCAGAATAACCCATTTGAAGAGAGGGTTTCCGAAAAGTAGAAGCCTCGGTTAATATTAAAAACTTGCGATTTTTTGTAGACCCAAGAATGAGACGGACGATCCGAACTTGATTGTTAGGAAAGGTATTCCCCGGGTTTCTATGGAGGCAGTACTCTGCTGGGGAGAGAATCTTTTGAAAGACGGTATTACATTCAAGGGAAATTTGAGCTTTGAGCACTAGTACAGTGTTGCGTATACGAAACAGAGAAACAAGGATATTCAAGGCTGTCAAGGGAAGGCAGCATCACTACCACATATTAGAACATAAATCGCGTGTTCCGACATTTAAAGTAATACGAACACGAATACGACCAGGGATGGTTTTATTCTTACCCTATACATTCATGCTCATTTATTAGAAACAGTCTCCTTGATAACAAAGTTACGAGTCTAAATCTTGTTGATGTATTGCAATCTATATTAAAATACTGTTAACTCACATCACAAACAGGACCCAAACCAGCATGCTTTATCGCCTTGTGAACTCTAAGACTTCCCTTCTGCATGGTCTTGCTGCAGATATCACATTCAACCATCTCACGACTCTTAAAAATAATTAACAACAACTATATGTAAATTGACAATAGTTGTAAATATAATTTAATCCTCTTTCACATACAGTTTCATATTCCTTACGCTTCTTCTTCTCTGGACAAGACGCAACATGTTCCACTAGTGTGTCTTTCTCCTTGAACTCACATTTGCAGTACTAAAATATCAGTACTAAAGTATCAGTACTATATCAGAATGTGTTGTGGAAGGTAATCCCTAAGGTGATCCCATAACCATGACAATTAAAATTTTAATGTTATCTGGATAATTAAAAAATATATAAATAATCAAACATAATAAACTTTTTTTTGTTTTTTTTTTGTGTGGTTTTCAAGATTAGTAAAAAGTTGAAGAACAAATATTGTTGGGATAGATGAAAAGAAGCTGCCTGCAAGAGGTGGCCCATTAAATACAAATAACCCTGTATAGCTTATTTTCAAAATAAAAATTATTGAATCTTACAATACTTACTCTACATTTAAAACAGTTTCCGTGTATTAATTTCTTATGACGATTCATTTTCTCTTTCATTATATAATTATCACATAGATCACACTTGACCTGTCTGTCATCAACCCCAGGATGACTTCTTGACATATGAGTCCAAAAACTCTTTATCAACAACTTCTTCTGACACAATATACAAATAACTCTCTTTTGATTCGAGTCTGTAACATCCAAAATGTATAGTTTACTTTCTTTAATTTTTTTATCTACCTTTCTTTTTGATTCTGTTTCATTATAACATCTTTCATTGGGTTTATTTTCTATTTCAGTTTTCACAGGATCCTGTTCAGCTGAAATATTAAACTCTTCATCTATAAAATTAAGTGTACTTTCAGGTATTATAGCCTCTTTTTTTATTGCATCTTTTATTTTTTCTCTCATATTTAATAAACTTTTTTCAGATTCTTTACATGTGGTTCTAAAGTTTTGTGTGTTATTAAAAAGATCAATACACTTTTGACAAATATTTTGAGGAAGGCCATCATCTATTTTAACCTGGAAATTAAGTATTTGTAACACATTAAAAAACATATTGCACAATTGCACCAGATTACACTTTGAGCAACCTCATCATAAACCAAAATATATATATAAAACTGAATAAAATATATAATAGACAAAGTTTACTATAATATAACCAGTATCATAGCTGTAATGTTTTATATATCTTATTTATATATTGTAGAACCAAGCCGGAGACTATTGACATCTGTAGTTTTGCAGTTTAAAATGATTATCCAAGACAGGAAATACTAATAAATACTAAGATGGTCCATTTTTGTTAAACAGGGTGGCATTCAGTGGCAGTTTGATTAAGTTTTTATTTTATTTTTAATAAATAACTAACTTATATAGTATAAAAAAGTATATTTATTTAGTATATAGTATAAAAACATGAATACTTATTAGTGCTTTTATTTATGTACCTTTAAACCTGTAATAATAAAAAATGAACCTAAAAAATTATGATCGTTTTGTTTACTAATATTAGGGAATATTGGAAGAAGATTATCTTTGGATAAACATGTTCTGCAAATTGCTGAAAATTCCGATAAATCTAAATTCGTAACCATTCTGAAATTTGAGATTAAATCGGTATCTAGGGTTATTTTAATACGGTTAATTATATTTTCTAATATTGAAGCGTTAAGACAATGTCCGCTCGACTGGCAAAGATTTTGAATGCTGATTTTAATTGTTGGTTTGTCATTTGAGGTGTCAAATAGTGATGAGAGATGACTGGTGTGGCTCGATATCGTACAACTGATTCGATTGTAAAAATATCAATGCATCGATGTTGGGAATCTTACATAAATTAATAGGGGTTGATTTATATTCCAACATTTAGGAAGTATTTTAAATTGAAATAGATTAAGGTTTATTTTCTTATTTCGTATTACTCTCAAAAGAACTCCTTTTTATATGTAATATAGCTAATACCGTGTAAATTTCATTTAATTTGACAGAGATACTTTGAGACTAAGAATATTTAAATATAGAGGTTTTTTTTTAATTCTTATAGTAAGGTGGATTTAAAACCCTTTCTTTAACTGTCCGATTACCTTTTATCAAAAATGAAATTATTTTATTTCGTTTAGCTTTGTTAGATTGTGAAAATTCTACTGTAGTAAAAAAGTATCTATATTGATTCTTGAAGTCGTTGACAGAGGGGGCTATTCTCTGTCTACAAAATACAGGCTGTATGATATTTGATCTTTGCCTGCTTCAAAGGAGCAGTGGACCACAACAACTTGTCAACGGTATGTTATCAATTATCATGTCAATGTCAATTTTCACGTGTTTTTGACGGTTGTTATGAATTATTGTTCTATTTTATAAATCACAAATTTGTTTAATGGAATATGTTATATCTTAAGTCTACTTATTCTATAATTTAAAATGCCGATCAAAGAAGACAAAGAGATTGACTTATTTGTCGCCAGCAAAATAGGTTCTTTTAAACGTAAGTAAAAGATGAATATCTTATATCGTAGTACACGCCAATTATATCGTAGTGTCTACTCGTAATTGTTCCTTTTCTTAGCAGTTTTCCTTCTACTGTTACTTTAAATTGTTTATACTAGCGTTGTCATAATTTATTACAGATATAAAATATCACTCAGACTCGTCGAAAAACAATAAGAAATGTATAGAAAATCTTGTAGAAATAAAAAGTTTACAAAAAGAGGACAGTATTACTTCTATGGTGTGGGGCAATGCTGAACAGACTGAGATACTTATTGGAAGAAAAAATCAACAGGTTCTATTTTAATGTTATTTTGTAAACTTTCATATATTAAGAAATCAAGACATTAAACTGTTATTCTGTAATATATCGAAAAATATGTTAACATTGCATTGCAAGAAACATGAGCACATCATAATTAAATCATTTTTAATGTCTTCTTGTAAACATATATAAAAAACAATTGGCATCAGACCAATTTTTTTTTTTATATGTATATAAAAATTAGAAACTAATACTAAAAACAAAACAAATCAAATTAACACAAAAAACACTTTAAAAGTAACATTTCAATTCATAAAAAGTGTAAAAAGCAAAGACCATAGTTTATATAAAAACCAACCTAAGTCCTAGAATGTAGCTCAAATCTTAACTAAATAAGATATGATTTAAATAAGTAATTGTTATATATATTGCAATTTTAAATTAACTAAATAATAAGTTGGCCAAAGTCTTAAAAAACACTGCAATGAAAATGAATATATCTTGAGTTTATTATAATAGTTTTATTGCCATATACAATGTTTACATTTCAAATCTACTTTAAGACAATTTTATTTACTTATTTAAGATTAAAGATTTTTTGAATTTATTTTGCTTGTATAGTCCCTTTAAGATTAAAAACCTCCTCTATCTCTTTCCATTTTTCTTTGTTTTTTGCAATTTCCATCCAGTCATTATACCATCCATATCTTGAGTTTAGTGTTTTGTAATTGAAGCAGAGTTTATTTAGTATCCCTCAACTGTAGTAAGTAGTAGGAAAGCCACCCTTACATTGTCCAAATTTACTAAACGCAAAATCAAACTAGCATACTAATATTGCATTGTACATAGGTTGTTAGCGAGATAGTCCTCCTATCTGTTTGGTGGTCACTCTAACTTTTTTTTGAGTTAAATAGTGCACTGTAGATTGGATAATGTAATGGGTACATAAGGAATTGTACTATTAATGTATGCATCCAACATGAATATTTTAACAGATACAAGTCTACAATACAGAGCAAGGCTTTACAAAGACATACACAGCTGACTTCAGCACTGGGGACATAGTCGGACTTGGCAAACATAAAAGAAGGCTCATTGCAGCTCTATCAGGAGGAGTGGTGCAAATATGGAACAAGAAAGAGAACGAAGTCATTAATGTCGGAAAGATTGATCGGATGAAGATGTTTGATGATGATACAACAATGTTTGCTACAGGTGGGGCATAATTTTAAGATTCATTTTATATTTTTACACACATATTTAAATTATATAGAATAAAATTATGATACATAGTGTAAAGAAAACCACATGCATATAGACACGTTCTTGTAATATAATTGATTACATACTTTGCACACATACACATTTTTAAATTACTAGCTGTTGCTGGTGAAACCATCTATTACACATTAGTTCAGAATTACTTATGGAATTTGAAATAGGGCTTCCAATCCCGCAGCCTGCATCCAATCTCGATATTTGTGGGACTACAAATTTTCAATCCCGCGGGATCCAGTAAGATCCCGGGATCCCGTAAGATCCCGCGAGATCTTACTGGATCCCGCATTCTAATAATATTCATATTTACGTAAGGCAAATAAAAAAATAATTAATCAATTAACTCCATATTAATTAGGCATTAGGTACTATTACTATGAGATCAATAAAATTACACTGTTTATTTATATAAAAAAATATATCAATAACAAATACTGGAAAAAACAAAAAAAATCTATCTTTTACATAAAAAAACAGAAAAATATTCAAAAATCAAACGAAACCCATTTTTAACTCAAGACCATGATAATTATTTAAAACTTTACAATTATTTAGTTCAGTCATTTGGTCAGCTTTCAATTGAAAATATTTGGGAAGGAAACAACATCCAAAGTGTAGTCTGCCATACTACTGCGTCTTTTTAGACAATATAGCCGGCAGCAGAAAAGGCCCTTTCGGCTTCTTCGGCCTTTTCAGTGCCGCAAATCCCGCGCCCGTAATCCCGCATCACGTGGGATTGAAAAATGGATCCTGCAATACCGATATCTCGCTATTTCCGTATTGGAAGCCCTAATTTGAAACAGTAATTTCACCTACTTCAAACAATGCTTTATTAATTAAATACAAAAACTAATCCTACTTTTAGCACCGGAGATTACCACAAATAAATAAAACAAACTGTCATCAGCTTTAGGATTATCAAAACTAACATCCAAACTTGCAGGTGGCGAAGAAAATGATCTGAAAGTTTATAAGATCGGTGAACCTGAACCTATCTTCAATGCCAAGAACCTCCCACATGACTGGCTTCAGCTCCGACGCTCGGTGTGGGTCACTGACCTCGCCTTCCTCTCTCCAAATGAGTTAGCAGTTTGCTCAAGACATGGTTATGTTAGGTGACTATTGTATCTTATTTAATAGCTTAAAATTAACTATAGCAGGTACTTCACCTGCTATAGTTAATTTTCATAGTCGCCTTCATATAAAAAAATCTTTCAAATTATTAAACATACTATATTTCTATAAAATTTAAAAAAACCGGCCAAGTGCGAGTAGATCTCGCGCAAGAAAGGTTCTGTACATATACATATAAATGGCAAAAATAACGACAGACGAACAGCACAGTCTTAGTAACAGGGTTCCGTTTTTACCTTTGGCTATGGAACCCTTAAAATATATTAATTATGTTTTTTGCAGAGTTAAACCCAAAAAAAAAAAAAATATTTTTTGGTATTTCAGGACGCACATCCATTAAGGACTGATGCATTACTTTCGTTACATCTTTTCTATGACGAGCGCCTTACTTTTGTTACCATATCATCATATGTCACTGGTAATTCCACCTTAGACATTCCTATCAAAATAAATGAATTACAATATCCACAGGTTATATGACACGCGAGCTCAAAGACGACCAGTCTCTAATGTTGAATTTGAAAAAATGGCCGCCACCTGCATCACAAAAGGTTTTAGTGAAAGGTAAAAAATATGTGATATCTGGCAATTATGAAGCGACTTTTGGGTTAATGTTGAAAGCCAACAAATATTATATATATAAAAGTTTACAATAAATAACAAGAGAGTTTAGAATCTGCGACCACTATTCGCCGTGATTGTCAATATTCGCCGTGATGGATCGTCTTGTATTATTGAATTAAGTATTGTAATTCCATTTTATACAATATATAATACAAATACAATATATTGTACTGGATTAAGTATTGTAATTCCACTTTATACAATATATAATACAAATACAATATATTGTATTGGATTAAGTATTGTAATTCCACTTTATACAATATATAATACAAATACAATATATTGTATTGGATTAAGTATTGTAATTCCACTTTATACAATATATAATACAAATACAATATATTGTATTGGATTAAGTATTGTAATTCCAATTTATACAATATCTAACACAAATACAATTAACAAGGGTATAACAACCACCAAACGATCTATAGAATTCGTAAAAGAAGGCTCCTCCAAAAAATCAAAAGCGAAGCCTCATTCAATATTAGGCGCGGCTCCTGATTGGATTCTCATGATGGACACGTATGAAAAGCATTACAAAATCCCTGGGGATGTTGGTGTTTCGTCATCCAGACCGGACTTATTCCTGTATTCGAAACATCTGAGGCGCGTGATACTTGTGGAGCTTACTGTTCCTTGGGAAACAAACATCCCCAGGGATCACACATTCAAGCTCAATAAGTATTACGAACTAACCAACGAACTGATCAGGAATAAATTTATAGTTAGTTTGTACGCGGTAGAGGTGGGAGCGAGAGGTATAACAGCAAAATCTCTCTATAGCCTACTTAAAGATCTTGGCCTTTCTAGAACAAGCATCGGTTCATTTCTAGAACGTACCTCAAAGGCGGCATTAGTAGGTTCTTTTCAAATTTGGTTAGGTAGGGAGAGGAGTGTGGAGGGTGAAGGTGAGCGTTCTTGCGCAAAATAAAGGGGCCCCTTAAACCTACTCCTGGGTCGCAAGTCCCAGGCACTGCTTGCACTCCTCTCCTTGCAACGCGATGGGCCCGGCACCCGCACGGTGAATCCATGGATTGCTAAGAAGCTTCGTCTTATCTGTCTTGTATTGGATTAAGTATTGTAAGTCCATTTTATACAATATATAACACAAATACAATATATTGTATTGGATTAAGTATTGTAATTCCAGTTTATACAATATATAATACAAATACAATATATTGTATTGGATTAAGTATTATAATTCCACTTTTACAGTTTTGCTTTTTTAATTCCAGACAAGTGTTTGTGGGCTTTGGTAGGGGTCAGCTTCACCAAGTGGACCTTCGTAGAGGCAAGCTAGACAAGGGATACAAGGGTGCTGTGGGTGCAATTACCAGCATTGGCATCGCTGATGGATGTGTCATCAGTGCCAGCTTGGACAGACATGTACGGATGCATGGTTATGAGAACAAAGATTTGATTTACAAGGTAAATCCCAAATATAATGAAATAGTTCTAGGATTTATTGAGTACATTAGAAGTTCACGTCAGAAACGGAACAGTACTATTTTAAAAACGACGAACAATTATTATATATTACTGTATTATATCAATCTAAAAATGTTGTAAGGGTAAAACATTAGGGACAATAATAAAAACAATTTAAGTTGTCAAATCTTTACTATGTTAGAAATTAGAAAAACACTGAATCGTCTGTTTTAAATAAGATTATTATAATTGTAATTCAACAAGAGTGGACTCGTCGCAATTATAACTTGGCTAACATGTTAAAAAGAAACTTAAAATTATTTATTCTTGTTATATAACACTCAATATTCAAAACAATATTTTCTAGCAATATCTAACATCGAAGTTGAGTGCTATCCTGGTACAGACTGCCTCCTCCACCCCACTAAAGCACCCTGAAGTTGAGATAAAGGAGGAGGAACAGATCCAAGAGGACATGGAGGTCAAGGAAGAGGATATGGACGATCTCTTTGAGAACATGGAGACTGTAGGGTATGTAATCTTACACTTATTATTTGAATTTTTGATGAACAATTGAATTACAAAAATGTATCCCAACATGTTACATATAGCGTAAGAGAATAAATACAAAATACTCTTAATTTTAACAGTAATCTTAATGTTTAAAGGAAATTGACCTTAATGCAAATAGCTAGCTTCCACGCAATACCATTCACCCAATCATTATGAAATAATGCACCCTGGTTATTAAGGCGAAGGGATAGTTAAAAGTTGTTTCGTATTTATTATTTTAAAAAAATATTATTTATTTTAGTGAAAAATCCAGAAAGAAATGTTCCGAAGAATCAGTGAACACAGATGCGAAAAAGATGAAACCTTCAACAGAAGGAAGCACTATAGTTGAAGAAGACGATGCCATTGTTCAACTTCTTAGAAGCACCGAGAAGCAGAAGAAGAGATTGGAGAAGAGGAAGCGGGAAAAAAAAGCGAAGAGTGTCTTCCATAATGCTTGAAATAAACAATCTTAAACAATTATATATACTTTTTTAATTAGATAATGGTATTTAAGATATATATTTTTTTATTACTTGATAAAATTGAATAATTATGGTATTGGTAATAACCACCTGAATCATTAACAAATACAGCAGCGCGTAGTACATTTTAAGAAATCAGAAACAAGGGCTGTAGTCTTGAATATTGACTTAGAAATTCAGCAAGATGTAGGTACTAGCTAAGGCGGGATCCTTGTGAAATGCGACCCTCAAAGGATAATTTGAATATATTTTAAATAAAGTGGATAAAGCTACAAATACTTGCAGATGAATAAAATATATACCAATAACCCAATGATTTATTATATGTATGTTTGATAACTCAGCTAGGTGCTACATTCTCCTTCCCTGCAAGGTGTGTGTTGGTCGCGAGCCGCCATAGTGCGTCTCCGTCTGTCATCTCGAAGGGCACGAGCGCGCGACAAGACTCGTTTTTAATATCTGGATATAGTTTAGGAGATAGATATTGAAGATAGTTGATATTCCTAAATACATGAGATGGATAAAGGTACAATATATGCTAGTCATATTTTTTGTCTGATTAGGATAACTGACATTGAAAAAGACTTTAACATCCGTCCTGCTTACATAATTACTCTCTTTACTATCTACTACGTTATTTATTATCTATTACTAACATTATTTTTATGTTAACCTACCCTCCAACCCTCCCTCCCCCTATGTAGTGATAGCTATAGCTAATCATTATAAAAAAATTGTTTGTGTGATATGTAAACATAAGAATAGATAAATATTTTAAAACAATTATGCTTGGTTTTTTTTTTACTAAGCATTTGGAAATATAGTTTATAATAAATGTCTTGACATTATGCAATCCACAGATATTGTTTTTTTTTAATTATACTACTTGACTACATTCCACCAGATGGAAAGTGGAAATGTAGTCATAGGTGGTAAGGTGCATTTACTTAGTAACCTATTCACTCTTCTCTTGAAGACATCTTGTGGTATTTTAAAAAGGATACATCCTTTGGCCACATTGGGAGGAGCACTGAAGTCTAGTCTGATCCCAGTCAGCTCTTTGGCTAGCTGATATGATTCCCTGCAAAAAACAAATACATATATAGATATATAATATAAAAATGTTTCTTTCAAATTAACATCTACTCAATAACCAAATTTAAAAATAAATTTGTTATTTTTGTACTTCATCTTAAATTGCATTTATGATATTTTTTATGTGAAACAATGTGAAGCTTTCCAGCACTGGATTTATTAAAGTTAGTGTTTGAGGTGACAAACCAATAAAAAAGCTAAATGAAATATAATTACTTGGTGTTTGATAAAAAGCATATTATTACTTAGCATTTTCCAATCTATTTTGGTCACTGTCTGCAATTGTGAGACGAGACTCAAATGCTGCACAAACACGCTCCAATTCACCCCCGCGATGTGTAAGTTCAGAGAGTTGACGAGTTAGCTCTGACTGAAAGAGTTGTACATTTCATAAAGTTTTGGGGAAAAAAAATAAATTATGGATATAGGTTCTGGTAGGTTGGGTTACAATATGAAATCTAATATAAACTTACTTTTAGCTTGAGTTCAACTGCTAGTTTATTTTCTAGCTCGGTTCTCTTCTTGCATGCCTTCAACTGTTGTTGCTCCTTGTCTATTTTCTCTATAATAAAATTTCATAAATATATAAAAACTATTTCAATTGCCATTCTTAACCTTAAGTTCAAATCGGTGACTTTATATTTCATACTTTACAAGTTTGAGATATATAGTCTTAAACTGTTAACTCATTTCATCAAAATCTGCACAAAAATAAGTAAACAAACATACCATCAACTCTTTTACAGAAGTCATCAAAATCCTCACAAATCTTCAGAAACCACGGCTGGTGTAAGTCTGTGGTACTCATTATGGCATTAAAAGAATAAAGTAGATATTTATTCACTGTTTCTTACAAACACAATCTAATAACGATAATAATATTTAAATTTGACATAATCTAATAAACAACAGCAACGGCTTGTCAGAATGATGTTTAATACTAGAATGTTACCAGTTTTTCAAAATTCTACGCAGACCTATTGTAATATTTTTTCAATCTTATTGATATGTTGAAATAAAAGTTATTATATTTAAATGTATTAAGTGATATGTGTAGAAAAAAGTTATATTCCTAAAAATAATACACAATCAAAATCTTATTACAGCCCAAAATTTAGCAGTGAAAACCGTTTTAACACTTTTATTTCAAAATCTGTATTTATATGCTAGCACAATACAGTTTCCAATGTGGAAATACCTTACAAAGCTGCACCGTTTCATAAGTAATTGAAAATTAATTTAAAGTTTGAACTGATTTTTGCACTTTGAAATCCTGATAGTCTTTGAGAGCACGTAAAAGTATAAATTTGCACAGTCCGTTTGTGTGTGAGTTGAATTAATTGGAGTAGCTCTAAATAAAGAAATAAAAAATATATATATGTTTAATTATACACTCATGGATCAATAAATACGTTCGGTGGTTAAATGATTTGAGAAAAATCTGGTTGCAGCCTATTATTCATAATAAAGTGACAACATAATAAATTTGTATTTATCAATATAGATAAAACGACCTTTATAAGAATTACCATTTACGACACATACACTACTTATACATATATATTAAATTATTGATGTATATAAAAAAAATCTTATCACTGAGTAATATCGATATATGTGATAAGAAGTTTTTAGGAGTTCTTTGGTAAAAATACAAGTGACATTTCTTATTAAATAACTGTAGTTATTATTTAACATTAGTAACATAAGTAACAAATATATCAAGTTAGCACTATTTATGTAAAGTTCATTTTTTAGTAGGAATAGAAAAAGCTGAATATTGTTTTAAATCGACGGTGGCGCCACATAGAGTCATCGAACGGAATCATTTTAATAGCCATTTTTGTGATGGCGGCTGATATTTATAGATCGTAAGGGTGTTGTTAGTTTTCAATAATAAATGTTATAAAATGGAGGAGACAAAAGTTATTTATTACATAGACGACGAGGAGACGCCGTATTTAGTGAAAATACCAATATCCCCCGAGAAAGTGACATTGTTGGATTTTAAGAACCAATTGAATAGACCGAATTACAAGTTTTTTTTTAAATCTATGGACGATGACTTCGGTGTTGTTAAAGAGGAAATCGTCGATGATAACGCTCATCTACCGTGTTTTAATGGTCGTGTTGTGTCTTGGTTAGTGTCTGCGGAGGGATCCAACCCATCGGATGGGGCTTCGCAATGTACAGATAGCAATGCTGGTAAGACTAAACAAAACATTCATGGAGCACCCACTGTTCCTCTTACAAGGGACACTTGCACTGATACCGACAGTACTCTAAGCTCCCGACCAGGGCATAGATCATCCTGTGACAAATACAAGTATCGGGGCCTACGAATAAACGGACACTCGAAGTACGGAAGCCATGGGCTAGAATACGAAACGGCATCAGTTTTAAGCTCAGATCTAGACTCCACTAGTCTTTTTGATAGTCAATCAGAAATAACCACCACAACCGGCAGACACACAAATGCATCTGTTGACCGTGCTCTAACTGAATGCAGCAGTGTCTCCCATTTACAAGTCAGTTCACGCAAACGGCCTCAAAGAAGACGTAAGAGACCTCAAGTTATGTCTCGGACATCATCATACTCCTCTATAACTGATTCCACTATGTCCATGCACATAATTACAGTAACATTGAATATGGATACAGTGAATTTTCTTGGTATATCTATAGTTGGCCAGTCAAATAAAGGTGGTGATGGGGGTATATATGTCGGGAGTATAATGAAAGGTGGAGCCGTGGCCCTGGATGGCAGAATTGAACCAGGAGATATGATACTGCAGGTAAGTCAATCTTGAATTTATATGATATATAGGGTAACAAAGGTGGATTTTTACATCTTATATATAAAAGTAAAAAATAAATACTTGATTTTAACCCGTAAGGAATCTTTATTGAACAAAATCTATTTCATATATGTGGGGTCATCCCCATAATAAAAAGAAAAACAGAAAAATGTGTACTATCTTAATTATAAAAAAAATATTAAAATACCACAATAAATGATAAACCTTAGTATTGGATAACAAATTTAAATCTACTGTTATCTTTTTAATTATGTCTCATGATATATTATCTTGTCTAAACCTTGAAAATGATTTATTCCTCTTGACTATAGCATGTTCTATAAATGTGTGTTCAGTTCTATAAAAAAAAATTATTTGTTTGAACAAATTGTATAAAAAACTGGATCTAGGATATAAAATTGTACTTTGGGTTGTTCTTAGCAACTACTATAGCAAAGAACAAAATAAACAACCTAAAGCTAAAATTATCTACAATTATATTTATTTAGCACATTATAAATAAAAATCTCTTTCATTGGCACAGTACAACTAGATTAATATTATTTAATACCCGATAAGTTATTGTTAGCTTTGGTAAACTGATGAATTTTAAAAACTCAACTTTATTTAAAATCACCATTCTTGTTGCTTTATTCCAGGTAAATGATGTCAACTTTGAAGACATGACCAATGATGAGGCTGTAAGGGTACTTCGTGAGGTGGTGCAAAAGCCAGGACCAATCAAGCTTGTTGTGGCTAAATGCTGGGACCCCAATCCTAAAGGGTACTTCACTATACCACGAACTGAACCAGTGCGGCCAATAGATCCTGGTGAATAATATTTTTATAATCAACATTTGTAAAATTTATAGAAACAATATATTTGAGTGCTTGTTTGTTTTCGTCTTTGGGTTGTACTATAGTCTTGTACTATTACGAAAATACATTATTAATTTGTTTTATACATTTTGATAAATATTCTCTAGGTGCATGGGTGGCTCACACTCAGGCCCTGCGGGAGGCCTATCCCCCTCCCCCGCTGTCCACCCTCCCCGCATCGATCCCAGAGCGGGGCTCCGATGCAGGCTCCCTTGCGGAGCCCCAACTCTCTGTCGGCATGGACATGGCGCTTGTCGTGCGAGCTATGCTAAGGCCAGAATCTGGTCAGTGGCATATTCACTTATTTTTTTTGTTATCAAATAACTAGTTCTAGCTAACTAGAGTCTGTTTACGAAATAATAAAGTTCTATTGACATTTTCAATAAGAAGTTTGGAGGCAAGAAAAAGTAATTTAAAGCTAAATACAACAACAATCATGATTTCCAATATATGTCACTGAGTAACAACACAAACACTTGCATGAACTCCAACCAACATTAAAAAAAGCTCTTACACCGATTCTTGAAAATTATAATTCCAAACATAAACATTGGCTTTCTCGGACTCAATACTTTATATTAAAAGACCAGAGATAAAATAATCTGTATATGGAAACAATTAATAATGTAATACTATGCCCAGGTCTAGAGATTCGCGACCGAATGTGGCTGAAAATAACGATCCCAAATGCGTTTATCGGAGCTGACGTAGTGGACTGGATCCTGCAGCACGTGGCCGGCATCGCAGACCGACGTGATGCCCGGAAGTACGCCTCACATATGTTAAAGGTATTTAACCTAATACATTAAATTCGGATTGCATACTTATGAAGAGTTATAACGACAGACCGCTGCAGATGGGTTACCTTGGTTGAGTAACAGGAAGTGATGAAAGGGGTAGCCTGTAGGAAAAAGGGAGTTGGACTTCTGGTTCTCAGACTGTCTCTATAGAAATAGCTAGTCTGGCTTCATTTTTGTTGAGTTGGTAGATATAGAGATAATAAGTTGAGAAAGTCTTTTAATGAGATGCAGTCAATTGTCTGAAAATGCATTTAAATAATCAAGTTTTCGGTACTTATTGCTATAAAATCAAACTTAATGTAATTGATAGAACTGGATGTGTTGAGTATTGGCTTGTTTTGTCAGTTTTGATAATATCCTACCATCCAGACTTAATGGATTGTTCCGAAGGTACACTGATGGATGCTACTGGATCTTTTTGAAGATAGGAACTGTGCACTTTGAATAAGGCTTGTTTTGTCAGTTTTGATAATATCCTACCATCCAGACTTAATGGATTTATTTATTTATTTATTTAGACACACCAACAGCATAACATATACAACATTCACAAATAAATCTTAAACATCTAAGTCTTAAATACTAATATGTATGCCACTTACAGGTGTGTACAACATGCACCAAATCTATGTAAGATATAAATATATATTTACAATTTAAATCTAGTGTGATTTTAAAAAACATTTATGCAATAGACAGTTAAAATTAAATAAAAAAGACGCTTATGACATACATCTAACTAAGAATTTTATCAATCAACAGTGCACGAAAACGGCAGAGTTTAAGGGAGAAAATATCTCTAGGTTCGTTTGTGAGCCAAGTATTAAATGTGTTACACATGCGAGATATCGGCGAATTTTTACCTAATACAGTGGTACGGAAGGGTGGCTGAAACATAGCAATTGGGTGCCGGGGAATTCTATATGGTATCCTAAATTTGAAAAGTTTAAGATTCCGAAGGTACACTGATGGATGCTACTGGATCTTTTTGAAGATAGGAACTGTGCACTTTGAATTAAGCTTGTTTTGTCAGTTTTGATAATATCCTACCGTCAGACTTGATGGAGTTCCGAAGGTACACTGATGGATGCTACTGGATCTTTTTGAAGATAGGAACTGTGCACTTTGAATAAGGCTTGTTTTGTCAGTTTTGATAATATCCTACCGTCAAACTTGATGGAGTGTTCCGAAGGTACACTGATGGATGCTACTGGATCTTTTTGAAGATAGGAACTGTGCACTTTGAATAAGGCTTGTTTTGTCAGTTTTGATAATATCCTACCGTCAAACTTGATGGAGTGTTCCGAAGGTATACTGATGGATGCTACTGGATCTTTTTGAAGATAGGAACTGTGCACTTTGAATAAGGCTTGTTTTGTCAGTTTTGATAATATCCTACCGTCAAACTTGATGGAGTGTTCCGAAGCTACACTGATGGATGCTACTGGATCTTTTTGAAGATAGGAACTGTGCACTTTGAATAAGGCTTGTTTTGTCAGTTTTGATAATATCCTACCATCAAACTTGATGGAGTGTTCCGATGGTACACTGATGGATGCTACTGGATCTTTTTGAAGATAGGAACTGTGCACTTTGAATAAAGCTTGTTTTGTCAGTTTTGATAATATCCTACCGTCAGACTTGATGGAGTTCCGAAGGTACACTGATGGATGCTACTGGATCTTTTTGAAGATAGGAACTGTGCACTTTGAATAAGGCTTGTTTTGTCAGTTTTGATAATATCCTACCGTCAAACTTGATGAAGTGTTCCGAAGGTACACTGATGGATGCTACTGGATCTTTTTGAAGATAGGAACTGTGCACTTTGAATAAAGCTTGTTTTGTCAGTTTTGATTATATCCTACCGACAGACTTCATAGAGTGTTCCGCAAACTAACAAAATTGTTTTTTTTTACACATTATTCACGCACTATACCTGCGCGTAGTCAATTTTGTGATTCGATTTATCTGTTTTGGAAACTCAAAATTTTGTCGACATTAACAATTGATTGTAGATAAGTAAACTTAAATGTTACGTTTTATGTTTCTAGGCGGGCTTCATCCGCCACACTGTGAACAAGATTACGTTCTCGGAGCAGTGTTACTATGTGGCGGGAGAGCTGTGCGCTGACATGGCCGCTTTGCGCCTGCGCAGTGCTGACCAGGACAGTCTGGCCTCCGACACGCTGGCGCCGCTGCCCAATCCAAAGTACGTATCCATACCTATCTAGCACTCGCACACGCGGGCCCACACACACACAACCTCCCGGATCCGGATCCTTCAGCACAACTCCAAGTAACTCTTTCTGTATATTCCAGTATGATGGGTCCAGGCTACATGCCGTACGCGGGTTCGTATGGCTACCAGCCCATACCCTTCAAGTACAGCTCCTGCCTCACCAGCGAACACACCGTCTACGGGTAACTATAACATTATTTAAACAATAATATTTATATACTTTTTATTTAAAAAACCAAAGAAACTGGAAATTCAAAACATTCTAGACAGACGAAGTGCCTTACTGTACCTAATCTTATATACCTGTGTATATCCCACGATCATGCAAAAAAATATTTTTTTCTCTATTTACAACCATTCATATAGATGTATACAGGGTTGTAATAAAATGTATCATAACTAGAAAAAACGACATTTGTTCTCCTTAATGAGTATTATATTTTGTTATCCATACTAATATGTATATGAAAGTTTAACGTTTTTATTATTTGAAGCTGCTATATCTGAAACCGTTGCTAGTTCAATTTCATACTCTTCTCTTTTCACATTTAATATTTGCCGAATGTTATGTACTATCATGACTATGTAACATCACACTATAACGTACTAGTATTAAGAACTGAATTTTAGATAAATTGAGCAGCTATGCGGAAATTCAATGTCCACTGTCCACATACAAACACAAACTTTTGTTATTGCAGTTACAACAGGGAAGAAAGTGTGTTGTCAGGCAGCGGCGGCTCCAGCGCCGGCTCCGACCACCTCACCGCCAAGGAACCCGCCGGTGAGGACAAACATACATTCATATACTATAACAATCATATAGAGTTGGTAGGTTGTATATTCTGGGACCGCATATATTCGGGCCGTGCAGCACTTTCTAGTTTCGGAATGGTAAAAACCGAATTTTGTCAAGAAGACCAAAATTAGTGCATTTACCACTAAGAAAATTCCTTTGGTCTTATCATCGCCTTTCGGAAGAGTTTCCCTAAGTGTTGACGGTCACCATGAAAGTAAAGTCAAGTTACCCTCTATGAAAATGATAGTAATGGACAATGAGCCCGTACTTCGCAGGTTGCACTGTCGATTGATGTTGATGATCGGTGTTGATATCGAACCCCCCGCCATGTTTAAGAATTAACGTCATTCGGCCTTACCTTAAAAATGCGCACACTCCATCCTCAAAAGCGATTCTCCAATAGTTTAATACCAATATT
The DNA here is from genome assembly GCA_959347405.1 of Napeogenes sylphis. NCBI lineage: Eukaryota > Metazoa > Arthropoda > Insecta > Lepidoptera > Nymphalidae > Napeogenes > Napeogenes sylphis. The sequence goes on from OY365788.1 coordinate 6,715,118, forward strand.
TTTTTGTATAAACTTTAATGTGAAATAATATTTAAATTCCAGTTCCCACCCGCGAAAACGAGGTTAAGTCGACCTCCAGTGGGTCCGGCGCCAGCGCGGCGGCGGAGGGCGGCGGCGGCGGCACGCGGCGCTCGCACTCACACTCCAGCGGCTCCGAGCGCGCCAACGACCGACCAGTGCTCTTCCTCTAACGTGAGTACACACACACACACACACACTCACACACAGACTGACATTTGACATTAGGACTTTAGAGCTATCAGTGCTCTTCCTCTAACGTGAGTACACACACACACAGACTGACATTTGACATTAGGACTTTAGAGCTATCCGTGCTCTTCCTCTAACTTATGTACACACACACACACATACTAGGACTTTAGAGCTATCCATGCTCTTCCTCTAACCTATGTACACACAACACACACACACACATACACACTAGGATTTTAGAGCTATCCGTGCTCTTCCTCTAACTTATGTACACACACGCACATCACACACACATACACATACTAGGACTTTAGAGCTATCCATGCTCTTCCTCTAACCTATGTACACACAACACACACATACACACTAGGACTTTAGAGCTATCGGTGCTCTTCCTCTAAATTATGTACACACACACACACACACAACACACAACAACTAGGACTTTAGAGCTATCCGTGCTCTTCCTCTGACGTGAATACAAACAGCCACAGCCATTCAAACTACAGAGCTATACGCGATTCTTTCATGTGTGAGGAGTACACTTTCTTTTGTATCAATTAAAGCACACACACAGACATACTCGATTAAAATTAGTCACAAACGTATTTCGATAAAGCTCGAACACTCATTTACACGACTAGACTTAAGCTCATGACGTAATATATTTTTAACATTCATGTTATTTTCTCCAGGTTATAAAACTGAAGTTCGCGTCTGCCAAATCTTAGAAATTTACGTTCGTATTTATATAAAACCAACCAACTAATGTATTTATTGAGTACATCGAAGTTATTACCCAAAAAGTCACTGCCACAAGCTCTTGGACTATACCAATATGTGAGCAACTCGCACAATATGCGTTTAGCTTTATAGTATAAGAGATAGACTTGTTAGCTGTTGTTAGTGCAGCTCAAATTTAATACAATTTCAATACGAACAAAATTCAAATCATATTTTATTTTTGGTTTGAATGTAAATCTGTATTTATTTATATGATTTAAAAAAATAAGTGCAAAAAATGTGCCATTTCATTATTATTAATCAGTCTTTTTTATTATTATTTCAAAGTGAATGGTTCTATGATAAAGTTTAGCCGGCTAATCTAATTGAAAACCTAACTAGTTATAGATGTATGTAGCCTATTTCAAAAATATAGCGAACTATAGTTTAACATTTAGTAACTATTAAAACTAGGTTCGAATTAGTTCATATTTTGTTAGGCTAGCCGGCTGTCAATAAAGAAAAACATTTAAAAAATACAATCTGTATTATAAAAAACATTAAATAAATATGATACTGTAATTCAGATCACCTTATATAATCTGTTCGGTGACAGTAATTCTGGCGCCAACATTTTAAAATGGCCGCCAACAGGATGTAAAACGTTTGTAACGAAAATTATTAGTTTAATCATCTACGCCATAACTTTTTAGCCTGTACATTTAATTGTATTTTATATTTGTGAATATTAAACGCTAGGTAGGTGCTGTAGGATTAGTATTTATAAACTGGTCGGTTGTACGGGATCTGAATTGAGTTTTGTTTTTTATATTCATGTGAAAGAGTACTCACCATAGAGGTTTGTATTATCAAATTAAATAATATTAATTTTTAATTCAAATAATTGCGTCATAGATTTCACGAATCACAAATAAATAAAACTCAATTCATCTTTACTATTGGAGTCGGATTTAGAAGCTAGATCTTTATTTTTAGTAAACTGAAAGCATGTTACAGAAAAAAAAACCGAGATATACTAACGAAATTATTTTGACAAAACTATTTTAAAAACCGATTTGACGACCATGTAAATTTAATGATATAATTATTTAACAATAATATTTAAAGAGAAACGTAATAATTGGGACTAAACAAGATTAATGTTAAAATGTTTGAAACGCGTAGAATAATGAGTGGGCAGTTTTATTAAAAAAAATAAGGCACACTTTAAATTGAATGTATACGTAGAAGTCGATTGATATGGAATTCATGTGAGGGTAATAATAGTATAGATTTTTGTAAGAAATTGTAGTTATAATAAATATTTATAACCTCCTTTTTAATTGGAATTACCTACAGCCTAGTTGTGTATAATCTGTGTAGAGTAACAAAAAGTATTTATGCGTAATTTTATTTTAATATTAGTTGTAAACATATCAGAATGCTTGTTTTAGACGATCGGTGAATTGCAGTAGTGATTTGTTTTTATTAGAATTTATTAATCGTGTATCCCATTTTTACGCGCCATTTTATTCGTTTGACGTGGGTGTAGACATTAATGACATTGACAATAGAGTTCATTGACTTTGACAGATGTCTTATTGGTTATCATGGAGGTTAGAGAGTAGTAAAAGGTTTTCGATCTATTACTAATACATTTTAATATAAGACTACTTGAAAGTTTTTTTATAATTTGACACACCTCCTCCCTTTTTTCACAGATTTAGGAAAAAATAATAAATATACCATAATTATGATTTAGCACGGAATAAAGAAAAAAACGTTATTTAAAACCCAGAAACTATTTTGAACGCTTTTAATTTTGACCGTTGCGATTATTATTGTGCTGTTTTTTCAAAAATAAAAAAGAAAACCTCCGTATATCCTGTGATCAAAATGACAGGGAATAAAAACTAGCATTGATTGCTCCCACGTCTATGTTTATACAAAATCTATATAAATTTCGTTTTCCAAAAAACCTATCTAGTCCCAGTGGAAAAACCGCTTTGCTTTTACCCTTGCGATAGAGGCACTACGCCTGATAAATGAAAAATAATATTTTTAGATTTTGTATAACATAATTAAATATATTTTATAAATTTTTTACATTGTAAATAGCGTGAGAATAATTTGACGATTTTATTTTATAATACTCATACGGACATTGAAAGCATTTATATTATTTTTAAGACGCCATTTTGTGAATGATTGCGAAAAGCAAATGTTTAAAGAACGGCGCAGTATCGTTGTGATAGCGACAGCCTAAAATGTTTTATGATTAATTTGTATTTTATTATGTACATTAATTGTTATTTTTATATTATTTCGACGGGCGATGTTTAAAATGTGTAATTTTGAATAAACAAATAGCAATTTGTAATTATTATGTTGTTTTATTGTTACCTGAGATCCCGAATACGAGATGGATGCGAAACAAACCTCTTCAATAAAATTAAATTAGTCACCCTTTTTTAATTACAGTATCATAGCTTTGAGAAGAAACCAGAAGATATTTTGAGGTATATTATATAACTACATACTGTTTAACTCCTCTAAACTACTTAAATAAAAAGAGATAGCTATCGTTGCTATTGCTGTATTATGCAGTGTTGCCAACTTTTTCCATATAAGTCAAAAAACACCACTCTTTGAAAAGGATTACAAATACATTAGCCATGTTAAGCTTTTTTTTAAATAAAATAGAATGAATAAATTATCGACACGTGCAGGTTTCGAATCTTCGACCATTAGGATATTGTCCCGACGCTCTGCCAAATAGCTACCGTGAGGCTTGCCCCTTAATATCCAAATCCATATATAGGGGTTGTTTGTAAAAAACATTTGTTATACGACTTTTTAAAATTAATAGTTTTTAAAATTTAAGTTTTTCCATATAAATATTTTTGTTGCCTCTTAACTAACATTATTATTATTATTTTTTTTTTTTATACAAAACTAGGTTAATGCTTGACTACATTCCACCTGATGGAAAGTGAAATGTAGTCTTAGGTGGTAAAGCGCATTAACCTAGAAGCCTATTCACTCTCCTCTTGAAGACACCCACATTATATTTTGCCGGAAATACCGACGCAGGCAGATTGTTCCAGTCATTCGCTGTACGCACTAAAAAAGATGAAGCATAGCGCTTCGTTCGGACAGGTGGAGTGTCCACAACGTAGGGATGGATACCCGCCGTGCGTCGGGACGTCCGGCAAAGGAACGGGGATGGAGGAATTAGGTCGTGCAATTCCTGCGCACACTCACCAAAATGTATCCTATAGAATACAGAGAGGCTAGCAATTCTACGCCTGTGTTCAAGGCTGTGGAGTTTGGCGTCAACCAATTTAGGGTCGCCAATAAGCCTCTTTGCTCGCCTCTCAATTGAGTCCAGAACCGCAAGATGAGTCTTTGCGGCACCAGCAAATATGTGGCCACAGTACTCTACACACGACCGGATCTGTGCTTTGTATAATACAAGAAGCTGTCCCGGTGTAAAGTACTGTCGCACCTTCGCAAGTACGGCAAGCTTTCCTGCAGGTGCTCTTGCTCTGGACTCAATGTACCGACCAAAGTTGAGGTTCGAGGAGATCTCTAAGCCTAACAACTGAAGCCAGTCACTGTATTCCAAGGATACATTCTGGAAAGTAGGAGCCAGGGTGAAGGGGCTCCTTTTGGCGGTGAACAAACACGTCTGCGTTTTGGTGGCGTTGAATTTGACAAGATTGGCATTGCCCCATGCGGAGACTGCCTGAAGTTTGTCATTCAAACGTTGCACCATGGCTTCTCTTTCAGATTGTACTTCATCTCTACTAGCCCGAGAACTTGGCAGATATCTTTCTACAACTGTGCTGTCGTCTGCATACCCATAGATACCGGGCTTCAGCAGATCGTTAATGTGCAGCAGAAAAAGAGTTGCAGAAAGAACGGACCCCTGAGGTACTCCGGCATTTATTGTCAAGGGTTCCGAAGAACACCCGTCGACAACAACACGGAGAGATCTCTGGCTTAAAAAGTCCGTTATCCAGCCAATCAGACCAGGAGATATACCGTACGCTGAAAGCTTGCTTAAAAGGCTCACATGCCAGACCCTGTCAAAAGCCTTCGAGACGTCCAGAGAGACGGCGACCGCTTCTCCGTTCCTCTCCATGGCTTCGCCTAAAATGTGTGTTGCGTACGCTAGAAGGTCCCCAGTGGACCTATTTCGGCGAAATCCGTACTGTCGGTCACTGAGGAGATCGTTACCTTCTACGTAAGCTAGAAGCCGCGAGTTCAATACACGCTCCATAATCTTGCAGAGTATGGAGGTGATTGAAATGGGCCTATAATTGGCAGGATCGGCACGGCTGCCTTTTTTGGGCACGGGTTGCACGTTGGCAAGCTTCCAGGATTCCGGCACTTTTCCAGTCTTGAAAGAGAGGCGATACAGACGTGTCAATACAGGAGACAACTCACCTGCGCATGTCTTGAGCAGAATGGCTGGTATACCATCAGGACCACTAGCTTTATTCACATCTAAACGACACAATGTTCTCCATACCTCTTTATTCGTGATGCGGATTTCAGGCATCGAAATACCGCAGTGAGGAAGATGTTCTGGAGAAGCATTGCCAGTGTCTAGATGCGAATTCTCAGCAAACAGAGAAGCAAATACATTCGCTTTCTCTATTGCTGTGTGGGCCAGGGATCCATCCGGCTTCAGCAGAGCAGGCAGTGAGGGTTGGCAGAAGTTCGACTCGATCGCTTTGGCAAGAGACCAGAAAGCTCGGCTGCCAGTTGGTCTGACAGAGAGCTTTTCGCCATTCTTAACGATCCGATCAAGACGAGCCTTCCGCAATGCCTTTTTATAAGACTTGGCAGCTTGGTTAAAGGCTCTCTTCTTTGTACTTACATCCGGAGTTTTGCGGCTTCGAGCATCAGCCCAAATGAGGTATGCCGAATGTTTTTGGTCATGTGCATGACGACATTCGGCATTAAACCATGGGCGAGCTTTGCCACCGATGGGTACGTCAGCAAAAGGAATAAAATACTCCATTGCCTGATGCACCACATCGGTTATAGCATCCGCGCAACTCGACGGATCCAAAGAAGAGAAGCAGACCTGCCGCCAAGGATAAGATGCAAAAAAGTGCCGCATCTCATCCCAATCTGCTGACTTGTATTTCCATACTCGCCTAACACCATGTGGTTCGAAAGCTGGTGGGGAATATGTAAATACAGATTTCACCAGACAGTGATCGGAGGTTCCCAAGGGGGACGTGACCTCTACACGATACCTGTCCGGATCAGTTGTCAGCAGAAGGTCCAGGCAATTGGCTGTATGGCCTACCACATCTGGTACCCTTGTCGCTTGCCTCACCAGCTGAAAGAGGTCCAAGGACAACGCAAAGTTCCGCGCTTCTCTTCCAGCATGGTCGGTCTTCTGGTACGGGAACAGCCAGTCCTGATGACAGGCATTAAAGTCCCCCAGAAAGACGAGCTGCGCCGAAGGGTACTGATACAGAGCCATATCTGCAGCCTCACTGAGATACTCAAATAAACGAGTTGTCTCCTGGTCACCGCTGTGCGAACGGTAGACACAGGAATACAGGATTTTTTCGTTTCCTGTGTCCACTAAAACCCATAGGGAAGAAAAAGTGGGGTCTTCAAGGTGACGGAGACGCTGAACACAGAGGTCGTTCCGCGCGTACACACTGACTCCGGCCCGTGAGCGAAAGTTGTGCTCTAACGAGTAACCGGGATAATCCAAGTATGCAGCGCTCAAAGGACATTGTATCTGCGTCTCCGTCAAAAAGAGCAAGTGCGGCTGCTCTGTCTCCAGGTGGTGGTGGACAGCTAAAAGATTTGAGTGCAAACCCCTGATATTAGTGAGGTGCACTTTATATGAGGAGGAGTGCAACCGCTGTGTAACCTTGTTCCTTTTTCTTAACTTTTCCATAAAAAAAAAATATATAAAAGTGAATAGGGATGGGAAATGGCAGTTGAACGAGACGGTACGTATCGAACCCGACGTCGAAATTGGTGATGTCTTGCCACTGGGAGGCTAGTCTGGAGACTGCGGGGACGCCCGAACCCCCCCAGGGATCGCCATCGGGCCTCCTCGTCTGGTCGCCAACCAGCACGATGGAGCCACCCTGGGATTTTTCACAGCTGGCGGGGCAGCCTTTCGTGGTTGGCTATCCCACTAATTGGGCCCCCAACTATCTGCGGGCGGCCAGCGGAAAGCCGTCGCTTCGGATCCCGCTACCCTCCTCGACTAGACACCCGACAAAACAAACACCAACCCGACGTCAGACCGGTTCGCCAACGCACCGCAACTGTTCAGACCCATTTCCCATAAACGGCTTCATCGAGCAACGTGCCGGAACACGACTAGTTCGTTTTCCGGCACGACTCTGCCCGATGGGTGGTAACTTTGCCGGCGACCGGATGTTATGGTCTACCAACAAGAAAACATTAACTCTGAGCGTAGGTATGGCGCCCAGAATTGGTCTTTTTAAATACTTCTTACATAGTAATAAGTAAAGGAGGGAGTAATAATTTGTTTTGATTCGTTTTTTTTCTGCTTCTTTATCAAGATTTGTATCAAATTTGTAAAAGCCGTAGAATTTTTTTTGTTGGTATTGATGTAGAAAGACTGCTAATTAACTAAAAATAACCCTGTATATAACCGTCTCTATCAGAAAGAATCGAAATGAACAATAATTTTTGATTTTACAATATTCACATTTGGGTAATATAATTATTACTTTGAAATATTTTTTAAGTAATTAGCGATAATTTTAACGTCTTAATAGTCTGGAATGTAAAAAGTAATCCCAGTTGTTTTAACTATTTGCAATCTAAAAATCCACTGTCTCGGTCGGCGTCAAAGTAACATCTCAATCATTTACTAATAAAAGATTAGACTAATTTAGTTAAAAGATTAGTTGAGACGACTACTACTACTAAATGTTACTGTATATTTTGCAAAACTATGATACATCATGACATGACATTTAATATTGTTGGTACATATTATGGGAGCAACGGCTCATATGCCATGATGCCGGTACGACGCTTGAATTCGCAAGTTCAAATAGAAACAATGTTTCAAATACCATTTATTTGTCAGATAATACATGAGTAGAGTAAATGCAAATAAAAATAATACTTTTAGTAAATAATTCTTAAAAACTAATATTAAAATAACTGGATATAAAAAAATATTAAGAAAAATAATTGGAAATACAACATTTTGAACTAAAAATAATTTCTGTTTGTGACAAATTATAGATTTCATTTAAATAATGATCACGGTCGACCAGTCTTTAGAAAGTTAAAGCTATTTATAAATATAACTATTATTGTCAAACTAATATTATTAAAGAAAAAAAATAGTAATTAAATTAAGTTTGTTCTAGTGTTTGTTCGTTGTATATTATATTCAAAGACCGGTCAAGCGAAAAAAAATATAATAAAAGTCTAGCACAATTCTTAAAATATATAATATATTTGGATACAAAGATATTGAGCCCATATTTTGAGTGATTTTGCAATTATAGTTTAATATAAAAGAGAAGATATAGAAACTGAAAAAGTATTGAAAAATCATGGCGTTGTTATACATAGAGAAGGCAAGCCAGCCTAATATGTGTCAATCGAAAAAAGAGAAAGCAAATGAGATTATCTATCTGTCTCTCTTTCTTGCATGTGTGATTAGGCAAAGATAAGTATTGGTCTCTCATTATGCCTCTCTTATTATTTGTTAGACTCTGACACGCATAGGCCTGGCTATAGATCCATGTATAATAAGTCTATGAAAAATACTCGGGTTTGTATTAAGTTTTTAAATAGAAAAATATTAAAGACATTGTTAAGAAGCAATTTAAAAAACAGTAATTTTCTCCTTACTTTTAACTTATCCAAAGCGAACCTTAGCTCGATTTATTTGTTACCAAATATATAGCTTATAAACACTAAATTCAATATAAAAAATAATCTTATACAATATTATTCGGGTAGGATTTAGCTAGATACAAACCTAACTATTCTGGCGTTGTGGCATCCCCATTGGCAGCTCGATCACTGGGGATACCAGAACTATTTAATGCTAACTGGTAGGTAGTACATATTCGTTTTGTGAAATATTTCAGTACTTATAAATTTAAATTCTTCAAGTATCTTTATCTGCATGTTACCTGGAAAAGAAAAACAGTGTATTAAATTTAAAATATCTTAGAATTGATATATAAATAAATACATACAAACATATATATCTGTCTGTACATTATACCTCTGGTGGATTATTTTAATTATGATATTTACTACGTAGAATATTAAGATAAATTGGTAATAAAGGTCATTGTATCTGTAAATCTTGTTTTAACAGGAATCGTTTTGACGAAAGGATTAAAAAAAAAATAAGAATTCTTTTCCCACAATATTAATATTTTTTTGCAGTATCATATACGTGTGCAGATGAATCTTATAAATACTTAACAAGCGAGGTCATAACGTGACTAAGGCTGTCTGCAGAAGGAGGAAGCATGCGTAGCGCTTGAAGCCTAGCGAGCCACCTAGTGAGTAACGTAGTTAAACTAACGTTCTAGATACCTACTAGAATGACCGCACTGAGACTCGGCGCCTAGCTTGTCGCTTAGCAACAATTCGTAGACAAACGTGTTGGTTTTTAGTTTTTAGTCACTTGTCTCTAGGCCCCAAGCAAGCCGCCTGTCTATGCGGACGTAGTTTTACTATTACCGAGAATATCTTTGGTTTTACCAATGTGTATGATTTTATACAAAAAAAACATATTCTCTGACATAGGGTGGGAATAGAACGGCTCAAGGTTTTTCTCTATATTAAATAATGTCTGTGTTATATTTAATTACTAAGATTAATTTATATGGAGATTAGCCAATACATTGTAGCTATCCCTATCAGTCTGTCGGTATCAATAATGAATTTTTATTTTCATCACATATTTGTTTAAAATCTAATCTAGCATTTATTTTTAATAGTACAATAAACACGTTAAATTATTGCTCGTACCGGAAAACAATAAAAACCTAATAAAAATCTAGACATTTCAAAATTATATGAGCAGTAATAAATTTCGTGATAAAGAACTAATCAGTTTGTTTGATATTTACGATTGATAAAAATGATAATTGCACTCGTAAAATTTGTTACAAGTGTACAAGATATATTTAATAAATACCTACACCGTTATAACGAATCATCAATGAGTGTATAGTAAAATGAACTATACTTTATAGTTTTAATTTATTATTAAGGATTTCAAGATAGATATTTACCCAGTCGATGTAAAAGGTTTTAGTCGGATTTTGTATAAAATCTAACGTCGGGTCAGAATTATACATATATATCTAAAAACATTAAAATACATGTTATTTTTTTTCGAGTGATATTTTTGATAAAAAAATTAATTTATATATGTATTATAAAGCTTATATTAATAACTAAATTCCAATTTCAATAAAACGTACACTTTGTACTTATGTGTGTAAAACCTACAAACCTTCAAAGTTTCATCAAACTCAATCAAGTAGTTTTTGCGTGTAGGTATTTTGTATTTCTAGTTTATTTATTTTTATTTTTTTTATGTTTAATCCCTGGTAAGGCAGCAATGGTACGAAATTAAGAGATTATTAACTTCTTTATTTGTTAATCGATTGTTAAAAAAAAACAAAATGTAAAGTGCATCGAAAACTGCATCCACATCGAGTATTCCGTTTCTGAGATTAGCGTGCACAAACATATAGACATATGCAGACATTCAGACGAACAGACAAAATGAAAAAACATTGCTCCAAAGATCACCCATTATGATTTTTTAAATTTTACACGTACAGACAGCGATCAGTTACAGTTTTATTATATGTAGAAAGACAGATTTCTGGAGCACTTTTAATACATACCTACATCTTTTGATAGAGTAAATATTGTGTAATGAAAGTTAAAAACTAAATGTTACGCTCAACTCTACAAATTTATTACATTACATGTATAGAATAAGATTTGCATGGTACCTATTATGTGATTGATATAAATAGAAATAACTTTTTTATTTCTTAACCGATTTAGATGAAATAAACACTAAATATTAAGTAAAGAACATTACAATATAATCTCGAAAACTGCATTAAAATAAGTTAAGCCGTTTCTGAGATTAGCGCACACACCCATACAGGCATACAGACATATAGACAAACAAACAAAATGAAAAACCATTGTTTTGGGTTCTCTTACTCCTAAAAAGGTCATCATGATTTTTTTTAAATATTTTCCACGTACAGTTTTCGATCAATGACAATTTTATTACATGTATAGATGTGTGTTTTATCGTGAATGTACGTTTTATGTATTTTTTTATCAAACATTAAGTACATGTAGTAACCAATGTTTTAGGGAAATACCTACGATACAAGTGTTTTAGAGTAATACGATAGTAACGTGTATTTAAATTAATTTAAATGAATCAATTAAATACATGATACTATCGTTTCGTTATTTCCTGTCATCAATCTGTTTTATAGTTTTTTACAAAACTTTTTTCTTTAAAGTTCATTTACGAACCGCTTTAATTTTTTTTATTTAAATAAAATACACTAGTGATTCAGTAGGACTGTGGAAGTAATAAAACAGCTGTTATTAATAATCGATATACAATCCTAGATTAAAGTTAGATTTAAATAACGATCTCTAATTTCAACCCGCGAATAATTCAAGAAACGGATTTTATTTAAAATTTAGATTAATGTGTTGTTATTGGTTTTCCTTAAAATACCAAACATATTATAGTAAACTATTTCTTGAGTTTAAAAATATATATATAAATCAACCTTGATGTTCTTGAGTTATATGAGTACGAACTGACAGACCGCCATGCAACTTGTATTATTATATGTAATGAAATATAATTGGCTACCTCATTATTATTTATTTCAGACCGAGTGCGGTCTCATATGGTGATGTGGCATTTCGGATAACATTTTGTTCCATTTCATGATATTATTTATAAGTACTTGTTACTAAGCCTATTTTTATCTTGAAAACTATACCTCGTCACAGCACTCGATATACATAATTATAGCCTAGCCTATTTTAGCCTAGGTCTAGTAGCAGTCATGATTCATGACGCTGAGCATAGTTTGTGAGTTCGATTCCCATACGGGATAATTTTTGTATGATCTACAAGTTGTATAAAGTTTGAATGTATTTATCAAACAAAAAAATATGATCATAAAAATATGTTTATAAATTACATGACGACGGAGCCATAGGTTGTGAGTTTGATTTATGTACGGGATAATTCTTTGTATCCAAATTGTTGTACCAAGTTAGAATGTATTTTTCAAACAAAAAAAAATATGATTAAAAATTATTGTTAGTTTAAGAGAAATAAAAATTATTAGTTTAAGATCATCATTCTCAATTTTAGGACCACAAGGTCTTAGATGCTCAATTAGTTGTATGTAAGATTCCGCATGTGATTGACCGTGACACAAATGGACGTCGGTACGCTAATGTCTCTTCAGCCTAGCAGCGTTTTATTAATAAAAGACGTCGTAAGAATATAAAATATTTAAGTAGGCAAATAATTCAATTATTTTAACATTATTATTAAAATAACGCACTATTCAAACATTTATAAATTGATCTAAATTTGTTTGTCAAAATTGATAAGATGCAGGTTATAATTATGTTCATAATGTTAATTTAATTACATTTAAACTTGATGTCAATTCTATTTAATATAGAAATATATAATAGTTAAAACTAATGTAACCATCTGTTTCTTGTAAAAAAAACAAAAAAAGATGAGACAGAAAATAAGTTATCACTGCACGAAATACCATTAAAATTGATTTAGATTTTCAAAAATACATACCAACACATTTTTACATTTGATTTGACCTCGTCACTATTTTATTGTATGTGTACATTATATTTTAACATGGCGTTTATATATTTTAAATAATCGTGCTCGGAGGAAGTGATGCGAGATAACGATAAACGCGAAATAAATACATTTATAATAGTTATAATAGTTTTCAATAATTAAAATCATCAGTATTACCACGTGTCATAATATAAAAATAGTACAAAATCAGTCAATTAATTTTGACTACATATCTTTATATCCCATGACACCACACAAATGAAAAAAAAATGTTTAAAAATGTCTTATTTAATTGGTTATAACGACGACCATTGACATTGTCAAAATCTGTACTTTGTTATAAAAAATATATAATTTTTAAAGAAATCACTTATTTAAAGAATATTCGTTTACTGATTTAAGTTCATTATTACTTTATTAATCTATAGTTGCTACTTAACAATACTTTCATATGGATATATGTTTCATATATAAATACTATTTTGCCAGAAGTCATGGGTCCCAATCCCGGACTAGAAATATATTTATATTAAAAACAAATGTGTAGGGTCTGTGTGTTATTTGTTGTATGTATTTACGATCAGCTCTGGCAACCATACAGGCTTTGCGATTTCAGGACTGGGACATATTGGATAAAATTATCCGAACACATTTAATTTCTATATTTATAGTTACAATATAATTAAATAAGAAAAATATACAATAATAAAAATAAAAAAATATTACAAACATAAAAAGTCATTAATATTGGCGTGAATACTAATAATTATTATAACGTTTGAAAATATCTTTAAACATGTATAGCCATGTTAGCTTATTTAAATTTATATAAATATAGAATGAAAAATAAACCGATACGGACAGGGAATCGTACCCGCGACCTCTGGGAAACCGTCCCGAATTATTATAATAATAAATAATTTATAATTATTTCTATCCAATTACAGGCCCAGCATTAATTGTAGGTACATGTACATTTAAAATTTCTATTTACTGAAGGAAAATCGATACAATTACACCTGATAAGGAAATCAATACACCACGGTCAGTAGGGAGGTCGAATAGATTTTATATCTTCCGCTCGTCGTACTAAACAACCCTTTTTTAGACATATTCTAACGGTATTATTATGAAAACAGTGATATCAAACAACATAGCAAAAAAATTGTATAATTTGTGTTCGTGAAACCCCTGCAACTCAGGGATAATAATCTATAATATGGGCGCGTTTCTTATAAAAAAAAACTGATTTTGACAGTGGAAAACTCACAATAGGTCCATTTAATTAGAAGTGATGACGTCACCAGTGGATATTTCTATTTTTGAGAGATACTGAGTATTACAAACTGGGAGGGGGAGGGATGGTGTAAAGAGAGAGAAAGAGAAATATAGAAGAAGACAAAAGGAACATAAAAGGTGTTTGGGCATCCCGCTCTGTTCCTTAGTAACAAAACGCGCCTATAGTAATTACCACGCTTATCTATGCTGAGAGGAAACTATTCCGATGGACGCAAATGATTATTATTTTTATTAAATTATTTAAATTTATTTGTCTGTTTGGCTTGTGGTATGGACTTCAAATATTGACATTTTCTTGCCCATACGTTCCTAGGCTATATGATATATACACCACTGATAACTTAATTATAGTAGACACAAAGGACATTAATGTAGTATGTAAATTATCGGTTTCCGTATGTGGCAAATATATTTAAAAATTCACAAAAGTGACCTTTATGGCCTTTTTTAGGGAAAGATAAACCAAAACAATGTTTTTTTTAAATTTTGTTTGTATGTTTGTGCACCCTTATCTCAGAAACGGTTTAACCGAATTTGATGTCCTTTCAGAAATATATTGCAATGGTCTTTACTTAACATTTATTTTTTTTATTTAAATCGGTTAAAAAGAAACATGAAATTGAAAAAACATGAAATTTATGTCACGTAATATGTACCAAGTAAAATAAAGAAATAGACGAAGTCGCTAGCAACAGCTAGTTTACAATACATTTCCCAATTATTTTATAATCAGTGTGGATGTTGACTATTAAATAGGCCATTTGAATGAATTGATATTAACATGAATTATTTTGTATCATTAAAATTAATTAAATTAATAAATAGAAATTAATTAATTTACATAGATAATCCAACTATGTATTAGTATGTATTATATATGTATTAGTATTTAAATTAATACATTAATTCTAACGACCAGATCTAACGGTGTTTTTATACTTTGTACTTCCAAAACACATAATATGACTATTGACCTCTCCACATTGGTAACATTAAAATCTAAAATGAACGTTTAAATATCGCGCCATTTTAATTATTTTATTATTATTTAGGATTATATACAATATATGTTTAGCTCTAAGGACGCAGGTTCGTCCATTTTCTAGCTTCGAAATATTAGGGACATACGATTCATAATTCCAAAATTACGCTACATAATTTATATATGCCTAAGCTATAATTGATAATAGTTTACATTTATTATTTATCAATGATAATTAAAGTTATATCAAATAATCCCATAATATTTTAAATTTACGCTATTCTAATCTTATTGTAATTAAAGATATATAATATATGGATTGGTTTTTGAGTTTACTCGTTGGATAAGAGATTATCCAGCTTTAATAATGTATTTTTATGTTGTCTGCAACAATAATCTATGACTAAAATAAACAAAATCAAAATATAATAAACAAAATATAAATGGACGAGTACATCTAGCACTAAAGTCTGACGTTTTATAACTGTGTGATTATTTGAAATAAAAAGACTGATGAAAATCAGCGCGATCCCGCTGTTCGTGTGACACAGCTTTAAGGTCACTAAGGCCAGTCTCACCTTGTCAATCAATGTTTAACCAATTAATTGATTGCTGATATCAAGACGATGTTTGATATTCGTGATGAAGGTTTGAACTTTGTATATTCTAATATAATATTGTAAGATTTGTTTGTTTTTTTTATTTACGCAAAATTTATCCACATTCGACTACAACCAGACTGATGTTAAGCATCACTATAGTCTACGATTTGATACGTTTACCTATAAGATACTTATTTATTCTAGATTATTGTAATTATTAGGAAACATCGATCGGTAGAGTTGCAAAGTTTTACTGTCACAATCAATACTGAAGCAAAATTGATGAGACTTGGCACTTCCATAGTGATTCGGTGTTTTATTGCCGAGTTTCTGGTAAATGGTTGCGTTTATTTCATCGAATGAAAGAAGATGGTTGAATCGAGTTTTCAACTCAAAGCCAATTATTTAACATAAAATGTAATTGCTTAATTTAAGTAGAATTTTATAAAGCTTGTAAAATTTATTATTATGTCAAATCGGGAATTTAATATTCTAGTCATCTAGTAGCAATTAGCCAAATTTTGTTTAATAATTTATCGTTAAATAACAACAACAAACTGTAGCCAAATTACACTTTTACAAACAAGGAGGAAAACATGGAAGATTTCGCCTTGAGCGAGTTTTAACAATTGTATCAACTGTAAAACTGAGCGGGTAAATGTACAATGTATTTTGACGTTTGTAGGAACCCTTACAAAATACTTTCTATATATTCTATACTGAATAAACAAGAAAAAACTTAGATGTATATGTAGGTATATAGTTTGTAAATCGCTTAGACGCCGGAGCAACGGAGCACTTACTCAGTTAGGACCTCGTCTATACCGGTATAGACGGTGTGTGTCTGTATGTTGTGTGGTGTCGCTTATGCCTACGCGTACACGTTATTACCTACTGTGAACGCGTCGTCGGGGAAAATAAAATACCGAAGATATCACAAATAAAAAGGGAAAGATGGCGACAAAGGGCCGACTGTATTAACTATCAGTCCAAGATCAACAACTTCTTTAAAACAGTTGACATATGTCGAGCAGATGGTAATACAAAAAGCAATAAACCATAAAACCAAATTTTAACATTTCCGACCCAAATGTTAACTGTAGATAATTTCTGTTTTTAATTATATCGTCATTAATATTTATTATTCAAAATGGACCGGATATCCTAATTAGATTTGGTTCCAACTTAATTCTGTCTAGATTTATTTTGTCACGAACTTAAAACCCTTGCATATTGATTTGCGACTAATATCAAAATATAAAATGTATATAATTCTGGGAATCATGAGTTCCAAAAACCCGACTATAAATTATACATTTTATTATCTGATTTTCCTCAATTGCTTTTAGGAATTAACTTAAAGTTACTTATAAGATGGCCAACTATTTGGCTACTTCTGAACTTCAGGCAGATGACGCTATAACATATTTAGGAAATAAATAAATGTATGGTTTTAGGAGCTGGGTGTAATGTCAATATTGTTTTGAATAATAATAAAAAAATACCCTATGACTTTGATAATGAAAAGAAACAATGAAATCTGAGTTATATATCCTCTCGATTAGAATAATAATCGATTAGGACACGAATTTACACTTTTTTTAATGACTTCGTGCTTGTTCGGTAATACTCGGCTTGATTATTTATTTCTCACTCCACTTCTTGGACAATTTTGTGGACAATTACAATTCTATTCACGAGTGTACATTCGCAAAACTTTGGCAAGAATGTAGGTCTTTAGGCTGCCCGTGGACTATGCAATACTGTAATTAAATTTAAATAGTCACATCAAATTTTAATTAAATAACACATTTGATATTCTTACAGTTTTCTAAACAAAATCTGTGAAATATAAAAGATAACTCATAGATAATCCTTCTGAAAATTTATTAATTAAAATCGAATGTAATTTAACACATTTGTATTTTATTTATACACAAAAATTTAAATAACATCATTATCATTAATATCATTAATAGAAAATGACAATTAAAATACATTTGTAGTATTCATAGTAATAAAATGATGTTAATATGACCTTGAAACTACAGAACAAAAATATTCTCAGGAATAGAAAAGAACTTTGAAAGCATCTTTCATAATATATTACAAAGAATACAGATTCCAAAATATCTTAAATAATTTGAGCGCATACTACTTTTATTTATTTGTTTATCATTTATATCATAACTAGTTTTGTGATTCGAAGATGTATACAGAGCTCTTATTAATAAAGTTAGTAACAAACAGTTTTACTCTTAACGGATTGTTAACCGAAGATTCATAAGAAATACCGAAATCTATTTTAAGGATGGAATAAAAACTATCTTCATCCCCGTTTCTTAAAGAATAAATGTACCAATAAAGCACTTTCCATTTTTATTATGAAGGACAAACAAACAAACCTTTTATTTTATATTATTTATATAGGTCTCTTAAATCTACCTGACGTTCTCTCATCTCCATGACGTCAGAAAAACGTGCGTTCTCAAGAGCGGCACTAAAGCAATTATCATTAAAATTTTATGCACTTTAAGTGCAGACTGTGTCTAACAAAATAATAAAAACTAATTAAAAAAAATATATATTTTCCATTAAAAATTATTATGTTCATTTTATGTAAATAATTATATATAATGTTATATATTAATAGATTTGCTTTATAGCTCTATAAATATTAAAATAGTATAAAGTATATAACAAGTTGTAAAAGATGACTTCTTTATCACTGCTGGTTTAGTGGTTAATGACCCTAACTAAAAGAAGCTAAAGGTAGTGGGATTGATTCCCACTGAGTATGAATATAGAGGGATTTAAAAAAAAAACAATAAAAAGATTTAGGTGCTGCGTATATGAATAATGTGCTGCATGAATAGCTGCCAGGCTACTTCAAGATATAATATAATATGTTTACGTAATTTAAGCTTTAGGTACGGCTTTAGAAAATAACAAAAGACAAGTTTCTGACGCAAGCTCTTCTCAGTTCTGTGGCAATTAACTTTCCAAGCCAGTGGTAACTGTGACATTGAAAAAACTTTTTAATAAAACTTACTTTCAATAAGGATTTTGATTTAGTTTTGGACTTTTCATTCATATAAGATTACGACTTAATACAAGAATACGCTGCTACCAACGGATTTTGGATTTACAGAAGGGCTACGCTTTCATGATTATCAATGAAAGCCCTTAAAGATCCTATGGATACTAATACCTTCAAAAGCTTCGGATCGAAATATTCCAACAATTGTCTAAACGGTTTTCTACACATCCTGAGACATTAGACGAACCCGCGACCCTCAAATAGATTAAAATAAATATTTAACTTTCTGATACAATCCTTCTTGGGGGTCGAACCCAACCAACATGTATTTAATATATTTTATATATATATATATATATATATATATATATTATTGTTATTATTTTAACACAGATTTTGTATAAAATAATAAATTTTAATACAATTTCTTAAACTTAAATGATACAATCTCAAAATCATTATAAATAAATAATGATTTATATTAATATATGCTGCATACTTTTATAATTATATCATTTGGTATGATCATGTTACAAATGAATTAATGATATGATCAGGTGATTCAAAGTGAATCAGTCTTGTAAATTGAACATTTATGTTTTGTTAAGTGATTTGTTATCACAACAAGTGGTTGATTTAAGTGCATTTATATCAAGTTGTAATGCCATAATTTAACTAGCCTTAGTTTTATGTAACTATGTGTATGTTCTGGAATCAGTGTAGAATTTAATTGGTGGTGCTGAAGAATTTTAGCATTTGTTTTTGTTTTAACAATTAAATGTAGTATCTAATAATGTTTGAATAGTTTCATTAATTCTGACCATTGATAAAAATAAGCAGATAAATATATGTAGATATTTTTAATTATTGTTTTATTTATCTACCATGAAAATATATCTGTTTAGAATTAAGTATGGATTCTGAAATTCCAGTCATATTTTATAATACAAGACCTTTAATTCAAAAGATTATCTTGTGATTAAATGAACCTGTGAATGACCGGAATAACTTCTGGTGGTAAATGAATATCATAATCGGATAATAATATTCCTCTAATATTAATTTAATAAAATACAATTACAACTCACATATTAGGGCATGGTCTGGCTGCCCTGTGCTCTAATACTGCTGGTCCTCGACAGCCTCTTGCCAATTGTTTGCACATGGAAACCAATATTCAATAAGGCTTCATGATCAAGAATCTTACGTCCGTCAAAGATGTAGGCCGGTTTCATCATAACTTCATATATTTTCTTAAAGTCTAAGGTTTTAAATTCATCCCATTCAGTACAAAGTATTAAGGCATGAGCCCCAGCTACCGCTGAGTAAGCTGAGTTGTGTATTTGAATGTTCTTACGAATCACTTCTGGTTCATTTGTGACTAGAGGGTGAGTTAGCTCATAAAATATTTGTTCATGCTCAACTTTTGGATCGTAGATGTGTAGTTTCGCACCTTCATCTAATAATGTCTTGCACACATATATGGCAGGTGATTCTCTAGTGTCGCCTGTGTTCTTTTTGAAAGAGAAACCAAGTACAGCAATTTTTTTATCTGCCACAGTATTGAATAAGGACTCAATTACTTTACGAGTAAACCTTGTTTTCTGATAGTCGTTTAAGTTAACAACTTGCTGCCAGTACGCGGCTACTTCCGGTAGGTTGAGACACTCAGATAAATAAATTAAGTTGAGAATGTCTTTTTGGAAACAACTGCCTCCAAAACCAATAGATGCTTCTAGGAATTTTGGACCAATTCTAGAATCTCTACCCACAGCTCTAGCTACTTCAGACACATCTGCCCCTGTGGCCTCACACACTGCAGATAAGGAGTTAATACTGGAAATTCTTTGAGCCAAAAATGCATTAGCCGCTAGCTTTGATAATTCAGAGCTCCAAGTATTGGTGGTGAGAATATTTTTAGCTGGGATCCAGTGTTCATACACCCAGCAAAGGTCTTGCACCGCCTTCTGACCCTCGGGAGTATCTTCTCCACCAATAAGAACTCGTTCAGCTTCGACTAAATCCACGATAGCCGTGCCTTCAGCTAAAAACTCCGGGTTTGATAAAATTTGATATTCCACACCAGGTTTCGTGTTAGCGCGGAGAATTTTCATAATTATTTCAGCCGCTTTCACTGGCACTGTACTTTTCTCTACAACTATTTTGTTACTAGTTGCGATATCGGCTATCATACGAGCAGCACCTTCAATATATTTTAGGTCTGCGGCTCTACCCTTGCCATTACCGATCGTTTTCGTCGGTGTATTGACTGAGATGAAAATTAAATCGGCCTCCAGAATGCTCGTCTCAATATCTGTAGAGAAAAATAAGTTTCTACCTCGACATTGATTCACGACTTCGTCCAAACCAGGCTCATAAATTGGCAATTTATCGGAATTCCATTGATTTATTCTATCCAAGCTCTTGTCACACACAGTCACTTTAATATTGGGACATTTTAGTGCAATAACACTGCACGTAGGCCCACCGACGTAACCAGCACCAAGGCAGCAAATTTTTTCAATTACCATTATTAAATTTAAACACGACTCCGGTGTTTTTTAAATTTAAAAAGATAGGAATGAACGTTTGAAGTCTTGTAGCGAGTATTAGCAGCACCGATGCCTTGAGGCTAATAACGGGTAAAGCTAATAGGCGTTCATTTTATTGTAGTCAAGCCGTTCTGAGTTGTCGTATGCAATCAACACATTCTCTCCGGTGTCATTGACATCTAAAGACTGCATTAGCAGCTGGCAGATGAGGCCTTACTAGGGAGGTGCAAATTTGTCTCTGAAATCTTTATTGTCCCATAAATTGTACCAAATGTTCACAACTACATTTCAAATCTTATTTGTATAAAATACAATTATTACATCCAATATATACTTAATATACATTCTCATTTCTTTTTTCCTTTTTAATTACAATCTAACGATATTTAAAAATAATATTAGATTACATGCGAGTATGTAAATTATTAATTATTTTAATACATAACATAGGCTACAAATAAATGTAAATCGAGCAATATTAGATAGTTGTTGTGGATTAATATTTGTATACAATTATAGTGTAATTATCATAAACTATTTTAACTGGAACTATTACTTTCTATAAAAAAAAGAAGAAGCACGCTTATAATATATTTTTGCATCTTTAGTAGTACCTAATGATACACAAACCTTCACATAATATATTATGCTATCAGTTTTTGTACTTTGCAGTACACAAGTATAATTTATGGATAGTGAGAACTCATTATATTATTAATCATTATAATGTTGCGTTATACGATTAATTAAGCAAGATTTTGTTCAATGAACGATTTTGAAACTACTATCATTGTTTTTATTATTTCTTACTTATTGCTTTTGTAATTTTATTTATGAAAAGACATTTCCATTCTTAATCTTTCGGACTATAACCATTGTTTTATATTTGTAACCCTAAAAAGTCAAAAACCCTACATTTAGCTAGGTATCGAGTTGGCAACATTGTATAAAGTTTGAAAACAATTACAAATTGCACTAATTTAAATGCATATATGATATATTATGTACATAAACATATAAATAACAACTACTAACACATTCAGAGTCGTAGGTACCACCCATGTATTTATTCTATACATATAATAAAAAATATTTCTATATATATGTCAATTACAAAACAATATTAACTAAATATTTGTGTCTGGGTAAAATGATCTTAATTTATAGTATGTATTTTAAATTATCTATTCTAATTTAGAGCAATATACTGAAATTAAATTACAAATTAAAAAACCCCCGATACCTCTAAAAAGGATAAAAAATAATATTAGTAGGTACATGTAGAAGTCGTTGCGTCGGGGTGTTGTCTATTTTACGAATTATTGAGGACTCAGACTATACAATGCGATAACGATTTTTTTTAATTCTTCCCCTGACACAACCAGACAAATCCGTCCACTCGTTTGGCTGCTAGAGTGCCACAGCAGACACACAAATCAAACTTATAACACCCTTCTTTTTGAGTCGGGGTCTAAAAACATATATAGCTAGACTAGTTTATTATGTAATACGTCTGGCCATACCATAAGTTATTCCTGTAATAAAAAAGAATCTGCTGACTGAAAATTTTCTTTAGAATAATATTACCAGGCCTACAGGACTGTACAGGGCTGTACCAATAAATTTCCATAAGTTTTCGTTAACTGTACAACAAACTTGTCTCTGACGTTAATACTAGAACATTGTTTCATCTTCTGTATTATATAACTATTCAACTATCTGTTAAAAGACCGTAAGGGCAAAGGGATGATTTCTCTAGAGGGTGTATGAAGGCTGGAATCTTGAAGAGAAAAACATTTGCAATGAATGATCTATCTCTCACTTACACTGAACAGAATAATGAGTCTTGTGTTATAATACAGGGTTATTTTTAATAACCCTGTATATTATACAATATTGCTACAATTACCTTTTCAATTCAATGTAAACATATGTGACAAATTTTCTGTAAAAGTATGAACATGTGAACAAGTACATAAATATTGAGCAACTTAGACATATAATAACAAAAAACACGATTTTTAGTCAGAAAAAGAATTTTATTTATATTTTATACATGAAACACATAATAAGTAAAGTAAGTTTTATTTTATACCTTTTTAGTAATAAAAGATGTAAAATAAACAATATGTATAAATTTATTCAAGCGAGGTCTGGAGCCCACAGCTTGAAGGTCCTGTCATAGGAGCATGTTGCTATGTACTTATTATCTGTTGAAATATCACAGCTCATAACCTGGAAACAATAAATATATATACATATTTAAAAAACATTCTATTCACATAGAACAATAAAATATGATATAGCATATTTATATATTATTATTTTATGGCTTTTGGTTTACTTTGCGTGCATTATTTGTGTTTTAAAAAAACAAATAATTCAGTTTTGAAACAAGCTAAAATGTTTCACCCTACCCTACCCTAATCGCATTTCATCTTGTTACCCTGTCTTTTTTACAATTACCCTGACTTTTTTTCATACCATTACTCTGACTTTTTTATACCGTAACCCTGACCTAGACAAATATTACCTTGTTATCGTGTCCGGAGAGTGTCCTCAGAGGATGATAGGCTGGATTAGACCAAAGCTTGGAGCTTTTATCATACGAGGATGTTAGTAAGAAGTGGCCGTGGGTCTTCTGATACCTCACATCTGAAATTATATTACATAAGGAATCTTTTGCAAAACTTTTGTAATCGATAACTTAAGCTATGGAGTCTATTAAATTAATTCTTTCATAATAAAGCTCTGTACTAACAGATGTCGGTATTTATGAATCACGCTGGAAGGAAATAGCTCAGCATCTCTCTGGATGTTTCGTGTTAATCTTTGCATGATGTTATTTGACAACAAATATAAATAATAAATAGAATGTTAAATACAACAAATATAAACAATGAATTACAATAGTCCGACATGTAGAACTGCCGTCGATACATTAACTTAAGATAAAATAATAATGTCTTTTTTTATCAAATGAATTTGTATTTACCACTCAGTAGATGTGTATGCGCCGGTATTGTGTAAATGGAGGATCGTCGTCTTAGGTCCCAAATTTTAACCTGAAAATTACAAGCCATAGTATTATTAAATATATACACATATATCATATATATGAAAAAATAATAAACAGATAGTGGTAGTAGAAAGTACACAGATACTTTCAAGGACATCTTATGTTTAAATGCCCTTTTTTTTAATAGGCTCACCGCATTTCATACATTTACCACATGTATATACTATTCGTACCTGATGGTCTGCAGCAGCCGTGGCGAGCTGGTGTCCCTCGGGGGCCCAGTCAACCCCTAGCACGGGGCCCAGGTGTCCCTCTAGGAACATCACGCACCGCCCCGTGCGGAGATCCCAAACACGACCGAACGCGTCCATGCCCCTGGAGGAGAGGAGAATAATTACGATATAATAAATTAATAAAATATTTTTATTTACTTATTTTAAACTTTTCAGAATGTTCAAGATTTTGAGAGTCACTAAATAATATTAAGTATGCGTTTAAGCTTTTCAGAACGCTTAGTTTCTGAGATTTAGACGAATTACGTTTAAGAAATAATTTTGAGTTGTTCTTGAGATTTAATATAAAAAAACACGATATTTTTTTTAATTAGAAAATATTTATTTATACCCAGTAACAGCCAGAGAACCATCACACTGGAAGGCGATGCTATACACCGGCTTGGCGTGACCCTCCTGGTGGAGCACCTCCGTATCTGTAAACACACGCATATACTACTCACACACACATACATACATCATCTGATGTATACTCTACTTTCTTTCACAGAAGATAAAAGTGAGAAAGAGGGAGAAATGAGAACTGTCTATGAAATTCCCGTCTTAACCAGTACATAGATCATCTCTCTCTCATAAACACTCACGCGTGTCAAGGTCCCACAGCCTCCAGGAGTGATCGAACACGGTGGTGGCGAGGAACCGACCCGACGGGTGGAACTCCACCCGAGACACGCGGGCAGGGCTGTGCCCCGGGAGAGACGCTAACGGCGACTCGCTAAGGGACACGAATATCAATTTTATTCAAACTACTATATTAATAAATACGAGATCGTAAAACAAAGTAAAATGGAACATCGCAGTGATCAAAGCTATAATTAAAAGAGTTATCATCAAAAACGTCGTAGTTTAATCATGAATGAAATCGTAATTTACCTTTAAGTACAGATATCTATCGAAATTAAATTTTCTAACAGGATGCTTTAACCATGTTTTTTTTTTATTTAAGTATCTTGTAATCTATAATAGTATATTATTGCAAAGGCAGCGAAATAGGCAATTGCAGGTCGAGTATGAGTTTGAAGGCCGAGCCGCAGACGAGGACTTCAATGATACGAGACAGGCAATTGCCATTTCGACCGAGGCATATATAGTATTTTTATTTAAAAAAAATGCAAGGAAATAAAAAAAAACCTTTTACGTAATAAATTTAATTAATATTAAAAGTTATATTGCTCATATTGGGACAATATTGAATGAAAATGTTATCGATTTTCCAGGCAAATTTATGTTCGTTTGTTTTAAAGAGTTTTAAATTCAAACAGCACACCGTTTTATACAACATTGCCGGCGCGGTCTTCGTTCCAAATTCAAATAACGCGCCGGGAAGTGATTTTGGTTTTTCAGTCTACGTAAATATGACACTTCGCGTGTTCTTTATTCAAATGACATTATTTCTGAGCATGTTTAATAAATTAATATTATTGTTTGTATCTACCTGACAAAGTTCCACAGGTGTACAGTACCGTCGTAGGCGCAGGTCGCCATGGCAACGGTCTCAGACGCATCCGACGTGTCAGTCGCTGTGTCCTCTAACTTCTCCGCTTCAATCTCTATCTGGTTGTACACAATTATAATACTGTCAATATTAAAATAGTACAAGCGGGCAGTTAATCGACTTGATATCATTGTAAAATATGTTATTATGAATTGAGTTAGAAAAGCCAAACTATCTTTCTTATTTGCTCCATCTTTATCCAATTCTCACATGGAACAATGCTTGGTGTGATCCACAGACTGTCGTTTAAAATCTGAATATCATATGTGTCCGTTATTTGTATTATAAGAAAGCTTCTCGGGACTACGTAATTATAATTAAAAAGAATAAGAACTTTAGGATCAGGATAGGTCTGGAGAGATTCCTGGTTGTCTTCCACTACTAAATACATGAGCGATCTGGTTCGATCTTCAGTGGGAGAGTTAGTGGGGTGTATGGTGACCCCGACTGTGTACCTTTCTCTGGAGATGTTCCGGCAGCTCGGCCCGCGGGTGGAAGGCGGCCGCACTCACGTTGCAGGTGTGTCCGTGCAGCGCCTGCAGCGGGACACACTGCGGGACCGACCACACGCGGGACACGCCTGACCTATGACACATGGGATAAATCAACATACATTTATGGTTGGTTGGCAAAAATTTTCGACCTCATGGGTTTGGTTGAGATGAGGTCAAAACAATATTTTAAACAATAAAATAATGAATAAACTACTGTGTTGTCTACACATATACCATAATTAATAAAATATTCATATCGTTCAAACAGTCCATCTATTTTGTTTTAGATCTTAATCCTTGCTGATGTCCCCAACATTCAAACCTATATCACTCCACATTCATTACCTAATTCATCCGCGTTATGTATAACCACCACATAAGTTTTTTTTGTAATCAGGACTATTTTCATTCTTTCTTTTACATTAATAATAAATAGAATTAAAAAAAGTAAATACAAACTCTTACTTACCAACTTGCAGTTATAAGCATCTTACTGTCGTTGCTGAATCTACAAAAACTTATTGGTCTCGTGTCACCGATCTGTTAAAAAAAATATAATTTATTTATTTAGATAACGAAAGCAAATGATATGATTTCGAGCAGTCACATTTATCCCCATTATAAAAATATATGCAAGGACAATTATCTTATTTTAAGATAATTTATTGAAAAAATCAATCAATAATGTATTTTTGATTAAAAATAAGAACCGACACTAACCTGGCTACAGTATATAGACATGGCGGCGGCTCTCCTCTGTGACTCCTGCTTAGCAGCCGCTCGCACGCTACCAGAAAGCTCAAGCTCGGTCCGAGCTTGACTTAAACTGTCAGATTGTTATATTAGTTATTAATAAGTACATTAACATTTAAATTCTATAAAAAACATACATTAAACTCTTTTGAATAAATTACACCCGAAAAGTTGTTACCGTTGCTTGGCCCGTGGCAGTGAGTATCTTGCAATGGTGAGTCTGGCACGTCGGAGAGCTGGAGGACCTTCGTGGTACCACGTGCCCTCCCGTCCACGATCTCGCTCTAGACGGGCCTCCTCTTCCTCAAGGGCTTTATGGATTGCATCCTCTCCTAAACTGAGGAAATGTTTACCTAATTACATTTTTATGTAGATTATGTGTAACAAAAGACTATTACCAACAAAATTAACCAATTAGTATAAGATTTTTTTTTATGAATTTTTATATTAAACAAACTCACTAGCTGAGAAGATCTCGTAATCTCACTCGTCTTTCAGCCGGGCCTTCACCAAACAGACAGACAGGTTCCCCAAGTTGCCTAAGACTTCTCCTCACCTATTCAAATTTTTCATATAACCCAAACACATTAAAATAAAACATTCAAGAATAATAATAATAATATCAGGACAAATTACACACATTGATCTAACCCCTAAGTAAGCAAATTATTTGCTTGTGTTAAGGGTGTTAGACAACAATACAAATACATATATAAATACTAAGAATATATTTAATAAACAACCAAACTCAGAAACACAGACATCTATGCTCATCACATAAATGCCTGTCTCCGGTGGGAATCGAACCTGAGCCCCATTTCGCCGTGACATGTTAGGCGCCTGCGCTAACCACTCGACCAACGGGGCAGTTAATAATGAGATTAATGACAATGAGTAAGAGACAACAAAACAGAAGTCTAATAATAAATGTTTTCAGATAGCGCAAGGCAATAAAAATAACCTAACACATTACATTTTATAAGCACCTTGTGTTTGATGTTAGAGTAATGTTCTTCATACTCTAAGTTGGATTACTTATAACATAGTTCCTCA
This sequence comes from Napeogenes sylphis, assembly GCA_959347405.1. NCBI lineage: Eukaryota > Metazoa > Arthropoda > Insecta > Lepidoptera > Nymphalidae > Napeogenes > Napeogenes sylphis. The sequence continues at coordinate 6,743,541 of OY365788.1, forward strand.
CCTCATCATCATCAGTAGATACATTTAACTGTCTAGCTTTACGTCTTCTCTCAAACTCTTCCAGTAAGGCCTTTTTGTCTTTGGTCATTTCATCTTCTAACTCCATATATTCTGCAATTAAACATTTTAAATAATACAAAAAAATCCAAAATACAAGTTAGTTACTATGCTGAGAATTGCTAATTAAGCATTATACCTGCCTAAAATATCAAAGATGCTATAAAAATCTTACTATGTATTTTATATAAAAAAGATGATTATAGAATATTAAAGTTGTAAAAATTGGAAGAAATAAAAACCATTGATGTTTAAAGACACAGAAGCAAACAAGTAATTTAAATTTTAATGAATAGGTTGTATTAAAAAACTAATTAAACCAGGAACTAATATGATAAACTACATACCATTTGAAACCTGTATATCACCGACTTCTTTCCCGCTTTCTTTAACTCCCTCTCTAGCAGCAGCCGCGAGGGCAGCCAGCCGTGCCTTCTCCTGCTCCTCCAAAGATCCATAGTACAGGGATTTAGGTTTCTTTACCACTATTTCTTCATCGTCCGACATTTTAAGGTTATTTCACAGATATTAATTAATAATATGTGAATTATTTTATCGTGTATAAAAAGGTAAATGCCTCTTGGGAATTTCACATTTGTTTTTTTAATCACTTTTATAAAGAAATAAACTTTCTTAGAAGAAAATACTTTAGCGTCGGCAAAACAAATCAGTTTACACTTTTCACTTTTGATTTGAGTTTTGACAAGTGTGTATTTTTGTTGTCTCCCGGCAAATAGCATTTGGCAACTGACAACTTGGCAAGTAGTGAAGTGGCCACCATCTTCATAAATGCTTTCCATTGTTTACTTTTCAATAGAAACTATATTCAAAGTGCTAAAAATAATTTAACAAATTTTATTAATTTTATTAAATATATAACTAAAACAGTAATAGTTATTTTAAAAATAATTCTCCAAACATTTATAAATTGATATTATCTATGAGCATCACATCTTCCATTTTTTTTTTATTGTAGACGTCAGATTTACGAGTAAACTGCGAAGCGTTATTTACTAGCAATTATAACTTTACTAATGACATATTAACGTTTAAAAATGGATATATCCAACATAATTAATAAATATCCATAGTTATAATAATACCCACAGGAAATAGTTGGTGGAAAAACTAAGGTATAAGAATAGAAACATAACCTAAAAGGTGTAGAGGTGTTGTGATTTTTGTGCTTTTCTGCTGTGAATTATGGCTTTACAGTTGTCGAGACGAGAGGTAGAGGACCTGAGATCCTCCCTCGACCGAGCTATATACAGGACTATCGGGAAATCTGATAGTTCGCTGTTGTCTACGGTCTCATCCTGTTTGACTAATGGGTAATAAAAACAAATATATTTATTTAAGAAAATAAGTACACATATAAAGCAATATAATTTATTAGCGTTGTGTTAGCGATATATTTGTTTTATTGATTTAATATTTATTCACAGTAATTCTGAAATAATAATATATTATAATTGAAATGCTAACATTGTATCTGTATATTGGGCAGTATCTTCTTTCTGCAAATATAAATATATATCATACTAAGTGTTATAATGCTGTAAATAATAGATGAAACTACATATCACTTGCTTGCCTCTACTTTACCTTTCATGGTACGAGAGGTGTACACAGCTCAGAGTACTACAAAGAAGTGAATTACAACCTTCAATATGTTTTTAAATTTCAGCTATGAACGACGTAAGATAATAGACAAGATATCATCACACATAGATTCAAAGAAAGCAAGCAAGCTTGCAGACAAGGCCATTGCACTTGCCCAAGAGCTAGTCTCCTCATCAAAGAGCCAGAAGCGAAAACATGATGAAAAGGACAAAGATAAAGATACTAAACGGTATTATTGATATTGAAGTATATTCCAATTTATAACAAATGTAGAATGAAAAATAATGATAAGATATTAATATATGGGCAGGCTTCTAACTCACTCTCTGTTGCATTCTATATATAATCGCCTTTTTATATATAATCATTATTCTATGTATAATCTATAACAAGGCAGGGTGACTTCTATTAAGCATTTTTTTTTTAATACTACCCAATGTTTCTAACTTTGCAGCATGGATAACATTGAAAAGATGCCACAACCAAAATTTATGTTTTATTTATAGAATCATAAACTCTTTTTCAAGTTTTATTTAAAGTACTGACTCTTCAGACTTAAGTTTAAAAAGACTAATAGTTCCCTCAACTTATGCTAGACTTCTTAGGTTATAATTATTATTAACAGCTATTTCAAAAGCTTGACTTCTAACCGGTGTTAAAAAATAATGATGAAAAATTGATTGATCAAGAGTGCATTTAGATTTTGGCTAATTTCAAAGTTTCATTCAAAAGGATATTTTTTTTTTAGCAATATATAAAATTTATATAAATATAGAATGTAAAAAACCGATACGGGCAGGGATTCGAACCCGAGACTACTGGGAAACCGTCCCGTCGCTCTACCAACTGAGCTACCGTATCAGTAGTAGTCCAGTAGTCGCGGGTTCGAATCCCTGCCCGTATCGGTTTTTTACATTCTATATTTATATAAATTTAAATAAGCTTAACATGGCTATACATGTTTAAAGATATTTTCAAAAATATATAAAATCTTTTGGATCTCTTACATGTGTGATAAATTTTTTTTTAGTTCCCGTCATGACGACCGTCATGAGTCCCGTGAAGAAAGAAGAGAGAAAGACAAGGATAGAGAAGAGAAAGAGAGGAAGAATGATAATGGAATGGAGATCCCTGTTATACTAGCAGAAGGGGAGACCATTGGTTCTAAGATGACTGGTTTGAGTGCTGATAAAATTAAGGTATGTAGGTCTAATAATGGCATTTGATTTTAAAGATTGCAGATTCTTATACAATTCTACAATCCTTTTTGTCTTCCTTCCATTTTATTTTATTGTTCTAGTTCCTTTTCTTGAGTGCAAACATGTTGAATAAAGGAATTTGATATCTGTTAAAATGAAAACAATAATTAATTTATTTAGTTAGACTCAAATATCCTCATCACTGCCCACATTCATCATGTCGGACGAAGAAGAAATCCTGACATATCGCCTCTCCGCCGACCGTGATGCGACATATTCAATAACAAGATGACTAATGATGCATAATTTTAATTTCTTTTTTACAATAAAAATCCTAGGTGATGATGGCTAATGCACAGAAAGAGATCGAGGAGCGCAAACGAGCGCTCCTAGCCATTAAAGGGGAGCCTCGCAATGTGAGCACAGCGGCCGCAGCGGCGCAACAGATCAGGGCACATGTGGCCAGCGGGGGCATAGCACCACCCAGCGTCATCAAACCCATTCTGTACTCCAAACCTGGTGAGTTGGGGAAAATATTGTGTTACCATGTTGATGTATTTTTCAATCTTTATTTATTTCATTTGAGTTAAATGCTACAGGTCTTAATGTAATATATTTGGTTTGTTGTTCATAGCTTTGGTAGAGTACGTAGTTCTGTTTTTAATAATTTCCCCTAATAATGAATTACTGTTTATTTGTTTAGAGGGGGGTTGAAAATAAAGTACTAAATGAAAAAAATTGAGAGGAACTCTTTTGAATAAAACACTGTTATTAATTTATAATGGTATAATTTCAGCGGTTACTCCAATTACACCAGAGGAGTTGGAGAAGCAGAGGAAGATAGCGGAGCTCCAGGCCCGGATTCAGCGCAAACTAGCGGGTGGGGCGCTGGCGGCGGCCGGGAACTCTGGACCTGCTCCCCTCATATTGGACAGAGAGGGACGCACCGTCGACACCAGCGGGAAGAGGGTGCAGCTCACACATGTGGCTCCCACACTGAAGGTGAGATCTGTTATTGATTATTACTGTTTATTATTTTTGGTATTTAAGGATATTTGTGAAGTTTTTCTGAGTTGCTGGTTCTGCAACATGGTTTTACCTACCATGAAATGTGTTAAAAATGTGTTACAAGATTCTGATCATTTCCTGGAGAGAATGTTGAGAGCCATCAGGACACAGGATAAGACATTATTCGTTTAAAGTGCTAGGGATTTGACAGCACTGTCGTGAGTTGTATTTTTCTATTCTCTGTTACGATATCAATCAGAAAACCAGAGATTTGAAAACAAAACAGTGTTTATGTTATTTTTTTTTATCGTCAGGCCAACATTCGCGCCAAGCGTCGAGAGGAGTTCCGCCTACAACTGAGCGGGCGCACAACAGAGGCAGCCGCGGGGCCCGGAGGCTCCGGTACAGGACCCGGGGCCGCTGGAGTAGCCCCCTGGCAGGACGAGCGTCTGCCAGCGAGAGCGCCTGCCAGGGTCAAGAGACCATTGCGCTTCCACGAACCGGGACGGTTTACGCAGATGGCGGAGAGACTGAGGATGAAGGTTCTTTCTTTATTGGTTTTGGTGATGATAGAATGGGTGATATGATGGTAGAACATTACCGATTTTTTTGAAGTTAAAGAACTATAACTTTATATATGAAATATATTAAGCTTTATATGTAAAGCCAAAAGAAAAATCAATTATATATATTTTTTATCCCAGGCTCAATTAGAGAAGCTTCAGACGGAGATATCTCAGATCGCTCGTAAGACGGGTATATCGTCGGCCACTAAGCTGGCTCTGTTGACGGCGGACGCGCCCGGAACCACCCGCGTACCAGATATAGAGTGGTGGGTATAGCTGGTGATGAGCAAATGAACCATTTGGAAAAGACGTTAATTAATTATATCAAGAATTTGTATTATACCTCTATGTATGTGTGTATAACACATTATATAAAAGTATATATATTATACCTTTACAATGTATGTCATATTAATAACATATGTTGTGTATGTATTCAGAAAGCCTTAATTTCCGTAAAAAAAATGTTATTAAACAACCGAAATAATTCATGCAAAAACCAAATTTTTGTCAAATAGTACTGAGAAGTCAAACACGAAATGTAATTAGATTAGTTTAATTCACATCAAAATTTGATCCTGTTCTAAATTGAGGAATACAAAAAGATTTGTCAGAACAGAACATATCATAAACTTATATTTGAAATAAATATGGAATGATAATTTCATCAATACAAAAAGAAATTGATTCTGAGTTTATGAGTCCATTCCGGTCATTCTTTCAACTGCACCATCGCCTTAATTTGCCATGATTATGTTTAATTTAATAAAAAAAAAATTACAATAAATTAATTCCGCAGGTGGGACAGCGTGATCCTGATGACGGCTGAAGAACGAGAATCAAAGCGTAAAAAACGTGATTCTCATCCGGATCCGTTTACAACATCGTTCCCGGATCCGTTCCCAGATACATTACTGGACGCGTTCCCGGACACTCGCTCGTACCAAGAGCGGGTAGAGGCCTGCAACACTGGCCCTGATGATATAGAAGATAATCTCAATGAGGATGCCATCACCAACCTCGTGGAGCACCCTCAACAGCTACGACCACCCAGTGAGTGATATAAATCTATTTTGTTCCCCGTCAAAGATACCACCAGCTTGGATAGTTATTTCCAAAGACCTGACACATCAGTTATTTCTTTCTGTTGACAGAAGCAAATCAGTATTGTATTTTTTTTATTGTTTCTGCAGCCCAAGTTCTTTACTTAGTTATTTATATAACTAATCATAAAAAAACATAAACCAGTAGATATTAATAAGGTTTGGGTTAACAAATCTTAGGTTCGGTTTCAAATAATTATTATATAAGTTTTTAACATGGATTGACTCCCATCATACATAAAAGAAGGAACCTAATAATCAATATAAAAAAATAATTAATGATAAAACCTTCATTAAATACACTCCCTTTTATGATGTAGTTTTCATAAACTGTGTGGATTTGAAAAAATGTTTCTTTATTTAACTAGAAACCTAGTATAAATGTGCCTCCTATTAAATTTAAAAATTACAAAATATCACACAAATACAAATTGTCAAAACAAAATGGTTATTTAATGCTACTATAAGTGGAAACTTTGACTGTTAATTAGATTTTCCTTGTTTCATAAATTATTTAATATGAATACTATAAATATAAAATAACTTTTGTAAATATTGATGAAATTGAATACAAGTGAAGCAACTACATACTCATTTTTACTTGTTTTTTTAGTTTCATTACAAAATTACTATTAACGAGGTACAAGAAATATGTATAGAAAATAATAATTATAAATAAAATTGATTATTCGATGGAGCGTCACGAAAAAAATACTAAACAGATTTTGATTAAATTTATTAATTACCTAAGAAAAAAAAACTTAATTGAGAACATTGGAAAACACAAAAACGGGCTGGGGGCAATAATTACAACAAAAAAAATCACAAATAAGTATAAACTCAAGGTGAATTATTATTTAGATAAAGTCGGTGATAAAACCAAATAAAAAAAATATTAAATTAATTTATCATACTTTATTGAATTTTATCCTTTTTTTGGAGAACATACAAAACCAACACGTCTGTAGTTATTCGGGCAACCAATACCACTAAAAATCATAGCCTCGCTTAAAATAATCTCAGTGGTACTAGATACATTATTTACATCTAATTCGTTATAGTTATTATTGTTGTTATAACCGTTATAGTTATTGTTTTGGTTATAACCGTTATAGTTATTGTTTTGGTTATAACCGTTATAGTTATTGTTTTCGTTATAAGCGTTATAGTTATTGTTTTCGTTATGAGCGTTATAGTTATTATTGTTGTTATATATATTATTGTCATTATAGTTATTTGGGTGTAAGTCAGAATTAGGATTATATGAGTTATAATTTGAGTTCGGATTGTTCTGGTTATAATAATTATAATTGTTATTTTGGTTATTGTTATTTAATGGGTATTTATATGAGTCGGAATAATCATTTGTATAGGATTTTGTCGGGTAGTTATTATTTGAGATATAGTTATTATACGGTTGGTTATTTTGGTTATAACTTATATTATTATTATAGTAATAATTAGAATCTTTACTTAACCTGTTATCATTATACATTGGTTTGTCGGTTTGTGTGTTGTTATCCGAATGAGTCATACTGTATATTTTATTATAGATACTGTTAAAGAAATTTGTAATTCTGCTTTCCACAGATGCGTATCGCTTCTGCCTTCTTCTTCTTCTGTTTTCTTTTGTCTTAGTTCTGTTTAAATTTGTTTGTATGTTACATCTTCTTGAATATATTTTGCATCCTTTTTTTGCTTTTCTTTTTGTAATATCTTGTTTATCTTGATTAACTTCTTTATTTGCATTCTTTATATGTATTTTGGTTTCTTCATTAAAACTTATATTTTCATCAAATTTATTTAAATTTAATTCCTTATCGTTCAATATTTTTAGATTTTCTTCGTCTTTTCTTATATTGTTGACTATCTTTTCTAAGAGAACACTATCAGAATCGATGCTCGTGTCTCTTCTCACTCTTATATCGATTTTGCTTTTCGGTGTATTAATGTAATAATTATTATTCTTAGCTACAATATTAATTATCGCAGCTATGAGAAACAGTGGAAACATGTTTGTCAGAGATCGTATTAATTTTAAATGGATGTAGCATGTTTAGTTCTGATTAGAGAATTATTTTATATTTTATGCTATTATTTTGACGCGGATATGTCTGTCAATAATTATTGTTTATTTTCTAATTGATTCATTTGATTATTTGAAAAGACTATAGTGATTTTACATTCCAATACATAGTGTTTTCTAAGGTTTTCACGAGTACTACACATTGAAATAAAACTATTTTCTACGGATTTAACTCGCGTATATTGAATTAAATTTTAAATTTACCTAATTACTACTACTTTGTTAATTTAGATAATTTGTTTTATTTTTTAGTTTTGTCGTTTGTGATATTTGTAAAGAATTTAATGTACGATGTAAAGACATACATACATATAGGTTTTGTATTATCAAAGAACATTGTTTAGCGGAAGTGGTTAGATAAGTGCACTTGACATTGGCGGTTCTCCGAATATTAATATTAAATTAAATAAACTACGAGTTATGAATAATGTATTTGTCATTTACTATTCGTAAAGCTTTATCGACTGTGGTTAAGAAACTTTATATATAACTTATTTACTTTGTTAGGCCGAATATTACATAATATGTTTATTTTTTGTTATTCTTTTAGCTGTTTTCTTTTATTCCAGTTATGATAAATACATATAAATTATGATATAAATTATTTATGAACATGTTATAAATATTTACCGATTTTTTTTTAATCTGTAGATAAACTGTCAAACCAAATAAATAATGTAGCAATAAAATACAGTACAGAATGTATATATTTTCAGCTGAACCTCTTAAACCGACGTATATGCCAGTGTTTCTCACCAAAAGGGAGAGGAAGAAGTTGAGGAGACAGAGCCGGAGGGAGGCCTGGAAAGAGGAACAGGAGAAGGTTCGACTCGGTCTTGAGGCGCCGCCCGAGCCAAAGCTAAGGTGCTATGGAAGATTATACTCTTTCCAACATCCTCCTTTCAATCTTCTCTCTTATTCTCCTATCAATCTCTTCTTTATTATAGTATTTTGATAACGATTTGTTTGAAGGTATTGTTAGAATTATGTTTTGTGCTAGTTTTAGTACAGATTCTACATAATTATACATCAGTAGTTCAAAATCTGATCTTACAATTTGAAAAATATTAAACAAAATATTTTTTACTAATAAATAAGCTGGCTTTATTATGAATAATATTTTTCAAATAAATATAGTATTTTACAAATTAGAAATGACTTACAAGTAATTCATCAAAATCGGTACACGATAGCTCAGTTATCAGAACTACAGGGAAGTATACACAAAAGTCGCAGGTTCTCTAGGCAACGTCTTTTAATTATGCTTGTAATTATCTATCTATATATCTGTCTTTGCATCAATAAACATGTCTGTCCGCTTATCCAAGTACCGATCTGTTCCAGGATATCAAACCTGATGCGTGCCCTGGGTACGGAGGCGGTGCAGGACCCCACGGCCATAGAGGCGCGAGTGAGAGAACAGATCGCCAAGAGACAGAAGACACACCTCGACGCCAACAAGGCGCGAGCTCTCACCAAGGATCAGAAGAGAGAGAAGGTACCTTGTACTTATATCAAGATAATGTTTGGAAAACTTGGCCATCTAAGTGTTCTATTTTTAAATTACTATCAATATGGTTGTCTGCCATAAAACCCCTTTAGGCGATAAGACCGTATTTTGTAATTTCCTTGTGTTTAAAATGTATTTTTTGTTAATATGGTATACAATAAAGAATATAAATAAAACATAGAATAGTAGCGCCATCTATGGAGTTCGAACTAAACCATTTAGAGACTCACATTCAAATATATAGCAAAATATCAAGATAGTCTAATCCTAAACGGATTAGTTCAATGACAAACACACCTACAACCAATAAATTATATAAATTTGTATATATATAATAGTGATACTGTAGCATTTATTTGTGAATTTAATTATTTTCCTGTATAATATTTTACGTGGCCCAAATTAAAACGACAAAAAAGTCACATTTTCGCATCTTAACGATATAATATAAAATCCGAGCTATGTTTAATATCTACGTTATTAAGCTATCTAAAACGTATTTCAAGTTACTACAACCCTAGTTAGTATTCCGTAAAATTCACTCTTAGCAAGCACATAAAGTTCCCTTATAATTCTAGACATATTGTGATATGTAATTCTTTTTTCATTTATATATATATATATATATATATATATATGTGCTCTTGTGTTATGCTCGTAAACAGGTGTTGCTTGCGGTGACTGGTTCTGTGGGAGGCCGAAGATATATATATATATATATTTTCTGTTATTATTATTTAATATTCGTTGCCTGAAATCATTAGGCTTCTTTTCCGATTGATTGCGAAGGTTCTAGTTGTTCCAAAATTGCATTTAAGTTTGACGTTTGTGAAACAGTGATCACAATAACAAAAAATATATCCGGCTGAGTTTGTTGTGTGGTTCTTCTCAGACCAGGACGCCTTTGGAACCCTCATAGCTTTAACATTAAGATGGAAAGTGCTTTTTCAGAAGGGCTTATTACGATAAATCTAGTAGGTATCGTAATAGGCCCTCCTGACACTTCCATTTTGACGTACACAAGTGATCACTGATTATGATTCTAAGTGGAAAAGATATAAATAAAATAAAATAAATATGTAACGAGTTCGTCTGTCGCAGGTTGACCGGAAAATACGAGAGGACACATCCATGGGAGTTCACGTGGCGGTTTACAGGTACGACCTCTCGCTCGCACGATGACGTCACACGGGGCCGTTGTTCTAGTATGTTCTGTCCGCAGGGTGAAGGACCTCTTCGAATGCGCGTCGGCCAAATTCAAGGTGGAAGTGAACGCGCAGCAGCTGCATATGACGGGGGTGGTACTGCTGCATCGAGGGTGCTGCGTGCTCGTACTGGAGGGGGGACCGAAACAACACGATAAGTATAAGAGGTGA